>CM031235.1:736463514-737906383 GCA_018340775.1 Taxus wallichiana var. yunnanensis | reverse complement strand
ATTTCTTTTTTAGGATTTGATGTTCTTTTGAGGGTTTTGTAGGTGATATCTTTATTACAAGGTTATCAAAGCAACATCGGTGATCATAGTGCAACCATCTAGTGACAAATAATGAGGGTTTTGGATCATCTAGTGAACCTGTAAAATTCATCTCTAGTACCCGGTGCCCCAGGAAGGGATCCTAACACCCAAGCACCCCAAGCACCCATCTAGGCACCCTAGTCGTTTTTCCTCCTATAATCCTACACTTTTCGGGTTCATTTTTGAGGTCCTATAATACACGGCTTGTGTCAATATTTCACCTTCGTACACTCGCTGGTATATTTGTAAAATCAACTAAGAAAACTAACTCTCTATTTCACCTAGGGTTTTACTCCCTTTTCTTATTTTCTTGAGTCATTGTTGTACTTTATTGTCATATCTTTCTTATTGTAACATATATGATAATTTAACAATTTAAACCTACATGCTAGTTTATTTTTGTTAAATTAGCTAGAAAAACATCTACCATGTTAGAAAGTATCTCCCAAGCCAAAACCATCAGCCATGTTATGAATGGTCATCCTACCATGGACAATGGCATCTAATTTTGGGTCCCAGGATATTTTGATCATTAATTACAAAAATAAACTATTGACTCCCAAACCCACCTAGACCTTTAAAATTATCTACATTTTGACTCTCTAGGGAAATGTTCATCGTTATTTTTCTATTGCATGGAGTTTTCCATTTTCTCCTAGCTACCCTTTCCCAATTTAAAAACAACACATACCATGGGATTCACACTGCCATGTACTTTTTCTCAGCCACCGCATCTACCACCTCATTCTCTTGCCATCATCACTAATATCAATTAATATGGGTTATTTCAAATATCAGTTTTGAAATCTAAAACCAGATTAAATTGCAAAAACAAGGCGGAGCTTGCTGTGATTTTATTAATATAAAATGAAGCATTACAACCAAAAGAGAGAGCTGCAATATTTATAGATATTGGACAGCTTCTATCTCTTCCACAATATATGGAACAAATCTCCTAAACAAAGAAAATATGCAGAAATAGCATATTGCCCCTAAAAAGCTTCTACATGAAATCATCCGAGAACAATATTCTAACTAAAGAACATCCTCCACAATCTAAGGGATGATAACAACACACTAACAACTAAGCTAACTAAAGTAATTAAATAATTACTTTATTATAATTACACATTAATCCACATATGGTGAATTAAGTGTTAGATTATTTCTAACATTCCCCCCCTTAATTCATCATATTCTGAAGTGAACAGGAGAGAAATACTCTGAATGCCTCAAATTTAGGACGTGCAAGAGATTTTGTGAAGATATTTGCACGTTGATGTTCTGTCGGGCAATGCTGAAGCTAAATGTTGTTGTTCTGAACTTGTTCGCAAATGAAATGTACTGCACCTCAATGTGTTTGGTGCGTTCATGAAAGACTGGATTCCGAACAAGTTTTATTACTCCTTCATTGTCTACATGTAGGATTGTTGGATGATCCTATTGAATTCCTAATCCTTCAAGTATCCTTTTGATCCAAATCACTTCACGCATGCTCCTCTCCGCACGCGTGATATTCTACTTCTATGGAAGACCTTGAAACACAATTTTGTTTCTTGCTCCCCCATGAAATAGGTCCAGATCCCAAAAAGAACACAAACTCAAGTGGACTTCCTATCATTGACGTTACCTACATGATCCGAATCAGATATCCCGTCAAAAAGAAGTTATCATTCTTCTTTATTCTAGGCCAAAGTCCACGGTTTCTCCGATGTATCTCAAGCACCCTCTTTGCACGCTTTCCAGGTGACAAACCCTTGATTCTTGCATAAATCGAGAAAGATAACCGATCGCATTGCTGATATCTAGCCTAGAATAAGTTAAGTAAATGAGACTCCCAATCAACCGTTGATAAAGAGTAACATTTACTTGTTTCGATGGATCGTATGAGATAATTGAAGCCTTATCTCCATAGGTGTAACCATTGGTATACTATCCATCATTCGAATTTCTCAAGCATTGTCTTGGCATATTTTAGTTGAGTAACAAAGATGTGATTTTCCTTTTTCCATACTTCAAGTCCAAGACAATAATGAAGAAGCCCGAGATCTGTCATGTTGAATGATCAATTTAGATCTTCCTTAGTTGTTTTAATCATCTTCACCGAACTTCCAGTGATGACTAGATCATCGACATATACTACTATGATCACTATCTCCCCCCCTTGATTTTTGAGATAGAGATTAGGATCATATGGACTTCTTTTGAATCCATGTTTGATGAGATGCTCATCAATCTTTATGTACCATGCCCTGGGAGCCTGTTTGAGACCGTACAGTGACTTTATGAGTCTACATACCTTTCCTTCTTTACCTGGTATGACAAAACCTTCTGGTTGAGTCATGTAGACTTCTTCCTGTAAATCCCCATTGAGAAATGCACTTTTTACATCCATTTGATGAACTTTCCAACCAAATTGTGCAGCTAGAGCAAATATCATCCTGATTGTTTTGATCTTAGTTGTTGGTGCGAATGTTTCTTCATAATCAATGCCTTCTTTTTGTGCATAACCCTTAGCTACCAATCTTGCCTTGTATTTATCAATGCTTCCATTTGATTTGTACTTTGTTTTAAATATCCATTTGCAACCTATTTCCTTCTTCCCTGGTGGAAGATCTGTAAGTTGCCATGTATTATTCTTAATCAAAGAGTTGAATTCTGAATTCATAGCATCTGACCAAGGTTTTGACTGCTGGGCATCTTGAACTGTAGTGGGCTCACTTGATTCAATTACTGTACTCATTAAGGCTAAGTTTACCTCATTTTGAGTCATACTATGAGTTCTAGGTCCTGAAGTGGATGTGTTAGGATCACTATCCAACTTAGCATCTCGAATTAGATTAGTATACCACTTAGGCATACGTTTAGTTGTTCCTGTAGATGGAGGAGTTGAATTATCCTCATCATCATTATCTTCATCAAGAACATCTTCTATTTTCTTAGTAGGATTGTTTTGTGAGTTTATGGAAGGAGCATTTGCTTCTTTATTTTCAAAAAACTCAACATCTCTACTTGTGAAAAAATTTCTTGTTTTTGGATCCATTAACCTGTATCCCAAGGCTTCATCACTGTATCCCAAGAATATAAGTTGTTCTGATTTCATATCAAGTTTAGTTCTCTTTTTCTTAGGAATGTGCATACTTGCCTTGCATCCAAAAACTCTAAGGTGTTTTATAGATGGTTTGTTCCCTGACCAAGCTTCCTGTGGTGTTATTCCATCAAGTGCGGAAGTGGGAACTCTATTCAGCAGATAAACTATTGTTTTTACTGCTTCTGCCCAATATGTTTTACTCAAGCCTGAATCATCGATCATACACCTTACCATATCCATTATAGTTCTATTTCTTCTCTCAACTACACCATTTTGTTGTGGTGTATATGGAGGTGCCATTTTCCGACGAATTCCATGTGTTTCCAAAAAAGCTTTGAACTCATTACTGGTGTATTCACCCCCTTGATCTGAGCGGAGTCTTTTTATTTTCTTACCAATTGCATTTTCACAAGCTACTTTGAATTTCTTGAAAGTTTCAAAGGCTTGGTCTTTGGTGTGAATGCAGTATACCCACATTTTTCATGAGTAATCATCAACAAAGAGCATAAAATATTGAAACCCTGAATGACTAGGTCTCATAGGTCCGCATAGATCGGTATGCACCAGATCAAGTTTACCATAGGCCCTGAATGTACTGCTTTTCTGAAAAGAAGCTCTATGTTGTTTTCCTGCCAAACAATTTGTGCACTTTTTTGTATTTTTCTTGAAATTTGGCAGTCCTCTTACCATATTATTTTTGAAGTGTTTCAAGATAGCCAAAACTTACATGGCCAAATCTTCGATGCCACAATTGTGCCGATGATGTATCCTTAGCTACAAGGGCCTGATTTTTGGTTTGAACAAAATCCAACTGAAACATACGACCTACACCAGAAGCTCGTGCAACAATGTTGGAGTTTTTAGACTTATCTTTGATTAAACACATCTTCTTTCCATCTGTACAATCAAAATCCACTTTTAAGTTGTGCTCCAAAAGCTGACTTACTGAAAGTAGATTCTTTGTCAATCCAGGAACATATAGAACATCTCTTATTGTGCACTTTCTTGATCCAAGAGGTAAGGAGATGTTTCCAATTCCTTGTACTTTGTACGATGAATCATCACCCAACGAAACAGAGTCTTTGTTAGGTGTATTCTTTAACTCTAAGAACCAATCATTTCTCCCGGTCATATGTCTTGTTGCTCCTGAGTCAACATACCAAATTGCCTATGGTGAATTGATTTCTTGAGTTGATTGTGCAGAAAATAGGAAGTCCTCATCTGGTGAGTTATCTTCTTCTTCAGCAATGTTGTCGTGCTGTGGTGTTTTCTTTTTCCAGTTACTTTTCCTTTTTCCTTGTTGTTTGTTTTTATAACCTTGACTAGATTGTTGAAAATTTGGCTTCTTTCCACTAGATGAACCCTTCTAAAATGTGTTATACCAATAATCTTGTAAGTCATGTCCTTTTCTACCACAAATCTGACACTACTTTTGTTGAGTGTTCCCTTGATTATTCTATTGAGAATGTTGCTTGTGTTGCTTACCAGTTATATGAATCTGTTTCTTTCCCTTATGGAATGAAGAGAGGGCTTGTTCCTCATCTTCTACAGGTTTTTTCATGGACTCTTCCTGTTGTAACATGTTCACTAACTCTTCAAAACTTGTAGTTGGACCCATAATGTTGAGAGTTGTGACAAATATTTTGTATGAGGCTGGTAAAGCTCTCAATACAATAGGGACAAGAGATTCATTAGTGACCTCTACTTCCAAAGCTTGGAGAGATGATCTCAATATAGCAACACGCTTTAGAAAACCTTCAATAGACTCATTAGAATTCATTTTGAGACAATGGAGTTGTGTTTGTAATTGCAAAATAGCATTTTTGTTCTTAGCTTCATATACAGTTGCTAGTTTATCCCATGCTTCTTTTGCAGTTGTCGCTTGACGAATATGAGGTTGTACATCATCAGTTACACCAAACAGAATTATAAGTTTTGCCTTTTGATTAGCACGATCAAACACACGTTGTTGAGCAATATCATTTTCTGGTCTCGTTATCGAGCCATCAACTACACCAATTATGTCCTCAAATTCAAGTTGAGTTTTAATTTTCATTTTCCATGCAACATAATTATCTCCTCGTAGGAGTTGTGAATCAGGAAAAAAGAATTTGGGCGCATTGTTAGCCATTTGTGCACGAAAGAAAAGAGAGATAGAGAATCAAACACGAAACAAATCCCCCCTCAAATCAGTACACACCCCCAAAATTGATTTTTATTGAGTGTGGGCTCCTTTTTGGCCTTTTACAATGATTTTTCGCACTATCGGCCATTTTTACAAACATCTTGTAAATAGAAAAAGAAAATTGCACCCCCCTTCTTATTTACGAAAAATTAATATTTTCGCAATTTTTAAAATTTTTGGGCACTTTGGCCTCTTTTCCCTTACAAATTTAGTTTTGGGCTCTTTGGCCTCTTTGACTAGACCAAAGCGTAGAGCTTGAAAAAACACACACTTTCAAAAAAATGACACCTCAATCCAAGGTACCAGTTGAAAGTTATGACCGTTTTAAAATTATTTTTCCGAGCCCCTTTCCAAAAATGGAAAAAAAAAATTCTTCTGATTTTTTCGCATCGTCCAAAAAAGGAAAAAAAAATTAAAACAATTTTAAACACAAAAACGTGGGTCTGACTTACGCATGCGTGCATCTTTGTTTCCTCCGTCGTCAGCCTTGTTTCCTTCGCCGCCCTTTCGCCTTAAAAGCTCTCTTACGCTCTGTTTTGCAAGGTCACACAGAATTGCTTCAGAGATTGAAGACGCACAAATGACCCGTGATCAAGATTCAGCTCATTTTTTTTTCTTTTGCAGGTGTGAAGTTGTCAGGTAAATCTGCAGGTCTGCAAGGTGAATTCACAGATATATGCAAATACCGCAGATACAAGGTTGCAGATCGGTGGTGGATGTTTCTCTTTTTTTTATCAATGAAATAATCAGATTTCAAAATAATATTTGTTATATTTGCAATTTAATACAACATCAAATATTAAAATAAATTGACAAATATCTCCTCAATTGAAATAATTTCACCTGGAAAACAATAATGGAGTTGGGAGGTGCATCCAGGTGCTCTGGCCTGTGATTGCCCTTCCAATTTTTATTTTTTTATATTCTTGTTGCTTCTACTATTGCTCGGGTGTGTGGAGAAGGGGCAGGGGCTGTGAAGAGGCTGGGGGCATCTATGGCTCCTCCTGGCTCAAGCTTCTAGTCCTCCTTCCTCAAATCTTCTAACACTTCCTCAACAATTATCTACAACCTTAACTCACCTGCTCTAGTACCAAATGAAATCTGAAAACCAGATTAAATTGCAAAAACAAGGTGGAGCTTACTGTGATTTTATTAATATAAAATGAAGCATTACAACAAAAAAGATAGAGCTGCAATATTTATAGATATTGGACAGCCTTATATCTCTTCCACAATATATGGAACAAATCTCCTAAACAAAGCAAATATGTAGAAATAACATATTGCCCCTAAAAAGCTTCTACAGAAATCATCCGAGAAAATATTCTAACTAAAGAACATCCTCCACAATCTAAGGGATGATAAAAACACACTAACAACTAAGCTAACTAAAGTAATTAAATAATTACTTTATTATAATTACACATTAATCCACATATGGTGAATTAAGTGTTAGATTATTTCTAACAAGTTTCTCTTAATATCAAACAAACAAAGTGACAAATGAATTCCTCTCTTTACTATTTATAATTCTTATAATTGTTTTCATCGTGATCTCGCCTAACCTTTAAATTGTCATAAATTTCAAACTACAAACCCTAAAAACATTCTATATATTATTCCATCCTCGTGGTAGTGAGCTAATAATTTTTGACATATTATATTTATGCCTCCACTAACTTCAGTTGAAAATCCTCATTTTATATCATTTTGGTGCTTAGCAAGATTCTCATATAATCTCCTAAATAGGAGATTTACATTTTATTTTACTAATAATATTCTAGTGTTTCCTTATTCATGGTTCCAAGCAATTATTGCACCCACCACAAGCAAGCCGAGAGACACTAGAATGTAAGTATGAGGTAGGTATATTTCATTTGGTGGAGTTCATTATTTCTTTACAACACTTTCATTTCAACTTTATTTTCAACATTTCCTTTTGATTTCGTGTTGCATCGATATTTTTTTGAAGACCATGTCATGTTTCACTATTATGGCACACAATGATCTTCATTTTCGGAATATGCATATATCATATTTTTTAATCTTTCTAACCATATCACAACATACTTCTCAATATAAAAATTTATAAGAATCAAGGAAAATGAAAAGTAAAACCAAAACAAACTATATAAATTAATTAGGCTTTCCATTGGGGCAAGAATATCCATGAATTCACTAAAAATTCATACATATCTCTACATTAATTATGGACATGGAATATCCAAGGAAAATTCTCTAGTATCATTTTGGTCCCTACATACATCTTCCTTGATGCATGGAATATTGAAAGGGACTCTATTTATTATTCCACACACATAAGATTTGATATATAACAATGAATCATTTTTTCAATAATTCCAAGGAAACAATCTCTCTATCATATTGTGATTGTGGTTCAGGTGTTCTCTTATCCCTCCATGTCTTTTTGGGTTTTTTAATGTGTGAATCATTATTAAGTTGTGGAATTTATGGGGCAATGTGGATGAGATAAATTCATACATTTTTGGTTAGTAGGTGATTTTTTCATTCATCCTCTTTTTTAGATATTTAAATGGTGGTTTCGATGACATTCTTAATGAAGATATTGGTGTTGGGAGTTTGAAGAATTTGTTGTGTCTATGGTGGAATTTTATGAAATATATTTTTAAATCCTAATTTAAAATTTTTATGAGAGCTTGATTTTGTGTATTTTAAAGTGATTGTGATTTGAAAGCAGTGCATGTGGGTGTGTGCAAGTGTAGTAGTGATTTAAACTTATCAAATGAAACGAAACAATCTCTAATTTCTTATTCTATCTTGCTCTCTTGTTTTGGATGAAAATTTTAATTTGAATAGAAATGTTAATATCCAAGTGTATTGGTTATAAGAAAATGAAAAGAGTGGTCTATTATGAACAAAAACCTGCGTTTCTCTTCATTGGTAAAACCTGTAGCAAATCTGAATGAGGTTTATGTTAAACACATTGCTATGAACAAAACCTCTCTCAGATTTTTCATTTGAATCTCTGATTATTCACAGTCCCCATTTGATGCAAGTTCCGGAACTAAATCTACGAGTTTCGAACTAACTCTGCGAGTTCCGGAACTAACTTAAAACAACTATAACTTTTGCATACAATCTCGGATTGAGATGATTATTTTTTTGAACTTGCATAATTTTTTGAGAGGAATATGAATATGAAATCATTTTTGAGTTTAGATATACCATCCATGATCAATTCCATTTTTCCCAATACTGGTATTATCTTTCCTTTATGGTCTCGCATACACAAGACTTTGCATCTTTTCCCAAATAATCAATACGATTAATCAATAAAATAGATAACAAAAGATTTCTAAAGAATGAACAAGATTTATATCCTATATTCTATCTTAAGCAAACTATAAGTTCCTAGATTACATTTAAATCCACTTTCAAAGGTAGCTTAGAAGGACAAAATAATGGTAATTTATGGCTTCATCAATATATACATACATATAAACCCCAATTTGAATAATAACTTGTGTTAACTTGAGTAAATGAAAAATTTGTTAAAGGTTACACACACACACACACACATACCGTGTTTGTGTGTGTCACGCAAACACACAAGTCTAATACTAACTCAAATTTTATATTGGACTCTTATTAAACATATGTGTAATTATTTGTTTAAATCCAACCGAATTTTCCCTTTATTTGATAATTAATACTCATTGAGTATATATACCTGTCATTATAAAGAATAATTGTAAGATATATATATATATATATATATATACCGAATAGCAGATTAGAATTAGCCAGGTTGTATTTTTGTTTCAACACTGCCAAGGAAGCCAATCCTAGGAGG
Organism: Taxus wallichiana var. yunnanensis; assembly: GCA_018340775.1. Classification (NCBI taxonomy): domain Eukaryota; kingdom Viridiplantae; phylum Streptophyta; class Pinopsida; order Cupressales; family Taxaceae; genus Taxus; species Taxus wallichiana. The sequence goes on along the minus strand of CM031235.1, from coordinate 737,897,191 downwards.
AAACTAGGTCCTGGATCGTAGAGAGAGCTAATCGCACTTCTTTCGAGATCGTCATGAGAGAAAATAGGCGACCATCATAGATTATTCTCATTCAAAGAGAGATGTTATAATTCACAAGCTATACTCTCTCTCTCTCTCTCTGTGTGTGTGTGTGTGTGTGTGTGTGTGTGTGTGTGTGTGTGTGTGTGTGTAAACAGACAAGTCTAATACTAACTCAAATTTTATATTGGACTCTTATTAAACATATTTGTAATTATTTGTTTAAATCCAACTGAATTTTCCTTTATTTGGTAATTAATACTCATTGAGTATATATATCTCATTATATAAAGAATAATTTAAGTATATATATATATATATATATATATATATAGACCGAATAGGTGGATTAGAATTAGCCAAGTTGTATTTCTATTTCAACACGGCCAAGGAAGCCAATCTCGGGAGGAAACTAGGTCCTGGATGGTAGAGAGCTAACCGCACTTCTTTGGAGATTGTCATGAGAGAAAATAGGCGACCACCATAGATTATTCTCATTGAAAGAGAGATGTTATACTTCACAAGCTATCTCTCTCTCTCTCTCTCTCTCTCTCTCTCGTGTGTGTGTGTGTGTGTGTGTGTGTGTGTGTGTGTGTGTGTGTGTGTGTGTGTGTGTGTGTCTGTGTGTGTGTGTGTGTGTCATGCAAAAGACAAGTCTAATACTAACTCAAATTTTATATTGGACTCTTATTAAACATATTTGTAATTATTTGTTTAAATCCAACTAAATTTTCCCTTTATTTGGTAATTAATACTCATTGAGTATATATATCTATCATTATATAAAGAATAATTGTAAGATATATATATATAGACCGAATAGGCAGATTAGAATTAGCCAAGTTGTATTTCTGTTTCAACACTAGCTAAGGAAGCCAATCCCGGGAGGAAACTAGGTCCGGATGGTAGAGAGCTAACCGCACTTCTTTGGAGATCGTCATGAGAGAAAATAGGCCACCACCATAGATTATTCTCATTGAAAGAGAGATGTTATACTTCACAAGCTATACCGTGTGTGTGTGTGTGTGTGTGTGTGTGTGTGTGTGTGTGTGTGTGTGTGTGTGTCACGCAAACACACAAGTCTAATACTAACTCAAATTTTATATTGGACTCTTATTAAACATATTTGTAATTATTTGTTTAAATCCAACTGAATTTTCCCTTTATTTGTAATTAATACTCATTGAGTATATATATTTGTCATTATAAAGAATAATTGTAAGATATATATATATATATATATATAGACTGAATAGGAAGATTAGAATTAGCCAAGTTGTATTTATGTTTAAACATTGGCCAAGGAAGTCAATCCTAGGAGGAAACTAGGTCTGGATGGTAGAGAGCTAACCGCACTACTTTGGAGATCGTCATGAGAGAAAATAGGCGACCACCATAGATTATTCTCATTAAAAGAGAGATGTTATACTTCACAAGCTAGGCCTTCACCACCCACGGCTTGGTGGAAATATTGGTGTTGGAACGTGGACATTCCACTATTACAATACAATTAAGGAGTTATCTACTCCTTGTTATCTCCTATTTTGCTAGCTTTAGATAAGATCAATACCATATGGTCATTACATTCTTCTCATGTCACCTGGTTAAAGCATCTCCAATGGGCCTGGAACCCCTATTTGATCTGAAGCTCAATTTCTTTCTTTGGTGTCTGATCTATCAGGGCCTACCATTAGGGGAAATATTAAGTCATATTGGCATTCCTAATCTGGTCTGTAGTTTTTGTGGTCGCCTGAGTCCTTCAAACATGTCTTTTGGTTTTTCCCTCATGTGCAACATGCTTGGCATTGGATTCACTCCCTTTTTCAGCCATTTCACCCTAAGTTTTTTTATTGGAAATTTTCTTTGTTTTGTGACCATGCTACTTGGCCTTCCTACATTACTTCCCTTTGGCATTTCTTTCATTCTGTTATTCTATTTCAACTCTGGAAAGCTAGGAATACTGCCTTAGTTTAGTATTGTACTCTTTCTGCTAAACTAACCATTAATGGAAAGATGGTTATCTTGTCTTCTATTCACATCCAGATTTAGGAACAAGCACAAAAGGTGGCACTTTGGAGTTTTCTCATCTCTAGCAAGCTTACTTGATCTTTGGGGTAATACACCTTGTACTATGAGTCGAGTTCCTTTAGATGATGATGATCGGTGCCCCCGCCACCCTAGCCACCTCATAGATGTCGTGGTTAATCCCACAGTCACTCCAAAAGCACCTAGCCATCTCTTCGCCAGCTCGCCTGTGGTCGTCTTCTTATGGTCCCGGCTAGATCCCGTCGGCGTGTGGCAAGGTGGTGGCTAGATCTTCCAACCGGGGTCTCTACCGGGCAGGGCTTCCCAATTTGGTGGCTCGCCACCTCCTCCGGTGTGGGGATTATGGTTCCACTCAATGTTCAAATTCTCGACTAGGTGGTTGACTACTCAATCTACCTTCGACGAACCAAGCTCCCAGATTTCTTCCACCACAAGATGATCCACCCCCTCCTCCTCCGAGTGTCATGGCTCCTTGTGCCTAATCATGTTTTCTCTTGATGTATTTTTCGGTGCTCTCTCTTCACCTGTTGGTCGTTATTTGTAACCCTATGTGGCATGCTTTTTTCATCCTCGTGGCTTGTCTTTTGTCTGCCTATGTGGCTTTTTTTTTTTTGAGGTTGTGAACACTTCCAGCCGCCCCCTTACTATGTAACACTTTGTATTATTTTTTCTATTATTTAATATAAAGGTGGTTCCAATAGTAATTAATTATATATATATATATATACCAAATATTGATGGCCCTTTATTCTTTTTTAAGATGCTTCTTTGTCCCATTAAGATCTACTTTAGAACTCGTAGAGTGTCTCTATTTTCTAGAGATGTGATTCCATATAGAAATTGTTGCATTCATGAATATATCCTTTAGATCAAAAAGAACTAGTTAATTATCTCAATATGGGATATATATATATATATATATATATATATATATATATATATATATATATATATTCTTCATTCCTATGGGAGTTTCAATTTTTATCTAACTCGTAGATAACCATACTTGGTCTCTCCACTAATATGGAATAAAATCAACATTTGATGTTAAGCATGCTTGTGTGAAGGCTTTATACCAATCCCCGGATGACATAACTTTGTAACTCAGGAAGTTCTCTAATATCAGGATTTCCACCGAACATATTTTTGTTTTTAACATAGTACACATGCTCCATCAAAAATAATATTCAATGGCCTTAATATATAATATTTTTGAGATATTTGGACAACCTTCCACATAGTTGATCACCGCACCTTGGACAAACATACTTTCCTTTTGTTGAGAGACCTACACAGAAGAAATCAACACACACACACACACACACACACACACACACACACACACACACACACACACACACACACACACACACACACACACACACACACACACACACACACACACACACACACACACACATGATCATTTTTTCAAATTTTAACATATGATAAATACTTAAATAAATAACCATCCCAAGAAAATCATGAATAGTCCATCATAAGATATTGTAGCAGCAAGTGAAAGTTCCTTTTCCAATGGGTTTTGAAAGGTCATACATTATAATATCATCCCATAATTATTGTAACTTTTAACTAGAGGTCAAGGTAGACTTCCATATTTTTACTTGATTTCTATTAAGAACCAACAATGAAAACATTAAATACTCCAAGTTACAAATAATCAATCATGAAGGGATATTATAATTTATCGATACTTCTAGCTAAATAAATTATATAGTTTACATACTAGAAATGGAGTTCACACCATAAATTTCCAAACCAAAATTTACACTAGATGTGACATGTCTCGAAATTTTTCATTACATGACTACTCAATGTGTGTCATTCCATTTGAATACAAAGGAACACACCAAACCCCATCACTACTTATAGACTTTTGATGTCATGAAATTAACTCTACAAGTGTTCCTCGTAATAGAAAATATTCCCAAGCCTAAGAAGTACTAAAAATGTTGTAATACCTTATTTGGAATGGTGAAGCTTCTCACTCTTTATTGAAATTGTAGTACTCTGTAATTGGACAACTTGCCTCATTTTCATATTCCTTATTAAATAGAATGTGATCATTTGTGCATGCCTCGTAATTAAAATAGAGAGCCCGTAGATTTAATGATATTTTTGTGTCTCTGGATGACAAGGGAAGTGTGTGCTTTTCAAGAAACAAACTAATTTTGAATAGGTTGTGATAAAAAAAAGATATATCAAAGATAATGTAAATCAAAAGAAATATACATCAAATGTAAAATATAATTATGGAGCTATTATCTAGCCTCAATAAAGAATTCACACTGATGTTTGACCAACCAAACCTTTCTTTAAAATCCTTGAACACCCAATAATGATGTTTTAAATTTTACCTGCACAAACAAAGAAGTTTCAATAAATTTTACAATAATCCTCTCTTGTTCAATATCTTTATAATTATCATCTATATTCTTCATGATAATCATCACCAACTTTATATTTTTAGTCATGATCATCACGACTAAATAAATGGTTTACCATGTTTTGAATTCTAATTCCATCTTCTATAAAGGACAACATCATTAGAAATCCTAGGAAAGGTATTTGTTTCACCCAAAAATCCATCATTTTCTTTGATTAAAGTCTCTTCATATAAGATTTATTATCCCTTGTGATGTTCTTAACATACATTTCATCATTAGGATGACACAATGGAAATATTTACTTTGCTTTTTTATTTGGTTGAGCTTGCATATCAAGTTAATATTAGTGAAATATCCATATACACTTTAATATTATGATAGCTTCATCTCTCTCTCTCTCTCTCTCTCTCTCTCTCTCTCTCTCTCTCTCTCTCTCTCTCTCTCTCTCTCTCTCTCTCTCTCTCTCTCTCTCTCTCTCTCTCTCTCTCTCTCTCTCTCTCTCTCTCTCTCTCTCTCTCTCTCTCTCTCTCTCTCTCTCTCTCTCTCTCTCTCTCTCTCTCTCTCTCTCTCTCTCTCTCTCTCTCTCTCTCTCTCTCTCTCTCTCTCTCTCTCTCTCTCTCTCTCTCTCTCTCTCTCTCTCTCTCTCTCTCTCTCTCTCTCTCTCTCTCTCTCTCTCTCTCTCTCTCTCTCTCTCTCTCTCTCTCTCTCTCTCTCTCTCTCTCTCTCTCTCTCTCTCTCTCTCTCTCTCTCTCTCTCTCTCTCTCTCTCTCTCTCTCTCTCTCTCTCTCTCTCTCTCTCTCTCTCTCTCAACAATATTTTTATGATATTTCCACAGTTCAACATTGTGCCAAAATGTATTTGGAATATTCCTAACATGTACAAAAATATGTTCTTTGGAACTAAATATAGATATCCATCAAAGAATACTTGAAATTGAATTATAGAAAAATGATACTTTTATAAATATATTCTTCACAAAGTAATTACAAGTGTATTATTTTCACATGTTACAATTACAAATATTGTACATTAGATATGTATATAAAATGTGATAGTGTTTAAAAGGCTCACAATTTTGTTAAGAAAGTGCATGATGAAAATTTGGTCTCATGGGAAAAGATAATTAAAAGATTTGAAATATGTGGGTATAATATACATGCCTTCAAAATGTTTACACTAATGAGTCCCTCTAAATTCATTTCAGTCCATGTAAGATTTGATTTTTTTATCCGTAGGTATCCATTTAACCACGATGGATACTAGCCATATTAACACTCAAAATTTCGATAATAAGCACACATAGTCTAAGCATTGTGCCCCCTCAACTTACATAGTATCACACCAAAATTCATAGAGAAAACTTGCATTGAGATATAAGTTCCAGTTGTTATTACATCCAACCAATGAATTCCCTTTCTTCTATCGAAAAACAACTAGCCTATATAAATGTTGTTATACATGCTAGTAGGACAAGAAAAATTCTGCCCTTAAAGATGATTATTCAAGGTACAAGTATAAGAAATTTCTACTTGATTTAATGCGTCAAAAGTGCATTGTAAATATTCAAGGGTAAAATCAAGTCCTTCCTTCTTCTACTAACTCCAATAGGTTTTAATACATTCGACAAAAATGTATCTACTATACATTCTAAATTTTGAATACCCATTCAATAAATGAAGGTGCTCAAAAGACAAAAAGTGATGTTTTTCCACAAACTTATAAAGAGCATGGTATATGTTCTCACCCTAACAACAAATATTTTGGCGGTTGCTCGGTTATACTAGGGTATGACTTTTAGTATAAACTAAAAGTTGTATAATGCATTTCTCACCCTAACAATAAATATTTTGGCGGTTACTCGGTTATACCAGTGTGACTTGGTTTAACTACCTCAATTAACAACATACCACTAAATCCAAACAATTCATTTGGTCACACGTATTAGTGCACATTAAACCCCCTCGAGCATAACATTAAATCTAGGTTAGTTAACATATCCCTTGAGCAAGTTATGGATTTTTTCTATAATTCAAAATCAAACCCCCTTAACATGTCTCATCTATTTTTTGAATTCAAAAACACCACAACCCTCCATGGGACATCCTCAAGTCAACGCATTTTCCACTACCTCCTTGTCACATGTAAAAATCATCGACAAATTTCACATAAAATGTTATGGGACATTACCATCCATAAGGCGCAATGTATGACACTTAAAGGGTAGTAATTAACATTGGCGCATTAATCACCAAGGACCGACATTGCCACAATCCCAAAAGTTCACCGATTCACTAACTTGACAATCTCGCGTACTTTTACTTATGAGCATTACATAAAATGAAGCATATAAAAAATGTTAACGCACAAAAAGAAGAGGAGGAACAAATTATTTATAAAGAACTTCGTCTTCATTTACAAGATATTTAAGCTCTACTATATAAATCTGAAAAAATCTTTTCATGCAAAAATTGTCCGTTCCACTCTTATATGTAGCACTACATTGATTACTCCTACCTTTCACACAAACTTAAAACAATTTAATATTACAAATAATTCACCACATGATACAACTCGAAGAAACTTATCATTGTTATGTCCTCTCTCATGTCGCTTTCAACTCATGCAATTACTAGGTCTTACTTGTTCATTATGATAACGAGGCCCACTTAACAATTTAAAAAGTTTGGTTTTTTAAAAACTTGTAGATTAAAGTAAAAAAATTGTGAAGCAACAAGAAATATGTAACCACATAGAAGAAATGGAAAAAAATTACTATAAATTTATAAATAGAAACTATCCATATGTATTATATTAATTGACTTAGAGTTTTGTGTGTGTATGTATAGGCATTAACATCTTTCACAATGTGATTGGTAAATTTTCTCGGACAACTTGTTATTAGTCACTTGTGAGGAAAATAGGGTTTGTATTTTGTTTAAAGTGGCAAACAAATGTTAGATTCAAAACTTATTTTACAATTGCATAACAATTCAAGATATAGCAAAGAGAGCTTGCTGGTTTCGCTCATCGAATGGAGAGGATTAAAGAGTAGATGGAAAACCTTATATGCTTTAGAAGTATGAAATTGTAATGATATTTTATTGATGTATTTTTTGTTATTTTCTGTTATTTTAATAACTATCGTAAATTTGGTAATGTCTTCACTATAAAAATATTTATACTTAACTATAATAAAATTTTGCCTAAAATAAACTAGTACATCATAAGTGAAAAAGGATACCACATAGTAAAACGGAATATTTTTAAGGGTGATATCTCCATTTTATTTCTCATATCAAATATTAATAGGTCTAAGACTTAAATACAATCTTAATAAAATAAAAATAAAAAAATAATATTAAATAATAAAAATATTTAATTATATTTGAAAAATATTTTTTTCAATAAAATTATGAAAAGTATAAAAGATTTTTATTTTGAACTATAAACTACTATGCTTATATATTTAATTATTTTCAAAAATATTTTATTATTTTCGAGACTATTTAACACTTTTATAATAGAAATGAAAAATTCCACAATGGTGACTTGTTCCTTCAAGTCTCACAAAATCATTAATACGGTCAAATGCATATTTTGGTTCAACATAGTGTAGAAAGTGCATGCTTGATTATAGCTCGAGAAAAATTTATGATTTATTAAAGAAAAACAATATAAATTACTCTAAATTAATAATTCAATGAACTTTGGATATCATGACCGATATTTTATATTTTAAAAAATTAAATCGTCCTTGGAGATAGATTAAGTGGTGAAAATAAAAGTGGACATCTTTTTAAGGAAACGCTTTCCTTTGGAGGAAAAGCCACCCTTCTTAGATTGCTGAGATGGGTGGATTGCATTGCCAGGAGTTGGCAGAAGAACCCATATTTCATATATTGTTTATGATACTCATATTGTTTTTGTTTCTGAATTAGGGCATGTGTGTCCACATTCCATTGGCGTTCATGACAATAAGGATTTTTATTTATTTGTTTGTCTAAAACTAGAAGAACAGCAAGACCAACTCATGTTGAAGGTTTTAGATAGGGTTCAAGCTTAGATAGATCTTTAGGTTTTGGGTATGGTTTGAGTTTAGATAGGTTTTCTTTAGTTATAGTCAAAGTTATAGCAACTTCTAAACCAATTTTACTTCCTCTATCAATTGGTAAACATTTTGGATAGGATTTGAGTTTAGATGGATCTTCTTTAAGTTTTGGGTATGGTTTGACTTTGGATAAATTTTCAGTTATTTCAGCAAAAATTATAAAAGCTTCTAAACCTAACCCACTTCCTCCGTCAACAGGTAAAAATTTTGGATAGAGTTTGAGCTTAGATAGATCTTCTTTAAGTTCTGAGTATGGATTGTGTTTGGATAGGTTTTCTTTTATTTCAATCAAAGCTCTTAAACCTGCACCACTTCCTCCTCTCCATTTGCCCCCATTTTGTGACTTTGTCTTCCCTTTTTCACACCCCATGAAATATATTATAAAACAAAGCAATAATATATGAAATGACAGACACTATGTTGGTAATAATTGTGAATAAATAAAGAACATGGTGAGCAGTCGCGACCATATGCATACCTTATTTCATACTTTTCCACTCTGTGCCAATGTTAAATTACGGAAGACCATGAAATCTATTGTTTTATATTCACAAAGTATATGCTAATATTTTACAAAAGATTTTGATCTATTGTTCTATATTCTCCGAGTATTTGATATTAATTAAATATATATTGTGTTTATAAAAATAAAGATAGTGATAGAATCTCAGTTATTAATATGTAATATATTCATTTAATATATAAAAATTTATTAGACTGGTCTTTTTTTTTTTTCAACTTACTCATCGATAAATTCGTTTTAACAAAGATTCCTGTTTTTCCTAAATGTCATTCTTCATTTATCTTATATAGTTGAGTGCACATTTATGGAACTTTAGGAATATGTGACCACAATTTAAATAATATGATATTGGCATATTTCTCAACTATTATATTAGCAATGTATATAGAGTGTACAATGGAAACGTTGAAAGGGATGGGGCGAAGATTTGAAAATTGAGGAAGTGAAAAGAGGGAGAGGATGAGGGCGATTAAAAAGGGGTTTGAGGGAGGGGAAGGGCATTGTGGTTCACTATATCATCTATATCTTGAACGCATAATTCACGTGAGTGTGAATTACATTTAAAGGGGACAAACCAAAAAATGGGGAAAATCCAAAATGTTTAGAAGTAAAAATAATTTATGAAAGGAATCCAACCAAATCTACAAGAACAAAACATCAACATTTTCATCACAATTTATTAGAGTCGTGCCATTTCATACAAAACTGAACGAAATTTAGAAAGGAAAACCGAATTTTCAAAGAATACTTTAAAATTGACAAGAAGCAATAGCAGCAACTACAGGTCATGAAATTGAGAAAATTGTTTATGGGAAGGCTGATACATATAACTTTTTGTGTGTGGGATATAATTCTCTTTTTGGCATGAATAAGAGTTTGGTGTATTGGTATAACCCTAAGGAATGGTGATATGATATTTAATTTCATGGACATATTTAGTTCATATATCCTTGGACATCGTCAATGCTGAAATAACCGTGCTAAGCAGGAGGTATTTTCCACTTTCGTAATAGTTGCATTTTTCCTTCCTAACATCGATCCTTTAAAATAATTTTTCCCTACATATATTGGGAGAGCTTATTTATTCTTTCATATATGTAATATATCCATGGTGATAGATCAACTTTCAGAAGATTGGCATTCTCTCCACCCTCTATATAGTTTTGAATGGTATCATTGTCATCAACGCGTACAAACTGATATATAGCATAACATTTTATATAGTATGGTTAAGTTTTACTGAGAATAGTTTTGAGGAAGGTGAATGCTTCCGCTTCCCAACCATTATCTATAAAGAGCTGTACAGGGTCAAAGCTTGCAAAGGGAATGGTGCTGGTTGTAAGCCATTCACATTTGAAACTTGAGAGAAATTGTTTTATGAAAAATATTACTGATTTCCTCTATATTCTGTTCTCATGTTTTTTACATACGAGTATTTTCATTTTCTTCCTATCCTACGTATATTTTTGTATTCATTGCTTTCCCATGTGTTTTTCTAATCTAAGTGTTGCAGTCCAGCAAGTTCATATTTTGAAACAATACACTTCAGTAGGCTATAATATTAACTGCTACCACAAATTGTAACATTCCCCTGCCTTTTTAATTTTAATTCAAGGTAAAGTTTTCCTGTGCATAAATTGACTAATTGTTATGATAGCATGATTTCAGATTCATGAACGATGGGAGACCCTTTTGGCAGTTTGATGTACAAAAAAGGTATTCAATTACTTTTTCCATTGTAAACAACAGTTCTGATATTAGAAAGTAATATTATTTAGTACTATATAGTGCTTTCTCTAACTCGTGCATTTTTATTTTATAAAAGTCAGGCTGTACTTTAAAAAATGAAGGAAAGATTATAAAAGAAAAAGAACCGCTCATGAATTAGATTAATGTGTCAAAATAGTTCCTGATCATATGATGTGCCAACTTCAGCAAGTACACACAAAAGTATCACCACAGATCCATTATGACATTCACTTTACTACATATTATGAACAGACTTATAGACAAATCTTAAAACTAACCAAACATACTAAGACCACGAGAACTATGAACAGAATTATAGATCATCTTAAAACTGAGCATACGAAGACCATGAAAAACTTACAAATAGAATAAATAACCATGCATAATATAGGAGCCCTGATCATTAGATAGGCAGAAACAGGGAAGTTGAAATGCTTTTTAGATTTCTGCATTCATGTAAGAGCCAAGATGACTATTTGGGGCCTATGACAAGCCCCTTCTTCTTGGACACAGGTGTTTCACCTTCAACAATTGGATAATTTTGGAGTTTGTGGACAACTACAAATCCTATATATAATGTAATGAAAATCAAATAATATACCCAGCAGTGTTTGACTTGAGCTACTATAATTGAAAAAGTGCATAGAGGTAAGTAGGCAGCGAAAGTGAAATTGAAGCACATACAGATTTGAATATGACATTAAAACGAGGCATATATTTGTAGAAAATGTACAACCAATTTCAAAGAAGGAAAAAGTGTAGCAGCACTAACAGAGGTTTAATATTACAGTCAAAAAAAAAAAATCTTGTGAATAAAAGCACAAATTTACATTGCTAAACAAGTATACATCTTCAATGCCCAGACATTGCGTTGAAACGAGCCACGTGGACGGCCAAAAGCATGGCGTACATCAACAACGGATTAAATCTCCGCCCTCCGTTTCAAGTCGTGTGTCAGACCCAGCGGGTCTCATCTCACTGTAGAACGCCTCCAGCGTAACCATTCCATGCCATCATTTTTTTATTCTCCTACTTATTTAGCGTAACCATTCCATGCCATCATTTTTTTATTCTCCTACTTATTTAGTTACTGATTTTTATTATTTTTATTATTTTCAAATAATAGAAGCTTTTATTCTCTCTTTTAAACATTAATTTGCAGCATGGATATAATTATAACAATTCTTATATTATAGTGCTATTTCTAGTAATTATACTTAGAAGGTGCAATGGACACGCCATTAGGGGAAGAGTGGAATGATGTAGACATTTAAAGGTTTGTGATGTGCATATAAGAAGGGATAGGCAAGTGTGTGCAAGACAAAAAAGGAAGACGATGGGGAGTAGATGAAGTTGATTCAATGAATGCCCCTTGTCAAGGTCAAGAAAATTTCCCTAACGAATGTGGGAGTTTGTTTTCTTTGTTCTATATGTGAGTAAAGGGGCGTTCAAAGTTGATGACATGGGCATGAAGGTGGAACTCGACCTTGGCATTGGTTGCACTAGACGAAGATCTCAATTTCAACAACATTGTGAGCATAACTTGAGGAGGAGGGAATGAAATGCTAAAGGTGGGGAACAACATAGAAGGTGACAAACATATAATTTCTCGGAATAATTATAAATACTAGTAATTATATTACAATATAGACAATTTGGTGTATGCTACTACTATATCTATAACATGTAAGGAATGGAGTAAATTTTGGTGTGCCTCCTCTTCCTTTGGGACATGAATGTACAAACCCAGAGAAAACTTGAAAATTCATTTGAAGAATAGAGGCAAGATGCAAAGATCTTAAAGGTTGCAAACTAAGGACATTGCTGCAAAAATAAGACCCCAACGTTCTACACGTGATATCATAAGTTAATTTGTCCAAAGTTAGGCTCTAAGTTGTATGTATTATGAGATCCTAAGCTATTTTAAAAGGAGTTATATGTAATTACCATGTGAAATATGGGACATAGCTACATGTAGGGGTTGTAGAAACTCTCACTTGGGACCAATGTAACTAGTGAATTTAATTTACATGAAACGTGGCAATGCAAGTGGATCTGCATCGAGATTGTATATGATTGAAATGATGCGACCAAGTGTTCCATTGAAAATTTTAGTTGTGTTTAAGCCATAAGTCGGTATATGTCAAGAGTGTCTCACAATCATTCAAATGTTCTTAATCATTGTGAATATTGAGAAGTAATTGGTGAAAATAAACTTGTACTAGGTTGGAACCATATTGATGAGCAAGTGATGAATCTTTGGAAGCTTATTGAAAGGGTTACCCCATATGAATTTCATTCACACATTGCTACATCTTTAAGAGGAGCGATTTTCCCCAAGTCGCAGACACAAAAACATCCTTTATCATCACTTCTACGTACGTAAAGGCTACACTTTAATCAACCTCCTCTCACCACCATGATGATCATGAGGTAACTTCTTGGATTCTTGCAATTACATTATTATGTGTTTCAATAAAGAAGCATTCAAAGCAAATACAATGATTAAAAAATATAAACACAATGAAAAATAGAAAATACTTAAGAACAAAAAAATGGTATATAAAGAGTAATTTTTGACTTATAGTGTAAAGGTCATATAAAAATAGACAATGTTAGTATTAACAAAACATAGGTAGGTCGCATATTTTGAAAAAGAGGAACATGCACCTTAGTAATTTTTCGAGATGATTTCAATTACATTATTATGCATTTTAACACGTAAGGATTAAATGAACACAAAAAAATCTATAAACGTAATTTAGGGATGGAGGAGGTGTTGCCACCGGTGCCGAGTGACGCCAATAATGTTAATGGTATGTCTTCACACCATCATTGTGTGTAAGTGTTTTGTTTTTCACTCAAGATTTATTTACTTAAGTTGAATGGTTTTTTGGGCATTTGTTTCTTAGCATTTTCTCAATACTAGGGCGTATTTTAGTTGCATGATTGGAATATAATGTTTGAAATGAGGTTTGTTATTGTAGGGATGAAACCCACAACTTATTTCACACCATCACAATGTTTAGATGTTTCTTTGCACCCAACTATTCTTTGTTTGTGTAAACTATTTTCTGGCATAGATTTTAAGTGAACAATATTGTATAGCTTGCCTGTAAGCTTATACATTGCATAAACATTGAAGTGTGCACATTTTGCAAAGCAAGAATTAGTTAAAAACCTATATATCATATTTCTTTCCGGGTTTTTGCATTCTTTCGGATTTCTAGAATTTTGAGGCATATTGATTTACATGATTGAAATAAAAAGTTAGAAATGAAGCATGTTATCTCAGGGATTAAACACACAATTGTTAAGCAAATGCATTTCCCTTCCATTTTAGTATTGTATTCCTTTCTTCTTTGCACCCATTTTGCTTTCAATCTAGATTTATTAGCTTATAAAGATTACAAAGTGTTTGAATATGTTATATTAACTCAAATGTTACAACTCTTTCAACTTTACCAATTTTTGTTTATAGATCCCAATGTAAGGATGTTTTCGTATATGTTCTATTTGATGAGTAATGACTAGGACATTTCTATACCTATTTTAAAAGAGGATTATTGGCTATTTTTCATAACTTTCCTGTAAACTCTTACATTGTATAAAATTTGGCATTAATATTCTTGCATAGCTTACTTGCAAACTTATGCTTTGCATAAACTTTTAAGTGGACAATATTTTGTAGCTTTCCTATCAAAGCATGTACATTGCATAAACATTGAATTCTCCACATGTAGTTCCCACTCCTCTTCGACACTATTTCATCTTGATATTGATACTGTTGGACTGATATTCAGACATTTTTATTATGATACATTGATCAATAGATGATAGATTTCACTGATATTTGGACTATTGACATTATGATGTTTACGTTTTATTATGATGCACTAGATAGTGATGTTAGACAATTTGATATATGTTGATTTTCATGATGTAGATTTTATACTGACACGTTATGTTTTGGGATGTTTTGAGTAGAATTGTAATCTCATGGATGTTAGGGTTATATTTTGATATATTGATGGATAATAGAATTTGCTAATGTCAAATGATGGATATTGATTTTATATGTATATTGTCTCAATGTTGTTAATACGGCCAAAAGGCTAGAAAGGTATTTTGTTGTGTATAGGACTTTGATCGCATGCATCAAAGGGGAGAGAGAACCAACCATGGAAAGATGTCGGGCGTTAAGCAACAAGGCCAAATTTGACAACTTGTGTAATGTTGTTAGTGTGTGTTTTCATGTCTAGTTTGGAAGTCTCCCATGGGGGGGTGATTTCACATGTGTGGCCATGGGGTGAATTGTGTCCCTTTCTTTAAATTTTGTATGTGTTTTATTTATGTTTTGTGAATTTAAATTTGGAATTTTGTCACTTTATTAGCATGTTGTAAATGTGTGTTAATTAAGTTTAACCCTTCTTGTTTTAGTTAACCAAATTAGAGATGTGACAAATAGTTATGATGAGATCTAGTAGTCCTTGTGTAAGTAAAATTTATGTTGATTTGGGAGTGTTTTACTCCACCCCAAGTTCAAAATTCAGATTTTGACTTGGGGGCATTTTTGGAGGCTTGTCCCATGCCTCTTAAATTGACCCAACAACCCTACCTATGGGTTGGAAAGCTTATTTTTGACTTCTTTGTCTATTTTTAGTGTAAAAGAAGGAAAAATATTGCACTTTATTTCTACCCCAATTTATTTTGTCCCTTGAAAGCATGGTGTGCAAGTTTTGAGCCATGTGGGTTGTCATAGTTATTTGCATGTGCATTGATTTTTTTGGTCTTGGTGTGTTGACTTGAGTGTGAAATGGAGGAATGATGAAGTGGCATCCTACATGGAGCCACCTCATCATCCTCACATTCCATTTCTATTTATTGGTGATTTTTGGTTAGAATGGGGGTTACTTGTTCTTTTCTCTTCTTGTGCACTTTTGGATTTGGAGCTTGTTGGAGTGCTTTTGGGATTGCTTGGCTTGGAATTGAAAGAGGATTGTGAATTTTATTGGAGCTTGATGGAGAGGTAGGCTCTCCACCTTTGTTATTATGTTATTTTTTTGTTTGTATGCAATGTTGTGCTTGTTAAAATTGTTTTTGTCTTGTGAAGGTGTTTGTGTGTTGGTTGGGTAGTAGGCCTTAGTTGGGTGTGGGAGAAGGGCTTATGGGACCATTGGGGAGGGAAAAGGGAGTTTTGTGAGGCATGCTTTTGGTGGGAGTGTGAATGGGAGTCTTACCTATGGGGAGTGAAAAAGAATTCATGGTTTTGTTACATGCTTGCAAGGGAGAGATAAGGAATTTGTGTTGATCATTTTGTGCACTTGGAGGCTTAGGGTAAGACTCCCACTTCACTTGGGAGGCATAAGGAGGTGGTCTCCCATAGCCCTTTCTCTATTTGGTTTGATCCTCAAACCTTTGTATTGTTGTGTATGTGTAAATTTGTTGGTTATGTGATCTTGGTTGAGTTGAATGTCTTGTATGTATGTTTGTTGTGAAGCCACTTTGTTGAAAGTTGCTCATGGTTCTTTGGTTGGAGTTCGGGGCCATTGAGGGGATGACTTCTCCTATTAATAGATTTAAGGTTGGGTGGAGAGCGTTTCCTACTCCCCCTTCCTTGTTTTGTGATCCTTGTGGTGAAAAGTTGAAGATAGCAAGATTTGGAGCTACCTTGGAGAAGTCATGCAAATGAGAGATTTGGATATTTGGCCTTGTTGATAGCCCTTTGTTGTATATGATTCAATTTATCTCATTGTTTAAAGTGGAAAGTTTGTAAAGCATGTAATGAAATCTTGTAAAATTGTATGGTAAAGAGCTCTACTTGGTTGTATATCGGATTATGAAGATTTGAGAAAAGTGAGGAATGTAAAAGTTGCTTGTAAAGGAATATATGAATGTAAAAGAAAAAGGATATCTCTTATCCTTGTTGTAAATGTTGTTTTATCTGAAATATATGACTCATTGGAAAGATGGAAGTAATTATAAATCTACTTCAAAGTTGCATGTAAAAAAAAATCTAGAAATTTCAGCATAGAAATCAACTTCCAGTGATTTTAGAAAATTCATTACTCCCAAATTATCTTCTGGGTTTTCCTAAAATTTGGACAACTCATTTATAACATATTAATCTACAAACCCTCTAAATATCATAGCAACCCAGCATGTAAATCTCAAGATACGTCATGATCTTTCGAGTAGTTTTAACCTTGAAATGCCTGTGTGAGAATCAAATTACAGCGATCTTATAAAATTTATTTCTCCTAAAATATCTTTTGGGTTTTCCTAAAATTTGGACATCTCATTCATAACATATGAATCTACAAACCCTTTAAATCTCATAACAACCCAACATATAAATCTATAGATACACCACGATCTTTAGAGCAGTTTTAATCTGGAAATGTCTGTGTAAGAATCAAATTACACCGATTTTAGAAAATTTATTTCTCCTAAAATACCTTCTGGGTTTTCCCAAAAATTGAACAAATTCCTTATAACATATAAATCTAAAAATACTTTAAATATCATCGCAACCCAACATGTAAATCTCAAGATAAGCCATGGTCTTCAGAGGGGTTTTATCCATGGGCCATGGTGAGTTTAGATTATTATGTGACATTTTTGTTTAAATTATGGGTCAAATAAGTAAATGTGTTAGCACATGTACATTGGAATTATTTTCTTAGGGTAATAAAAAATAATAATAATAATGTATAGATAAAAATAAAGATAAAAAAAAATGTGTTAAATTTATTATTTAACTTATTGGGATAATTTAAATAATTAGATTAAATTTTGTTACTTCCAGGTAAGTTAACGTAAGGAGTTAATTAAAACTATATGATTTAAATTTATATAATTAATTCACTCGTAAAGATTTTGGGAAAATGGAATAAAACTACTTATGGATGGGATGCATGGAAAATAAGGGAATGAGTTTTAATGAACACTATTAATGTAAAAACAAGGGGAGAGAGAGAAACAAGAATGAATTAATAAAATAATGAAAATGCCCATGGCATCTATCCTTGAACTCGTAGCCTTTGTCCAGCCTCCCGCAAAGAATCGGCCTCAATGACTGCAGCCACTACCCAATGCCCACAAGAATCGCCGAGCAGCGACTGCACCCACGCCAAAGTGCCACAACAACTATCTAGTAGCTTGCGCACCACTACCTAGTGCCCATAAGAATGCCTAGTATCCTGCAGCCCACCGCCCAAAGGCCCGCAAAGAATCGTCCAAAGAACTTGAAAGCCTTGCGCTAGCAGCCTACTGCCATTGTCCGAAGGTGCCGGAGCAACTATCTAATAGTCGGCATCCATTGGTCAAGAAGCAAGCAACTATCTAACAAACATATAACTACTTTCCAACAGTTTGAGCACTTCGACTTAGTAACCTGCAACAAAGTGTAGTAGCTTGAGTGAGATTTTAGTAACCGAAATATTGTAGCTTAAACCTTGATTAATGTAATTAAAATATTCATACATATAAATCATTCTTGTAGTTTTCTAAGTAAACTAAAAAAACTCACGTAAATTTTCCTAAATAATTATGAGGATTAATGTGGTTTGGGTGCGTCATTTTGTGGGCGTTACACCACATGAATTATTTAAAAACCCATATATCATATTTTTTTATTTGAGATAATGGAGCAATGGGGCATATTTGAGATGCATGATTGAAATAAAGTTTTGAAATGAGGTATGTTATCTTTATGATAAAATCTATTCGGAGGTTTTTCTTGTTGTTTTCATTTGCATGATTGAAATAAACAGTTAGAAATGATGTTTATTATGTTAGGGATAATACCCACAAATGTTAAGAAAAACCATTACTCTTCCATTTCAAGTATTTCTTCTCTTTCTTCTTTAAACCCACTTTGTTTTCAATTTGGATTTGTTGTTATATAAATATTGTAGTCTTTGAATGTGTTATATTAAATTGAATCTTGCAACTCTTTCCACTTTACTAGTTTCTTCTTATATATCCCAATGTAAGGATTGTTTTATATATGTTCTAAATGAATCATGCCACTCTTTCCACTTTACTAGTTTCTACTTATTGATCACAAGTGTAAGGATGTGTTTATGCCTTCACTAATTGCCCACATTCCATCATCGATAATTTTTATTTAAAAGATATAACATTCCATTTTATTATTGTTTTACATGTTCCTTGGCACCGTATTTTGCTTCATTCTTACCCGATGTTGGTTTGTTTTGAAGGTGTAGGTGGTTGTTTTAAGTTGCATGATTGAAATAAATTGTTAGAAATGAGGTCTATTTTCACACCACTTCATTTTGGTTCCTATCTTTTGGTGGTGTTAATTAATTGCATTCAAAGCTCTGTAATGCTTTAATATTACAAATATGGTTTAAGGTTTCTTCAAGCTATTGTAAAATTTATAATGTATTGGAAGCTCTATATTGACTATTAATTGTGCACCCACTTCCTTTCCATTCTTATTTGTTGTTAGTACATCATGGAGGTTTTGCTGGTTCTTTTAAGTTGTTTGATTGAAACTCTTGCAATTCCTTCCACTTTAGTAGTTTCAACTTACAAGGTTGCACTAGGATCTATAAGTTGAAACTACTAAGGTGGAAGGAAATCATGTAATGCAAATGTATAGGCTAAAACTACTAAAGTGGAAAGAGAATTATGAAATAGAAACATGTTGCACTAAAATGTAAAATCAAAAACTGGTAAAATAGCAAGACATCATTTGATTTTAATCATGGATGACAACTTATTTATGTTGTAAGATAAAATTTGAATGTAAACAAACCTCACTTATAACATTTTATTTCAATCATGCACCTATTTCCATTTTTAGCTTCTAAATTCATGAGATTTATATCTAATATGTAGCTTCTTTAATTGAGGAGAAAGTTATTAGAGTAATATTGCATTGTATCTCTTTACACTTTAGTAGTTTCTATGTATAGATCCCAATACAACTACATCCATGTTTCGTTAAATTAAATAGACCTCACTTCTAACATTTTATTTCAATCATGCACCTTTTATCATTGTGTTTTCTCGCTAACTCTCCTATTTTCCTATTTTTCCTACTTGACCCGATAATTGTGCATTAAAAACCTTAAATTTATATTGAAAATATCCAAATATATATATATATATATATATATATATATATATATATATATATATATGACACAAAATAAATTCCCATCAATAACATTTAAGAGATTTTATTTTTGCAGACACCATGTTTAATGTGGCTAAAATTCTAAATCATTCTAACCTCACTTCTAACATTTTGTTTAAGGTATGCACCTTATTTGTAGCATGTCTAAGCTTTTTTATCCTTGTTCAAACATTCATATGTTTCTTTTGTGTTTTACGATCAAGTTTTAAGATTATTATTGAATGTGATTTATGTATATGTTGTATAGTGATGAGTGTAGTACTACTTTCAATTATTTAGATAGGGAAGTGGGTGATATTGGACAACAGAGCAAAAACAAAGTGGAAAAAAATTTCAGGTGAGTTTTTAATACTTTCATTAAGTTGATGATCTCTAATATCATAAACATAATCATAATCATAATCATGTAATATAGTAATGAAACATATTCATAAACATAAAAATTGCATTACATATAGTGATTTACATTGTAAAAGTGTCCATTTCAATCAACTGCACAAAACTCTTAACTTTAATTTTACCGAACCTTAGAATGGAAATTGTTGTGAGTTATCCTATGTGTCCTCCACTCACATATGGAGGGTCATCTCACATGGGTTAGGTTTAGGGTTAGGTTTAGGGTTTTCTATTGAGTCATGCACTAGGGTTACTCAACACCCTATATGTACCCTTTCACTATTCATTTATGAGCATGCCAAGACACTCCGCTATCTTTTCTCTACATGTGCAAGCTTTGTTCTATTATGCAAGATTGTTCAGTTATTGATTGATTCTTCCTTGTGATTACATTGGAGCCATTATGATTCAACCAGAGTGCAACTTGATCATGGTGCACAGTTTCCGATACGATTCGTCAACTCTTTCATGGTATCAGAGCTGAGATCGGGTAAATGTGCACTTGTTTATTTTAGTTGTGATTACTCTTGTTTTTCATTTTTTTAACTCCTCGTGCAAGTTTTCAATCTTTATTTTCTAGTTTTTTCTTGCTAATGTATTTAACAAGTTGCTCTTGGAAAGATTTCATTTTGTTGTGTTCTTCGTGCATGTGCAGATCTCCTTGAGTTTTTCAGGGGTTTTGCAGCTAAAATTAGTTAGTTGCAGCTACATTTAGCAGATCTGCTAAAATAGAGGTTATTTTCTGGTTTTTTAATCATTTATTAAATTGAAAATTATTTTTAAGATCTTTGTTTTCTAGTTTCTCTGTGTTTTTGTTGTTTGTTGCAAAATACAGGTTAAAATTTGTGGTTGTTGCATGGTGTTTCTCCACCCACTCGACAAGTTTTCCTTGCTCTGCATTTTTTTGTTTCTCCAAAAAAACTGCTCTTTTTGTGTGGCATTTTGGTTCTACTTTTTTTTGCAGTCTCTCTCTGCTCCGCCGTGGCCTCCCGTTGATCTGTCATGTGTGGTTCACAGCCCCTATGTACTTCCCTACATACTTCCTTGCTCCATTGTAGCCTCCCGTGGTCTCTACGCCCTCTATGGTTGTTTGTTGGCTACGTCCCTCCTTTGTGGCTGCTCATGGTTGCTTTGTGGTTTTTGTTGGCTGCGTCTCTCCTCCCTCCTCCCTCTCCAACGTGCGGCCAAACAAACCCCTCTCTTCTCTATCGTGGCCTACAAATTAAAACCTTCCAATTAAAACTCGTGTGGTCTTCACACAAAAAAAAATGGTAAGTTCCTTTTTTCACGCCTTTTTGGTAAGTTTCTTTTTTTTGTTAGTATTTATTAAATACTTTCCTTTTATTAATCTTGCCAAAATCTTTCTTTTTAGAGTACTTTCTAACTAAATACTTTTTAATTTTAAAAAAAAAAAATCAACCAGTTTTTAAATTAGTTGGAATAATTTAAATTAAAGAGGGAAAGTTTTTTTAATATTTTTTAGGATTTTTTAAATCTTAATTAATTCATAATATTTAATTAATTTTTTTAATTAGATATTAAATAATCGTTATAAATTAAATTAATTTTTTAATTTACGATTATCATTTACGTTTAGTAAATAATTTTAAAAATTGTCTTTAAATTAACGTTAAATATCATTTTTTTAACTCCAAAAGCTCTCAAATTAGCTAAACTGGACATTTCTAAACGATAATTTTTTTAGGCGTTAGTGTCAATTTTTTTACTAATCATGCGCTCAAGTGTGCAGTGACACTCTGAGCACTCCTTGTCTTCCACGTGCCTTTCCGGCATTCTGAAGATCATCAAAACTCTTTTCGAGTTCATCTAAAACATTGTATTTTACCCTTATTATTGCTTGTGACTAGTGAGCGCGTCTGCCATAGTCTGCAGCAAGGGGGTACTCTTTGTGACGTGAGACATTTTTTCTCACAACTGAATTTGCTTTCGCCTCCTTCCTTGCTTTTTATTTTGTGTTTGTTTACGGTGTCCTATTGTTTTTGCTACACTCCACGAAACATTGTTGTGGTCTCCTCTCTTGCGTGTTATTATGTTGATTGCATGTTAAGTTACCAAGTGTTTCCAACCGCACACACAGACTCGATTGTAATCAACACACTAAACTATAAAGTTCCGTAAGTAGGGTGTTGTTATATTGTCCTGGGTGGTTGTGTTTCTTTTTTGCATTTCTCTCTCTCTCTCTCTCTCTCTCTCTCTCTCTCTCTCTCTCTCTCTCTCTTCACTATGGATGCACTTTCAATTCATTTGCTTATGTCATTCAACTTCTTCAAATGGAGATCGAAAATGATTATGAAACTAAGGGGTAAAGGGTTATATCGCATCACCATGGGAACTGAGACTAAACTAGACGACGATCCTGAAAAATCTAAGTGGTTAAACCATAGTGATGAAGCTTTAGGTCTTATTTGCATGTCTATTTCTCCTGACTTGCTCTTCCACATTGAGGCGTCCGAAACACCTAAATCTACATGGAAAATGCTGGATGCGATGTTTGGACAACAAGATGACATGAGAGTGCATGAGTTGGAAAATGAACTACTAGGGTTAAATCCTAGTGAATTTGAAAACCTACAAGCTTTCTTCTCAAAAATTTTCCACATTAGATTGTTGTTAAAGGGATGTCAAGTAGAGAAGAAATATTCTCAACTGATCTTGTCAATTCTCTCTAAGCTAGGTCCTGAATATTTTTCTTCGTGTCAACTTTCTACGCTACAAAAGTTGCTTTGGGCGATGCTTGGACTATGCCCTCCTTTGACTATTTTTCATCCCAACTCATTTGAGAACAGGACAAACTCATTCAAATGGGGTCTCTCAAGTCCAAGTCACATGCCCTTGTAGCAAGTACTAGCAAGGGAAAGAAGACTGAAAATAAGAAAGAAACAAAGGATCAACCTAAGAAAGAAACCAAGACCAAACCTAAAAATGACACAAACACTTTGACTTCTGAGCCTAAGGCACAAAAAAGTAAGTTTTTGTGTTCCTATTGCAAGAAGTCTGGTCACGATGAGCACCACTATTTTCAAAAACAAATTGATCACTTATCTCATTTACTTGAGAAGAATAAAATAAGTGTTCTGAATCCATAAAACAAAGTGCTCCGAAGGCCGAGTCTTCTAGCTGCAAAAGGTTCTAAAAATGATAAGAAGAAAGGAAAGGCCCTTGTAGCCAGAGTTTCTCCTTCATCGACGTGGATTATAGATTTCGGTGCCTCGCACCACATGGGTTCTTTGCATGTTGAGTTCTCCAACATCGAACCTTGTGGAATGTCCCAAATCATGATGGGTAATGACACGACAGTGTTGGTTTTCGGTAGTGGATCGGTAGAGATGGATGGGGGAACATTCAACCAAGTGTTGAGTGTTCCTGATCTCTCTACCAATCTCCTATCGGTTTACCAAATTACTCACCTTGGTGAAGGAATGCGAGTGGAATTTGGTCCTAACTTGGTGATTATTCGTGAGCTTAACAATGACACTACAGTGGCTAAGGGAAAGACGGATCACCGTTCATGGTTATATACCTTTTCCCACTTTACTTATGATTATACACCTGCTGCCTTGCTCACTCATGAAAATGAGGTTAGTAAGCTATGGCATGAGCGTTTCGGACATCTAAATTGTTTCTACCTTGAACAATTGAGCCAAAACGATATGGTCAATGGGTTACCCTGCGTCAAGTTTTCTAAGGGTCTTTGTGAGGGTTGTACCCTTGGAAAGCATCCTGAAAAAAACTTTGACAAAGGAAAATCTGGAGAGCTACTCGTCCCTTGGATCTTGTTTCAAGTGACATTTCTAGTCCATTTCCTTCTCCTTCGTTTACTAGAGCTCTTTATGTGCTAGCCTTCATTGATGACTTTTCGTGATATACTTGGGTATATTTTCTTAAGATTAAGTCTGAAGTCTTTGAACATTTTCAGGACTTTAAGGCTCTTGCTGAGAAACAGGCGGAACGGTCTATCAAGGTTCTTCGAACCGACAATGGAGGTGAATATGTAAACAATAGGTTCATGGATTTTATGTACTTCTGAAGGGATCTCTTTGCAAAGCATACCGTTGCTTATAGCCCTTCATAGAATGGATTCATAGAAAGAAAGAACCGTACTCTTAAGGAGATGGCCACTTGTATGATTCACTCGAAGTCTCTTCCTCCACAGTATTGGGCCGAAGTAGTGAATTGTGTAAATTACATTCAGAACCGTGTTCCACACAAGGCAGTAAGAGGGATGACACCCTTTGAAGCTTGGTTTGGACATAAGCTTGATGTTGAGCACTTTGAGTCTTTGGATCCAAGGCTATGGCTTGGATTCCCAAGAAGAAACACAAGGCTTTGGAACCACAATCCAAACCTTGTATCTTTGTAGGGTATCCTGATGGCATGAAGGGATATTGATTGATGAATCCTACTTCTCATGAGTTGTATATTGAGAGAAGTGTTAAGTTTGATGAGTCTTCTTGACTTCTACTTCTCCACCTATTGAGGTTCTTTAGCTCACTAATTTGGATTCTGACTCATCAAATGATGATATTGTTGAGCGTGCTCCTCTTCCTGATCCTCCCAACCATCAGACCTCTGATTCTTCTGATTCTGATAGTAGTGATGATGAGGACTTCTCACTCAAGTGAAGAATCTTCTGACTCTAAGCCTGATCCTCCTAGTCCTCTTTGGGCTAGGAAAACTTTGCAAAGTGCTAGAGATTTAGTTGGAGATACTTCGGATATGAGATGTACTCACTCAAATTTTGTTGGACCCCACTCTTTCTTCACCTCTCGCTTCGATCCATAGACTTTCCGGGAGCTTATGGTATTCGTGAGTGGGATTCTACCATGGATGAGGAATATTCCTCTCTCATGAAGAATGATACTTGGGATCTCATCCCTCTTCCGAAAGGAAGAAAAATCATTTAGTGTAAGTGGGTGTTCCGAACAAAGTATGGAGTAGATGGAGAAGTCAAAAATTTTAAAGCATGATTAGTAGCTGAGGGTTTCTCCCGGATAGCTAAGGTTAATTATACTTGAAACCTTTTCTCCGTTGCAAAGATGACTTCTATTCGATGACCCTAGCCATTCTTTATAGCGAACAAATGGAAAGTCCATCAAATGGATGTTAAGAGTGTCTTCCTTCGTGGTGACCTAGAGGAAGAGATCTATATGGAACAACCTTCGGGTTATGTCCAAGATCCCTCCCTTTTTGTGAGTTAAATAAGTCTCTTTATGGCCTCAAACAAGCCCCTCGGGCTTGGTATGCCAAGATGGACTTTTTTACTTACATCGGGGTTTACAAGGTGTCACTCTCATCCAAATGTTTATATTCTCATGGAAAGATAACTCCATACTCATTCTTGTTCTCTATGTTGATGACTTGTTGATCATGGGAAGCTCTTCCTCTATTATTGATTCTTTGAAGATCGCCTGGCCAACAAGGTTTTCCATGGTGACTTAGGTCTGCTTCATTACTTCCTTGGGATCCAGATTTCACAATCTGACTCAGGAATTTTGATTTTGTAACCTAAGTATGCTCTTGATTTGCTAGCTCATTTTCAGATGTCCGATTGCAAGTCTTCTCCTACTCCTTTTATTTCTGGGGTTAAGTTGGTTTCAAATCGCTCTACTCCCTTGGTTGATGGTACTCTTTATTGACGGTTGGTGGGGAGCTTGATTTACTTGACTCAAACTAGACCAGATTTATTGTATGTTGTTGGGATTATGTCCAGATTCATGCAAGAGCCACATGATCTGCATTAGAAAGTAGCTAAATGGATCCTTCATTATGTTCGTGGCACTTATACTGATGGCATTCACTATCATGGAGGGGTAGATATCGACTTAATTGGGTTCACAGATTCTGATTGGGCCGGTGACTTAGATCATCAGAAATCTACTTTTTGCTACAGTTTCTCTCTTAGTTTGGGTCCTATTAGTTGGTCTAGCAAGAAGCAGAATGTAATTACGATATCATCTACAGAGGTAGAATACGAGAGGAGCGATTAATGTTGCCACGTGAAGCTATTTGGCTACTGAGTGGTATTCGTGACATGAGTTTGGCATCCACTTTTCGGCAACCTACATTATCTACTGTGCTAACACGAGCACTATCTCTATTTGTAGAAATCTAGTTCAAGCATCGTGAACGAAGCACATTGAGATCCATATGCACTTCATACGAGAGCTTATTCATGATGGTATCATCGACATTCAGTACATTCAGATAGCTGATCAGATTGCAGATTTATTTACCAAGCCCTTCACTGAGATGAAGTTTCTTCACTTATGGTCTCTTCTTGGGGTGAGGTCTTCTACAGCTGCTCATCTTCTTCGGGCTATGTAGTCCTTCTTTTCTTATTCTTCTTCTAGGAAGATTGTGTTTGTATATGGGCACCTTATCAGGCCTTTAGTTGTCGGGCCCCATTGACACATCTTTCTTAGTTGTTTAGGAGTGTCTTCTCTTTCGTCTGACTCATCATAGCTGCTACCCTAGCTTCGATGAAGGGGGTGTTGGTGTGAGTTATCCTATGTGTCCTCCACTCACATATGGAGGGTCATCTCACATGGGTTAGGTTTAGGGTTTTCTATTGAGTCATGCACTAGGGTTACTCAGCACCCTATATGTACCCTTTCACTATTCATTTATGAGCATGCCAAGACACTCCGTTGTCTTTTCTCTACATGTGCAAGCTTTGTTCTATTATGCAAGATTGTTCAATTATTGATCGATTCTTCCTTGTGATTACGTTGGAGCCATTACGATTCAACAGAGTGTAACTTGATCGTGGTGCACGATTCCGATACGATTCATCATATCTTTCATCTTGGTACATGCATGAAGATGGATTAGAAAAGGGGGTCTAAAGTGGACATGTTTTCCTGAAAAATGAGAAACTTGGACTTTCATTGAAATTTTGAGGTACTTACACTCAAAATTTGAACAAGGTATAAAAACACGAATTGTTACTTTTTTAGACTAGTTTTCAAATCATTAAATTTTTTTTTGCAAATGGTGATGTATATGGGGTAGAAATTTTAAAATTCAAAGAAATAATTCTATTTTTAGATAAAACATAGTTGATGTATGACCATTTACCCCTCACTTTTTTTAGCGTCATTTACTATTTTTTAAAATCCTTCATGTGGAAAGTTAGATAAGGTTATCTCTAGTATGTTATGTATATATTATTTTTAAATATTGTAAATATTTTTATGAATTTTACTAGTAAATAGGTCCTAAATTTGATTTTAAAAGTATATTTGAGCGTTCACCCCACATAACTACCTTAAAATTAATTAAAATTGGGAAGAAGAAGAATTAGTGCGCATATAATTAGGTCTAGTATGTGACAATATAGTTTTTTTAATTTGGATACATACATCAAAAGTTACATACATAAAGTTAGACATGTATTTTATTTCAATATAATGGCATAGGAGACATATTTACAAATATTTAACATTAGTATCATTATAGTTATAAAAAATCAAAAAATTTGTATCATTAGAAAGAGAACAATTTGATCTTCCTCGTAGTCATGATTTGATGAAATTTGTGTATGAAATGCATAACGTATTCCATGCTCGAAGATGAAATTTGATATGGAAATCCTTTCATGTTGTAAAATGACATGTCCAAGCCTTTGGCTCGGGAATTTGAGTCATTTCTGAGCATAGAGGGTGTTTTGGGAAATTCATTTACAAAAATGTGTATGTACTATATAACATGTACGCGTTATATAGCATGTATGCATTATGTTTTATACCATATAAATCCAAATCTTAACGTCTCTTTGTAATTGATTCCAACATTCTAACCTTTCTCTATTTTTTATAGTATTGTACAGTGCGAACAAAGATTTCGATACATTATTTATGCTTGATTACATCATTTTTTCTTTGTCTCCACCATTCTGACCCCACTTTTGATTACTTCTCTTTTGTTTTGTCTCCAACATTCTGACCCCACTTATAAATACCTCTCATTTATTTTGTCTTCAACATGCTAACTCTAATCTAATTAAATCTCTTTTTGTTTTGTTTAATTGATTGTATATTATACTAACAATCTCATATTTGTATATTTTTAGTTTAGGATCATGGGTAGTGGTTCTTGTAGCAATAGGAGGAAGAAATTGAAGATGCAAACAATTAAACAAAAACAAGTGGACAACGAGAAAGCATTACAATGAATGCAAATAGTTTGAAAAATTACATGTATGTCATCTATCCGTAATGATCATGTTGAAATCAACTCTACATCAACAAAAGTAATGATTAATTTTGATGAAGCTTCTCCTGTAATTTTACGTCCAGATTCAATTCATGATCTCACATCAAATTATGTTACAAGTCCAAATTCAAACTCTCAATTTTTTAATTTTGATATTTTTAAAAATATATAGGTCAATGATCCCCTAAAACACATAATGAACCTTATAACTTTGTGAAAACTCAATGGAAAAATTAAATGAAGATCATATAATGGAACAATCAAATGAAGTAAGGAACAATGAAGATAATTCAATGGAAACATCAAACAAAGAAACACATAAAGAAAACAATAATGAACAAGGTTTACCACAAAGAAAACCTCCTAGGATTATGTGTAGGAAACCCAAGTTTTTAATTGAAATTGATGAAAACATTTTCCATCATTAGTTGATAAAATGTCTTGACGTAGTTTGAGATTAAATACTAATAAAATATGGAATATCTTTGCTAAATTAAATGACACTTTAAATGTCAATTTTTGTTATTGTAATGAAATTGCGGAAAATGAGACCTACTATGAACACCCTTGGACTAAGGATGTCTAATATTGATGGTCAAAATAAAGAGATTATAAGAAAATTATAAAATGCATACCATTCTATAGATTTGAGAAGACATGCCAAAGATAGTAATGTTGTACAATGCGTAGTTTCATCGAGTTTAGTAAAAAATAAAACAACAACAAAAATGTTTGTTAAGTGAAACAAGTAGAACACTAAACATAAGCAAGAAAAACACTAATGAAAGCAATTGTAAGACGTGAAAAAATTGATGACCCCAACAACAATGACATATGGGCATTCTCTGGTAAAGTCTTGTGGAAAGGTAAAGTGTTAGTTGATGCACTAAAATATTTAATTCAACAATTTTGGAAAGATAACACACATGTGTCACCTAATCAAAGTGATGTACTTAGAAGAAGACCTAGTTGGCGTAATAGTAAACAACATCCAAAATATTTATTAGATATGATACAAACACAAATTTATAAAAAAAAAAAAAAAAAGATAAATATCCATTTATTAAGAATAGTCAAAGATATTTTGAGATGGAAAAACCTTTCTATGTTAAAATCAATCACACACACCACTTTTTGTTATCGAATGCATGTTGAATTTTCTATGCATTAGGATATTTTTCGTTATATGCATTCTACTTTGCATATTGACATTTAATTACAGGAATGTGGATTTCATGTTCCACCAATGTCATCAAGGGAATTTATTCCCACCATTTTTTGTAGATATTTTTATAACAAAATGTGTTTAGATGGTATATGCAACACTTGTGGTGGAATGTCAAAATTGAAAAGTTGTTTTCATGAGGAGGCTTTACATGAAATTGAAAAACAATTAGTTGAATTTAAAAATATAATTTCATCGCATATCAGTTAAAAGATGTCAAGTTAAAAAGGTGTGAGCGAGTTACTAAACAAATACATGTTTCAGATTTCATGGGTGAATTCAAAGAAAAATTGTATATGATTAGGCAAGAGACGCACATGAGGCTCATTGGCTATATGAACAGTTCAAGTTCAGCAAAGACAAATTTCCAATTGGTACAACTCTTTCATTAGTCAACTTTGTGGAGAAATAAACAATGAAACCACAAAATGAGGTTCAGACATAGTATTACAACTCAATGTCGGTTACCATTTTTACATAGAACATTCATGCATGCACCTAACATTACATAGGAAGATCAAAAGATATTGAGGGAGTATCATTTCTATATTAGTGATGATTGATCACATTCTTCAGAGTATGTTCAAGGGTCCTTTTAGATATTTTATGCTAATTTGAGTAAATGATACCTTACTTTCAATCAACATTATATTTGGTTCAGATAATTGTACATCATAATTTAAGAATGTATAGATGTTTCTTTGAGTTAAGTACGATGGATGTTAGAGCGGTGTACAACATATGTGGATTTTCACTAAGGTAGGATATGAAAAATGGGAACACGATGGTGCATAAGCATATGTGAAAATATCCCTTGCAAGATAAGAGTTGAAGTATGTAGATGGTGTAAATTTCAAAGATGAAACAAGCATTGTTGTATGGTGCAATAATACATTATCACATGGTTCTCAAAAAAACTCTATTGTTCATATAGTTTTCTAGTTTACATGAGAAGAAAACTTAGAAAGATCTGAAAATTTTTATATGGTAACAGGTTCGAGTGATTTTCACTCATTTCATAGCTCTAATGCATCTTCTTAGACAATTTATACAAGGAAAATGGTATGTTTTTTCCCAGCATATGTGTAATTTTCTTGGAATGATTGTGATTCAAAAGAGTGGGTTGATGAATGGGAATGTATACCTTTAAGTCCTATCAACACATATTAGCCTCCAATAGCACTACAACTAAAGAAAATGACAATGTCAATAGATTTTGACAATGTATCAGATCTAGTTCAACTAGGTACAATATCCTTTAAATTTGTGTAGTGTACATGTAAATTAAATATTTTAAATTAGACAAGTATAATTTAGACTTATACACATACTATATTACAAATATTTGTGATAAATTAATACAAATGTTATATATGTTTATTTATGTAGGACATGTTATAAATGATTGTGGATGAGGATAATGATGAGGGAACAAATTACTACTTGTGTTGGTGTGTAGAAGAAAAAAATAAATTAACTTCTTGAATCATAGATGGAGAAAACATTGAGTACCTCATTGGCTCTATGGTTGTTTTTGGAACATGGATTCGGCGGTATCTGATAAGGAACTCTAATGTATGGTTGTTTGAAGACTATGAAACTGAAAGGAAGATACTCCATTATTCAAATTTGGTTCTTGCTACAAATGTTCAATTGATCAAATATTGGGGCAAGCCATATAACAAGAATTTTTGGAGGGTTCATGAGTTTGACCATGAATATATATTCTTGATACAATCAAGAGTAGGGTTGATCCCATTAGTTCGTTGAATTAGCAAGGTTAGTATGTGATTTAATATATTTTAATTTATTTGATTTCATCACTATGTATTTATTTTCATTTCAAATCATTGTGAACACATTTGATGTAGGTTCATGCTACAAGAAGAGATTCCACCTTTACATGGTTGGTATTGTGATTAGAGAGGTTAATCTTATTAAAAAAAGAAGCTTAAAATATCATATTTAGTTGTTTGTAATGGTAATGGGGATCACACATAATACTAATGGAATAGATGGAACATTTGTAGCCCTCCCTAACATGTTATGGTGAAGGTGACTCTGGTGGTCGATCACTACAGAAAGAGTGTGTTCAATGGGATTTTGGGGTAATCTTAACGTGATGATGAAGGCAACTTATCGTCTAGACAAATAGTTTGGAAGTTTTTGCAACAACCGAGCAACTTCTTTTCTTATTCAACAAATTTTAGTTACGTGAAAAACCTTGTCACCGTTTTTGTAAGATTTTGAGTTCGTGAGAGATCTCTTAGGAATCATTAGAGGTATTCCACATAAAACTAATAGAATATAAAACATGTGTCCATCCTTCTCGGATATTGTGCAATGAATTCTTGAAGTTAGACTTGTTTGACCCCTTGAGAACATTCTCTTTTCTCTTAAGGAACATGTAAGACCGGTAGTAAATTCCCAGTTCGCTAGCCAATCACTATGGAAAGAGTACATTCCTTATGGTTTTGGGCCATTCTATAGATGATGGAAAAGGTAAATCGTTGTCTAGACAGATGATTTGGAAGTTTTTATAACAATTGTGTAACTTTTTCTTGTTCAACAAGTTTTGGTTGCGTGACAAACTCGGTCACCATCATTGTGTGCTTCTAAGTTCGTGAAAGAGATCCTAGGAATCATTATAGGGATTCCACATGTAACTAATGGAATAAAAGGAATATATCTATCCTCTTGGATAGCGTGCAAGGGCTTACCGAAGTTGGACTTGTTTGACCCCTTGAGAATGTTCACTTTTCTCTAAAGGAACTCATATGACCGATAACAACTTCCCACTCTAACATTTGATCACAGCGGAAAGATTACGTGCCTTGGGGTTTTGGTCCAATCAATATGTGATAACAAAGGTGATTCATTATCTTGATGGATGTTTTTAAGTTGTTATAACAACAGGGAAATGTTTTCGTATTCAACAAGTTTTGGTTGTGTGACAAACATGATTGCCATATTTACGTGATTATAATTTCATGAGTGATCTCCTATGAATCATTAGAGGTATCTCATATGCAAATAATGGAATGGATGGTGCATCTCTATCCTTATTGGATAGTGTGTGATGATTACATGAAGTTATAATTTCTTGACCCCTCGAGAACGTTCACTTTTCTCTTAAAGAACATGTAAGAACGATAGAAACTTCCCCCTTTGTAATGGCTGATAACTATGGAAAGATTACATGCCTTGGGGATTTGGGACATTCTATACATGGTGGAAAAGGAGAATCTTCATCTAGATGAATTTTTACAAGTTACTACAATAAGCGAGAAATGTTTATCTTGTTTAGCAAGTTTTGGATGCATGATAAATTTGATCACCATCTTTGAGTGCTTCTTAGTTTGTGAGTAAGATCACGGGAATATGAATTCAATCGGTCATTTATGACCTTGGGACATTTTTACAGTAAACACAAAAGAAAAAAATCACCTTAAACCTTAGATCCTATTCTTGGAAAGCCATATGACATCTATAAAATTTAAGCCTCCATGGGGTTACAGTCTATAGAGTTACATGGGTGATAACTCCAAAGGTCTTCCTTTTCCTAACGCCTTCTAATCTCTCTCAAAAAAAAAAATATTTTCCTTGACCTCTATAGATTCTCTAATCTCTCTAACTCTCTAATCAATGCTTTAGGCGGTATTTATAGAAAATCTTCCCGCCCATCAGGATTTTGAAATTCCTTCTAGAATCCTCTCATAATCCCACTCAAACTGAAATTCAAAATTCTATGCATTAATGGTGACCAAATAATTCAATTTAGTAGTTAAGATAATTCCATCTAGATATCCATGTCATATCAAAGCTCTAATCTTTCATATACTGCATTTTTGTTACTTTCTACCTCTAGATATTTTTCCCACGCACACTTTTCTTTCCTTGTGAAAATATTTGTGCACTACCATGCACATTTCTAGCACACCTTATCTTCATAGATGATCTATTTTTAATTATCATGCATGTGCCACTGACTTAGCCAAAATTCCAAATATATCTATGCAAAGTAACCTTTCTTCCATGATGTTCCTACATCAAACACCTAGCTAAACGAAAGTGACCTCCATCTCATGATTCAAGCTCCAAATTATGGCCTAGTTGACAAAGTTCCTTCACACTTATCCATGTCGTATCCTCTTTAGAGTGTTCCTTCCATTTTACTAAATATTCCCTATATTTTTATGTACATCTTCTTTACTATCCTTGAGTCTAGTATGGCTTGATTTCTTCACCCTTATCTATGATAGCTACATCCTCCAGTCTAGATTTTTTCATATTCTAGTGCTTATTCCTCTAATTCTTATGTGTAATTTCCTTAAGTTCTATATACACGGGTCACTAGTGTCTCCTTCATGGATCTCTTATAAATCTGAAATATTGAAAATAGGAGAGATGTTTAATCCCTCGGGAAACTCTAACTTATAGGCATTTGGCCCAATATTTTGCATTATCTTACATGGCCCAATTTTCTTCAACTTCAACTTATTATAAGTTCCCTTAGGAAAAATATCCTTCGTAAATGTGCCATTACTTTATCTCCTCCTTCAAATTCCTTGGATTTTCATCCTCTATCTGCGTGTTCTTTTTAACCTTGATTACTCCTTGCTAATTTCCCATGTACTTCCTCATGTAGTGTGTGTGTGTGTGTGTGTGTGTGTGTGTGTGTGTGTGTGTATTCGCATACTACTCTACCTCCACACTTGATTAATCATTACCTTGAACAATTATGTGACTCCCCTTGGGCTTGTCCCATAAACAATTTGAAATGGGGTCCTTTATGTGCTCTTATTAACTAAATCATTGTAGGAAAAATTGGCTTGTGCCAACATCGTATAACATTGGCCTTACTTATCTCTTATCAAGTTATGCAACATATTTCCTAAGATTTTTTTTACCACTTCTATTTTCACATCAATTTGTGGATGGTAATATGAACTATAGGTTATCCTTGCTCCCCTTCTTCCACAAATTCCTCCAGAATTTTCCTAGGAATTTAGTATCCCTATCGACAAGTATGCTTAATTGTATCATGCAACCACACTATTTCATTGAAAAATAGATGTGTGATCCTTGTCACATAACTTTTCTTCTTACCTACAATAAAATGCACCATCTTTAAAAATCTATCAACTACTGCAAATATGGATTCATTCCTCAATGTGTCCTCGAAATACTAGCATACAATCCATGCTAATATCTTTACATGGTCTTCTTGGTAGAGTAAAGACTGATACAACCCTTTGTTTATTTTGCATGCTTTGGCCAATTGACAAACCATACATCTTTGTACATATTTATGCACAACATTTCTCATCTTAGGCCAATAGTATCACTCCTTTAGTTTTTCCAAGGTTATTCCACTCCCAAAATGACCTCCTAATCCTCTGTTATGCTTTTCTCTAATCATTTTCTCATGCATATATCCCTATGGTATACATAGTTGTGCTCCTTGGAACAACATTCCTTCCTATATAAAATATTCTAACTAAGGCATCATGTCCATGTGCATTGGTTCTTGGCATGACTCACATGATTCTTGTAAATCCTCTCCTTTCACATATAACTCCTTCATGGTCTCAAATCCCACGACTTCATTGTGAATTTTTGTCAACATCAGCACTCTTCTACTTAACGCATATGTACTTTGTTGTATTTTCCATTGCGGTGCTTCAACACAAAATAATAACTGCAGGAACTCTACCCGCTTCATATGAATTTAATTTAATTTTGCATGGCTATTGACAAATTATAATTCTGGTGATCGAGTGTACAAAACAAAATTGTTTAGAAACAAATAATTCCTCCATTTCTTCAATGTCTATATTATCACATAGAACTCCCGATCATATTTCAAGTATCTCCTTTAAGCATCATTCATTTTCTCACTAAATTAGGATATGGGTCTCCCTTCTTGGTTTACTAATATGCCAATACATGTCCCACTTGCATTACAATCCACCTAAAATACCTTCTCAAAACTCGGCAATGCTAACACTATTTTTGTTGTAATCTCATGCTTCAATTCGTAGAAGCTACATGTTTCTTCTTTCATCCACAAAAACTCCTTACACTCTATTTTCATTGTATTTGTGGTCACTTCACATATTCCACTAAATTTCATGATGAAATTCCTAAATAATCTTATTAAACCATGAAAACTCCACGCCTCCATCACACTTCTTGGTGAGGGCCACTCTATAATTGCACACAATATTTCTTGGCCCATTCACAATCCTTCATAGGATATTTTGAAACCCAAGTATACTAACTCTTCACACATAAAGATAAATTTCTTTATATTCACCATTAGTTATTCTTTAAAGCATTTCATCACCTATCGCAGGTGTTCAATGTGTTCTTATTTGGTCTTACTAAACACGATTATGTCATCCGAATACACTATCATAAATTGTCCCAAAATGGCTTCAACACCTCATGAAATTACTCGAGCCATTGGTTAACCCAAATGGCGTGACTAACCATTAATATAAGCCTTCCTTCATATTGAATGTGGTCTTATACTCATTTCCTTCTCTAATATGGATTTGGAGATAGCCACTCTTCATATCGATTTTAGAAAAATATTACACACCACCGAGGAAATTCATTAGATCATCCATCCCGGGAAATGGTAACCTACACCTAATGGTAATATTTTTATGGCTTTGGAATCAACAAACATGCATCATTCTCCTCCTTTGTTCAGTGCTAGTACTACAATTACTGCATAAAGGTTCTAAATTTCACGCAGTAGTCCTATGTCAAGTAATTATTACACTTGGATGTGCACCTCTTCATTCTCTTCTAGGTTCAGTCTATATGGCACCTTGTTTGGAAAACTATCTCC
Source organism: Taxus wallichiana var. yunnanensis (assembly GCA_018340775.1). Taxonomy (NCBI): domain Eukaryota; kingdom Viridiplantae; phylum Streptophyta; class Pinopsida; order Cupressales; family Taxaceae; genus Taxus; species Taxus wallichiana. The sequence continues at coordinate 737,860,431 of CM031235.1, read as the reverse complement.
TGGTATTAATTCTATCTAATCACTAATACTACACACCAGTGGCAAACCCCATGGTAATTATTCTATCACAATATTCAAGAACTTGTCTAATACCTTGTGCACTTCTTCAGAAATTTCCTCCCTTTTTGTAATCTCCATGCACTTACCAACACGTAACACATCTTTTCTTCATCAACCTCTCGCAAGAATTCTTTACCAAATACAAACAAAACCCTTACACAAACTCCATTATGCACTTTTCCTTTCTCCTCGTCTTTTAACGATGACAAGTTAAACTTGTGCCCATCCTTTTATGTGAATAATATTCATGTGTCCATCATGGAAATCCTTCTTGGCATAATTTGAGGGCCTTCCCAAGAATAGATGACAAACATCTATTAGAATTACATTACACAATACTTCATCACAATAGTTTCCAATCTATAATTTCACAAGGCTTTTGTTGTTTACAAGGACATGGTGTCCTTTTTGCAACCATGACACCTTGTAGGTGCGGTGTTTTGCCGGATTGTTATATATAATGAAATAGATAAAGGTAAAATGCCAAGGAGGAATACCTATTGTTACGTTGGTTAAAGGTTGAGTGCGCGCGTTTCTGATTTTGATCCAAACTAATTTTGTGAGCTTCTTTTTGGCTAGGAAGAACTACCTGTAATACAAAGCAAGACCACTAGATACAATTAATAGCAAAGGTTAGTGGATTGCCTAGTGTGAGATAGATCTAGGAAGTGTGATACTTCCTCGATGGTTGTCAATCCATTGATATATAACTCAATATAAAATAATTAAACATGTAAATAAAAGAATCTAATGCTAGTGTTCTTATTTAGGTATCTTGGATTACTATCAGTGTTAATTCAAATAAATGCTTGATAACTAAACTAGTGAAGGTCTGGGTCGGAGTTGTAGGTTGCGAAGCTAGGAAGGTGGTTTCGATGTCACCAACATGGTGCAGGTAAGCTTTGGTATAGTTTGGGTTGATTTTTAGTGATTAGGAAGCTTGCTGGTCTAAGGAAATTTTACCATGCATAGAGACCAACGCTGGTTAGGGTATGATTGATAACGGTTCGGGATGATTGATATCGGTTCTTGTGAGTAATGGCGAGAATGTCAAAAGCAGTGTCCAAGATCTCTCTATGTCTACACAAAGAGTTGGGAAGGTATGTTGTGAGGTTGTAGGTGGGGTATCAGGTTTGGGTGAGGTTTTGATGTTTTGGGGATGTTAAGGGTAGTTTAGTGAAATTTTGATAGGAGACAAGATGGCGATGTTGGTCGGTGACCGATGCCGGTGAAGGGAAATCGACGATGATTAAGGTAGCTAGCATCGGTGGCGGAAATTTTTGATAATTAAATAAAAGGTAGATTCGAGACTTCTTGGTGATTACAGAGAATGGAGGGAGGATGGTTGGGTTCGTAATAATGTCATGAAGGCTCAAGAATGCCTAAGGGTCAGCTACGAGAGGGGTAGAAGGTGGTGGGTGGTAGGTTGGGTAGATTGGCAGGAAGGTGGGAATGGAGGAATGTAGGAAAGAACAAGATCTAATAGCAAAGACAATAAACCTACACTTTAAGTAAGTATAGAATGATGTAAATCTAATACACTTACTTGTATTTATAGGCTTGGTTGGTGAAGGATGGCAGTGGTTGATCCATGAAGAACTTTGTGGTCAATTTCACAGCAATACCTCCTAGATGGCTCCCATGATTGTTGTAATGCCTTTGGACGAGTATCAAGTTCTTATTTGGGATTGTGATTAAGTGTATTCCATCGTTTGGATGTTGAGAAGTCTCTGGTTTGTGCTTGAATGCAATAGATCTCTCAAAACTCAGAATGACCAACCTAGGTAAAAGGTTACAAAACTATATATAAGGTAACCAATGACGGTTAGGGTGACCGGTGTCGGTTGAGGGTTAACTAGCATCGGTTAAGGTGGGAAATCCTAGGTTTTCCAAAAATAGGAAAATCCTTGTTATTTTTGGCATGCTTTGATTGTCATTCCGGGTCTCAAGTGAGGGTTAACATTTAGATAAGTGGGAGTATTGTTGGAGAAGGAATAGGACTTTAATTTTAGGGTTAGACTAAGTCCCAGTTGGTTAAGATAAGTGGAGACTTAATCTTAGTTAATTAATAGACTAAGAATAAGTCCATGATGAGGTGTCTAGGTGATGTGGCTAGGTGAGGTGTAAATTAATTTAATTAAAGTAATTAAATTAATTAATAGTGTGAGGATGAGCATTAATTCAATTGTAAGTAATTAAATTAATATGAATGCAGGGTAAGGGGTCATGGTTAGGTGAATACGTTACATTAATTAATAAAAGGGAATAAGGGGATTATGACCCAAATTTGGTGTCTACATTTTCCCCCTTTTGTCACGAAGCTTGTATTGATAAGTGACATTGACAAAAATAGGAAATGGTTTCCCAATTATAGGTGAGAGTGGGGTTTCCCCAAGTAGGGCTGAAGGTGAGGTTTCCCAAGTATGGGTGGAGGTGATCCCCCTCAAACTAGGAGCTGATGAGGTGTTAAACAGAGTCGGGGAGTGGTTTGATAAATGGGTAAGTGATGAAAAGGAGAGGGTAGGTGGGTTGTAGGTAAGGGTATGGTCATTGTGGGTAATGGGTAAGGTTCATATTGGGTAATGGGTAATGGCAATCAAACACATGCACATGTATAGATTGCAATACGATACCAAGTGGAAGAGATTGAAAACTCTACATCATCCAAGTTCGATAGGTTATCTAAATGAGGTTGAAGTCATTCGGTATCTAGGGCATAGGATATGGTCTAGAAGCACAATGAGTCTAGTGTAGGAACGGGTAATAGGTTTTATTCCATGACACCATAGGTATAGTCGGGATAAACATCACGTCATTAGGAAAGGTAAGGTCATTAGGCTAAACAACACGGGTAACGGCATCACAAGGTATAGCAAGTACACAAATTCAAATGCTATAACAGGTGGTTTAATTCAGGGTATGTTGGGTAGGGCACAGGTAAGGCCAAGGTATAGGTAAAGAAAAATTCCCTAAATGCAGTTAAGTAAATGGAAAGGTGTTGAGGAGACAAAGTATGACACTCAGGAGAAGGTGCACATAGAAGATTCATGTGTAGTAGCAAGGCAGATTTGAAGGTGTGGAAGGATAGGGAAGGAAGTACACATGAAAGACAGAATGAATCGAACTTAGCCATTTTCATGGTTATGGGCTATTTTTGGAGATAGCGTGTGGGGCACACAACCAAATGGAAACTTGTGCGGCACGTAAATGCTATTTTTGGAAGAGTGTCTACTAAGTACTTTGCATGATGAGTTGAGTTAATAATAGGATTACCACTACCAGTTAACTAGAAGATATCTATTATTAGCACACTTGCATGTGTGTCTATTATTGTAAAGGTGCATGGCTATTTTCAGCATGTGACCTATTTTGGGAATTATGTAAGCGGTGAAGGGAAAGTCCCCACCCTTATAAATATGTAGTAAGTTGCATAGATTAGAGAGAGTGTTAAGTAGTGAGCTAATATGGAGTTATGCTACTAGAACTGATGTGCGCATGAGTTATGATACTAATTATTGTAAGAAGCTTCTATGTATTTATTGTATTTAACATAATGGAGTGTATTGGATGAATAATGGTGTCAAACATGACTGTAACTAGTTATTGCATGGATAATTTCATTATGTTTATCATTTGATTCATGATTCTTTAAGATCTAGATCTAGAATATGCTCTGTGGAAATTTTATACTATTTATGGATCTGAATGCATTAACTCTTCATCATGTTCACATCCTACATAAGAAACTCTAAGGAGGGGCCTGGTACCTTTGTGCGCTTTCGGGTGATCACTCAGTCTAAGTTGAGTGATGTACCAGTGTGCCTAGGTTATTCTTGGTAAATTCTAGGTTGCATCATTGGTTCCATTGTCGGGACCTCTTTTTAGTTGTTTTTAAGGATGGTTCGTGATGAAGACGTATTAGTTGACCCTAGAAAGTGTTGAGGAGTGGATAAAATATTTGGAAGAAGAGTACACATAGATATTCAACATTGGATCGAGTTTAATGCACGTACGTGGGTGGAACAAAATTTGTATTTAATTTTATATGAGAGATTATTTTCTATCTTTCTCGATATAAGCTGTACAAGTGGCGGAGTTGCTTATGCATCTAAATGAAATTGGAGGTATCACACACTTTTCAGGACATAGGGATAATATCATAATTTCATGTCTTATATGACGCTAATATGATTTGGACACATGTTGTGGATACTTGGTTTCATGGCATATTGAATAGCTATATTCGGAGTACTCAATCTCTACTTATTCTTTCCCGGAGGTAGATGAGTTTTAGTTTTTATGTTATCCTAGGGGAACCTATTTATAAGGCATCCCACTAGCAATCAAGATTCTGATGGTAACCCTGAACTTGGAAGAAACACCAATTGCTAGCTAAACCTCACCACGCATGGGGGAAGTAATAGAATTGGTGAAATATGGTAGACTTAGTGGAAATAAGGCAGAGAGAAGAAAGGTGGCTTAAGTATAATGAGGCACGTAAGAGGGAGATAAAGAAGAAGTGTGACATTGTAGAGTAGATGGCATTGAGGAGAGAAATGGCTCATGAAGGATTTGGATCTCATGCAAGAGGCATGGAGCTAGAGCATCAAGAACTCCCCCATCTGGGAAATCATGACAAGGAACCCTCCTTGGCCTCACAAGGAAGCATTCCAGCAGAGACGACATGGGCAGCAGGTGCGCATCTGAACCTACCTGGCAACCTAGCCCTTATGTTTGGTTTTCCAGCATCTAGTACGACAAGTATTCAAAGAAGCTGATTTTGGCAATAGGAGAGCAAGGGTGAGTATGATAGCAAGCACATTGATAGTAGGGTAAACATCTTCATTTTTATTTGGGGTACTTTTTTCAGCACATCGTCTATATAGAATGTGAGCGTGCATAATTTTGGACTCACTTCTGGGAGTGGTACCACTTCACAGACCGTGGGGGTTCAGTTCAGTACTACTGTTGGGGCATAGGGAAGTACATATTTTGGTCCTCTTTTGGCTACAAGTGGAGGATCAGGAGGTATAGGTGGTTCTAGTTCGATGGGTCTAGTGGTTACGGAGGCAGAGGAACGTATGAGGTTACGGAGGTAGAGGGAACATATGAGGTTCGGGTTAGGTGGGAAAGGTCCACACCAACCCTAGAATATTTACATGGAAATGTCTCTTCAACTCCCAGATTATAGGGGCATAGAAGATGTTGTTGAGCATGTGCACATGTGTGAAATCTTGTGTGTGCAAAAGGTATCACAACTTCTAAGCGCAAGGCAAGCCAATTTGCGACTACATTGCAGGGATGTGCACACAGTTGGTACAGAATTTTGACCACTGATCAAACTTGCATAGATTATGCGCAGCATTAAAAGATGATTTCTTAAAATATTTCTATATCCCTAAGTTTCAGTAGAAAGAGTATAAGCGTGCTCAATGATATTAAACAAGCCACTATTGAGAGTGTCCAGAGAGTATGACACTCATTTCAAAAATGATTTTATCTAAGCTTTCCTAAGATATTCACGTAAGCCGGCATGCACAAAGTGGTTTATTGGAGGTCTAATCACAACTTTTAGAAGGGCACCTTTGTCACATAAGACATAAACTTATCCACATGAAGAACTTAAATCATCTTTACGCACTAAGAAAGTCTAGTAGTAGTATAGATCGGAGTCAGCCCATTCTTGGAGGCATAGATTACTGACCATAGAAAAGTAGTTAGAGAAAATATCAACAAATTCAGCACATGAGACACACACTGGGATATGGTGTATAGAATGTGAAGTGAAGGGGCACACCAAATATAGTTGTCCCACGAGAATAGTACATTCATTATTTTTATACTGTGAGATATGTCATTTAAACCATGATGCTATCCACTTCCCATTATTACAATAAGAAAGAATGTATCATGTTATTCTAAGATTTTCTGGTCCACGACTCATGATACCGAAGACTACATGTTGATTAGTTAGATCCATGATGCTATAGATATTAGTGTGTAAAAACATGAGTATCATATAACTATAAAGGCAAGAATGAACACTAGGATTGGGATCACAATCAAGCATGCTATGATCAGAATGAGGGGAATTTTGAAGGATTTTTACGGAAGGGGCACGGATACCATGGTGGATTTGGAGGCCGAGGTAAGTTTCCTCATGGGATGTGCTTTACATGCAGATCTCCGACCAATACAAGCGCAAATGTCCCAGAATATTACATGTTCTTTATGTGGAAAGAATCATAGCTATGAGGAATTCAGGACTTATATGAGCATCTTAGTAAGAAGCATAAACAAGAAAACAAAGGTGCATGGATGGTTAGGATACAGCGCATTGTGGAAAATCAGTGGATGCCCAAGTTGACACTGGAACCTGAGGCATTAACCGTAAAGATTACTACACATGTTGAAGTGGCACACGCAAAGAAGCATTACAGCAGAAGCCTACTATCACTAAAGAGGAGGTTTTACATGCCCGGTACCCAGATCCTGCCCATCAAAAGGAGGTTTATCAAGAGACCATGGAGGTCCTTAGAAATCTTCAGGGTGAAATACAGTGTTTAAAAGAGAAATCATGGAAGATGGAACAGAATAAGGTAGCAGAGAAGGTCCCATCTAATATTGATGACTTAAGGGAAGTGTGCAATATTTTTGCTAGGAGAATATCATTTTTTGTTAGGGAAGCTGGCAAAGGGAAACACTTTACACGTAGGTACTAAGAATGGATGGAAGATCTGCATGAAAAACTTCCACCCCCATAGCTTAGACTACAACAAGGAAATCACTTTGAATGTTGTTATCGACGGATGGCTCTTGAGTAATATATTGATTGACACAAGCATGGAAGTAAATGTGCTTACTTTAGATGCATGGGTACAAATGGGGAGACCTACATTGCAGCCATCTTCTAATGTATTATTTATGGCTAATGAACTAAGGCCACTCCTATCGGAGTTTTAAAAGATGCATCCATTACTATACAAGGGGCCAAGTTCACTGGGGATTTTGAGGTTTTAGCACTTGCAAAAGTAGATAATTTCCCAGATCTGCTTGGATGCCCTTGGTGTTATGCAAATAATTTTGATCTTTGGTTTAACAAGGGATATATTAGTTTTGAGAACAAGGAGGAAAGATTTATTATCCCTTTAATAGATGGAAAATATATGCCCTATGTTGAGCCTTTGAGTGAGGAAGATCTGAATAGGATTTATGTATGTGCCATTTGGGACCCAGAAGTGCTTGAGCCATCTAAAGAAGGAATCCTTCAGTGGGAAGATGCACAGTTTATTAGTGATACTACAATTATTGCTTGTTATAATTGGGATCATGGTGCTTATGAGATGATTGGGCACAAAGTAAGGAGCACATTGACATGGAAAATAAAACCTCGCTACCTCAAGAGAATAGGTAAAAGTTCGAACCTTGATACACTAAGGAAGGAGACCCTATGGTATTCATGTGCGCCATGGAGGAACAATTAATAGACTAGTTGGAAAGAAAAATTATGTTAGCATATACCCAGCGAGCAAACAAAGGTGCCTTTGGTGGGTGGTTCACAGGGATAATCTTGTAGAATGGAATGAATTCAAGATTGCTCTTACAACTCAGTTTTCCAAGAGCAATGCACCAACTCAAATCTGCACATATCATGGTAATAAAATTGTTCAAGCACCACATTTAGTAGTGTGAGAGGCTATGGACAAAGGGTTGGGAAGCTTTACCACCTTCGCTATGGGTGCACAAACTTTATTCCACTTTACAAGGTTGCGCACACACTTGGTATGTATATGCAGAGCTACATAGAGAAACTAGAAATTGGTAGGATTTGATTATAGGTATGGTCCAAACTTTTGACTACTTCTCTACTAAACCTCCAGTAGAAGAGGCATTAAGGGTTATAAAGTGGTTAACTATGGGAGATAGTGCAAAGGTGGAAGAACTCATTCAAGATTTATTTGATGGAAATGACTCAAGAGCACATTTTTTTTGAAGGAACAGAGACAGATGCCACACTACTTAAGCGTGCTTGTTTTGAGAAATAAAAAGGGAAGATGGTCTACATAGTGGATGATGAAGAAGTAGAAGAACTAGATATAGATCATTCAACAGGTGTGCGCGAGGTCTTAGACAATGTAGATAAAAACACACGCACCTATCATGAACCTATGAGGACCAAGAAAGTGAATATTGGTACGGATCTTTAAACCTAGAGAGGCAATAATTAGAGATTATTGTGCGAATCTAAAAAGTAGAAAAAATAGTGGAGTTTCTCCGTGATTTTCATGATTTATTTCCTAGGGGCTACCATGAATTGAAAGGAGTACATGAATCATTAGGAGAAATGAAGATAAAGCTTAAGGAAGGTGCACACCTAGTCAGGAAGATACCTTACAAGATAAACCCGAACATGCACATTAAAGTCAAGGAAGAAATTGACAAAATGCTAAACTTTGGCATCATTAAACCCCTAGAAAAATCAGAATGGGTTAGCCCAATGGTGATCAAAGTATAAAGAAATATGGTCAGATTAGGATCTGTGTGGACTACATGGAGCTGAATGTTGCATGTGTGATTGATCCCTTTCCTACACCTTTCATAGAGGAGATATTAGAAGGAATTGTAGGGCACAAGATCTATTCTTTTACAGATGGATTCTCTGGGTATCATCAGGTCCGTATTACACCGGAGGATCAAGAAAAAACAACTTTCACCACTGAGTGGGGGAGTTTTGCATATACATTGTGATGCCCTTTGGTCTGAAAAATGTGCTTGCAATATTTTTGTTAATAGTTGTTCAAGAATTCCAAGATTTTATTCATCTTTTTTTGCAAGTTTACTTGGATGATTGGATGGTGTATGGGCTTGTTAAGGATCATTGTGAAAATTTTCACTTAATGTTTGAAATATGTAGACAGTTAAGTATATCTTTGAACATCAAAATTTTGTGTTTGCTACACCTTTTGGCATTGCTGTTAGGGCATATCATCTGTAAGGAAGGTTTGTTGGTAGATCCACTAAGATTTCAATTATTGTCACTTGAAAGAACCTAGCGATCGAGAGAAAGGTGTGTATATTTTCGGTCACACTTGGGTATTATAGAAAATTTATCAAAGGATATGCTAAGGTTTTCGCACCATTGGAGGAGTTACTAAAAGGAAAAGGGACATTTTATTGAGGAGAAACACAGCAATGCGCATTTGAGGTACTAAAGGAGAGACTTACTATAGCACTTATTCTTTGCTTTCTGCATGGGACCAACCATTTCATGTACATATCGATTCCTTTGGCACGTCCATTGGCGCGGTGTTATCTCGGCTGGAGAAGGTATTATTGATCATCTTATCTATTTTTCTAGTAGAAATTTGACTCATGCAGAGCAGAATTATACAATGATAGAGCATGAAGCCTTGTCCATGATCTATGCACTACATAAATTCAGACAATACCTTTTAGCAACACCATTCGTATTTTACACCGATCACATGGCATTGAAGTACTTGGTAAACAAGCCCATTTTATAGGGGTGCATATGTTGATGGGTGCTTTTATTCCAAGAATTTGATTTTACAGTTGTGGTAAAACTAGGGAAAAGTAATTCTAGCCCAAACCATTTATCAAGGATACAGTTAGGAGAAGACATGCAAACAATTGAAGATACAATGCCAGATGCATAGTTATACAAGTTACATCACATGCCTTCGGACTTGGAGGATATTGTTGTTTTTCTACACATAGGTGTGGTGCAGAAGGACTAAAAGCCTTAGAGAAGAAACAACTTGCAATTTGTGCAACACCTTTTATGTTGATCAGTGGTGACCTATACAAGTTAGGTCGAGATGAAGTATTGCACTAATGTGTATTAGAGCATGAGTGCACATATATCATGGAAGAGGCTCATGGTGGTATTGCAGGTGGGCACTATGCAGGTGATGCCACTACGTGTAAGATTCTACTTGCATTGGATTATGGTGGGAGACCCTCTACAAGGATTGTAAAGCATATTGTAAGGCGTGTGATCACTTTGTCAACGCATTGGTAAACCTAGGCAAAGATATGAAATGCCTTTAAGACCTATTCCTAGTGCAGAGCCATTTGAGAAATGGGCTATAGACTTTTTGGGTCCTATTTTTCCATCTACGCGTAGGACTGGATCACACTACATCATCACTTACACAAATTATCTCACAAGGTGGGTAGAAGTAGCACCTGCCAAGGATTTTACAACAACTACAACAGCCAGGTTCTTATGGGAAAATGTTCTTACAAGGTATGGATGCCTGTTGAGTTTGACCAGTGATAGGGGCACACACTTTTTGAATGAGACAATCAGAATTCTATTGGATGAGTTCATGATTGCACACCATAAGACTACACCATATCATCCTCAAGAAAATGGGACTATTGAAGCTTTCAATAAGATTTTGAGCCAGACATTGACAAAAATTTATGATGTTGGAAGGAAAGATTGGGATGATAAAGTTTTATGTCATGTTTTGGTGTATAGAACAACATACAAGTGGTTGAACAAGGTCATACCCTTTCAGTTGGTGTTTCACGTAGAAGCGGCTCTTCTATGGAATTCATGTTACCTTCTTTGTGTATTGCACACGTTGGAGGTCTCATTTTCGAGCGAGGCATTAGAATAAAAATTGAAAATTTGATCAAGCTAGATGAGTGACGAGCAATAGCACGATGGATTCATAAGCAAGAAAAGGCTAGGTAAAAAGCATGGCATGACGAGGCACATCAAGGAGAAAAATCTTGAGATAAGATAGATGGTGCGTCTTTATAACTCTAAGTGTTTGCATCATCCAGGAAAGCTTAAAGTACATTGGTTGGGACCATATATCATCATTCATATACTTGAATTGGGTGCTTGTCATTTAGAGAGACTCAATGGAATATGCTTACCCAGATTACTTTACTTGGGAGTAGGCTGAAGCCCTACTATAAATAAGTCTTCTTGGTGTTTGTAATAAGGTAGTGTTTCCATTTAGATTAGGTTTTCATTTATGTATTCCCTTAATGTATTTCCTTATTCATCGCTATGCTTTGTCATTTTAGTTGGTGTTTTGTGTAATAAGCATGTTTACACACTAGAAGCTAATTACAAGTTGAATATTTTGTATGCCTGAGAGGATTGCACATACCATTTACGTGAGGTGGATATTGAAAAATGGGTACATGTGAAGGAACAAACTAATACAGGTGTTATTCAAGTTTAGAGAGTTATTAGAAATGAGATTGCTTCCAAAAAATGACCATAGATGGAGATAAATGAAGGAACAAGTATAACGCGAGGTAAACAGAGGCCATGGAGACTACCAAGGGAAGGCACATTGGCGAGGTATTCGGGCGTATGGAAACGTGCTAAAGGGAAGTCCATGGCAGAAAGGTAAGAAGGAGCACTAGAAGGTTATAGCTTGGGTGTGAAGATGTACCATATGGAAAGTGTGAAAATGGTCATTTAGTGAGAGGATTATTGGTAGGTGAAGGAGTAATAAATGCACTAACTTTTTGAAAATCTATATAAGGATGTGATGTGAGTTCATTTTTACCATTGTGATCATAAGAATTTGAATGAGCTAAGTGCGACCGAGACAAGCAAAGAGTATTGAGGTGTGAAGAGTGTGAAACCAGACGTGGAGAGTGGATTTGTGTGCAAAAGAAGCTTACGTCCCCATTGGTGAAGGGTTTGAGTGAAGCAAGACGCATTGAGAAAGAGCTAGGGCACGTGGTTTCAAACTAGGGCATGCAGATTCAAGCTAGGGTTTTGACTTTCTCACTACAAAGGACAAAAGTTGAGATTTTCAGATGGCACCAAAGAAAGCACCTACTGCAGGAGCCAAAGGAAAGAAGAAAGTAGAAACAAAAGTTGAAATTTCTCCCGAGAGTAATTTCTCAGAGATGTAGTATCAAAAGGTGTGATAATTGGGCAAGAGTGGGATTCCCACATCCGCAGCTGCAAGGTGAGTGATTACAACCACCACACTTTTGATAACAAGAAATAATTGGACATGTTGTTGAGTACAAAGACCAACAGCGCACTGCGAGAAGATATGCCAGTATATGATGATGTTGGGGAGAAACTATTAAAACAGGTGGGATTCTATCAGTTGTATGAGCTCCGTATTTTGGCAAGTATGAACCTCTATACCAGTGGCTTATGAGCAGATTCCATGAGGACTTCTTCTATTTTTCTAGATAAAGGGTAAGGATTACAACAGCCCTAATTTTGACATTGACAGAGATTAAAAGGCACAGGGGTAGACCTAGCTAGTGACCTGACTAATAAATTAGCAATCATGGAGACATGGAAGGAGTTGGGGTACACAAAGGGTCTACACAGAATGGACATTGATAAATTAAAGAAGTACCCAGTGGTACAAGCAGCTATGCATCTAGTGACCAAGTTGAATGATCAGGAGAGATGGTCACAGGTGAATACAATGTGGCTCCATGTCACGAGGAAGATGTCTCAGGGAGTAGTCTATAACATAACAGGATACATTACAGAAACCATCATCGAAGAAGTGTGCATAGGTGATAAGATCAGTTTTGGTGCTATCTTACTTTCTTTAGTATTTATGGAAATTAGAGTGCCCGATGGGCCAAAGAACAAGATTTGGGAATATCCCATGGAAAACAAGTCCCTTGCGGAAAGGTTTGACAAGTATTTATGTGAAGGGTCAATGAGTGGGCTGTTTAAACAAAGGGTGGAGATGTGGTACAATCAACTCCGTGTGGCATTTGAAGAGGAGTGGCACATCCCTAAGGAGCTACCTTCGATAGTTGGAAAGTCAGTACATTCACGGTGTACCATCACTTCTACATCGTACGGTTCGCTATGAGGGATGAGACATAGAGCCCATGGTGAAAATTTTCATATGCCTTCACAACGTGTTACTTCCAGGCATCAGTCCACCATTTTACTTGATGCACATCACGTTATTTTAATTCTAGACAAGGTAGACTATGACTACCACGCTCTGAGGAAGACATATGTATATCCAGCAAGACTTGCCTATGTTGAGAGGCTCATTTTAGATGTTATAAGCATGAACCCTATAATCTTGGCAATTGGGGACATTAGAGAAGTGCTCATATACCTTTAGCTTAAGCCTAAGTTAGAGAATAAAAGTACATAGAAAATGAGTTCGCACTCCCAGGGCCACCTAAAGGTAAGCACACGGTAGAGAACATGCCGGTCCACAACCTACGAAACTATAGTGGTGGATGAGGAGGAAGAAGAGTGGGAAGATAGTGGTGGCTTAGAACATAGAGGTCGGAGGAAACCCACAGATAGAATGGAGACGAGTGTGCGATTCTGACACCTCAGTACAAGAATAAGAAGAGGACTTGGAAGCAATCCAAGGAGAGCACCGTTTCAAGAGGGTGTTCAGAAGAATAAGGACACAAGGCATGGGAACTCCTCAGTCTGTTAGGAGGTCACCATGACTCTCTCCTCAAAAAGAGACAACTGAGAGGAAAAGAGGAATCGAAGCTGAATGAGGAGGCGGAGGAGTATTCGAGAGTGTGCTTGGTTCCCTTGTACAACCAGAAGAAGTGGAAGAACCTAGGGATGAAGATATAAAGGATAAAGAGGAAGGAGGGAAAGAGGCAAGAGAACCAAAACATGATACCACTCAAAACATCGAAGATCCAACTCCAAACCTTGGCGCTCAGGTACCTAAGGGGCCAAGAACAAAGCGAACAAGTGGAGAATACAATGTTTACGCATATGGGCTATGATGAGGACACAGGTAAAATTTTTTGTGCCCGATTCCAAAATACAATGGGCCTCAAGGAGTTGTATGGATGGGATTTGATGGACCCAGACATGGCCACTATGCGTATAAGGAAACAATTGTCTTGGTCAATGAAAACTCACATGGATGAGCCTAATTTTGATGTATGTGAGGAGTCATGTGTGTCTCAAAGAATGAAGAAGGTGCTGCAGAGCAAGGCACATGACTATAAATCCCACTCTCATGTCTAATGAGTAGGTAAGCAATTCCTTAGTTAAGGTATCTATAGAAGTGGTGTGGAGGAACATAGATAAGGCTGCCACTATTAGAGCACTATGAGAAGATAACAAGGCCAAAGCTATAGAAATAGTGCATCTACAAGGAGAAAAGGACTTGGAGTAGAAAAATAACGAGGCCTTCAAAAGTATGGTAGAAGAAATTGGAGACTATGTCCTGAAAGCAAGACCACACCTAGAGTCAAAGGTACCTGAGAAGTTTCCTTCAACTATGCATTATGTGCGCACATTAGTTAATTTGGTGCTTAAGGATGGACCTATTTAGACACCAGTTCAAAAGGACCCTAAACAGGAAGCAGAGAGAGAAAGGGCCTCAATAGTTATAAATATTTCATCTTATGAAGCCTTGCTTCAAACTTTGCAGGAAGAGCTGAAGAAAGCAGACCAGGAATTGAATATTTGTGCAGCTCCAGAAGCAGTAATTAGAATCAAGATGATGGTAGAAGACAATGAATTCTTGAAGGCAATGAAGGATGAGTATGGCGTGTAGAGAGATTATCACTAGTCAAGCAAAAGCACGAGGCCCTTGCAGCAGCCCAAGACCCCCATAAGGAAAGGCTAGATGAAATTGGGAAGCTTATAGCGTAGAAGATGGATCTTCTGGAAGGAAGGGTGTCTGCAATGTCCAACATTGTTCTAGTATTACAGAATGAGAAGGAAGAGATTGCACAAGATGAGTTAGATTCTATTGCATTGGATATTCTAGAAAAGACGAAGCCACACTAAATGATTGGCAAACCTTAGAGGCTGAAATCAAAGAAGAATATCCGGAGTTAATTCTTCCAGTTGAAACAAAGGATATTTCAGGTAAAATTTCATTCTTTGTACAGTAATTCTTTAATTTCCTTCCATTCCCATTCTTTATTCTTTTAGATATCAAAAGGAAACCATTATCGGGTAGAAATGTAATTTAGTGTGGGGTAATGTTGAGTAGATGAAGTATGACAATAACGAGAAGGCACTGAGAAGATTTGTGCATGGAAGGATAGAGAAGGAAGCACACACGAAAGACACAATGAATCTAGACTTAGTCATTTTCATGGTTACTGAGGATATTTTGGAGATAGCATGCGAGGTAAACAATGGATGGAAACTTGTGAGGCATGAAAATGTTATTTTTGGAAGAGCGTCTACTAAGCGCTTTATATGAGTTTGAGTTAATAATAGGATTACCACTACCAGTTAACTAGAAGTGATCTATTATTAGCAATTTGCATGTGTGTCTATTACTATAAAGGTGCATCGCTATTTTTCAACATGTGACCTATTTTGGGAATTATGTAAGCGGTGAAGGGAAAGTCCCCACCCTTATAAATATGTATTAACTTGTGTATATTAGAGAGAGTGCTAAATAGTGAGCTAAAGTGGAGTTATCTTTACAAACCGATGCACGCATGAGGTGTGATACTAATTATTGTAATAATCTTTTGTGTATTTATTATATTTAACATAATGGAGCATATTGGATGAATAATGGTGTCAAATGTGACTGTAACTAGTTATTGCATGGATAATTTCATTATGTTTATCATTTGATTCATGATTCTTTAAGATCTAGATCTAGATCTAGAATATGCTTTGTGGAAATTTTATACTATTTATGGATTTGAATGCATTAAATCTTCATCATGTTCACATCCTACACAAGAAACTCTAAGGAGGGGCCTAGTACCTTTGTGTGCTTGGTGAGCACTCAGTCTAGGTTGAGTGATGTGTCACCCACAGGTTATTCTTGGTAAATTTTAGGTTGCATCAATAGGTAGTATAGGCTTGTGGGTAGGGTGTAAGAGGTAATGGTAAGGTTAAAAATTTGTGGGATTAATAATGTTTTTAGGAAAAATGGGTATGAGGTGACTCAAAAGGTAATGGCAGGTGACCGACACTAGTTATGGTGTAACCAACGTCAATCATGTCAATTTGGGGCTAAAAATAAAAATCAGTGTTTTACGGAGTCATTTTTACTTTTCCGCTTTTATAAAATGACATAAGAGAAGGTGAAGATTGGAAAGTGACAAGATACGAGACATTGAGCTAAGTTGGTGAGCTATGTAGTAGGTGATTGGCATTCGATTAGTGGATCCACGAGATCTTTTCAATTGATTCAACTCGTTTGGAGGTAAGGAGTTGATTGGCTCAGTGATTTGTGGTGGATTTTAGCATGGCAAAGGTGGGAGAGGGTGCGGGAGGTCCATCGGCACAGAGACTAGAGGTGCCACCATGGAGACAATGCCAAGATGAGGTAGGAGGCAATCTAAATCCATCATTTGTTTGAAAATAGTTTTGTTGAAATTGTTTGGTTAAAAAATTGGGTGGGAGTGTAATTTTGAATTTGGGGGTAAAATTGAAGGAAATGAGGGGTGGAAACATCATACATAGGTTAAATAGGATGGGGAATGAAGCTAGGATAGGTTTGGGTGGGTGGGAGTAGGTATTTAGGTTGTTTTGTGAATTTTTAATAATGGGGGGATGGGTTTTTGATTTTGGGTGCCTTGATAGAGACTGAAATCAGTCTAGGTTTGGTGACGTCGGTTTGCTTTAGCCAATATCGGTCAAGGATTAGGTGACCAACACCAGTCAAAAGGGACCGAGGTCAATCAAGTAGACCAGCATCAATTAGTATTAGGATAAAATAGGTGAAAAGGGATAAGTAGGGGGAAGAAATACAAGCAAAGAAGAGGTAAGTGAAGGTATATGTAGAGGGATGAGGGTAACATGTTAGTTTGGAAATGTGGGGTGGGGAAGTAGGTGAACTATACTAGGATAGGTAAGGATGATAAGGGACAATAGGTTTATAAGAGAATTAGGTAAAAGGTGTAAGTGGGAAGGTTGTGGTGTGGGTATGGTGTGATAGGTAATAGGTGTGTTGATATGGTCAAGTCTTGACAATGTCATGTTTGGTTGATGTAGGCTAGAGATCAGCTTAGGATGCAAGACAAAGTACCACCTCTATTGGTATGGATGTGGTCCAACATGACCACGGAGGAGTGGGAGCATATGACCGAGACCCATGGAGGGTGTAGAGATGTTGGCGGGGGTGGGTGACAGGTGGGGATGAGGAGACAAGTGAGGCCCGGTTAAGAACATATCAGGTGAGGTGACGATTAGTCACTTGATATGATCATTATATGATCTTTTTTAATTTTTGACATATATGTCAACTTTGTGTGCCGAAGACATGAGATTATATATGATATTTTGTAAGATACTTGTATTTATTTTTATCTATGTATATATGTATTAATACATAGACTCTCCCATTTATATAGTTGATGATATTTATTGGATGGATGATGTACTTGTTTTAATTTCCATTTTTATTGTGTATTGATGGAAACTAGGTGAATTAGGCATGATTGAGTCGAGGTCATGTAGGTATGATGGAGTCAAGGTGAGTTATATAGTCAAGGTCACGTAGGCATGAGGGAGTCGGTATAGTCATGATGGAGTTAGGTATAAGCATGGTGGAGTCTAGGTGAGTTAGGCATGATTGAGTCGAGGTCATGTAGGCATGATGGAGTCAAGGTGAGTTAGGTAGTCGAGGTCATGTAGGCATGATGGAGTCAGGTATAGGCATGATGGATTTAGGTATAGGCATGATTTTGTCACATGTTTGGGTTTAATTTAATTTCCAAGTTATTGGTAGTATGGAAAATAAATGATGAGGTATATGTATGTTGTGATGAAATGGTAGGTATGTATGTTATTATGATTTGTTTAATTTTCTAGTTTTGTGTAAAATGGAAACTAACTAAGGTAAAATGTGAATATTAAGGGGGAAAATTGGTTAGGGAAAGAGTGGCTGAGCTAACCTCCAAGGGCCCCATGCCCTTGGAGTTCTACCTACATAGCCCCAACAAAAGGGGCCTCAAGCCGATGTAGTTCTCCCATAAGCTAGGGAAGAATATGATGAGGTAGAAGGATGGGTTGGTTGATTTTTAGGCATGATTGAGTCTAGGTCAGTTAGGCATGGTTGAGTTTAGGTCATTTAGGCATGGTTGAGTTTAGGTAATTTAGGCATGGTTGTTTTCTATGGTGAATAGATATGGGTGATTTTGGTGGAAAAAAGAATTCCTAACATGTAGGTTTTGAAGTTCGGTCCTATAAAGGAGGATCAAGAAGTAAGAAAAGAGGTGAATGGTTAGGAGGAGACAAAAGTGGTGCACGATTGATAAGAACCCTGACGATTCTATCATACCAAAAATTGTCTTATGAATGGAAGACCCTAAAAGGTGTTGCATGATTGACTATTCTATGGGTGAAGAAGGTCACATGATCACGAAATGTCACATTTGTGGCACATCCCTTGAGTAGGTGGAAGGTTAGAAAGGAAATGTGGTGAGGTGAAAGAAGGTTGGTTTAGCATAACTTGGTGTGCGACAACATGCCTTTTTGCAAGAGACCCGAGATCAAAATAGGCAAGTCCATGACAAAAAAGTTAGCTTTTTCTTTTTTCTTTTATTTTTATAGACTGATCGATGTGGGAAGTCTATGTGGGATGAGTATAATATCTCCTTAAGGTCTTCATGAAGTTGATCAATGTAGGAAGCTTTAAATTATTTTTATTTTATTATTGCAAGAATAGTCTTCTTTGTGTGATAGACTATGTACAGTATGGCTAGCTTTGTATAGATTTCCTTCGAGTGATCAATCTATTTATAGCAGCAAGGTAGAGAAAATTAGATGTCCTTTTTGAGGGAGTCATATTTTTGTGAGAAGTTTGATTCAAGGAGTTTTGAATTTGAAAGTCCCATATATTGCTTTTTGAATTTTTTTGGACTTTTAGGTCATAGAAAAGACTATAGAGAAGGATAGGCTCTGTTATGAAGACAAAACTATAGTACATAGAGGTTAGCTATGAAATATGGGTTTTTAAGTGATGAACAACCATGGGATTCCATCTTGGAACAGATGAAAAGTATCCATGAGAATCATGCCATGAGTAGAGCTGTGGTACTCATATTTAAGATAAGGCTAAAAAGTGACAGTTAATCACATGATTCTTGTTTAGTCATTGATCCTTAAAATAGGTAAATGGAAGGTGAATGGTGCTCAAGGGACGAGTGTTTAAATAGATAGAATGTGATATAGGAATTGATTCAACAATAGAATGGTTGAAGATGCAAGGCATTTAGGGGCTCAGGTTCGGGTTTACCTTTGAGTGAAGACAAATGATAAGCACCTGATCTATAGGTATGAGTAACGATATAGGGTCCAAGATAATTAGGAGAAAATTTTCCCCGTTTACTTTTAGATAAAGCATACAAGAAATGAATGCGGAAATAAACCAGAAGATAAAATAAAACAAGAGAAAGATAACACCATATTTAACGTGGTTCACCCAGTGTGGGCTACGTCCACCAAGAAATGACCAATATTATTATTCAGTGCTTTATAGAGGAAATACAATGAAGATCTGTTGTCTTCCAACACCTCACAGGATGTTCAATGTTTTTCCCTCACTCAACTACTCTTTCTTGCTCACCAAGAAAACTAACATGCAAACAATTGTTATTTTCTTCTCTCATACCCTCATACAATGCATACATGCATATATATCTATTTTGGGCAACTAACTATGCTTTTACAATCAATAAATCATCTTTAAAGCAAGAGATTTATTCTAATTCTCATTTAAAGAACAAAAGCACCATCACATAGGTGACCGATGTGGTCCTTCTTCTTGATCGATGTTGGTCACTTCTTAGACAATTATGTTGGTTACCTTTTGACCGATGCCGATTTCCTCTTGACCGATGTCGGTCACTGTCAAAACCAACAACATGTAAAATCAAGCTTCTTGTGAAGAAATTAAGCTCCACACTCAACAATCTCCCACTTGGAGATCAATTTTTACACTGTATTGTGCATCACCATCCTTGGTTCCTTTTCCTTGGCCCATTTCTTCCTCTTCAAGTCTCAAACTTGAAGACCAATAAGAAGTGGAGTGAAGCTCCAACTTCTCCCTTACCAATGGCTTCATTAGCATATCCATAGGGTTCTCATCCATATGGATTTTCTCTAACTTCAGCTTCCCATCCTCCAACACCTATCGTATGAAGTGATACCTCAACTGAATGTGTTTCATTCTTGAATGAAATGTTGAGTTCTTTTCCAGATGGATCATGCTCTGACTATCATTGTATAATCTGCAATCCTCTTGCTCCTTACCCAACTCTTTCATGAACCTACTCATCCATATCATCTCCTTGCTAGCTTCTGTAGCTATAACATACTCTGCCTCTGTAGTAGATAAATGCCACAACCTTCTGCAATCTTGAAATCTAGCTAACTGTCATTCCACCTACTGTGAAAACATATCCAGTGGTGCTCCTCCTGCCATCCAAATCTCAGCCATATCTGAATCAACATAGCCACGTAAAGAAGTATCTGACCCTCCATAGCATAACTCCATGTTGGATGTCCCTCTCAAATACATGAGAATCCATTGGACTGCTTTCCAATGTTCTTTACCTGGATTAGCCATAAACCTGCTCACAACTCCCACTGCATGTGCAATGTTTGGTCTAGTACAAACCATGGCATACATAAGACTTCCTATTGCTTGAAGCATAGGGAACACGTGCCATGTACTCAACCTCCTTGTGTGATGAAGGACATTGATCTTTTCTCAATTTGAAGTGTCCACCATAGGTGTACTAACAAGTTTTGAATTTTGCATGTTAAACCTTTCCAACACCTTATTGATATAAGCTTCTGAGACAAATACAACCTCTTGTTTTTCTGTCTCGGTGAATTTGCATGCCAAGGATTTTCTTTGCAGCTCCCAAATCCTTCATTGCAAATGTGTGAGCTAACCTTTCTTTAAGTTTACCAATGTCTTGCATACTAGATCCTATAATCAACATATCATCCACATACAGTAACAAAATAACATAGCTCCCATTTTCAAGCTTCTTAAAATAAACACAATGGTCAGATTCACATCTCATATAACCATGCTCATGCATAAAACTATCAAATCTCAAATACCATTGCCTTGGAGCTTTCTTGAGCCCATATAGGCTCTTTTTCAATTTACACACAAGTTTCTCCTTACCCTTGACTTCATAACCAAGTGGTTTTGCATATAAATCTCTTCCTCCAAATCACCATGAAGAAAATCATCTTAACATCAAGTTGTTCTAAATGCAAATATTTTGTTGCAACCAAACTTAGAACAATATATGAATAGAAGTCATCTTAACTACAGGAGAAAAAATCTCATCAAATTCAATACCTACTTTCTGTGCAAATCCCTTTACCACAAGCCTCGCCTTGTACCTTTTAGTCCACCCTCTTCTTCCTTGATTCCTGTAAACCCATTTGTTTTGTAGAGTTTTCTTACCTGCTGACAACTTGACCAAATCCATGTCTGATTTTGTTCAAGGATTCCATCTCCTCATCCATGCCATGCTCCCACTACTCGTGGGTATCTACCTACATTGCTTCTTCAAATATTTTTGGTTCACCACTATCAGTCAATAATAAATAAGAAAAGGAAGGTGAAAATATCTCTGGAGGTCTACTTACTCTTTGTGACCTTTCTTCTTTGAGATTGGGGGGTGTCAGGGCTCATTTTGTGCATGTTGCACATTCATGTCAAATCTCATGTCGATGACCGATGCTGTCACCTGTAATAACCAACCGTGGTTTTTTGTAACCGAACCACGTTCCTCTTTCTATCGCCATGCATTGGTTGCCTTATCGACATCGGTTCAAGGAGTACCGACGTTCGGTTCTTTAGTTGTCTTTTTGAACCTGATCTATGATGTCGATTCGGTTAGCTTTGACCGACATCGGTTTCTGTAGAACCGACATCGGTGTCTGTGGATGTCTACTTTAGGTCTAAAAGTTGATTTTCCTTCAAAATCTCATCAACTTGTTCATGTTTAGGCACCAAAACCTGATCCCTGTACATTCTTTTTCATTTCAATCAATGTCACGACTCCTAACAATCTTAGAATCTTCTAAATCCCAAAATCGATATCCGAAATCACAGAGCCATAACCAATGAAAGTACATCTCTTAGATTTAGCATCCAACTTCTCCTATTTTCTCTATCAACATGCACAAAAGCTTCTAAGCCAAAAACTCTAAGAAAAGAAAAATCTACCTCTTTTCTAGACCAAGCTTCTTTTGGTATTCCACCATCAGTGTTGTTGAAGGCCCATGGTTGATCAAGTACACTATTGTATCCACTTGCTTTCTACCCAAAACTTCAAAGGCAAGTCGACATGTATCCTCATGCTTCTAGCACGTTCCATGATTGTTTTGTTCATTCTTTCTATAACTCCATTCTCTTGTGGAGTTCTAGGAACCATTCTTTCTCTTCGTATTCCATTCTCTGAACAATAATCATTGAAATCCTTGTTGTAGTACTCACCACCATTTTCAGATCTAAGGCACTTCAATTTTAAGTTTGTTTCATTTTCTACAAGGGCTTTCCACCTTTTAAAAGTCTCAAAAACATCATATTTATGCTTAATACAATAAATCCATACCTTCCTTGTGGCATCATCAATGAAAGTCACATAATATTGGGATCCTCAATAGAAGCTACTTGAGTTGGTCCCCACACATCTGAGTGTACAAGCTCCAATTTTTCTCCTTCTTTGTTGACCCAACCTTGAGAAATCTCACTCTCTTTTGCTTTCCAAATATGCAATGCTCACAAAATTCAAGATCTAATTATTTCAAATATGATAACTTACCCTTAGCCTTTAAGATCTGCATTCCTTTTTCACTCATATGGCCTAGCCGATTATGCCACATGGTTGCATCTGAAATATGTAGTAGATAGCACAGAAAAGGAATCAATAACATAGGTAGATAGATATAAAGTTCCTACCTTCTTACCTCTTGCCACAACAAGAGATCCCTTGGTAACCTTCCAAGAATCGGTTGTGAATGTAACCACACATCAAATTCACCTAGTTTGCCCCAGATATTAGATTTCTCTTGAGGCTTGGCACATGCCTCACATCTTTCAATACCCATGGATTTCCATTCTGTAACTTTAGATAAACATCACCTTTACAGTAATATTGCATGGCTCATCATCTCCTAAATAAACTTGTCCAAAATCACCCTGAACATAATTTCTGAAATAACCCTTATTAGGGGTAGCATGGAAAGAAGCTCAGAATCTAAAACCCAAGATTCTAATTTATTATCAAGGAGAGAATAAGGGCATCTTGCTTTACCTCACTTACAACATTTTCCTCTTTACCTTTTTCTTTACCTTTTTCGATGTATTCTCTTTGTTTTCCTTGGACCAACACTCCTTTATGTGTCCTCTCTTTCCACAATTCCAACAAAGTAAATCTTTGTACCTGGATCTAGATCTGCCATGTCTTGACTTTGATCTCCCATTCTTCTTGCTCTTTGATGATCTCTCCTTAGATCTTCCCTGCTTTTCATTTAAAGTGTTTCAGATGATGCTTCTCTGAGATTTTCCTGTATTTCCTCATTAAGGATTACACTAACCACATCATCAAATTTCAAACCTTTAGAAGAAAGATCGTTGTATTACTAACAACCATTACCAAGTTATCCCAACTATCTGGCAAAGAGCATAAGAATAAAAGTCTTTCACTTCATCATCAAATGAAATTTCTACCAATTTTAATTGATTTACAATAGACCAGAAATCATTCAAATGATTAGATACAGATCCACCTTCTTGCATCTTAGAATTAAACAATTTTTTCATCAAATAAACCTTATTCAAAGCACTAGGAGTTTCATAAAAATTTGCTAAATATTTCATCAACTCTACCATGGTTTTGCATCTATAAAATTTGAAGCCACCGATGCTTTGTCAGGCTCAATCTTATAGATCCAGAGCCTTTCTATCAAGAACCTTCCATTCTTCATCAGTCATCATGTGTCGGTTGTCCATGCTCATCCAATGGTAAGTATAGATCTTTTGATACAAATAATCCTCCACTTGCATCTTCCATAGTTGATAATTATGAATTTTCAAATTTCTCTACTCGGTATTTACTATCTTTTGCCATTGCTTGCTCTCACTCAATCAAAAAACCCTCTGTGAGTAAATCTGTCAACACACAAAACCTCCAAACAAAGCTCTGATACCAGTTGTTGGGGTTAAACCATATAACAATGTTGCACAGATCTATAATCAGATAAAGCATACAAGCAATGAATGTGGAAATAACTAGAAGATAAAATAAAACAAGAGAAAGATAACACCAGATTTAACATGGTTCACACCAAGTGTGGGCTACGTCCACCAAGAAATGAACCAATATATTATATTCATTGCTTTACAGAGGAAATACAATGAAGATATGTTGTCTTCCAACACCTCACAGGATGTTCAATGATTTTCCCTCACTCAACTACTCTTTCTTTCTCACCAAGAAGAAAACTAACATGCAAATAATTGTTATTTTCTTCTCTCATACCCTCATACAACAATGCATACATGCATATATATCTATTTTAGGAAACTAACTATGCTTTACAATCAATAAATCATCAATAAATCATCTTTAAACAAAACATGACTAGGGGTGTGATGAAGATTAACATGTTGTTGAAACTTCACACAACGCTTGACATAGTCACAACTATCATGGTTTAGGGTTATCTAGTAATAGCCTAGGCAAAGAATGTGTTTAGTGAGTTAAACCACCGAAGTGGCCCCCACAAACCCCATTGTGAACTTCCTTGATGGTATATGGGATTTGAGCTTTTAAGGCGTCATAGGAGGATACCGTCAAATCCACATTTGTAAAGAAGACCACCCATGATGACATAGCGAGAGACACTTTTGAGAAAGGATCATTGTGCATTGTAAGTAAGATCCGGAGGCATAATGGAAAGGGAAAGGTAGTCGTCAAATTGCGTATACAAAGGTCACATGGGTCGCTTTCAATGGTTTTGAAAAGGTTGATGTCTCAAAATAGATAAGAAGGTGATTAGAACCTTTGTACAGTGTGATAAAGATTTTTGAGTCGAGGGTGAAGCAGGAATTTGAGAAGCAAGGAAGGCAATGGTGTCCATAAATTTATTAGTGGAATGCGGGTGATTTGAAGTTCATAATGGTAAATGGTAGTCAAAAGTATATCAACATGATGTTTATACTTTTAAATTATCTCATTACAAAATTGTACATACCATTAACTTTGTTTACAACCAGTTGGGAATCACCAAAAATATTAATTGATTTAACTTATAAAGTGATGGCGAGTTTGAAGACCTAATACGAAAGTGCTTGAAATTCAGCGATATTGTTAATACAATCAAAATCTAGTTTGAAAGATAATGGCATAGGCTCATTATTAAGAGGAATGAGGATAACTCCGACACCACCCCCACGCTGACATTTGGAACCATCAAAAATAAGGTCATCGGTAAATGGTATCGTCCAAAGAGAGGGTAGCGATGGATTCATCGAAAAATTGAAGTTAGAGGATTGATTTCTAGAGAGAGGTGTGTCTACAAGTTGGTCAGCGATGGTTTTTCCTTTGACATATTTTTGATGGATGAATTCAAGTTCTAGGTCTGCAAGAAGCATGAGCCAACGTGCAGCACATTAATGTTGGTAGGGCTTAGCATACATGTAATGTAAGGGGTCCGTATTAGTACAACAAAGGTTTTGTGGTTAAGTAGGTAATGGCAAAGTTTAGCGGTGAAAAAACTAAGGATAAGAAGAGTTTTTGGCATGAGTGTATCTAGTTTCATATTCTAAAAGTGTATGGCTTATATAGTAAACTGTTTATTCTCTATGTAGCTCATCATGATGAGCAAGAATGGAACCCAAGGAATGATCAATGGTAGAAATGTAAAGGTAAAATGGTTGGTCATCCTTAGTTGGAATGAGCACATGTTGTTGGAGGAGGTATTGTTTTAAGGCGTCAAAGGCTTTGTGGCATTCATCATCCCATTTAAAGGAGACATCCTTTTTGAGGAGATGATGAAATGGGTGGAAGCGGTCGAAAAGTTGTGAAATAAAGTGACGAATAGATTGCAACTTGCCTTGCAAAATATGAAGTTGACGAAGGTTAGTAGGTTGAGGAATTTCAAGAATATCCTTGATTTTAGCAGGGTCAACTTCTATGCCATGCAAAGAAATGATAAAACCAAGGATCTTGTTGGAAAGGACAGCGAAGACACACTTCTTGGGTTGAAGGCGAACACAATATTTGATGAGATGGTTAAAGATATCATTAAGGATGGTAAGGTGTTCATCCCAATGTTTGTATTTTGAAATAATATCATCAACATAATATTCCAATATGCGATGCATAATTTCATGAAATATATAAGTCATAACCGCTGATATATTGATCCCGGTGGTTTTAAGGCCAAAGGGCATGACATGATAGCAGAAGGTCCCCTAAGGAGTGATGAAGGTAGTTTTTTGTTGATCTTCTAGGGCAAGTAATATTTGGTTATAACCTAAGAAACCTTCCATGAGTGATAGCATCTCATGGCCGGTGGTGAGATCAACTAGTTGTTCAATACTAGGTAGAGGAAAGTCTTTTGGGCTAAGCTAAGTTAAGTTCATGGAAATCCATGCAAATTTGGAGTCCCCCTATCGCTTTTGTGACGGGAACAATGTTAGAGATCCATTGAGGGTAATCAATGGGTAGGATGAAGGAAACCGAGAGAAGGCATTGGCATTCTTATTTGAAGATAAGGGCAATGCGAGGATGTATTTTCCACAACTTCTGTTTCACAGGTTTGGCTTCAGTAATAGTGACAATATTGTGGACCAAAATGTTTGGGTCAACACGGGGCATATTAGTGTAGGACCAAGAAAAAACATTGCTATGATCCTAAAGTAAAGAAGTAAAATCTTCATGTTTAGTAGTATCTAAAGATTGGCCTATCTTTAGAATGTGCGGGTCGTTCTAAGTGTTAATATTGATTTCAATGGTCGATTCATTCAACATGGTTTGTGTCTCGGAAGGTAACAACTGGTGAATATAAGAATCCTCTACACCAAGATAAGTGAGAATAGACTCATCATCCTGACATTGAACGACATTAATAGAATGTGTATCGTCATTGATCACATCAGGATACAGGAAGGGAAGAGAAGAGGGAGCCTCACCATCTTATTGATAAGTTAAAGGTCCCAAGGAAATGGTTTTCATGAAAAAAATTAGGAGGAATGAATTCTAGATCTATAGACTCTTTCAGTTAAGGTGGTGAAGTTGGTGAATGGGGTGAAGAATGTTTATTGTCCTCAATGAGTTCGACTCAAACCTGTTTGGGAGATGGTTTGGCAAATCCAATACCACTGCGGTCTTTATGTTTACGAGTGGTTCACAAGATGACAGTATGAGGGTCTTTTTCATAGGAACCAAAGACAAAGCCCTTCCATGCACAGCAACAGAGGAAGGTGTGGGTGAAGCGGTGGTTGGTGAGAAATTGAAGGTTAGATGAAAATGGTCACATTTGGGAAGGTGGCTCGGGAGAGTAGGTAGACGTATCAAGTCCCCCATACATTAAGTTGGTGCAAAGGTGGGGAGGACCGTAAGGGAAAACTTACCTATGCGGTGATCATAGTGGGGATGTTGGTTAAGGTTACCATACTCTTGAGGAGTAAGGAATGTGTCAATGTTGTAGAGGCGGTATTTCCCTAGAGTGAGACATTGAAAAAAACCTTCTAAGGGATCGAGTAGTTTATATGTGGATAGCCGGAATGGAGGAATTACTAGATGGTGGGGGATAAGAGGTATGGGTTGGTTGATAATTAGATGGGTTAGTAGATGGGTTAGATGTAGAGGCTAGTGGTGGCAGTGGTGGGAATAGAGGAGTTAGGTGTAGGAGAGGTAGCGGTAACATTGGTGGATGGGGTCATGGGTGAAGGAGAGGTGGTGGTGGTGGTAGATTCCTTAATTGGTATAAGGACATCATTAGGTTTATATAACATGTTACAAGTTTTGAATGGTGAAGGGTCAGCTAGAATGGTATAGTTATGTCCTTCATGTTCAAATTTTACATAGTGATGTAAGGTTGAAGGAACACAACCCATGACGTGGATCCAAGGTCGGCCAAGCAAAAAGTTGTAATAGAATTCCTCATTTGGAATATTCGGAAGTATGGGGATCACACAAATGTGGAGAATGATGGTTCTAAGGGTGGAATTTATGGCATCATTGAATGAATGTAGCATAACTGGGTTATTATGCATGTAATTGGTAGGGATGCGTATTTGGTTATATGCATGGGAGGAGATGATGTTGATGTTGGCACCGCATCAATCATAATGTGTCAAATGCATATATTATCAATGTAGATGAAAATGAAAAGGGTGGGATTAGGATCATCTAATTAGAGAGGTACAATCTCTCGTCATTAGAGAAATTGAGAGAGTGCTACTTGATGAGTGGTATCGGGTGTAGAGGAAGGGGGATGAAGTGGTGAGATAGGCCACATGGTGAGTGGTGATCATGGAGGCCACAGTTATATGGTCATTAGGTAAAACCTCAATATATTACAAAACCTCAATGAGATCATGTCGATGAGACTCAGAGGTTTGGATGAGGTCGCATAAAGACATTTTGATTAGGGATTGGTGTAATTTTTAATCATTGTATGATGGGAAACCCCATCAAAAATAGGGTATGTGGTTCCATGGATGGTGATCTTTGGTGTGGGTGTAGATGGTATATTGGGCACAGGATTGAGATGGGCTGGTTGTTTTCTCCTTTCCTTTGTCTTTTTTGGGGCATGAGTGGCAATGTTAACCATATTAATATGGGGTAAGGGAGTAGATGAGTCATGATAGGTGCACCGTAGGATAGGATGGGAAAAGTATGGTGAGGGCATATACTGGTGTTGTGAAAAGAAGGTGATGCATTGACATTTGGGTGGAGGTTTGGCTAGCTCTCTTATGCGGACCATATTGATCTCAAATGTTGGAGGAGGATAAAAGGGTTGTGGAGGTGGAGATGAAGGTTCATTGAATAGGTAAGGGGTGAGGATGTGTGGTGATAGGTGAAGGTGGAACAAGGTCCTCGTCTAAAATATCATCATCATCAAATTTTCTTCAAGAGGACATAATTGGAGAAGAATGGTCTTTAGAGCCTTACAGTTTTCTACATCATTCCCTGACACACGATGGTAGATGAAATTTTTGTATCATCAAACCCTGTTGGTTTAGGTTTGAGTGGGTCGTAAGGTCTAAGTGGTGGCAATGTGATGACAAAAGTCTCTAAAATATTTTCTAAGATGTTGGCGTAAGATCCTGCCAATGGATCACAAATGAAGTAAGTGTGGGTTGAGATGGAGGTGTGAGTGATTTTTGTGGGAGAGGCACCAGGAGGTGGAATGGAGGTAAAGGAGGTGGAATAGGTTTGACCACGATTTGGTAGGTAGTATTATTTTAGGTTTGGATTGCACCTTCTTGGGTAAAGGTGTAGTAGATGAGCTAGTGGTTGAAGGTGTTGTAGGTTTGACTACCTCTTTAGAGGGTAGTGGGCTATTTGGATTTTATTGCACCTTCTTGGGTAAAGGTGAAGGAGTGCATGATGTAGAAGGGAAGAAGATGGTGAAGAGGATGGGTTAGCCAAGGTGATAAGGGAGGCACGATAAAAGTTTTGGAAGAGGAAGGGTGGAAGGTATTGGTTGAAGAGTTGGAAATATCATGGGTAATGATGAGGCTACTGGAAGTGGCATGGGTATAGGTGGTAAAAAGGATGTAGGTGATGGTGAAGGTGTATGTTGTGTAGGTAAGTTAGGTGTAATAGAGGCTCGTGATGAGGAGGTGGGTTGTTATATTTTTAGTTTACCTTGGGTAGGAGACTACTTGGCCAAGGTGGATGGGTGAGGTCCTACGATGGATGGAAGTGGTGAAGGTGAAAGAGGGGTAGTGGGAGAAACTAGTGTATGTGGCCTATAAGGTTGGGTCTTCCTCTAGGTGGGGAAATAGTCTTTGCGTGGGTTTGTGAGGATGTGGCTAAATCTAGTTTGATAAGAGGATGGACTAAGCTTGATGTTGGCATGACTCCCAATGTAGTAATGGGTCTGGGCACAGAGGAAGGTATAGGTGCAAGTAAGGATTTAGGTATAGTAAAAATTTTGGTTGTTGGTAATGGTTTAGGTGTAGGTGAGGGTGATGAAGAAGATGCCTCTCCAACTAGCATGGGCATGGTTGGTTTGGTTTTCTGAAATACCTTTGGATAGATCATGGAGGTATCAATAGACAACATTTTCATTTGAGTTGAAAAGGGTATCCAAAGGCATCCCCAAAGCATGGAATTATCAACATAATCCAAGTAGTCAACTAGACGTGAAAATGACATGGTTGTAGGAGGAGATGATGTTGATTTAGTAGTAATCCCTATAAAGAATGTCTATGAGATAGGGAAATGGTTGGCTTCAAACTTTATGGGTAAAAGAGTCAAGAGTAAATCAACATGATCTTTGAAGGCTGATGGAGAGTTGTCACCAATAGGAAGTGGTGCCTCTAATGGATCTCCTATGGGTAGGGGAGATGATGAGTAGGATGAGGTAGGTTCCTCTTTTGGTGAAGAGGAAGGTGAGCATGACTCTCTTGTGGGTAGGAGAGTTAATATTGTGGGTTGTTCATCAAGTTGAGAGGTATGTGGGGAAACTACATTAGCAGATATGTGGACTCCTCCATGGGTGAAGGGGAAGATGAAAGGGAGACTCCTCTATGGGTAAAGGATTAGATGAAATAGGTTCCTTTGTGGGTAAAGGAGCTCATGCAAGAATCTCCTGATAGAGGGAGCAAGAGGAAATTGAGGAAGGGCTGGTATGATGTCAAAAACATCATGAACCTCATCAAAACATTATCATTTTCAAAGGTTGTCGGTTTGGTTAGATGACAGGGTGTGATTTGGGAATAGATTTTTGAAGATATGTAAGTTTTGATTATTCGGTGCATTAGGGTTATCCAAGACGAGATCTCCATTATCTAACATTTCTTGGACAATGTTTTTGAAGGTTATACAATTACCATCGCTATGACCTTTAACATGATGATAGTTGTAATAATCATGTTCCTTGTACCATGTAGGCATAGGATGAGAGGGGTCAAAACCAGTATGTGGTTTGATGGGTGGAAGAGTGACTGCTCCGACTTTTAGAAGTTTTTCTAAGACTGAAGAATAGGGTTCTCGATTGGAGTGTATTTGCGTTTCTCCCGCTTGAACTAAAAATCTTGAATGGGAGAAAGGTTGGAAGAAGGTTTGATTGATTGGATGGGTGAGATGGGCCAGCTTTCAAAACTACCACATGGGTAGATCCTTTTTTTTTGAATAATTATTTTGGGGTTTGGAGGAAGAAGAGGTATCATTTGATTTAAAGGCAGTTTTTTTACGTAACTATATCTTCTTCTCTTCAATGACATGAATTTCAAGTTTTCTAGCCATGGTAAATGCCTCATCAAACATGTAGAAGGTTTGAACTTGGAGATTTGGTGAGATGTTCTGGCACAAGCCCTAGTAAACAACTCTATAAGCTTGGTTTGAGGTAGTTGGAATGTGAGTTAGTTGATGAGGCTTTGCCAATGAGTAAAAAAATATGTGATAGATTCATCTTCATATTGTCGTGTTGAGTACAAGTCGGTCATGGTGACCTTCTTGATGATATTGATCGAAAAATGGTCTAGAAAGGCTTGAGCCACTTGGTTGAATGAATAAATGGAATGCCGAGGTAGACCACTATACCAATCCAATGCAGGTCCCTGTCAAGGACATTGGGAATGTTTGTAAGAGTAAAGTATCATCATGAGCAATCAGATAACACCCATGTTTAAAAGACCACAAATGTTGTTATGGGTCTTCTTTGTTGTTGAACTAGTTGAATTTGGGAATTTCCCAATGCATAGTATGGTATGGAAGAATGGGAATAGATGGATGAATGGGCTCATTGCATATTTTTGTATGTCAAAGAGGTATGTGAGCCGGAAACCGATGCTTCCAATGTTTGCATCTTGTCCATCATCATTTTTATAAGGTCGTTGGTAGGTTGTGATGAATGGGCACCCCTATAGTATAAGGGGGTAGATGATGAATGTATGATGAGGATGACATCCTAGTATATGGTGGTGTTGAGTATGAGAATTGTGAGGGGGAATAGATACAAGTGGAAAATATCCGAATAGGAGACTAGATGAAACAGAGGCTATTTTTGTGATAAGTATAGGTAGGTGGAGTGGATGTAAAAACTCTCGTGGTAATTAGAGGGAGAGATTATAGGATGGAGAGGAAAATGTTTTGAAGGGAGTGTGGGTTTGCTGACATCATGGGTGGCTGAGATGCAATGGGTATATAAGAGGTGGTGGTGCAGATGGGCCTACACTCAAAGGGTCTGATGAAGGAATGGTTGACACCATAAGAGTGACTAATGTCAAAAGTGTGATAGATGTCATAGGTGCAGCATATATTGATGATGTGGGGTCAATTTGGGATACCACGAGTGGTAAGGTGGAAGAAGGTAAGGCCAAGCTAGTACTAGCCAACATAGAAGTGGGTGTGAGGGTAGGAGGAATGGACACAGGCATGTCTATATACTAGTTGTCTTGATGAATCTCAAGTGGATGAATGGGTGAGATAATATTGTAAGGAAGTGGAGGTTTTGGTCAAGGATTCTTGTGAACTCCTCATCACTAGTATTGATGATAATGGGCTGAGTGGGATCCATAGGTGATAGGATGGAAGGAGGTGATGGGCTAGGTGGGAGTGGCTTGAAGGCTAGTGTGGAATACAAGGGTGTTGGCTTGGCTATGAGTCAAAACCATGTGAGTTAACATAGACTGGTAATCTTCTCTCTATAAATGACACAAAAATAGAAGAAATGGAGAAAAATAGTTTTGAAAGGTGAAAACTGGTGTTGTTTTAATTGAAAAATTAAAACACAAGAACGATGACAGTTTGGTAACCGATGACGGTGATAGAGGGTAACCGATGATGGTTAGGGTGACCGATATCGGTTACTATGGAATAATAAAAAATTTGATAAATGTGGTAATAATTGATGAAAATGAAGAAAAATCTAGATTTGATAGTGATTTCAAAGACCCATAGGTATGATGATGTATCTGGGGAACCCTAGAAAGAATAAAAATGTGGTGAGTGTTATTTTTGGTAAAATGACCAAAAAAAGTAGGAAACCAACAATGGTCAGGTCAACCGATGATGGTCAGATGAGTAAACTAATGATGGTCACTGGACCGATGCATGGTCATTATGAAATTTTAAAATATGGAGAAAATGGGATTTAGTGACTTAGATCAAGATAAAATACCAACCCAGAAACTTGAGTATGGCAATGATGGACCCTAACACACTCAAAAAAAGTCAAAATACACCAACTATGATTATGGAGTGTGAAAGGAAGAAAAGAATGGAGAATATGACCTCACAACTCAAAACACAAATCAAGCAAAAACTAAGAAACACAAAATCCTATTGGTGAATTTTATGTTTTAGCTTATGTTATTTAGGACTGACTTGTGAATAGAACAAAGTTTTTGGTTTGATAGAAGGTGCCCTATGAAAAGCCAAGATCTAAGGATGGTTTTAGGTAAAGTTTTTGTGGGGGCGGTCCTTTCTCTGAGATAATGACTGGACAGAGAAACCAGCTTGGTGCCCACTGTCAATCCTCTGATCATGTGATCATTGAAAACTTCTTCCAGGTAGGATGATGTTTAAGAAGATGTGTAAATTGTTTAAGTGGTTTGGTATAGAGAATGTGCAAAGTGAACTATGATTGAATTAGTCAACCATCAGTTGGGCATGACTTCCAACGTATAGGTTTCCCTTAAATTAATGTGAGCTATAATGCAACATACCAAAATGAAATGCAAATGTTTTAAGCCCAAATCCATAATTATGTTTGATGTAGAAAATAGAGAACAAGAAGAGGAATGCTCTTTCACTAAATGCAATACAAGTAGAAAGGAAGACGTGTTCTTTTTAGAGCACCAAAAACACAATTTATTTTAGACAATAGAAAGAAGGAGAATATTCTAAAGAAGAAAATTAATGTGAATACTTTTCAAAGGGAAATAAACACACAATTTTTACCTAGGAATGAACAAATGCAAAAAAACCCTGATGGGTCCCATCGGGATGCCAAAATGTTTCACCGGATTATTGTAGATAATGAAACAGATAAAGGTAAAAGGCCAAGGAGGAATACATGTTGTTACATTGGTTGAAGGTTGAGTGCGTGCACGTTTCTAATTTCCGATCCAAACTGATTGTGTGAGCTTCCTTTTGGCTAGGAGGAACTACTTGTAATACAAAACAAGACCACAAGATATAGTTAATAGAAAAGGTTAGTGGATTGCCTAGCATGAGCTAGATCCAAGAAGTGTGATACTTCCTTGACAGTTTTCAATCCACTGATATATAACTCAATATAAAATAACTGAACATGCAAATAAAATAATCTAATGCTAGTGTTCTGATTTAGGTATCTCAGATTAATATCAATGTTAATCAATTAAATGCTTGATAACTAAATTGGTGAAGGTTTTCAAAGGTCGGGTTGTAAGTTGGTAGGTGCTCGAGGGTCACATGATATGGGTGGTATTTGGCAAGTTTGGGTGATTTTGGGTGATTAGGAAGTTTGTTGGTCTAAGGTAGCTTTTTACCAGCATAGAGACCAAACGTTGGTCATGCAGGGTACGACCAATGACGGTTTAAGGATGACCGATATTGTTACTTGTGGGTAATGTAAGAATGTCAAAATTAGGTGTCAGGCTCTCTCTATGTCTACACAAAGAGTTGGGAATGTTTGTTGTGAGGTTGTAGGTGGGGTATCAGGTTTGGGTGAGGTTTTGAGGTTTTGGGGATGTTAGGGGTATTTTAGTGAAAGTTTGATAGGGGACACAGAGAAAGAACGTCGATCAGTGATCGATGTTGGTGAAGAGGGAAAATAATGACGATGGTTAAGATAACCTGGCAGTTAGTGGGGGAAATTTGGTGATAATTAAATAAAAGGTAGATTTGGACTTCTCTGTGATTGCACAGAGAATGGAGGGAGGATGGTTGGGTTTGTAATAATGCTAGGAAGGCTCGGGAATGCCTAAGGGTCAGATACAGAGGGGAAGAAGGTGGTGGGTGGTAGGTTGGGTAGATTGGTAAGAAGGTGGGAATGGAGGAATGTGGGAAAGAACAAGATCTAATAGAAAAGACAATGAACCTACACTTTAAGTAAGTATAGAATGATGCAAATCTAATACACTTACTTGTATTTACAGGTCTAGTTAGTGAAGGATAGTAAGTGATTGAAGAATTTTTGGTTAGTTCCATGGAAATACCTCCTGAAGTGCTCCTATGATTATTGTAATGCCTTTGGATGAGTATCAGGTGCTTATTATGGCCTATGATTGAGTTTATTTCATTGTTTGGATGATGAGAAGTCTTTGGTTTGTGCTTCAATGCAATAGATCTCTCAAAACTTTTAATGACCAACCTGGGTAAAAGGTTACAAAACTGTATATGAGGTAACGAGGATTATTAGGGTGAGCGACATCAGTTGAAGGTTAACCAACGTCATTTAAGGTGAAAAATCCTAGGTTTTCCAAAAATAGGAAAATCCTTGCTATTTTTGGCGTGCTCTAATTGTCAGTCCGGGTCTCAAGTGAGGGTTAGCATTTAGATAAGCAAGAGTATTGTTGGAGAAGGAATATGACTTTAATTTTAGGGTTAGACTAAGTCCCAGTTGGTTAAGATAAGTGGAGACTCAGTCTTAATTAATTAATAGACTAAGAATAAGTCCATGATGAGGTGTCTAAGTGATGTGGCTAGGTGAGGTGTAAATTAATTTAATTAAATTAATTAATAGTGTGAGGATGAGCATTAATTCAATTTTAAGTAATTAAATTAATATGAATGTGGGGTAAGGGGTCATGGTTAGGTGAATATGTTTTCCCCTAGCTTGTAGATGGTCCTAAACAAGTTTTCCTTTGTGTCGGTTCCTCTTCTTTTTGTGATGTCTTCAACAATACTTTCCTTATCATCACAGAGCTTCTTTGTGATCTAGTATCTCAAAATTTTCTATTAATCCCATTAATTTTATATCTCCATGTGTTAAATTTTCTCCATCTTCTATGTGACAACTTGTGACTTCACTTTGTGTATTTGGACATTCAAATGCACGGTTCCCTATAGTTCCACACTTAAAACATGTTCTAGGGAACTATTTTCCCTAGAAAAAATATTTTGTGTCCTCTTGAATATTATGAGGGTTCATTAATCTAAACACTATTTTAAGATAATGTCTACACACTATTGTCTCCTATTATTGTGGTCTTGTTGTCGTGTGCAAATGTGCAACAAGGAAATTAACAATTCTTGAGCATGAAAACTATACCCCTGTGTTAATTTTTCAAGTCCTATCATTCCAAGACACCTCGGGTCTATCCATTCAGTCCAAGTGACCTCCTAATTAATGTTATATCATCCCCCTAGGTGATTTAGGAAATTTCATTCATTCCCCCTAGGTGATTTTAGGAGTTCATTAAAAATTGTAAGCTACATGCAGTTGTTGGGAAGGGCTATCACCTGGCCTTCCCATGACTAAGCAACCTCCTAAAGTAAAATGGAGGATCCAAATCTAACATCAAGGTGAATTGAAGGCCTAGAAACATCATGGAAGTGATTTTGGAAGTTTGGGGGAATATTTGGAGAGTTTGGAGCAATTTGATCAAAAACATGTTTTACTGTGCTAGCAAAGGTGCACATTGTGTCAAAACAGATGTTCGGTTTAGAAGGTTATCACAGGCGCTCTGAATGGAGTTAGAGAAAAACAAAACATCACCAGAAATAAAAATTACAATACCTACAAGATGGTGAAATCTTTTTTTCACATAATTTTGGAATATTAGGTCTGCAAACAGTTTTTCTAATGCACATGTAGACTACCAAATCAAAACAACGCTTTTTTAGGAATCAAATGGAAGAATCAAGACATGAGACCCCAGTCATTGGATTGAAAATGCCATTTAATTTTAATATCATATAGTATTTCATGAAAAAATTCCATCGGGAGATCACATTACCATCGTCTCAAGTTGTCCTCTTGGAGCGAGTTCGGGAGTTAGCAAAATTTTGGGAGGACATGTGTCAGCTCCAGGAACTTGGTGGGACTTTGTGTCCCTGACATCCCTCAGGGTTAGAGACATCAACCATGAAAAAATTTTCCCTTTCCCCATATTACCTCTAAAACCTCATGTGACCTTCAATATTTTCATTTCAAACCCCAAGTGTAATTGGGAACTCAAATTCCTTGTCGTCAAATCTCCGCCATGTGTCATCTCTAGGATCGTAATGGAATTTGATGTCCCTCATGTCCCTCACATTTCAGTGACATCAAACCTTGAAAAATCACCCATCCCTATATGGGAAACTTCTGGTCACCCATGTGACCCACTTCCAACCCTCGATGCTTTAAAGCTAATTTTCTAGCTCGACTCCCCGATGTCGGATCACCACCATGTGTCTTCGTCTTGCTCACCATGGAAACTTATGTCCCTCACATCCATTTGAGGTGAGGGATGTCAAGGACATGAAAATTTTCCCAAAAAAAACTCCAAACCTTGAAAATTTTCTAACTCCTGGCTGCTTCTTCCTATTTCGATTGTTTCACCATTGCCAGAAAAAAGTTGTAGAGAACACCTCACCCACCATTATTCTTCCGAACCAAATCCATCATGGAAAATAAACCTTCCACTCCATGAATATGTACATTTTACAAATTAGATATTTATCAAAAGATCCAAAGGAATAAATAATCAAAGAGAAGAGTGAAGGAATTCTTTAGAAATCTCCATTACCGTGAAACAAAGATTCAAACATATCTTCCGAACCGGTGCACGGATTGACAAACCACCTATTGCTGAGTTATTCTATCTTGAAAGAAATTAAAAACTCATATTCAAACCTCCCATTCATATAAAGTAATTCTCACAACAAATAAATTCCACTTCCGGCTCCATGAAGAATAAAGCTCAAATTCTCATCAAACTAACAACCGGATTGAAGAGAAATTTCACCAGTGAGACAAGAAGCAAAAACCTATCACAATGGAATTTATTTCATCACAAATAGAGATAAAAACTAGACCTAAAAATTTCAATCTCCATTAATGGTCACCATGACATAGTAGTGGAAAAAATCAGTGAGCTACCTCTCCACTTCTCAGGGTTCTAGTGGGCGAAATCACATGAAAATTGGAGGGAATGATCGTTGAAAAATATAGTTTCACGTGAACTAGTTTTTGCACCATGAAGTACCTATTTTTAGGGATATGGAGGGTTTTTTTTTATCAACATTCTTCCCTCTTCAAAGAAATTTTTAAATTCCTGAAGATCCTGTGGGAGAAATCATCTAAAGTTCAGAGGGAAGGGTATCAAAAAAATTAGTTTCTCTCAAACTAGTTTTTGCATGATGAAGTTTCTAGTTTCTCGAGATATGAAGGACTAATTTTTTATTAGTATTCTACCATGGTAGCTCCATACCCAAAGCTCTTACCAAACATAAATTTTCATTTTTCATTTCTAAGCTTTCTGGAAAGTGAATCATGATGAAAATTGGAGCACGAGTTCGTGACAAAGAGCCAAATCCAAAAAAGTTGTTCCCATCACAAACAAAGGTCATTTTCACCACTTAATAAAAATAGCATATGTTATACTTCCTCACATGCTATAAATGATGAGTCCCACTAAATTACAAGTTTGATCATAAAGAGGTAAAATGGAAAGTAAGACAGAAAATGACTTCTTCCCAAAATAGTAGGTCCCCAAATAACAACCTACTAAAAATAGAAATGTACTAAAAATAGCAATATCTCAGGAACATAGGAGGTTGGAATATGGTAGATGGTTCAGAAGGTGAAATTGGAGCAAGACATGTGATATGCCCCAGAATAGCAAAGCACAAGCTCATATTCTAAAAATAGAAAGTTTTCATTTTGGAGTGGAAAATTACATATGACTGTGTTTTCACTCACCTTACTACTTTTGGACTCCTTTTGGATAATGAGATGGTTTCATGAGTTGAAAAGGAGGAATGAGAACTTCACAAAGGTCTTGGAAGCATCATCTTGAGTGTAATTGTTTATAGAATCAAAGAAAAGCATCGCAAGGCACATCATGTAATTTCATCTTCATCACTTAAGGAACCGAGTGATCCAAAGTGAATTGGTTAGAACGATTTCAATGATTCAAAGGCTTCATCAACCAAGTTTCAATGAGGTTCATCGTGGGAATTGTATGTGTTCATCTCGACCTTGCAGTATTAAACACCATAACAATGTTTCTAAACACTCATTATATAGTCCAGGATGTCCATGCATCATAGAGTTTGCGGTCATCACTAGATTGGGAAAATTATTCAAAGTTATTTAAGGGAGCAATCTTCATTTGTGTAGAATATCACCGGTGGAAGAAATATCCCGTCAAATTTCATGGCTGCATCAAGGAATTCAAAGCATTTCATCATAAGCTTTTCAAATCATTTTATGAAGGAAAATTAATTAAGGAACAAACCCCTATCAAATTTGTTTCCCACATCATGAAGAAATATCTAGATTGGATTAAAAATCATCGACACTAAAATTTTCCTCCGTAATTTCTATTTCATTAATGTATGTATTAGGTATAGGATGTTGTTAAGTATAATTAGCAGTGGCGTCAATAGAATAACAAGTGTTGCCAAGACGACACCGCCAATAATGCAAAGTAATAGTCAAAAGTACAATAGGAATGTTGTGGTAAAAAGTAAATATTTGTCGTAAGTGGTCCGGTAATGTTAAAATGTCAAAGTTGGGGTAAGTAGAGAAGTAGGGTCTACATGATTAGGAATTAGAAATATTATATTGGTAATAAGGACAAGGAGTGAGGTCATAAATATTTTGTGTATTTTATTTGTAAAAGTCTAAAAATGTGGAACCCATGTGAAATGATAAGGTTTATCTTATCTTAAAAGATAAGCTTACATGTACAGATAAGAGTTAAGGTATGGAATATGATTCGTCAGTGGATTTCTTATCCTATCTTAGAGATAAGATGGATAAGCCTGGAAGTTCTATAAATAAAGAGGTCACCCCCTCATTTAGCATAGAAGGAAGTAGTGAGAAATATTGTATGAGTAAGTGTGTAAAGGAAGCCATCAGTTTAAAGGTGTGTTGAAGAAGCCATTAAGAGGTGTAATTGTAAAGTTTCTCCCATAGTATTGGTGGAAGGCAAGTGAAGTCAATAACACTTGAAGTACCTCATGGGTGAGATTGTAACAATTTCATGTTAATATTATAATTTACTTTGATATTTCAGATTTGTCATCATTCTTTCTTATCATAGTCGATGGTATTCTTGTGTTATGTTTGTTGTTTTGTTTCCAGATTACATCCACCAAACTAAAGGCTGTGCATTAGTAAATAATCATAGCACGAGGAGTTCCCGGTGAAGAATTATCATAGTGCCGGATTGGTGATGACATTTTGGTTCCATTGCCAGGACCATTCCTCGTTGGTGGATTTTCTGGAGAGATATTCCCACTTAGTCAAAAATCATTTGGAGAGTAACCTTGTTTTTACTATGCATAGTAGTTACCATGGTAAAGTCATTTTTACCATGAATAGTATTTACCACAGTAAAGTCCCTTTTACTGTGAATAGTATTTACCATGCAGTAGCTTCACTTTTTTTTGTGAATAGTGTTTACCACATAAAAGTCGATTTTACCACAGTAAGTCAAGTTTTACCATAGTTTACCATGGTCATTTCTATTTTCTATTATAGTGGTTTAAATTATTGTGCACATAAGTCTTGTTGATTATACTTGTGGGTTGGTATTTCATTGTGGTTACTTTTGAAAATGGGGAAGATTCCTATTTTTTCAGCCCAATCTAATGAAGATGCTTCCTCTTTCATTCAAGAGTTTAAAAATCTTGTATTTATAATGGCCTTATAAGAGGGAACAATGGACTAAATTTTTCCTACCTTTTTAGATGGTTCAGCCCTTAGGTGGTTTGAAACACTAGGAAATAATGTGAAAAACTCATGGGATTTATTAAGCGAAAGTTTTCTTGAAGAATTTGGTGAACAACGAGAGATATGCAGATCTCATGATCGATATCACAAAGCTATCCCAAGGAGAGAAGGAGAAGATAAGGGATTAAAATGTTCATGTTCTAGAGCTAAGGAGGAAGCTCGATGCCTAGATCCGGAAGGAAGGATTAGCGGATGGGTTGATGAATGGCATGGATAATCTCCTATGTAAGCACTTCATTCTTGGGATGAAGGCAGAGATCAGACGATGAGTGAAGTATGACCACCCAGCTACCATTGAACAAGCAAAGGAGATTACAAGAAGGCAAGAAGAAAGCATGGAAGAGGAGCCCAAAGAAATTGTTGCTAAAGTAGAGCCTACACTAGCACCTTTGGTCAGAATCCACAACCACTCTCGGTGAGCACAAATCTTTCTCCTAGTACATCTACTGAGTATGAAGATCTGCTCAAGAAGATGGGTTAGTTAACTATTAATCTTCTTCAAGGAAAAGAATTTAGTTCTCAGGGAGGAGATAGAGGTCCAAAAAGAAATATTTCTGAAGTTGTATGTTATGGTTGTTATAAAAAGGGTCATTATAAGTATAATTGTCCAAATAGAGCTTCTACATCTGGTAAAGGAGATAATGATAAAGGAAAAGCACCTGTGAATTCTTTTGATGTAGTAGATAAGAGCATAAATAATGAAGTAGATGTGTTTGTAACAAAAAAAAAAGAAAGAAAAAGATAATCAAGATGGGAATGATCCTAAGAAGATGAAAGGAGAAACTAGTAAGAAACATAGGAGAAGAAAGTTGGGTGTGCAAGATTTTACGATTTCACAGGGGCAAAGACCATACTCCATCTTGGAAGATCTGTCCAAAAGGCCTGCAAATATTACATATGGTCAACTCTTGGCTATGTCTTCTGAGAAGAGGTGGGAGCTGCGAAGTGGACTCAATGCTCAACAAAGGAAGGAGGTTGAGGTCCCTGTTTTGGAGGCAGAGGCAGATCCCTATGCTCCACAAGCTGAGGTATTATGTAATGGTATTTCAATTCATGATGTCTTAGTTGATGGAGGTGCTGCAGTTAATGTAATGACCGAGTCTGTAATGAATATGTTGGGTTTAAAAATTGATCACCCTTTAACACTTATGTTAAGGTCATTAAATAAGGGAAAAACTAAACCAGAAGGTGTAGTTTCAAATGTGGCAATATCTATTATGGGTGTTGTATGTGTGGTAGACTTTCAGGTGATGAAAAATGGTACTATTGCATACCCAATGTTGTTGGGAAGACCATGGCTAAGGAGAGTTCATGCAAGAAACTATTTGAATGAATGCTTCATGACACTTGGACGTGGTAGAGAGAGGGTGAAGATAAACGTGATCCCTCGGCATCATAAGGCAGAACCTGTGGATTCAAGTGATGAAACTGATGATTAGACATCCTCTGATTACTCTAGTACCAATGAAGTGGACATCGAAGATGAAGAAAGTGAGGTTGATGTTTCAGTCATGGATATCCTTCAGACCACACCGACTCATGACCCCATAAAATTATCTGAAGAAGAAGTTGATTATCGTCTCCAACAAATAAAGATTGGTGATGTTGTGATGGAGAGTGAGAAGGAATCCTACCTCTAGCTCTTTCGAAGGTACATACACATATTCACTTTTGATTACAAGGAACTTCGTCAAGTAAGTTGGGTAGAATTTTGGTAGATGGTGCAAAGCCTATAAAGCAAATGCCATATAGAATGAGTCCTAATTTTTCCAAGAGGCGTAAAAGAAGAAATAGATAAGTTGTTTGATGCGGGATTCATATTTGTTGTCGAGAATTCAGAATGGGTTTTTCCCATTGTGATCTCAATTAAAAAGAATGGGAAGCTACGCATTTGTGTTGATTAGAAAGCTCAATAAGGCAACAAAGAGGATCATTACCCTCTTCCATTCTCATATCGGATCTTGGATGAAGTAGCTGGCCAAAAGTGTTATAGTTTTTTGATGGATATAGTGGATACAACCAAGTCCAAGTATAATGAGAGAAAGATCGGTTGAAGACCATGTTCACCACTCCTTGGGGAATTTTTATTATAGAGTTATGCCTTTTGGGTTGTGTAATGCTCTAGCAACATTCCAAAGCGTTTGATGAATAGGGTGTTTGAACCCTACATTGGGAACTTCATCGAGTATTTCGGATGATTTTTGCATCTAAGGAGCCAGATGGACCACCTGCACGAGATGGAGACAACATTTCAAATGTTAGATGAAGCACAAGCCTCACTACACCCTACAAAGTGTGTCTTTGGATGTTCTAAAGGCATTTTTTAGGGCATGTTTTATCCAGAGATGGTATTGCACTGATCCCGATAAGGTTTCAAAATCAAAGAGTTACCATTTCCTATTAATAGAAGTAAGTTGAGATCATTTTTAGGCCATGTGGGTTACTATAGAAGGTTCGCCAAGAATTTCTCAAAGATTGCATGACCACTAACCCGGTGCTTGAAGAAGGATGTTACTTATGAACCGGAAATAAGCGCATGAAGCTTTTAGACAATTGAAGGAATCCCTGGTCTCTTCACCTATTTTAAAGAATCCATATTGGAGCAAGCCATTCATTGTGTACATCGATGCCTCGGATGTAGCACTAGGAAGTACTTTGAGCCAAAAGGATGAAAATGGGAATGAACATCCAGTTTACTTTGGGGGAGAGAAAAATGAGTAGTCTTGAGGTAAATTATATCAGAATCGAAAAAGAGGCTCTAGCTATCATTTTTTGTAAAGAAGTTTTGAAATTACTTGCTATGGTAGAAATTTATAGTTGTAACAGATCATCGGCTCTAAAATATATTGTCAATAAGTCTAACCCATCGGGAGAATAGCAAGATGGATAATTTTGCTACAAGAATTTGAATTTGATATTAGAGATAGGCTAGGAAAGAAGCATGTCAATGCAGATGCACTCTCTCGAGCCTATGATGGTTTAGGATCATCTTGTGATGATGATGATTTCCCCGATGCAGCATTGTTCTCCCTTGCAAAATCCCTAGTGAATACATAGATATTTGGAATTATCTGAATGAATTCAAGTTTCCTGATGGTGCCAATGCAAAGACTAAGAGAAAGATTACTCAAGCCAGACGTCCATATTCTATTCTGCATGGAGTATTATTTCGAATAGGACCTGATGGATAGTACAAGAGGGCAGTTGGACGTGATCAAGGGAAGGAGCTGCTAGAAGAATTCCATAATGGTACATGTGGAGGGCACTTCTCTGGACAACTTACAGCAAGAAGGATCTTGGATGCAGGTTATCACTGGCCCACTCTTTTTAAAGATTGTTATAATTATTGTAAGACATGTGATATTTTCAAAACACA
This sequence comes from Taxus wallichiana var. yunnanensis, assembly GCA_018340775.1. Classification (NCBI taxonomy): domain Eukaryota; kingdom Viridiplantae; phylum Streptophyta; class Pinopsida; order Cupressales; family Taxaceae; genus Taxus; species Taxus wallichiana. The sequence goes on along the minus strand of CM031235.1, from coordinate 737,815,939 downwards.
TGGTAAGCAAGTAAGACTTCATCAGCTCCATTATGCCCTATTCTTCCACTTGGTCCCTTTGAAAAGTGGGGAATAGACATTGTAGGTCCACTTCCAACTACCTCACACCAAAATAATTATATTGTAGTTGCCACAGATTATTTAACCAAGTGGGTTGAAGTTAGGCCATTGAAAACAACTTCCATGGATGAAGTGGCAAGGTTCATATATGAATGCATTGTCACCAGATTTGGTTGTCCATTAGAAATTGTAACAGATCAAGGAAGCCACTTCATTAATGAGGTGGTAGAAGCCCTAGTCAATAAGTTTTCTATTAAGCACAAGAAGGCAACAACATACAAGCCAAGCACAAATGGATAGGTGGAACGAACAAATTTTGTGTTGTGTCAAATTCTAGCAAAAGATGCAGCCTTGCAAGTACATAAATGGGATAAGAGGATTTATGCAGCATTGTGGGCATATAGGGCAACATCAAAGTCAACAACAGGATACTCCCCATTTTGGTTGGCTTATGGTATTGATCCAATTCTTCCTATTGAGTTTGATATTCCCATGGTCAGAGTTATGGAAAATGAAAGGATGGATGAAAGTGATTCAGTAAAATAAAGGTTGGTACATCTTCATTTGCTAGAGGAAATGAGGGAAATAGCTAAGGATACAAGCTATCGAAGAAAATGAAGCAAAAGGAATACTTTGATCAAAATATCCGTTGGTCTCCATTTCATGTGAATGACTTGGTTCTAGTATATGATTCCGAGATATAAAAAAGAAGACAGATAAAATTTCTTCCAAAATGGATGGGGCCCTACGAGAATAGTAGTTGTGCATGAAAATGGTATGCGTCTGATCGGAGGAATTGGATGGCACTCCCATTACGAAATGGGTCAACCATGACAAGTTGAAGATTTTCCAAGCACCATAATAGTCTACTCCGAGGACGGAGTAGAAGCTAGGAAGGGGGAAGATGTCGACACTAAAAATTTCCTCCATAATTTCTATTTCATTAATGTATGTATTAGGAATAGGATGTTGTTAAGTATAATTAGTAGTAGCATCCAATAGAAGATAAGGTTGCCAAGACGACGCTACCAATAATGCGGTAATAGTCAAAAGTACAATAGGAATGTTGTGGTAAAAAGTAAATATTTGTCGTAAGTGGTCCGTTAATGTTAAAATGTCAAAGTTGGGGTAAGTAGAGAAGTAGGGTCTACATGATTAGGAATTAGAAATATTATATTGGTAATAAGGACAAGGAGTGAGGTCATAAATATTTTGTGTATTTTATTTGTAAAAAGTCTAAAAATGTGGAACCCATGTGAAATGATATGGTTTATCTTATCTTAAAAGATAAGCTTACATGTACAGATAAGAGTTAAGGTATGGAATATGATTCGTCAGAGTGGATTTCTTATCCTATCTTAGAGATAAGATGGATAAGCCTGGATGTTCTATAAATAAAGAGGCCACCCCCCTCATTTAGCATAGAAGGAAGTAGTGAGAAATATTGTATGAGTAAGTGTGTAAAGGAAGCCATCAGTTTAAAGGTGTGTTGAAGAAGCCATTAAGAGGTGTAATTGTAAAGTTTCTCCCATAGTATTGGTGGAAGGCAAGTGAAGTCAATAACACTTGAAGTACCTCATGGGTGAGATTGTAACAATTTCATGTTAATATTATAATTTACTCTGATATTTCAAATTTTTCATCATTCCTTCTTATCATAGTCGATGGTATTCTTGTGTTATGTTTGTTGTTTTGTTTCTAGATTACATCCACCAAACTAAAGGCTGTGCATTAGTAAATAATCATAGCATGAAGAGTTCCCGGTGAAGAATTATCATAGTGCCGGATTGGTGATGACAGTCAATGAGTGTGATGAAGAATAAGAAGAATATGTTTATCTAGAAAATAAGATCATTGATCAACCATGGTTCTAGACTAGTGTTAACAAAGGAAATAAGAAAGAACATGTCACCGATGAAGAGGAATGGATTCAAAGGAGACGTAAGGTGTGAAGCTCAAGAATATTCCAAATTTCTTACATGAGATAAATGAGCAACTTGAAGCAGCCCATAGTGAGGAAGAAGAAGAGGAGTTTTTTCTATAAAGGAAGATCCTAAAGATCATTCGTACCATAGGTTTTTCATACCCAAAAGGTTATTGAATGCCCGCTAAAGACAATCCTATCCTTAAGCATTCCGAGGAAGATAAAATCACCATTCAAGAAGATGAAGAAAGACAGGATGGTGCAAGATCCACTGAAGAATATTTTTACAACCTCGCGCATCTCACTGCAAAATTGAGAACATTATCTTTCTTCTACCGCTCAATAGATGACTTTTGTGTATATGGTGCTAAAGAAATGAACATGTTGAAAATAGAATAAGTGGAAATACTTTAGATCATAATAAAAGGAAATTCGGACCCCGAATTCTTTAATGAAATTTGGAGGTATTCTTTAGATCTACAGATAAGATATGAACATCTTGAAGTACCACATAAAATGGAGAAAGAAGATGAGATGCGCCCTATGGAGGAAGACCCTGATGGCTGCCCATATTATGATTTTTTCATTCCTAGAAAATTCTTGGATGCTTCTAAAGAATATATTATCATTAAACCTTGCATTAAAATCCAAAGCAACATCATGGAGGAAGAATTGGAAGAGACGAAGATAGAATCACCATTCAGCAATTTCATTTGGCTCAAGTCACAGCCCATAGGGGAATAATATATTCAATAAAGGAATATCCTTGCTGCATAATGGATGATCCAATGCTCTCTGAAGACTCCACCAATGATGAAGAAGATGACCAATTCAAAGTAAGCATGGATGATCTCTTTTCAATTTTTTATCTTTCAATTAATTATGAAATAGAGAGATGTGAAGAAGTGCAAGAAAGTCACTCGACATCATGGTCTGAAGATGATGAATTCAAGATGGTCATAGATAATATCCCCTCCTATTTTGATTCTTCAAGTGATGTAGAAATGTTACATGAAGAAATGGAGGAAGTCAAATAATCAAACTCTCTTCCCGATGCAATCATGGATGATTGAATGGAAGAAGTCCACTCTCTTTTCAAATCCAAGGAGAATGAAAAATTTAAACACAACCTCTACTTACGCGGGAGGAAGAATCATCATCACGGTGAAAATAGATCCTTTCATCTTTCACATGAGCAAGAAGATTCAATAATGGATGGTCAAGATTTAGCGAAAACTCTTCTCATCGCAGCCCCAACATGGTTACGTGCTTCTTACCAAGAAGAATATGATATGGATTTTGATCTTGAATATTTCCCTTCCCACAAAGCTTATACCTCTTCTCCCTATCAGTAGGTGTCATGAATCAAATACGCTCATGTTTATAAGAAATTGAATACTTGGCAATGTAAATCATGGAAGAGGTGAACAAGGGTGTTTCAAATAAATCATGGGCCTGTATGGATCAGATTTTTAACCATCTCCTGGAGGTGTAACAAGAAGATTCTTCCAATGAAGATGAAAATGAGCCTATGGAAATTTTCAGAAGAACTATTTGTACAAGATATTTTGAAGGCTGTAAAATAAATTGAAGATCCTCAACTCAGCCTTGAACTCTTGACTCGGGCCATGGAAATTCAAGACAGATATGAGGCCATTTTTGGTCCTCTTCTTGATTCACCAATTTTTATGTTAAGATGGAGTAGTTGGATAAGCTTGATGACTTCTCTAATACTTTGGTTGATGAGAATGAACATGAAAACATGTCTTTTTCTTCCACATTGTGTGAAGAAGTTCATGAGTGTAAAAGAAGAAAGGTTCTCAAATCTCCTTTAGAATTCCTCAATCTTGAAGATAACATCTCTGTTGTGGGAAATAATAACATGGAAAATATTGAGCTTATTTGTACCAAAGAAATCCATTCAAAAAAAAATAAAAATATGTGAGAACATTGGGAGTGTGATCAAAACCAACTTGTTCCCATCATTTCGAGAATGGTCCACCAATGAAAAGAAAGAATTCATATGAAAAAATCCAATGAAGGGTGAGGAATTCTTATATGGCCAAACCAAAAGTTGCAATTTTGAAAATGATATCAAGATGCACTCGAACGAATGCATATTGGCGACAATTTCTCTAGACAACAAAGTGGGAGTATGCATGATTCTTTCCAAATGATCCAAAATAAGACTACACTCACCATCCTCCCAGCTCTCGATTCATCTTGAACATGTTCCCATGCTACAACAATATCTTAAGGATGATGAAGATCTCCAGCTCAATGATTTAACCCCATGTCCAAAAACACTTTCTCAGAGAAACAAAGTGGGATGTTCGGGAAGTTATTGAATGGGAAGAAAACATGTTTGTCCTCACTCCTTCCAAGTGTTTTGCTGATATAATAGACAATTTGAAGTTGTAATTCAAAGAAGATGAATGTTTTCATGAAAACATAAATCTTTCCACTCTCAAAGAAATGGAGGGATGGTGTCTCATGATTACAGGACATCAAGAGGAATCTTCAAAATGCAAAAGTTTCAATAGGTTAACCAAATTTTCAATGGATGAAGGAACATTATCAATACAATATGAGTACAAGGATGGAATCATGATCAGCCTTCTTCTTATCAAGCCATGCAAAGCCACCACCAAAGCATGGATTGATCAAATAACAATTTTTTCTTCAAAGGTCGGACTTCAATCCATTATTTCATGATGGCATGTAATTTGCTCAACCCATTTCCGAGTATGTGTATATCCTTTCCTTGCCTCTATAAATTTCCATCTCCGTATACATAAATTCCCTTTCATGTTGCTTTTTTTTTTTCCTTCCTATTGTGTGTCATGTGTTTCCTTTCTATCGTTTTGTGTGTGTGTGTGTCTATTTCCTTCTTTGCTTTCTCTCTTTTATAAGTTGTACATGACTCCACAGGGCCCAATGGATAAGTCATTGGTCTTTGTTTTGAAATGTTGAGATTATGGGATTGTCCATGTCATGTCTTTGCTACACTCATTCTATGTCATTTCCCAAGCTAGATTCATTTTTTTCCGTGAAAATGTGTAAAAAGGAAATTAACAATTCCCGAGCATGACAATTATACCCCTGTGTTAATTTTTCCAATTCCTATCATTCCATGACACCCCAAGTCCATTAATTCAGTCCAAGTGACCTCCCAATTAACGTTATCTCATCCCTCTATGTGATTTAGGAAATTCCCTTCATTCCCTCTAGGTGATTTTAGGACTTTATTAAAAATTACAAGCTACTGGTGCGGTTGTTGGGAAGGGTTATCACTGGCCTTCCCAAGATTGGAGCAACCTCCTAAAAAAAACCGAGGATCCAAATCCAACATTGAGGTGAATTTAAGGCCTAGAAACATCATGGAAGTGATTTTGGAAGATTCATGGAAGATTTGGAGAGTTTGGAGCAATTTGATCAAAAACACAGTTCACAGGCCTAGGTAATGCACAAGTCAAAACAGTTATTGAGCTTCTGAAGGTGATTTCGGGAGCTTTGAATGTAGTTAGGAGAAAAAAAAATTCCAAAAAGATAATTCCAATACCTACAATATTGTGAAAACATTTTTTTCACAACACTTTGGCACATTAGTTCTATAAGTAGTTTTTCTCATGCACAGGTGGAGTACCAAATAAAAATATGATTTTTTAGGAACCAAATGGAAGAATCAAGACATTACACCCCCACCATTAGATTAAAAAATATATTTCCAGTCAATATAATATAAAATTTCACCAAAAGCATCCATTGGGAGCTCAAGTTATCATCGTCTCAAGTTGTCCTCTTGGAGCGAGTTCGGGAGTTAGCCAAATTTTAGGACATGTGTCAACTCCGGGAGCCTAGCAGATTTTGTTTCCCGAGGTATCTTGGGATCATGGACATCAACTTTGAAAAAATCTTCCCATCCCCCATATGACATCTAAAACCTCATGTGACCTTCAGATTGTCGATTCAACCCCGGGTGTAATTGGGAGATCAAATTCCTGTTTCGGATATCCAACATGTGTCAGCCCCAGGATCACCGTGGAATTTTATGTCCCTCATTTCCTTCACATTTCAGGGACGTCAAACCTTGAAAAATGTTCCCATCCCTTTAGGATAAACTTTTGGTCACCCATGTGACCCACTTCCATCCCCTCAGTGCTTTAAAGTTGATTTTCTAGCTCTCACTCCCTATCGTCGGATCGCAGCCACGTGTTCTCATCTTACTCATCATATAAATTGATTTCCCTCACATCTCTTTGAGGTGAGGGAAATCAGGGACATGAAAATTCACCCAACTCAAACTCCAAAACTTGAAAATTTTCTAACTCTTGGCGCCTTCTCACTGTTTCTCCATTGCTAGAAGAAAGTTGCAGAGAACGCCTTAGTCCACCAATGTTCTTCCGACCCAGCTACGTCATGGCAACCAAACCTTCCACTACATGAATATTTACATTTTTTAAATTATATATTGATCGAAATATCCAAAGGAATGAATAATCAAAGAGAAGAGTGAAGGATTTCTTGAAACCTCCATTACCGTGAAATAAAGATTCGAACATATCTCATGCGAACCGGTGCACGGATTAACAAACTACACTGTTGCTAAGTTATTATTTCTTTAAGGAAATTAACAATTCATATTCAAACCTCCCATTAATAGTAATGAATTCTCATAACAAAATAATTCCACTTTCAGCTCCATGAATAGTAAAGCTCAAATTCCCATCAAACCGGCAACTGGATTGAAGAGAGATTTCACTAGTGAGACAAGAAGCAAAAACCTATCGTAATGGAATTGATTTCATCAAGAACGGAGAAAAAAACTAGACCTATAAATTTCAAGCTCCATTAATGGCCACCATGACATAGTAGTGGAAAAAATCAGCGAGCTACCTCTCCACTTCTCAGGGTTCCAATGGGCAAAATCGCACAAAAATTGGAGGGAATGATTGTTGAAAAATCTAGTTTCGCGCGAACTAGTTTTCGCACCATGAAGTACCTAATGTTTGGGGATATGAAGGGCTATGTTTTTATCATAATTTTTCCCTTTTTGAACAAATTTTTAAATTCCTGAAGATCTGGCGGGTGAAATCATCCGAAATTCAAAGGGAAAGGTCTCAAAAAAATTCTAGTTTCTTTCAAACTAGTTTTTACACGATGAAGTTGCCAATTTCTTGAGATATGAAGGACTGATTTTTTATCAATATTATACCTTGGTAGCTCCATACCCGAAGCTCTTACTAGACATAAATTTTCATTTTTCATTTCTAAGATTTTTGGAAAGTGAATCATGATGAAAATTGGAGCACGAGTTCATAACAAAGAGCCAAATCCAAAAACATTGTTCCCGTCAGTAAACAGAGGTCATTTTCACCACTTACTAAAAATAGCATATGTTATACTCCTCACATGCTATAAATTATGATTCCCACTAAATTATACGTTTGATCAGAAAAGGGGTAAAATGGAAAGTAATACAGAGAACAACTTCTTCCCAAAATAGTAGGTTCCCAAATAACAACCTGTTAAAAACATAAATGTACTAAAAATAGAAATATATCGGGAATAGAGGAGGTTGGAATATGGTAGATGGTTTAGAAGGTGAAATTGGAGAAAGACATGTGATATGCCCCAAAATAGCAGAGCACGGGCTCATATTCTAAAAATAGAAAGTTTTCATTTTGGAGTGGAAAATTTCATATGATTGTGTTTTCACTCACCTTACTACTTTTTGGACTCCCTTTTGGATAATTAGATGGTTTCATGAGTTGAAAATGAGGAATGAGAACTTCACGAAGGTCTTGGAAGCATCATCTTGAGTGCAATGGTTTACAGAATCAAAGAAAGGCATCATAAGGCACATCATGTGAATTCATCTTCATCACTTAAGGAACCGAGTGATCCAAAGTGAATTGGTTAGAACGATTTCAATGATTCAAAGGGTTCATCAACCAAGTTTCAAGGAGGTTCATCATGGGCATTGTATGTGTTCATCTCGAGCTTGCAATGGTAAACATCATAACAATGTTTCTAAACACTCATTATATGGTCCAGGATGTCCATGCATCATAGAGTTTGCGGTCATCACTAGATTGGGAAAATGATTCAAAGTTATTCAAGGGAGCAATCTTCATTAGTGTAGAAGATCACCAGTGGTAGAAATATTCACTCAAATTTCATGGCTGCATCAAGGCATGTTGAGTTTTGGAGCTCAATTACTTCAAATTATCATGTTATATTAAACTTGTAGGAAAACACAAGAACCAAAGATCGGTTATGGAGGGATCGCATCATCACCTATGAGCTGCCATCATCCATAAGGAGTAATCGGCATTAGTTAGGGATAAGCTGGTGTTGGTTACCTTTGTGGGAGTGTTTTATTTAACACTCGGGAATTAGATGTATTTTTAGTATTAAAGCGAGATATGTTGGTTGTAATTGCATGGATAAGTGCCATAGGTTTTTATATGCCTATATAAGTGTAAAAGATAGGGTTTAGAAGTCGAGGATTTGTATGAATTTATTATTATTGATAAATAATTGTGAGAGAGAGAATTCTTGGAGAAGATGGATAAGCTTGGGAGAAAGAAAATATAGTACATCGACAGAGGTGTGGAAGATTGTATATCTTCGAAAGCTTTGGATAATAGATTGACTTGTTTCTTTGGATATTAAATATGGTGTTAATTTATGTCTTTTTTTGTATATTTCTTTTGGTAGAATATCTACTTTTCTTGCATGTATACTTAGATCTAATATATTATTTATACAACCTTGTGATAACCCCAACAACTCGGTTGTAGAGATTTGTTTGAGGGTTTTATGTATTGACATATTTACTCACAAAGGGTTTTTGATTGAGTGGGAGCTACAAACAATGGTAGAAGAAAAAAATATAAGGTAGAGAAGTTTGAAGACCGAAATTATCAATTGTAGAAGATTGATTTAGGATTATCTCGTATCAAAAAGATTTGTACTTACCGTTGGATGAAAATTCCAGCCCTACAAAGATGATTGATGAAGAATGGAAGATTCTTTACTATAAGATTGATCTGGCAAAGCATAGGTGGCTTCTAATATTACGAAGTGACATCTAAGGTAGAGTTAATGAAATATCTTGCTAATTTATATGAAAAACCTAGTGCTTGAAATAAATTTTATTTGATGAAGAAATTATTTAGTTCTAAGACGCATGAAGGTGGATCTACATCTAGTCATTTGAATAATTTCCGATCTATTGTAAATAAGTTAAAATCATTTCATATTCTATTTGATGTTGAAGTGAAAGCACTTTTATTATTATGTTCTTTGCACGATAGTTGAGATAGCTTGGTAATGGTTGTTAGAATTATAACATCTACTAATAATATTTTGAAGTTTGATGATGTGGTTAGTATAATATTGAATGATGAAATTCGTAAAAAAATACGGAGGAATCATCCGGGAATGCTTGAATGTAGAAAGCGCAGATGCAAGTAGAAGGAGAGATCCAAGAGTAAAAATAATGGTAAATCAAAGTCAACGGATGCTTGATCTAAATATAGAGGTAAGGGAATTACTTGTTAGAAATTTAGAAAGAAAGGACATGCAAATAAAGATTTTTATTCAAAGGATAAATAGAACCAACAACCAAACAAAGGTAAAGATTCAATTAAAGAGGCAAATATTCAGCAGAGAGGTAATGCAAGATGCTCTTATTCTTTATTTGGATAATAGAATAGAATCATGGGTTTTAGATTAGGAGATTATTTCCATGCAACCCCTAATAAGGTTTATTTCAAAAATTATGTCCATAGAAATTGTGGACATGTTTATTTAGATGATGATGAACCTTGCAGTATTACTAGTAAAGGGAAGTTCATCTAAAATTATAGAATCAAAATACATGGGTATTGAAAGATGTGAGGTATGTGCCAAGCACCAAGAGGAATCTTATTTTTAGAGAAACTAGGTGAAGTTGGTTGCATGGTTACATTCATAAAAGACTCTTGGAAAGTCACTAAGGATGCCTTTGTTATGGCATGAAAGGAACGATAAGAAGATTGTTCCAAGCCACAATCTCATATGATAATAGCACACCATATTAGATTTGTAAAACAAAAGAGCTAAAATACCATATATGGAAATCCATCATAATCCATAATGCTTAATACATTATAATAGAATGACTTGAATTATTCAATAAGAAAGATGTACATATAGGAGGAGGGAAGTGCAACTACTACCTAAATTAGTGGTCAATAACTCCCACTAATTGATACTGGTAGTTAAGTTAACTTTAAAAGACTAGTAAGCTAACTCCACATAATTGAGAAGCTAACTCAACACAACTAGTAAGCTAACTCCACACAACTAGTACACCTAAGCAAGCTAACCCAAAAAGTGTAGGGCTAACACAAGTGTAAGAATTATCCTGATAAATAAATAAAAGGATAAATAATAACCTACACTAACACCCTCTCATAATCATAGCTTAAGTGGGTGAAAAAGAAGGTGGGTCCTGGCAATAAGGCCTGATGAGGTACCCACATACAACAACTAGGAAAATTGGACACCACAAGGTGCCTAAAACTAGTAATAACAAAGTAGAGAGGAAAAATCCTGCTGCAAGATATCCTCAGAAGCTCGGCTCCAAAAATCTCGTACAATGCTAAAGAAGTATGGTGCACATTGTGGTCTGAATCCATTGCTCAATCATAGAACTCAAAAACAACTGACACTGGGCTTCACCATAATAGCTCCATGTAATGAGACTATTAATAGAGTGATGTCGAAAGTGAAAAACAAACACCAAACATAATTTTATTAACTACTATAAATAGGTGTGCCACAATCCAAGAATAACCAAGGAAACAAGGAGGACACGAGATCCAAATAAATAGGAGTGCCATGATCTAAGAAAATCCAAGGTAACAAGGCAAGGACACAAAACCCAAAAAAGCAGAATGAACACCACACCCTCCCATACTATAGAATGGGTAGAGTGACACCACAGATCTGTATGAGTTGTCAAAATCAACTACTCAAACACTGACAAACTAACATTGGGCTCCACCAGAATAGCTCCCCCACAAGAGAGATTGTCAACATGCCAAAAAATGTCAAAAATACAGATCTAAAATATCTCAACAAACAAGAGAGATATAAATGTATACACTCATAGATACAAGAATGCAATACCCAAAATTTTAGGACGTCGAGCTCAACCAAAATTGCATCCACAAGTGATCACAACACCCTCCCAAATTTAGCACTTTATAATTGAGTGCATGTAAATATTACAATAAGTAATAGTACCTTTTACATTTAAAATATGTGTATAAATATTCACCAATGCGTAGATCTTGAAAAAATACACAATTTCAAAAAAAAAGATCACCTTAATCGAGCTATGGATCAAAAGTTATGAGCTCTAGAAGGTTTTGTTATTAAAATAATATTTTAATGCTGATCTTTTTTTAAAAGGTACACGTGACACCCAAATGTCCAAAGGGTAAAAGAGTGCATCCACATGATACATGCTTGCGACCAAAGGATAAAATCCTGCGCCCAAAACCTAAATGTCCATAGGGTAAATCATTGCATTCGGAGGGTACACGTTAATATCCAATGGATAAAAGAATGCACCAGTGGGTACAGATCTGTGTCCAGTGGATAAAAGATTGCATCCAAAACCGAAATATCCAGAGGCTAAAAGAATGTATCCGGAAGGTACACGCTTATATCCAATGGATAAAAGAATGCACCCAGAGGGTACATATCTGCGTCCAGTGGATAAAAGATTGCATCAAAACTAAAATACCCAGAGGGTAAAAGAATGCATCCGGAAGGTACATGCTTATATCCAATGGATAAAAGAATGCACCCATAGGGTAAAAATCTATGTCCAGTGGATAAAAGATTGCATCCAAAACCAAAATACCTAGAGGGTAAAAGAATGCATCCGGAAGGTACACACTTATATCTAATGGATAAAAGAATGCACCCATATTTGACTGTCTCAAAACATGGTCAAGTTTGTTGATTCTAGGGTTTTGGCACCTTCCAAATCCAATTCCGCACTCCATTTTACATAAAAATGCATGCTGCAAAAAATTGCTAACAAATTCCATATACATGAAAAAAATAAACCCTTGCTTGCAAAGAAAAACTTACTGGATGTCTACATCATCTATGGCTCTGATACCATGAAAGGAATGATAAGAATATTGTTCCAAGATGTGATCTCAGATGATAATAGCACACCACAATAGATTTTAAAAACATAAGAGCTAAAATACCATATATGGAAATCCATCATAATCCATAATGCTTAATACATTACAATAGAATGACTTGAATTATTTAATAAGAAAGATGTACATATAGGAGGAGGGAAGTGCAACTACTACCTAAATCAATGGTGAAGAACTCCCACTAACTGATACTGGTAGTTAAGTTAACTCCAAAAGACTAGTAAGCTAACTCCACATAATTGAGAAGCTAACTCAACACAACTAGTAAGCTAACTCCACACAACTAGTACACCTAAGCAAGCTAACCCAACAAGTGTAGGGCTAACACAAGTGTAAGAATTATCCTGATAAATAAATAAAAGGATAAATAATAACCTACACTAACATGGCAAGAGGTAAGAAGGTAGGAACATTATATTTATCTATCGTGTTATTGATTCATTTTATGTGTTATCTATTTGATTCGGATGTATGCATGTGGCATAATCGATTGGTCCATATGAGTCAAAAAGGAATGTAGATCTTAAAGGTTAAGTGTAAGTTATCATATTTTAAAGATTTAGATCTTTATTTTCGTAAGCATTGTATCTTTGGAAAGAAAAAGAGAGCGAGATTTCTCAAAGTTAGGGCAACTAAGGAGTATAAATTGGAGCCTTTACACTCGGATGTGTGGGGACCAGCCCAAGTAGCTTCTCGTGGAGGATCCCAGTATTATGTAGCTTTCATTGATGATGCTACAAGAAAAGTATGGATGCATTTTATTAAACATAAATTTGATGTTTTTGATACTTTTAAAATATGGAAAGACCTTGCGAGAATGAATCAAATTCAAAGTTAAAGTGCCTTAGATCGACAATGATGGTCAATATTGTAGCAAGGCTTTCAATGATTATTTTTCAAAGTGAATGGAATACGTAGAGAAAGGATGGTTCCAAGAACACCACAAAATAATGGTGTTACAAAAAGAATGAATAGGACAATCGAGAACGTGCTTTAGAAGTATAAGGATACATGTTGGATTACCCTTGCATTTTTGGGTAGAAGAAGTTGATACGGTGGTTTATTCTACTAACCATGGGCCTTAAAGTTCACTAGATGGAGGAATACAAAAGGAAGCTTGGACCGAAAAAGAGGTAGATCTTTCTTTTCTTAAATATTTTAGTTTAGAATATTTTGTGCATATTGATAAGGAAAAGGAAAATAGGAAAATATTGGATGCAAAATCCAAGAGATACACTTTCATTGGTTATGGATCTCGTGATTTGATTCTATTTTGGAATTTAGATCATTTTTAAAAATTTTGGAGTCGTGACATTGAATGAAATGAAAAGAGAATGTACAAGACTCAAATTTTGGTACCCAAGGAAAAGCTGGTTAAGAATTTTGTGAATGAAAATAAACTCTCGGATTTAAAAATAATAAACGGGGTTACATAGTAACCGATGTTGGTTTACCCCTAATCGACATCGTCATCTAAACTGGTATCGATTACAAAAAGAGCCAAACTAGCATCATTAGCAAGAAGCGAAGCGGCGTCGGTCACTATCATAATTGGAAACAAATGTCCAAGAGGTCTAGAATGAGCCTACAAAGTACACAGAAACTTCTGTGAGAAGGTCATAAAGGGTAAGTAAACCTCCAGAAAGATTTGCACCTTCTCTATCTTATTTATTATTGATTGATAATGGTGAACCAGAAATTTTTTAAGAAGCAATGCAGGATAAGACCCACGTGTAGTGGGAGCATGACATGGATGAGGAGATGGACTCCTTGGAACAAAACCAGACTTGGGATTTGGTTAAGTTTCCAGCAAGTAAGAGGACATTGTAGAACAAGTGGGTTTATAGGATCAAGGAAGAAGAGGGTGGATAGAAAAGATACAAGGAAAGGCTTGTAGTAAAGGGATTTGCACAGAAAGTAGGTATTGACTTTGGTGAAATATTTTCTCCTGTTGTTAAAATTACTTCCATACATACTATATTCAGTATAGTTACAGTACATGATTTATATTTAGAGAAACTAGATGTGAAGATGGATTTCTTTCATGGTGATTGGGGTGAAGAGATTTATATGTAGTTTTTGTTTGGGTACGAAGTCAAGGGTAAGGAGAAATTAGTGTGCAGGTTGAAAAAGAGTCTATATGGGCTCAAACAAGCTCCAAGGAAATGGTACATGAGGTTTGATAGTTTCATGCATGAGCATGGTTATTTGAGATGTGAATCTAACCATTGTGTTTATTTCAAAAGTCTTGAAAATGGGAGCTATATTATTTTTTTACTGTATGTGGATGATATGCTTATTGCAGGATCTAGTATGTAGGACATTGATGAGCTTAAGGGAAAGCTAGCTCACACATTTGATATGAAGGATTTAGGAGCTGCAAAAATAATCATTGGCATGCAAATACACAAAGATAGGAAGAACAAGAAATTATATTTTTTAGGAGGCTTATATCAATAAGGTGTTGGAAAGGTTTAACATGCAAGATTCAAAACTGGTGAGTACACCTATGGTTGGACACTTCAAATTGAGCAAAGATAGGTTTCATTCATTACATGAGGAGGTAAAATACATGACATGAGTATAATATGCTTCAGAAGTTGGGAGTCTCATGTATGTTATGGTTTGTACTGCATTGTGCATTGAGCAATAGGAGTTGTGAATAGATTTATGACCAATCCAAGTAAAGAGCATTGGAAAGTAGTCTAATGGATTCTCAATTATATTAGAGGAACATATAGTATGTAGTTATGCTATGGAGGTTTAGATATTTCTTAATGTGGATATGTTGATTAAGATATGGTTGGATATCTGGATTGTAGAAGGAGCACTACATGATATATTTTCACATTAGGTGGGATGACGATTAGCTAGATTTCAAGATTACAAAAAATTGTGGCTTTGTCTACTACAAAGGAAGAGTATGTTGTAGCTAGAGAGGCTAGCAAAGAGATGATATGCATGAGCAAGTTCATGGAAGATATGGGAAAGGAGCAAGATGATTACAAATTGTTCGTGTGACAATCGAGTGTAATTCATTTGACAAATAACTCAATGTTTCATTCTAGAAAAAAACACATTCGGTTGAGGTATCACTTTATATGACAGGTATTGGAGGATGGGAAGTTGAAACTAGAGAAGATTCATATGAGTAAAAACCCTACAGATATGCTAATGAATCCATTAGTAAAAGATAAGTTGGAGCTACACTCTACTTTTTTTGGTATTCGAGTTTGAGACTAGAATAGGAAGAAACAAAGATAAGGAAAGGATCCAAGAATGGTGTTGTACAGGTATAGTGCAGTAATTTATCTCCAAGTGGGAGATTGTTGAGTTTTGGAGCTTAATTACTTCATATTATCACGTTATATTAAACTTGCAGGAAAGCACAGAGAGCTTGGCATTGGTTATGGAGGGATCGAATCGGCCACCTATGATCAGCATTGATCAGGCAACGAAGAATCGGCATTGGTTAGGGCTAACCAGGAGTCGGTTACATGTGTGGGAGTATTTTATTTAACTCTTGGGAATTAGATCTATTTTTAGTATTAAAACCCTTATATTGGTTGTAATTACATGGCTAAGTTCCGTAAGTTTTTATATGCCTATATAAGCATAAAATATAGGGTTTAGAAGTAGAGGATTGTAAGAATTGATGATTATTGTGAAATAATTATGAGAGAGAGAATTCTTGGAGAAAAAGGAGAAGCTTGATAGAAATAAAGTATTGTACATCATGAGAGGTGTGGAAGATTGTATATCTTCTGAAAGATTTAGATAATAGATTGGCTTGTTTCATGGTGGATGTAGCCCACACTAGGTAAACCATGTTAAATTTGGTGTTGATTTATATATCTTGTTTTGTATATTTCTTACGGAAGAATATCCACTTTTATTGCATGTATGTTTAGATCTAATATATTATTTGTGAGCCTTGTGCTCACCCAAACAAGTCATTCAAAGAATTTCGTTACGAGGAGTGTTTTCCCCTCTATCCCTTCCCTCTTCCTCTCTTTCCCTCTCTTCTTTCTCTCCCCATTCTAATTCTTCATTATGTGTCATCATTTTATTTCGTCCTATTCACTTAAGTGACCTATTTTAAATTTGTAAAAAGTATTTTCTCAAAATTATAAGAGAAATACTTAATTCATGGAAAATGAAAGGTCACGAGTGGAATATGGAAATGAAGAGTCATGTGAGGGAGGTGAAAGGACAATTCAGGTTGCTATAAATTGTAATGAGCTCTTCATTCCAAGGGGTTCTAATTCTGAAATTCTTCTAGTTGGTTGTATTCTTGTAAGTTCATGAGAGATATTTTGCTCACTTGTGAGTGAAAATAGTTAGCCACTTTTCCCCTATTCTTAATGTCTTCCATTCTCATATTATGTACAATTTCTACTTGAGCATCAATACAAGGGTTTTGAGCCTTTTTTGACTAAGGGGTTTACTGATACTTTGTGTTCATTAAATTATAATTGGTCTTGTTGTTGTTTGTAGTATTGTTTCTTCCTAATTTTAGTGCATGTGATGAAATTTCTAACTAGTGTGTGTGCAGGAATATAATTTTCTACATGTAACATTAGTTCTCCTACCTCCTTTCTCGTTCCCCTTTCCCACTCTTCAAACAAAGTCTTCCCTAGCAAGATATTGTTATTTTTTCCATAGGGTCAGTGGAGTGCCCCTGTTGGATCCCCGACTGTAAGGCCACCCGGAGAAAACTCACTTTCACTCATGCATGCATATACGACAATTGCATTGGTTAAGTAGAGGGACTTATACTCCCATATCATTGGCAAGATAACCACCAATTTGTCCCTAACAAATTTTCCCACCAATAGGTCTATTATCTCTTTGGTCACTTCCTCCTCCATCGTTCACATTGTAGGCCCCTCTCCTTCTTTGCACTCTAAGTTTTGTGTGCCAATTTCTCTTCCACCTTCAATGTTAGTTAATAATATTCTTCCATAGTTTGAATGTGTAATAGGTTGAGTTATTCCTAAATTCCAAATCTTAATCCATTAACATATCACATGACCTTTTCCTGGTCAACTTCCATATGTACATATCTTATCATGATTCGGTGGAAAACCTCTGTGTAGTCTTTAACCGAAATCTCCTTTTTCTTAAGTTTTGAAACTTCTTGAATAAGATCATCTGGTAAACAAATGGTAAAAACTTATCATTTTCGTGACCATGTGATCCTAGTGCACTATTTTATCCTTTCATCTTATTTGTCTCTCATTTTTTATATCTTTCCACCACAACGTGGCATGTTCCTACAACTTGGTTTTCGCTACTATGACATATTGTAGGTTAGTGATTTCTTCAAAATCAAAGTATTCCTTCATACTGTTAGCCAATCCATAAATTATTTGGGGTCCAACATTCCAAAAAATGATAGGGCATCCATTCTCATTCTATAGCCCATTTTGGAAATTTCTTTTAGCAATCATGTTTTCCTTGTGCCTATGGCTTGATTCTTCTTGCACATCTTCAGAAACTTATAAATTGCATTAATTCCTCCTTACCACTCTCCCTTCATCATCACTTTGTACATCTGGTGCCACTTGTCATCTCGATGGAAAATTTAGAAGTTGTTAAAACTACTAAGCAACTTTTTTCTTGTTCAGCAAGTTTTGGCTGCGTGACAAACCTGGTCACCATCTTTTCATGATTTTGAATTCATGACCTACATCTTGAGATCATTAGAGGGATCCCACACACAACTCATAGAATAGATAGAATGTCTCTATCCTTCCCGGATAGCATGCAATAGTTTCACGAATTTGAACTTTCTTAACCCCTCAAGAATGTTCACTTTTCTCTTAAGGAATGTGTCTCGATCGGGTAGTGAGCGTCCCACTCTAGTGGCCAATCACTATGGAAATATTGTGCTCCTTGGATTTTTTTTCCATTTCATATGTGATGGAGAAGGTGTATATTTGGATAAACAAATGGTTTGGAAGTTGTTACAATAACTGAGCAACTTTTTTCTTGTTCAGCAAGTTTAGGTTGTGTGATAAACCCAATCACCATCTTTGCATGCTTTTGAGTTCATGAGAGAGCTCTTTGGAATCATTAGAGGTATCACACATGTAAGTAATGGAACATATGGAATGTCTATATCCTTCTTATATAGCATGCAATTTCTACATGAAATTTGAATTTCTTAACCCCTTAAGAACATTCACTTTTATCTTAAAGAAGTGTATGATTGGTAACAACTTTCCACTTTGGTGGTCGATCACTAAAAAATATTATGTTTCTTTGGGCTTTAGGCCATTATAGATATGATGGTGAAGGTGTCTCATCATCACGGATAGATGGTTTAGAAGAAAACTCATTCCAACAACCTTTTCTCTTTCATAAGTCCTAATACAAATTGGTTGAGAAAATGCATGTGCATAGTTTTTAAAAGTAAGTTTCAAACATATGATGGTTTCATCCAAGCTATA
Organism: Taxus wallichiana var. yunnanensis; assembly: GCA_018340775.1. Lineage (NCBI taxonomy): Eukaryota > Viridiplantae > Streptophyta > Pinopsida > Cupressales > Taxaceae > Taxus > Taxus wallichiana. The sequence goes on along the minus strand of CM031235.1, from coordinate 737,797,262 downwards.
CAATATATCACTCTCTAGTATCTAACCACACATGAACATCCTGTTCTACAAGGGTTATTACAACCACACATATGAACATTATTTTCATTCCGCATCTATCAAATCCAAGAAGGAAAATAATTATCCATTCTCATCTTGTGAATACCTAAGACTATGCTAATAGTTAGTCATAATTTGTGAGACTACATTTTTATAGAGGTATTTTTTGAACACTTTCAGTTATCCACAAACATTGTACCATTATATTCTTTGTATTTATATCCATTCAATTTTTTTGGAAAAGGTTGAGTCACCCATCAAGGGAAGATGAGGAACATTTTTAAGAAAATATTTTATTTTATATGTTATGTTATTATTGTTATCCAATTTCACCCCCTCGGTGAATTTGGAAAACCAAGAAGGCTTGGTTGTACCAAGGGAATCTTATAGCCATTTGAATCTCACATGTGTATTTCAATATTCGAGGCGATATCTCGGGTCTTTGGGACACTTTAAAATTCACTAGAGGAATTTTTCCTCTTCTTGTTCTTGTCATAGTTCAGAGTTTCACTCAATTTAAAAGAGCAGGAAACGAGGAGGCCCACTTTCAAAGGAAAATGGGGAAATCAGGCACGTAACTTTAGGAACACCCTAGACATCTCCATGCAAGCCTTAGAATGCCTAAAAACCCTAAAGCTTGCATAAAATATCTAGGGGAAGTGTAAAATTCTGAGGGAATACCTCCCAGCTCTATGGCGATTCATTGAGCTCATAGGTGAGCTACCCTAGCATTGGTGAGATACTCGGGTGTGTTGCATTAAACCGAGTTACATCATGAAGGAACCAAGTTGACATGGTTGTGTGGAAATGTTAAGTTCACCAAGCTATCCTAAAATCCCATCAAGCTACAAGATATCTAAGTAAGTTGATTATGTTGAACTAAGATACTTCTTCGATGAATGAGTTGTAGGTACGTGGGGATGGGCAAGCCTGTATCCTTGACCTTAAGCGAGTTATCTTCAAGGACCAGGCTATGTGAAAAATCCATCGATCCATGCATTATCAAATTGTTTTGCAAAGAAAATTTCAATTGAGCGAGTTACTTGAGAGAATCAAGATCTACGTTGCAACAAGACCAAACTCACATACGTGGAAAATAAATTATCATGATGGATTGAGTTAATGCATGCGGTGGTAATGAACCGAAGTATAAGCTACCTTCAAAGGCTGAGTTTTGCATTATGGGTCGAGCTCCAAGGGCCTTTGGTGAGTCATTTTTATGAGGAATTCAGGTGAGTTTTAAGTCTGATAGGGGGATGAAATTTTTGGTGCAAAAGCAAGCTTGGTTTGATGTGGATCAGGCCATCCACAGGATAAGTCAATTTGTGATAGGAAAAAAAAGAGGAGCCACCAACTCTACTCAAGAAATGTGAGATGCCTTATAAGGACCGGTTTGGTTTAAATAATGACTGTGGCATTGATTTCATCTACAAATCAACGAACAATGATCAAGCTATGAATGAGGCATCTCGGGGTAGTTTCGAATGGTGGCATCAAGATCAGATTATTTTTCATGGAAAACAAGTCATGATGAGGAAGTCGAGAGGCCTATAAAGCTGAGAAAAATTACCACATATAATAATGATCGGGAAAAACTTAGTCAAAATGGCGGAGGGAATGGTTTTAGCTTGACTCGGTAAGCAAAAGTTGAGTTACGCAGAGATCATGGAGTTGAATGGTACAAGCGGTCATGGGGAATCTATGCGAGAAAATCCAGAAATACCGCAATATAGTGTTTTGCGGTGAAGGTAGAACATCGGGGCCAAGGGAGCCCAAATGCATTTGGGTTGGTTGTGTGTGAAATGCCCAAAATCACCGACCAATAAATGGTGGGATTGGAGGGCTGAGTTTCCCTCGGGACACTTGTGCATCAAGAGACCAAAATACCTAACTCCCATTCATTACAAGTATGGTAGAGGTCAATGGCCCAAGCGGCCCGGTCAACACGGGGTGAGCGGAAAGCCCGAATCGGGAGACATGGAGTTGCGAAGAACAAGCAACATGGGCTATAGGGAGATGTATCCCCTACAACATGGGGTGGTACTGAGTTGACACCAATGTACCAGTCGAGTTGGAAAGGATTGGTGGGTTAGGAGTATGTGATGTCAAGCTAGAGATATAAGGTGGATGGTTTAGTGTTCAAGGAGAAGGAGCTCGGTGTTACGAATGATGGGCTTGACATCCAAAATAAGTGCTCATTGGTGGAAATTGAGTGCCATCTCGGCTGAGATGGCCGAGATGGTAATGTAATATTCTAAAACAACATCCCCCCTCCATCTAAAAGTATGAAAATCAATGGTGGGCACCCCAAGTATTTTAAATACACCAAAATATTTGAATTATGTCAAAACATTAGTTAAAGGAGAGAAATATTTAAAATTATGATTTCTAGCCAAAATTTAATTGCTCAGTCCCGTGAAGATTAAGCTAAGACTAGATAAATCAAAAATAGATACCTACACTCAAAATCTCATATCTTGATAATTTCTCAACAGAAGTTTACAAAATGTATCTTGTTAGAACCATGATTCTAAGCTCTACACATATCAATCAAGAAATTATAGAATTGACAAAGTTTTGGAGGAGAAATTCACATTAAACAAACCCAATCCCAAATAGATATTTTAAGGATTTTCTATCATGATGTCCACCCACTTTGGGTAATTTGTAATTAATTCAAAGGGAAAATCTGATTCTCTCTCTCTCTCTCTCTCTCTCTCTCTCTCTCTCTCTCTCTCTCTCTCTCTCTCTCCTCATTTTTCTATAAATTGAGGTGTTCTCTCATTTGTAAGGGGGGATAATTCTAGTAGCAAAACTCTACCATTTTTGTGAAACCAATGTGCTACAAGCCTTTATAGAGGACTTCTTGCATGATGATCCTAGCCTTTCTCTTGTAATAGAATGATTTGTGCATATCAATGAAGCAATAGATGCAAGTTGTGGATGTATCTTCCCTTGTTGTGTTTATTTGCATTCTTCTTACCTCTTTATTCTTGTTGCAGGTGTATTGTGTCTCTCTACTCATTGTGCAAAGTTCATTATAGTTGTGCTTCTATGGAAATGATGTTGTGAATGTTGTTGTTAGACTATGGAGAACTATTATCACCCTTTCTAATCTACATTTTTCTTCCATTTCACACATTGGAGAGTTTTTCTCACACCCTTGTTTTGTTGGATCACCCTTGTAGTGTAGTTTTCCTTTACATGCATTCTCTTTCTCTCTCTTTAGTGCCTTGGAAATAGTAGGATAGAGATAGCTAGTAGTTTTCCTTCATTAGAATTAGCTTGCACTATATTAAGAAGAGGAATCAGCCTTCTTTGGATGTCTATCTCAAGTAGAAAGTCCCACAACTTGGAGCTAGTACCCATGTTACCCGGTCATGTTGTTTGCCTTAATACAATCACATGTTAAGCAATTAGAGGGTCTTTGAGATTTGGTGATAATGATTCTAGCACTCCAGGGTGGGAGAAAGGAGTCTTCATTTTTATTGCAGCAAGATTGGTGTTCTCTTGTTGTAAATTCTATCCTTCAAGATGCCTTGTAACATCATATCAGGTGACTCCAAAGGAAGAATTCACTAGTTTTAGTATCCCAAAACTTTTAAAATTTATGAGAAGGAATCAAACAAGTTCAATATCTAGAGAAGAAGATATTTTTGAATACTTGCGGTTTTCTCCAGGTAGGGGAAGAAGGGGAAGAAGAGCTCAAAATTCTCCATCTCCACCAAATAGGACATTATCAACACCTCCTCTTAGTAGGCCTTTTATTTAATCAAGTAGAGTTATCAAACCAATCAAAATGGCTCATCAACCGCCACCAAATCCATTTGTGAATTTCATGAGAAGCATCCCACTTGCTCTCAATGCACAAAATCCCATTCCAGTTGTAGCATTGAAAAATATTCCATATTTCACCGGGGAGAACCATGCAACTCATATTGATCACATTCAACACATTGCAAATGTCTATGTTATACATGAGGTTAATTAAATGGATGTGGCTATCAAATTATTGGCTTCTTCTTTCAAAGGCAAATCTTTGTAATGGTTCAGGAGCCTTAGATCACTATCAATCAACAATTGGGATCAGTTTTGTACAGCTCGTTATGGTCAAATTAGAGAAAAGGCGGGCAATTTATTTCTATTAGAATAATTAACCACAGTCGAAATACCACCAAATGAGTAGATGGCTGACTTTAAATTCATATTTCAAAGGACATGGGATAGGATTCCACTTTTCATGAGACCGGAAACTGAAGGTATTTTTCTATACTTCCTAAAAGCTTTAAATTCGATATTGCCATGATGATACAATCTATGGGAGGTATAACTTTACCCGCAGCCTATAACATTGCTATTAGAGCTGAAAATTGTTTGATTCAAGTTGGTAAACTTACACCTAGGCCACCTATGCCTCTTTATCTAGAATTAGGGAATCCAAGCACTAGTCAAGCACCTACATTAGCCCCTATCCCTGCCCCAAAAAATTAGAGTTCTAATGAAGCTTCTATCTCTTCTTCTAGCACCTCAAATGAGCTCTAAGAAGTCATGAAGCAGTTACAAAACTTAGGCAATGAGTTGGTGACAATTAAGAGGCAACAAGCTCAAAATTTTAGATCATACCAGCCTCAAACCCAACCCAATAGACCTATGTATCAGCCTAATAGGCCACCCGCTCAAGCTACAAATCATAACCAAGTGAAATCTCTTGCTAATAGGCCATTTTAGCCTTATAATCCTAATGTTGCATCCACATAAAGAGCCTAAGTACCAGTGAAAAATAACATGGATCAAGAATATGAATGGTGTTTCCCATGAAATCAACCTCATAATCAGTCAACATGTTTCAACGAGGTTTCTAAATCAGGTGTTGATGGTGAAAACGGTTTGTGTGGAACCGAAAAGTAGGAAGCTACTCATGAAGAACCTCTAAATGATACCACACTTGTGAATTGGCAAGTTGAAGATTTCTATGGAATAAATTACGCCCCTTCTCAAGATGTGGCAGCGAACACGTGATCTAAAAATAGGAATATTGAAGAAGTACAATCATCTAATTCAAGATTATTTCAGCCCTTTACCACTCTACAAGGTGTTAAAAATACAAGTGAAGCTCCAAATGTGCATAATCATCCCAAACAACCTTCTACAAAGCAACTCATATACCAGTTGTAGCAGCCCATGTGCAAGAAAAGGTTGTGCCAAGTAATGGAAAATAGGAGGATAACTCTTCTCCTTTCAATATCATAGAACAAATGAAGAAAACAAATGTGAATATCTCAATGTGGGAGTCATTAGCTATCCCAGGCCAAAGAGACTTGTTACAAGAAATCATGGAAAATTGGTCCACATCAAATGGTTTTTCCAAAGATCAAGAGAAGGTCTTGTCATCACCAATCCAAAGACACTATGATAATTCTTCACCAGAACTCCTCGTGCTATGATTATTTACTAATGCATGACCTTTAGTTTGGTGGATGTAATCTAGAAACACAACAACAACATAACACAAGAATACTATTGACTATGATAAGACGGAATGATGAAAAATCTAAAATATCAAAGTAAATTATAATATTAACATGAAATTGTTACAATCTCACCCATGAGGTACTTGAAGTTTTATTGAATTCACTTGCCTTTCACCAAGACTATGGGAGAAAACTTTACAATTACACCTCTTAATGGCTTCTTCAACACACCTTTAAACTGATGGCTTCCTTTATACACTTCATACAATATTTCTCACTACTTCCTTCTATGCTAAATGAGGGGGGTGGCCTCTCTATTTATAGAACTTCCAGGCTTATCCATCTTATCTCTAAGATAGGATAAGAAATCCACTCTGACGAATCATATTCCATACCTTAACTCTTATCTGTACATGTAAGCTTATCTTTTAAGATAAGATAAACCTTATCATTTTACATGGGTTCCACATTTTTAGACTTTTTACAAATAAAATACACAAAATATTTATGACCTCACTCCTTATCCTTATTACCAATATAATATTTCTAATTCCTAATCATGTAGACCCTACTTCTCTAATTACCCAAACTTTGACATTTTAACATTACCGGACCACTTACGACAAATATTTACTTTTTACCACAACATTCCTATTGTACTTTTGACTATTACCGTACTATACATTATTAGCGGCGTCGTACTAGCAACGCCGTTATCTTCTATCGGATGCTACTACTAATTATACTTAACAACATCCTATTCCTAATACATACATTAATGAAATAAAAATTACGGAGGAAAATTTTAGTGTCGACATCTTCCCCCTTCCTAGATTCTACTCCGTCCTCGGAGTAGACTATTCTGGTGCTTGGAAAATCTTCAACTTTTCGTGGTTGACCCATTTCGTAATGGGAGTGCCATCCAATTCCTCCAGTTGGTACGTACCATTTTCATGCGAAGCTGCTATTTTGTAGGGTCCCATCCATTTTGGAAGAAATTTTCTCTATCTTCTTTTTTTGTATATCGAAATCATATACTAGAACCAAGTCATTTCATGGATCTTTTGATCAAAATATTCCTTCTACTTCATTTTCTTCTTATAGCTTGTATCCTTAGCTATTTCCCTCATTTCCTCTAACAAATGAAGATGTACCAACCTTTCTTTTTACGAAATCACTTTCATCCATCCTTTCATTTTCCATAACTCGACCAGTGGGAATATCAAACTCAATAGGAAGAAGCTGGATCAATGCCATAAGCCAACCTGAAATGGGGGTATCCTGTTGCTAACTTTGATGTTGCCCTATATGCCCACAATGTTACATGAATCCTTTTATCCCACTTATGTACTGCAATTTGCATCTTTTGCTAGAATTTGACACAACAAAAATTTGTTCATTCCACTGTCCATTTGTGCTTGGCTTGTATGTTGTTGCCTTCTGTGCTTAATAGAAAATTTATTGACTACGGCTTCTACTACCTCATTAATGAAGTGGCTTCCTTGATACATTACAATTTCTAATGGACAACCAAATCTGGTGACAATGCGTTCATATATGAACTTTGCCACCTCATCCATGGAAGTTGTTTTCAATGGCCTAGCTTCAACCCACTTGGTTAAATAATAATGCATGCAACTACAATATACTTATTTTGGCGTGAGGTAGTTGGAAGTGGACTCTACAATGTCTATTCCCCACTTTTCAAAGGGACCAAGTGGAAGAATAGGACATAATGGAGCTGATGAAGTCTTACGGTTACCATGTGTTTGACAAATATCACATGTCTTACAATAACTATAACAATCTTTAAAAAGAGTGGGCGGTGATAACTCGCATCCAAGATCCTTCTTGCTTTGTAAGTTGTCAGAGAAGTGCCCTCAACATGTACCATTATGGAATTCTTCTAGCAGCTCCTTCCCTTGATCACGTCCAATGCCCTCTTTATTGTCCATCGTGCCCTATTTGAAATAATATCGCATACAAAATAGAATATGGACAATGGCTTGAGTAATCTTTCTCTTAGTCTTTGCATTGGCACCATCAGGAAACTTGAATTCATTCGAGATAATTCCAAATATCTATGTATTCACTAGGGATTGTGTCGAGGGATAACAATCTTTGCATCGGGAAATCATCATCATCACAAGATGATCCTAAACCATCATAGGCTCGAGAGATTGCATCTGCATTGACATGCTTCTTTCATGGCCTATCTATAATATCAAATTCAAATTCTTGTAGCAAAATTATCCATCTTGCTATCCTCCCGATGGGTTAGGCTTATTTACAATATATTTTAGAGCCTAATGATACATTACAACTATAAATTTTTCCCTAGCAAGTAATTCCTAAACTTCTTTATAGCAAAAATGATAGCGAGCCTCTTTTTCGATTCTGTATAATTTACCTCAAGCACTATTCATTTTTACTGCTCCCAAAGTAAACTAGATGTTCATTCCCATTTTCATCCTTTTGGCTCGAGTCCTTCCTAGTGTTGCATTTGAGGCATCGGTGTACACAATGAAAGGCTTGCTCCAATCTGGATTCTTTAGAGCAGTGAAGACACCAAGGCTTCCTTCATTGTTCAAAAGCGTCATGAGCTTTATTTCCTGGTTCATAAGTAAAATCCTTCTTCAAGAACTTGGTTAGTGGTTGTGCAATCTTTGATAAATTCTTGATGAACCTTCTATAGTAACCCACATGGCCTAAAAATGATCTCAACTTACTTCTATTCATAGGAAATGGTAACTCTTTGATTTTTGAAACTTTATCAAGATCAGTACCAATACCATCTCTGGATACAACATGCCCTAACAAAATGCCTTTAGAACATCCAAAGACACACTTTGTAGGGTTTAGTGAGGCTTGTGCTTCATCTAACCTTTGAAATGTTGTCTCCATCTCAGTGCGAGTGGTCCAACTTGCTCCCATAGATGCAAAAATCATCCGAAATACTCTGATGAAGGTCCCAATGTAGGGTTCGAACACCCTATTCATCAAACGCTGGAATGTTGCGGAGCATTACACAACCCAAAAGGCATAACTCTATAAGCAAGCGTTCCCCAAGGAGTGGTGAGCGTGGTCTTGGTGATCTTTCTACGCTTTACGAACTTGGTTGTAGTCTTTATATCCATCAAAGCAAAACTATAGCACTCTGGCCGCCTACTTCGCCCAAGATCGATCGAAAATGGAAGAGGGTAATGATCCTTCTTTGTTGCCTTATTGACCTTCCTATAATCAACACAAATGCGTAGCTTCCCATTCTTTTTTATTGAGATCACAATGGGAGAAACCCATTCTGAATTCTCCATAGCAAATATGAATCCTGCATCAAGCAACTTATCTATTTCTTCTTTTATAGTCTTGGAAAAATTAGGATTCATTCTATATGGCATTTGCTTTATGGGCTTAGCACCATCTACTAGCTCAATAGAATGTTCTACCCAACTTACTTGATGGAGTTCCTTGTAATCAAAAGTGGATATGTGTATGTACCTTCGAAAGAGCTAGAGGTAGGAATCCTTCTCACTCTCCATCACAGCATCACCAATCTTTATTTGTTAGAGACGATCATCAACTTCTTCTTCAGATAATTTTATGAGGTCATGAGTTGGTGTGACTGGAAGGATATCCATGACTGAAACATCAACCTCACTTTCTTCATCTTCAGTGTCCTCTTCATTGGTACTAGAGTAATCAAAGGATGTCCAATCATCAGTTTCATCACTTGAATCCACAGGTTCTACCTTATGATGCCGAGGGATCACGTTTATCTTCACCCTCTCTCTACCACGTCCAAGTGTCATAAAACACCTCCATCAACTAATACATCATGAATTGAAATACCATTACATAATACCTCGGCTTGTGGAGCATAGGGATCCGCCCTCGCCTCCAAAATATGGACCTCAACCTCCTTCCTTCGTCAAACTGAATCCACTTCGCAACTCCCGCCTCTTCTCGAAGACATAGCCAAGAGTTGACCATATGTAATATTTGCAGGCCTTTTGGATAGATCTTCCAAGATGGAGTATGGTCCTTGCCGTGAAATCGAAAATCCTGCACACCCAAATTTCTTCTCCTATGTTTCTTACTAGTTTCTCCTTTCATCTTCTTAGGATCATTTCCATCTTGATTACCTTTTTCTTTCTTTTTTTTTTACAAACACATCTACTTCATTATTTCTACTCTTATCTACTACATCAAAAGAATTCACAGGTGCTTTTCCTTTATCATTATCTCCTTTACCAGATGTAGAAGCTCTATCTGGACAATTATACTTATAATGACCCTTTTTATAACAACCATAACATATAACTTCAGAAATATTTCTTTTTGGACCTCTATCTCCTCCCTGAGAACTAAATTCTTTTCCTTAAAGAAGATTAATAGTTAACTGACCCATCTTTTTGAGTAGATCTTCATACTCAGTAGATGTACTAGGAGAAATATTTGTGTTCACCGGGAGTGGTTGTGGATTCTGGACCAAAGGTGTTGGTGTAGGCTCTACTTTAGCAACAATTTCTTTGGGCTCCTCTTCCATGCTTTCTTCTTTCCTTCTTGCAATCTCCTTTGCTTGTTCAATGGTAGTTGGGTGGTCATACTTCACTCATTGTCTGATCTCTGGCTTCATACCAAGAATGAAGTGCTTACATAGGATATTATCCATGCCATTCATCAACCCATCCGCTAATCCTTCCTTCCGGATCTGGGCATCGAGCTTCCTCCTTAGCTCTAGAACACGAGCATGATAATCCCTTATCTTCTCCTTCTCTCCTTGGGATAGCTTTGTGATCTCGATCATGAAATCTGCATATTTCTGTTGTTCACCAAATTCTTCAAGAAAACTTTCAGTTAATAAATCCCATGAATTTTTCACATTATCACCTAGTGTTTCAAACCACCTAAGTGCTGAACCATCCAAAAAGGTAGGAAAAATTTAGTCCATTGTTTCCTTCTTATGAGGCCATTACAAATACAAGATCATTTAAACTCTTGAATGAAAGAAGAAGCATCTTCATTAGATTGAGCTGAAAAAACAGGAATCTTTCCCATTTTCAAAAGTAACCACCGTGAAATACCAACCCACAAGTACAATCAACAAGACTTATGTGCACAAATAATTGGAATCACTATACTAGAAAGTGACTTTACACCTTTCTACAGTAAAATAGAAATGACCACGGTAAACTATGGTAAAACTTGACTTACTATGGTAAAACTGACTTTAATGTGGTAAACACTATTCACGGATAAAAGTGAATTCTTGTGGTAAATACTATTCACGGTAAAAGTGACTTTCTTGTGGTAAATACTATTCACAACAAAAATGACTTTACCATGGTAACTACTATTCACAAAGACAAAAATGACTTTACCATGGTAACTACTATGCACGGTAAAAACAAGGTTACCCTCCAATTGATTTTTGACTAAGTGGGAATATCTCTCCGAGAAAATCCAATGAGGAATGGTCCCGCAGCGGAACCAAAATGTCATCACCAATCGGCACTATGATAATTCTTCAGGAACTCCTCGTGCTATGATTATTTACTAATGCACTGACCTTTAGTTTTGTGGATGTAATCTGGAAACACAACAACAACATAACACAAGAATACCATCGACTATGATAAGACAGAATGATGACAAATCTAAAATATCAAAGTAAATAATAATATTAACATGAAATTGTTACAATCTCACCCATGAGGTACTTCAAGTGTTATTGACTTCACTTGCCTTTCACCAAGACTATGGGAGAAACTTTACAATTACACCTCTTAATGGCTTCTTCAACACACTTTAAAGCGATGGCTTCCTTTACACACTTCATACAATATTTCTCACTACTTCCTTCTATGCTAAATGAGGGGGGTGGCTCTCTATTTATAGAACTTCCCAGGCTTATCCATCTTATCTCTAAGATAGGATAAGAAATCCACTCTGACGAATCATATTCCATACCTTAACTCTTATCTGTACATGTAAGCTTATCTTTTAAGATAAGATAAACCTTATCATTTTACATGGGTTCCACATTTTTAGACTTTTTAAAAATAAAATACACAAAATATTTATGACCTCACTCCTTGTCCTTATTACCAATATAATATTTCTAATTCCTAATCATGTAGACCCTACTTCTCTAATTACCCAAACTTTGACATTTTAACATTACCGGACCACTTATGACAAATATTTACTTTTTACCACAACATTCCTATTGTACTTTTGACTATTATTGTACTATACATTATTGGCAGTGTCGTATTGGCAACGTCGTTATCTTCTTTTGGACGCTACTACTAATTATACTTAACAACATCCTATTCCTAATACATACATTAATGAAATAGAAATTACAGAGGAAAATTTTAGTGTCGACGGTAAAGACTCACCAATACAACTCATCAAGAAAGAAGTTAAGGGGGTCAACAAGGTAAAAACATGAAGCCTCCTCCATTTTATATATCTCTAATTATTGGGAACAATCTTGTGCACAATTGCATGATTGATTCAGAGCAAACAATTTTTGATGCTCAAACAAATAGTTGATCAGATGGGCCTCCAATATGAATTCATTTCTAGAGTTGTAGTGCAATTGGACAGGATGGAAGTAACAACAATTGGAGTAATCAAAGGGTTAAATCTTATGCTACATTCATGTCCCAATGTTACACCTTGCAAGATGTATCATCATAGATTTTTTGCCACTCTTTACATTGTGCTTGTCAAGGGACTTTACAACTAAAATTGGAGGTTATTTGTTTGTTGATTGGTTACACATGTTATTCAAAATAAGGTACAAAGCTAAGGCTACAATCAGGTCTCGAACCTATTGCAAACTTTCATATCGAGCCTCATGTGCCAAGTCCAATCAATGCTAATTGTTCAACTTTTGATCAAGAAGATTGTTCGGGAACTCATGAAGTGGATACCAAGATCCGGACTTAACTCTTAATGAATGGGAAAACAAAAGGCATGCATTCAATCCTTACAAGGAAGTGGAAGAATCCGAGTTAGGTATCTATTTCTTACACGAAGGAAATTCACCTCTCCCTAGCATTACCAATCGGATGATAAAGATGAAAATGAGTTATGAAAGCTATTATTTGATGGCTCAAGAAGTAGACAAGGTGTTGGAGGAGGAGAAATGCTTGTGTCACCTCAAGGTATGAAATACTACTTAGCTTTCCATTTTTATTTTGTCTTCTCAAACAACACAACTGAGTATGAAGCTTTGATCCATGGGTTGCTTTGGTCAAGAAAGAGAGGCATTAAGAACTTACAAGTCTTTGGAGATAGCGAGTTGATTGTGAACCAAGTTAGAGGAAAAATTCTACTAAGAATGATCTTCTAAAGAACTACAAGAACTGGGTATGGGATATCATTGAAGATTTTGAAGCTTTTGGCATCAATTCCATTCCAAGGAAGAATAACGACACAATGAGACAAGCTTGCAGTAATGGGGCAGCGTTTGATGTTGTAGAAAGTATAAAAAATGAGAAACCTCAGTCTCACATCAAATTCATTGTAAGACCAGCTATTCTAGACAATAATACTAGTTAGCAAGTCTTCGAAAGTGATCGAGAAAACCATCAATTATTTACAAGAAGAAGTTAAGTTCTCTGCTAGAAACCAAGATAAATTGCAACAGCAGTATGGTGAACAAGTGGTGCAGCTGAGAACAAAAACATTACCCAATGTCTTGGTGACTTTGGAATCAATATTCAACCCAAATGATCAATTCTAAAAAGAAAAGGAAAACATTCAGGTAAAGGGTGAAGACTCATAGCCTATCTCAATGGGTGAAGGTAAGATGTTGCAAATTGGCAAGGTAAGCACCCAGCAAGAGAAATTTTAATTTATCCAACTCTATCAATAATTTCCAGATGCCTTTACCTATAATTATAAAGATTTAATAGGATTCAAACTGAAATTGGTATAGCATATTATTCAACTACATCCGAATCCAACCCCATCAAGCGAATCGAGGCCGATGAATCCTCACATTGAACCTCTCATGAGAAAAGAATTAAATAAGATGATAGAGGAAAGCATCATATTTCCAATCAATCATTCAAGTTGGGTTGCAAATTTGGTGCCAGTGAGAAAGAGGAACAAAGAAATTAGGCGTGTGTAGATTTCCCCGATTTGAATAGAGCATCACTTAAAGATTAGTATCCACTCCCTTTGATGGAGCAAATATTGCAGGTAGTATCTCGGTTTAGAGAGATTCTCATTATTAGATGGCTACTTGGGCTGTAATAAAATCATGGTGAAGGAAGATGACAAGTTCAAGACAACCTTCACTACAAAATGGGGTACCTATGCTTATAGGAAGATGCCATTTAGACTATCAAATGTTGGAGCCACTTTCCAAAGGGAAATGGATATGGCATTCAAAGGGTTGATCAATAAGATAGTGTTGTGTATCTTGATGATATCATAGTGTTCTCTAAAAACATAGCAAACCACCTCTTTCACCTAAAGGAAGTGTTTCAAAGGTGCATAAGATTTAGATAGTTGTTGAATCCAAAAAAGTGTATCTTCTTGGCACATGAAGGAAATTTTTTGGGCCACATTGTTTCAAAATAAGGATTGAGTATCAATCCTGAGATATTTGAATCCATCCAAACACTTCCATTTCCAAGTCACAAGAAGGCTCTCCAAAGCTTCTTGGGGAGAATAAACTTTGTCCATGGATTTATGCCTGATTCTTCCACCTTGGTGAAACCATTAACCATGATGTTGAAGAATAACCTAGAATTCAAGTGGAAAACAGAAGGCAAAGAGAGTTTTGAGGCCATCAAGCATGCAATATCTCAAGCCCCAACCCTCATTAATCCATAATTTTCCAAGGATTTCATTCTCTATGATTTTGGAGGTTTGGATACAATCTCGTCCATCTTAGTACAAGCTGAATAAGGAAGATTTGGAGCAGCCCATTGCATTCTTCAGCCATAACTTGGAAGATTATGAAGTAAGGTATTATTTCATTGAAAATCATGTTTTTGATATCATTAGAAGCTTGAAGAAGTTCAAACACTTAGTCTCAAACAATAATATCCAACTATTAGTGTCTCATGTTAGGGTCAAATATTTTCTCCTGAACAAATATTTGAATGAGAAAAGAGTAAGTTGGATCACTCATGTGATGGAGTATGATATTGAGATCAAAGTGACTAATTTGGTCCAGTGGTAAAGGCCTATGTGAGCAACTAGCTTCCAAACGGCATGCTAAGTCGAAAGTGAAGAAGAAATTGTATTGGTGCTAAAAAAATAATCAAGAACGGCCAACTAATGATGCACCCACTCCACGTTAGAATCAAGACATGGTGCATTATCTCCTAACATGTTTGTTCCCTCTAAAGTGGAGAAAATCAAAGAGACAATACTTTATATTACAGTCCATTTCGTATGTGTTTATTGATAGTGTTTTTTCAAAAATGACGTGAATGGAGTTATCCTAAGGTGTGTCCCAAAAATCAGATTGAGAAAGTGTTGCACGAATTCCATGATGGAGAAGCAGGAGGAAACTTTTCTCCATGATTAATGTAGTCATTTTTACTCCTATCACAAAAGGAAGAAACCCCATACACACCGGCCTATCACCCAATAGAAGCTGAGCACTCACCCAAGGCACGCGTGGGTACCGAGTCTCTCTTTTATGTGAGTTTAGTGGGAAGCATCATCTATGATTACTGTAAGAGTATTTAGGAAGTTAAGACAAACAAGAACCATAGGGCTCAGAACGGCCTCTAGATCCTTGCAGTCACTCAGACTGAATGCTTTAACATAATCCAGAACATATATTATAACAGAAAGAATTATACAAGCATTCATACATAACATGAAAGGAAAGAGAACTCATATGGGAGAAGTATGCACTAAATCCATTGATATCCATGTCTATTTATAACAGGTAACCTCATTATATTCATTGATTCATTACAGAGTGTCACAGAGTGTAGACCATAGTCATGCATATCACTGGACTTGTATAACTAAGCCAAAAGAAAAAGAAATTACAACTCTATGCCTAGTACATTCTCTCCTTAATGTAAATATCCACTCGCAGTAATTCTACAGAGCTTCGCCCATGCTATCTCTCAAGCTTGCATTGCATAACAAGCTCCTTCTCTCTCGGGTTCTCTCAATGAATATCCTCTATATAACTCTCTATGTGTGTGTGTCCTCTTTTCCGGGTAGGAACTTGTATTTATAACTTTCCCAGGCTGCCAACTCACCTTCTAGCACCCTCAGATCGGATGCCAAGTGTCGATTGTGGTCCTTCATGCGAGCATGCTCCTCCAAGCCTGAGCTTTCCACTTTATCTCATGATGATCTTCTAGAAGATTCCATCTAGGGCATGCTCTTTCCTGGGCCAGCCTATCGCTAGGATGGCATCTTATCCATGCGTAACCGATCATGCTTTTCACATGTTCTACCCTAGGTGCTCAAATTGGCTAAGTCCCGAACCTTCTTTCACGCATCGTGTGAACTATGTGCTTCCTTCACTCTTTCTCTTGCGTGCTTTTACTTGTGCACCATTCTATAACTGGGATCCCACACACCTACGTGCCTTCATACTTGGTCAAATTTCCAAGGGCCCAACATCACCCCACACTACACCTGTTCTACGTCCTTGGAAACACTCTACTTAACCAAGATGCATGCTGCCTTAAAGAATTTTAGCGTTAGCCTTACATTTTGTAAAAGAATAAGGGAATGAAATAATGGGGAGAGAAGAAAGAATGGGGGCATTAGCTTAGTAGGATAGGGAAATCCCTCTGCAAGTTAGCCTCTAATTTTCTCCATGCATCGACCTCATTCTGCACCTTCTGATAGAGGTCACCGACCAAGATGTTTACCTCATCAAAAGTTAGGCCAATCCCCTAGGTGCCCAAAGTGTCAACAATCTTTTCCATCTCCTTACCCAGGTCTTCAAGTGTGTCCATCCTTCTGGTGATCTGAGGGTATAGCTCCTTCAGTCATGTTTTGATTGAGCCCCTTAGTGCCTCAATCTCCTTGGATCTTCTTTCTACTTCTGCTAGGACTTTATCCCTCTCTACCCTATTTCCTTTATTCTTCTCCTGGAATTATTTTAGCTTTGCTTCATGGGTAGCAACCAAGGTGCTTGCTACCTTATCCCTATCCGTGCATTTTTCATATGTGGCCTCAGCATATTGGGAAGCAATATTTACATCTGCAAGCACCTTGCTATACTCAAAGAATGAGCACTACCACCTTCAACTTGTCTTCTTCCTTCAAGCACGTTGCTTACTTCCTCCATAGACTCAGGGCCAATGGTCGTCTCTCCATGGTGAGGACACGTGTTAAGTCTTCTAAGAATTCCAAAGTTGATGCGTACCTCTGAGGGATTGGTACTAGGTCTGGGTGCTTCAATATGATGGTGCTCTTGATCGACTCCACCTTCTTGTAGACTTCTTGCACCCTTGTCTTCTCATCTTTGAGCTCGCGCCTCATCTGCGCACTAATCAACTCCTCTTGCTTCAAGTTCCTAGCCATCTCAGCCAACTCCTCTTCTTTCTTGGCCAACTTCCCCTCTAGAACCCTTATGCTATCATTTCATGCAAATAGCCTTGCCTCTGTCTCAACCGTGACCTTATTAAGAGCATTGCATACTTGCTCGTCTGAAAGCTCCTAAGCATTCACTAAGGGGTTATCTCCCTTAGATTCTAGCAACGTGATGAGCACTTTTGGTAGACTTCAAAGTCTAGCTTGTCAACGTGGGACTCAAACGCCCAAGAAATCATCTTCTTGGTCTTGGGGTATGTGCCCTCCTTTTAAACGACCCCATGAATATAATCCTTTTAGTGGGTATAGTGCTTTGGAACCATGCGCACAACACCTTCCTTGAGTCATCAATGTAGCTCATTACTGGCCTTTGCTCTACATCAAGAGCCCTTCTCCCCAAGCATGCTCCTTTTGGAAAACTTATAGTTAAGTTGGGACCTCCTCCCATACTAGCCTGCTTCCTCTCATTGTCTTCCTCTTTTCCTTCTTCCAGCACTATATCAGCGCTACGCTCTAATTCTTGATCAACCAAGGCCTCAAGCATTTTCTTTTCCTCTCTCTCTGCCACCTTGGTGATCTAATCCTTTGTGAAGCTTATGGGTTCTTGCTTTTCTCGCACTATCCTTAGTCTTTCCCATGTCTTGGGCACCTTCCTCACCCTGTGTACTCTTTTTCCGCATGAAAATGAATTCCTATTTCTCCTCTCCACTCTCTTTTCATATTTGTATACTTCCAAGACATGTGGCTCCTGGTCTCTTTCAAGTTCATCCTCCCCACTATCACCTTCTCCACTCTTGTCCTCTCTTTCACCGGGTGTTTCTCCAAGCTGTTGGTCTCTCTGTGTTAGCTTCTTCTTCTATCCTCTACTTTTTCTTGAGAGGTGGCTTCTTGACAGGGGATTCATATTCTTCTTCTTCCTCTGGGGACTTCTCCTTGGTGAGGGGTTGCTCTGGTGCCTCTTCCTCTGGTGTCTTCTCTTTTTCCGGGGACTTCTTTCTGTGTGCATAAGTATTGGGCTTGGCACTTGTCGATGACATGCTCACTGTCTGAGCAGTCTGCACACTTGGTGCTTCTCCTTCTCTTCCCCTCTTCTTGGGTGTGGGCCTCTTCCTACCCATGGGATCTTCAGGTATGGAGACCTCCTTCTCTAGGTATGCACCCTTCTCAAACTTTGGCCTTATGCACAAGTACACACATGTCGCTGATCCTCCAGTGATGGGTAATGTTATCGGCCTTGTCATTTGAATCTCGTGTGATACATATCTCTCTATGTATGTGTGCTTTCCTCAGGGTAGTTCAAATTCTTGTGCATTTCTCTTGTGCTCCCGGTCTAGACTACCCAGCTCTAGCCTCAGCTTTTTAGACTCCACGAATCTATTTACTCCCGCTTGGAAGTATTGAGCTGTGAACGTGAAGGGAAGCTTGCACCATGGGCTCCAAGACTCATCTACTAGTCTAAACCTACCTAGGCGAAGTGTTGGTACACCGCAAATTCAGCTTCTCCTTCAGTGACTGCCGAAAGTTTCTCGGGAATCCTCCATTCCACCCTGAATGCGTTCCTCAGGCACTGTACCACTTCTCCAGGCATGCCTTGTGGGGTGCTAACATTGTGTCACACGCATACTTCTCAAACCTCTTCGCGGGTGAAGGGTCCTCGATGAGGTATTCCCATACAAACTTGTCTGACACATCTAGTACTCCAATCTCGAAAACACTATAGTTAACAAGATGTTGCGAAGAGGATTTTGTCCCCCTCCTTCGTGTAATTGACAATTTCCTCTGCGATGTATGCAGGTAGGTTATAGATGGTTCCTTCTGTAATTTTCCTGTAGACATGTAACCAGGCTTATTGACCTAAGTCCATCTCTCCTAGCCATTTAGCTTTGTCACTAGATGTGCGACCATCCTCATCATTGGGTCCTTGATGTCAGAGATGTCATAGTATCTCGACCCTTTCTTGTAGGCATATTCAGTAATGGTTTCCTGGATTGCCTCCTTGTCACTCAGGTCATCATCTAGGCTGACTCCTTGGCATTTGAGGCCCATGAACTATGAGATGAGTTGAGGAGTAATGCGCATCTTGTGCCCTACAAAATGGAAGTAATCCTCATGTACTTGTGACATCAGCCATTGATATAGGCACTCTGGCTTTCCAAAATAGGGCAACTCATAGAGTTGCAGCAATCCCACCTTCTCCATCTTGACCTTTACATCATCATTGTAAATGGGCAACCCTTCTGGTGTCTATTTATTTATGGGCGCACTAACTCTAGTGCCATCTCCTTCTCGATCATGCTCGTGTGATGGTTGTAATTACTCACAGGCACGTTCCTTGGGTGAGACTCCCATTCCTTACCCATCATTACCCGTTAGGGTACTGCATCTCTACATACCACTCTTCATTCATACTTGTCTCGGGCTCTTCTTTTGCTTACCTTTGCCCTTGCCCTTTCCTTTCTGTGGTGCCATGGTTGGGGTATTTTTATCACTCCAATTCTCTCCTTGTTATTATGTTTTACTTCCTCCAATCCTCCAATCTCAAATATGTGATATAACTCTTCTAAACTCATGCCCTAGTTTGTCGAACCCTAACTTGGATAAACTCTTCACAAGACAAAGTGCCTCTTCAATTCCTTCCACGCTCATGTAATCCCTTCCTTCTAGTTCGTAATCTCAAACTGGCTGCTTCAATCTCATAGATCTTCTTCCACTCGATCGAATCTAAAAACCCTAGCTTATAGAACTTGCTTATATCTCCAACTCTTCATTTTCGCAAAGTAAGAAATGAGAGTGCCCCGACCCTTTATTTATAGTTTTTCCTTTTTGATCATTAAATGCTACTTCACCTACCACCGTACCTTTCTCATTTAATGCAGATTTTTCAAGCAAATCCCATCTTCAAAGCACCTTCACTTGTGTGCCCAACCTTGTGCGAAAACTCTTCCAACCTTCTAGCACGCAACCAATCCAACCTGACAGGAGACTCTTGCGCGTGCATAACCCATGTCGAAGGCACTTCTTTTGTCCTGATCCTTGCTCTTACCTACCTCATGTTGTTTTCAAATGTGCTTTCTCCTTCTCGGTACGTGGGATCTACAAGTAGCTTTACCCTGGCACCAACCATTTTATCTTTTCTCTTCATATACCTCTTTCAACCCGGCTACTCAACAAGGCTTTTCAACACAACTTCCTTGGTACTTAAATCACGTGCTTCTTCACTTTTCTCCACCCCACACTTAAAGTGATGTGTGGTCCTCTGCGCACTTATAGATTCTCCAAAAATAACAAAAAGGTTATCGGCACCCAAGGCGCAAAACAAAACAACAACGTGAAAGGGAAACACAAAAAAGGGAAAATGCATAAAGGAAACTTCTAAACTAACTGGCAAAACTACCTTATTTACAAACACCAAGAAGACTTATTTATAGTAGGGCTTCAACCTACTCCCATTGAAGTGTCCAGAAGATTCGTCCCATCTAGCACTTGTAACTGGCACGCACCTGAATCAAGGATGTACGAGATTGTGTAAGGACCCAACCAATGGACTTTCAACTTTCCAGGATGGCGCAAAAATTGGAATCATATAGTAACACCATCTGCCCAACCTCAAACTTCTTGTTTCTAATGTGGTGATCATGCCAAGCCTTTTGCTTTTCCTTTTCTATTTTCGGCTCCATCGGGCAAGTGATCATCTCTCATCTAGTTTCATTAGCTCATCAATCCTTTCTTCCAGTAGCGCTTGTTCATCGGCTAATCCTCCTACACACGCTATTCACAGAGAAGGTAACATAAATTCAATCGGTAAAATGATAGCTTCCACGCCAAACACCAATTGAAAAGGTGTGGCTTTATTTAGTCTTTTATATATAGTCCTGTAAGCCCATAATACTGCTAATACTTTGTCATCCCAATCAAGTCTTCGACATCACAAATCTTGGTCAAGGTATGACTCAATATCTTGTTGAATGCTTCCACGATGCCATTTGCTTGTGGGTGATAGGGTGTAGTCTTGTGATGAGCCACCATGAACTCTGATAACAGGATCCTCATGGTCTCATTCAGAAAATGTGTACCCCTATCACTAGTCAAACTCAACGGGCATCCATACCTTGTGATAATGTTCTCCCATAAGAACCTTGTCATTATTCATTTGCCCGTGCAATCTTTAGTTAGGGCTTCCTCTACCCACCTTGTGAGATAATCCATGCAAGTGATGACATAACATGACCCAGTCCTATGCGTTGCTAGTGCAATAGGTCCCATAAAATCTATTACCCATTTTTCAAAAGGCTCTGTGCTAGGGATAGGGTGTAAAGGCATTTCATCTCTCCTTCCTGGTTTGCCAATGCGCTGACAGTGGTCACACGCTTTACAATAATCTCTATAATCCCTGTACAAGGTTTCCCACCATAATCCTACCATTAATATCTTGTGTGCGGTGGCATCACCTGCATAATGCCCACCCGCACTTCCTCCATGTGCTTCCTCCATGATGGCCAGGCGCTCATGCTCTAATACACACTGTGTAAAACTTCATCACGTCCTAACTTTTATAAGTCTCCACTAATCAACATGTAGGATGTGGCATGAATGGCCAACTGCTTCTTCTCAAATGCATTCATTCCATCAGGCACCTTCTTTTAAGAATATTGCAATCTCCTCCAAATCTGAGGGCACACGCTGCAATCTAAAAAGTTGGCCATCTAGTATTTCTTCCTCAATACTTTGCATGTCCTCTCCTAAATCAATCCTTGATAGATGATCAAACCCACAGTTGCTTTTTCCGGGCTTCACTACAACGGTGAATTCAAACTCTTGAAACAACAACACCCATCGACATATGTTCCCTTGAAGAACGGGCTTGTTTAGCAAATACTTTAATGTCGTGTGGTCAGTGTAGAATACAAAGGGTGTTTGCTGAATGAGATACTTTCTAAACTTGAAGAGGGCGTAGATCATCGACAATGCCTCTTGCTCGGTCATGGTATAATTTTTTCTCTTGGTGTCGACTTCACCGCTTGCAAAACTAAGAGGATGATCAACAATCCCTTCACCTAGTTATGCAAGCACTAATCCAATGGTGGTCCCTAAGGCATCTACATGGACATGGAAGGGCTTGTCCCAAGAGTGAAAATGTAAAATAGGCATGGTAATAAGCCTATCTTTTAATGTATCAAACGCCCTTTATTACGCCTCTCCCCAATGGAAGGCACTTTTGTGTCTAAGTAGCTCCTCTAAAGGCATGGCGATCTTGGCATATCCCTTAATGAATTTCTGTAATACCCCATATGCCCAAGCAATCCATGCGCTGCTACGCTCGGCTAGTAGGCTACCTTTATCCCACAATAATAGCGCAACCTTAGCGGGATCCACGTGAAGCCCTCCTTACATATGATATGCCCCAATAAGGTCCCAAAGGGTGTAGTAAACACACACTTCTTAATGTTGAGGATATCCTCAAGCGCCTAAACCTCCCAAAAATTAATCTCAAGTTGTCACAATGGTCCTTAACCAAACCATATATTGTCTAATCATCCAAATAGACCTGAAGAAATTTATGGATGAAGTCCTAGAATGCTTGCACCACTATGTGTAAAAAAATAGCAGGCGCATTCTTCAACCCAAAGGGCATGACCGTATATGCAAAACTTCCCCACTCGGTGGTGAAATTTGTCTTCTTCTTGGTCTTCCTTTGCAATCCGGACTTGGTGGTACCCTGAAAATCCATCCGTAAAGGAGTAGATTTTACGCCTAGTGACTCCTTCCAAAATTTCTTCAGTGAAGGGGGTTGGAAATGGATCAATGACACAAACTACATTCAATTCCCTATAGTCCACACAAATCCTAATCCACCCATCCTTCTTGATGTTGATTACCATTGGACTTATCCACTCTGATTCTTCCACTGCCTCAATGATCCTAGAAGCTATCATTTTGTCTATCTCCTCCTTAAATTTCACACGTAAATTGGGATTCATCCGGTAGGGACTTTTTCTAACCAGGCACGCACCATCCTTTAGTTTTATCTTCATCTCCCCTAAGGAATGGTGAACACCTTTGAGCTCATGGTACCCGCATGGGAATAAATCCTCAAATTCGTGCAACAAATCAATGATCTTTGATACTTCCTTCTTTGTCTAGTAATCCCCAATAATAGCTTCCTTAGGTTCTTCTTCTGAACCGATGTTAACTTTCTTCATCTTTAAAGGCTCATGGTAGGCACACGTGCAAGCATCTGCACTGTCCACTACCTTGTGCATCCCTACAGAATGGCTAACATCTAAGCTTTTTGATTCCTCTCCATCAATCACATATACCAACTTTCCCTTCTCCTTTTCCAAACACATGCGCTCAAGCTGTAACTCTTATGTTTCCTCAACTTCTTCAAAGTGTGCCCCTATACCTGGTTCACCTAATAATTCTAATAGCCTATCTTCCATTTTGGCACTATCCCCCATGGTAAGGCACTTGATACCCTGCAAGGCCTTATCAATCGATGGCTTGGTACTCCGATACTCAAAGGTTTGAATAAGGTCTATCATCACCAATCCGGCACTATGATAATTCTTCACCGGGAACTCCTCGTGCTATAATTATTTACTAATGTGTGACCTTTAGTTTGGTGGATGTAATCTGAAACAAAACAACAAACATAACACAAGAATACCATCGACTATGATAAGAAGGAATGATGACAAATCTGAAATATCAAAGTAAATTATAATATTAACATGAAATTGTTACTGGTCTCACCCATGAGGTACGTCAAGTGTTATTGACTTCACTTTCCTTCCACCAATACTATGGGAGAAACTTTACAATTACACCTCTTAATGGCTTCTTCAACACACCTTTAAAGCGATGGCTTCCTTTACACACTTACTCATACAATATTTCTCACTACTTCCTTTTATGCTAAGTGAGGGGGTGGCCTCTTTATTTATAGAACTTTCGGGATTATCCATCTTAGCTCTAAGATAGGATAAGAAATCCACTATGACGAATTATATTCCATACCTTAACTCTTATCTGTACATGTAAGCTTATCTTTTAAGATAAGATAAACCTTATCATTTCACATGGGTTCCACATTTTTAGACTTTTTACAAATAAAATACACAAAATATTTATGACCTCACTCCTTGTCCTTATTACCAATATAATATTTCTAATTCCTAATCATGTAGACCCTACTTCTCTACTTACCCCAACTTTGACATTTTAACATTACCGGACCACTTATGACAAATATTTACTTTTTACCACAACATTCCTATTGTACTTTTGACTATTACCGCATTATTGGTGGTGTCGCATGTGCAATTTGTTATCTTCTATCAGACGCTACTACTAATTATACTTAACAACATCCTATTCCTAATACATACATTAATGAAATAAAAATTATGGAGGAAAATTTTAGTGTCGATGATACTTCAATCCAATCTAGATATTTCTTCATGATGTGGGAAACAAATGTGATAGGGGTTTGTTCCTTAATTAATTTTCCTTCATAAAATGATTTGAAATGTTGTAAGTTGTCCAGAGAAGTGCCCTCCACATGTACCATTGTGGAATTCTTCTAGCAGCTCCTTCCCTTGATCACGTCCAACTGCCCTCTTGTATTGTCCATTAGGTCCTATTCGAAATAATACTCCATGCAGAATAGAATATGGATGACTGGCTTGAGTAATCTTTCTCTTAGTCTTTGCATTGGCACCATCAGGTAACTTGAATTCATTCAGATAATTCCAAATATCTATGTATTCACTAGGGATTGTGTCGAGGATAACAATTTGCATCGGGAAATCATCATCATCACAAGATGATCCTAAACCATCATAGGCTTGAGAGATTGCATCCGCATTAACATGCTTCTTTCTGGCCTATCTATAATATCAAATTCAAATTCTTGTAGCAAAATTATCCATCTTGCTATCCCCCGATGGGTTAGGCTTATTAACAATATATTTTAGAGCACGATGATCATTACAACTATAAATTTCTACACTAGCAAGTAATTTCAAAACTTCTTTACAAAAAAATGATAGCTAGAGCCTCTTTTTTTAGTTAAGTATAATTTACCTCAAGACTTTGCTCATTTTATGCGCTCCCAAAGTAAAGCTGGATGTTCATTCCCATTTTCATCCTTTTGGCTCAAAGTACTTCCTAGTGCTGCATCAGAGGCATCAATGTACACAATGAATGGCTTGCTCAATCTGGATTCTTTAAAGCGGTGAAGAGACCAGGTCTTCATTCGGTTGTCCAAAATTTTCATGCGCCTTATTTCTGGTTCATAAGTAACATCCTTCTTCAAGAACCGGGTTAGTGGTCAGGCAATATTTGAGAAATTCTTGACGAACCTTCTATAGTAACCCACATGGCCTAAAAATGATCTCAACTTACTTCTATTCATAGGAAATGGTAACTCTTTGATTTTTGAACCCTTATCAGGATCAGTACCAATACCATCTCTGGATACAACATGCCCTAACAAAATGCCTTTAGAACATCCAAAGACACACTTTGTAGGGTTTAGTGAGGCTTCGCTTCATCTAACGTTTGAAATGTTGTCTCCATCTGGTGCAGGTGGTCCAACTTGCTCCCATAGATGCAAAAATCATCCAGAAATACTCTGATGAAGTTCCCAATGTAGGGTTCGAACACCCTATTCATCAAACGTTGGAACGTTGCTAGAGCATTACACAACCCAAAAGGCATAACTCTATAAGCAAATGTTCCCAAGGAGTGGTGAACGTGGTCTTGGTGATCTTTCTCTACGCTTTACGAACTTGGTTGTAGGCTCTTTATATCCATCAAAGCAAAACTATAGCACTCTGGCCGCCTACTTCGGCCCAAGTTCGATCGAAAATGGAAGAGGGTAATGATCCTTCTTTGTTGCCTTATTGAGCTTCCTGTAATCAACACAAATGCATAGCTTCCCATTCTTTTTATTGAGATCACAATGGGAGAAACCCATTCGAATTCTCCACAGACAAATATGAATCTGAATCAAGCAACTTATCTATTTCTTCTTTTATAGTCTTGGAAAAATTAGGATTCATTCTATATGGCATTTTCTTTATGGGCTTAGCACCATCTACGAGCTCAATAGATTGTTCTACCTAATTTACTTGATGGAGTTCCTTGTAATCAAAAGTGAATATGTGTATGTACCTTGAAAGAGTTTGGAGGTAGAATTCCTTCTCACTCTCCATCACAAAGCATCACCAATATTTATTTTTTGGAGATGATCATCAACTTTTTCTTCAAATAATTTTATGGGGTCATGAGTCGGTGTGACTGGAAGGATATCCATGACTGAAACATCAACCTCACTTTCTTCATCTTCGGTGTCCACTTCACTGGTACTAGAGTAATCAAAGGATGTCCAATCATCAGTTTCATCACTTGAATCCACAGGTTCTGCCTTATGATGCCGAGGGATCATGTTTATCTTCACCCTCTCTCTACCACATCCAAGTTTTATGAAGCATTCATTCCAATAGTTTCTTGCATGAACTCTCCTTAGTCATGGTCTTCCAAAGAACATTGGAGTGCAAGCAGTACCATTTTTATCACCGAAAGTCTACCACACATAAAACACCCATAAATGATATTGCCACATTTGAAACTACACCTTCGGTTTAGTTTTTCCTTTATTTAATGACCTTAACGAAGTGTTGAAGGGCGATCAATTTTTAAACCCAACATATTCATTACAGAATCGGTCATTACATTAACTACAGCACCTCCATCAACTAAGACATCATGAATTGAAATACCATTACATAATACCTCAGCTTGTGGAGCATAGGGATCCGCCTCTACCTCCAAAATAGGGACCTCAACCTCCTTCCTTCGTACAAAGCATTGAGTCCACTTGCAGCCTTCCACCTCTTCTCAGAAGACATAGCCAAGAGTTGACCATATGTAATATTTGCAGGCCTTTTGGACAGATCTTCCAAGATGGAGTATGGTCCTTGCCCCTATGAAATAATAAAATCCTACACATCCACTTTCTTCTCCTATGTTTCTTACTAGTTTCTCCTTTCATCTTCTTAGGATCATTCCCATCTTGATTATCTTTTTCTTTCTTTCTTTTTGTTACAAACACATCTAATTCATTATTTCTGCTCTTATCTATTACATCAAAAGAATTCACTGTGTGCTTTTCCTTTATCATTATCTCCTTTACCGGATGTAGAAGCTCTATCTAGACAATTATACTTATAATGACCCTTTTTATAACAACCATAACATACAACTTCAAAAATATTTCTTTTTGGACCCTTTCTCCTCCCCGAGAACTAAATTATTTTCCTTGAAGAAGATTAATAGTTAATCGACCCATATTCTTGAGCATATCTTCACACTCGGTAGATGTACTAGGAGAAATATTTGTGCTCACCGAGAGTGGTTTTAGATTCGGACCAAAGGTCTTTGGTGTACGCTCTACTTTAGCAACAATTTCTTTAGCATCTTCTTCCATGCTTTCTTATTGCCTTCTTACAATCTCCTTTGCTTGTTTAATGGTAGCTAGGTGGCCATACTTCACTCGTCGATCTCGGCTTCATCCCAAGAATGAAGTGCTTACATAGGATATTATCCACACCATTCATCAACCCATCCGCTAATCCTTCCTTCCGGATCTAGGCATCGAGCTTCCTCCTTAGCTCTAGAACACAAGCATGATAATCCCTTATCTTCTCCTTCTCTCCTTGGGATAGCTTTGTGATATCGATCATGAGATCTGCATATTTCTATTGTTCACCAAATTCTTCAAGAAACTTTCGGTTAATAAATCCCATGAGTTTTTCACATTATCACCTAGTGTTTCAAACCACCTAATTTGAACCATCCAAAAAGGTAGGAAAAATTCAATCCATTGTTCCCTTCTTATGAGGCCATTACAAATACAAGATCGTTTAAACTCTTGAATGAAAGAGGAAGCATCTTCATTAGATTGGGCTGAAAAAATAGGAATCTTCCCCATTTTCAAAAGTAACCACAGTGAAATACCAACCCACAAGTACAATCAACAAGACTTATGTGCACAAATAATTGAAATCACTATAATAGAAAATAGAAATGACCACGGTAAACTATGGTAAAACTTGACTTACTATGGTAAAAACTAACTTTACTGTGGTAAACACTATTCACAGTAAAAAGTGAAGTTACTGCGGTAAATACTATTCATGGTAAAAAGTGACTTTACTGCGGTAAATACTATTCATAGCAAAAATGACTTTACCATGGTAACTACTATGCACAGTAAAAACAAGGTTACCCTCCAAATGATTTTTGACTAAGTGGGAATATCTCTCCAGAAAATCCACCAACGAGGAATGGTCCCGGAAATGGAACCAAAATGTCATCACCAATCCAGCACTATGATAATTCTTCACTGGGAACTCCTCGTGCTATGATTATTTACTAATGCACATGACCTTTAGTTTGGTGGATTTAATCACGGAAACAAAACAACAAACATAACACAAGAATACCATCGACTATGATAAGAAGGAATGATGACAAATCTGAAATATTAGAGTAAATTATAATATTAACGTGAAATTGTTACAATCTCACCCATGAGGTACTTCAAGTGTTATTGACTTCACTTGCCTTCCACCAATACTATGGGAGAAACTTTACAATTACACCTCTTAATGGCTTCTTCAACACACCTTTAAACTGATGGCTTCCTTTACACACTTACTCATACAATATTTCTCACTACTTCCTTCTATGCTAAATGAGGGGGGATGGCCTCTTTATTTATAGAACTTCCAAGCTTATCCATATTATCTCTAAGATAGGATAAGAAATCCACTCTGACGAATCATATTCCATACCTTAACTCTTATCTGTACATGTAAGCTTATCTTTTAAGATAAGATAAACCTTATCATTTCACATGGGTTCCACATTTTTAGACTTTTTACAAATAAAATACACAAAATATTTATGACCTCACTCCTTGTCCTTATTACCAATATAATATTTCTAATTCCTAATCATGTAGACCCTACTTCTCTACTTACCCTAGCTTTGACCTTTTAACATTACCGGACCACTTACGACAAATATTTACTTTTTACCACAACATTCCTATTATACTTTTGACTATTACCGCATTATTGGCGACGTCGTACTAGTAGCTTTGTTATCTTCTATCGGACGCTACTACTAATTATGCTTAATAACGTCCTATTCCTAATACATACATTAATGAAATAGAAATTATGGAGGAAAATTTTAGTGTAGGCAAGTCACCCACGAGCTCCTACCAATTCCTCATCTGGTAGCGTGTCTCCGAATGAATGTACCATGCACGCGTACAACCCTGCAATTTAGAATACAACTTGTGCACCCAGAGGGATGGTGACAAATCTTATACGCCTTCTCTCTAGACCCATTCACACTCCTGGATATGGAAAGAGGCGGGCTCCTTCCCATGGTAGTCCTTGATGATGGCGGGTACATTACTCCTAAAAAATCTAACAGAGAGAGTAATTCTTACCTTGTGTCACTCTAATAGGCTCTCCTGATGTGTGGGCCACCAACGAGCTACTTTTCTAAGAAAGAAATAACTTAACATCTCCATCCGTTCTTTCTCATTCTTCCACTGAGCTTCTACCTTCTGCAGAAAGATCTCATGGAAGGCTCCTCCTGAATACTTGGGTAGTTCTTTTCCTCTAAGGCGCCTAACAGTGTGTGCCTTTGTTACCTTGGTCACCGACCCTCTCAACTACCATCCCATTAATTCATAAGTTCCATGTGCCTAATTGTCACAAGCTAGATTGGTGGTATCACTTACTGACTAAGCATCTTCAAACTGGATAACTGCATTAGTAGGGTGTACCATCTCAGGGTCTCTGATTGAGTGCACATAAATCTTTTCTAGAACTTCTTCTCCCAATGGTTCAATATAGGGCGTCGACTTCCCATCAACCAGGGGTATAATGACCCATTCCTCTTTGTTCTCGAAGCTGATGTACCCTTTGTTGAACCGAAGGTCCGCATTATTCTTGTAACACCAAGGGCACCCAAGTAGTGTTGGGAAATTGTTTGCCTCGACGAGTGCCAAGACTTTAAAGTCCCAGTAAACTTGGATCCCTGGATAGTAATAGTTGTATCCTTTAAGACACCGATGGGCATTGCCTTAGTTTTTTTGCCATATACAACACATTCAAAGATGGCTATAATGCAGGTCTCCCCATCTGATGTCATGCATCCAAACTCAAAACATTAACCTCCATGACAGTGTCAATGAGTATATTGCTAAGGAGCCATCCATCTACAACTGCATTCAATGTAATCTCCTTGTCATAATCGAATTTGTGAGGGGGAGGTTTCACGTCGACACTAAAATTTTCCTCTAATTTCCATTTCATTAATGTATGTATTAGGAATAAGATGTTGTTAAGTAAAATTAGTAGTAGCATCGATAGAAGATGACAAAGCATTACCGATACGACACTGCCAATAATGTATAGTACGGTAACAGTCAAAGTATAATAGGAATGTTATGGTAAAAATTAAATATTTTTCGTAAGTGGTTCGGTAATGTTAAAATGTCAAAGTTAGGGTAAGTAGATAAGTAGGGTCTACATGATTAGGAATTAGAAATATTATATTAGTAATAAGGACAATGAGTGATGTCATAAATATTTTGTGTATTTTATTTGTAAAAAGTCTAAAAAGGTGGAACCCATGTGAAATGATAAGGTTTATCTTATCTTAAAATATAAGCTTACATGTAAAAATAAGAGTTAAGGTATGGAATATGATTCGTCAGAGTAGATTTCTTATCCTATCTTAGAGATAAGGTTGATAAGCCTAAAACGTCTATAAATAAAGAGGCCACCCCCTCATTTAGCATAGAAGGAAGTAGTGAGAAATATTTTATGATTAAGTGTGTAAAGGAAGCCATCATTTAGAAGGTGAGTTAAATAAGCCATTAAGAGTTGTAATTGTTAAGTTTCTCCCATAGTTATTGTTGGAAGGCAAGTGGAGTTAGTAACACTTGAAGTACCTCATGGGTGAAATTGTAACAATTTCATATTGATATTATAATTTACACTTATATTTCAGATTTGTCATCATTCCTTCGTATCATAGTCTATGTTATTCTTATGTTATGTCTCATTATTGTGTTTTCAGATTACTTCCACCAAACTAAAAGTTGTTCATTAGAAAATAAACATAGACAAGGAGTTCCGTGGAGAATTATCATAGTGATGATTAGTGATGACATTTTGGTTCCATTCACGGGACCATTCCTCGTTGGTGGATTTTACGGAGAGATATTCCCACTTAGTTAGAAATAATTTGGAGGGTAACCTTGTTTTTACTGTGCATAGTATTACCATGGTAAAGTCACTTTTACCATGAATAGTATTTACCACAATAAAGTCACTTTTTACCATGAATAGTATTTACCATAAAGTAACTTTACTTTTTATTGTGAATAGTGTTTACCCCAATAAAGTTAGTTTTTACCACGAGTAAGTCAAGTTTTACCATAGTTTCTTGTGGTCATTTCTATTTTACTGTAGAAAGGTGTAAAGTCACTTTCTATTATAGTGATTTGAATTATTTGTGCACATAAGTCTTGTTGATTGTACTTGTGGGTTGGTATTTCATTGTGGTTACTTTTGAAAATGGGGAAGATTCCTATTTTTTCAGCCCAACTAATGAAGATACTTCCTCTTTCATTCAAGAATTTAAAAGATATTGCATTTGTAATGGCCTCATAAGAAGGGAACAATGGACTGAATTTTTTCCTACCTTTTTGGATGGTTCAGGCCTTATGTGGTTTGAAACATTAGGTGATAATGTGAAAAACTCATGGGATTTATTAAGCTGAAAGTTTTCTTAAATAATTTGGTGAACAATAGAAATATGTAGATCTCATGATCGATATCACAAAGCTATCCCAAGGAGAGAAGGAGAAGATAAGGGATTATCATGCTTATATTTTAGAGCCGAGGAAGCTCAATGCCAAAATCTGAAAGGAAGTATTAGCAGATGGGTTGATGAATGGCATGGATAATCTCCTTTATAAGCACTTCATTTTTGGGATGAAACTAGAGATCGACAACGAGTGAAGTATGACCGCCGGCGACCTCGAACAAGCAAAGGAGATTACAAGAAGGCAAGAAGAAAGCATGGAAGAAGATCCCAAAGAAATTATTCCTAAGGTAGAGCCTACACCAACACTTTTGGTCCAGAATCCACAACCACTCTCGGTGAGCACAAATCTTTCTCCTAGTACATCTCTGAGTATGAAGATCTACTCGGGAAGATGGGTCGAGTTAAATATTAATCTTCTTGAGGAAAATAATTTAGTTCTCGGGAGGAGATAGGGGTCCAAAAAGAAATATTTCTGAAGTCGTATATTATGTTGTCATAAAAGGGTCATTATAAGTATAATTGTCTAGATAAAACTTCTACATCAGTACAAGAGATAATGATAAAGGAAAAATACCTGTGAATTCTTTTGATGTAGTAGATAGGAGCATAAATAATGAAGTAGATGTGTTTGTAACAAAAATAAATAAAGAAAAAGATAACCAAGATGGAAATGATCCTAAGAAGATGAAAGGAGAAACTAGTAAGAAACATAGGATAAGAAAGTTGGGTTTGTAGGATTTTCTGATTTCACAGGGGCAAGGACCATACTCCATCTTAGAAGATCTATCCAAAAGGCCTGTAAATATTACATATGGTCAACTTTTTGTTATGTCTTCTGAGAAGAGGTGAGAGCTGTGAAGTGGACTCAATGCTTGACGAAGGAAGGAGGTTAAGGTCACTATTTTGGAGGCAAAGGTGGATCTCTATGCTCCACAAGCTGAGGTATTATGTAATGGTATTTCAATTCATGATGTCTTAGTAGATGGAGGTGTTGCATTTAATGTAATGACTAAGTATGTAATGAATATGTTGGGTTTAAAATTGATCGCCCTCGACACTTATGTTAAGGTCATTACATAAGGGAAAAACTAAACCGAGAAAGTGTTGTTTCAAATGTGGCAAAATCTGTTATAGGTGTTATATGTGTGGTAGACTTTCGGGTGATATAAAATAGTACCGTTGCATACTCAATGTTGTTGGGAAGACCATGGCTAAGGAGAGTTCATGCAATAAATTACTGGAATGAAGGCTTCATGACACTTGGACATGGCAGAGAGGGTGAAGATAAACGTGATCCTCGGCATCATAAGCGAACCTCGTGGATCCAAGTGATGAAACTGATAATTAGAATCCTCTTATTACTCTAGTACCAGTGAAGTGGACACAGAAGATGAAGAAAGTGAGGTTGATGTTTCAGTTATGGATATCCTTCCAGTCACACTGACTCATAAACCCATAAAATTATCTAAAGAAGAAATTGATGATCATCTCGAACAAATAAAGATTGGTGATCTTTGATGGAGAGTGAGAAGAAATCCTACCTCTATCTCTTTTGAAGGTACATACACCTATTCACTTTTGATTACAAGGAACTTCATCAAGTAAGTTGGGTAGAACGTTCTATTGGTGGTAGATGGTGATAAGCCCATAAAGCAAATGTCATATAGAATGAATCCTAATTTTTCCAAGATTGTAAAAGAAGAAATAGATAAGTTGTTTGATGCAGGATTCATATTTGCTATGGATAATTCAAAATGGGTTTCTCCCATTATGATCTCAATAAAAAAGAATGGGAAGCTACACATTTGTGTTGATTATAGGAAGCTCAATAAGGCCACAAATAATGATCATTACCCTCTTCCATTCTCAAATCAGATCTTGGACGAAGTAGCTGGCCAGGAGTGCTATAGTTTTTCTGATGGATATAGCGGATACAACCAAGTTCATATAGTGGAGAAATATTAGTTGAAGACCACGTTCACCACTCCATTGGGAACACTTACTTATAGAGTTATGTCTTTTGGGTTGTGTAATGCTCCAAAGAACGCTCCAGTAGCTTGATGAATAGGGTGTTTGAACCCTACATTGGAAACTTCATCAGAGTATTTCTTGATGATTTTTGTATCTATGGGAGCAAGATGGACCACCTGCACTAGATGGAGATAGCATTTTAAAGGTTAGATGAAGCACAAGCCTCACTAAACCCTACAAAGTGTGTCTTTGGATGTTCTAAAGGCATATTTTTAGGGCATGTTGTATCCAGAGATGGTATTGGTATTGATCTTGATAAAGTTTCAAAAATCAAAGAATTACCATTTTTATGAAAAGAAGTAAGTTGAGATCATTTTTAGACCATGTGGGTTACTATAGAAGGTTCATCAATAATTTCTCAAAGATTACATGACCACTAACCCAATTCTTGAAGAAGGATGTTACTTATGAACCAGGAAATAAAGCGCATGAAGCTTTTGAATAGCTAAAGGAAGCTTTGGTGTCTTCACCTGTTTTAAAGAATCCAGATTGGAGCAAACCATTCATTGTGTATACTGATGCCTCGAGATGCAAAGCACTAGGTACTACGAGCCAAAAGGATGAAAATGGGAATGATCATCCATTTTACTTTGGGAGCAGACAAATGAGTAGTCTTGAGGTAAATTATCTTGAATGAATGAAAAAGAGGCTCTAGCTATCATTTTTGCTATAAAGAAGTTTAGAAATTACTTACTAGAGTAGAAATTTATAGTTGTAACAAATCATTAAGCTCTAAAATATATTGTAAATAAGCCTAACCCATCATGGAGGATAGCAAGATGGATAATTTTTCTACAAGAATTTGAATTTGATATTATAGATAGGTCGGGAAAGAAGCATGTCAATGCGAGATGCACTCTCTTGAGCCTATAATGGTTTAGGTTCATCTTGTGATGATGATGATTTTCCGAGATCTTTGCATTGTTATCCCTTGACACGGTCCCTAGTGAATACATAGATATTTGGAATTATCGAATAAATTCAAGTTTCATGATGGTGCCAATGCAAAGACTAAGAGGAAGATTACTCAAGCCAGTCGTCCATATTTTATTCTGCATGGAGTATTATTTTGAATAGGACCTAATGGATAGTACAAGAGGCGATTGGACATGATCAAGGGAAGGAGCTAATAGAAGAATTCCACAATGGTACATGTGGAAAACACTTCTCTGGAAAACTTACAGTAAGAAGGATCTTGGATGCAGGTTATCACTAACCCACTCTTTTTAGAGATTGTTATAATTATTGTAAGACATGTGATATTTGTCAAACACATGGTAACCGTAAGACTTCATCAGCTCCATTATGCCCTATTCTTCCACTTGGTCCCTTTGAAAATTAGGGAATATATATTATAGGTCCACTTCTAACTACTCCATGCCAAAATAAGTATATTGTAGTTGCCATAGATTATTTAACCAAGTGGGTTGAAGCTAGGCCATTGAAAACAGCTTCCATGGATGAAGTGGCAAGGTTCATATATGAACGCATTATCACCAGATTTAGTTTTCCATTAGAAATTGTAACAGATCAAGGAATCCACTTCATTAATGAGGTGGTAGAAGCCCTAGTCAACAAGTTTTCTATTAAACACGGGAAGGAAACAACATGCAAGCTAAGTACAAATGGACTAGTGGAATGAACAAATTTTTTTTTATTTCGAATTCTAGCAAAAGATGCAGCCTTGCAAGTACATAAGTGTGATAAAAGGATTCATGCATCATTATGGGCATATATGGTAACATCAAAGTCAGCAACAGGATACTCCCCATTTCAGTTGCCTTATGGCATTGATCCAGTTCTTCCTATTGAGTTTGATATTCCCACTGTGAGAGTTATGAAAAATGAAAGGGTGGATGAAAGTGATTCAGTAAAAGAAAGGTTGGTATATCTTCATTTGCTAGAGGAAATGAGAGAAATAGCAAAGGATACAAGCTATAAGAAGAAAATGAAGCAGAAGGAATACTTTGATCAAAAGATCCGTTGGTCTCCATTTCATGTGAATGACTTGGTTCTAGTATATGATTTCAGATACAAAAAAAGAAGGTAGAGAAAATTTCTTCACAAATGGATGGGGGCCTACAAAATAGTAGTTGTGCATGAAAATGGTACATATCGATTGGAGGAATTGGATGGCACTCCCATTACGAAATGGGTCAACCATGACAAGTTAAATATTTTATAAGCACCAGAATAGTCTACTCCAAGGACGGAGTAGAAGCTAGGAAGGGGGAAGATGTCGACACTAAAATTTTCCTCCATAATTTCTATTTCATTAATGTATGTATTAGGAATAGGATGTTTTTAAGTATAATTAGTAGTAGTGTCCGATAGAAGATAACGGTATTTGTCGGTATGACGCGCCCTTGTATACGCCGCCAATAATGTATAGTATGGTAATAGTCAAAGTACAATAGGAATGTTGTGGTAAAAAGTAAATATTTTTCGTAAATGGTTTTGTAATGTTAAAATGTCAAAGTTAGGGTAAATAGAGAAGTAGGGTCTACATGATTAGGAATTAGAAATATTATATTAGTAATAACGACAAGGAGTGATGTCATAAATATTTTGTGTATTTTATTTGTAAAAAGTCTAAAAAGGTGGAACCCATGTGAAATGATAAGGTTTATCTTATTTTAAAAGATAAGATTACATATAAAGATAAGAATTAAAGTATGGAATATGATTCGTCAGAGTAGATTTCTTATCCTATCTTAGAGATAAGGTGGATAAGCCTGAAATTTCTATAAATAAAGAGGCCACCCCCCTCATTTAGCATAGAAGGAAGTAGTGAGAAATATTATATGAGTAAGTGTGTAAAGGAAGCCATCATTTAGAAGGTTCGTTAAAAAAGCCATTAAGAGTTGTAATTGTGAAGTTTCTTCCATAGTTATTATTGGAAGGCAAGTGGAGTTAGTAAGACTTGAAGTACCTCATGGGTGAGATTGCAACAATTTCATGTTGATATTATAATTTACACTTATATTTCAAATTTTTCATCATTCCTTCGTATCATAGTCTATGTTACTCTTTTGTTATGTTTGTTATTGTGTTTCCAAATTACTTCCACCAAACTAAAAGTTGTGCACTAGAAAATAATCATAGCACGAGGAGTTCCGGTGGAGAATTATCATAGTGCCGGATTGGTGATGACAGTTCGCATGTAAGACCTATCTCTTGCACTCTTCTCCAATTTGTGGTACCTTCTCTCTCGAGACAAGGATCTTAGCAAAGGAATGATGTTCTCCTACCTTAGCATTTTACACACCTCCTTGACCTCATCTAGGTCATCTTTTTGCACTTCTTCTCTCCTTCCTTATTCCTCCCTTTCGGATTGCTCCTTTAGAACCTTTGGATCTCCCATTGTAAGCTTTGAATAACATCCATGGTGTCCTGATATATCTCCTTCTGATGTGTGGGGTTTGGATATTTTCCATGAACGACCTCCTCCCTCGTAACCAGGGTCTTCTGTCTTGGTACCTCTCTTGAACGCGTAGCTTACGCCTTGTTATTACCAATACAGCTCCAAATCCCCATCCGTGTTACCCAAGGCATCCCTTTGTATGTCTACCTTCTTGATGTTGACCATCGTAGCACCCTTGTCTTTCCGGTGCTACTAATTCATATGCTCAAATAACTCTTGGCACTCCTCATACTTATGCTTCTTTATGTTATGTAGATCCACAGTTGAAACATGTTCCATGCGGGAACTCACTCCTTCCTCCTCCACGGTTACCTCGACCATGGAATCCTCCTCGAAAACCTCTCCCATGTGTGCCTCCATTTGCGTGCTCCTCATAACGATGATCATCATTTTTAAAACTACTAGCAATGTTGGTTTAGCGTACCCCATGATCAATGGCCTCATGGATTTGATCAATGAGCCTACAGTCCTTAGTATCATGGGTTCTGGAGGCACAAATTTTTCAATAAAAAGATACATTCTTCCTGATCACATGCTCTGACAAGGGACATCTGCTTACATCATGGTCCCCATGACAGATCTCATAATCTACCATCATAGTGCATACCATCCTCCGGGGGAAATTATCCTTAATGTGCCCCTCTATCTCACAATTTGTGCACCATAAACCACTGCGAGTCTCATAAACTAAGTTTGTAGACAATTTTTCCAACTATTTAGCCATAGCCACAATCTGAACCTCCAAGAATGAGCTAACGTCGGTATCAATACTACCAACCGCCTCGGCGCATAAGGTAGCTTCAATGCTTTGCGCGGATCTCGTAAAAGTTTTAGGAGATAAGCACCTTCTAAAAGGGGTGATCAATCCTCCAACAAACCACTTTGTATATGTGTCGTGAAGGGTGAATATCATATGACAATTTGGACAAGATAGTTTTAAAATGTGCATCATACTCCCACACACTCTCTTCCATTCCTTGTTGAATCTCCTTCAAAGCATTGATGCTCTTCTGCTCAAACTCAAGAATGTGGAACTCTTCCAGGAATGCATTCTTTAAAGCAGTGTAGTCCACCACCATTTGATGAGGGTCATACTTTCTATACCAGCTATGTGTGTGCCCTTGCAGTGTGGTCACAAATTGACTAGCCTTTCATTATGGTGTTGTGATACCCTTCGCGTGCCATAACAGTTCACACTTGTGAACATGTTCCGTAGCATCCTCAATGCCCCTGTAATCTAGAAAATGCAGAGACATTTCAAATAATACTTGAGGTGGTGGCTGGGGTCCTTGTCCTAAACTAGAGCCTTGGTTCCCTCTAGTGTTTCCTCCACCACACGATCTACGTGTCCACTTTGGGTCTGTACTGCCTCCAGAACCACTTTGGGTCCAATAGGGCCTACGGAAGCTGTGCTTAGCGCCCCATGGTCCCACCGAATCAGGCGTGCGTCGATGGTCTATGATAGCACCCCACTACCACTACTTTTTCCCGTGCCACTCCCTAATGCAAGCCCGAAAGCTTGTACACTTGCCCCTTATCCAAAACTCCTCCGAATACTAGAATATGTGCAGCCATAGAAGAAGGAACTGAAAAATTATATCTCCTAGGCACGGATCTATCTCTTCCACTTATATCAACTGGGTCAATAACACTTCTTCTGGATCATCACCGGGTGGTTTCAAATATGCACCAACAACTCTCCTCTCTCCATGCGACGAACTCTCACCAGAAACCGAAGGGGTCTCCCTTACGCACTTGCCAAGATGGGGTAGCACAAACTGCTCAGGTTTCATGTCCTCTGCGTGAACCTCAACTCCTTCCCGCAACATCTACCTCCATAGATACATCACACTAGCAACCTCACATTGTCTAGCAATCTCCCTTTCATGCGCTTCACTATACTTGAGTCATCTTTCTTCCCTCTCCTTCTCTGTCATGATATCTACCATCTTCCTCCACCCAAGTTCCCTTACCCAGTGCTCAAAATGGTTTAGCCACCATTGGGAGCACCTCTAAACTCATGGTAACCATCAATATCTTCATAGCTAGAGGAATAACACATAGAAACGTTCCTCTAGGTTCTCACAGAAATTCAAACTCAGCAACCTCCGGACAAGAATACGTAGAGATGGTGTAATCCAAAGTGTAGCTAGCTATTACTCCTCTCCATTAATGATCGACAAAGCATGGGTCCACGTCGAGATCTCGCATCCTACAACCTTTAGTAGTCTTCTTCGACCCATACATGTGATCCATAATGCTAACTTGATCTAGATGTATAGGCTGAAATCCATTCATATAACTCTACTAGGAAGCAGCAGAAGAATGTCTCATATAAATCATGGTAGAGGTTCTCTTCTACTCATCTACGTGCATTAAATTCAGGTCTAGGGTTGCATCTCCGAGCAAATTCATCTTTCATGCTCTTGAACCACAATTCAACATTTTCCAATGTTAACCAATCCATCATTACTCATTACATAGATCATGATGTATGTTATATCCCGCTACAACTTCAAAAAGAGGTCCGCAATGGAACCAAGATGTAGTCATTTTGACTCCTATCACAAAAGGAAGAAACCCCATGCGCACCGGCCTATCACCCAATAGAATCTGAGCACTCAACCAAGGCACGTGCGGGTACCGAGTCTCTCTTTTATGTGAGTTTAGTGGGAAACATCATCTATGATTACTGTAAGAGTATTTAGGAAGTTAAGACAAACAAGAACCATAGGGCTCAGAACGGCCTCCAGATCCTTGCAATCACTCAAACTGAATGCTTTAACATAATCCAAAACATATATTATAACAGAAAGAATTATACAAGCATTCATACATAGCATGAAAGGAAAGAGACTCATATGGGATAAGTATGCACTAAATCCATTGATATCCATGTCTATTTATAACAGGTAACCTCATTATATTCATTGATTCATTACAGAGTGTCACAGAGTGTAGACCACAGTCATGCATATCACTAGACTTGTATAACTAAGCAAAAAGAAAAAGAAATTACAACTCTATGCCTAGTACATTCTCTCCTTAATGTAAATATCCACTCATAGTAATTGCAAAGCTTCGCCCATCTTTGTCTCTCAAGCTTACGTTGCATAACAAGCTCCTTCTCTCTCGGGTTCTCCCGATGAATATCCTCTATATAACTCTTTGTGTGTGTGTGTCCTCTTTTCCATGGTAGGCACTTGTATTTATAACTTTCCGGGCTGCCAACTTGCCTTCTAGTGCCCTCAGATCAGATGCCAAGTGTCAATTGTGATCCTTCATGCAAGCTTGCTCCTCTAGGCCTGAGCTTTCCACTTTATCTCATGATGATCTTCTAGAAGATTCCATCCAGGGCATGCTCTTTCTGAACCAGCCTATCGCCAGCTCGCATCTTATCCGCATGCAACCAATCATGTTTTTCACATGTCTTGTCCTAGGCACTCAAATTGGCTAAGTCCCGAACCTTCTTTCATGCGTCATGCGAACTATGTGCTTCCTTCACTTTTTCTCTTGTGTGCTTTTGCCTTTCACACCATTCTATAACTAGGATACCGCATGCCTATGTGCCTTCATACTTGGTCAATATTCTAGGGGCCCAATAAGTAATATCTCTCAAGATCATGAAAGCTAGTTACTTTTTGCCTATAGTTTTTAGTGACTACGACTCATGGATTAAAAAGTGTAAAAATATCCATTCTTCACGGGGAAGGAAAAGCTATCAGCATTGCCACTTCACCCAATCTCCATGGATCAACCTTTCATGCAATGGGATTGGACTTCATTAGAGTCATCAATCTAAACTTGAGTCAAGGCCATAAGTGGATACTCATGGAAATAGATTATTTCACCAAATGTCTTGAAGCAATGGCACTTAAAGAGGTGAATGAATCGACATCTTGTATTTCTATGAAGGGATAGTGACTAGGTTTGGAGTTACGATACCATCATATCGGATAATGCATTGGTTTTGCTTGGCATGAAGATCACTTTGAATAGGCTATTAGAAATGGAATATATCTCAGCAATTCATCAAATTATTACCCCTAGGGTAATGGCCAGGAAGAGTCCACAAACAAGAACTTGC
This sequence comes from Taxus wallichiana var. yunnanensis, assembly GCA_018340775.1. NCBI lineage: Eukaryota > Viridiplantae > Streptophyta > Pinopsida > Cupressales > Taxaceae > Taxus > Taxus wallichiana. The sequence continues at coordinate 737,755,738 of CM031235.1, read as the reverse complement.
TGAGAATCCTAAGAAGAACTCTTGATGAAAATTAGAGAACATGGCACATGAATCTTGAACCAGCCTTGTGGGTTTATAGGATTACACCCAAGAGGTCAAAAAGAAGCTCTCCATACAAAATTGTATATGGTAAAGAAGCATTATTTGCTATATCACTTGAGTTGCTAGCATTATAGCTCATGAAGCAGCTAAACTAGCTAAATTTGAGCCTACATAAGCTAGGTATGTTGAGATCACGGAGTTAGAATAATTTAGAGAGCATGCAATGCAAACCATGGAGAAAGATCAAGCACTGATTAAGAGAATATTTGACAAGAAATCTAAGGTGATGACATTCCAAGAGGGATATTTGGTACTAAAATGGGATGTAGATCGAGAAAAATCGGGAAAGCATTCCAAGTTCGATGCAATATGGAGTGGTCCCTACATGATCATGGAGTGTAAAAGTAGCAATGCCTTCGATTGGCTAAGTTGGATGGTGAAGAATTACATATTCTAGTCAATGGAATATACCTCAAACATTGTTACTAAAAAGAATATTTCTCACCTTTGTACATATTAGTTTAGGATTTTTCATCCTCCAAGTGCTTGTGCACATTGTCTTGTTGTTATAGTAGATTTATTTCCCTAAGTGTTGGTGCACATGTTCTATTGCTTATAGTGTGTGTTCTTACATAGTTCAACATGCTTCTAAAAGAGAAATCATAGTAAAAAAACTCACAGTTGCAAGAAACAGTTGTTATCCTCAAGGAAATTCAAACGTAGAGCAACTAAAATCAATTCAAGAGGAAAATTTTAAAATTTTATGTCTTTTGCTTCTTCAAATCAACAAGCGAGTTTTTCTTGTCCTCCACCAAATCAGAAAGATTAGTTTGGGCAGCTTGTAGTAGCAAGTGGTAGTGTCGTGAGTTATAGAATTCAATGTTGTGTGTGAGAAGCTCTACCCAGGAAGACCCCACGTAGTATGACAAAGATGGAACATTCAAAGGAAGAAAGAAAATTAGAACTTAATAGAGTTTCATGATGTTAAAAGTCGAGATTATTTTACCCCAGACTCTATGATGAGGGTCATCAATCCTTGCCATTAAAAATGTCAATCCAGGTTGGTGTCCAAAGGTTGTATACATTAAGAGAAGAAGATCTTGGAAAACAAATCCTATAAACACAATCCAAACTTACATAAAATAAATCACACATGCAGAAATTTAAAAGCACACTTTCAGAAATGTAAACACACTTGCATAAAGGAAATCACTTGTAGGAATATAAAGGCACGCTTGCATAAAGGAAATCATACTTGCATAAATTGAAATTGTTGAATTAAAAGTAAACATAATTGAACAAAACACCTGTAGGTTTACAACAGACTGAATTTTCACAATACAAAGATAAAAACAATACAACAAAATGAATTAAAGACAAATGAATAAACATAAACATAAAAACACAGATCCATCTTCCTTGGAATGAGTGGCCAGCTCATTACTTGGAAGGGGATTTAAATCATACTTCTGAGATCTCAAAACTACATAATATTTGAGAGGAAAGAATATATCTTTATTTCTATGGAGAAAAGCATTACATATCTAAGTGTGGAAGGTTGCATTTATAATTCATGCATCCAACCAACTCCTTATTTTAGAAAATACAATCTAATCTTATCTTTATTCCAATCCTAACAACTAATATTTCCATCTCCACAAAATATGGAGAGAGATATATTATTGAAGTCAAATCTTATCTCATTTATTTTAGGAAGATTTGCTCCCAAATCTTCTCCTCGCTTTTCGGTAACAAAAAGCATAATGGTTTTATTCCTCTACATTATTGGAAGAAATATTTTCCTAAAAATATGATTTTTACCAAATACATGTCTTGGATTTTCCATTTGACTTTGTTGTTTTTTATTGTGGAACTTTTGACGTTTGTCAAATACGCTTTTTCCTCGGATTGTAGTTCACTAAAAATTAGATTTATCTTGATTGGTAAAACATGTAGTAAATTTGAATGAGGTTTTTGTTAAACACATTTCTATGAACAAAAACCTCTCTCATATTTTCCATTTGAATTTTTGTTTTCGTTTATATAACTTTTAGTGTTGTCTCGATACATGTTTCCTGACCGCATCTCACTAAAAGTTATATCTCTTTCAATGGTAAAAATTGTAACAAATATGAATGAGGTTTTTTTAAACACATTTCTATGAATAAAAACCACTCTCATATTTTCCATTTGACTTTTCTATTTATGTTTATGGAACTTTTAGTGCTCGTTTGATACATGTTTCCTCGTCTTTGTGACTCACTAAAAGTTAGATCTCTCTTCTTCTTTGGTAAAACTGTAGAAAATCAGAATGCGGTTTTTGTTAAACACATTGCTATGAAAAAAATTCTCTCAAATTTTCCATTTGACTTTTATATTTCTGTTTATGGAACTTTTAGTGCTGCCAAATCGATACACGTTTCTTGAGATAAGTACCTCACTAAAAGTTAGATCTCTCTTCATTGGTAAAACTTGTAGCAAATCTAAATGAGGTTTTTGTTAAAAACATTGCTATGAACAAAAATCTCTCTCATATTTCCCATTGGAATCTTTGAGTTTTCACAATCCCTCAAAAACTATCATTTTGTTGATGCAAGTTCTAGGAACTAAAGCTGTCATTCCTTTTATGCAAGTTCCGGAACTAAATCTGATTTTTCCACGAATTGAAAGTTTTAGAACTAACTTTCATTCAATTGATACAAGTTCTGGAACTAAATCTGTGAGTTCCAGAACTAAACCTGCAAGTTTCGGAACTAACTCTGTGAGTTCCGGAACTAACTCTACGAGTTCGCAACTAACTTAAAACAGCTATAACTTTTACATGCGACCTCGGATTGAGATGATTCTTGTTTTGAACTTGCATAATTTTTCAAGAGGAATCTGAATATGAAATCATATCTAATTTTAAATGTATTTTTCATGATCAATTCCACTTTTTCCAATACTAGCATTATCTTTCCTTTATGGCCTGCATACACAAGACTTTGCATCTTTTTCCAAATAATCAATAGGATTAGTCAACAAAATAGATAACAAAATATTTATAAAGAATGAACAAGATATATATCCTATATTCTATCTTAAGAAAACTATAAGTTCCTAGATTACATTTAAATCCACTTTCAAATGTAACTTGGAAGGACAAAATAATGGTAATTTATGGCCAATTTATGGCCTCATCATTTCCCCACACTTAATCTTATGCATGTCCTCATGCATTAAATTATTATCTCCTCTTCTTATATTCTTCTCCATATTGAGGACATTTTCCTTGTAGATATCCTTGATGCTTTTGATTTCTTTCTTTTACAAAGGTTCTTGTGTGGATCTCCTTCTGTTACTTTTGATATTCTTTCTTTTACAACAGGTTCTTGTGTGGATCTCCTTCTGTTGCTTTTGATTTTTTTTCTTTTATAACAGGTTCTTGTGTGGATATCCTTTTGTTTCTTTTGATTTTCTTCTTCTACAATAGGTTCTTGTGTGGATCTCCTTCTTTTGCTTTTGATATTCTTTATTTTACAATAGGTTCTTGTGTGGATCTCCTTCTATTGCTTTTGATATTCTTTCTTTTACAACAAGTTCTTGTGTGGATCTCCTTATGTTGCTTTTGATATTTTTATTTTACAATAGGTTCTTGTGTGGATCTCCTTCTGCTACTTTTGATCTCTTTTATTTTACAACATGTTCTTGTGTGGATCTCTTCTTTTGTGTCTCATATTTAAAATCAAAATGCATAGCTCGTGCTTCTCCTTCTCTCCCACACCTAAGCTCATGCATGTCCTCATGCATGTTGTTTATTTATGGCTTCCCATAAATTAGACTCAAAAATTTTGATTGCAAAGAGGTGCACATATTTTTCATATAAGTAGGGGAGATATGAATTTTATCTTGCCTTCCTTGGAAATCTTTAAAAGTGGATCTAGCTATAATAAAAAAACTTATAAGAAAGCTTAAAAATAAAATAGGAAAAAAATAACTTGATCATACCTCTAGTTGTCTTTTCATCCTATTGTTAACATGGTCAAATAGTGTCGAGAAGAAATCCACTAGGTAACAGTTGATTTCCTTTGAAGAAGAGCCACCTCCTTTTGCCTTTGATTGGCCAGCAAGTTGGTTTTCCAATCAAAGCTTTTTGATTTTTCTTTTATTTTTTTTTTTTTTTTTTTTTTTTTTTTTTGCTAAAATGATAGCATGAGAAGGATTAGAGAAAATTTTGATCCATCATCAAACTATATTCATCAAAGTACAACTTGTGTAAAATAGGAAGCAATGTCTGAGATCTCATAAAAAAATTTGCATACTTGGTAACTCTAAGAAGATTCCAAATCTTGTGTTGACAATTTTAGGACTTGAAAACCCATCTTGAATTGTGTAATATCAAAAAAACCATAGTAATCTTCAAAGCCCGAACTAGTGATCTCAGGAGATGGAGAGTTGTTAAAAGAGAAAGTGAAGGTATCCATGGGTCCCTCCAAAATCTACATGCTCCTTGGTTGATACATTGTTGGTGCTCCAAAATCTGCATGTTGATATCAAGAACAACACTAGAAATTCTTATAGATCCAGTCCTCGGATGTTAGTACGTAAAAAAATTCCTTGATATTCACCATAATTGTTTCTTAACGTTATACAAGCATATACAAAAATAAAGAAATTGAAAGACATGAAAACAATTTTTTCTAATGGATATGGTTCAAGGATTGAATTTTATTATGGATGAAAAATTAATTTGGATAGGTGGATTTATGAGTGGGTTTTTATTTTAGTTATAATGAAATCCTGAATATGGATGGAGTTAATTAAAAATGCTACCACTTCATTATTACAAACTGGATAAGCCAATTTTTTACTAAGGTTATGTGTAATAAGATCACTGAGATGTTAGTTGATACAAAGGGAAATGGTGGTGGTTATCAAAAATGGCATATGATATTTCATCAACTAGATCTACTTCCAGATTCAATATCATATTATACCATTTCTAGATCTAAATTATTTGTTCATACCATTATACCTCTTGATCAAACATCACAGTCATTTTTCTTATACACGAGTTAGTTTGTGGGGATATATTTACAATCTAATATTCCTAATTGCAGAAATGAAATTTTAATCTACTTGTAGGAAATAAAATTCTAAAGAAACTACTTACCAAATACCTCCTGTCGCAAAATTTGCTAAAAGGTATTCTATTGTCACAAAAATATTCTTTTAGAGAACTCTAAATCTCTCAATAACACCATGCCCCCGGCAACGGTGCCAAAATGATGAGGGTCATCAATCCTCACCATTAAAAATGTCAGTCCATGTTGGTGTCCAAATGTTTTATACATTAAGAGAATAAGATCTTGGAAAACAAATCTTTTAAACACAATCCAAACTTGCATAAAATAAATCACACATGCAGAAATTAAAAAGCTCAGTTGCAGAAATATAAACACACTTGCATAAAGAAAATGACACTTGAAGGAATATAAAGGCATGCTTGCATAAATGAAATCACACTTGCATAAATTGAAATTGCTGAATTAAAAGTAAACCTAATTGAACAAAACACCTACAGTTTACAATGATGAATTTTCACAATACAAAGATAAAAACAATACAACAAAATAAATTAAAGACAAGTAAATAAACATAAACATAAAAACACAAATCCACCTTTATTGAAATGAGTGGCCAGCTCATTACTTGGAAGATTATTTAAATCATACTTCTGAGATCTCAAAACTACAAAATATTTGAGAGGAAAGAATATATCTTTATTTCTTTGGAGAAAAGCATTACATATCTAAGTGTGGAAGGTTGCATTTATAATTCATGCATCCAACCAACTCCTTATTTTAGGAAATACAATTTTATCTTATCTTTATTCCAATCCTAACAACTAAGATCTTCATCTCCACAAAATATGGAGAGAGATATATTATTGAAGTCAAATCTTATCTCACTTATTTTAGGAAGATTTGCTCCCAAATATTCTCCTTGCTTTTCGGTAACAAAAATCATAATGATTTTATTCCTCTACATTATTGGAAGGAGAATTTTCCTCAAAATATGATTTTCATAAAATACCTTTCTTGGATTTTCCATTTGACTCTGTTGTTTTTTATTGTGGAACTTTTAACGCTTGTCAAATACGTTTTTTCCTCATCTGCACTCACTAAAAGTTAGATTTATCTTGATTGGTAAAACCTGTAAAAAATTTGAATGAGTTTTTTGTTAAACACATTGATATGAACAAAAACCTCTCTCATATTTTCTATTTGAATTTTATGTTTCTGTTTATATAACTTTTAGTGCTCATCTGATACACGTTTCCTCGGATTGCATCTCACTAAAAGTTATATCTCTCTTCATTGGTAAAACATGTAACAAATATGAACAAGGTTTTTGTTAAAAACATTTCTATGAACAAAAACCTCTCTCATATTTTCTATTTTACTTTTCTATTTTTGTTTATGGTTCTTTTAGTGCTCAAATCGATACACGTTTCCTCGAATCACATGACTCACTAAAAGTTAGATCTCTCTTCATTGGTAAAACTTGTAGAAAATCTGAATGATTTTTTTGTTAAAACATTTCTATAAACAAAAACCTCTCTCATATTTCCCATTGGAATATTTGAGTTTTCACAATCCCTCAAAAATTGTCATTCCATTGATGCAAGTTTCGGAACTAAAGATGTCATTCCTTTTATGCAAGTTTCGGAACTAAATCTACAAGTTCTGGAACTAAATCTTATTTTTCCACAAATTGAAAGTTCTATAACTAACTATCATTCAATTGATACAAGTTCTGGAACTAAATCTGTGAGTTCCAAAACTAAACCTACAAATTCTAAAACTAACTATGTGAGTTCCGCATCTAACTTAAAACAGTTATAACTTTTGCATGCGACCTCGGATTGAGATGATTATTGTTGAACTTGCATAATTTTTCAAGAGGAATCTTAATATGAAATTATATCTAATTTAATATGTACTATTCATGATCAATTCTACTTTTCCCAATATTAGTATTATCTTTCCTTTATGACATGCATACACAAAACTTTGCATCTTTTCCTAAATATTCAATAGGATTAATCAACAAAATAGATAACAAAAGATTTATAAATAATGAACAAGATATATATCCTATATTCTATCTTAAGCAAACTATAAGTTCCTAGATTACATTTAAATCCACTTTCAAAGGTAACTTGGAAGGACAAAATAATGGTAAGCTATGGCCAATTTATGGCCTCATCACTCTGCAGTGTGCCATAGCTTCAAAGAAATTAGATGTTGGGGCAAGTGGTTACATGTGGTATTCTTGACCTCCCAGATTCCGGTTATGGGGAATGGGTGAATTTCAAGTTTGAAGACAATTTCCTATTCTCACAAAAAAAAAAAAAATGGAATTTTCTTATTCAAGTTAGAAGGTGTTAGCGAGAAAATGCGAGTCTCATATGTAGGTAGAAACGTCCCAAACATTCTAGTGTCAAGATTTCAAAATTTAGGTCAATTCACACTAATCACATAGACTCCATTCCCAATGGATAACTACGAGCGATTGGCCATACTTCATCTAGCGGTAAGATGGCCCCGCAAGTCACCAAATTGTTATCCAATTTCACCCCTGGTGTAATTAGAGAACTAAGAAGGTTTGGTTGTACCAAGGGACTCTCATAGCCATTTGAAGCTCACAGGTGGGTTTTAGTATTCAAGGCATCATTCGAATCTTTGGGAAGGTTGAAAAATAACAAGAGGAATTTTTCCTCTTCTTGGTCTTGTTAGAGTTCAAAGTTTCACTCAATTTAGAGGAGTAGGCGACGAGGCCCACTTACGAGGGGAAAATGGGAAAATTAGGCACGTAACTTTAGGAGCACCCTAGATATCTTTAAACAGGCCTTTGAACACTTGAAAATCCTAAATATTGCATAAAATCTCTAGGGGAAGTGTAAAATTATGAGGGAATAGCTCCTAGCTCTATGACCAGCTCATTGAGCTCATAGGCGAGATACCCTGGCATTGGTGAGCTACTCGGGTGCCTTACATCGAAACCAAGTTACATCATGAAGGAACCAATTTGATATGGTTTTGTGGCAATGTAGAGTTCACCAAGCTGTCCTAAAAGCCCATCGAGATGCAAGATATCCAAGTAAGTCGGTTATGTTGAACCGAGATACTTCTTTTATGAACGAGATGTAAGTATGTGGGGATGGGTGAGTTATAACCTTGACATCAAGTGAGATATCTTCAAGGACTGGGCTTTTGAAATTTCCATCGATATATGCAATACCAAATCAAGTTGCAGAGAAAATTCCAATGCCGAGTGAGTTGCTTGAGAGAATCAGGGTCTACGTTGTAACTAGACTAAACTCACATACACGGAAAATAAATTATCATGATGGATTGAGTTAATCTATGTAGGTGGCAATGAACCGAACTATGAGGTACCTTCAAAGGCTAAGTTGTGCATTACGGTTCAAGATCCAAGGGCCATGGTGAGTCATTTTTATGAGGAATTCGGGAAATTTTAATTCTAATAGGGGGTCAAAAATTTTAGTGCGTAGAACGATCTTGGTTTGATGTGGATTAGGCCATCCACATGTTGATTCAATTTGTGTTAGGAAAACAATGAGGAACCAAAAACTCACTCAGAAATGTGAGATTCCTTACAAGGACCAGGATAGTTTTAAAATAATGTTTGTGGTGGCAAGTTCATCAAGAAATCAAGGAACAACAATCAAGCTATGAATGAGGCATCTCGGGGTGGTTTCAAATGATGGCATGGAGATCTGATTATTTTCGTGGCAACCGAGTCATGGTCGAGGAATTTAGAGGCCCATGGAGTCGAGGAAAATTACTACAAGGAATGATGATTAGGAAATAATTTAGGCAAAAATGGTAGAGGGAAAGGTTTGAGGTTGTCTCGGTGAGCCAAAAGTTAAGTTACGCAGAGATCGCGGAGTTGAACGGTTTGAGTGGTCATGGGCCATCTCGTGCGAGAGACTCTATTATTACCCGTATTATAGTGTTGTGTGGTGAAGGCGAATGTCGGCGCTTGGGAAGCCCAAGTGTATTTGGGCTAGTTGTGCATAAAAGTCCCAAATCGGTGACCTAGGTGAGGGCAAGAGATATGCGAAATGGTGGGATTAGAGGGAACAAGTTGGAGTTGCACTTAGGACACTTGTGCATCGGGAGACCGAAATACCTGAGCTCCCATTCATCATGGGTATGGCAGAGGTCAATGATCTAAGCATCCCAATCAATGCGGGGTACAAAAAGCCCGAATTAAGTGACTCAAAGTTAGAAATCACAAGTGGCATGAGCCACGTGGAGATGTATTCCCCACACATGGGGTGGTACCAGAGTTGGCACCAATGCATCGGTCAAGTTGACAAGGCTTGTTTGGTCGGTGATATGTGATGTTGAGATGGAGATATAAGGTGGATGGATCAGCACTTAAGGATAAGGAGCTCGGTATTACAAATGATGGGCTCGGCATCCAAAATAAGTGCTCGGGCTATTGAAAGTGAGAGCCGACTTGGCCGAGAGTGGCAATGTAATATTCTAAAACAACATCCCCCCTCCATATAAAAGTATGAAAATCAATGGTGGGCCCCCAAGTATTTTAAATACACCAAAATATTTAAATGATGTCAAAACATTAGGTGAAGGAGAGAAATATTTAAAATTATGATTTCCATCCAAAATTTAACTGCTCGATCCGTGAAGATCAAGCTAAGACTGGCAAAATCCCAAAATAGCTTTCTGCACTCAGAAGCTCATATCTTGAGTGTTTCTCAAAGGAATTTCACAAAATTGGTTTCATTGGAACCATGATTCTGAGATATACACAAAAAAAATCAATAAATCCCATAACTAATGAATTTTTGGAGGATTAATTCATAGAAAATGAACCCATCCCCAAAAAATATATTTCAAAGTGGTTGGGGAGGCATTAAATGAGCATGGAGAGCAATTTCCTCTCACTACAAGTTGCTTATCAATCAGAGATGACTTTTAATGATTTTATATCATGATTTCCACCCACTTTTGGTACTTTTTAATTGATGCAAAGGGAAAATCTGATTTTTCTAGTGTCTCTCTCTCTCTCCCCATTTTTCTATAAATTGAGGTGTTTTCTCATTTGTAAGGGGGGATAATTCTAGTAGAAAAGATCTACCATTTTTGTGAAACTAATGTGCTACAGGCCTTTGTAGAGAAATTATTGCATGATGATCCTGACCTTTCTCTTGTAATAGAATGATCTATGCATATCAATGAAGTAATAGATGCAAGTTGTGGATGTATCTTCCCTTGTTGTGTTTATTTACATTCTTCTTGCCTATTTAGTCTTGTTGCGGAGTGTATTATGCCTCTCTACTCATTGTGGAGAGTTCGTTATAGTTGTGTTTCTATGGAAATGTTGTTGTAAATGTTTTTGTTAGACTATGGGGAACAATGATCACCCTTTCTAATCTTCGTTTAGCTCCCATTTTCACACATTGGAAAGTTATTCTCACACCCTTCTTTTGGTGCATCACCTCTGTAGTGTAGTTTCATTTACTTGCATGCTCTTTCTCTCTCTCTGGTTCCTTGAAAATTATAGGATAGAGATAGCCATTAGTTTTCCTTCATTAGAGTTAGCTTGCACTAGATTAGGAAGAGGAACTATCCTTCTTTGGAGGTCTATCTCAAGTAGCAAGTCCCACAACTTGGAGATAGTACCCATGTTACGCCTAGTCACACTGCTTTCCTTAACACACTCACATATTAAGAAATCAGAGGGTGTTGTGATTTGGTGATAACAATTATGTTCAAGCAATTCATTGGCCTTATTCATATTAGTTTTAAAAGACAGCATGAGGGCCAACCTAACCTTTCATATTTTTGCCCTACCTTGGAAAGTGTTTCTCATCTACTTATAAGCCATGACCAAGCCTTTCGAAAAGAAGAGGTTCCAAAGCATCCCATTTTCTCTAGTGTGAGTATCTTACCTCCCTCTAATTAAAGAGAACCAAAACCTTGATATTTCTAGACACTTTTGATGTCAATTCCATTACATAATCTATTATAGTAGTTTAGTTTCATTCATAAAATCTTTTACAACTTGTGGGTGACAATATTCATAGGAAATTATGTCAACGCCTACAAAATCATGTATTATGTGTTGTAAATTATATATTATTCTACATGTATATAAGTTATTAATATGGATAAGATAATTTCTATATTTGAATCTATCATGGTGTATTTTTCAATATTTTCTTTTCTATGGCACACTCTTATCATGTATATATTATTGTGTAGTATAGTGTTCTCTTTGCATGTATTCATATTTAGTGTATTCTTTTGAATGGAATATCATATATTGTTATCTTAATTTCATCTGCATGTTAGGGTTGTATGTAATGATGATAGTATTCCATATTAAACCCTATATAATGATAGGTAGGCTCCAATGCCTTCTAGTGATATATCTTTTGTTTCTCGTTATATGATGACTACTTATGAGGTGAAACATACCATGTGTGAAGAAGGGATGGAGAAAAACATGCAATAGTCCCTCCTAATAAAGTGTCTTTTGGAAAATAACTATGATACCATGGACCAATTATGATCATAATTTAAAGGATTTGATAACTAACCGATCCTTGAGAAGATAAATAATCAAATTAATAATATAATTGTAAGCACTCTTGTATCAAACTATGATTTAGCTTTTAGACATGTTTATCTCATATTTCATTGCAATACTTGTTTAATGGCTTACCCATACATGAACTACAACATCATACCTAGAAAATTATATAAGTAAACATTTATTACTCACTCATTTACGTAGTTTATATAAGGATTTCCTTCAAAATAAAACACAACTTGATATACATGAAATCAACCTAACTTCTCATAATATAAAACTTATAACACATTCTATCATAAACATGATAAAATGTCGATCCACACTTATATTCTCGTAACTAGGTTGTTGTTTTGAGAAAGAAAATCTTGAGGAAACACCATTATGGAACAAAAATGACAAAATTAAGATGTCAATATACATAAATGTAAATATGTACATAAATCTCGATATACATAAATGTCATAAAATCCATGAAGGCTTACAACAAAAAGTAGGACCAGCTAAGTTTCAAGTGTCTCTACTACATGAAAATCAATGTCTTTACAATCCACCCAAATGTATCTAAAAATGTCTACCCTTTTGTGTATTTAAAGAAGATGGGGGTCATGTTGTTGCGCAGCTCACAAAGCACCCCTGGATGCAGATCAGGCTTCTAGGTTGATCACTCTAGCATCCAGTGTGATTGCACAACATGGAAACCTCTCTCCAAGCGTGGGACTTGTGAAACTGAGAGAGGAATCTCCAGATTAGAGGCTGGTTCCTCAAACTCCTCTAATTTAGATCTAATGCTTGCACAACTACAAAGGTTCAGATCCTAATCCTACTCTAACTTGCAAGGAGACAGGGGTAGAAGTGCAAGAAATTGAAACTAACTAAGGATGGTGATGTGCCAAAAGGAGTGGTGAAACATAATTGTCATGCAAATAAACACAGACCAAAGTTCATAACATAAAACATACACAGACTGATAAGGTATAATTTAGGATCTGAAATGAAGCAAATAATACAAACAGAGGACTGAAACCCATTCACAGAGCTTGCATTATCATTTTAGTGTCAAAACACGCATTACACCCTCAGAGAGGTAAAAGAAAACTGTTACAATATTTGGAGAGGTCTAATCCTTGCATCAATCACTTGCTGGAGGTGAAAGAAGAAGTCTGCTATGCCCAAAAAATGTTCCTTCCTTTAGAAATGAGCCAAATCTGGCTTTTACATTGCAAGGGTCGAGCCCAGGGGATAGAAAACGTACAAAAACATGAGAGCCCATCCCTCCTCGATTGCAGATGCATTAAAACAGCATGGGGAACCTTACAAACCCATACCCTATCATTTTGACCGAATTACAGGAGAATGCGACCCATTCTGCATTAAATCTGGTCGTTGAAATGTCACTTCTGGCCATGAACATGTGTCAGATCCGTTTCTCAATTTTATCTCTCCAGACTACACCAAAATTCAATATTAACCCAGAATCACATACATAATTTCATAAGCTTTCGTTGATATAAAGAACGTGCCAATCCGAGCTCTGGATCAAAAGATATGGAGATCTGAAGATTTAGGGCACAAAACAGGTGAAACGGATTTTTAAATTTCTTCCCGCGCTCTGCCACCTGGACGACACGTGGCATGCATTGATTGGTCGACAGGGGTGCGGGTAGACCTTTGCTTTTAGCTTTTTGACCAAAACTCTTGCTAAACTCTCTAACTCCTTCCCGGGCTCCGAGCTTATCTGTTCCATTGGACACGTGTCCTCTTCTGATTGGCTCGGGCTGACCCTTCAAAACTCGCCCTTTGACTTTTGGACTTTTTCCCTTGTGACACGTGTCGTGATTTGATTGGTTCTCGGGCCTGCCAGATTTTCATGTCCATCGCGTCCATTTGTCCCAGATGTCCCAGTGCTGTCTGGGACAAAAACTTCCGATCCGCCCGAAATGGGCTTCCCTGTCCCTTTTCTGCTGGTGACACGTGTCGTGATCTGATTGGCTCTCGGCTTTTTCAGCTATCCGCATCTTCCGCGTCCCTTTGTCCCACTTGTCCCAGACTATTTGGGACAAATTCTTCCGATTCACCCGATTCGGCTGGTTCGCATCCTCACGGCCCAAATGTCCCGAACTGCTTAGTGCGAAAGTTCTCCTTTTCGGCCGATCCGGGCGGTTCGCGTCCTTCGCGTCTTCTTGTCCCAAATGTCCTGAGTAGTTAGTCAATTTTCTTCTCCTTTGGCCGAACCGGCTTTCCATGTCCCGCACGTCCCGACAGCCGGATGTTCCTTTGCTCTACAGACTGCTGGCGGCCTTTCGGCCGATTCACACCCAGATGTCCCTCACGTCCCGACCGTTGCGAGGACTAGGACTTAGCCATTTTTCATGATTTTTCCTGGCCCAAGCTTGTTTTCTGCAACTTTTCACATTTTCTCAGAACTTTCTCTTTTCTTCTTCGGCCAGGGGAGTTAGAAAAAATCTGAGGGGACCCTAGAAACATGATTTTTTGCCCTGAATCAATCAATTTTGCCTGGGGCTTGAGAATTCAATGCATGTTATCAAAATTTACTCTGGGGGGTGAATTTTGGATAACAGTCCCTCTCAATAACTCTTAATGCTCCATCGGCATTTAGACCTATTAGGATCAAATATCTCATGTAACTCAACCTTTTCATCACACAATTACGTTAATTACTAATATTTAAATAAGTTTAAAAGTTAATTGAAATGAAAAAATAAACAAGCACATACCATCATAGCATGATCGATCTCAATTTATTTTTTCTGCTCACTCTCATCAACGAAAATTGTGGCTTGCATGGAGGAGTGTGAAAAGGAGAAATGGATGGAAGATATTGTGTAGATAAAAGTTTGACAACAAATATCCTCAAAAATATTGATAAAATTTATTCTAAAAAAATATCCATATAGTTTTAAAGCACAAAAACTCATGTACCTATGTATATTGCTCAAAAATTGAAATTGCAACATCAACCCCTTTTTCTACTACATCTCGTAAGTGGGGAGGAGTAAATGTTATCGTCATCAACTAGGTATGCACAAAATCATGGTTATTTTCAAATGTGTTTGTGTGTGTGCACTCAAACATGCACACACACACACACACACACACACACACACACACACACACACACACACACACACACACACACACACACACACACGCACATATTTGCATGTACTGATTTTAAAAACATTGAAAATACATATATGCATGGTTATTTTAAAATGATAAAAAAGTACGTCACCTTTGTAAGAAAATATTGGATAACTATCAATAACTTGTGTACTACTCGATCATCTATTCTCACCCCATTTAGTATAAAATTTAATGTACGTATAAAACAACATTCCTATTTTGAATATATGTAATTAAAATAATAATAAATTATACAATGCCCTTATTCAACAAAACTACCCGCAAAACAAAATCGACTTCTATTGGAGATGTGGTGGTGTAAAATGTTTCAAATATCTCGTGAAAAAATCATCTAAAAATGCATCCTCTTTCGATAAAATCCAATTCATAAAGATTTGCAATAAATTCATAAGAAGGAATGGATCTGTTATTGTTTCCCTATGCATCATCAATTTCATCGTGAACACAAATGGTGTGTTCAACTTGTTTCTATGTGAGCGATCTAAGGGCATGCAATGTGTCCTTGTCTATAGTATCATGTACGTGAAGGGGGACTACCTTAGGCTTAGTGATCTTCGGAAACCAACTCTAACATGTTGATTAGGTGCTCGATGGGCACCCTCTCTATCATATTTTCCTCTATTGTGAAACTCAGAGTGGTCAAAATAGTTTGGAATGTCACTCAGAATAAACTCACAATAGAGTTTCCTCAAAAATTTAAGTGGGACCTCATGGTTATTAGAACGTGCCCGATTCAAAACCATCCACTAGGGCTCTTAAAACAAAATATACCATCATCAAGTGCACCAATGTATTAGGAATATTTTGTAATGCAATGATATCTCTTCATTGGCTCTAGGGTCTATAAATAGGGCACATATTTGATCTTTTTTTATTTTTTCTTTTAATTTTCTCATCATACAATTGTGTTGCATAATATGCCCTATATGCATCTCTATTTGAATCTCATCTATCAATTTTCCTTGTTACCAAATCAACTTGTCCTATCGAGTTTACAACATATTTTTCCAAATAAAAATGGTGAGGGTTTGTTGATTGGGGGTCTCTCAATGTTTGTATCAACTCCCCAATATAGATTATATTTTTAACAATTTTACCCATCAAATATTCAAGGTTTGTTATTGGGTCTTATGGAATTGAAGGAGGGTTTTGGGAAGGTTACTTAACAAGATTTTCAAAATAGTTTTCAAGAGGATCTTCGGGAGGGTTATGAGGAGGATTTTCACTATGGTGTTGAGAAAATTAAAACCTATATTTTAAAATGCAAATAATTAAAAACTAATTGAATAAAACACAAAATTCAGAAATTTAAGCCATTCCTACCTCTTCTTCAGCATGTCATTGAGGATGATTGGTGAATCCTTGAGATGGGTTGACAAAAAAATTTAGGGAAAAATGTAACTTGTTTCCTTGCCTATAGATTTGTGAATTGAAGGAGGAAACAATGAAAATGACACAATTTTGGGGATTTTTATATACAATAAACATTGCATACATGATTTATAACACGTATACATTACAAATCATGTACGTGCTATAGGTTCATAAATATCCAAACCTAAGAAAAAAATAATATGTACTCATTATAATTAGAAATGTGTACACGTTTTTCGTTGTTTTGGGAAGTTGTCTACTTTTTGTAACCCATCTTCATGTATGTACCCACCTAGAGCATCCAAGATGGAAATATTAAATAATGCACTTTATTCCTTGTACTTGAATAACTTGTATTTGAAAAAGTTTGTTCGTTATTAAAATTCACAACCACATTCACTAAATATGGACTGCCACAAGGATTGTTGAATGTGGAGGAATCAATTAGGAAAATAAAATTAGCCATATCTTTTAAAATATTATTTCCTTTACGAACAACGTTTATTTTTTTCTTAGATGTATATTCCTCTCTAATTCTCTTTGGACCTTCTCAAATTCTCTTTCCCTTCTATCATACACCTTCTGCTCCATTTCATGCCTTTTCTATACAAAAAAACTACTCCTTCCTCTTCCTTTTAATTTCATTTTCCAACTTCAATTGTTCCCTTTTTTCCTTCTCGGTGTTTCTCTTTGTTTTCTCTCTTCAAGGAGTTTTCTTTTCCTTTGCTTATTTTCTTTAATCTCCTTTGTGTGGGCCTCTTATTCTAAAAACATATACCTTTACTCATATGAAGCGATAATCTAAGATTTTCCTCCCAACCTTAGTGCATTATTTCCACTTTTTTGGAAACCCTCTCAATTGGAAATTTAAGAAAATTTGATATTGATGATTTCGTGTTGATTTCAGCTTGATTTCCATCTGTATTTTCATATGTGTCTATAACAACATCCTCATTTGTACCCAACTCGTATGTATCATCCGTTATTCCATATGTTATTTAAATTTAACCTAAATTTTCATAGTAATGAACCAATTGAGTTAGGAGAGGTAGAAATGGTAAAGGAAATGACATTGACACATCCACTTGGCTAGATTCAAAATTCATGCCAAGGTTTTTTGTAACCTCCTTTACCCAATCTGGTTTTCTTACTTGGGTAGGCAGACTTAAACCTTGCTGTGAGAAACTAAAAGTTACACCATCATTTGTTGGTTCTTGTCATAACTGATAATCAAGAGTTTCATGTATTTCTTACACAACTTGGTTGCAAACATTATCTACATTTGTTGGTTGCTCTCCTCTAGAACAATTGTTTCTTTAGTTTTCTTCAAATCTTGTTGCATCACCTTTATGGAAATTTCAATTTCTACATCGAGTAAACACTACCAACCTCAAGATATTTTCCACAACATATAATTCATTCTCTTCATCTTCTTATAAATTTAATGCATGACTTGGAATCGTATCATTTGTTATTTCTTCTTGGTTGAGAGTCCATATTCCATTTCTTTAAAAACTACCCTTGATATTGTCAGGTATTAACATGTTCTTGATTTTTAAGCTTCCCAACATGGCCAATTCTTGTTTGGTAACATACAACCCATGATTTTTATTCATCCATGATTTTCTCTCAACCTTGAAGTAGGCCTTAAAGGAACAAAATATTCATACATCCAATGAATACAACTTATGGCTTATGTGTGTTGGTAATGTAAGCAATTCAATCTACAAATCCCTAGCCTCTTTAATTATTGGAAGTGTTATATGGTTGAAATGACCATGAAATAAGAGGAGATGTTGATTTTTTGGTGAAACTCCACCCAAGTATAGATCTAGAAAATTGGTGAAGTCATTTCATGAATAAGTCTTTTGTCATCTATGCATGAGACTGTGCAGCCATACATACCCTTGGTTTGCACCCTAAAACAAAATTTTACAATTGCCTTTTTTATTTAAAAAGGTATTGTTGGAAGAAAAATGCACTGAGGGGGGGTGAATTAGTCCTTTAAAACTTTAAAAAATTCATATTTACTTGCTTAAACCATAAACCATTTAACCATACATTAATGTGTGTTTGACAATCATTCAAATGAGAATAACCATAAAAAGACAAAAAACATAAGATATAAGTGGAAAACCCTCAAGGGAAATAAAAACAAGTACAAATTTTGATTATATTACTCAAATCAAAAGTATTTAGTGAAGCACTAACTTCTCAAGGAGCGTCAACCCCAGTTTAGGAGAGCACCAACCCCTAGTTTAGTGAAGTACCAACTCCACAAGGAGGATACATCACCCTATGATGATAAAGCACCCACTCAGCCACCTTTAGATGAAGATATATGATGTATTTTTTCTTCCACAACTGATGGAGATCACTTCTTCTCACACACCTTCAAAACATCTTCAAACCCTCTTTCTCCTAACTCACTCTTTCTCACACTTTCATGAACTGATTTTTCTTCAAACCTTTACACACATATTATATGCCCCTACTCATAATTTTTTACACTCTCTAATCTCTATCTTGATTACTTCATACCTATTTCACTCTCACACCTTGGTCACATTTTTGCCTCCTCAATCACTAGTTCAAATTTGAACCCAAAACACTTGCTTTATACCCTTCTCAACTCAAAAACATAAGAAAATTCAGTCCTAACCCAATATATTAACCAATAAAACTCCACAACATAACAATAAACTCATACACATTCATAAAATGGACCCATATAGGTCGGTCATGCACCAAGACATCCAAACAAGCCAAAATTGGCTCAAAACCCCATCACCTGATTCACCAAAGACCTCCAAACTCATCACCATGATTATTCAAGCATCAAAATGCCTCACACATGTCAAATATGACATAAAAACATCATTCATGGTCTCACATTATCTTGCACCAATCAAATTCTTCATAATTCTATCAAGAAGGCTCATATCCTTCTTAAAACATTTGTTTCAAGAACTAGTCTTCGCCTATAGGCCTGAAGACCACTCAAAAACATATCAAAAATGGAATGTAACAACTCATTGGAAATATATTTACATTTATATCACATCCATACTTTCTAACTCATGAAACATCCATCTATGCAAACTACACTTATTTTCCTCTTTACCAAACTGAGATGCCTAGAAAGTAGCTTTGAAAACTCAACTGGTTTGCACCCTTTCTTCCAATTTCATGATCTAAAAATTACTTAAATAGGTAAAAAATTAATCCATATTCACTCTCCAATGGATATCAAGCATAAACTAATCCAAAACATGATACTTCTACTTCAATCTTCTAGCGAGCAATCATGTCCATAAAACAAGAAACCTTGTTCTTCACAAATTGAGTTGGTTGACATATCAAATCACCTCATAAAGAGACAAATAATATACCATTGGAAATAAATCTAAATATAATTTCCATAAAATCTTACATTTCCTTCCAAATCCAAGTGGAAGGCCTTCAACTAGGTCAATCTCTGAAACTACTCAAAATTGTCCTTTACAAGCCAAAAAAACAGTCTTCACAAATAGGGCACACTTTTCCCTCTAGGACTTTAACCATGATCTGAAACCATAATTTACATCAATTAAAACTCCCATACTAAAAAAATTCAATTTATTTCATACCTTCTTTGGACAACTTTTCCTCAAACTGAACATCTTCATAAACTTGCATGTTTGAGTGGGGTCCAAAATCATCACATTCTCTATATTACCTTTATGAAAATATGGAGTATTATACAACCTCAAGTCATCATACTATTAAAAACAATAAATTATTGGCACCTACCATGAAGATATTCTCCATCACTTTTGACCTAGGGTTTCAAACTCACAAAAAGCAATTTACCTTCTTAACATTCATTCATAAAAATGTGACAATGAAATAACATAATTATTTTTTGAAATACTCTTAGCTCAATTAAAAAACATCACTAAAATCAAAAAGGTACCATGAAAATCACACAATCCATAGTGAGCATCAGAAGTTGCAATTTGAGTTGGAAATCACCCTTTCTTAGTCGATGTTTCACCTAAAACATCATAACTTGAACAAAATTCTTCATAATGACTTTCAATTTTTCTCACACCTCTAAGACACCCATTTGAACCATCTCCACTCATCTTGTTATCTCAAATAGGTCTGCATATTCATATTCCATCTCATTTGCATGACTAGCCCTTAGGATTTTGCATGGTTTAAGTTATTTCATAGTAAAATAACCTCATACCTCATCATGAAACCTCTCCAAAAGGCCATAGAACACATGAGAAAACATGTCTCACTCACCTTCATTCCTCCATGATCTCACATGGCTCTACAACTCATTCTCATGCTCCATTTGGCCTCCAAGCACCTAGACTAGGTTTAGATGAGCACTGTAACTGATTCTTCCACATGTACCTACACTCTGAAGCTCGAGTGAGTTCTTTAACACACTCCTAAAATTATCTACATACCTCTACCATGCTCCTAAAGTCACCATACACCTTAAATCACCATGCTCTATCACCTAGGATAGCTAGGTCACCTGATTAGACCTACTAGGCCAATCCATTCTCACACTATCCACTCTTATAATCATGCCACAACCTGATTGTCCATGTCATCATCATGAAAAGAATCTCCTAGTACTTCCTCCATCACAGTCTACATCTGCTAGACCAATAGGACCTTCATATAATATCATCATAACAAACTTCAGACAAATGCTAAAGCAATCAGTCCAGTCTCCCAAGCAAGTAGAATAGACTTCATACAAACTCTGAAGCATTCAAGAAAACTCCGAAACATTCAGACAAACTCGAATCATTTTATATTCCATATTTCAAACACTTATACTTGTTTTTCATTAATTTTAATTCACCTTTTACATCAATGACAACACTAGCTCACTCATGCCAATAGGTAGAATCCTAAGATACTTTTCCCACTGCATTGACACATTATGGACACCTAAAATCCACTTACGTAGTTTTATTACTTAAATTACACTAATGACCTTCTCATCTTCTCCTCCGATCAATTGTGTAATTAGTCAATTAACTATTCTTCGCTCCATTCTCGGATGCCCATTCATGACATTATTTTGGTTGTAATCCCTCTATAATCAACTAATTTGGCTAATATACCCTCTTATTAGCTAAACATCCCCCTTTTAACCATTTAGAATCTCCCCATTTCCCTCTAGACCACTTCTACAAGCTTCCTAGGCTATTAATCAATTACATGTGATTAATTAGACCCTCCCAACTCTCATAGGTTACTAATCACTTGTTAATCAAGCTTAACTAGCCTAAACCAAGTTTATCTCTTCTAAAGCATGTTTATCCACTCCTAATCAAAAATTCCATTTTTATTTACCCTTTTGTCCCACATGCACTAGGATTCTAAACTTTCTCAAATGGAAATCTATAAATACAAGGCTAATGTCTCTCTTTGAGTTTTACAACTTGATTATCATATCAAACACCTTACACACTTTGAGACTTTTGCAAACATCTCATTGGCATTAGCTAAAACTAGAAGAATTTGGTCTTGAGTCATTCCTCATTTTAGTAGCTTCTCCATCTTGCATCCATTCCTTCAAGCTTGGTTAGTAGGAGAATATCTAAGCATGGTCTTATAGCCATTTTAGAGAGATCTCTTCGCTACTTGGAGCAAACAACACAAAATTGATTACTTTAGGATCTAAATAGGTTCATTTTATGTTAACAATCTAGAGAAGTAGAGGTAACATAGTAATGTTAGTTTGATTCATGCATTATTGTAGAAGTTTATCTCATTAAGCTCTCATCTTGATGTTTATGATAGATTTAGTTATATTGTGGAACTACTAGGTGTTAGTTTCATGTTATTATCATAGCTAATCTTTTCATGCATACATTTGGCATGCCCAGTGGGACCTTACTCCATGGTCCATAGAAGTTGATTTCAAGCTTTTTGATTTACCTCAATTTTTCTAACTATATCATGTATTTTGAGGATTAAATAGATTTGTCTCAAGCATTTTGCTAACCTTATGTGTGTTAAATATTCCTTTTGCATGCAAAGTTAATGGGTTTTTGTTAGAAATTGGTTTAAAGAGCAAAGTTTTGACCTGTTTATAATTTTAGAAGTCATTTTTTTGTCTTTTATACATTGTTCTAGTGTACGCATAGATGTACTATAATGTTGCATGTATACACTCAAATTCACACGTACTTATAGCATAGGGCACACATAGGTTCCCGGGGGTGCGCATATGCTTCCTTGCCCGCACATATACTTCCTTTTAGTTTTGGCCCTCTGTGATGAAATTTACCAGACGCACGTATTTTCTCTCAAGCACATGCATATGTCTCTCGGGACGTGCACACGCTTGCCTCCCCTCTGTGCTACCTTGCCTTTTTTACAGATGCATGCATACGTTTACATGTGGTCACACATATGCCAAGAAGGGAGCGTAGGTGCTTCTCTACCCACACATACATTAAAGGTTGATTGTGTTTTTGATAGGGCATGCATACACTATTAGGCATGTGCATGCGCTACTAGGGGAACACATGCATTCTAAAGGGGTCCAATGCTAAGTATAAAATTGAACATTGTGTTAAAAGGAAAAATTTTGTTTCCTTATATTTTTTAACACTTTGTAGGGTCTTCTTGAGTTACATTAGTGGTTTTCATAGTTGCATTTTCATTTATGAGGCTAGGATCATGTATGCTCTTCCCTTGTGCCTTTTAGGTGATCTTGGGAATCAGAAATGATTCAACACCTCTTTCATGCTTTTGAAAACACTTCATCAAAGCTTTCTAAAGGAATGAACTTCAATTTGAGTAAAAATAATGAGTTGTGCATTTGATTTGTAGGCTTTCTTCATTATTTTCTAACTAGTCAGATTTCTTGTTGTGTATGCTCTTCCTTTGCGTCTTAGGACAATCTTAGGAATCAAAAAAAAATTATCCTCTTTCTATGATGCCTTGATCATTTTGAAAACTAATAATCTTTGCATGAAGGACCATATCGCTCATGAAGGAATCAGGATCTAAACAAAATCTAACATGTTTTTTGTAGGTTTTCAACGGTGTGCAAAACCTCATTAAGTTAAAAGATAAGAAAACACACCACATTCAAAACACTTGATATGTAGGTTTGGATAAGGGTAAACCTATCTGCTTTGAACTAGGAGAAGTACCCTTTAGCATAAGCCTTAAGATAACAAGAGGGATGATCTTAGGAACCCCAAAGTATTCCACGTAAGAGGGAACCTTGTGGACAAAATGGGAAGTGCTCCACTTACCTACTTGATTAGTTTACACTTGTGAGTTTAGAGTCAAAACTATCTTCACGCGACCCAGTGAAAATACAACTGAACACATTTTATGCTCATTGTATCGAAGGGGGTAAAGTAAAGTCAGGATACTCCAAGGTTTATTCATTACAACTTCATTAGCAAACCGAGCTCACAGAGGTAGTTTGTGACACCTAGTTGAGAGAACCAAATAGGAATCTATTTCATCTTGGAGCCAACTTTACCGTATCAAACCAATCATGTTTTATAAAGATTTCGCAAAGTAAGAACTTGTTTGGAGTCAAAACATTGTTAATCGAACAAGGAGAGAGTCCATCTAAGTTTAAAATAAGTGTCATTCATCATGAAATTTACAAAGCATTAATTTATCTTAGTTTCTCACTCGCCCTAAGGTGAGGCGAAACTATGTTAAACTGATGCCAAGTATCTTTCAACCTCACTCGGATTAATCCTTTATTTTCTTGTTGCCCATTTGAGACAAAAAGAGAACGAAATAGATGGATACCACTAGAAATAATCATGTCCATCACTTTTTTATTCTACTTGTATGACTAAGTTGCAATGTCGAATGCAAGTGTTAAAACTGTGAATGGTACATCTTCATGTTCTAGTAGGCCTTTTGTCTCACACCCATATTGAGACTTATCATCATCGTAGTTAGGTTTTCTCATCATTGACTTCCTTTGAGTTTTTTATGTTTCTCGTATCATATCCATACAAATTTGATACTTACGTCTTGTTTCCTTTGTGAAACTTGATCTAAGTCTCTAACTTGTATCGTTACGATGCTCACATAAATAGCAAACTTCTTGATATACTTGACTTAGTTTTTTTATCCCAACATTTCCTTGAGTCTTAGAAAACATCGTTACATTGTTAACATTGTGGTGACATCATTTTGATACTAAAAATCTTTCCTTTTTCTACGAAGCTTGATTTATGTATCCAAATAGTGTTGTTACGCTGCTTGCATTGGTAGCCTCCTTTTTCACAACTTGGACTTTGTTTGTTTCTAGAAACTTGTTTTAGTACACCTTGTTGTGAGATCGCGTTAACACCTTGTGAGTACTTATGCATTATTAATATTAAGCTTGAACTAAGTGGTGATATCGTTTTGTCACTATTTGTACCTAACCTACCATTTGATAGTGTAGTTTGCAAGAGGAGTAAGTTCCTTTAGGTTGGATTGATTTATCAAACTTGCATGATTGTGCCTTATGTTTGTTCATCGTATTGATCTATTTTTCTAGGGAAATCCTTATTAGATCCTTGGATTCTTTATTCTTTGTCACTCAACATTCTTGGACTAATTGTCAAGTATTCTTTAGAAAACATTACGACAGTCACGTTATAACATTATGGCCTAGGTTTTATTGTATCATTGATCACATTCAACAAAAACCTTTGTAGACACCTTAGTATGCCCCCTATCATGAGGATGGCATCTAAGATATTAGGGTCTAATCCTTTCATTGGTCGTGATTTAGGACCCCTCTTTTCTATGGTAAAAGACTTGGATGATTTAATTGACCATAGTGGTGATGAGGAAGACTCACCTCGAGATAATTTTGAGTTTGATCCCACACGCTTAGATGAATTCCTTTATCTCAATAAGGATAGAGTACTCACACAAGTGGTAGAGTTAGGTGCCAAGATGACACCGAATATGAATTTGTTCCACCTAACTATGTCACCTATGAAGAAGAAGAAATGCAACATCCTCTTATTAACTTTGATGATGAGCTAAAACAAGGACATGCCTCTACTTCATATCACAACAACACCAAAACCGAGGTACCAAAACACATGAGTGGTTATGAATTACCACCCCTTAAGATACCTCACAAAGTTAGGATAGAACGTAAGTGCAAAGAACCACCTCCTATGCGTGAAAATCTCAAGGACCTAAAGATGACAAAGTCACCTTGTGGCAAAAAAATACAAACCCTTAGCAGACAATTAGCTAGTCTAACTTCCTATGTGCGAAGGGATACAGATAAACACATAGATCAAGAAAAATCTAGGGAAAAACATAGTGAGCTTCATACTAAATATAAAGAGGGTTAAGCATCTAAATATAGCAAGGTGTACATGTCAAATTCCCCTACCAAAGAGAAACTCCTCACATAAGAGTTGCAATCTATGAAAGGCATACTCACAAGCCTACAAGAGAGAAATGTAGGGCATAGCAAAAAGTATCAATACAAAGAACTATGTCCTTACCCCTTCGATAAGGATATGTTACGCATACCCTTTCCCAAAAACTTCATTACGCAAAAGTTTGACAAGTATAAAGGGAAAGGCAACCCACATGATCACATAAATTAATTCTACATGGCTTGCTAGGAAGTAGCTTACAATGAAAACTATCTCATCCTCTTATTCCCATGAAGTTTAGGGGGTCAAGCCTTAGAATGGTTTCTTCACTTACCAAGAGGGTCTATCTTTACATGGCCTGAACTAGCTGAAAGGTTTGTGTGTCACTTCTCATTTAATGTCAAGAGTGACATTACCATGTTGGATTTATGTAATACTAAGAAAATTCCTAATGAAACCTTTGATACTTTCTTACAGTGATGGAGAGGGTTAGCTAGCCACTTCCCTTGTACAATCCTTGAAAAATAGTTGGTTAGTATTTTTGTCCCCAATCTAAACTCGGACATTGCTTTCCATCTACAGATGCATTACATTAGTAACTTTGAAGAAGTTATAGAAAAGGGAATCCAAATTGAAAAGGCTTTGATAGAAAAAGGGACATTAAAACCCTTTTCCAAAGATAATCAAACCTCCAAACCTACGAAAAAACCCAAATTTTTCAAAAAAAAAAAAAAAAATGTCATAGGGACGGTATAACAAACTCAAAATGTATATAAGAGGTTCAAATTTATCCCCCTTTCAAGCTTACTCAGGGACCCATTCAACCCGTAACCCCAAACATCGAGTGTTCACTCCTCTCACGGAATCCTTGTCCACAATCCTAAAATAATTAGATGCAATGAATATGGTACTGGTATAAAGACCATGAGTATTGTGAATATCATCACGTCAAGGGGCACAAAACCAACAAGTGCCTCAAGCTAAGACACTTCATCCAGGACCTTATTAAAAGTGGCAAGATTGAAGTTGATTCACTGAGCCACATCAAACACCCAATCAAAATATGGGAATATTCAAAGAACCTTTCCCTAGGCATAACAAACAGAAACAAAAAATCCAGATCAGGGCCAAGCTTCCGATGATTACAAAGCCACCAATTATGTTTATGGTTAAACCAATAACCCATTCGATTTACTGATCAGTTGTGTCTATTCTCTTAATGAGTATGTTAATACTATATGAATTGTTAGACACGATTGTGATGTGGCAACACAACATGCTCATCTTGTGATTCTGAAACCTCTTCCACCTACCCCTCAGGAGGGTTGATATGATCTATTAGAAAAACTCGAGAAGACCACTACTAAGATTTTAATATTAAACATTCTAAATATATCAAATGTTCATAAATAAATCATCTACAAAACACTTCAGAGGGTTAGGTGTTTCAATGGATATTGATCCTTCACACCTCCAAGTAATGGTTACAAACCATGATCCTTTGGAACACCTTTCCTTCTTCCAAATTGAAATCCCACATGACAAACAAATGCATAACTTACCCCTATACCTAGAGGTATTTGTTACTCGAAGAAATATAAAGAGAGTGCTTGTGGAAAATGGGTCTGGTTTGAACATTTGCACCTTGAAGTTGGTTAGACAACTAGGATGAACAGAGGTAGATTTAGATTCTCACGTCATCACTATCATAGCATATGACAATGTGGAATGTGAATCATCTGGGACAATAGTATTTCCTATGGAAGTAGGGCTGACATATCACAACACTAAGTTCCATGTCCTCAACTTATATCTTCCTTACAATATTCTCCTAGGCCACCCATAAATATATGTCCTGCAGCTATAACTTTGACCTTTCATCGATTGCATCAATTTATATCATAATGGGAAAACAATAACTATTCTAGGAGATCCCAAACCATTTGCACATTGTAGAGCCTTGCACAGAGTTTTCCCATACGGCATATGAATGTCATTCTGTAGATATAGTTGTACCACTACAAACCGAAACTCTAAAAACCCGTGTTGACCCAAACACGCTAAGTGTTAGTACTAAAAGCACTCTCGATTATGTATCTCCCTTTTTTCATGGGAGATGAAAGTCCTATAAAATGGCCCAATTGAGGAATATAACCTCCAACAGGCCCTTCTAGTCTTTGACCTTTCATTATCACCTAAAACACGAGGTAGACCAAATTTTTAATTCAAGAGCTCTCCAGATAGTTGTGCTAGTCCTTTTGAGAATTTTGTTCCTCACAACCTCTTATCAGATGAGAAAATGTTGGATTCACCCACAAATTGGATCCTGAAGGTACAAAACCTTCATGTCACCAAGCTCTAGAATATACCAAAGCTCACAGGATGATGCATGTCATGGGTTATGAAGAATACAGTGTAGCTAAATGGACAGGGCAGATTAGAGCATGTCCTAATTCCCCATTAAAACCCAAATAAACATGGCCTTGGTGTTAGGCCTTATAGAGTTCCACCCTCAAAAATCTATTGGGAATACGGGACTACGGAATAGTGTTATGATTTAATAACAAACAAAATCATGCACACATGATCTAAACAATTCCCCACAAAATCTACAGCAGTGGAAGTATAAAATAGAATAATCCAAATCACACAAAAGTACACACACATAATAAGCATGTACCGTGGTTCACCCAATGTGGGCTACGTCCACCAAAGATAGAGATCTCATATATATATAATATAACAAGAGATTACAAACCAACTCTTATGTACAAGAGT
Organism: Taxus wallichiana var. yunnanensis; assembly: GCA_018340775.1. Taxonomy (NCBI): domain Eukaryota; kingdom Viridiplantae; phylum Streptophyta; class Pinopsida; order Cupressales; family Taxaceae; genus Taxus; species Taxus wallichiana. The sequence goes on along the minus strand of CM031235.1, from coordinate 737,727,347 downwards.
ACATGTATCTCTACAAGAGTATCTCCTCCTCCTGCAGTCCCGATCTCCAACAAGATCTTCCCGAGTATAATAAAATGTGGCTCTATACCACCACTTGTGTCTCCTCTAGATCTCTAACTGGATTTACCTGAGTACACTACAACCATGCCTCTCAAACATAACTAGATCTCACATACCTGGAAGCTACCATGCATTTGCCCATTGGCTACCAAGCTCTCGGCCTCTATTGTGAATATGCAAACAAGACCTCTAGAAATATCTACCAATGTGCAACCCTAACCATGCACCAAGAAGTAAGTCTCTCCTCCATCACTACAACAAACTACAAACATGAAGACAACTTCCTCTACCATGCTAGATTCCTATGGATCAACAATACAACATGATCTCATGGATCTACAATACAATATCTCAAAACATGTGGATCTACAAGAATGAGCAATAACAAGATCTCACAACAACCTATGGATCTAACAAGAAGAAACCTAAGTGCTTTGCATACTATGCAAGCCATTACATGAGACTAAACAATACAAAGGAAATATAGTAGAAGATAATATCATTTTCTCACCAACAAATTGTACCTACACTTTCCTTTTGTTCATCTTCTCTCCATGAAAGCTCTTGTCTTCATGTAATCGCTTTTTTTCTTCTTCTTCTTCTTCGTCTTCATTCTCTCAATCTAAGAGAGAATCAAGGATCTAATTCAATCCTTCTCTTAATTTTTCCCCTTCTAAACCCTAGCTTTCATGCTTATATAGGAGTATATAAACTTAGGGCACCTTAGCCATGTAATTACATCCAATAGATTTGCTTTAAAACAAAATCTATATTTAAAGCCCGTGACTTAAAAATAAAACACTTCACACAAGTAACCAGCACCAATTAGACCTAACCATAGTTGGTTCCCCTTTCCGATCGATCGGCGTCGAGTCCTACGATCGATGCCGGTTCCACTTTAACCAATGTCGGTTACTGTGTTACCAGTCACTTTCCATTGCATGCTAATTGTGAAGCAATCTAGCTCCACAACCTAACAATCTCCCACTTGGAGATAAATTGTTGAACCTCTGTACCTATACCTATACATCACCGTCCTCTACACACCATGAAGACCATATATTCTTTCCTTCAACAATTCTCTCAAAGAAAACCAGAAGATCAAACCATCTTCTCAAACCAAGAAGATAAAAAAACATGACTTACCAAACCACCACGAAGCTATAACTGATCTGTGATAACCGAGCTATCTATACATCAAGCTCCCATTGAATCATAACACCAAGCCTCTCATGCAGCCAAGCCATCATGACTAACACACCTGCAAGATCTCCCCTCAAATTGAAGTATTGAGCTTTAACTGCAACCATAGCCATACCTATAAAACCAACCATGTTCTCCATCCATCTATCCATGTCTCCATGCAACCACCAATGCAACTGACCAAGACAAGTCAAACTGGAATATGTGAAAGCAAAAAAAGATCTTGGGTAAAGACAGCCCAAATGAGTTCTACCTATAACAATGGGTGATCAATCCACAAACCTACATAACTCAAAGAATCCAAACACTACAATCTACAAATCTAACCCTGCATAAACAACTAGCATGTCCAAGACAATCATTTGTAGATAACATCTCTCAAGGAGTAACATAGTAATCAAGAGGAAATACAAACATCCCCTACTCATGCTCAAAGCATCCATGTGCAAATCAAACATCTACATCATCATAGACTCACAAAACTGAATCTATCCAACATGTACAAACTCACCATGTACATCCATCCATATCACCAGCTCTCCAGAAGCTCCAAGTCTGCCACCGACTAACTCCAAAGCTGAATATGAATCATGTGCTCATCAATGTCAATAACAAACATCCATGCTAAACCATGCCACTAATACCAAGTGCAAATACCAAAGCAAACATGTCATCAACATACTCTGCACAAACCAACCAAGATGAAAGCAAAAAACAAGGGCACCATCTAAAAATGGTAAATAAACACTGCTATCAAACCTATGACCAAACTAACCATGGTTTCCCCTAACCAACCACGGTCAACTCCTAACTAACCATGGTTACTAGATGACCAACCATGGTTAACCTTAACCAACACCGGTCTCTGTAACAATCATATTTTCTCCTTTTTCACCCTTCAAACTCTAAAAATTGCTCTATCATCTAAAACCAACTAAATCTACCATCAACTATCATCCCTAAGGAATATCCAAGCATTAAAAAATAAACTAAAAGTGACATCACAAAACAATAAACTCAAAATAACTGCAAATCCATGACTTCCCTCCAAAACCAACTTGTGCCTCATGCCACTCTGAATAGTTGCAATCTCCTCTCATTCTACATGTGCATCATGTATCCAATCCTACAATGCCAACAACCATGGCTTTCTCCCACTAAACACGAAATCCCCAGCACTTCCTCTAACACCAAGCTCAAAATATAATATGTCAGTGAGAAATAAAACTAGATGAAAGAACTATAAAATTGATTCCCTTTCTTCTCTGAGAATACTTCTACATCACAAAAGTTTGGACTTCTTGTGAAGTAGGTGAATCACCTTCTTTCCATCCGTATGTACTCAACATCTCTCGTTACCTACAACTGTGTCTAACCATGACTTTTTATTGAGGATCTCATCCTTAGACTAGAAACCCCTGTCCTCAAGATTCCACATAACCGGGAAATAAAATTCAAACAACACCAAGAAACTATGGTGTAAATTTGTGCATATAATACAAACATAATATCGAGTTACTCCAAACGAAAGAAATAAAACATGAACCATAGAGAGATACCCGACTCAAAGTCTCAATGGACTAATTGAGCCAACTCTGTCCTCTTTCTAATCCAAACCATGAAGTGATCTACATCGTCTCTACCATGTACACTTTGTGTAAGAAACTCAATCCTCCAAACCAGACAAAGAACCATCTACCCTCTCCTGCTGCAAAAAGACCCTATATAGATAAGTTTCCACAGAGACCAACCATGGTCATCCCTAACCAACCATGGTTACTCGACCGATGATCGGTTCCTCTGTGACCGACCTTAGTTCTCAGACCGATGTCAATGTTGTTGGAATGAACCCAATGCCACACAATTTGGCATAAAACACCACACCAGGTGCCTACTTCGACCGAAGCCGATAGTTGAGTTGAGCCAGTCATTTCAAGAAGCATCCAAATCTTGTACAAAAATAATACAACAAATCCATGCAATAAATTACATCAAGATGAAATACATCACCTTACTAACACCAAGATACTCAAATCGCATCTTCAACTTGAAGAACATGTTTCTCTGATGGAAACCCCGTCTTCGTTATGTGCTACTATATTCAACTTCTCTAACGAAGCCCATGCATCTAACTACACCAAAGGATGCATAACTTCTCCTCTATCTCATTCTCAGATCTAGATCTGTAATCCCAAACATGCATGTGCAACCAAAATAATATAAGCACTGCAATACCAAGATAAAACCATACCTCAATAACCGGATCTGCAATCTGACCAACATGCTTGTGCCTCCAAGAACTGGGGACACCTCAGCAAATAAGATACATTCTATGTATCTTTCCATTTCTTTAGATCTATGATTTTCTATTTAAAACTAAGTTGCCCAAAGAATCGACAATGGTCACCTCTAATCGACCACGGTTACCTCAGAATCGACCACGGTCACCCTACCGACGCCGGTTACCACTTAACCGACCCCAATCACTATAATTTCCAGCAACCTTACTCTTCTAGGTCCCGCTTGAGATTAAATCTCTTCTTATGATCTTCTCATCAGGGAAAACAAACGTTTCTCTGATACCATTTTTTGGGAATACGAGACTGTGGAATAGTGCTATGATTTAATAACAAATAAAATCATGCACACAGGATCTAAAAAATTTCCCACAAAATCGCAGCTCGATGGAAGTATAAACTAGAATAATCCAAATCACACAAGAGTACACACACATAACAGGCATGTACCATGGTTCACCCAATGTGGGCTATGTCCACCAAAGATAGAGAAGTATAATATATATATATATATATATATATATATATATATATATATATACATTACACAAGAGATTACAAACCAACTCTTCTACACAAGAGTACATGTATCTCTACAAGAGTATCTCCTCCTCCAAGATCTCCAACGGATCTTCGAGTACACTAAATTGTGCCTCCATACCACCACTTGTGTCTCCTCCAAATCTCTAACAGATCTACCTGAGTGCACTACAACCGTGCCTCTCAAACATAACTAGATCTCACATACCTGAAGCTACCCTGCATCTGCCACTATGCAGCCAAGCTCTCACTGTATTGTGAATCTACAAACAAGACCTCTAGAAATATCTACCAATGTGCAACCCTAACATGCACCAACAAGTAAGTCTCTCCTCCATCACTGCAACAAACTTCAAACATGAAGATAACTTCCTCTACCATGCTAGATTCCTATGCATCAATAATACAACATGATCTCATGGATCTGCAATACAAGATCTCACAACATGTGGATCTACAAGAATGAGCAATAACAAGATCTCACAACAACATGTGGATCTAACAAGAAGAAACCTAAGTGCTTTGCATACTATGCAAGCCATTACATGAGACTAAACAATACAAAGGAAATACAATAGAAGATAATACCATCTTCTCACCAACAGTGTACCTGCACTTTCCTTTTGTTCAGCTTCTCTCCATGAAAGTTCTTGTCTTCATGTAATCTACTTTTTATTCTTATTCTTCTTCTTCTTCATTCTCTCAATCTAGGAGAGAATCAAGGATCTAATTCAATCCTTCTCTTAATTTTTCCCCCTTATAAACCCTAGCTTTCATGCTTATATAGGAATATATAAACTTAGGGCACCTTAGCCATGCAATTACATCCAATATATTTTCTTTAAAACAAAATCTATATTTAAAGCCTCGTGACTTAAAAATAAAACACTTCATGCACGAGATAACCGGCGCTGGTTAGACCTAACCGCAGGTTCCTGGTTTTTACTTACCAACGTGGTTTATCCTACGACGATGCCGGTTCCACTTTAACTTATGTTGTTTACTTTGTTACCATTCACTTTCCATTGAATGCTAATTATGAAGCAATCTAGCTCCACAACCTAAAAAAATCAATGTTACCTCTTTGAACATGAGGATAGCTCATCTCATTCGGATAGCGACGAAGATTCCTATTGTAGCCTATACGAGGATCTTACCTCCAGGAGAAAAAAATTCTGGACACTTTCGTCTTAACATTATCCCCTTCCAATTCCCAAGTAAACCTTTTATATCTTAATCTCATTAATTGGGACCAACAACTTCATGTACCAATCGATCTCTTTGAAAATGATGAGGTAATCATAGATTTCTTGGGTATCCGAGATACCATTTCAATCGGTGACCACAAAAAGGGTTTCTCCATCAATTTGGATGCATATACATACTTTGGGGAGGAGGCTAAGATGTGTGGTCATCAAAACATGAATGAAAGCAAGTGAAAATTTTCTTCCAAAATCCTCGGCAAAAAAAAAAGTCCAAAACACACAGTGAAAACCTCTTTGAGGCACTAGCGGAAAAACAAATGGAAAAATTAAAGGACATAAAAAGTGGCCACACCAGGGTGAAAGTCTCATTGATCCTACGCGTATGGAGGAAACATCTAAAATGTTGGTAGAGGAGACCATAGACATCAATATCAGGTCAGAAGATCATCCTAGAATGGTAAAGTTGGGAGCTTCACTCTCAACATAGGAGAAGAAAATTTTGTGAGCCTACTACGAGAGTTTGTAGACATATTTGCATGGTCATATGTAGATATTCCAGGTTTGGACCCATCCTTAGTCATGCACAACCTTGTTGTGCATCCAAACTCCAACCCTATCAAATGTAAGAAGTGAGAAATATGCACCCACTTGTAGCACATCTAGTCAAAGAAGAACTAGAGAGGTTATTGTTAGTAGGTTTTATCAGACCTATCAATTATTCGAATGGATATCCAACATAGTGTCGGTATAAAAGAAACTAGTTGGTATCAGTATGCATTGATTTCTAGAGACATCAATAAGGCATGTCCAAAAGATGATTTTCCTCTACCTAACATCGACATGATTGTTGATTCAATTGTTACGGGTTACAAAATTTTGTCCCTCATGGATGGATTTTTGGTTATAACCAGATCAAGATTGCAAAGGAGGATCAACATAAAACTTCCTTTACAACCCCTTGGGGAACATTCTGCTACCAAGTAATGCCTTTCAGTCTCAAAATGTCGGGCAACCTATCAAAGAGCAATGATAGTAATCTTTCATGACATGATGAATAACATCATGGAAGACTATGTTGACGATATCCTAGGAAAATCTAGAACCATAGAAGAACACCCAGAAATATTGAGGTGTATCGTTCAGTCCCTTTGAGATCGCAAAATTAGACAAAATCCAAAGAAGTGTGTGTTCGGTGTGCAATTAGGAAAATTACTGGGATTCATTGTCTCAAGAAGAGGGATTGAAGTAGATGGACGGCTAAGGAAGTTATTTCCAAAATACCTCCACGAAAGAACCTAAAAAGCAGTTCTTGATGGAACTTACAAGGAAAAATTCAAGAAATCTACCATTTTATCTCTCATCTCATAGATAAGTGTCATCCTTTCACTCATCTACTCAACAAATATGTTACATTCCATTGGGGCCCTGAATGTAGACAGGCCTTTGAGTTACTCAAGAAATATCTTACTAATCCTCTTGTCCTCATGCCGCTTACTTTGGGCAAGCCTTTGTTATAATACATCTCAACCACTCAATGTGATATTGGTGTAGGGGTAGCCCAATATGATCTAAGCCAAAAAGAAAGAGCAGTCTATTACCTTAGCTACACTTTTGCTTATGAGTTAAATTATCCCCAATTTGAAAACCCTTGTTTAGTTGTGGTCTTTACCTTTCAAAATCTTTGTCGTTACCTATTAAATAACATGACCAAGCTCATATCTAGAGTTGATCCATTAAAATATCTAAACATGCCCTTATTAGAAGGATGGCTAACTGGATCATCCTGCTAAGTGAGTTTGTCAACAAAAAATCACTCAAATGGTAGGTACTTGTTGATCAGCTAGCCGAAGCTCCCTTACTTGGAATAAAACCATTGTGTCTAGATTTTCCAGATGCCTCCTAATGTATATTGAGGATTCCGTCATGTGGCAAGTTCACTTTGATGGCTCATTCAATTTTCATGGTTCGGGAGTCGGTGTGATACTTGTCACCCCAACAGGAGACTTCATTCCGCAAGATTTTTTCTTGAGTTTCCCATGTACCAATAACATAGCAGAGTATGAGGCACTCATTGTTGGGTTGAAACTTACTATCAGATGGAATATAAGACAACTAAAAGTCATCGAGAGATTCATAATTGATCATTAAACAAGTCAATGATGAGTATAAGGTCAAGGATGAAAATCTCATCCCATACAAGAAGATGGTTGAGACTCTAAAGGAATATTTTATGGGTGTAACTTTTTAAAAATTCCAAGGGCACACAATTACTTAGTAGATGCCATGGCCACAATCAGATCCTTGCTTCATATTCCACCATAGGCAACTAAAATTCCTTTATTTTTTGAACATTTGTGAGTGCCTGTATATGACATTCCAAAATCGTGTCTAGTATGTGAAGTTGTTGGTCCTTTTTCCCCTAGTATGAGCCCATTTACAATTACCTACAAGATGGTACCTTTCCCTAGATATTTACCACCTTCACAAAATAATCCTTATCGACATATAGCTTGTTATAACCTCTTATGGGGCACCCTCTATCGGCATGGCTATGATGGGAATATTTTGCAATATCTTAATTTAACGGAGTCCGTACAAGCTATCAAAGAAGTACACGAAGGTGTTTGTGGGGTTCACACGAGTGGAATGGTGCTCGCTAAGAAATTGTTAAGAGTAAGTTATTATTGTCCTAAACTGGAATCATATTGTTGCAAATATGTCAAGAAGTGTACATTATGTCAGAATTATGGAAACCTCATTCATGCGCCAACACAAGCCTTGCAACCGATCACAACACCATGGTTGTTCTCTAAGTGGGGACTGGATCTCATAAGGAATATCACTCCTACCTCCTCAAATGGCCATAACCATATCATAATGGCCACACCCATATCATAATGGCCACAAAATACTTTACCAAGTGGGTGGAAGTTGTTCCTTTCACATGTTTCACCAGTGCTCAAATTTCCAAATTCATCATGAACCACCTTATCTGCCATTATGACATCCCTTCCGCCATTATAATTGACAATGGTAAATATTTTAAGAACAAGAAAGTGAAGGCATTATGCCAACACTTCCAAATTCTCTTAAATTGGTTTACTCCCTATTACCCTCAAGGTAATGGAAAAGCAGAGGCCTCTAACAAAACCCTTGTTCATATTATGGAGAAGATGGTGAGTAAGACTGGTCAAAACTGGCACTTGTGTTTCCATCCCGCCCTATGAGCCTATAGAACTTCCATTCACACTCCTACTAGTGCAACACCCTATTCCATGGTCTTTGGCACTGAATCCATAATACCCGCCGAAATTGAGCTTCCCTCCCTGAAAATATCTCTCAGAGACTACCTAGATAAAGATGAAGACTACCATGTGGCTAAAACTGGTAGAGTTGTAACTCCTAGATGAAAGACACCTCAATGCACTTAATCACTTAAAAGTGTATCAGAATCAATTTTCCCATGTCTACAATAAATGTATCATCCCTCGTCAGTTTGAGGTAGGATATCTAGTTCTCAAAGAAAATCAATTCAATACCACCAAAGACTAGGAAAATAAAGGTAAGTTTGAGTCAAACTAGTTAGGACAGTATGTTATGCTCACTAAGTATGGTTCAGGGACATAAAAATTTTCACTCAAGATGGTGAGGAACTAAAGGAACCCATGAATGCAATACATCTCAAGTAGTTCTATGCTTGAGTATGAGGTTCCTCAAAAATCAAAGAAAAAACAAGCAAAAAAATCAAAAAATCAAGAAAAAGTAAAGAGAAAACAAGTCATCCAACTGTGAAAACCACACAATTGTGGCACCTTGGACATGTCCCTTGGTGAAAATCAGTTTTGGTACCTTGGGAAGATTGGTTGTTCACAAGCATTCTCATATCTATAGGGAACATTTGCTTTACCCTAAGCTAGTTTTCACCTGTGTTTGAGCTTCATTTGAGCCTATCCTCTATGGCCTTGATACGGTTGTTCTCCTCTTGTATATTTGAGAAGGGTTTTCCTTTGTATATTCCCATCTAATGCTAGGGGAACCTTCACATCTTCACCTTCTTGCACATATATGCATGGCATTCTACCCTTGTACATCCTATCTAACATTGGGGGCATCCATGCTTCTTGGTTTTGTTGCACATAGCTCCAGAAAAATCTTGTAAAAGTCACAAAAACATTCAGAAATGATCCATAGAAAACTCAAAAATAATAGAACATTATCTCAAGATAATACCAAAAATAGCGTAAAAAATTTCAAAATTGTCCTGCAAAAACAAATTAGTAGTTTGCTTACTTTTATTTGTTATTTTGTATAGTTTTGATTACAATACCTTTTTCGTCTTGTGTACTTTAGATGGGATTTATTTCTATACTTTGATTGAATGTTACTTTAATTTGTGGTGTATTGCATTGAATTCATTTTATCTTGCATACTTGTATGTAGTTGTTGATTTGATTCAATTTGATTAATGTGTTCTTGAGTTATTTTTTATACAGTTTGTTGTCATCACCATCAATACCATCACATTTAAGTAGCACATATATACATCATATATCAATAAAGGCTAAGCTACATCATCATGAACATGAAAATTAAACATGTATGCTAAGCTAACATCATATAATATTGCCAAGAGGGGCAAGAGGGACCACCTTCTATCCCCCTCACACATAGACCATAATAAAAATGTGGATTAAACATGTTATATCATACACAAAATGTGATAAGTAGAACATGAAGTATCTCATCAAACATGCAATATCATCTAATGTTATCTCATAAATCAAGAACATGTGATATAAGATCTGAATCATAATAAAATTCCATCGTCACGAGATAAATCATCAAATTGTCAAAGTTCCATATAAAAATGTGTCTATGTACATAATCATCAGATACATGGTATGCCATCATGGGCATCGATCAAAAATGTGCCTTCATAGTGAGGCATAGCCAAAAATAATACATATACATCATCAAAAATGTGCCTTCATATCGAGGTGTACATCAAAACTCTCTACATCTATAAATACTTCAAATAAAATAGAGTCATGATCGACCCTCTCCTTCATCTTGTGGTGGTGCCATCACCTATGACCCTTGCTGACCTCTTGGTGGCTTCCCCACTGATTTAGCGATGCGGTTTCCCTGCGTGACTATGAGGCACTCCTACTCATGGTTTCTGATTTGAATGCGGGAGCTCTTTGTCCCTTTAGGACAACATCGTAGTAAAATTATCTATAATATGCAGCCTATACAAGTGGCTACAACTAAACCCATGTGAACTCGGGGCATCACAAAAGCTCCAATAGACCGACGTAAAGAAGTAACCTCCTCTAAGAATCCAGCCACCTCACCGAGATCAGTACTCACTCCATCGAAGATAATCTCAGTCCATTGTAACTCACTGTACATGTGCCCTCTCCGCATGCATCTAATACCTCTCTATCTGGAGCTGATCTCGCTCCACTACAACCTGATGCACTTGTGTTATAGACTATTGTAATAACACTATAACTTGTTGCATGTGGCCTACCATCTGCTCTGATTAGCTTCTTAAGGAGAACCAAGTCACCACCTCCGCCTCCTACTTTGGATTGTGTAATGGGCTAACAATAGGAGCTGCGGTGGATCTCTTATACAAGCCCCGTGGAGGAACCTACTGCAAAGGAACATGGATACCCACTTGTATACCCACAGGGCATCCGAACTTGTCCCTAGTCCTATCTACCCCCTCCCTATCCATGTCCATCCCCACCATTTCCATCGGACCCATCATCATTATCACCACCCTATTATCCTCCCCACTACACTCTCCTACCATGATGACGGTGCTCTAGTGGTGGCCACAAAACATGTGTCAAGTGCAACCTATGGGATAGCCAACCGCCTTGGAAGAACTATCGTATACCAGGTCGGATGCACTATTATGGCCCCTAGATCTATAATCCGCCACAAATATGCCCATGCTAGTAGAACCATATGCTCAAAGTTATCTCTAGCTCAATGTGTCCTAATCAATGGGCCAATATCAAAATCTCTATATCGCAGCACGCATATCACATCTCTACGTTGGGCACATCTTGTATAGCACCAAACTTTCATTGTACCCAATCAATCATGTAGTACTCCATGATGTAATTGTCACTCCCGATCATAAAATTCTCAACTAATGCAATGTTAAGCTCAACTAGATCCTCTGGCCATTGGAAATTCATGTACGGTCTCTAAACAATCATTCGTAACTAAATATCATCAAAGGAATGATGATAGAAATAGGTATCACCCATATGACCCCACACATCATCACCTACAAGGGCCCATCCCATGACTGAAGGCTCATCGGGAGATCGATCTCGTAATACTCCTGAAGGGTGACCAATGACAATATGGTCTGCCGTCCATATCTGTAATAGTGTAGGTGGCCCCGCGGTCTTCTGACCATGGTAAGTAATAAGATGTAGATCCCAATATAAATATGTGATCAAGCACTTCCCCCAACAATACCTCTACTTGTGGATCAAGCCACGGATAACTCCAATTAGACACAGTGGAAATGAAGTACTAGTCTTGTCAGGTAGTAGGATGTCGCTAACAAGAGCCATAAGATACATCACAACTAGAGAAAAATTTAAGGAACCCCCTAAAAAAACTTATATAAATCATGGCGAGTATACATGTAACCAGTTTCGTGGTTTTGGCTAGTATCCCTTTAAATTATTTCGTTCTTTCAGATAAAATGGTAAAAATATTTAAAATATTTGGAAATTGACTGGTGAATCTCCTATAACTTGTTTGGCGAGCACCCTCTATCGCATTTAACTGTAATGAGGCCCAAAAATTTTCATTTCTTTTGCATGCCTTACCTTTACACTCAAGTTCCTGGAATGTGTGACACTTGGCCACTCGGAGGAATAGGAAAATGACATGTGGTATCTTCTGATTGCTCACTACCACTCTGCCTTGCCTCACCGACACCGCAAGCCATAAACTTTATTGAATTGGTTCATTCTATGGGCTTGGAGTTTGGGGAATGCCTTTAACTTGGGGAGTCCCGAAATCCTACCATGTGTTTTGTCGATGGGCAAGGAAGGATTAATAACTTTAATAATAAGGAAAAAATAACTTATATTTAATAATCAAGGATATATCGTTGGTTGCTATTAATTTTTTTATGTCAGGTATGTGTAGCAAGTAAGAATGTGTTTTTAACAAGGCCATGATATGGAAAATCCTACCGAAGCTATTATCTTTTGATAAATAATGAAAAATAGTATGGGGGCCTAATTACTATGTCTAAAATTAAAAATCACATGTATTTATAGGGTCTTGGCGTAATTCTCATCATTAATCACAACAACAATAGATCATTCAATAATTGATGATCGAATCGAATAAAGATGTCAAATGGTCATATTCGAATGCACAGTTAGCACCACATGCATGGGAATAGGGATAAAGATGAGTGTCAAGTATGCCTTTGCATGCAACTATGGAAAGCAATAGAATTTAGAAATTCTAAAAACATGCCAAAAACACACGAACTGAAAATCATGCCACTAAAAGAGAAAAATTAGTTTCCAATAGAGAATAATCATGCCTTAAATATAGAACTTTCCATTTTTTGGATGCTTGGATTTTAGAAGATAGACCATAACAATAAAAATAAGAAAAGATGCTACAAATCTGTAAGTTTTTTTAGGAAACAAATATGTAGTTGTCTTAAATCAGCCTGGGCTCAAAGGTGATGCCACCGTTATAACAGATGCTAGTTGTGTTTATATATTCTGGAAGCCACGACCAAGACCCTTGCTTTAAATGAAAACAAAGGATGAGGATATTTCTAGAAAACACCTTTCTGAAACACAAGAACTCTCCCACCGCAGTGCAACTAAATAAGAATATCCTTTTCCTCGCAGAAATACACTGGCACATTGTGTGGGGCATCCTTGCAATTTATTTCCAAGACCAAACATTGCCTCTCCTCCTTCCAAACTCAAGCTCGAGCTCAAACACAATTATGTCCTTCAAATGGTCCCCATCTATAATTGGTGCTACAAGTAGCACCCTCTCTTCATTACAACCAACCTTGGTCTGTAGTGAGGGAAATGGTCTCTACCATATCTTACAGGTAACAACACAAAATGCACAGTAGCATAATCTTGAGTGTTATAAATTATCACACCCAACATAGGTTCATATGACATTAAGAATAAAAAATTGTTGTTGAATACAACAGTCCATGGAAAAAATAATCTCTCAATCGTGTCACATTCCTCCAAGTCCTTACAAAAGAATCGTAAATTTCCATAGTACGTTTCCGCATTAACTCTAGATCTATTATCACCTGCTTGAACCACTTTGTACCCCTTGTTGTCATTCGCAACCAGAATACCCACGCATAAATATAAAAGTGACATTAATAACATTCGACGAAGCTTGAAGGAGGTTCCAACCTTCAATGGATTACATACCCTTGAAACATGACTCGATTCACTTGAACAAAATAATATTATCCCTCGATGTGAATCTTCAAACCGTACCCCATCAAAGCATGATAACCATGAAAAGTTGATAATTTTCCATGTCCTACTATAAAAGTCATATCTCAGCCAATGATGACCATTATCATGATTTACAAGTATCCATGGATGTTTGTTCCTTATTTCACTATAACGCCTAAAGAATCTGGTGGAAGACATGAGTTTTTTCCATTCCTTAGAAACTAGAGAGAACCTACATATGGATTCTAACAGAAGCCAAAGAAATATGTTTTCCCAAACATCTTGAGGCAATGAATGATCCCATAAAACATGATTTCCATGTTGTTCCTCATTCTTTGACATTAAATCATCATCCATTTCTGGATTTCTCTTTTTCCTTTTCTTGGTGATAGCTGAAAAGAAAAGGAAAAGAAAATTTAGTGGTGATTGATGATGTTAAAGGGAAGCACGTAGCAAGCACACGATACGAGCAGGGGGTTCAGGGGTTGTAGGTTAAATGGTCAGGTAGGGTTTCAAGTGCTTACATTGGAAATAACCTAGAATGAAGAACAAATTTTGGTGTTTCAAGAAGGAGAAGACAAATCAAAAGGTGCGACATTGTAGCAATGCAAGAGTATCCACAAGAACAAGTGCTTGACAAGGAAAAATATATTTTTGAAACATAAACAAGAGTATCCACAAGAGTATCTCATATATTTTTTGAGATCCAGAAACAAGAGCATCTAGTTCCACAAGAGTATCTCATATATTTGTTGAAACATAAACATTACATATCATAACATAAACATTACATATCATAACATAAACATTACATATCATAACATAGGCATACCAAAAAAGCTATAATCCCTTAGCCTATAACTATATTATAACATAAATATTACATATCATAATATATTTCTCAGTTCTTGTGCCACTTTCCTAACTGCATCGGTATCAATCTCTTACATTAGAGTGTCATCCAGGTTAGTATCAAGACACATTCTTTATCAACGATAGCTCTGTAGGTGTCTGTTAAGTCTTGCCAGGTTTTAATCACCTCAAAAGATCATTGCAGACTTACAAGGATGGAAGACACCATTTCGACTTGATTGTCCATCTGAGGGGTCACCATCAGGGATTTATTTCCATCAATTTCCATATCCACATCATTATAGTAGTATGTGGAGAATCCATAGGTTCCGGGTCCGAGGATTTTGGATAAACAACAGAGAGTTCCAGTAATACTTCGGGAATCAGTTGCTCAGACAGGGAATCTGGTTGGAGCTCTGCAGAATAAGTTCTAAGAGAATGAAGGGGAACAATGGTAGCATGATTGATGGCCAAGAGAGGGGGTGGAAGCACCATCAAGAGGATAACTAGAAGTAGAGAGGGCAAAGGATTTCCCAATAGTAACCTCATCTGAGTCCATATCAGAACTAGAAGAAACCACAACGTATTTATGGCTTGATACTGGTTTGATGTGCTCAATTTGGTCCCCCATGATTTTGCAAAAGAAAGCAAGTGTCGAAAAATGACCATGGGCCTTGAATTTATAATTGTTGAGTGAGTTCTTCGACTGGACCTTTACACGTGTCAACCAAACCTAGGTATGAATTGATGGTTAATATTAAATGCAAATCGTGGTGAAAATTTTACATTGAAACCAACGTCACTATCCCACATGCCTTTGCCTTCCTTTTAAATGTCCTTTTATCATGATAGTGACGTCGGTGAGCAATTATTGATAGCCTCAGCCCTCGACCTGAGTTTTAATTGAAATTAATTACAATTTACCTATTCATTACACATGTAAAGTGTGTCACTAGAGATTTAATCGGTACCCTCATAGTTAATAAATGTCTTATCAATTTTAATTCTTGGTGACATTATATTTTCTAGCATGAAGGTCCAGGAAATGAGATATTTAATAAATATGGAAAATACTTATTTCATAAAAGTGGCATATTTAATAAATATGTATATTCAAAAGTTACTAAGCTTTATGAAAAGGGAACTTACCTACAAAATATATTGAAATGGCCATCATTGCATTCAATGATCAAATTTGAAGGGCTCCCATACTTTAATTTTTGAGCTAGGTTAAGCTTTACCGTCGTAAATGAGATATTAGAAAACACATTACCCTTCAACAAAAAAAAATGAAAATGTTAATTTTCTTTCAATATATATCTGATTAATTTGAATAAAATAAATATGAAAAAGGTCAAAATTATGAAATATATAACATCTAATAATAAATTTGAAAACACTATATTTCATCAGTAATGACATCAACAATTCTGAATTAAATACGGAAGGGCCTTAAATATATGTTGTCGCCAATCTTTTCGAGCATGTGAAGGGCCTTGTTTTTTTCTATTTATTGTGGGTCGGTTTTTTCATTTTCATCTTTTTTTATGAGCACCTATGGATTCCCCTTGAGTTCCCATGTTGTCTTTATTTTGCAATAAAAGGGAAATGGATTTCAGGTTGTCTATATCGATAATCACTGTGGAAGATCTTCAAAATTGGTAATGGTAGCGATCTAGGAGGCAATTAAATTGGTTTTGGGGAAAAAATATTTGTTTGAGGATGGATGGTGTAGGGTTAATAGTAGTGTGGCCTTGGTTTTTGTGGAAAATCTTCTGATAATTGAGCCATCGAATCCTGATGCGGTCAACCTTGCTCTCCATTGGGTTTGGTCATCTTTCTCGTGGAAATTTGGTTGTAGAAGTGTAAAAGTGTAATGTTGCTTTCTGGGAAGTGGGGAGGAGGTGAAGCTCTGGGGTGGCATGGATTTGAGTATCTTTAGGGAACTAGAATGTCACCATGGGGAGTTGATGGCCTTCACAGAGAAGCTGGTGGTGTTCAACCATGACAAGAATGTTGGAAGGATGTGCTTCAAACTCCCTAATTTGGCTACCCTCAATTCTCCCATCGAGCCAGTGCCACTTTGGTGGATGGAAATCCATGAAACTGTAGGGGAAGCTTATAATCATCTTTGGTGTAGTTGGGCCAATGAAATTGCTTCTCAGGAATATGAGGAGGGTGTGGTTGAGAGGTAGGGATCTCCAGTTGTAATTTTTTTTGTGTCTTCTGATTGAGGATTAATCCTCGATCTAAATATATGTTGTAATGTCTATAGTATATTATAGCTATAGTCTTCCTTCCTTCGGGCTCGGACCTTTCTTGATATACCATGCAAATGCAAGTCATGATTCATGAATTTTTTTACATCTTCATGTTGTATCTAAGGTTCGGCCTCTCTCTTTTGTAAAGGGAACAGGACCCTTCAACCCGCTTTAATAAAAAAATAATAGTATATATATAATGTATTTAAATTATATTAATTCATCCGTGTGGCATGGGCGAAAGCGAGGGTGATAGATTTTTAATTTATTGAAAACTTTAAATTAATTTAAGAAAGAAAGAATCTAATTTAAGAAATCAATAATGTGAACACTATATTTCATCAATAATGACATCAACAATTCTGAATTCTATGTAAAAAAACATTTTTGTTAGTCATTTCAATTCAAATAGTAAATAATATTAATTTTTTTGTTATTTCAATTCAAATAGTAAATAATATTAAGCAACATTTGATTTTATTCATATTCATTTTCTTTAGAAAGACTTCCTTTGATCTATTCTCATCTATGGATATTTGGTTTTGTATTTTGAAAATTGAACTTGTGATAGCTTTTTAATTTATTGAAAACTTTAAATTAACATATATATAAATAATATAATATAATATATATATATAATATATCTATGTGTGTGCTATTATATATAATATATATAATAACACAAATATATATAAATAATATAATAATACTCGAACATAAACCGAATATATGTGTGTGTGTGTGTTTTTATGTTTAAACACTTTTTATCGAAGCTATGAACCAGAGGGTTAAGGGACCCCACCCTTACAACTATACTCCAAAAAAAAAAACCAAACATAAATCAACAACACAAGGCCCCACCTTTGAATGGCCCGCACGGAAAAGAAGGAAACACCATTTGAATAAACATAAGTGGCTCTAAGACAGTGAATACACATGGCCACAGAACCAAAAAAACAAGATAGAAAAGAGAATTAATCCTCATCCAAAATAAACACCATCCGTGAATTTTGAAACTAGAGACTCGCTTTCTACCCCCCTCAGCTTGACCGAACGTTGCATCCGTCACATCTCCCCGCCTCCCGCCTCGTTATGACCACCGCCATCGGAAACATCGTCTTCCAAATGTTTGGTCTTACCTAGAAGAAGAAGAAAGGCCTCCCGGCATTATCCCAAAACTCATTGATGTGGTTAATTGCTGATTTAATAGGTGATCGAGCATCGGTGAGATCTAGATGAGGCAATTTTCCAGGTTCCAGACCATCATGCTAGAAAAGAACGTGAATAGCCTCTGCGTAGAGTAGTAGCTCCTATACCACTTGTTAAGCCAATATTCCCCATGCTCAGTGCCATTCTCTTGAGCATCCGCCTCCTCCACCCAGAGCAGAGGGTCTGGGACATGGCACCTGTATATTTCTTCGTGCAAACTGACTCGATAAACATGGTAAATAAAGAACTCCACGATAACCACGACATCCTCCTTGAACAAATGGAGCAAGAGGAAATTAGAAACAAATGTCGCAACGAGTTCAAAGTTGACTATGGCGTTATGAGAGTCCTACATATAGGAATATCCTATCACACACTCAATGGCCTTGACCTCAAGCATAGAATCATAGCGAAACACCTCTTGAAGTTTCCTGCAGAAATGGCCAAAGTAAAGGTCATTTCCCTTCTCTCCCCACGTAGAGCAATGAAAGGAAACCCCAAAAAATAATTCTCTCGCCACCCAAAAACACGAACAAACAAAGGTAGGGAGAGAGGAATGTGAGCGACCAACAATAATAAAGTCCCAAAGTGTGGCATGTGCCACCATTAATTCTTCTTGTGTGCACCACCCATCATAAATGATAATATCTTCCAAGCCATGCCATCAATTGCCTCATTAGCTAGGTGATTGGCAAGATGGTTGGCCTCCCTATAAACATGATTAATACTCTAGCTATGTAATTTTCCAAGCCAGAAAAGGATATTGGAGATATAGAAATTAAGGTTCCAAGAAAGGGCAGAGCCCTTAGTAATCGCGTGAACGATTACTTGTGAATCAAAACTTTAAATTAATTTAAGAAAGAAAGAATCTTATTTAAGAAATCAATAATGTAAATACTATAAATATATATTTATATAATAATATATATAAATATATAATATGTTGGGGCCCATCATATATTCCAATTCCAATGTCCATGACCAACAATGAACAATTAATCCCGAGTCCGGACCCAAAATTATAATTCATCCCGCCTAAATCTAAGAGATTCATGTCTATGGGGGCACGACAAAAAGAAATCCATGAAATTATTCCACGTGACATGGGCAAAAGCGGGGTATAACTTTTTAAATGTTTCAACGGTCCCTAAAAATTTTAATGACCAAGTCATTAAATGCCCACACCTGTCACCACAGACCCAAAACTTTACTATTAAATATGTTCATTCCATGGGCTTGGAGTCTGGGGAATTCCTTTGCCTCGAGGAGTCTGAAATCCTGCCATGTGGCCATCTGATAAATAATCTACATCATTCTATATATTAAGATCAACGGCATAGGATCTATTTCGGGACAAAGGCTTGACACACTCACATTTCAAATGGAAGTTCCTAGAATAGGCCTAGCTAAGGGAGAGGAGCCAATAGTGGAGCATGGACCAATAATGGTGAGGGTAGATGTAAATTCAAGGACTAGTACATGTACATTTCCCACTTAAAATTTGAAAAAAGTAGCCAATAAAATGAGTCACATCAAATCACATCAAACAATCACCCAATCAAATGATGCCACATAAGTGAAAAATATGCATGACATAATGCCCAACAAATGGTCCACCTTAAATTTCTTTGTATGGAAAACTACTTGATTTAAATACCTTAAAACCCCACTTTCCATTTAATATAAATGCTCAAAAAAATATGTACATTAAAAATAAAAATGGTTTTTTTTTTCAAATTTTATGATATTTATGTGGGTGTTGTACATCCCTCAACTTAGGGTGCACAACCAGTGGCTCCTCTCCCTTAAGTGACAATTGTCATCCACTAA
Source organism: Taxus wallichiana var. yunnanensis (assembly GCA_018340775.1). Lineage (NCBI taxonomy): Eukaryota > Viridiplantae > Streptophyta > Pinopsida > Cupressales > Taxaceae > Taxus > Taxus wallichiana. Next base: position 737,707,389 of record CM031235.1, on the reverse strand, counting down.
ATGGAATTTGATTAAAGACTAAATTTTATGTCTACAAAGTATAGTGAAAGACCTAATCATTTATAGTGATGTTGACATTTAAAATTATGTTTCTGGAAGGCATACTGCAACAAAAGGTAGAATATATTCATAGAAGTTGCGGACCGTGTAAGACTCGAAATTTTCATATTTCCGAGTAAGTGTCATCTTGCATTTGAGTCTTGATTCTTTAAATATTATCTTTTTATAAGTAGCACTATATAAGCCTTCGCTTTCAAATATTTCAATATAAGGGTTGAGAAATTAGGGTTGAGGGTTTACAGAATCCAAAATTCCAAGCATGTCTACTTCCATAGGATCCCAAAGTAACAATAAAACCCAAATCCCATATGCCAAACTGCTTAAAAGTAAAACCCCTGGTTTTACTGATGAATATCATGATATTTATGATCCTGTAATTGGCACAAGAGCTTCATAGCTTAGATACACATCTGAGATGAAGATGAGGGAAAGTAGAATTTCAGAGCAATTAGGTAGACCTAAAGGTTTAGGTTGGATAACATGGGGGTTTGGATTGGGATGCATGATGTTCCACAAGGTTTTCCCCTGCCCTGAATTTGTCAATATATGTGCCCAAAATTACAATGAGACAAAAAATGCAATTGTTGCAAAGGGAAATGGACAAGAACTTTTGTACATTATGGAGGCAAATCTTGGCAGTGCGTTGGGGTTTGAAAGAAAAGATTTAGGAACCGTCCACATAAACCTAGAAAAATTTGCTAGCGATTATCATGCCACAAATCAAAAATATAGAGATGAGTTTTTACAAAAATTAACATTTGATGCAGGGGTACCAAAAGGGAAGGCTCCATATGTAATTCACATATTTAAACCGTGGGTCAGGGATACCATTTCTATGCTAGTATTTTGCCTTGGCTTCGATAGCGATGAGATAGTGGATGAAACCCTCCTAGAAATGGTATATAATATCCATTATGTTAATCCACCTTGTCAATACATATTTGTTGGGTACATTGTAGAATCTATGCATAAACAATTATTAACAATCAAAGAAGGCTCGACACTAAGATGTTTAGGTTCACTACCTACTTGTGTTATTTAATTCTATGGTGGTTTGTTGGATGGTTTGAAAAAAAAAAACTTGCAATTGAGCCCTATTTTGTTGAGGTCGAGCCACAATCCATGTGTCCATTAACTAAGTGGACCCCAAGATAAGGATGTATGATCATAGAAGGGACTACAATCAATTTGTGGATTATTTTTGGGCTCCATTTTATGAAGCAATTACAAAAAGTACATTTCCTAGATTTCCTATGAAATGTAGAGATTGCATTCAACTGGGATCAAAAATACAGTTAAGACTGGTACTTCACGGAGGATTATATTGTGTTAAGGTTTTATGGATCAGGAGTACAACCTTATAAATTGCCAATACATGTGACAAAGATATTTTTTTCCTTGGAATATATACGGCAGATGGAAAGCACAGATAATCTCTATTTTGTTTCTCAGTAAAATAAGAGCATATTTCCTTCCTTATCGTTCTCATGTGGAGGGTTCACATTTGAAAGAAAATCATTCTATATGGCACATGAAATCTTACGGATTTTTAAGTTTGATATTGAATCTCACTGATTGTATGACCCATGTGAAGTGATTAAAGCAAGGGTAGTGGCAAACAAGAAATCTACCACTAAAATTCAACATGAAAGCAAACCCTTGCTAGAAAAATTGAAAAACAAGAACTCTTGGGATGAAGTAAAAATAGTAATGGATGAAATTGTTGTTGAGAAAGGAATTATTTTTCAAGAGTTGTCAACACAAATTTTTGGATTTCCTCAACCTCCACAAAAATAGGAAGAGGATTTTCAATCTACAAAGTGTATGCAAAATCTGAAAAATTCCTCTAAAAGAATGCCAAAGGAATTACAAAATGAATTGCAAGAAAATAATTGGACAAGGTCAAAAAAATTGCCTTTTGGTCTATGAGGAAAGACCTAGGCCATCCAAAATTTGTTTTAGAGTATGATTCTATTCCTAGAAGATGAAGCATTCAACAAGAAGTGGAATGAAGAGCATCCTGGAGAGAAAAGTAGTGATGATGACATTAACTCTGAGGAATTACACAATCCACCTAGAACATATAAACCAAGTCTCAATGAAGGCTTGAAACAAAGATATTCTACAGGAGCAGTTATTGTTGAAAAGTTGGGTTTTAGTGGTGGTGGTTTGGGTTCAATAGGACAAGGCATTTGGGTTCCACTAGAGGCACAACCTAGAAAAATTTTTGACAAGTCAAGCCTTGGAGCTTCAACTTTGGAGAAAGGACCACTGCATACTTCAACATCTATAAGTGTTAATCTAGTGCAATTTACTGGAGTCAAATCCTCAGCAAACAGGTTCACCACACATTGAAAATCCTAAAGGAGAATTTGGCCATGAATCTATTACTATTGCTAATGTTGGCAATTCTAGTGATGATGGTAGTGTTATCCAAATTTCACCCCCCATAGTTAATTTGATAACATGCATCAGAGTTTTTAGTTCCAAGCAAGTAGATTGATTCAGGGGAAAATCGTAAAATTGGCTAAGTCCTGCTCAAGGCCACCTTTGGGACAGTTGGAACAATTATACGTGGAAGGCGCGGATCGGGCGAAAAGCCTCAGGCGCAGCCCAAAGCGAGAAAATTGGGACATTTGGGACAAATGGACGTGAAATTCCGAATCGGCCGAAAGAAAGAAAATTTGTCCAAGTCCTTTACTGGGAGCAAGCGGGACAAGAGTGCGCGGAGGACGCGAACCGGCCGAATCGGGCGAACCGGAAGAATTTGTCCCAGATAGCACTGGGACATTTGGGACAAATGGACGTGAAGGATGCGAACCGGCCGGATCGGCTGAAACAGAAACTTCAGCACAAGGACAAGTGGGACAAAGGGGCGCGCGGGACGCGGATAGCCGAAGGAGCCGAAAGCCAATCAGATCACACCACGTGTCATCGGCAGAAAAGGGACGAGGAATCCCATTTCAGGCGGATCGGAGGATTCTGTCCCATGAAGCACTAGGACATCCGGGACAAAAGGATGCGGTGGACATGAAAATCCTGCAGGCTCGTGGACAAATCACAGCATGACATGTGTCGCTAAGGAAAAAGGTCCAAAAGGTCAAAGGGGCGAGTTTTGAAAGCACTGATCCGAACCAATGAAATAGTGCCACGTGCCCAAGTTTAAGGGGCCCACAAGAAAATCCCGTGAAAAGGTGGAGAGAGAAAATTTCTCAGCGAACCAGAGCCTGCCACATGTCGTCCAGATGGCAGAGCGCGGGAAAAGAAATTTAAAAATCCGTTTTCGCTTGTTTTGTGCCCTAAATCTTCAGACCTTCGTATCTTTCGATCCAGAGCTCAGATTTGCACGTTCTTTATATCAATGGAAAGCTGTTGAAATTCTCTACATGATTCTAGGATCAATCTCACATTTTGGTGTAGTTTGGAGGGAGAAAATTAAGAAAACATCTCTGATGCGTGGTGATAGATAGAAGTAATGCTTCAACAACCAACTTTAATGCAGCAGACAGCTCGCCGCTCCTGTTAGACAGCCCACCGTTTTGCTAGGATCCGCCACTTTTGTCATAATGAGATGATTTTAAATGCTACCAAGAAGTGGTTGGGGCAGATTCTAGATTTCCTCTCTCTTCCCTCTCTCATTTCTTGATATATATTGTAAAGAAGAGCTCCTTTAAGGGGTCAGACATTTTTGTTTTGCATCCTCCCTTATTCCCTCGCTTGCCAGAGAATTTGTGGAGCTTTCAAACCTCCCATATGGGTTGTAATGCCAGTCTTTTTGCCTCTTGGCCACTGCAATGTACTGTATCGACTCTTGAGCAATAATATATGTGTTGTGATTGACTCTCGCCCTCTCATGTATTCATTCTTTGTCATTTTGATCTCTTATTGCGGTTTGGTTACCTGCATGCATGGTGTTTGTATTGCATCTATGAGTACTGTGTTAAATTTGCAAAATGAGTGTCTAACATTCCTCGGTGCATCACCTTTGTAGTTTAGGTTTTATTCTATGCATTTTCTTACCCTGTCTCCTTGGCAAGTTAGATTAGGTTTTAGCAAACCCTCTGCATTTTTGTGTGCATCTGAATAGAGGAATAGGAACCAGCCTTCTCTGGAGAATCTTTTCTCATCTTTACAAGTCCCACGCTTGGAGAAAGGATTCCATGTTGTGCAATCACATTGGATGCTGAACATCAACCTAGAAGCCTGATTTGCATCCAGGGGTGTTGTGAGTCTGCAACAATAGTTTTGGCACGCCGGTGGGACTTAGAGGTCTCATTTTTATTGCAAAAAAGTTGATATGCATCTGCTGCAATTTTCTTGCTTATAAGAGCTATTATCTGCATATCTGGCGACTCCAAGGGGAAGAATCAACTGGTTTCAGCAGTGCAGGCCTGAAAACTCATGAGAAGAATCACCACAAGGTCAAGAGTTGGAGAAGAAGAAGTGTTGTTTGAATACCTGCAGTTATCTCCAAGAAGAAGGCAAAGAGGAAGAAGGATTCAGAGGTCTCCATCTCCACCAAATAGAACTCTCTCAACTCCTCCACCTGACAGGCCTTTCATTCAGTATACAAGGGTTTTAAGACCGATTAGAATGGCTCAGAACAATCCCTACGTCAACTTCACAGGCAGCAGCCCACTTGCTCTCAATGCACAACATCCAGTTCCTATTGCAGCCTTGAAGAACATTCCCTACTTCACCGGAGAAAATTAGACTACTCCAGGTGATCATGTTAAAGATATTGCTAACCTTTGTGCAATCCATGAAATCAATGAAATGCAAGTGGCTGTCAAATTACTGGCATCTTCCTTCAAGGGTAAAGCATTACAATGGTTTAGGAGCCTTGGAGCTGGTTCTATCACAAACTGGAATTAGTTGTGAATTGCACTTCACGAGAAATTTGGAGAGAGGGAGACAACTTGTCTCTTTTGGAGCAGCTGACAACTATCAAGAGAGCCTCCAACGAGCAGCTGACTGACTTCAACTTCATATTTCAAAGGTCTTGGGATAGGATTCCAGTGGCAATCAGGCCAACAGCAGAAGGTGCTTTTCTATATTACCTTAAAGCTTTGAATTCTGATATTTCTATGTTAATTCAGTCCATGGGAGGCACAACAATCCTATGGCTTATAGCATTGCCATTAGAGCGAAAATTATCTTATTCAAACTGGTAAACTGGCTCCTAGGCCTCCCATGCCCTTGTATCCAAACTTAGAAAATCCAAGCACTAGTCAAGCACCCACTTTGGCTCCTGTTCCCACTCCTAGAAATCAGAGTTCAAATGAAGCTTCCACTTCATCTCCAAGTGCTTCAAATGAACTCCAAGAGGTCATGAAACAGTTGCAAAATTTGGGAAATGAGCTGGTTACTATTAAGAGGCAACAAGCCCAAGGTTTCAGACCTTCCTATCAACCTCAAGCTCAGCCTAATAGGCAGCCATACCAACCACAAAGACCACCTAATCCAGTTGCAAATGTGAATCAAACAAGGCCTCCCTCTAATAGACCATTCCAGCCCTATAATCCAAATGCTATATCTGCCTCTAAGGCATTAGTGCCAACACAGAACAACATTGCTCAGGAATATTTGGTGCTTTCCATGCAGCGAGCCTCATAACCAATCCATGTGTTTGATGGTGCTCTCAATCAAGCAAGCGATGGTGACAACTGCTGGTGTGGAGGGCGAGGGCAATCAAAGCAGATCAACAACAAGAAACATTCCAACAAAGCAATCAGCCCCAAATGACACCACGTTGGTGAAGTGGCAAGCAGAAGATTTCTATGGCATGAATCAGGCAGTCTCTCAAGGTGTTGCAGCCAACACAAGGTCAAAGAGGAGAAATTTGGGTGAAGAACAACCATTAGCCCTAGCCAATCCACAACCTTCCATGGCTCCACAAATGATTGGAAAGCAAAGTCTAGTTTCAAGTGCACAAGGACACAAGAACAGCCAAGAACAGCCCCTAGGCCAACTCAAATGTCGGTTATTGCTTGCCCACGTGCAAGGGTGAATGTACAAACCAAGGGACAACAAAAGGATACTTCATCCTCGTTCGGTATCATTGAGCGGATGAAGAAGACTAACGTCAATATATCAATGTGGGAATCCCTATCCATCCCGAGGACAAAGAGATCTGCAAGCTACCATGAAGGATTGGACAACTTGAATCAGCGAGGTTCGGATGCAAGACAAAGTGCTTACAAATGCTGCCTAGCTGAAGGAAGCCATGGAGGAAAAAAGGAAAAATGTTGAAGCCCCCTCCTTTCTATGTTTCATTAATCATTGGGGATAAACTAGTACACAATTACATGATTGATTCGGGGCAAGTAGCTCCGTGATGCCCAAGCAAATAGCTGATCAGCTGGGTCTCGAATATGAAGTAATATCTAAAGGAGTAGTGCAATTGGATGGGACAGCAATAGCAAATGATTGGAGTGATTAAAAACTTGAGTCTTACCTTGCATGCATGTCCAAATGTTGTTGTCTTACAAGATATATCAATCATAGACCTTCCACCACTCTTTGCCCTTTGCTTGTCAAGGGACTTCACAGCCAAGATTGGGGGTATTTGTCTGCTGATTGGTCTCACATGCTGTTTAGAACAAGGTATGGAACTAAGGCTACAATTAGGTCGAACCTATTGCAAACTTCCATATTGAGCCTTACACTCCAAGTCAGATTAATGCCAATTGCTCAGCATTTGATCAAGAAGATCACCCTAGTACTGATGAGGCTGACACCAAGGTTGGAAGTATCCGGACCTAACTCTTGATGAATGGGAAAACAAGATACATGCTTTTGATCCCTATCAAGAAGTAGAAGAATCTGAGCTGGGAGTCTATTGTATACACGAAGAAAATCAACCTATTCCTAGCATCACCAAGCCAAGCCATAATGATGACAATGAGGTATGGCAGCTGTTTTTTGATGGATCAAGGAGTAGGCAAGGTGCAGGAGGTGGAGCCATGCTTGTTTCACCTCAAGGCATCAAATATTATTCAGATTTTTGTTTCCAGTTTTCTTGTTCAAACAACATAGCTGAATATGAGGCCTTGATTCATGGACTTCATTGGGCTAGGAAAAAGGGATAAATAACTTGCAGGTGTTCGGGGATAGTGAGCTAATCATCAACCAAGTTAGAGGACAACATGCTACGAAGAACGACTTGCTGAGGAGCTACAAGAATAGGGTATGGGACCTCATTGAGGATTTCGAAGCTTTCAACATTGTGTCCATACCCAGGAAGAAAAATGAAGCCGCGGATAGGCTCGCAGCAGTTGGAGCAACGTTTGATGTGGTTGACAACATCAAAAGGGAAAAAACATAGCCACATATCCATGTGATTGTGAGGCCAGCAGTTCCAGATAATAACACCAGCTGGCAGGTGTTTGAAAATGATCAACAGATCATCAATTTTTACAAGAAGAAGCTGAATTCTCAGCTAGGAATCAGGACAGACTAGCGCAGCAGTATGGGGATCAAGTAGTGCAGCTGCGGACAAACAAGCTTCCCAAGGGTTTAGTAACATTGGAGTCTATCTTCAACCCTAATGACCAGTTCCGTAAAGAAAAGGCTAACATACAGGTCAAGAGGGAAGATTCAGAGCCAATTCCGGTTGGAGAAGGCAAAACACTTCAAATTGGTAAAGTGGCCCCTTGAGCGGGAGAAATCAGATTTCATACGGCTTTGTCAAGAATTTCCGGATGTCTTCGCTTGGAGCTATGAAGACTTGAGAGGATTCAATCGAATTTGGCACAACATACCATAGAATTGGATCCAGATGCTAAGCCCATCAGGCAGAAGACCAGAGACTGTTAACCCTCACATTGAGCCTCTAATGAAGAAAGAGCTAAATAAGCTAATAGAGGCAAGCATTATATTCCCGATCAAGCACTCAAGCTGGGTTGCTAACTTGGTTCCGGTCAGGAAGAAAAGCGGAGAAATCAGGTTGTGTGTGGACTTCCGAGACCTCAATAGAGCATCTCTCAAAGATCATTACCCGCTTCCTTCAATGGAACAAATATTGCAAGTAGTATCCGGTTCAGAGAGATTCTCTCTCCTAGATGGCTACTCAGGGTATAATCAGGTGATGGTGAAAGAAGAAGACCAATTCAAGACAGCCTTCACAACTAAATGGGGCACATATGCTTACAAGAAGATGCCATTTGGGCTGTCCAACGCTGGTGCTACCTTTCAAAGGGCAATGGACATGGCATTCAAAGGCTTGATCAACAAGATAGTGCTGATATATCTAGATGATATCACTGTCTTCTCAAAGAATGCAGCAGACCATCTCTTTCACCTCAGGCAAGTGTTTCAGAGGTGTAGAAAGTTCGGAGTATCTTTGAACCCCAAGAAGTGCATCTTTCTTGCACATGAAGGAAAGCTCCTTGGCCATGTTGTCTCGAAAGAGGGACTGGCAATTGATCCAGAGAGGGTTGAAGCCATAAGAGCACTGCCATTGCCAAGTCACAAGAAGGCTCTTCAAAGTTTCTTGGGAAGGATCAATTTTGTCCGCAGGTTTATCCCAGATTTTGCAGCCCTTGTCAAGCCCATCACCAAAATGTTAAAGAAGAGCATGGCTTTTAAGTGGATAGCAGAAGGCAAGGAGAGTTTTGAAGCAATCAAAGAAGCTATCTCTCAAGCACCAACTCTCATCAACCCAGACTTCTCCAAGGATTTCATCCTCTATGCATTTGGAGGTGATGACACTATTTTGCCATTCTGGTACAGTAGAACAAAGATAATGATGAGCAGCCGATTGCCTTTTTTAGCCAGAGCCTAGATGACTGCGAGGTGAGGTACTCTTTTATTGAAAAGCATGTACTTGCAGTAATCAGAAGCTTGAAGAAATTCAAGCATTTAGTCTCAAACAACAAGGTCCAGTTGCTGGTCTCACATGCTGGAGTTAAGGACTTCCTCCTCAACAAGGATTTGAATGAGAAAAGGGCAGGTTGGATCACCGTGTCATGGAGTATGACATTGAGATCAAGATCACCAAGCTGGTAAGAGGAAGGATTTGTGTGAGCAGCTGGTTTTAGGAAGCAAAAGGAAGTATGCAATGAAGAAGAGGTTGTTTTTGATCGGGACAGCCATGAGCCAAAGCGGCAATCATGAAGAAGACAATGCTTCCCCATTCCTTGCTTTGGACCCAAGGTATTATGCACTTCCTAGGTACAGGCCAGTGCCCCCCAGAGATGAACAAGACCCAAAGGAGACACTTCAGATTACAGGCTGTCCCGTATGCCATTGTTGATGGAGTTTTGTTCAAGAAAGATGTAAATGGAGTGCTGTTGAGATGCATTAGCACAGGTCAGATTCAAAGGGTATTGGAAGAGTTTCATGGTGGACCAGCTGGTGGCCATTTTGTGCCAAGAGTGACAGCTCTAAAAATTATGAAGGCTGGTTATTATTGGCCTAAAATCTTCAGCGATTGCTACGCATGGATCAAGAGGTGTAAGAATTGTGCATTCTTCACAGGAAAAGAGAAGTTTGCTGCCCTTCCATTGCATCCAATCTCAGTTGACCAGCCATTCATGCAATGGGGTTTGGACTTCATTGGAGTCATTAATCCCAATTCAAGCCAAGGGCATAAATGGATTTTGATCAGCCACAGACTACTTCACCAAATGGAATGACGGTAGCACTCAAAGAGGAAAATGAGTCTAGCATCTTAGACTTTTATGAGGGAATAACAACCGATTTGGTGTACTGCCACAATAATCTACGATAATGCATTGGCATTCATTGGATCTAAGGTAGTGAGTGGGTGTCAAGAACGGTATTTACCTAAGCACTTCATCGAACTATTACCCTCAGGGTAATGGCCAGGCCGAGTCTACAAACAAGAACTTGTTGAGGATCATTAGGAGAACTCTTGATGAGAATCAGAGGTCTTGGCATACCAAGTTGAAATCAACCTTATGGGCTGATAGGATCACTCCCAAAAGATCCACAGGTAACTCTCCATTCAGGCTTGTCTATGGAAGAGAGGCAATCTTGCCCATGTCACTTGAGTTGCCAACATTGGAACTCATGAAGCAGCTGGAGTTACTTGAATTTGAGCCCATGGAGGTGAGGTATGCAGAGTTGATGGAGCTACAGGAGATCGAAATTCAGGCATCCCAAGCAATGGAAAAGGATCAAGCTTTGATCAAGAAGACCTTTGATAGGAAGGCCAAAGATAGATCTTTTCAAGTTGGAGATCTAGTGTTGAAATGGGATGTGGACAGGGCAAAACCGGGAAGGCATTCAAAATTTGATGCCATTTGGAGTGGCCCATACATGGTCACGAAGTGCAAGAGTAGCAATGCTTTCCAATTGGCCTCATTGGACGGTGAAGAACTGCAGATTCCAGTAAATGGAATCTATCTCAAACATTGCTACTGAAAATAAAAGGTTCACCCTTGTAAATATTAGCCTAGATTTCAATTCCTCTAAGTGTGTATGCACATTGTCTTGTTGTAGTTAGGTTTCAGTTTCCCTAAGTGCTTTGGCGCAGGTTTTGTCGCTCCTAGATTGAGTTTTTCAGTTCAGCGTGCTCTCGTAGAGGGAGTTGTAGCATCAGGCTCATTTCAGGTTATTGCTTATGACTCCATGCCCAACGGATCACTAAAAGGCCACTGATCTTCTACCTAGCAGGCAGGTGACCCCGAAAAGTCACCAAATTGTTATCCAAATTTCACCCCCCAGAGTTAATTTGATAACATGCATCAGAGTTTTTAGTTCCAAGCAAGTAGATTGATTCAGGGGAAAATCGTAAAATTGGCTAAGTCCTACTCAAGGCCACCTTTGGGATAGTTGGAACAATTATACGCGGAAGGCGCGGATCGGCCGAAAAGCCTCCAGGCAGCCCAAATAGAAAAGGGACATTTGGGACAAATGGACGCGAAATGCCCAAATCGGCGAAAGAAAGAAAATTTGTCCAAGTCCTTTACTGGGAGCAAGCGGGACAAGAGTGCGCGGAGGACGCGAACAGCCAAATCGGGCGAACCGGAAGAATTTGTCCCAGACAGCACTGGGACATTTGGGACAAATGGACGTGAAGGACACGAACCGGCGGATCGGCGAAACAGGAAACTTCAGCACAAGGACAAGTGGGACAAAGGGGCGCGTGGGACGCGGATAGCCGAAGGAGCCAAAAGCCAATCAGATCACGCCACGTGTCACCGGCAGAAAAGGGACGAGGAAGCCCATTTTGGGCGGATCGGAGGATTCTGTCCCGTGAAGCACTGGGACATTTGGGACAAAAGGACGCGGTGGATGCGAAAATCCAGCAGGCCCGTGGACAAATCACAGCATGACACGTGTCGCCAAGGAAAAAGGTCCAAAAGGTCAAAGGGGCAAGTTTTCGAGCACTGATCCGAACCAATGAAATAGTGCCACATGTCCAAGTTTAAGGGCCCACAAGAAAAGCCCACGAAAAGGTGGAGAGAGAAAATTGCTCAGTGAACCAGAGCCTGCCACGTGTCATCCAGATGGCAGAGCGCGGGAAAAGAAATTTAAAAATCCGTTTTCCTGTTTTGTGCCCTAAATCTTCAGACCTTTGTATCTTTCGATCCAAGCTTGGATTTGCACGTTCTTTATATCAACGGAAAGCTGTTGAAATTCTCTACATGATTCTAGGATCAATCTCACATTTTGGTGTAGTTTGGAGGGAGAAAATTAAGAAAACATCTCTGACGCGTGGTGATAGACAGAAGTAATGCTTCAACAACCAACTTTAATGCAGCAGACAGCTCGCCGCTCCTGTTAGACAGCCCGCCGTTTTGCTAGGATCCGCCGCTTCTGTCATAATGAGATGATTTTAAATGCTACCAAGAAGTGGTTGGGGCAGATTCTAGATTTCCTCTCTCTTCCCTCTCTCATTTCTTGATATATATTGTAAAGAAGAGCTCCTTTAAGGGGTCGGACATTTTTGTTTTGCATCCTCCCTTATTCCCTCGCTTGCCAGAGAATTTGTGGAGCTTTCAAACCTCCCATATGGGTTGTAATGCCAGTCTTTTTGCCTCTTGGCCACTGCAATGTACTGTATCGACTCTTGAGCAATAATATATGTGTTGTGATTGACTCTCGACCCTCTCATGTATTCATTGTTGTCATTTTGATCTCTTATTGCAGTTTGGTTACCTGTGCATGGTGTTTGTATTGCATCTATGTGGTCTGTGTTAAATTTGCAAAATGAGTGTCTAACATTCCTCGGTGCATCACCTTTGTAGTTTAGGTTTTATTCTATGCATTTTCTTACCCTGTCTCCTTGGTAAGTTAGATTAGGTTTTAGCAAACCCTCTGCATTTTTGTGTGCATCTGAACAGAGGAATAGGAACCAACCTTCTCTGGAGAATCTTTTCTCATCTTTACAAGTCCCACGCTTGGAGAAAGGATTCCATGTTGTGCAATCACACTGGATGCCTGAACATCAACCTAGAAACTTGATTTGCATCCAGGGGTCTTTGTGAGTCTGCAACAATAGTTAGTAGTCAATAGATTATTGAAAACATAAAGAGGACAATAGAGACAATTTAAGTTGTTAGGGATATTCTCTAACAAGGAAATGAGAAGAGGCAAAAGACAGGAAAACACACGTATAATTACTCTTGGCTCAAGGCAACTATTTATAGAAGGTGGTGGTACCATTGCCACCCCTAAAAAAATTGCCATTCCACAGGGAAATTTTCCCAAACTTCAATTACTCCTTCTTCATTCAAGGTGGAACAATTCATTCCTACGAACACCTCAAGTATTGATTACCTAGTTGAGTTTGACAATAAATCAAAAAGAGATAAAAGAAACAAGAAGAAAATTCTACAGGATACTGGAACTTCAGAACCAACCACAATCGGGTATTTCCTACATATAACCTAGACACATATACCATGGAATACATGTATGTTGTGCCCAAAGTTGTAAAACCAGATAATGAAATGGTTTCTAGTGACTACGAGATGACCTCCCTTCAAATGGATCTTAAGGCAATGAAACCTTATGAAAAAATTAATGTATCGAAAAGGAATAATGATGTGGTTTACATAGCATTACTGAAGGCAGAGAGGGAGAAATATAAGTTGAATAATAAGATTCAAAATTTAGAGGCAGACCTAGAAAATGAGAAAGCAAAAGGAAAAGTAACAATTAATAGGACATGTGAGTTGGAGAGGAAGATAAAATCATTTTCCGTTATAACTACAATTGTTGTAAATGAACAGGCACATGTAGAACTAGAAGAGGTGAAGAAAAAGTTATAGGAAACAACGAGTAAGAATGATAGATTACAAAAATCATTGGGAGAATTGAAAGAGGTTATGAAGGAAGAGAAAGAAAAGGTCAAAAAATGGGAACAGACACTAGATGATGAAAAAAACAAAATGAAATAATGCAACAGGAATTGGTGAAAGTAAAAAGAAAATACAGTCTTCCAACATCAAACTATCTAGATTTCATAAAAAGGCATTGATTAATATGATCAGATAATGTTTGGGGGAAAATAAACCAAAAAATTGATGATTTGGTTCTATGAATACATAACAGGTAGTAGAAAAGTGATGGCTTTAAGAGAGGATACAGTAAAGAAAATTTTGGAAGTTATCTACAAATTCATTGCCACAGAACTAGCATCTAGAGGAATTCAAAACCGGTTTGATGCCTCAATAAAGGTATCATCTATCATTTGGAAGTGTGTGATGTTAGGCAAAACATAGGAATTGTTGAATACATGTCAAAGAATGTTACAAGACCTGCATGGAAAGGAACAGGAGTTCACAAAGATTGGTTTTCCAATGCCTTTTGACAATACATGTCAATTTATTAAGAAGGATGCATTCCAAAAGAAGATGAAAGAAAAATGACTCAAGAGAAGGACCGAATTCCTAAGAAGCTAAATGAGAATAAATTTTTTGACTCTATTAAACCATTGATAACATTATCATTAATTTTGCATACAACAGTAGAGGAAAGTTCCATTATCAGTTATGAATTGCTAACAAATTTACATATCAGTCACTCTGATTTACAACAAATTACAATTCCAATAGATGAAGAGTGGAGCATGTTACAGAAGATGATATAATTTTTTAAAGTTGTGGAGCCTGATTCCAAGTTGAAGTGGCAGTTTGGTTTTTTTGTTTCTATTATTTGGGAGGAAATCATGGTCATGGATAAAAATAGTAAATTGTCTTATTAATAGACTAGAGTTATCTTTATGTTTATTGTATTAATAAACATGTGATATTTAGGTTGTTTGTGGTTGAAGAAAACTTTTACAAAGAGGTGCACAAGTTAAATATATATGTGCATGGATTTACTCTTTAGTGTATTTAGATCCATTTTGAAAATTGTTCCATTTGTTGCAATGACAATCTTCAATTTTTTCATACAAGGCATGTCTCAAGAAAGTTGAATGAGGAATAGTGTTATTTTTAAATTTTCATTTCAATAATGATTCAAGCAAAGCCACTTATTCTATCTCAGAATTAAGCACCACAACTCTTATATGCCTAAAGTATATAATAATGTAAATGCATTGTGATTTAATAGCCAACCAGCCGCGGTGTATGCTTTCTATAAAAGAGATCAACAACATTGTATGTGAAATATATTAAATACTCATTAAAACATGACTTTGTAATGTTTCTGCAATCAAAATGGAAATGGAATCAATATGATTACCTTTAGGCACATGTAAGTTTGGGGTGAGTGTTAATCCTTGTTTGAGATTTAGAACAATGTACTAAATATTTGAATATGTTAATTATTATATGAACATCTATATCATGGGATATCCACCAATGGAAGCTTCCAACTTGATGGACCAGATCATCTCTATCATTTGATTCACCAGATCTCTGAGACCGACTCTCTCTTTCTTGACAAGTAAACTATTGCAATAGGATTGTCTGTTGTATTTATGCCATTTTTTTCAACCCCTCTCCTTTTAGTAATCAACTTCCATACTTTGAGCCACGTCGTATGGAAAGTTATCCACTTTGTATCATGATGTATAAATTTTCAAACAATTTTCCAAAAAAATTCAAGCTTGTTTCATAATTTTGACTTTATAAAGGCCAAGGCACTGAAAATTCTCTCATCTTCAACTGAACCCAAAATCATTGTTTGACATAGATCAACCAATGAGAAAAACTCGGACATGGTTTGTTGTAAAATAGTACTCACCCCAACTTTTTCCATAGCCAGGTTATTGCTCCACATTGTAAGGGATTATCCAAATCTTTGAATTGTTGAATCATTGTAGTGGAAAATTCATGAGATTGAGCACTCAAACTATCCTTGCTTAAAATACCTGCAATATTCATTCCATTGATATCAACAGGCTTACAAAAATGTTGAATCAATGTATTCAACCTCTTGAAGTAGTCTTCTTGCATATGTCTTTCATTTTGGACAGGATTCCAAAAGGTCAGATTTACTATAGCCATTGCTTCAAGTAAAGCATCCCTTCTAAATCGCTCCCTTATTTATTCTAGTAGGGACACTACAATTTCTCTTAACCTCACCCTTGTTGATGATACAATGTTATCAAACAACAACCCTATGACTTTTACCTCCTCAACCTTACCGGCTACTACTTTAAACATGTACATCGGTATCTCATATCCATGTACAGAAGCACATACTTCCCCAAACAAGTTGAGATTCAGAAAGCTACTTGCATTTCCAATATTTATCAAATAATTCCAACCATCAAATGTTGGACCTGTAAAAGTAGTTTCATTGAGATAAAAATATTTTATTTTTATACAAACTCATTTCCTCAAACTAGAAAAATCAACAATATAGATAGTTATTTCTTATGTTTGTTTAATTAAACAATACATTTCTTCCAACATGGGAAGGAGACCACACAACATCATAAATGACTCTATATCAGTCAAATGATGTATCAAATCTTGGGCCTTGTCCACTTCCATGTGATTCTGCCACATCACTCCTAATAAGGATTGATACTCTTCGTACACCCTACGAACCGGTTGGTACAATGAGATCCACTTGGTGTCGACATCTTTTAATAGTTTATGCCCATTTTTTAGTCCTTTTGAAAATATTTGGAATTCCATGAACCTTTTAGGACTACAGCAGAAATAAGCATGCACCTCTCGAACAAGGTCTTCAAATTTTGCTATAGGTTTAAATTTTCCAACTATTTTGTAAGTTAGGTTCATTCTATGAGCCATACAATGAATGGAAATCATATAAGGGAAATGATATGTTTGGATTCTTACACACAGGCCATTACAATGACCTTGCATTACAGATGCCCCATTTTCCCGACACATACCAACTTTGATGTAATTGCAGCATCATCCATGTCACTAATCTCCTTCAAAAAATTTATCACCAACTCACAAAGGTTTTTAGCATTGGATTTCTCTCTCATCTTGTGAATGGAAAGTAAGTGAGGTTGTCTCACATAATTCTCAACAGTATACACATGCATATAGACCCAAGCATTATTTATCTATTGTTTTAACCTCATCAATAGACAGATATGTATCGTGTAGACTTCAGTTCCTCTTTCAAGTCTTCTTTCTAAACCATAGCTAGCCATTTTTCCCAATCCTAACCACTACTTTCTAACCAGTGGGAATGAGGAAAGTGTGGGACACCAAGGAAAGACACCATCTTATTTTGTTCAAGAAAATCTATTATAGGACATCCTCTTTTCAAAATGTGAAAAATAGTAGCTAGTTGAACTGTTTTACTGAAAAGATTGTTTTGAACGATCTTGTTGAATTAAGAGGTAATTGTCCCTCCATTCGTTACAACTATTCTTTCATTTCTCTTGTCTATTCAAATTATTTTTCATACCTAATATGCAAACAATCATCTGCAGTTTTCCATCTGGCAATATTCTTCTCAACGCCATCTACAATTATATTTTCATATATATTTCCTACATGCTTCTCAATAGTATCCAACTTAAGTTGCATTGTCTTGTCCCTACCCAATCTCCAGCTACAAATTGTACATTTTCATTCTTTAGGAGGTTCATCTTTATTCTCATTTTTAACAAGTTCAATAAATGGAAACTTAGAAACCCACTCTAACTGAAACTCCTTCCCAAGTCCCATTTTCTTTCATTTCTCTTTCTTTCAGAAATAGGTGTCTGTTGAGTATTTTCCTTGGTGGAATTTATACTTCGTTGACTCTGCCATAATTTTCACCTCCAACATTCACTTGGGAACTAACAAGTGATGTAGTGTCATCTTCATTCAATTGGGCAGGTGGTACAGTGTCAAACTCAACATCATTCAATGAAATGTCTTCAAGGGGAGGCATTTCATTTTTGTTGTCATTGATAAAGATCAGGAAAATAAAAATGAACACATTCTCATTCTCGAAGTTTCATTTTGAATGTAATCATTATCCTGTATTGTGATGGTATGGTTTCTCAAAATAAGATGCTATTTTTTGAATTTCAGTACCACTACTATAAGGGGTTGGAATAGAATTTTTTCCTGAGGCTGAGCTTCCCTTTTTAGGTGTCATTTTTTTGAATCAATGAATCCTGTAGAATTGAAAGAAAAAAAGATGCATTCAATACATTATGTTTCCATGGTTTAAAAAGTTTGAAGTACATTGCAGTGACGAAAATCGTGGTAACAAGAAGCATGCTTGTGACAAGATGTATGTACTTTTCCCACAACTGCTATTTTTGTCTTTTATTTTTCTAAATGCTAATTATCTGGATTTTGGTTCATTGTTGTAACTTTTTTCCCTTTTGCATTTCTTGAATTTTTCACTTTGCACATCTATGTATGGCCTCTATTTCGTACATTATTATTTTTCAGCATTTAGTTAACCTCCCATTCCTGAACAAATCCTCCTAGTGGATTTGAACCCCATGGAATGAGCCACAGTTGATATGTTTTCAAGTCCGGAGTGGGTCACAACTCCCGGTAGGTCTATTCCATGTGTCATCATTCGCTCGGTCTCCTTAGGAAATGCCCATGGTGAACGTGAAACCTACATAATGTATGAAATTTTATAAATCCTTCAAGTCCGCTATGGGATAAGGAAGTGTTAGTAGACAATCATGGTATTGGTCATGGAATAAATGGAAAGTGAAAGCATGGTGTGTGTGTGTGTGTGTGTACTATAGAAGAGAGAACATTAACAAAAAGGATTCAAAGAAGATACATTGATAAAGCAAGGAATATACAGAGCAGCAGCTCGTGGAGATGTATGAAGTTATTTTAAATAAAATATATATATATATATACATATATTTATTTACGTAGAATCTAGATGTATCTAAGATAGGAAAACTAGTTATGATTCTCTGCAAGCGGAGGACTATTCTAGATGACATAAAAATCATAGTGGTTATGAGGATGAGGATGTTCAAGACTTTGTAATAACTTACAAAGGTGGAATCACAGATAAAGAAATGCGACATGAAAGAAAACAGGTCTCAAATAGACTGAGGACTCACCTGCAATAAGTGCTTCTAGGATGTAAACTACAACACACTAGTGGCGCTGACAAGACTTAGATTTATTTGAAATTTTGTAAGCAAATTACAATATGCCAATTCGCTAAATCCCTTTCTACTACTTCACAAATATGCAAATTGGAAAATCGCAGGAGAACATCACCTCTGTGTATATATCGGGAAAATTTCAGGAATGTTTTCTTGGCCAAATAAGGTTCCGTAGATTTCTTGGCGAAACATTAATGTTTTCAAATCTCGCACGCGTCGATTTCTTGGTGAAACATTAATTTTTTCAAATTTTTGTGTGTTGATTTCTTGGTGAAACATTAATGTTTTCAAATCCCTATGCGTCAATTTCTTGGCAAAACATTAATGTTTTCAAATCTCGACACGGCGATTTAATATAAAAATATACATTGAGATTGGAAATTCCTTAGCGATTCAAATGGGGCTGATTATTTTATGGTATTTTTAGGTGAACACTTTGGGTATTTTTGTTGTTATAGTATTCACCAAAATCAAATTCCCGAATTCTACTATTCACCAAACTACGAATATTCACAAACTAAAATTTTCCCTAACCACAACACCTAGGACAATATTGGATCTATGAAACATGGTTACAACTACACCGACATCCCCTCTCATGGTATCTCATCTACACTTAATAGATCAATCAAGAAATTTTTGATATGGGCGGTGTCCCCTGTCATACTCTATCAACTTCCTGGATTGGTACTCTGAGTATCCTCCAGACATCCTCAAGAGTAACAGTCATCTCACCGGTGGGTAATCAAGCAATGACTCACCTTTGTGTCACCTCTCAGCCAAGGCTATGAGAAGGCTATGATCAAGTGTAATATGTGGCATCCATGCCACATATGCAAGCCCCATCACGTCCAATGTAATCTCCAAAAATATTCTCTCACATCGAGAGAAGGTCGCCTCAAAGGTAGCTAACCTACCGTGTTGCTCCCAAGTCTATAAGGAAGGAAGCTACATCTGCAAGATCAAGCAACACACTCATTATACTTTCTTCTATCTAACATCATCTAACGTTAGCCTACTCACCCCTACATTCTTCTAAAAAATTCTTAATTTCTTCTAAGGTTGATTAAACCCCCTTTTATCTCTCGCATGCCCCTAAAGACACTTGCATACCCCTATTAGCGTATGCACACCGAAAACACATATGTACCCTTCTCATCACCCACGCACTCATTCAAACACATGCACACACAACTATTTGACTTACCTAAGTCGGTGCTTCAAGGGCCCTTTCTTGAGCTCGTGCGCACCTACCCGCACCTAAACGTCCGTCGCTTTGTATGCAAAACCCATCCCCAACGCATATGCACTCATCCTAACGTATACACGCATGTGTATATGTCCTACCTATTCCACGATGCCCATGTGCCCTCGACCATGTATGTGCTCGTGTGCCCCGATAACGTATGTGTGCCCAAAGGTGCGTGCATACGCTATCATGGCACTTTTAAAAGCGTAATAAATGCACTTAAATGCTAAAAACATAAAGAATGGATCAAGTACTCACGTAGGGACCATTGTTGCACACCCGCACATACTCTCGACTATTTCTCGCTCACCTCTTGCGCCTTTGATCTCGTGTCATATTTCTCAAGGGTCGAGAAAGTACCATGGTAAAATTGGCAAGTGCTTGGTAATAAATGAATTACTCACGATGATTTACCTCCTCCAAAATGTGTTTTACCTATCGTGATGGTCAAGATGCATGATATGGCCTCCGCAATCATTCTAACCTCTTCTATAACCTTCAAGGATATTTATTTTTATAAATTGTCATTTTTTGCCCGTTTTTACCCTACCAGAGCATATTTTCCCTACCTGGTGACCCTTTCTTTTCCTATGGAATCTTTCTTACTTTCAAGTGATCTTCTCTCATCTAATTTCTTCTAAAAATAAAAATCACTAAATAATTACAAAAATCAATATTTTCAAAAAAACTAATTGGTAAAAAAATTTCAAAAAAATCGTAAAAATTCAAAAATTTGCAAAAATGGTAAACCGATGGTATGCAGCTGAAAACTATGTCAAACATATTATATTAAAATTATATCTTTCTTTCGTTTTCACTTATTTCTGTAACAATGACTCATAGATCATTTGGATCTACCCCATTAACAAATTTGTTCTGCTTGCTCCATCTATACTATCTTGGCACAACGAGTTGCTTGGTATTGTTTCGTGGTGCACAAATGATTTTTCATATACCCTTGTATTTGTTATATTTCTCCTTGTATGCATCCTTTCTTTGAGCCCCACGTTTAACCCTTGTCTTTATACATGAACAAGTTGGAGCTGAAGCTTGATAACAAAACATTTGTGCAACTATCTAAAACATTGTTGGTTTAAGTATGTGTGTTTGTACTTATTTCCCTGTTAGGTTGGCTTGTTTAATTTCTCGTATTGCATTGCATTATGTATTTTTCATGGAGTTAAGTATTTTTGGCAATGAACAGTTGTTCATATTATGGTTTTTCATTTCATCTTACACTTTTTTTGTATGCATTCATTTCAATAAATGGTCGATGATGTATATCATTAGCAATATGATGAAATAAAGTTGTTTACATTAGCTAAAAGTAAATTATTTCCATCCCCTTCATCTTCATTTTCTCTCCTATCATTCTCTTATATTCTATGTTATTCTTCCAACTCACTTAGGGCAATAGGGATCACCGCTACAAAATATTTCTACATATCTATTAAGAAAGGCATATCTTGTGCTTCACAATGATACATCCATGAAGTTTTCAACAACATAGTTTGTACTAGTATCATGTGGGGAATGATATTTAGTATGTCATCATTTGTCTCCCATTGATTGGGATCCTCCCCACTTTTTCCTTTTCTCTTCATCTTTTCAATCGTCACTCGACTTCTTTCATCACCCCATCAACACTCGAGGGGGCATCCTTCATTCTACTAATTTTTCTTCTACTCCTTCAAAAAATTTACTTGTTTATGCTTGTCTACTATTTTTGAAGTGGCGTCACCTACACCACCCCAAAGAGGGGCAGCGTAGACACCTAAAATCCACTTAAGCAATTTTATTACTTAAATTACACTAATGACCTTCTCATCTTCTCCTCCGGTCAATTAACGACACTTCGTCAATTAACTATTCTTCACTCCATTCTTAGATTCCCATTCACAACATTATTTTGGTCATAATCCCTCTATAATCAACTAATTTGGCTAATATACCCTCTTATTAGCTAAACATCCCCCTTTTAACCATTCAAAATCTCCCCATTTCCCTCTAGACCACTTCTACAAGCTTCCTAGCTATTAATCAATTACATGTGATTAATTAGACCCCTCCTAACTCTCATAGGTTACTTGTTGGGGTTAGCAAACCTTTTGTACAGATATAATTATCAGATCTAAGCATAAAAGTAATCAATACAAAAATAAACAAGAAGAAACAATACACAAGATTTGATATGGTTCAACCAAAGTGTGGGCTTCTTCCACAAAGAAACGGCCAATTTTACTATCATAGAGGAAATACAATGAAGATTTGCAATCTTCCACACCTTCTTGGAAATCATGTACTTTCTTCTCTACAAATTTCTCTTTCCTCTCAAAAACAAACTTCTCTCTATTCTTAATTGAATTCACTCTTTTAAAACCCTAGCTTTATGCTTATATATGCATCTACAATCTTAGGGCACTTTAGCAATGCAATTACAACCATTGGATTCACTTTACAATTACGATAGATCTAATTCCCTGCATCTTATTTATAGTAGTCGGGGACAGAAACCAATTTTGGTTAGCCTTAACCAATGTTAGTTCCTCCTTACCTAAAGCGATACTAGTCCATGGGTGACCGATGGCTATTCGTCACCGACGCTGCCATTCTTGTGTATTCCAGCAAGTCTGTAAAAGCATGCCAGTGAAGTGATTAAGCTCCACAACTCAACAATATTCCACTTGGAGATAAATTTTTGCATTATACCATACAACTCCATCCTTTGATTCTTTCCTTTGGTTTGTTTCTCCCTCTTAAAGTCTCAAACTCGAAGACCAACAGAAGTGGAGTGTAGCTCCAACTTATCCTTTACCAACGGTTTTGTTAGCATATCCGCAAGGTTTTCCTTTGTATGAATTTTCTCTGACTTTAGTTTCCCATCCTCCAATACATGCCATATGAAGTGATAGCTCAAATGAATGTGTTTCATTCTAGAATGGAACGCTGAGTTCTTTTTCCAGATGAATCACACTTTGACTATCATTGTACAAACTGCAATCCTCTTACTCATTTCCCAACTCTCCCATGAACCTGCTCATCCATATCATCTCCTTGCTATCTTTTGTAGCTACAACATAATCAGCCTCTGTAGTAGACAAGGCCACAACCTTCTGTAATCTAGAAATTCAGCTAACTATCATGCCACCTACTATGAAAACATATCCAATGGTGCTCCTCCTACCATCCAAATCACTAGCCATGTCTGAATCTACATAGACAAGTAAATAAGTAACTAACCCTCCATAGCATAACTACATGTTAGATTTCCCTCTCAAATAGCTAAGAATCCATTGGATTGTTTTCCAATGCTCTTTACGTGGATTGTCCAGAAATATGCTCACAACTCCCACTACCTATGCAATGTCTAGTATGGTATAAAAATAGAATACATCAAGCTCCCAATTCTTTGAAGCATACGTGGAACTCATGTCATATACTCAACCTCCTTGTGTGATGTAGGACACTGATATTTTCTTAATTTGAAGTGTCAAGCCATAGGTGTACTTACAGGTTT
This sequence comes from Taxus wallichiana var. yunnanensis, assembly GCA_018340775.1. NCBI lineage: Eukaryota > Viridiplantae > Streptophyta > Pinopsida > Cupressales > Taxaceae > Taxus > Taxus wallichiana. The sequence continues at coordinate 737,684,067 of CM031235.1, read as the reverse complement.
TGAATTTTATAAATTAAACCTTTCCAACACCTTATTGATAATGCTCCAGAGACAAATACAACTTCATTTTCTTCCTGTCACTATGAATTTACATGCCAAGGATTCTATTTAAAGCTCCTAAATACTTCATTACAAATGTGTGAGCTAGATTTTCTTTAAGCTCACCAATGTCTTGTATACTAGATCCTGCAATAAGCATATCATCCACATACAATAACAAAATAATATAGCTCCCATTTCTAAGTATTTTGAAATAAACACAGTGGTCAAATTCACATCTCAAATAACCATGCTCATGCATAAAACTATTAAACCTCATATACCATTTCCTTGGAGCTTGCTTGAGCCCATATAGGCTCTTTTTCAATCTACACACAAGTTTCTCCTTACCCTTGACTTCATACTCAAGCGGTTGATTCATAGAAATCTCTTCCTCTAAATCACCATGAAGAAATGTCATATTGGCATCAAGTTGCTCTAAATGTAAATCCTCTACTATAACTAAACTCGATACGGTATGAATAGAAGTCATCTTAACAACGGGAGAAAAAAATTCACTAAAGTCAATACCTATTTTATGCGTTAATCCCTTTACTACAAGTCTTGCCTTGTATCTCTTATGTCCACCCTCTTTTTCCTTGATCCTGTAAACCCACTTGTTGTGCAATACTCTTTTATCTACTAGAAACTTAACCAAATTCCATGTCTGGTTCTGCTCTAAGGATTCCATCTCCTCATTCATGCCCTGTTCCCACTACTTGTGGGAGTTATCCTACATTGCTTCTTCAAATATTTCTAGTTCACCACTATCAGTCAATAATAAATAATACAAGGAAGGTTAAAATATTTCTAGAGTTCTACATACCCTTTGTGACCTTCTCATTGAGATTTGGGGTGTCGGAGGCTCAATCTGCTCATCCTGTAGATTTATATCTACTTCCGACGAGTGTGACCGATTCCAGTCACCTTCTATCAATTCGGTTCGGCTAACCGACGTTGGTCCTGTCTCGTAACTAACTCCGGTGGGGACCAATTTCGGTCAGGGTAAACCAATATTGGTTATTGTGTAAACCTATAGGTGTTAATTTTGAATCGAGAGTTCATTTTCATCCACAAACTTCTCCATTGGTTCACCTTTGGGTACCAAAACTTGATCCTATATATTCTCTTTTCATTCCAATCAAATTCACGACTCCTAATTATCGTAGAACCTTCTAAATCCCAAAACCGAATTCGAAATCACATGAACCATAACCAATGAAAGTACATCTTTTGGATTTTACATCCAATTTCTTTCTATTTTTCTTATCAATATGCACAAAATATTCGAGACAAATACTCTAAGAAAAGAAATATCTACCTTTTTTCTAGTCCAAGCTTCTTCTAGTATTCCACCATTCAGTGCACTTGAAATTCCATGAATAATCAAATAAACCGTCGTGTTTTATCGCATACGCCAAAATGTAAGGGACATCTAGCATGTATCCTCATGCTCATAGCACATTCCATGATTATCATGTTCATTCTCTCTACAATGCCATTCTCTGTGGTGTTCTAAGAACCATTCTTTCTTTTTTTATTCCATTTACTAAATTTTTGTCATGCAAATGTGCAACAGGAAATTGATCATTTCCAAGCATGACAACTATACCCCTGTGAAAAAAATTTCAAGTCTATCACTTCAAAACAACCCGGATCTTTCCAAAGTAAGTCCAAAAACCTCCCAAATAATGTTATACCATTCCCTCGGGTGATTTAGTAAATTCTATTCATTCCCCTAGGTGATTTTAGGAGTTCATTTGCTAAGATACGGTGCAATTGTGAGAAGGGTTATCACTAGCCTTCCTAGAGTGGAGCAACCTCACGGAGCAAAGCAGAAGAGCCTAAGTGGGTATGGATGTGATAAAAATTTATAGGGACTTCATGGAGATTTTTCAATAATATTTTGGAAGGTCTCAGAGAATTTGGGTAATTTCACCAGAATTAGGGTTCACAGGCCTAATCAATGCACGAGGCCAAAGAAGTCATTGAGCTTCGGAAGGTCATTCTGGGAGCTCCAAATGGAGTTATAAGTAAAAAAAAATCTCTGGAAATATGATTCTAATACCTACATGATGGTGAAATCATATTTTTCACAAAACCTTGGTGCATAGAATTTCTGAGCGTAGTTTTTCTCAAGCACAAGTGGAGTCTCAAATCACAATTCTAATTTTTCAGGAATCAGATGGTTTAATAAATACATGATACCCCCACCATTTGATTTAAAATTCCATTTCCAATCAGGATCATATAAAATTTCACCAATAAATTCCATCGGGAGCTCAAGTTATCATCATCCCAAGTTGCCCTCTCAAAGGCAGTTCAGGAGTTAGTCAATTTTCAGGAGGACACATGTCAACACTAGGATCTGGCGGGATTTCATGTCCCCAACTTCTATGAGGTCATGTACACTAGCCTTGGAAAAATTATCCCAGCCCCCATGTGACCTCTGGGACCCTCATGTGACCTCCAAACTTGATAGTTCAGCCCCCAGGTGCATTTTTGGAGCATCCATTCCCTATCGTCGGATCAAGCACCACGTGTCAGCTCCAGGACCACCATGGAATTTTATGTCCCTCATTTCCTTGAGTTCAGGGACATAAGGCATGGAAAAATTCACCTATCCCCTATGGGGATTCTTTGGTCACCCACGTGACCCGCTTCCCCCTCGGTGCGTTAAAGTTGATTTTGGAGCACTCATTCCCTATCATCAAATCGCCGCCATGTGTTTCCATCTTATCATCGTGGAAATTTATGTCCCTAAGGTCAGGGGCATCAAGGGTGAAAAAGTTCACTCAACTCTATGTCAAAAATTTGAAAAAAATTCTAATTGTTAGTTGTTTCTTGTTGTTTCGTGCTACTTCTCACTGCCAGAAGAAAAGTTACAGAGAACACCTTACTCTACCATTGCCAAAGCTTGAACCAGCTCCATCACAATGCATTATCCTTCACTCCATGATGAAACATAGGTCTTAGAAGAATAATTCATTGAGATAAGAAAAATAAGTGGAGAACAGAAAAGAAGAACAGTGGAAATCCTCATTGCCATAAAACGAAGATTTGAAGATATCTTGCAAACCAATACACAGATTGGCAAACCGTCATTGATGATTTCTTATTTATTAAATTCCATTAAAAATCATATTCAAACCTCCAATTTGCAGCAAGTAATGCTCACAGTGAATAAATTTCACTTCCGACTCCACGAAGAACAAAGTTCAATTTCTATCAAACCGGTCATCAGATTGAAGTAAAATTTTGCGTGAAGCACCAGAAGAAAAAACCTATTGCAATGGAATTTATTTTGTCACAAATGGAGACAAAAACTAGACCTGTAAATTTCAAGCTCTATTAATGGCCGCCATGACATAGTAGTGGAAAAAATCAGCAAGCTACCTCTCCACTTCTCAGGGTTCCAGTGGGTGAAATCACACAAAAATTGGAGGGAATGATTGTTGAAAAATCTAGTTTCATGTGAACTAGTTTTGCAACATGAAGCCCCTATTTTTAGGGATATGGAGGACTTATTTTTCATCAGATTTCTTCCCTATCACATGAAGAACATCTGTGAAAAAGGAAGAGAGATACCTATTCAATTCTCAAGGTTCCAATGGGCGAAATCACTCAAAAATTGGAGGGAATGATCATTAAAAAATATAGTTTTACGTGAACTATTTTTTACGCCATGAAGCCCCTATTTTTTAAGGATATGGAGGGATGTGTTTTTTTAATTATTCTACCCATGCCATGAAAATATAATTTTCCTACTTGTTCAGATGGAGTTACTCAAACGCGGAGCGTGGAAACCCGAATAAAACCCAAAATTTTCAAGACTCGTTTTGTCGCACCCTGACATCCGCGGAGCACTTACTAAAAATAGCATGCCTTCCTACATAGGGGTATGTTACTTCAGGTAATCTACCATTTGAAGAGGATATGAAGAAGGTGGTAAACACAGAGGGAATATCGCAGGTAAATTCATCAAAAAGGTCATCTCGGATCGCAATTCATAGTTACTAAAAATAGAAAGTCACACTAAAAGAGCAATTTTGGCATAATGGGACATTCAAGGATAATCATCCAGGGGGACATCATTGTTTAGGATGATCCTAGTCATTTTTACATGGTATTCGAGATCTATCTTAGTTCATTCAACTTGGTGAGTGTTCGTGAGCTAATTTGAAGGAATTTCACAGTGTGTAAGGAGTTTGAAGATTCAGAGTTTCACTACATTTGGAGATTTTCATCAACAAGGATCAATGGACTTCATTAGGAATGACATCTCCTCTTCTCCATTCTCTTTCTCTTTCTCTCTCCTCTTCCCCCAACTTTCTCTCTCTTTCAAATGTTCTAATTCTTCGTTGGGGTTTGTACTTTTTGATATGCCTTTAAGTCACTTAAAAGTGACTTTAGAAACATAATGTAAATTAAGTCGCTTTGATTTTATAAAAGGGACTTAAATATTTTAAAGGAATATGAATAGTCTAAAATTAGAAATAAGGCATATGGAAGGTCATGAGGAAGGTTAAGAGTCATGTCTATTCAATAAATTGTAAAGCCATTCTCATTTTAAAGAGTTGGTCATTAATTTTGTAAGCTCAAGAGTGCATTCTACCTTGAGAGAACAAAGGAGATAGCCAAATTCTTCCTTTCCCCCCTTCTCAATTTCCTCCATTTCTCCACTATGTACAACTTTTTTTTTGAAATTAATACAAGGAGTTTCTAGATTTCTTTGACTAAGGGATTTCTTAACACTTTGTGCTCATCAAATTTCATTTGGTCTTAATGATGCATACAAAGTTGTTTCTTCTCATAAATGCATCTGATGATACTTCTAAATAGTGTGTGTGGGAATCTGATTTTCTACCTGCAACATTAGTCCTCCTACCTCTTTTTTCACTCCCCTTTCCCTCTCTACAGACAAATTCCTCCCTAGCAAGAGATTGCTAGATTTTCCACAGTGGTCGGTGGAGTGCCCTGTTGATCTGGCCAAAAGGCCACCACAGAAATCCACATTTTCTCGTGCATGCATATACAACAATTTCACCGATTAAGTATAGGGACTTATATTCCCAAGGCGTTGGCAATAAATCCACAATTTTGTCCACCTGATAAATTTTCTCGCCAACATGAACAATAATCATTAAAAGCCTTGTTACAGTACTCACCACCATTGTCAAATCTAAGGAATTTTAATTTTTAATTCGATTCATTTTCCACAAGGGATTTCTATCTTTTAAAAGTTTCAAAAACATCATATTTATGATTAATACAATAAACCCATTCCTTTCTTTTGGCATCATCAATGAAAGTAAAATAGTATTGGGATCCACCATGAGAAGCTACATGGACTATTCCCCACACATCTGAGTGCACAAGCTCCAATTTATGATTCTTCTTTGTTGCCCAAAATCTAAGAAATATCACTCTCTTGTTCTTTCCAAAAATATAATGCTCAAGGAAATCAAGATCTACACATTTCATATCTGATAACTTACCCTTTGCCTTTAAGATTTGTATTCCTTTTTCACTCATATGGCCTAGCCGATTGTGCCACATGCTTGTATTTGAATCTAAAGTAGATAGAACAAAAAAGGAATTAGTAATACAGGTAAATAAATACAATGATATTGCCTTCTTGCCTCTTGCCAAAACAAGAGATCCCTTCATAACTTTCAAGATTTGTGTGAGTGTAACCATGTAACTAGTTTCACACAATTATCCACCAGAAATTAGATTTCTTGTAAGGCTTGGAACATGCCTCACATCTTTCAATATCAATGTATTTCCATTCTACAATTTAAGATGAACTTCACCTCTACCAAGTAATATTGTATGGTTCATCATCGCCTAAATAAACATACCCAAAATTACCCTTGACATAATTTCGCAATAGCCCTTATTAGGAGTTCCATGGAAAGAAGCTCATGAATCTAAAACCCGTGACTCAATTTCATTATCCAAGGAGAGAATTAGGGAATCTTGCATTACCTCTTTTGTAGCAACATTTTACTCTTTACCTTTCTCTAGTACATTCTCTTTGTTTTCCTTGAACAAGCAATCCTTCTTTGCATGACCTTTCTTTCCACAATTCTAGCAGATTATACCTCTACCTCTGGATTTAGATCTATCATTCTTAGACTTTGATTTCCCATTATTATTGATCTTGGATCTCTCCTTCTACCTTCCTTGCTTTATACATTCAAATCATTCCCGGATGATGATTCTCATGTACTTTTCTAACGTATTTTCATTTATTCAATATTATACTAACCACGTCATCAAATTTTAAAACATTAGAAGCGTAGATGTTGTATTACTAATAGCCATTACCAAGTTATCCCAATTATCTAGAAAAGAGCATAATAATAAAATTTCTTTCACTTCATCCTCAAACGGAATACTAACGATTTTAATTGATTTATAATAGACCGGAAATCATTTAAATGACTTGATGCGAGATCCACCTTCCATATTTAACTTAAACAATGTTTTCATCAAGTAAACTTTATTTGAAGAACTAGTTTTTCATATAGATTTTCTAAATATTTCATCAACTCTATCGTAGATCATGCTTCGTAATATTCGAAGCCACGATTGTCGTCATTTCAATCTTATAGATCCCATATCCTTTCTATCAAGAAATTTCTATTCTTCATCAATCATCTTTGTAGGTCTTGCCTTCTCATCCAACGATAAGTATAAATATTTCTTATACAAATATTCCTGCACCTACATATTTCATAATATATATTCACCGCCATCAAATTTATCTACTCTGAATTTTCCGTCTTCTCTCATTGTTTTTCTCCCACTTAATCATAAATTCATCGTGAGTAAATATGTCAAAACACATAACCCTCAAACAAAGATGCTCTTATACCAGTTGTTGGGGTTAGCACATTGGTTGTACAAATATATTTATCAGATATAATCATAAAAGAAATCAATATCGAAATAAACAAGAAGAAACAATACACAAGATTTAACGTGGTTCACCCAGTGTGGGCTACTTCCACAAGGAAACAACCAATTTTATTATCACAGAGGAAATACAATGAATATTTTCAATCTTCCACACCTTCTTGGATGTCATGTACTTTATTCTCTACAAATTTCTATTTTCTCTCAAAAGGAACTTCTCTCTATTCTCAATTGAATTCACTCTTCTAAAACCCTAGCTTTATGCTTATATATGTATCTACAATCTTAGGGCACTTTAGTTATGCAATTACAACCATTAGATTCACTTTACAACTAAAGATAGATCTAATTCCCACAACTTAATTATAGTAGTCACGCATAGGTAACCATATTCGGTTATCCTTAACCAATTTCGGTTCCTCCTTTCCTAATCGATGGCGGTTCGTCAATCGACGCGTCGCTTATTGTGTATTCCAGCAAGTCTGCAAAAACATGCTAGTGAAGTGATTAAGCTCCACACTCAACAATCTCCCACTTGGAGATAAATTATTACATTGTACCATACAACTCCATCCTCTGATCCTTTCCTTTGGCATGTTTCTCCCTCTTAGAGTCACAAACTTGAATACCAACGAAATGGATTATAGCTCTAACTTCTCCTTTGCCAATGGCTTTGTTAGCATATCCGCAGGATTTTCTTTTGTATGAATTTTCTCCAACTTTAGCTACCCGTCCTCCAAATCTGTCGTATAAAGTGATATCTCAACTGAATGTGTTTCATTCTAGAATGGAATGTTGAGTTATTTTCCAAATGAATCATGCTTTGACTATCACTATACAAACCGTAATCCTCTTGCTTATTTCCCAACTCTCCCATGAACTTTCTCATCCATATCATCTCCTTTAGCTTCGTGGTTCTGCAACATACTCAACCTTTATAGTAAACAAGGCCACAACCTTTTCGCAATCTATAAATCTAGCTAATTGTCATACCACCACTGTGAAAACATATCCAAAGTGGTGCTCCTCCTACCATCTAAATCACCACCATGTTTGAATCCACATATCCACATAAAGAAGTATCTGACCCTCCATACCATAATTGCATGTCGGATGTCCCTCTCAAATACATGAGAATCCATTGGACTGTTTTCCAATTCTCTTTACATGGATTAGCCATAAATATGCTCACAACTGCCACTAACTGTGAAATGTCTGGTCTGGTACAAACCATAGCATACATCAATCTCCCAACCTCTTTGAAGCATATGGAACTCGTGCCATGTACTCAAACTCCTTGTCTGATGTAGGACATTGATTTTTGCTCAATTTGAAGTGTCTAGCCATAGGTGTACTTACAGGTTTTGAATTTTGTAAATTAAACCTTTCTAACACCTTATTGATATAATGCTTTTGAGACAAATACAACTTCATGTTCTTCATGTCTCTATGAATTTTCATACCAATGATTCTCTTTTTAGCTCTCAAATCCTTCATTGCAAATGCATGAGCTAGCTTTTCTTTAAGCTCACCAATGTCTTGCATACAAAATCCTGCAATAAGCATATCATCCACATATAATAACAAAATAATATAGCTCCCATTTCTAAGCATTTTGAAATAAACACAATGGTCAAATTCACATCTCAAATAACCATGCTCATGCATGAAACTATCAAACCTCATATATCATTTCCTTGGAGCTTGTTTGAGCCCATATAGGCTCTTTTTCAATCTACACACAAGTTTCTCCTTACCCTTGACTTCATACCCAAGCGGTTGATTCATATAAATCTCTTCCTCTAAATCACCATGAAGAAATGTCGTCTTGACATCAAGTTTCTCTAAATACAAATCCTCTCGCAACTAACTGCGTCCAAAGACAAATAGAAGTCATTTTAACAACGGAGAAAAAAATTCACCAAAGTCAATACTTGTTTTTTGTGTAAATACCTTTACTACAAGCCTTGCCTTGTATCTCTTTTCTCCCCCTCTTCTTCCTTGATCCCGTAATCCCACTTGTCTCTACAATGCTCTTTTACATGCTAACAACTTAACCAAATTCTATGTCTAGTTCGCTCTAAGGAGTCCATCTACTCATTCATGCCCTGCTCTCACCGCTTATGGGCTTTATCATGCATTGTTTCTTGAAAGCTTTCTTGTTCACCACTATCATTCAATAATAAATAAGACAAGGAAGGTGAAAATATATCTAGAGGTCTATATACCCTTTGTGACCTTCTCACCGAGATTTGGGGTGCGAGGCTTAATCGCTCATCCTGTAGATTTGTATCTACTTTTTTGATGTGATCGACGTCGGTCACCTTCTATCGATGGTGGTTCGACTAACTAATTTTGGTCTATCTTTGTAACTAATGCTTTGTACAGAGACTCGATGTCTATCGGGAGTAAACCGATAATCGTTAGTTCTTTGTGTCAACTCAGTAGGTGGGTAAGTGCACCAAGTTTGGGGGCCAAAAGGGGGTCTTAAGTGGACGCATTTTTCTGAAAAATAAAAAACTTCAACTTGTATGATTTTTTGAAATAGTTAAACTCAAAATTGGTAGATGTTGTGTAAACATGAATCATAGCATTTTGAGTCTATTTTCTAAGCTACTAAATTTTATTGAAAATGGATAAGTTTAAGTGGGTCAAATAACTAAAATACCAACAAGTGCTCCTATTTTTGTTAAAAAACATAACAAAGTGACTTTCGTGCCCCCACCATTTTTTGAGCACCATTTAGTAGTTTTGAAAACCCTTTGGTAGAAAGATAGCTAGGAGATTCTAGTTTGTGCTAGAATTTTTATTAGATTTTTCTAGAAAATATTTAATTTTTAATCATTTTTCTAGTACATAAATTTTATGTTTTTAAAAATAATGAAGCTCCAACCGTGCCCCCTCCCCCCTAACTACCTCAAAAATATCAAAAATTAGATTTTTTTTAATATGTATAGAATTAGGCCTAGTTTGTGCTAGTATAATTTGTTTTCAATTTTGATGACCCAAAAAAAAGATACATGATGAAAGATAGACATATTTAAACTTCAAAAAATAGCTATAAAAAGGCATAGTTAGAAAATAAATAATATGGAAACCTTATATTAGTCAGAAAAATTGAAAAATTATATTTTTAGAAAGAAGAAACTTTGTTCTACGTTGTGGTATAATTTTTTTTAAACGAATCAATTGTTTTATGTTGATTTATCATGGAGGAAGTGGCATTTTTACATTTTCCTACAAAAACACATTGTTTGTTGTGTTTGTATAGGTCCATGCCTCAGGCTTGGGGATCCAAACCGGATCCCAAGCCTTGAGGCATGGCTTAGAAAAAATTTAAAATGTAAAACACGACGCACTATAATGCATACACGTTCATCATAGATAAATATTTTATATGCTTTTGGTATGCTTCTTTTTACAAAAGTAAATGCTTAAGTTTAAGTTTTTCATTTATTATTATTTATTTTTTATTTTTTTCTTATAATTTAAATTTATTTTAATAAATATAAAAAATTAGGGTCACTCGCACCTTATGGAACTAGTCTCACAAAACTTCATTAGTCACGGTTTAGGAGATAGTTTTTATAGTATAATTTGGTCAGTACATAGGTAATTTTCAGATTTTAGCATTCAACCTAAATCTTTTAGCATTTAAATTCTACAATCAAAACCTAAACCCTAAACCTGAGGCCCTAAACCTAAACCCTAAACCCTAAACCATGATCCCTAAACCCTAAAACCTAAATCATAAATTGTAAACCCTAAATCCTAAGCCCTAAACCCTAATCCTTAAATATTCAGCCCTTACCCATGAGCCCTAAACCCTAAACCTTGAGCCTTAAGCCCTAAACCCTAAACCATAAACCATAAACCATAAACCATGAACCATGAGCCTTAAATGTTAAACCCTAAACCCTAAACCCTGAAAACTAAATCCTAAACCCTAAACCCTAACCCATAAACCCTAAACATTGAATCCTAAACCCTAAATCCTGAGCCCTAAACCCTAAACCATAAGCCCTAAACCCTGAACTTTGTGACCTAAACCCTTAACCCTCAACCATGAGACCTAAACCCTAAACTATAAACCCTAAACCCTAAAACCAAAATAATAAATCCTAAACCCTAAACACTAAATCCTAAACCCTAAAACTTAAACCATAAACCCTTAACCCTAAACCCTAAACTCTAAACACTAAATTCGGATCCCGAGCTCTAACCCCTAAACCTTAAACCTGGTAACTCGAACCCCAAACCTTAAGCCATAAACCATGAACCAAGAACCCTAAACCCTAATCCCTAATCCCTAAACCATAAACCCTAAACCTTCAACCCCCTGGGCCCGAGCCTAAACCCTAAATCCAAATCCCTGAGCTCTAACCCTAAACCTTAAACCCATAACTTTGAACCCTAAACCCTAAGTCGTAAACCCTAAACCATGCACCCTAACCCCTAAACCCTAAACCCTGAGCCCTGAGCTCTAAACCTTAAGCCCTAAATGTTAAATCCTAAAGGTCCCAAACCCTAAACCCTGAACCATGAACCATGAACCATGAGCCCTAAATTCTAAACCCTAAACCCTAAACCCTAAAAATAAATCATAAACCCTAAACCCTTAGTCCTAAACCCTAAGCCCTAAACCTTAAACCTTAAACCCTAAGACCTAAACACTAAACCCTAAACCCTGAACTCTACAACCTAAACCCTTAACCCTCAACCCTTAACCCTGAGACCTAAACCCTAAACCCTAAAACAAAAATAATAAACCTTAAACCCTGAACACTAAATCCTGGACCCTAAACCCTAAACCTTAAACTCGAGCCCGAGATGTAAATGCTAAACACTAAATCCATAACCCTAAGCTCTAACCCCTAAACCTCACATATTTCCAAAGTAGGTCTCATGAGTGAGTTTATCTTTTGAATATCTTAGGACCATATTTCCTAGTCTTGTGCTTAGAACCATCTTTAAGTCTTCTTTTTGCAACTACCTTGTTTATGAGAGGTGGTCATTTCCCTCCTTCAAAATATCAACAGATGAAAGACATCAAATTTTGATTAATCTCTTTGAATTTTGTTCCTACAAAGTCGATAAACCCTTTTAAGTTGAATACTCTTTGTCAATACTAATAAGAATGGGTAAGAGACAGAACATTACAGTGAGTGAAATAGTTCACATGCAAAGGGAAAAATAAGATAGTTATATTGGGTAACATTTATTTATACCAAATTATTCTTGGATATCTATAATTTCTCTCCTTTAAAATATCAGTAGATAAAATGCATCAAATTGTGATGACTCCCTTGAATGGTTTGCCTACAAAGTAGAGGAAAACTTTTAGTTGAATATTCTCTGTCAATACTTATAAGAATGGGTAAGACATAGAACATTACAGTGAGTGAATGGGTGAGCCTAATCCATGAGCCTTAAACCTCGATCCCTAAACCCTAGCCCCTAAACCCTGAGCCTTAAACCCTAAAACCTTTTCCCTAAACCCTAACCTTTAAACCTTAAACCATGATTCCTAAACCCTAAACCGTAAACACTAAACTATAAACCTTAAACCCTAAACCCTCAACCCTAAACCTTAAACCCTTAGCCCTAAACCCTAAACCCCTAAACATTATACCATAAACCCTAATCCATAAACCCTAAACTCTAAGCCCTAAATCCTAAACCTCAACCCTCAAACCTAAACCCTAATCCCTAAACCCTAAACCTTGACCCATAAATCCTAAACCCTAAGCCTTGAACCCTAAGCCTTAAGCCCTCGGACCTAAGCCAAAACCCCGAACCCCGAACCTCAAACATAAACCCTCAACCCTAAACCCTAAAAACTAAACCCTAAGCCCTAAACCCTAAACCTCAACTCTCAACCCTAAACCCTCACCCTCAACCCTGATCCCTAAACCCTAAACCTTGATCCCTAAACCTTAAACCCTAAATCCTAAACCCTCAACCCTTAACCCTAAGCCATAAACCCTAAACTCTAAACCCTAAACCCTAAACCATAAGCCCTAAACCATGAACCCTAATCCACGAGCGCTAAACCCTAAAATCTAAACTATGAGCCTTAAACACTAAACTTTGAGCCCTAAACTCTAAACCCCAGTGCTAAACCCTAAACCCTAAATCATAAACCCTCACCCAAAGGAAATTCCTAATAAGATCATTCAACATGTTTCAGTGTGTAGGGAATAGTGTCTAAGGTGATCGATCGACTCATTTAGTTTTGATGAGAGACTACTTCCTCTGAAGGCCTAAAAAGACATTTTTGGTCATTTTGTAGCTAATTGAACACCCCTTAGAACAAGCTATAATGAGCTAGTCATGTCACCAAGGTATCAAGGACCATTATTTGTGAAGTATTAAGGCATCATTTTTCTCCATAAGATACATATGAGCAAAAACATGTATGAGAATCATGAATTTTATTCCATGAAAGGATGTTTTTAGAGCTAAGAAAGGTGCAGGGATGATCTTTATATGGAGCACCATGTTTCTACAAATGAGCAATCATCTAAGTTCACTTGATGCAATTCACTTGGTACTATTCATAAAAACTCATTCAACACCTAGTAGTGTTATCACACCTTAAAGAGGAGGCACATTACAATCACCTCATTTTGGCAATAGGACAAGAATCCCATTTAGGGAATAATCCTCTATCTACAAAGTGAGGATCTCTTTTTAGTAAGAAGTAGATAAGCATCATAGAGTTGATTCATGGTCACTAAAGTGAATTATGGACCAAATTTAAAAATTGGTACCAATTCAAGCAATGGTAGGGCCAAAATCCAATTTAGAAGGTCAAAAACCTAAAAATGACTATATGTTTTCCCAAAACAAAGACCAACTACAATATATATGCCCTGAAAGTTTTAGGTCCTTTGTTGAAATCTTAAAAATGAGTAAGTACTAACCAGATTAGATTTTGAAAAAATATCTTCTAGATTATAACTGTTGGAGCTACGGGACCACTTCCATCAGGTGCAGAGTGACCCTAATTTCTTATATTTACTAAAATAAATTTAAAGTATAAGAAATAATAAAATAAATCTTATAAGACACCCAAATACACATACATAGTCCATACTATACAAAACACGTATGCGTTTTAACTTCTCTAAAATGCGTATGCATTTTTCCTTCTCTAAAATGTGTATGCATTTTGGCTTCTTTAAAATGCATATGCGTTATAGGTTCGGTAATTACCAAACCAAAAAAATTAAAACGTGAACGCGTTTCGTCTGTTTTCAAGTTTTTGTCCACTTTTTGGCCCCCAACTTCGTGCACTTACCCAAGTGTTAATTTTGAATCCGAGAGTTCATTTTCATCCAAAAACTTCTCCACTTTGGTTCACCTTTGGATACCAAAATTCGATATCTATACATTCTCTTTTCAATCCAATCAATGTCATGACTCATAATTAGCTTAGAACCTTTTAAATCCCAAAACCGGAATCTGAAATCACCAGAGCCATAACCAATGAAAGTACATCTTTTAGATTTTGGATCCAATTTCTTTCTATTTTTCTTATCAATATGCAAAAAGCTTCGAGCCAAATACTCTAAGAAAAGAAAGATCTACATCTTTTCCGGTCCAAGCTTCTTCTAGTATTCCACCATTCAGTGTGCTTGAAAGTCCACAGTTAATCAAATAAACCGTCATGTCTACTACTTCTGCCCAAAATTGTAAGGGAAATCCAGCACGTATCCTCATGCTTTAAACACATTCCATGATTGTCATGTTCATTCTCTCTCGAAACACCATTCTCCCGTGGTGTTCTAGGAACCATCCCTCCTCTGCGTATTCCATTTACTAAATAATAATCATTGAAATCCTTGTTGTAGTACTCACCACCATTGTCAGATCTAAGGCATTTTAATTTTGAATTTGATTCATTTTCCATAAGGTATTTCCATCTTTTAAAAGTTTCAAAAAAATCAGATTTACGATTAATACAATAAACTCATACCTTTCGGTGGCATCATCAATAAAACTAAAATAGTATTGGGATCCACCATGAGAAGCTACATGGGTTAGTCCCCACACATCCGAGTTTATAAGATCCAATTTATGATTCTTCTTTGTTGCCCCAACTTTCGAAATATCACTCTCTTCGCTTTCCAAAAATACAATGCTCACGAGAGATCAAGATCTACACATTTTAGATCCGATAACTTACCCTTTGCCTTTAAGACATGCATTCCTTTTTCACTCATATGGTCTAGCCGATTGTGTCACATGCTTGTATTTGAATCAAGTAGATATAACGAAAAGGAATTGGTAATACGGGTATATAGTTATAATGAATGTACCTTCTTGTCTCTTGCTACAACAAGAGATCTCTTAGTAACTTTCTAATATTTGATTGTGAGTGTAACCATGCAACCAGGTTTCACACAATTGTGTCTGTAGAAATTTTATTTATTTTAAGGCTTGGAACATGGCTCACATCTTTCAATATCCATGTATTTCCATTTTGTAATTTAAGATAAACTTCACCTCTACCAGTAATATTACATGGTTCATCATCTCCTAAATAAACATTCCCAAAATTACCCTGAACATAATTTTTGAAATAGACCTTATTAGGGGTTGCATGGAAAGAAGTTCCTGAATCTAAAACCCATGACTCAATTTTATTATCCAAGGAGAGAATTAGGGCATCTTGCATTACCTCTTTTGCAACAACATTTACCTCTTTACCTTTCTCTGGTACATTCTCTCTGTTTTCCTTGAACCAACAATCCTTCTTTGCATGACCTTTCTTTCCACAATTCCAACAGATTATACCTCTACCTCTAGATTTAGATCTGCCATTCATAGACTTTGATTTCCCATTATTCTTGCTCTTGGATCTCTCCTTTTTCCTTCCCCTGCTTACTACATTCAAAGCATTTCCAGATTGATGATTCTCTTGTACTTTTCCTACGTATTTCTTCATTTAGGATTATACTAACCACATCATCAAACTTTAAAACATTAGTAGCAAACATTGTATTACTAATGAGTCATCTTTGCGAGTCTTTCCTTCTCATCTAACAAGTAAGTATAAATCTTTCTTATACAAATATTTCGCACCTATATCTTTCATAATAGATAGTCACTACCATCAAAATTTTCTACTCTGAATTTGCCTTCTTCTCCCATTGTTTTTCTCCCACTCAATCAGAAATCCCTCTGTGTGTAAATATGTCAACACACACAAACCTCAAACAAAGATGCTCTGATACCAGTTATTAGGGTTAGCACACCGATTGTACAGATATATTTATCAGATCTAAGCATAAAATAAATCAATACGGAAATAAACAAGAAGAATTAATACACAAGATTTAACGTGGTTCACCAAGTGTGGGCTACTTCCACCAAGAAACAACCAATTTTATTGTCACAGAGGAAATACAATGAAGATTTGCAATCTTCCACACCTTCTTGGATGTCTTGTACTTTCTTCTCTACAAATTTCTTTTTTCTCTCAAAAGGAAACTTCTCTCTATTCTCAATTGAATTCACTCTTCTAAACCCTAGCTTTATGCTTATATATGTATCTAAAATCTTAGGGCACTTTAGCTATGCAATTACAACCATTAGATTCACTTTAAAACTAAAGATAGATCTAATTCCTGTAACTTAATTATAGTAGTCATGCACAGGAAACCGATGTTGGTTAGCCTTAACCAATGTCGGTTCCTCCTTGCCTAACCGATACTAGTCCATGGGTGACCAACGGTGGTTTGTCAAGCGACGTCGATTACTTATGTATTCCAACAAGTCTGTAAAAGCATGTCAGTAAAGTGATTAAGCTCCACAATTCAACATTACTAACCACTTGTTAATCAAGCTTAACTAGCCTAAACCAAGTTTATCTCTTCTAAAGCATGTTTATCCACTCCTAATCAAAAATTGCATTTTTGCTTTACCCTTTTGTCCCACATGCACTAGGATTCTAAACTTTCCCAAATGGAAATCTATAAATACAAGGCTAATTTCTCCATTTCACTTTTACACCTTGATTATCATATCAAACACCTTACACACTTTGAGACTTTGCCAAACATCTCATTCACATTAGCTAAAACTAGAAGCATTTGATCTTGATCCATTTCTCATTATAGTAGCTTCTCTAGCTTGCATCCATTCCTTCAAGCTTAGTTAGTAGGAGAATATCTAAGCATGGTTTTGTAGCCATTTTAGAGATATCTCTTCACCACTTGGAGAAAACAACACAAAACCGATTACTTTAGGATCTAAATAGGATCATTTTATGTTAGCAATCTAGAGAAGTAGAAGTAACATAGTAATGTTAGTTTGATTCATGCATTATTGTAGAAGTTTATCTCGTTAAGCTCTCATCTTGATGTTTATGATAGATTTAGTTATATTGTGAAACTACTAGATGTTAGTTTCAAGTTATTGTCATAGCTTATCTTTTCATGCATACACACATGATAAGATAGTTATCCATTCTCTTCTCTTAGACATTATATTTGGCACACACTTTGATCCCGATTTTACAATCACTCACATTCCGTAATTTTACGCGACTTACGGTCTCATTTCATCATAATTCCAAATTTTATGTGGGCCATATTGTTTTTTATCATTAGCGTTTTTCAAATTTTTAGAAAAACATCGACAATAGAGGGCCTAAGCATTACTACCCCCGTATCTATCTATGCTTTCAGTTGTTCTAATTAATGAATTTGGATGTTTGTTCTTAAAGCCTTTCCACCATGACTTGTCGGGAACTCCATTTATGAAAGGGGTGGCCCTTGTTTCACATATGTGAGCAACTGTTACTTTCATATGTGAGATGTCAAGCCCCTGCCTCATCTATGTTAATTCCTTATCCCATGTTATGAATTCTAATTCATGTTGCATTATGATATAATAGTAGGTGGCCCCCTTATATTTGTTATTGAACTCCTTTCATCCAATTGGTCATAGTGTTGGGTTGTATGCCCCACTTATCTGTTGTAATTTTAATGGGGTACACATTAGCTTCGACATATTTAATGGAACAATCCAGATCAAAAAATTTCCACCCTCTACCGTTTGCACCATTTTTGTCACATCATCATTTCGCATCACTCGACACTTTGTTGACTTTATTTTGTAATGTGACTTTTGTCCTCTTCAACCACATTTTCACCATCAATGCAATCCAACTTCACACCTCTATTTTTCATTGTTGCACGAGGCCTTCTCCTACCTACCAAACTGTGACTTATTTTTCCCACTCTTCATCATGTTCCTAGAAAAATGATATGTAGGTGATAAATTAGCTCATGCTTAGTAAAATGTGCATACTTTGAAGTTTATGCAATGTATAAGCTTACAAGAAAGCTATGTAATAATTTTCACTTCAAATTTTATGCAATTTATGAGTTCGCGGACAAGCTATGTAAAATATCCAATATTCCTCATTTAAAATAGGTACATAAACATCCTAGTCATTATTCCTCATTTAGAACATATACAAAAACATCCTTGCATTAGGATTTGTAAGCAGAAAATAGTAAAGTGCAAAGAGTTGCGTGATTCATTTAAAACATATACAGAAACATCCTTGCATTGGGATTTATATGCAAAAATAAGTAAAGTGGGGAGAGTTACAAGATTCATTTAGAACATATACAAAAACATCCTTGCAGTGGGATCTATAAGTAGAAACTAGTAAAGTGGAAAGAGTTGCATGATTCATTTAGAACATATATAGAAACATGTTTACACGGGGATCTACAAGAAGAAATTAGTAAATTGGAAATATTTGTAAGATAATATAACATATTCAAAGACTACAATCTTTATGAACCAATAACTCCATATTGAAAACAAAGTGGGTGCAAAGAAGAAAGGAAAGCAATATTGAAATGGAAGGACAATGCATTTGCTTCACAGTTGTGGGTTTTATCCTGAGATAACATGCCTCGTTTCTAACTTTTATTTCAATCATGCAACTGAAAAAAACAAGCAACACCTCCATAATGGGTTTTATCCTAGAGATAGTAGACCTCATTTCAAAGTTTTTATTTCAATCATGCATCTAAAATATGCTCCAATATTCCAACAAATTGAAACAATTCATGCATGTGCACACTTTAATGTTTATGCAATGTATAATCTTACAGGAAAGCTATGCAAGATTGTTCACTTAAATTATATGCCGAAAATTAGTTTACACAAACAAAGAATTGTTTGAGTGCAAAGCAAAACATCTAAATGTTGTGATGTTGTGAAAATGGAGATGGTGTGACCAAAGTGTTACTTCATAGTTATGAGTTTCGTTGGTTTGAAAATAGACCTCATTTTTAAAATTTTATTATTGCAATTACACAACTCGAAAGAACCAACAACACTTCCATGCAATGAACCAAAAGATTGGGTAAGAAATAAGGAAAAGTCAAGTCTAAGAAGTAGGTAAAACAATAATGAAATGCATGTTACGGCATTTGAATCGTGATTATCGGTGTTGGAATGTGGGTTGGTGGTGGTGGCAATTTGCATTAAATGTGGTGCATGTAAAAATAAAGGCTCTTAAATGTTATTGATGGGTTGTTTTTGCATTTTTTAGGCGTCAATTTTTTATATATATATATATATATATTGGATAATTCAATATAAATTTAAGGTTTTGAATGCACAATTATCAAATCAAGTAGGAAAAATATGAAAAATGGAGAGTTTGTGAAAACACAATGGAAAGAGGTGCATGATTGAAATAAAATGTTAGAAGTGAGGTCTATTTTCATTCAACAAAAACATGGTTGCACTAGGATCTATAAGCAGAAACTAGTAAAGTGTAAAGAGATGCAATGCAATATTACTCTAATAACTTGCTCCTCAATCGGAGAAGCTACATATTATATATAAATCTCATAAATCTAGAAGCTAAAAATGGAAAGAGGTGCATGATTGAAATAAAATGTTAGAAGTGAGGTTTGTTTACATTCAACTTTTATCTTGCAACGTAAATAAGTTATCATCCATGATTAAAATCAAATGATGTCTTATCAGTTTACCAGTTTCTACTTTTACATTCTAGTGTAACATGTTTTTATTTCATAATTCTCTTTCCACTTTAGTGGTTTAAGTTTATACATTTGCATTACATGATTTCCTTCCACATTAGTAGTTTTAGCCTACATATCCCAATGCATCCTTGCAAGTTAAAACTATTAAATTGGAAGGACTTGCAAGAGTTACAATCAAACAACTTAAAAGAACCACCAAAATCTCCATGATGTACCAACAATAAATAAGAATGGAAAGAAAGTGGGTGCACAATTAATAGCCAATACAGAGCTTCCAATACATTATGGATTTTATAGTATTTATAGTAAACCTTAAACCGTATTTGCAATATTAAAGCATTGCAGAGCTTGGACTACATTATGGAATTTATGGTAGTTACAATAAACCTTCAATCGTATTTAAAAAATTAATAGTATTACAAAGGCTACGGTCCATTATGGCATTTACAATATTTAAAACATAGTAAAAATATATTAGAAAGTAAAATATTGGTGTTTACCTGCAATTGTTAATTGATATTCTTTTTCTACTCTCAACTCTAAATCCTAACAACGTATTATGAAATGCATAAAAGGTTAAAACTAGAATGTTTTAATAAATATTTGATTTGTGATTTGTGCACTTGCATTATATTGACTTTCATGTGTTAACATGGATTGAAGTGTTCATCTAGTCAAATCATTAGGCAAAATTAAATTTTTAATTGACATTTATTGTGATTTTTGATATGAGGTGAGGATTACAATTTTCCAAATTTCAGATACAAATCCATGAAGTTTGGACTATAATTCAAAGGATTTGGAGTAAATGCATTTAATGTTGTTGATGGTGCACTCCAATTATGGAGAATGCATTTGTATTTTAAAAATGACATCATGGTGTAGTTGAGATTCAAGGGATATTGAAAGTTGACTTTTGTACCCTTTTTGGGAAGTTGATGGATGAAAAGTGTTTTTCTTGGAACATAAAAACTGACAAGTGGATGTAAATTTTTAGGCAAGTAGTTAATGATTATATTATGTTACACACTTTTGGATGATATGTGGTGTGCAATAATTGGGTCAAAGGACTAGTAATTGTGTTGAAAATGTCTCAATTTTTTGTTTTTCCCTCTAACAATGATAGGGCCCACACTTAAATAATAATGTCCCTTTTCAAAAAATTACTAAAATAAATAACAAATGATATTTGGGATTAGGGCCACCCCACCTAGGTTTCGCAAAGTTAATTTTGACGGGCTTCCAAGGGAAACCCTGAACTTTCAGGGGCGGGGTGCATCATTTGAAATGAGAAAGGTGAATTGGTTAGTGTTGGTTCGTTCCACTTACAAGACGAGACTTACAATATCGCTAAAGCTCCAGACTCTCCTTTTTGGTGTAAAAAGGGCAGTCAAATGTGGTAGTTCTCACCTCACCATAGAAGGTGACTTGCAAATTATAGTCCAGGTAATAAAAATGGTAAATCTCTCCATTGGTCACTCGACTTCCACATCACAAACATTCTTTATTGGCTTGGCAAGTTGGAATCATGGAGCATTGGACACGTGTTTAGGGAAGCCAACTCAACAGTAGATTATTTGGCAAATCAAGGTGTGACGTAAGCGGAGGAGGCAATCACATCTAATGATGCAGATAAGTGGCCCGGGTTAGATGTCATCATTGCAAGGGACTCCAAATTTATTGATGCATAGGCGTGACAGGATTTGGCTTGTGGGAACCTGCTTTAAACATGTAATTAGACACCCCTCTCTTTATGTTTTCTTCCTCTCGAATCCAGTGAGTGCTAGGTCAGTGGTTTGTCGAGGCTTTCATGGCTATTTTGCCTTTTCCTTGTCTGTTCTTGCAGAGAGAATATCGTGAGATGGCTTTCAATAGCAATATTTCTCAATCTCGCTTAAGGAAGGTCTTCCACATTGGTTCTGGTTCTGTCTCCAACACGGTAGAGCGTATTTTGGGGAAGGTTACATTTATGGGAGCGGACGGGCTAGAGTGAACGCCAAAATAGCCTCATAATTTGTCTCCAGTTGTTTATTAGTAGAAACAAGGAGAACGTCATTCTTATTGCCCGCCATATAATCTGGCCGAACCATGTCGTGGGTCTGGAGGAAGAAATAACAAAGTTCCGCATGCCCCGGCCTTTCTCCAAGTGTCAGTTACAAGGGAACCCGAAATGGTTGTTAAGGAGTGTTTGATCGAAATGGAAAGGAGGAACTATGCACTATGGGATTTTGTGGTAGTTGTCCACAAGAAATGCAGGATGAAGGATTTGGACCCTGCTTTCATTCCACCTCTGGATCTCTACGCAATGGCTTCCCCGATTGGTCATGTTCCATCCAAAATCTCTCAGCTCATGGTCAAAGGTAACTCTTCATATGATTTCCTCCTGAAGGCAGCAAAAGCAGGGTAAGTGGAGCACCGCTACAGCAAGCGAAAGAGGTCTGCAGAGGTTGTGATTGACGCCGAGGTTCATGGCAAGAAGGATTTCATTGAGCGATCTAACTAAATTCCAGTAGTAGGATATATTTACCTTTGGTCCCTTTGATATATTGTATGGTTTTTTGTTATACTTGTATCAGGGTGGCTGCTATTTTTGAATATGTATGGACTTCCCTGTTTTTTGACAATCAGTCGAACGTAGCATTGTAAATGTGGGGCCCCATTAACCCCTTGGCTCATAGCTTTGGTATAAAAGCGTTTATTTATCATTCATTCATATATATATATATATATATATATATATTGGGAATAGGGGTCGCAATAATTATCATTGTTATTGGACCCTGATCCCTCTCCCCAAACAAACCCTTAGAAAATCACACCAAAGCATCCCACAACATTGGAAGTTTTCCCTTATTTATTTATTTTTTAAAGTCTTTATTGTTGCATGAATCATGTACCACTAAATTCATATAAAATACTCATTTTATATGCAGCATAATATATTGTGAGATTCAACATGTCGTCCATATTTTCAATTATATTTCGTGATGTCAATTGTTTAGTGAAGCAAATATAATTTGTTTGTGAACCTTAATTTGTCTACTTGTCTTAATTCAAAAATGTTTTTTTGTCAAAATTAATAATTCTCACATTGTTCATAGCAAATGCAACCATTCCTCTCATTATTTTTAACGTTGGTGAATTTCCATCCATGTTTATCAAATTCGAATTGCACTAATCATGTAAAAATTAAAGCATGATTAATTGAAAGTTTGCATGCACATCTAAGCTGTCACATTCAATTTTTAGACAAAAGAATATTACATGTGGCTTTATAAGATCGATTTTCATGATTAAAAGTATATAAATAAAATAGACCTTTTAGATTATTAGTTTGTTCTCAAAGTGTAAGACACAAAATAATGGATATGGAAGCATTTGATTTGAATCGATGATTAATAAACATAAGTAATGCATACCAACAAGAATTTAACTTAGACTAGTGATCAATATACAAGAATGTATGCCAACAAAAACTAAATTAAAATAATTATTCATAAACACAAGAACACATGTTAAAAAAACCAAAAATTAGACCATTGATCAATAAATATATAAATAGCTAACACCGTAGCAATTAAATGGTCCAATATTAAAATTAGGTGTCTACAAAAAGAAAACTCAAAATTGTGTTATTACAATCTTTGGTGTTTAACAAAAGTTCTTCCAAATATCTTGTATGTGGATTTAGTTGTGAAGTTCTTCTATAGTTCATAAAGTTCCAGGTGTTAAAGTAAAATGACATCCATATATGTCAATAACCATTTGCAATGGAACTTTATTCAAATAAATGAACAATTAGTTAGTCCAATATTAATATTAAGTGTCTACAAATAATTTTAAAATGGTGTTATTATAATCATTGGTATTTAACAAAAGTTTTCCCAAATACTTTTATGTGGATATAGCTTTCATGTTGTATAGTTCATAGGTTTCCAAAACTATTGTTAAGACGTTTAACCTATTCAATGTGTGCAGCAACAAAGAACAATAACATCTCATTTATTCCCCAATTTATTATGCACAACAATGGTACATTACTTATTCAAAGGCCTTCTAAATTACCACTTATCACTTTGTACTAGTTGTTCACAAGAGCATTAAATTTTCTATCTCTATATTTAAACTTCACTTTATCTATCTCAAAAAAATTATATAATTTCAAAAGAGGGTTAAAACTTTATAGCTTCCTAATTTCTACATTTCTTAAGACTTTCTATTAATTAAATGAGGAACAAATATTTAGATAAAAATTAATATATAAAATATATATATTTATATATAAACCAATTGAAAAATTGACCAACCAATAAAATATAGCATCTAATGGCTTAATGGAACTTAATAGTTTTGTAATGGATCATCGATGGCTTATAGATTTTTATAATTCTCTAAAAGGATTAATTATTTAAAAGATAAAATGGGAGATTTTTTTGGTAAGATAGGGTCAATCATTAAATAATCAATATAAAAGACATCAAATTTCTTTTTTAAATTGTGTAATTTTTGTCATTATAGAATTCAAGTGGAGCATTTATTTTAATGAACAATAACATGTTTGTTGGAATAGTTGGGTAATAATATTAATTTTGTGTGCAGTAGAAAGGTTGTTTTGGCTTATATATCAAACACTTGTGTGTGCAATTAGTGAATTGAGAGTAAGCTTTACCACCATTAAAGTACGAGCTATAAGAATCTTCTATTTTTTTCTCAAAGTTTTCATCATTTTAAGTCCATGATGAGGCATGATTAGCACCAGAGCCAAATTACTTTGGTTTTATTTTTCCTAGCTTCATAATATTGAGTAAGATTATATTTTTAAGTATAATTAGAAGTATTAATTTTTTTATAACAAACTATAAAAATATAAATATGTTATGAGACTATAATTAGAAAATACATTAATGAAGTGTGATTTGGATATCATGTATTTGGAGAACACACCCATCAAATGTCAATGTGATCTTGCATGAGAAAAGGATCTTACGAACCCCCATATTTAAGATCTTATACCATCTCTAGTTAAAATTGTTGGAACTTACAAACACCCAAAAAAACTTACTACCCCAAAATCTTGATAACATGTACCATCATCAC
Source organism: Taxus wallichiana var. yunnanensis (assembly GCA_018340775.1). Lineage (NCBI taxonomy): Eukaryota > Viridiplantae > Streptophyta > Pinopsida > Cupressales > Taxaceae > Taxus > Taxus wallichiana. The sequence continues at coordinate 737,658,961 of CM031235.1, read as the reverse complement.
TAATTTCTTCAAGATCTCTAATTACTTTTATTTATCCCCTAATAGGTGCCCTTATTATCACTAACCTCTAATTATCCATATTCAAAACTTTTAATTACCTTAAATATAACTCATACCACTTCTAATTAGGACACTTAACCTTGATGGCTTATGGATTTTTATAATTCTCTAAAAGGATTAATTATTTAAAAGATAAAATGGGAGATTTTTTTGTAAGATAGAGTCAATCACTAAATAATCAATATAAAAGACATCAAATTTCTTTTTTAAATTGTTAACTTTTGTCATTATAGAATTTAAGTGGAGCATTTATTTTAATGAACAATAACATGTTTGTTGGAATAGTTGGGTAATAATATTAATTTTGTGTAAGTAGAAAGGTTGTTTTGGCTTATATATCAAACACTTGTGTGTGCAATTAGTGGATTGAGAGTAAGCTTTGCCACCATTGAAGTACGAGCTATAAGAATCTTCTATTTTTTCTCAAAGCTTTCATGATTAGCACCCATAACCAAATTACTTTGGTTTTATTTTTCCTAGCTTCATAATATTGAGTAAGATTATATTTTTAAGTATAATCAAGAGTATTAATTTTTTTATAACAAACCATAAAAAAATATAAATGTGTTATGAGACTATATTTAGAAAATATATAATGAAGTGTGATTTAGATATCATGCATTTGGAGAGTACACCAATCAAATGTCAATGTGATCTTGCATGAGAAAAGGATCCTACGAACCCCCATATTTAAGATCTTATACCATCTCTAATTAAAATTGTTGGAACTTACAAAACCCCAAAAACAAAACTTACTACCCCAAATTCTTGATAACATGTACCATCATCACTAATTTCTTGGGATCTCTAATTACTTTAATTTATCCTCTAATAGGTACCCTCGTTATCACTAATCTCTAATTATCCATATTCAAAACTTTTAATTACCTTAAATATAACTCATACCACTTCTAACTAGGACACTTAACCTCTATTGAATTCTAAGTTTTCTTAACTCACAATTACCTTTGAATGTTCCACATCATCCCATTCATAATTTCCCACAAATGAGAGCTTGAATACCTTAGTCGACCCTTTATCCTCTCTAATTAGGATCTCTAACCTCTAATAACTTTGAGCTAAGAGGTTCTCATCACAATTAACTCTAATAAGCACATTTGTATGTAAATTAACCGTAATAAACACACTCATCAATATGTATTGTATATTTTTTATGATTTGCCACCTTTACCAAATGTATAGCCAAGCATGGTGTATAGTTTGGAATGTTTTAGTGGGGTTCTAGGACATCACCCCGATAGGGGGCTTTGCAAGCTAGGCCTCGAGTAAATTTTTTGGGGTCCCCTAAATGTATTTTTGGGCTCGGATAGGTAGTTTAACTTGTGTCATTATATGGGTGGTTAGATAACTCATAATTTATGGGGAACTATTTTAGGTTTTATCCACGACCAATGGTTTTGGCACTTTGTTATATTGTAATATTGTCATTATAGTTGCCTACTAATGTGTTTACATATAGCTAGACATGCAATAGGGTAAAGCAAATCTTAAAAGTACATTCTTGTTAGTGAACAATTGAATTAATGTAATAAACTTGAGGAATTATTGCACTAGGTTTTCTCCGAAAGTATTTTCCTAGGATCAATCTCGCATACTATGTAATCGTGTGTATACAATTTTTGTTTCTATTTATGTTAAAGATTGTTATATGAAGTTTTGATTTTATCGTATTAGTTTATCATGTCATATTCCCTTCAATCAACATTAACCCACCCCTATTTAGCATTATTCGAATCTCCCTATTGCCTTATTAGTAACCCCTTGCACTCTAATTAAGATCGTTAGCCTTTAAAAATATTGAAAAACGTTGCATTGCCGCAAAACACCTATAATAAACACATTCATCAACAATAAACTAGCCCCTATTTACCCTTACTCAAATCTTCCTATTACCTTATTTATAATCCCACGCACTCTAATTAATATCGTTATCCTTTAGACCAACAACACACCTGGAATGTGCAATGGAAACATTGATAAGGGAAGGAAGGTATACAAAGGAAAAGGAAGAAAGGAAACTAAATTTGAAAAGTTCAATACTTTTGTATCAATATTTTAGCAATCAAGTGGCATAGTCTCTTAATCTTCCTTAAACATTTAAAGAAGTTTTTACCATAACCATTATCAAAGACAAAAAATAACCCCGTTAAGTTTTGATAGAGTTCAAAATTATGGGATTTTATTATGTAGGAACCTCAAGAAACTGCAAAGTAACTAGAAATATGGTATTTGATGAAATTCCCTTCAAAATTAAAACAATTATATGATATAATCTTATGTATCACTAATGATGGGTCTATAAGTTCTACCCCATTGTTGGTAATATAAATCAGATTTAAAACAATGATACAAATATATTTCTTGAAAATGATTACCCGTGGAAAGAATCTCAAAAATGTAGTTGTATAAATATGTTTTTTAGAAGGAATCTTGTCATTAGCATAAGTTATATTATATTATACCCTCTAGAATAATTTCTGAAGTGTCGGGAAATTTATATTGAAGTACATTTGACCAAGTTTGTGCATATGACCTAAAAGTCACTATTCATGTTTATTATGCGATTTTAAGAAAAAACAAAACCCCCTCGTAAGAGTAGTGAACAATCAATCTATTATTCAAGAGAGTTCCATCATGCCCAAATATATTAATTAGTATGAAAAACTTATTGCATTGAATCTTTTTGCATTATGAAAATGTTTTTTTGTTGTGGTAAATCTTCTAATCCTATATTAATAAAACATAATGTAAACAATGATGATACCCTGGGCATCTCATAGAGAAATTAAATAATATGATTACATAACAAATGAACTTCTCATAGAGAAACAACATATGATATGCATCATTTTGTTTCTTCAAATTAAGTTGCAAGACTACAACAATCTACTTGGCATAAAGACACTAAAACAATGAGATTTCAAGGATAGAGCAAATTTAAAGAGGCGTGGCAACCTGAATTGGAAAGTGTGGCCAACCATCAATAAAATAACATCCATTACAAACTAGCGCCCGATTGAAATCAATCGAACATCTCTTTTTGAGCAACAAAAATAAGCCTCCATCTACCCGACTTTATTTTTATCTTGCCTCACATCTGAATTATCTTCCCAAACATGCTTATTAAATTGTAGATTCCAAAAACACCAACAAACTTTTTATTACAATCATTAAAACTCTCTAGCAAAATAATCCCAACCTGAGCTCAAATCTTCATAAAATTCCACTCAACTTTCTCTACTGTTCAAGGTTCAAATCCCCACCACTTGAACCTTTTGCATAAAGATCAAGGGATGCGGGGTGAATGGTATATCCAACTTGGTTGAGAAAACCAAGTTTATTTTGGACACAATTCAATGGTATTCTTGTTGCAATAGTGATGCTACATAAGAGGTGAGGGGAAGAATGAGAAATAAAACATTTTCACCATACAACCAAACCAATCAACATTATATTAATGGGAAGGCCACTTCCATTGAGGTGTCAACCTCACTAGCACAAGGATCACGACATATTATGGTTTATATTTCATGGACCGAGCCTACAAACTAATGTAAGATTAATTTTTTAATGAATGAGGATTTTATAGTCATAATAGCAATTCCACGATGTAGCAAAAGGTAGATTCAATTTGATTTAGCAAGTCATGTTTATAAATGCAATTGATGATTTTTTTGTTATTATAAAGCCACAAAAGAAGAGAGAGGAAGACAACGTAAGTAAATATACCCACTCTGCAACCAATAAATCATTATGTTAATAGAAGGGCCACTTCCATTATGGTAGTGTCCCCATTTGCATAATGCTCATCGTGTATTGGGGTTTATATGTTGTCATGGACAAGGGCTATCAACTAATGTGGGATTAATTTTTGAATGAACGAACATTTGAGAGTTGAAGCAATTCCAAAAAATGTATTGAAAGGAATATCCATCTTGGTGTAGTACAACATGTTTTTTTGGGGATATTTTGAAGACACACATGAGGAAAGGGGAAGGCCAAGCAAGTAAACATTCTCATCTTGCAACCAATCAACCATTATGTTCATTGGAGGGCCACTTTGATTGTTGAGTCAACCCTATGTACATAAGGAACATGGTATAGGTTGATATTATGGAGATAAAAATGAAAGCCTAGGGCCACAAGTGGTGTACTCTTCTAGCCATGGGGTTATATTTGACATCAATGAAATTGTCTACGATTGGCTATATATTCAACATTTTTCTTTGAATATAATAACTCATTTCAAGAGAAGGGAACACAAATTTTAAATATATATTTACTTTTAGTTGGAAAAAATTGCCACAAAATTAATAATATAATATATGATCATAAATTTCTAAATATATTATTTCAAAAAATTAGTCATTTAATTCGTGCATCCAAAAAAGCAATGACATAGGAAAATGAACTAGATTCATTGCTTATGTGGCAAGGAAAGGGCATGGAAAGGCGGCGTCGATAATGTTACCAATTGGTAGTCGATGATGTGGCAAACATTTCTAATGCCCATAGCGTGAGCACCGCTAGCATGATGCAGATCGCCAAGGCAATAAACCAAGACTTTCTATGTGTACACCAACCTTAAGCTTTAGGGCATCCTAAGGTTATCAAACCCCTTCATACTCAAGGTAACTTGGGCTGGTGGCTTCAATCCAATCTGGTAGTCTGGGATGAAAAACAATGAATTGACTTTCACAAAATACCTAATGGTGGGTTTCAGGGCAAAATGCAAACATCTAACTCCTGCTACAAATCTTCATGTCTATCTAATGGACACCTTCCCATGGGATACCACATTCGAGGGCCTCTCCTTCTATGAGAACACTATCATTTTCAACCTTTCCAAAATCAAGGCCTTCATTTTCGATGTGAAAACATTGTGCAACATAGAATGACAAGCGCTATGCAAAATAAAGCTTTACAAATGAATTTCTCATAGACTTTATCGGGGACCCACCGGCTATTTGGGGTAACCAGAGGATTCTGCAGGTGATTGACTTCAATTATTACCGCATGGATAGTGCATCCACACCTAGGCTTAATGAAGATGTGTGGGAGGAGATCAAGCCAATGGCATTTTTCAAGACACAACGCACCCTCACTAGGCCAAAAACTATAACCTTGCCTTTTCGGGCATCAATACCAAGTATCCTAACCTCCCCAAATTTTGGCAGGGTATGAAAAACATGGCTTAAATGGGTTGTTTTCCAAATGACCTGGTCAAACCAACTTTTGTAGGGAAAAATAGCGGGCACGGAAAAAGATAACGCTAGATGTGCATTGGAGGAATGCACATTTGTCAAGAAGATTAGCACTATCATTGCATGCACTACTTTCTCTCAAGATTTAAAACACGACGTCCAATGTCAAAGCCCCATGATTCAAAATGGTGGTTGTCATGACACCCTCCACATCCCTCAAAACGTTCCACTCCATCTAAAACATTAAGATGGTGGATCTCAATAGACACAAAGGGTGAGAGTTGTCGAAGGAGTCACACCAGACCTATGATAGAATGCAAAGGTGATGAAAGGTTCAAGCCACGAAATGCAACAATAACGTTGAGGCACTAGGGATGGACCCTACACTTGAAGCTAAGGAAAAGATATGATAGTTAAGGTGAAAGAGGGGCCAATGGTGGTGAATCTAATCATGTGTGAAAGATCGGAGGAGAAATGGAATCTCGAGATACAATACAACTAGGTGGCTTCAATGACAAATCGTGAGACATTGCCACCAACAAACAGAAGAGATAAATATGAGGACACATATGAGAGACAAAGCCACATGAACAAGGCTAGATAGCTCGAGGCAAATAAATAGTGGCATCCGCTCATCCAAATGTATAAGAATCAAGGAGAGGCAAGATAGCAAAGTATTGACATTTGGCGAACAAGAAAGCTAGGTGGAGTGTGACCGTTGAGGTATGTGGAAAATGGTGATATCACATTGATGGTGAGAACACAAGTGATGAAGATCAAGCTATAAAGCACATGAGAAGAGCAAATGCAAGCAATAGCAAAGGCAAAAACCTACATTAATAAAGAAAAATCGATGTGTAGACAGGTTCGAGGTGAGAGACAATGAAGCAAAAGAAATCAAGCTCGTAATAAAGCAAGGAAGTGACAATTACAAAGCCCAAGCAGAGGAAAGTTTGAAGACGAAGACAAAGCCGAAGTGGAGGAAATTTGAAGTCGATCCAAACAAGTGGAAGAAAAAGCCAAGTAGAAACAAATAAAATTATAGCAGAACTACATGAATAAGTAAAGCCACGAAGAGTTCCGGGTAACACAAATCCCAGTAGAATGTGGGACATGCATTTGAGGAAAAGGAATCCAAGAGGTAATAGAAGATCAACACATCAGTGAAGAAGCATCCCGTGAGAAAAGGAAGCTAAAGTCGAATGAAAGGGCACATGCAATGAGCTACACAATCCAAGAAATAAATTCAAACCCATGAAGAACAGCGCCAAGCCTACAAAGTGAAGAGATGGTACAAAGAACTTCAAAAACTATAACACTACATCCAAGTCTTGTAGTAAAAAGGGAGGACATATACAATGCATCAACAATCCACCAACCATATGTCAATGCATCATGTAAAGTCAATTTCATCAATTGATATGTTCTGAAAGTTACCTCAATCCAATGGAGAAAAACACCTATTGGTGTAAAAATATTGAAAAAGTTAACATTGCCCTAAAATACCTATAATAAGTACCCATTATGTTACTAACTCATGATTAAACTTACTCAACCTCTAAATATCTCATAAATGACCATTTCACCCCTTTAAGTAAATCGTTAGCATTTAACATCAAATTTTATCCTAAAGTCAATTACTAGCTCCTAATAAACCCTTCACAAGGACCCATATTCCCTAAATATGCCACATTTCCTCTACCAAGTACTCTCATCATCGATAACCCTTACTTACCCATATTTAAAATCTCTAATTAGCTACTAATCTAAATTAGGATAATTTAGTTCATATAATTTAAACACAAATCATCATGATGATATAATAGATCATACAACAAAAAAGCAAGAACCATTCAAAAGTTATATTCGTCTATTATAATATTTGAATAGCACTCGGTAGAAATATTATCAAAACAATGAAAGTATCCGTTAAGAAAGGATCTAGCAAATGTATTTGAAAGTATCCAACTGTATATGACCACAAAATATGAATATGATAATCATTAAAAAGCAAATAAATAGTTGGTTCAACTCAAATACAACACCAGCATAAGTAATACAAATTCTATGTTACTCATTTCCAAACAAATTGAGCAAATATGAATTGTTTAAGCTGGATCACAAGGAGTGTTAAAGGTAATATTAAACTTTGAATCCGTGGACTTTTGTGCACAAGAAATGGACTTAATTTATAAGAAAAATACATGTAATTAGAAAAATTAGACCATTATGCTTCCAGCCAATGATTTAGATGTATACTTTTTATATTTAGCGAAGGTTAATGCAAATTTTCGGAAATCGTTATTTGCTAGATTCCACCACAATCGACTACCTTCTAAGTATAGATAAAGAGGAAACCATGAGGTTCATGAAAAATGCTTACCTAAACAATGCTCAGGAATTTTCAGTGCAACAGGAGCAGCATCCACATTTTAACTAAGCCTCAAGAAATATTTGGAAACCTTTTATCTCATGCTATTGGCCACAAAAACGGGATCTCTATTCATTCTTACATGAATTATTTGGAACCCTTTTTCTCATGGTTTTGCCAGTGATAGAATGATACTTAGAGAGAGGCATCTGACTAAGCTTCCCAAATTTTTCCTCATAGCAGTCCCACATCTCACACCTGACCAGAAATAGAGTTAGTAAATACCTGTTCCCTTTCAGTAGCACGTCTACATCTCATCATAGAAGCTCAATTTCAAAAATATGTCTCCAACAAGGAAAAGGATTGAAACCAAGAATCAGGCATGGAAGAATCAAAAATCACAGATCATAGAGAAACTATTACCAGTAGGCTAGAAACTGAAAAGGTGAATATTTTGTATAGACCTCTTCAACTTCTATTGCAACTGTACGTATAGTGCATCGGGACCTGCAGTGGACCTGTTGAAGGAAGTTGACTATTCGTTACTAACGAAAAGCTTTCCAACAGAGAGAGATGAATATATCTAACATACCATTTTCAAGTGCCTGACAGTTTCAGAATCTGCTGGAATACTTTGATAGTCTCCCATACACATCAACACGTTCGCACATGTGAATGGACCAAAACCCTCTAACTTGAGAAATAATTCTTTCAACTCACTAAAATTCAACCGTGGTGATCCGTCAGAGCTTTCAAGAGAGTCTAAATCAATAGCACCATTACAAATGTCCCATGCAAGCTTCAGAATATACTTTGCCCTGTAACCAAGACCACAGCGCTTTGCCAAAAACATTTCATCAAGGCATTCCAGTTCTTTGGAAGTGGGAAAATCCCCTGTGCTTAGTACTGAAGACTGACCATATCCTTCAGTAAGGGATTCTGGGCTAGAGATTATTTGTGACAAATTTGCTTTAGAAATATTTAAGGGCTGGTCGTTTTCCTTTTCTAGGCACAGCCCTGGGTCTAGATTCATGGGACTCTTTTCAGCGTCTGTCAATATTGTGACAGACGTCTGTGAAACTATGGTCTGCTTAACATCTGTGAAAGGAAGCTCTTGTTCTGAAAATCTTGCAGCCACCAGATTCATAGGCAAATTACTTGGTTTCTTTGAGCATTTTTTTCTCTTCACATCTTTTTGGCTTGGAGTTTTGGGTGAGGAATCATCAGACTCTACACAAATACCATTTACGGTTAAAGTGGTTTCTTGAAGAGTTGACCATCCAAGTGGTGGTCCTTTCAGCTCTGACTGGAGATCACAGAGTAATCTAGCCATGGTCAATGTCCTTCCCCACCTGGAAAACCATCAGCAACAAGATGAGATACTCGTGAAAATAACTATAGTACCTAACATGAAAAGAACAGATGATAAATTATACAGCTCCATGATGGAAAAAAATGCATCGCACTTAAAATTAATAAGATATTTGACAAATTGAACCTAAATGTAAGATAGAGAATTTTAGGAAAAGTGGCTAAATTCTCAGAAAGAGGAGACCCTTCATTTCAAAGACTTTCAACAACCAAATTTGAAAATGGCTGTCAATGCAAGAAGGAAATTTGAGTTAAGGACAGAAAACAACTAAAACAGATGTAAGAGGAAACTGATGCAAATGATTTCTAAATGAATACTAAGAATGCTTTGCATTATTTGAATTAGATCAGGTATTGGGTGTGCACCAATACAGCAATTTCTATTAATGATGGCGTTCTCCGGTCCAGATCTTACTATGTTAGGCTGTACCGGTAAGGAAACCATGCTCTTCAGGTCTCCTTTTCACAAGCTTTGGAGCCAGGGTATCACGATCTGCGGTTCAGAAGATGGGCTGGGAGAGTGGATGGCAGTGCAGGGGCTGCGGATGAAGGTATTGGTTTGGTATTTTTACTCCTTTGACTTATTTGAATATATAAGTGAATTTAGTTAAGACACCATTAGCATCCAGAGGAAGGTTTTCTTTCTAAAATGTGGGGTTCGCTTTGTTCCTGCGATCTCTATTGGTGCTATGAGCAGCGTAGAGCAGAACCGAGGTGTGTTGAATAAATGGGTGCCTTTCCCAATAGCTCCAAGCAGCTGTGACAAGAGTTGGGTGTTTTGTAGTGAGATCTGATCAGTTCTGGAGTTTATAAGGAGGGTTCAAGCAGAGCTGGGAGCTTCCATGGGCTTCCAAATGCAGGGTTGGGACTATAGGCAAGGGATTACAGACCCTAAGATTTTAGCACTTACCAGCAAAATGGTGGAGGGTTTGGCTGTTCCCAATACATTAAACATAATTTTTGTGGGTTGCAACAAACGAGTGAAACTTGACAGGCTTTCAGATCATTATAGATCTGTATCAGGGAAAACCTGGATGATGTGGATGCATGACGGGCTTCATGTACTGGATATAAAACAGCAATTGGAGATTAAACATTGAATTCTGGTAGAGCAGCTAAGGTTGTTATTCAATGGAAAACAGCTTGAGGATCAACTTACGCTGCCTGACTCTAACATTAGCAAGGATTCTTCACTCATATTGGCTTTTCATTTGTGTGGAGGAGCGGTGGGTAAGTGTGCAGCCTCATCATCCAAGCCCTTGTCAAAATAAAATCAGTTGCTCCATCTGATCTGAATCCTTCTATGCCCAGTGCATATTTAGTGGACAAGTTAGAAGAGGTGCCGTTGTCGGAAGTTTCTTCCCAGGAAATCAGTTATATCCACTCCAGCTACAAAAAAGGAGCAGTCATCTGTAGGTTTAATGGTTTCTGGCCTGCTACTACAGATTTGTACAAGTGGATACATACAAATTGGACAGATGAGTTTGAGATACCATTTTGTTCTACAGGATTTTTTATTTTTTATTTTACAATCATGATGTATATCAAAAAGTGGAGGGTGGACTCTGGTTTTAGGGAAGTGTGTGGCTGTTTATAACACCATGGTTTCCAGGATTTGACCCTAACACACTATCAGTGAACAAAATGCCTGTCTGGGTCCGTTTGCCCAATTTGCCGCTACAGTTTTAGCATTTCCCAGTTTTGGAGGACATTGGGAATACATTGGGTAGATACGTTAAAAACTTAAAACAGATGTCACAGGAGCTAAGGCAGGTTTAGCCACATATGCTCGTATTTGTGTTAAGGTAGATTTCAGTAAAGGCTTACCGAATAAAATGATCCTCAAGTGGGAAAACTACAGGTGGACTCAGATTCTGGATTATGAGAACACAGCTTTCCAGTGTCGGAATGTAAAAAAACAGGACATCTCCAGGATACTTGCCCTCAGGCTCAACCCCATCCTCCAAGAAAGAATGAGCCCAAACCAAAGTCAAAGAGCTGGCAATATCCTGAACAGCCGAAGCCCAATGAAGCAGATATAAAAGAGGAGGAATTACAACAAAACAAGTGACAACAGGACATCTCCAGGATACTAGCCCTCAGGCTCGACCTCATCCTCCAAGAAAGAATGAGCCCAAGCCAAAGTCAAAGAGCTGGCAATATCCTGAACAGCCAAAGCCCAATGAAGCAGATGTAAAAGAGGAGGAATTACAACAAACATCAGAATCAGTGAAGGTTGAAGGTGTCGGTCTGGAAAAATTGAATGAGGAAAATCCTCTCCGGTGGAGAATCAAGAGGATGTACAACCTTTGGACTTCTCTCATTCAGGGGTTGCAGTAACTATGGATGCTTTGTCAGGAGGAATGAACAGAGCACATGAATCTAAGAGTTCAGACTCAGATAAGGCACAGGCTCCTTTGGTGAACAGTGGTTCTAAGGAAGCTGACTTACAGATGGTAGCTGTAGATCCATCACCAGGGGTGTAGTCTGAGGTAAAAGAAGAAAGGGAAGAAAGGCAAGATTGAGAATTTCTTCAATCCTTGATTCATTGTAAATTGTCCATTTTGTTCATATTAGGATCCATTTGTTTGGCTATCTTTGAATGTTTTAAGAGCATACCTATGTAATGTGCTGTATGCACCTATAGAATGTGATTTCCTTCCTTTTTTATGAATAGAAATTCCAATTTTTTCTAGGGAAGAAAAAGATTGAGTATGCTGGTAAAACAGAGAAGTTTATAAGATAATGGCAAATGTGAGATGTATGAGAATTACCTTATACGCCAGGTCTAGTAGAAATAGCAGACCCAGCTCGCAAGATGTTAAAGAACCTTACAACATAATCAAAATTGCTGACAAAAATCTATTAAAAGGGGCAATTAACAATGCCTAAAACTATTGTCCAGTGGATGTGATTGAGTGCTAAAGGCAGAGTGTTATCCCAACGAACTGCTAGGCTTGCGCTGCTGCATTAGATTTACCAAGTCGGTAATACAATTTAGGAATGTATCAAACAATTTCGAGAAAACATTTATTTACTCTTGAGCCCTTAATACAATCAAGGGGTAAGACTTAATCCCAACCATTATTCGTGCAAATAACGTTAATTAGGTTTAACGTGGGTTAACGTGCTTCCCCACTAAGGGGTTAGGCTTAGCAAGTTAGAGGAATAATTTAACAAGGTAATAAAATTACTTATAAGGTTTCATAAATTGAGGTATTTCAAAGTTAATTGAGTTAACAAGGGTTATTACATTTTCCCAACCAAGGGGTTGGTCTAGCAAAGTTAATTGAGTTAACTTTGGAGGTTTTCTTAGCAAGAATAGGAGATGATTTCCAAACCATATGAAAACAATCTCCTACTTCAAACCATATGAAAGGAGTGGAAAAAAGCCCATCAAGCCTTGTGGGAAAGTAGGAGGAGATTCTTCTCTCTTCCCTTTACGACTCCAAAAATCCACCCATGGAGAAAAACAAAGAAGAAAACAACAAAATATTATTAAAACAACCAAACCATTCCAACATGTAATGTCCCTTTTGGGGCAAAAACCAAAAATATGGGTTTGGCCACAAACCCCAAGAATCAGATCTGAAAATACACCAACACCAAAAATGAAAATAATCTGATTTTATGACAACAGCTGTAATATCCTTCAAAACCCTAGGGCAAACTGTATAAGAGCTTAGAATTCACCAAATAACCATGCACAACAGCTGATAAATACTTCTAAATAATTATTTCAATTACGGCAACCAATATCCATCCCATTTGCAACAAATAAATGGAGAAAATCAGCGAAGACACACTGCTGCAATTAAATAAATGACAGCCGCAGGGCAGCCACAAACAAAGGCTGAAAATGATAGATAAACACCACCAAAATTCACAAAAATATAGATTCCGGCCTTATAAATTATGGAGAACCCAAATATCAAAAAAATATGAATTATGTGCCCTAGAAGGCACTCAACAACCACTTAACCCAAGTCGCTCCCTCTAGGGAGAGCTCCAAAATGCATGCAAACCCTTGTAGATGTCTTCCTTGATATTCTAATGTCCAAATCTGCAAGAGGTCTTCAAAAGATGTCTTCACTTCCCAAAAATGGAGGGTTTTCATCCTCCACCAAGCCACAAGGAAGGTTTTCATCTTCCTTGGAAATGCCACACTAATGGATTGTCGCCCAATAGTGGAATGACAATGAGCAATCAGCCCAAAGATCAAATGTAGAGTAAATGCGCCAAAGATAGATGATGAAAATGAAGTCATAAGTCTCATTTTATAGCCCCTTCTTGGCGCCAAAGGCCAAATAGAATGGACCGACCTCCAAAAGCTTCTTTTTATCTTTTAACTTGCCTTTAAAACTCCTCCACCCAGCCGACCTGCCTTATTAAAGAAAACACTAAAGAAAACATTAAAAAAATAATTTTAAAAAATGAAAAGGAATGCAATTCCTTCCCTAGCTCATTCATGCTTCCTTGCCACGGAAAGGGAATAGCAAGAAGTCCATTGTTAGGCTCTCAAGTCGAAAAAGAAGACATTACACAACACCAAAGATTTAACACAATCCAAACAATCTTCCTTTCCAAAGCAATAACAAAATTCAAAGGGTGTGAGGCCTACCTCACAAGAGCAAGATGAATCCAAGCACAAGTCTTCCAAATCACAATCCAAGCTCTCCGAGTCCAAAAGTTCCTCCTCTCCAAAATAGCTCACAACCAAAAATAACCAAAATAACCCCACAACCCTCCAAGTTGGAGGATAATATAAGGAAGAGTCTCCAAACCAACACCCAATAGGATGGTGACATGTGTCACCCCTCCACCTAAGAATCCATGTCACCCAAGTACCCTCAACTTGCACTTATAAAACAATAAATGGAAAAGTAAAATTCAAATACAATCAAGTCAAATCTTCACATGGAGAACCATACACTCCAAATCTCCATCATACACCAAAATCCAAAATCCAAAATCATAAATATTGGTGGTTGAAAAGGGAGTCAAAGGAGCAAATAAGTTTTATGAGCCTTGAAAAGAGCTCATCCACCCATATGTATCGTATTTTAAGGCTCTTTTCAAGGCAAATATAGCCCCTCACTTGTCTTGCACTCCTCCGAAAAGTCTTTTTTTCCAAAATTCAGGTTTTAGTGAAAAGGTGGCCTTTAAGAGGGGTGTTGGATCCACCTAATCCATTCCAAAACCCAATTAAACAACAATAAGATACACTAAGTCATCCCATAGAAGTGGCAAGTAATTAGTTAACAATAAACAACCATTAACAAACAAATAAAGAGGATTAAACCAAATTAATGCAAGTGGAGTAAAAGTGAGATAAAATCATAAAAGTGACCAAATAATTCAATAAACACATGGCACATGGTAAATTTCTAATTTCCAACCTTATTCCACAAAATAATAAAACGAGGGAACAAAATCAATAAGGGTAAATTCGGCCTATAAGGCCCATTGTGCCACATGGAGGTGCATCCCCTGAAACCCATGTTCTTTTGTGGTGTAAACCTATAGCCTACACACTCAATTTCAAACATCATACCTATCTCGATACCAAAAGCTAAATAAAACAATAATACACATGTCAAACAATCCAAATCAATCATACACTAACTAATCCAATTAGTTATGCAAACTCATCCATCAAATGAGAGATTAGAAATTACAATAATCGTCCACAAGATATCCAATATAACTACATGCTAATCTCAAACCCACAAGATCCATAACATCGCATCCAAACCCAATAATAACAATAATAATAGTGAATTGGCCTCGTGTGCCACATCTGACAACACCCTGCCAAGACAAGTCGGCATGTAAAAGCTAGGTTACCGGAAACGCCGGTTTAGGCGGCAGGAGCGGGAGCGGGAGCGTCCGGGAGCGGGAGCGGGAGCGGGAGCGGCTTGGGAGCGGCTTGGGAGCGGCCAGGCAGGTCTGGATACGGCTGGATACTTCTGCAGCCGTACCCAGCCGTTTCCTGCCGTTTCCTGGCCCAAAACTGAATTTTTTTTTTTTTTTTGAAAGTTCTTTTTTAATTCTGGTTTAAATTTAATATATCATTACAGCAGAAATTACAGTTTTCACAGCAACATTATTCTACAGAAGGTATAGTTTAAATTTAATATATCATTACAGCAGAAATTACAGTTTTCACAGCACCATTATTCTATAGAAGGCATATTTTAAATTTAATATATCATTACAGCAGAAATTACTGTTTTCGCAACACCATTATTCTACATAAAGTACCAAGTACAAGCCATCATAAACATGGATAAAAATAGCATGTATGAGATAAATCATAAATGTAATAAACACCTCAACTAGATATGATAGGGACAATTGAAATTATGAATGTATGAATAGTTTGTTGTGGCTATTTAGCTTGTTTTGTTTTTCATATGCATAACATGTGGTTAATTCTTATTTAGAAGGCTGAAATTTATATATTTTTTAATTTTTATATAGTTTTTGTACTGCCGTATCCTACGCCGTATCCGGGGTCAAAAAAAAATTTGCCGTTTCCGCGTATCGGATACTCCGCTCCCGCTCCCGTATCCAAAACGTTTCGGTAACTTAGTGTAAAAGCCAATGAGACGATAAAATCATATATATGTTTAATCAATAAACATAATAGTAGTGTGTCCAATGTCTCAATACAATAAGTACAATGAGTCAAAATAGTCAAAATAGAGAGAATCTGGTAGGCACTACACGCATCTCCACATAACATTAGAATTTCCACAGCATCTAATTATAATAGTTATTGAAAAAATAAGCATTCTTATAAGACTACAATTTGTACAGCATACAAGAGGGAAGGACACTCAAATTCATCAAAATCTCCTCTTTTATTGAATGGAACCTTAGCAATTATCTTATTAAACCATAGGCACACAAGGTTCAAAACCAAACTGTGGTGCAAATTGAACTTCAGCATTTTACATATACCGAACTCGTCTATATAATACTTCCAAAGTCAAAAACCAACCCCTAATTGGAATTCACAAGTTCATTTGTTTGTCTATAAGTCGAAGCTTCAATATGCATAGTCAATGCCTATTACAAAACAATTAGGAATCCTCTAACCAAAAGACATTTTTCCCTCAAGGTGAGTGTGTCCTCTAAAATATATACATCACGTATATGCACATTATTAATTATCTCCATTAAAAACAAGGCATTCTTCCATTTCAAGTTTTCAAAGCTTCCATGTCAGAAAATAAAGAGAATTGACTATTGTAGGCATGTTCTTATGAGGCCTTGAGACAGGTAATAATTCATCTGTAACTCTTTCCAACTTAATTGAATGGAAGACACAATCCCAGTTCGTTTTAATTTAGGAATATCCAAGCATCTAGTGAGGCTTTTGAATCTCCTGAATTTCTAGTTTTCGCTCTAATAGTGGCACCTACTAATATATATGTGCAAATAATGAAGTTAATAGTTGTACTTCGGTCAAAGTTAGTAACAGATGAACCCAAGGAAAACATTTAATTCAAACTTTATGCATGCTTTCGACATATACTGCAGGAGAGTTTCTCATGTTTAGACATAGTAGTTATTTGGATTACAATTTTTGGGCAAGTGGATAGCAGAGATTTACTGTTTTGGGCGAATGGATTGAGACAAACGGATAGGATAAGGTTCAAAATTATGTTTAAAAGGTGGAGGGTTAATCATGTGACAACACTCTCTACGTTAAAGGGCTTTATCATATTCTTTTAGATAGAGAGGTAGAGGGTTGATTTTGGTCATTTAACAAATACTCTTTTCATATCATCTGACTTGAATCTTGAGTTAGTCACGCATGCTGAGCTAGAATGAGGTTAGTTATACCTTTAAGACTTTTGTGACTCTTTTTAGTTACTTTAATAAACAGTACAATAGCATGTTCGCTTGTAATGATTTCTTGATAGAGGTTGAAAGGATAACTACAAGAAATTTTGTCAAAGCAAGTTGCAGATTCCTAAGAGAGTGAATTAAAATTAAAACCTAGATACTTGTCTATAAAGGGGCAGTAAGGTGCCACCAAAGTAGACACAAATTTCAAGGTACAATTGAGTCTACACAAAAGCATTATTAAATAACTTGCATAACATGATGGCAGCAGTTCCACAAAATCAAAGTATCCTAGGTCCATAACCACCCCCTGAGGAGGCTCTCTTGATGGTTAGGCGGGAATTTCAATAACTGTGAGCACATCATTGAGAATTTTTGAAGCCGCTAGGCCATAATCAAGCAAGTAATAAAACTCAACATGTAAGGAACAAAACCTGGATATGTGTTGGTGTAGAAAGACATCCAAAAAGAATTCATTCAATATAAAATAAAAATTGTATACAACAAATCGAATTGCTTAATTATTTAGACCCATGAACATACAAAATAAAAGTAGGCCGACCCATAATAAGGCACTAACCCCAATACAAGTTCCACTTGCAAGGTACACACTACACAATGCAAGGTATACATTGACATAACCCCATGGTATACCATGCGTATAGGTAACTCAATGGGACCCAACAAGATGGATTTTCCACTCTAACACCTCCCCTAAAACACAACTTGGAAGGCCAAAGGAAGGTAGCATTCACAAATAGAACCTTCCCCATGGTATACCATGCGTATAGGTAACTCAATGGGACCCAACAAGATGGATTTTCCACTCTAACACCTCCCCTAAAACACAACTTGGAAGGCCAAAGGAAGGCAGCATTCACAAATAGAACCTTCAAAAAAGAAGGAGGCCTTAGCATTCCCCTAATGGCAGATTTTGAAAGCCCGCGCAACTTTCATAGCCGAATGAATCTTCTCCGCACCAAGGGATGAGCAATCTGAAAAAAACAAAAAAAACACAAACCGAAACCGCGTGTAGTGCCACAATCAATGCTCCTTTATGCTTTACCTCGGAGATGGAAAGCACCACCGCTTTGTACATTACCAAGTAGTGGAATCCAATCCAACCAAAAGCATGTCTTTACTCTTGACAAAAGAATACACATCCCCGTTCTTCATTAAGAAATAAAAGTCAGCTCTCGTCATCCCTTATTTTCCACAAAGGAACCATCATATGATAGTCTAGTATCATCAATATCCCTGTTATAGAAATTTTCAGTATCCTAATTTTTTTGTAATTTTTTGAGTATCAATGCTGATATAAACCCTAAATAATAATAAATCACCGAAATATGCAAAACTGAAAATACCCAATTGCAATATTTATTCAAATATGTTGAATATGAATTTATTACATCAAACCCTAACCTAAAATTGCATAGAAAGCATGAAAACTGAATTTTCTCTAAAACCCTAGCTGAAAGAGGAATTCTAGAAGTACGACACCCTCGTGGAAAGGTATGACAGACCACTTGGCAACAATAATAAAGCTCTGTGAGTGTGAAGAATTTTCCCGAAAAGAATGACACCAAGGCTGGAAGTGTACTGCAGGTGGTACAACAGACTATAATTGCAGGTACAACAGTGAATAGTGACATCAAGCTGAAATGTCACTTCTAGAGAATATTTTATTAATTTTCTAAACTATTGCAGCCCCATACACAGCCATAAATCAACATGTCTATACTTGTGTGATGGATTTCCTCTGAATCTGAAAGCTTTGGTGTAATCCCTGGATGGAATTACCAAATGGGTGTGAGGGTTTTCATCCCTGTGCCCTAGCACATGAGAGTTTTCATCCTGTGTTAAAAATGGAAGTTGTTACCCCAAACTTGCAAAACAAGCATTTGTGAAATTGTTCGAATGATTGAATGATTCAATTTTTCCAATCAATTCTTTTAATAAGCTCTTTTTCATCCAAACCCTAAAAGTAATTAAAATTAATTTTAATTAAATATTCACTTTTTTCCATCCTCATAATTATTAATTACTTTTGGCCATGTAATTAATATTTTCTTTTTGGCCCCTTTTAATAATAATACACTAAGTGTCATTTTTCCAAGTTATAACTTAAAGTACCTTTTGGACAACTTAATGAATTATTATTATATTATTTCCCTTTTTAATCCCCCTTAGCCTATGGGGAATAAAAATAGGCTTTGGATCCTCCAATTTAATTAATTCAAGAAAGGGGACATTACACATCCCCCTAAACAACATCCATGCAAAGAGGAATCACAAGTAGAATGTACCCAAAAGCTAATGATGGCCAAATGTTGAAGCTTCATGTAAATCGGAACAATAGGTTGATCACTCCAAGATCCCTGCAAAGTGCACATGCTCCCAAAACAACACAATCTGAAGAAAAGCACCAAAAATGAGAAATCCATGACGATGATAGGTGAGAGACAAATTTCAGTTGTGATCTGAACACCATGTCGATCACCAAATGCTGCCAGCCATTTGAATAAGCACCAAAAGCCTGCACGATCCAAAATATCATGCCAAACAACTGAAGCTATAAGTTAAGCACCACAATGCCATCCATAGAAAATGCCACAAGATCCTAAGTTTGGGCCTTCCACCTTACAATCCTAAAATCATCACCATGCAAACAACCTTCCGAACCAACTCTCAATTCAAAGATGATAAAAGCATAGTAATGTTGTCTCCATGGCCCCCACACACAAGGCAACCCATCCATCAAATGCAATAAAAAGCCCCATTAATGATGAGAGTCAAATGCCACCAGTAGCAACACCATCTCAAAACCCCAACCAAAATCACATCCATATTTGGCTGAATCAAGACACACCTAAAGGCTAACATACAAATCTGAATTCCATCTGAATCTCAGTCAAAGAATTAAACTCCTCCATAACATTGTCCTTCAATTCAGCATAGGATTGTGAATCACAAACATCCACCACCCTGACATGAGAGCACAATTGGCCCACTAATTTTGGGACCTCAATGGCAAATGCATATCCCCCTAACATCCTTATCTCCTTCCAAAGTAATAGTAGCCCCATTGGGGTAACTTGCATCCCCTAGAAGAAGGAACCTCATGTACATTGGATTTACCTCATGGCCAACACTATCTAACTCATGGGATCATCGCCCAAATCTCTATCATTTAATACCAAGTAAGATTAGTGACACAAGTCCAAAATCAATGAAGTAATCTAACTCCACATGCAAAGAATATCACACAGATATGTAGTGATATCAAAAGACACCCAAAGAAGAATTCACTCAATATAAAATGAAATACAGTGAATTGAATTACTTGGTTGAATAGGTGGAGGACATAGTCTCTATATATATACCTATCAACATATGAAATAAGAGTAACCCAACCAATAATAATGCACTAACCTAATACAAGTTACACTTGCAAGGTATACATTACGATAGTCTCTATTTATATCTGTCAACATATGAAATAAGAGTAATCCAGCCAATAATAAGGCACTAAGTTCTAACCCTAATACAAGTTACACTTGCAAGGTATACACTACGCAATGCAAGGTACACGTGATCCATTGGCATGCCGCAAGTATCAGTAACTCAATGGGATCCAACACGCAGGGCTTTCCACTCTAACATCAACTATAAACCTCCTAGAACAGTTGTACAGTCGTAAATTTTATTAAAAAAATCCCAAGTCTGGTAAAATGTTGAACTCGACATAATTCTGAATTTCTTTCATAAAGTCTAGAAAAATGGAATAGGAAGAACATTGATGGAAAGAAAATAGAACTATAATGTGACTGAAAAATAGATCAAGCAGTACATAGAAGAGAATAGAACCTCTCTAATAAGGTAAGGACATTAACTCATGGCAAAAGGTAGTATGGATGCTACACTTGGCCCAGACAGTCTTTGTAGACTTGTGCACAAAACAATCCCATCCAAAACCTAAAAACTACATCTATGGCCTAAGGGGCTAAGAAAAGTTACCTTCATTTTAAGATTTGTTCCCTTTGGGCATGTGGAGTAGTTACTTTTACAGAAAACTCTAGTAATTAGCAGAAAAGTGCAGCTGACTGACATAAAAATCTTTTAAGTAATAAAATGATAAAAGGCTACAAAAGCTTTAATGACCCATGCAAATACTGCAACTAATTAAAATATATTATATTTTAATATTGTCACATTAAAACAAGGTAAGGAGGCTTCTAAATGTGAAAGTGATCTTAAACTAAATTATGGAGTAGACAAAAGGTCAAAGCTCCTTTAACTTCAACTTTCGAGGACTACAGAAAGGAGCAACATGGTCAACAATATAATTGTGGAGAAGGAGAACTATGAAAATCAAAATTGGAGATGAGGTGGAAGGTACGCTAATGGTCAATGGACAGGAGGTAGCGTCCCTATAATTTGCTATCGAACTAATGTTGCTAATGATCATAAATAGTGGGAGCACCAGATGGACATTAGAACCAACATGAGAAGAGAGTAGTAAGAACAAATGCCTTAAAGTTGGATGCAAGGGAATTAAACGAGAGAGAGAGAGAGAGAGATCAATATGCCTGAAATGAGAAAAACATTATTCTTGAACTATGCCAAGAGAAAAGGTAAATCCATGGTTAAAAAAGAGTATACTTCTGTACAGAATGCCAGGGCAGTCTCCCGCCTGGATTTAGCTAAAAAGCTTGTACCCAAATTCATGTAATTTGAGTTGGGTGCAAGAATGGCACAAAGAGCATGTATCCCATCAGTTATTTGGTTACAAAAATTTGGAATTTTAAGATTATAAATTGTGGCATGATGTTTTCCCATGAGCATATCTCGTATGTTTTACGTGAGGTCGTGGCAGCATCATCACAGTATGGTACATGACAAAAGTGCTAATATTAAGTTTTTAAAAAAAAATATAAAGTAATCTGTAATACAAATTTCTTCCTATAAAGGAAGAAAAGATAAGAAAGGAACCTAGTTAAAACTTAAAAGAGAATAAACTGGGCTTATAATACATATATTTACTCTTGACAACTTTATCACAGATTAGGAGGGCCTTGAATGGCCTTATCAGTCTTCTCAAGAGGTTCTTTTCCTGAGACAAGATAGCAACGGTACTGGATGGAGATGCTTCATGGAAAATTCAACTCCTTTGAATTCTAACTGCTCAACACAATCAAGGAATTTGAAGCCATTCACAATATGCAGTATTTCTGTCAATACAAAGCCTTTTATTTTTTCATTGTCAACAATGCTTATGAAAATGTAGGTTGCCTAGAAATCCGTAAAGAATCAAATTCAATGGCAATATGAAGGACCGCGTGATGTTTAGGATATATCATCAAGGCCTCTTTGGACCTAATCTTCTTTACATAGCCAAATTGGCCCTTACCCTGTTATGCAAGGAAAGGTTTTCTATCGGGGATCTTTGGAATCAGGAGAAACAAAAAGCACAGTTGGAGAGAAATAAACTGCACCCCAAAGCCAAGCAGTGCTAACAAACAAGTCTTCTAAATAAATTGTCAAATAACTTTTACGGATGCACTTTTAGGTTGCAAATCCAAGGATCGGGGCCTTACTAGAAAGAAAGTGGAAGTGGAGTAATGTGAAGTCCTTTTATAACAATGAGATAAATACTTATATGACCGAGAAAGACACGCATCTGCTATTTCTTCACAATGATGCATACTGTGCCATGTTGAGTACGAGGGTAAAAAAGCTCCCAAACTCTTTGTAAATTAATAACTTCTTTCAACACAGGTTTAGGGTCCTTAGTTCTGCAGGGATTTCAGGTCATATCAAGACTCAATAAGGTTGAATATCTAAATTAGCATAGTTACCTGGAGACATGAGTAAATGCATAAGGGTGCAGCAATATTATACATAAATATAGTAACCAGAAGATAAGGGTGCGGGTACAAGGAGTCAAGGATGCGGTCTTCATCCCTACACTGGAGTTTCCTCGTGACTATGCTAATTATTTACTCACTCTTTATGGGAGAAAGAAATAAGTTGGGCATGTTTATAGAAATGAACATCTTCGTGGGCTTTTTGGGCATGGCTGTAGACAACATTCAAATCAGGGTTCTTGAGTAAATGCATAAAGGTACAGCTATCATATATAAATACGGTTACTAGAAGATAAAGGGTACAGGGGTAGGGAGTCAAAGACGCGGTTCCCATTCCTGCACTGGAGTTTCCTCATGACTACACTAATTATTTATGCACTCATTACAGGAAACAGAAATCAGTTAGGCATGTTTTCTGGAAATGGTCGTCTTCATGGTCTTTTTGGGCATGGCTGTAGTCCAAATTCAAATAATTATCACCATACTTTCCTAGGGATAGCTAGATGATCACAGAGGTTGCAAAAAGATATGGCATGTAATAATGTTGCTTTGCATCGTAGTTACGCAGGGTCACGCCCACCCCAAATTTGACATGTTCGGGACGTCCCGGACGTCCTAGGGGCGTGGGGACGGAGGGAAACGTTTACCCCAAGTTTCCGTTTTTTGTTGGGAAACGTCCCGGGACGTCTGAAAATGTTGGGAAACATCCTAGGGACGGAAAACGTGGGGGACGTCCAAATGTCCCCACGCATTTATTTCCTTTTTAGCATTTCTTTCCTTTTTGGATTTTTGGTGAAAAAAATACAAGCATAGAAAAAAATTTGCCATTTTTGGAAAGGGTCCGGGAAGATGTAGCACAAAACTTGCATGTGCCTTAACTTTCATTCGTGGCTCTGTTTGGTGTCATTTTCTCTAAAAGTGCATATTTTCTCGAGCTCTACACATTCTTTGGCAATATTTTTGTTATTTTCATAAAATCAATTTTTGCACCTTTTTGGACCAAGCAACTTCTTGCAATCTTCTGAAAGAATCACGAGTATTAAGGAATGTATTTGATGTTGATGAGTTCAAGTCTCACCTTATTTAAATCTCAAATGGTTTTATTTCAGCTTATTTATATAATTTAGTCACTATATCTTTATATTTTAAATATTTATATATTTTTAATTATTTATATATGCTAATTATTTACTCACTCTTCATGGGAGAAAGAAATAAGTTGGGCATGTTTATGGAAATGAACATCTTCGTGGGCTTTTTGGGCATGGCTGTAGACAACATTCAAATCAGGGTTCTTGTGTAAATGCATAAAGGTACAGCTATCATATATAAATACGGTCACTAGAAGATAAAGGGTACAGGGGTAGGGAGTCAAAGACGCGGTTCCCATTCCTACACTAGAGTTTCCTCATGACTACACTAATTATTTATGCACTCATTACAGGAAACAGAAATCAGTTAGGCATGTTTTCTGGAAATGGCCGTCTTCATGGTCTTTTTGGGCATGGCTGTAGTCCAAATTCAAATAATTATCACCGTACTTTCCTAGGGATAGCTAGATGATCACAGCGATTGCAAAAAGATATGGCATGTAATAATGTTGCTTTGCATCGTAGTTATGCGGGGACACGTCCCCCAAATTTGACACGTTCGGGACGTCCCGGACATCCTGGGGACGTGGGGGAAACGTTTCCCCCACGTTTCTCTTTTGTTTTTGTTGGGAAACGTCCTGGGGACATCTGAAAATGTTGGGAAACATCACGGGGACGGGAACGTGGGGGGACATCCAAACGCCCCCACGCATTTATTTCCTTTTTAGCATTTCTTTCCTTTTTGGATTTTTGGTGAAAAAATACAAGCATAGAAAAAAATTGCCATTTTTGGAAAGGGTCCGAGAAGATGTAGCAAAAGCAAAACTTGCGTGTGCCTTAACTTTCATTCTGTGGCTCGTTTGGGTGCCATTTTCTCTAAAAATGCATATTTTCTCGAGCTCTACGCATTGATGGCAATATTTTTCTTATTTTCATAAAATCAATTTTTGCACCTTTTTGTACCAAGCAACTTCTTGCAATCTTCGGGAAGAATCATGAGTATTAAGGAATGTATTTGATGTTTATGAGTTCAAGTCTCACCTTATTTAAATCTCAAATGGTTTTATTTCAGCTTATTTATATAATTTAGTCACTATATCTTTATATTTTAAATATTTATATATTTTTTAATTATTTATATATGCTAATTATTTACTCACTCTTCATGGGAGAAAGAAATAAGTTGGGCATGTTTATGGAAATGAACATCTTCGTGGGCTTTTTGGGCATGGCTGTAGACAACATTCAAATCAGGGTTCTTGAGTAAATGCATAAAGGTACAGCTATCATATATAAATACGGTCACTAGAAGATAAAGGGTACAGGGGTAGGGAGTCAAAGACGCGGTTCCCATTCCTACACTAGAGTTTCCTCATGACTACACTAATTATTTATGCACTCATTACAGGAAACAGAAATCAGTTAGGCATGTTTTCTGAAATGGCCGTCTTCATGGTCTTTTTGGGCATGGCTGTAGTCCAAATTCAAATAATTATCACCGTACTTTCCTAGGGATAGCTAGATGATCACAGCGGTTGCAAAAAGATATGGCATGTAATAATGTTGCTTTGCATCGTAGTTATGCGGGGACACGTGCCCCCAAATTTGACACGTTCGGGGACGCCCCGGACATCTGGAGACGTGGGGGAAGCGTTTCCCCAAGTTTCTCTTTTTGTTTTTTGTTGGGAAACGTCCTGGGACATCTGAAAATGTTGGGAAACATCCTGGGGACGGGGAAACGTGGGGGGGACATCCAAACGTCCCCCACGCATTTATTTCCTTTTTAGCATTTCTTTCCTTTTTTTGGATTTTTGGTGAAAAAATACAAGCATAGAAAAAAATTGCCATTTTTGGAAAGTGCGAGAAGATGTAGCAAAGCAAAAACTTGCGTGTGCCTTAACTTTCATTCTGTGGCTCCGTTTCAGGTGCCATTTTCTCTAAAAATGCATATTTTCTCGAGCTCTACGCATTGATGGCAATATTTTTCTTATTTTCATAAAATCAATTTTTGCACCTTTTTGTACCAAGCAACTTCTTGCAATCTTCAGGAAGAATCATGAGTATTAAGGAATGTATTTGATGTTTATGAGTTCAAGTCTCACCTTATTTAAATCTCAAATGGTTTTATTTCAGCTTATTTATATAATTTAGTCACTATATCTTTATATTTTAAATATTTATATATTTTTAATTATTTATATATGCTAATTATTTACTCACTCTTCATGGGAGAAAGAAATAAGTTGGGCATGTTTATGGAAATGAACATCTTCATGGGCTTTTTGGGCATGGCTGTAGACAACATTCAAATCAGGGTTCTTGAGTAAATGCATAAAGGTACAGCTATCATATATAAATACGGTCACTAGAAGATAAAGTACAGGGGTAGGGAGTCAAAGACGCGGTTCCCATTCCTACACTAGAGTTTCCTCATGACTACACTAATTATTTATGCACTCATTACAGGAAACAGAAATCAGTTAGGCATGTTTTCTGAAATGGCCGTCTTCATGGTCTTTTTGGGCATGGCTGTAGTCCAAATTCAAATAATTATCACCGTACTTTCCTAGGGATAGCTAGATGATCACGGTGGTTGCAAAAAGATATGGCATGTAATAATGTTGCTTTGCATCGTAGTTCAGTGAGGACATTTCCCCCAAATTTGACACGTTCGGGACGTCCCGGACGTCCTCGGACGTGGGGAAACGCGTTTCCCCAAGTTTCTCTTTTTGTTTTTTGTTGGGAAACGTCCTGGGGACATCTGAAAATGTTGGGAAACATCCTGGGGACGGGGAAACGTGGGGGGGATGTCCAAACGTCCCCCACGCATTTTTTTCCTTTTTTGGCATTTCTTTCCTTTTTTGGATTTTTGGTGAAAAAAATACAAGCATAGAAAAAAATTGCCATTTTTGGAAAGGGTACTAGAAGATGTAGTAGCAAAAACTTGCATGTGCTTTAACTTTCATTTTGTGGCTCCATTTCAGGTGTCATTTTCTCTAAAAGTGCATATTTTCTCGAGCTCTACGCATTGATGGCAATATTTTTCTTATTTTCATAAAATTAATTTTTGCACCTTTTTGGACCAAGCAACTTCTTGCAATCTTCTGAAAGAATCATGAGTATTAAGGAATGTATTTGATGTTTATGAGTTCAAGTCTCACCTTATTTAAATCTCAAATGGTTTTATTTCAACTTATTTATATAATTTAGTCACTATATCTTTATATTTTAAATATTTATATATTTTTTAATTAGCCATCCCCCCGCCAACCCCAAAATTTAGAAATTTGTTGCCGCCCAGAAACCCTGTCCCCTGTCTCGGGTAACTATGCTTTGCATCTTATAAAATATATGGCATGTGATAATGTCGCATGCATATGATAAGGATCCAAAGCAACGTCTCACGAACACAGTTTGCCACTTGCTTAAAAGAGGTGAAATGTTAAGTAGCATTTGGCTATGCATATCGAGCCAAAATTGTTTGTTTTTGGCAAGTTGTAGACTCTTTGCCTCGGTGGAAAAGGTACAATGTAAGTCTTTCTAGCCTACATATCTATGATGTTTTCCATGTAACTTTGTTCGCTAACATATGTAACTCTCGTGTCCTTTGGTGTAATATAAGATGCATTTTGATGCATAAGCATCTTGTCAGTTGGATTTGGAAGATGTTTCATTTAGAACAAGATTTTTCTTAGAAAAATAACAAAAATCCAGATAAACTATTACAAAGCAAAAAAGGTACAAAGATTTCTTATGAGACGGGAAAAGGATTTCTTACAAGGCAAGAAAAGTGGCTTTGGAATAGGTGTGTTGGATATTTCATATATAGTTTAGTGCATCAAATTATTTGGTGTAAATTATTATAGGGTGTGAGTTAATATACTATTTGTGAGTTGTTTTAAACAACTCACATAAATAGGCTTTTGAGAGATTTTGGGATTGATTAGTTAAGGCTTCATTCATTATTAGAAGGTCATTTGCCTATAGGGGAGATGCACCGATTCTTAGAGCAAACTAACTTTAGGGGTGTAGACCATAGATTTTTGCCACGACAAACATCCAAATTTGCAAGCCACGTCAAATAATGTTTTGCGATTATTCAAAAATTAATTTCGCATTCCTAAGCCACATCATGTACCACGTGTCGGGCAAAAAAGTCAAAGCACCTAGAAAATTGCTATTTTGAAAGATTAACCAACAGTTACACATGCCCACCCAATATACTACATGGTTCAATGTGGCGCATGGAAAATTAATAGTCCATATATACTACTAAACGCATTCAAGCATCATTCATTTTATCCCTATCACTCCACCTACCGCCTTGGGAAAGCCGGTTGCACAACATTAATTTATTCAATACATATTGAAATAGGCATAAACGCATCCTGGTTGCTGTAAATGCGCTCATTGCATCTACGTTTTTGTTTCTACAAAGTGAAACACGGAAGCAGAATTTTGTGGGAGTATCCTTACGGAAATATTGGTAAGGGTGTTGTTTCCAACAGCAAAGCTGAAGGGGGAAATAGGTTTGGTACAACTATTCTAATTGTGTCTTTTGACACATTACATTTACAAGAAATAATAATGTGCCATTTTTCTTTATTGTCATCATTCTTGAAAAATGTATGTTTTTATTCTAGTTTTTTAAATGTGTTTTCATTCACTTGCTACATGTAACCTGTTACAATATAGTTTCAACATTTGCACAAAGATTCAAGAAACTCTTAAGAGGATATTACATATCTGGATTCTGAACACATTAAAAAAACTTCCACTTGTATATTGAATGGAGGAAGTTAACAAAATATAAGTACTATCATTTTCATTTCCCAAAATACTTATATAGATTACGTCTTTAGTCTTCCGCAATAAGGTGTGTTTATGCGGTTTGTTACTAATCATAGATCGTGGACTACATTTTGCTTCTAAAAACAAAAACTTCTTGACATTGTAGTATGTTTATACTTTGATGTTACATACATATGTAGGATACATATTATCCTCTTACCGTAGGATACTATTTCTTACATTTAGGAATGGTTATCATATCAAAAAGTTGCATACATTAAATCCTTACATTTACAAATGCTTCTCATACCAAAAAGTTGCAAAAATGAAATCAGCTTACTACATGTAACATGATTCTATATTGTACGAAAGCTGAATTCTTCTTCAGGACCATATGATGTCTCACTTATTTCATTGTTTGCAAGTGTTATTCCATTCTTCTTTTGAGGTGTACATGGCAAGTATGTTGTGTTTGCTGAAAGAAACTAAATGTTACTTGCATGACCAAATTGCATTTGGCTTGAAATTGTAACATGTGTCGGACATGAAGTAGGACACGGAATGTTTGTTGTGCTTGGTGAAGGAAACTACATATTACTTGCATGAGTAAATTGCATTGGCTTGAAGTTTGTGACATGTGTAAGACATGAAGTAGGATGTTGCACTTGGCTTGCTTGAGAATGCATACCCGCCGATAAAGGAAATTACATTGTTGTTGATAAAGGAAACTGCATTTGGTTTGTAGGAGAAGAGGGGTTGCAAACTTGGTAATTGGTGACACTTGGAAAAGTTGGAGTGTAAATATTGTAGAAATCCATCATAATTGGGTGTTGTGAAGGAATAGGATTTCCTAGACTGCTTAAACGTCTTTGCCTTTGCATATCCTTTTCAATCCTCTCTTTCTCACATTGAAGCCTCTCATGCTCCTTTTTCTCCTTTTCATGTTGTTGTATCTTCTCCAAGTCCTTTGTTTTTCAGCTCTCTTTCAAGTTTCTTTGCTTCCGTTTTTTTGCTGCTCAATGATTCGGTTTGCCTTCCTCTCCTCTATCTAGTCTTTTTCCTCATTTTTATCTCCTCTAATTCTTTCTTTTGTGCTTCTTGTTCTTCAAGCAACTGCAAGCAATCACTTGATGTGAAAATCTGTAACTGCCTTCTCAACGTGATAATCCCTTTGTTCGCATGTTATACTCTCTCTTCAACCCTATCAATTGGCACCTTTAGAAAATTATGTAGTGACCTACTCACCTGGTTCCCTGATGCTTCATTGCATGGATGTTCCTATGTGCCTCCTAAAAATGTTTCTAAAGTCTCCAAATCTGCAACTTCCGAATGGTGATCCTCTTCATTTAGCCATTCATTAGAATGTTTGAAAATAAGCAATGTAGAGGGAAACAATCATAGTGAAAGCAATAATAAATAAACAAAATCCAAAACACATACACAGATATTACGTGGAAAACCTGGTAATGTACCAAGGTAAAAAACCATGGGCAAAGGTCTCTCAGTATTTTATTACTCAGGAATAAATCCACTGTTACATCAATGGCAGTCACCATGCACTAGCTCTAATGATTACAATCATACAACTTTACAATCCAAGGGTTCCTTTTATAGAAAGAACTCATAGTACAAAACCGCATGTAGTACAAAACCGTGTGTAGTACAAACCGTGTGACGACTGTACGGACTCCACGAAAAACACAGATGTAGAAGCAGGATATGAAATTACAAGTGCAACAGGATGAGAAGGAAGATCTGCAATAGGAGCATCAGGATCAGCAACAGGCTCAGATATTGACAAATCAAGATCAGTGGGTGTAGGAGAAATAGCTGCAAGTGGACAAGGATTAGGGTTTGAAGGTCTACAATATGAGGGTGATGCTTCAAGCTAGCAAGTTTCTACTGCAAGTAGTGAATGAGAGTGTCCTTACTATGCGAGAGGGAGCAAAGAAGAGAATTGTGCTTGTTTAGTTTTTTTTTCTCTTCAAAAAATTTAACAATGTCCTCCTAAATGGCACAAATTTCGAATCCACAATGTCATTGACATTGAAGAAATTGTATCCTCGCAAAACCTTGAAAAGTTTGGCCAACAATGCTTATTTATTACACATTCCAAATGAGTTGATAGTCACCTCGTTTCAATGTTCCTGATCATGATATTTATACAGAGGGATGAGAACGTACACTAAAATGAACAACGCTGTATCACCCACTCGATACTATTTTTCTCTCTTATCAATATCATCTCTAGTGCGAGTGGTTTTCTAAAAACCTAATGAATGTATTGAACAAACCTTGGAGATCAAGGTGACTGGATTGCCTTCATGGTGACAATCAACAGAATCATATGTAGCCAAATGTAAAGACCTAAAAGCTTATGCCACGTGGGTAATGGAGCTGGAACTAAAGAAACATGCACCTGAGTTGGTGGAATGCCATATCGCCAGATGGTTCCTCTAGGGCTGTAAGGCCATACAACCTAGACGGCCTTATTAGCTAAGGTGTACTGTATGGTTAGTTAATTTAGAGACATGTGAGGGTTCTGCATTTATATTCGTGGTTGAAAATCATGAAAAAAAAACATTTGTTGTTGAAACAGCAGCAAAAAAATATAAAATAAAAACATTTATGTTGTATCCATGTGCAAAATTACAGAATTTTCGAATGAAAGATATAAGAAGAACAGAGTAGAGACCCTCACCCACAATTGCATAAGAGGATACTTTTGACCATGTCCTCAAACAAGGTTGGTGACCGAAAAAGCCGACCAAAACCTTTAGCCTTGGCCTGGGGATGCAGAGCATGGAACCCTCTAACGGCTGATTTCTCCATTTCTGATAACCTAAGCATCCGGACAACTTGATCCTGGTATATTGAACAAAATGGTAAAAATAGAGATTATACACTCCCACAATCCTTAAATTGTTGCAAGAGGACTAGTGGATAAAAGTTAAAACAGCCTAAAGAGAACTCATAAAAATCGATGTTTCGAGATGACACATTATAAGCGTGAATCATAAAATGCAAACCATGGTTGTTTTTAGTCACGCTTGACCCATCATCAGGATGAATGATAAAATGTAACAGGGTTAACTCAAGCTTTCCAGGTCTATGTTTTAGTAAGATGGCTACATGGGATTTGAGACACAGATCAATGTTCCCCAAACAGCTACACTTGTCACCCTGCAACTACATGTATTTGCACTTTTTTCAATAAATTGAAATCAAATCTGCTAGTTACTAAAAGCTAGTTAAGATGATGGGAAATACATACCAACAAAAATTTCGGTCTTCAGTGGTGAGGGTACCTATGCCCAACACCCTTACAAGAAGAGAAGAGGAAGTGGGTATTTTTGGTTGGGAAATGCAGACCATCAGTGCGGTGCCATCTGATAATCTGAGAGGACGCTGAAGGGTGGAAGAGGAAGAAAGCCAGAGATTGGGTGGCATCATGAAGAAGCCATAGCTGCAAACAGCCTTCTCCAGATCAAATGCCTCATTCACTCGCGACACTCAGTTGGCATTCTGGGCACCCATTAGACTCCATTTTGTCATAACAACTTCTTTTCAATAACAATGGTGAACAGACTCCAGGAATGCGAATGCAACCCTGAAGGCCCTTCTGAAAGCCTTTCGAGACCAATTCCTGTATAACCTTGGATTTGATACTGTTTTGGCATTTATTTTTTTCCAACCGGGGCCTCGTCAATGTTAGTTTAATGGAAATATTTTTTATTTTATTTTTTAAATACTATACAATAATCTACAACTTGTTTTCCCAAAAATGTATTTTTCGCGGAGGCGTTTACTTTGAAGAAGGCATTGCTGGAAAGTGTCAAATTCCGGTGGCTTAATTTTACAGGTTGCCGGATTTTAGATATTTTTGTAAGTCATAGATATTTACGATTCTTTGACTCCACATCGTTTAAATGACATTTTAGACTTGGCCATAACCATTCTTTGGTGCCCTTGCTTTTGGGAGTGGTCGGCCTAAAAATCCGGCGTTTACTTTGAAGAAGGCATTGCTGGAAAGTGTCAAATTCCGGTGGCTTAACTTTACAGGTTGCCGGATTTTAGATATTTTTGTAAGTCATAAATATTTACTATTCTTTGACTCCACATCGTTTAAATGACATTTTAGACTTGGTAATAACCATTCTTTGGTGCCCTTGGAAAATGTCAAATTCCGGTGGCTTAATTTTACAAGTTGCCGGATTTTAGATATTTTTGTAAGTCATAGATATTTACGATTCTTTGACTCCACATCGTTTAAATGACATTTTAGACTTGGCAATAACCATTCTTTGGTGCCCTTGCTTTTGGGAGTGGTCGGCCTAAGAATCCGGCGTTTACTTTGAAGAAGGCATTGCTGGAAAGTGTCAAATTCCGATGGCTTAACTTTACAGGTTGCCGGATTTTAGATATTTTTGTAAGTCATAAATATTTACTATTCTTTGACTCCACATCGTTTAAATGACATTTTAGACTTGGTAATAACCATTCTTTGGTGCCCTTGCTTTTAGGAGTGGTCGGCCTAAGAACATCATGAGTAAAATTATCTTTACACTGGAATTGTTCTTTGAATAAAATTATACACATAAAATTGAAGCCCTCTCCGGCGTAACTTGCAACTCATTTGCAATTGCTAGTTTTAAAATTAGCAATTGCATGTGACTCATGTGTTGAAAAAGTTGAAATTTAGGGAGTGGAGAATGGAGGTGAAAGAGAGGCAATGAAGAAGTGGATTGAGGGATTAGAAGTCCAACGGGTGCAAGGGGGATTAAGCCCTAGGTAGATTAGGCAACCGCTGCCAGGCCCCAACACTAAGGGGGTGCCTAAATCTAAAAAATATATTATTATTTTTGGCTATTATTAAAACTTAATATTAATATTTTTTACCTAAAGTAATATTAATTGACTCTTTTATTGATATTATTATAGAGTAGTATAAATTTCATGCATATACATAAAAATGCACTATAATATTTTTGCAAGTAAAAATACATATCCATATTTTTAAGCTCATCCAATTTTCTTGGTATTATTACTCTTTCTCTAATGTAGTTCTATATAATTCAGGTGTGTAATTTTTTCTCAGAAAAGGCTCATGTATTTTTATAATGTCACTAGTGTAACTAGTAGAGGCAAGTACAATTGAAGGAAAGAATTATTTAATTCTATATTCCTAATGTTTTAGGGAAATGTCTCTTTTTAGGAGGAATTAGTAAGCTTGGTCTAAATACCACTCTTCACAAAATGATGGGAGCCACCAAAGAATTTTTATCTTTTTGCAAAAAGTGGTGCTTTGTTTAGTTTTAAGCCCCATCACCTACTTGATATTGGTAAATAAGACAAGTAACCAAGCTTGTATACAAAATTGTATTTGTTGCTTTCTAAGCACCTCCTCGGATTAATTTTTCCCATCCATGGATTATTGTTTATCCTTATTTGATAATTTTATAGGATATTTTAAATCCTTTTTGTATGCCATTTTCTCTAAATTAATGATATATTATGATTCTTATGCAAATTCTAAAAAAATGTACGTAGAATTTATGTGTTTATTTGATGGGAAAAAAATATTACCTAAAATTTTATGAAGGAGTCCACTTCACCATTCGCTAGGCGCTCCTAACATTTAATTCGGCTCGCTTGAGTGGGGAAAATGTTAGGGGAACCTATGTGAAACTCTTCTTTCTTACGTCCAAACACATATACAATGTGCCATTTTTATCAATCGTTTGAAGGAGAAAGGGGTGTGGTGCACAAATCGTTGAGGCAACTTACTTTGCAGATATCTTTGAAAGCAAACCATGGTCGATCAATATTGTCGATGTCAATAATTACTTTTATAATGTCAACCCTTGTGTTTTATGGGTAGTTAGAACACACCACAATTTAAGAGGAATTCATATGTGTGTGTCACAAGAAACTTTAGAGATAGGGACATATGAAGGGGACTCAAAGCATCCCATGTCGAGCCGATGTAGTAGTTGAATTTGATAACCACAAAACATGGTCAATCATGTGGTTTTGTGTCATCTTTATAGACCATTATATTAGGTCATCCTCCACATTTCAGACAAAACAACATATATCAATCACAAGAGTTTTCCTTATAGACTTGTAATTGACATTATAAGCACCCTAAAATATAGCATTACGCACTCTAAACCTCTGAAACCGTCTCGTAACTACTACACATACATTATGACCATTTTCAACCACTTTTGATATATTCCGCTATTTTATGACCTTTAATGACTTTTTACGACATTGTCTCGGATAAACTTCTATCATTCCTATCACTCACATATGGTCTCGAATTATTAAATATTCGTACTATAAACCTTATTACACTCATATCTCATTCCTAAGATTAATTAATTAATCATATCATTCTTATTATTACGTTAGGAAATCAATCTATTAGTGCTCCATTGGTAAATAATAATTACGTTAGTAATTATTATCATGTAATATTGTGTTTGTAAATATGTTAGTATTTTGTTATATAGTTGTTATATAAAACAACTTATAACAAATACAGGTGAATGAGTTTTAACAACTCACGTAGGTTAGATTTTTGTTATAGCTGCCTCCTAAATCATAGGAGAGCTATATTCCTATTTATATGGGTTCTTGTAATATGATGGATATGCCGAATAGAATATCTTCCTGTGATTGATTTAATCAAATCTGGTTCTGTGCTCACATTTGGCATCAGAGCGAGCTGAGTAATGGAAGAATTAAAATAGGGGCAGTTGTCATGTGATTGTCTCCTCCTGATGAGGAAGATTAATGCCTCTGTGAAAAAGAGTTTTTTTATTGTAAAATGTCTTCACGGGAAGTTTAGTTTGCATAGGATATTCGCAGTGATATGGTGATTTTTATATTGAAAAAAAAAAATACGAGTTCATTTATCATCTCTCTTGATCGCACTTTTTGTAGAGAAGGCAAATGTTTTGGTTGAGAAGGTTTTGACTCTGCCCGAGCTCTTTTATTCTTGAACCACCCTTGGTTTCTTTTATTTGGCGTTGAAATCGTCCCAGGGTGCATATTTTGTATACTAAGATCTGTGCATAGGCATTTTCTCCAACAAGTTTTTAATATTCCAAAATTTTTGGATCACCGTTCAAATAGATCAATCAATTCTGCCAGTTCTGTGAAGGATTCATGATGTTTTTATAAATATTTTCCTTTCATTGGTTGTTGTATGCAAGCTCAGAACTGGTATATGGTTCCTCAGACAGATATCTCCACTTGATGGCCTGATTTTGTGTTTATTTTACACGACTCAAAACTGTATCAATGACTGTCAAAGGCTTGCCAAAACTGTGGTGTGACTAAGATATCACATGTCTGCAGATCTCACCATTTTTACATCCACGTGTCTTCCAGATCTTTTATGCTATAAACAATATTTGGATATCATCGACTTCAAAATTTTGTTCTGCTCTGAGAGGTCGTTCCTTGCGTGTGGAGAGTGTGCATATTCTTTGTTGAAGACCCGGTCTCATATTTTGCATCGTACCTGTCACTAGAGTTCCTGCAGATTCTTGTTTTGACAGAAACTTCTAAATTCAGTTGATTTGGCACGTTTGGCTCTTGATCCATGCAAATCCGAGCTCCATTAGCTCCTGCCGACTTCATCAAAGGTTCTATGCACCATTTTTTCTCCAAGTTTGAAACGTGTCTCCATATTTCCATGCGCAGATATGCCACGTATGTTGTTGCTGTCAAATTACTTTCAGATTCATTACAAAGTCCGTCATAAGTTTTGAAGTTTGAGACATTTTTAAGTTTTTGGCTAAAGCTTATTTTATAGGTTCCATCTAGAAGTTCAAGTCTTGTTTTATTTAATTATATATCTTATGTTTTTATAGTCCGTGTAATTTGATTGAGTCTCCACGTATAGCCTCCATTTATTTGTCCATATGTAATTTGTCTTTTATTTCATTGTCTC
This sequence comes from Taxus wallichiana var. yunnanensis, assembly GCA_018340775.1. NCBI lineage: Eukaryota > Viridiplantae > Streptophyta > Pinopsida > Cupressales > Taxaceae > Taxus > Taxus wallichiana. Next base: position 737,622,359 of record CM031235.1, on the reverse strand, counting down.
TCTATGTTTGTAAAGTGTCATGTATGTCCATCAAGATAAAAAGTCATTTATTTAGTGAGTGTCTTTTATTAAATCCAATATTTAATTGGATGTTGTTAGAGTTATTATTCTTCATAAGTTTAGTCACATTTGTCTTAAAAGAGTCATGTTATTGTTAATGTTATTTGTCAAAAGATTCATCCAAGTTGAAATAGTCAAAGTCAAAGTGTCAAAAATATATTTGTGTCATTTTGTTATCGTCATTTAGGTGATTATTAGGAAAATTGTCAAAATAAAAAAAAATTGCCTTACGAACGCATTTTCGGTGGAATCCGACGTTCAAGGCATGTTATTAAGTCTCATCATCACATTCGGCTGAGTTAGCAGCCATCTACCGGAGGATGGAGGAAAACGGAGGTTGGAGGTCATTCAGCGACCTCTCGTTAGTTGCCAACGACGGGCCGCATATCAGCTTTGGTGACATGTGTGTGTGCAGTTTGATTTTAGTGCTTCCAGTGTGGTGTGCCTCAATTTGCAGTAATCTTGTTTTCAATAAGTGAAAATTTCACATTGAGGGGGGGAACATCATTCCAATGTTCCATTTCAAAGATATCTGCTTTTTCTATGTATGTATGAGCAACGGATGATGTGAGAATTTCCTATGTTATTCCTACTACGGTGAAATGTGATGAGGGCCGATGATAGTACTTGGCACATCATGATGTGGTTGTAGGTAAACCACTTGAAAACCTTCATTTGTGGTTTGTGGTAAACCAATAAAGCAAAACCACCATTCTTGGTTGTTGGTAATCCATTTGCAAAACCATCGGTTTGTGGTTTGTGGTAAACCAATTGCAAAACCACCATTCTCGGTTTTTGGTCAACCGTTTGCAAAACCATCCCCGAGGTTTGTGATCATCCCTGTGAAAATCACCGAGATCATGAGCAGTGCAAGTATAAAGGCGAGCTTTTTCCCCATGTTCGCACTAAGGGGGAATGTTAGGAAATCAATCTATTAGTGCTCCATTGGTAAATAATAATTATGTTAGTAATTATTATCATGTAATATTGTGTTTGTAAATATGTTAGTATTTTGTTATATAGTTGTTATATAAAACAACTTATAACAAATACAGGTGAATGAGTTTTAACAACTCACGTAGGTTAGATTTTTGTTATAGCTGCCTCCTAAATCATAGGAGAGCTATATTCCTATTTATATGGGTTCTTGTAATATGATGGATATGCCGAATAGAATATCTTCCTGTGATTGATTTAATCAAATGCAGTTCACGTGCTCACATATTCATCCCAATCCCATTAGTTAATTTTATTAGCTAATTTCATATTAAAATAATTAAATAAATCCTACATATATCCATTTCCACCTCACCTCTTATCCACTTTCACTTCACTAATTAACATCTCAAGTTAACTAGAGCAAAACAAATCAATTAAAGATAAAATCATTAAATATATGCAAGAGGACAAGTTTAGATTAAATCAAATCATGCATTTGAGTTAACTAAACATATCCCATAAAGCATGACATTCCAAAATTAAAGCAAATCTCCCAAAGCTAAAATTCACGTCACTTTTTGGGTGAATAAAACAAAAGACATGAATTTAATATTTCAATGCAAAAGCTAAAAATATTCAAAAGACATGCCACCTTTGCCAACTCAATGATAACTCACTCAATCAAGCTCAAAACAACAGTTTATCTTGCCAATCAAGTTGGAAACTCAAACAAATCTCTCCAATCATGCTTTAGTTAGCTTTAGATCAAACAAATCAATCACATAAATCAAGGATTTAGGATTCTCTTCCCTCATCTATAAATAAGCACTCATTCCTCTCTATTTTCATCTTTGGAAGCTTGAGAATTTGCATTATTATTGTATCGAATTGTCATTCAATTCTATACGTCAATATGTTATCCATTTGATCACGAATCTAACAATCAATTCAATCATCAATTATTTGCATTGCTCATAGCTAAAATCCACTTCCATTCAGAATATTTCTTAGAGCATCCACATTCAATTGGTCTAGAGATTCAACAAGCTTAGTGCTTCATTCCAAGCTTTAGCCAATCTCATTTGAGGTTGTAAGGAGGTGCAAAGAAAGGATCAAGTTTGCATTGTGTTTGTTTATTTCCCTTATTTCACATTTTTTTGTATACATTTTTGACACGCTTTGTCGGACACTAACACATTTTTATCATTTCTTATTCATTTTTATCAAACCTTGCTTTCATGTTGTTTCTCTTGATTAAAGACTGTTAACCAAATTCATGGAGTAGATTGGGAGCACTTTAAAAAAACAATAATTTGTGCTAGCATCACTAGATATATAGGTGATCTGGGCATTTCATAGGGCATTTCCTATGGGGCATGTATAGGTGATTTGCCCTTCGTGATATCATGTGTGCTTTAGCGTAGCACATAATTTCTGCTAACATCACTAAATTTATGTCTTCCTCACACAACATGCACTAGCTTGTGTTTGCATGTGTCTCTATAATTCAACTTGTGTTTTTTTCGTTATACTATGTGTTACTATTTTTATACTAATTTGCTTTGTTGTGCATATCTCGTGTTTCCATTCTAATCCTTATGTTTGTGTGATTACAAGTGTGTTTATGTCGTATTATGTGTGTTTATGTTTCTAATATTATTTAAATATACCTTTTCACATATCTATGTCTTCATCAAACATCATGTGTCTGTGTTACTTTACATGTGTCTCTCACAAACAAGTTGCACTAGCATTCTTAATACTTGTGTTTCGTGCATATACAAGTGTGTTTTTGTATATATTAAGTTTTTTTCCGTTATAACTATTTGCGCTAGCTCTTGGTTTGTGTGAATTTTAAATTTATTTTTAAATTTCTAGAATCTCTAATTTTATTCCCATGTTGTTTTTCGCGTCATTTTGGCATTCTTTATTAGTTTAATTCATAACAAAATAGAGATAAATTTTATGTTTATGTTTATATTGTTACTTTAGTGATTGAAAGTTGTGTATGTTCTTCTCTCACACCTTTGGTTGAATTTGAGAATCAAAAGTGGATGAGATCCATTTTGTTAATTATTTTAAATTAATAACTTTTCATGATCAAACGCCATGTATGCTCTTTTCTTGCATTGTTAGATGATCTTCACAATAAAAACAAGCGAGATCTTTTGTTACTTTTTTTCTCCTAACTTTGTGTTTCGCAGGAAAATTATTCATCACTTTTGTGCAAGACCGCTTCACTTGGAACATCTTGTAAAATCAAGCAACACAAGTTTCTGTTAAAAGATGTTTTTACTTTTCCACTTTAAATTAATGAAGTGAAGCAATAAAAAAACCACCCTTAGAAGATACAGGGTTTACCAATACCCATAGAGATGGATCTTGTAGTTGATGGATAAAAGCTCCTTCCTTCTTTCACCAACGGAGGAATTTCAGATCACAGACACTAAGAAGACGATGGGATTAGATAGATATATGATAGATTACCTGGAAAAGGCTAGTCCCCGGAAGTCAATGGACTTCCTTGCAAGGATGCCAATCCGCATTCAAGAAATCAATTTGATAATGATAAGATAAATTGATAAAACAAACGATATAACCAACAATGCAAAGGCAAAGGGACTAACGCAATCCATGACTATATGATGGTATAATGGTGATACCTGATCCAAAGGGAGTCTAGGAATCACAAAATGGCTCAAAGGAGCAAAGATGTGGATAGTTGTGTATAAGGAAAATTGGGTGATAGATTCAATTTAGGTAATTAATAAAATGTTGGATATGGCTCAAAGGAGCTTGATATGACTGGACGGACACTTGCAAAGGTAAAGTGGTGATCAAGATTGAGATCTAGATATTAGAAGGGAAAACTGATGTGTAAATGGTCTAACAAATAGGAATCGCTGGCGATTGAGGCCGATCATTGGCGATTGGGCCGAATCTTCAGTGATTAGGAGAATCATCAACGATTGTTGAAGAAGTGTGCAGGATGATAATAAACGAGATAAAATTGATTCAAGCTATCAAATGATAAATAAACGCGATGATAATGTAAAAGGGAAGGCACTTACCTTGTTCCAGATGATGAATAAAGCTAAGAGAATGACATTAACGAAGAGAACAAGACAACAGATGTCGGAAGATTTGTTGAGTTGACTTCCTGGATGTATGAATGACCTCTAAGAGTTGAAGAAGAGATATGTTAAATATTGTTATGATGAGGAGGACTATGACATAATAAGATTATAATGTGAATGTCTTGAGCAACGTTACATTCTACAAGCCAAGTCCGAATGACTACCAGCTAGCCCAAAATGAAGGCCTGAAACACATTTATATAGATTTATGTAAATAAAAGAGAATCGGTGATCTGGGAAATACAGAAAAATAGTTGAAACAACTTCCCAAATCAAGATTTTCATTTGTTTTGTTGAAGGATATATGTTGGAAAAAGGTTATGTGGGTTAGAAATATTGTTAAATGGTTGAGAGGGTGGTGACCGCGTTTTGTTTTATTTGATTTTGGTTAGAATGTGGTTTGAGTGGTTTAGGAGAGGAAAAATAGGATTTTACAGCTATAGAATAATATTTACGAGGAGTAAAAGAGTGGAATTAAGACTTAGGATAAGGATTTAATGAATAATATGATGGTGATGTGATAATGGATTTAATGCATAATATGATGGTGATGTGATAATAAAGGGGAGTTAACAGACGCAAACATGGGGATTAGCGGTGCTAATTTTAGGTGTCTACATTAGCCCCTTTATGTTGAGTGGTTTGTTGTAGGCAAGCTGTGAGACAAAAACGAGAAGTGATATATAGGGAAATATGTAGAATTATATGATGAGGTGTTCCCCCTCAAACTAGGGATTGATGAACTAAAAGGGAATTGATCACAAGTTTGAAAGAGATATATGGATGAAATATTAAAGGATGAAAGACGAGAGATGAAAACATGATGCCCGAGGACGAGGTATAGAAACAAGATGGGTGTTGTCAGAAAATCAAGTGATAGGGGAACCAAAGGGTTCGTGTCCTATAGACATATGATTTAACGATGGTAAGGGGAAATAAAAAAGGATGTTTTGACGAGGTCAAAGGACCGAAAAATTGATGTTGCCACAAAGGTGGGCTTACGAGGCCAAGAAGTCAAGTGATAGGGGAACCAAAGGGTTCATTTCCTATAAACATATGACTTTTAGCGATAACAATATGATGAAATTATGATTTGATGAGGTCAAAGGACCATAAATTGATGTTTCGCAAAGGTGGACTTACAAGACTAGGAAGTCAAGTGATAGGGGAACTAAAGGGTTTCTTTCCTATAGACATATGAATTAACGACGATAGAGGATGAAATAATGATTTGATGAGGTCAAAGGACCATGAATTGATGTTGCACAAGGGTGTCCTTTCGAGGACTAGACGGGGGTTACGATGGTGGTTAGGTAAGTAACGCACTTGAGGAGGCAGCCAATTGAAAAATGTCAATTTTAATGAGTAGATGTGATGTTTTAGAAACAATGATGTAATGTTGAGATGCGCTCAGGTTTTTGTTAATATTGAGAGATTTTGATATGATGATAGATATATTGATAGATGTTGATGTGGCAAGGTTGATAATTGTTAAAGTTATGTTTTAGATATGATGTGTTATTTGATATTGACTTTAAAGTGATCTTAATGTTTGTCAAAACCATGGTCAAGAATGAAACGTGGATTGCTTGCTTTGTATTAGATTTTTGTAGACACCAAAATTGGGTCACACTCCCCTTGACCCCTCGTTAAATAATCAACTTGAACACACTCACCTAACCATGGCCCCTTTCACCCCACACTAATATTAATTTAATTAATTTAATTAAATTAATCCATGTCCTCACAATATTTATTATTTAATTATCCTAATTAAGATAATTCCCACCCCACCACCTCACCTAGCCACCTCACCCTAAATCTATTCTTAGTATGTTGCCATAACTAACTAAGACCTAACTAAACCCTAAAAATCAATGCCTACATCCCCTCTAACCACATTCCCGCATAAGAAAAGGTAACTCCCACTCTTTCCCGGATGAATAGAGAGATCTAGCGGAAATCATTGCCATGATCTCCTATTTTTAGTAAACCTAGGGAATCCCACCTTAACCGACGCCGGTCACCCCTGAAGCCGATGCAGTCAACCCGGAACCATCATCGGTTACCTTTTATTCCCTTTGGTAACCTTATTTCAAGGTTGGCACATTTTGAGAGCAAGGAAAGGAGATCAGAGCTACATGTAAGCGAAACAAGCATCCTTTTACGCATCCAAACATCCAGAGCCATCACCAGGATCAATCATAGAGCCATTGCATTCACGGGAGCACTCCGGGAAATCACCGCTACAGGACCATACACGTATTCTCTGATCAACCACCTCCACCACTCAGCCATCATATCCTTAACACAGTAATTATGGCCCTAACCAAGTAGGGTTTATTTCAGTTAGTAATCTTTATTACTCCTATTATTAATCTATTCTTTGCATGTTTATTGCTTCATCACCCACTTTCTGTGAACTCAAATATCCCTTCACCCATATCACCAAATCACCTATTCTCACTGTGTGTACTTTTGAGCATACCTAAGATCTCTACAGACCTCCCCATTCACTCTCCCAAACTTTATTTGACCCCAGATCACCCCTGCCATTTAATCTATTTTGAGTTTCTTTTACCTCGACCATACCGACGCTTCAGTTATCCACAACCGTCGTCGGTTCTACCTAAACCGGCATCGGTCACATTTAGTCGACATTGGTCTCTGTGTTTTACACCTTGACCAAGAATAAACCCAACAATCACCTTACCATTTGACCTAAATTACCCAGAATTAGACCTCGACCAACCCCAAAACCTTGACAGACACCTCACCTCTCAAATCCAACTATAGCCTAGCATGTTGTGATTGGATTTGCTTATTGTACTTGAATGAGATACCTAAATCATATCAACTACAGTAGGAATTTGTTTATTTCTCACATTAACTTGTTTTAAACAGTGGATTGATAGTCGTCTAGGAAGTATCACACTTCCCGGAACTAGCATATGCTAGGTAGTCCACTGTCATATATCATTTAATTATCTTTTGTGGTCTTGTTGTCTATTACAAGTAGTTCCTCCTAGCCAAAAGGAATCTCTCACATTCAGTTTGTGGATCAAGAAGTCAAAATGCACGCAACAACCATCAACCGACCAACATTTAACAGGTATTCCTCCTTGGCCCTTACCCTTATCTATTTCGTCATTTTGAAAAGGTGAAGAAAATGGTGAAACAATTTGATACATACGTGATGGGAAACAACAAAGTGAATGCGCTTGCCCTCTTGGCCTTTACAATAGATGTTAACACATGACTAACAATAGGTAGTCACACTTAGGATCTTGGATATAGAGATGGGTGATGAGATGTACCTTCTTAGAACATGAGAAGGGGTTTACCATGTGTAGGTTATGCGGGAGAGTAGGTTCTCCTTTCAATGGTTTCATAGGAAATGCCCCAACTATGCATTTTATTTTGATGCAAATTGATCAATGTAGGAAGTTTGCTTTGATGGGAAAGTTGATCAATGCGGGAAGCTTTCCTAGGATGCTTTTGATATTTGAATTTTTTGAAGGCTAATCGATGCGGGAATCCTTTTTACATGGGTAGCCATCCTTCGAGGGAGTGGTCTACAATTTTTTTAATTTTTTACGAAATAGTCGTCCTTCAAGGATCGGTCTATATTTTGACTAGTAGTTGTCCTTGAGGATCAATCTAATATTTTTATTTTTTGACAATATGATTTTGATTTTTGAATAAATTTTCTTGAGGAGGGACAGTCTATAATTTTATTTTATTTTACTTTCGTTTGAGCTAAGGGCGAAATCCTAATAGATTGTTTCAAGGAGGGGAGGGGAAATGTGTATGCACACTACACATATGTGCCCCATGACATGTCTTTGGTCGAGTAGACAAGGTGGATGGATGTAATGATTATGGGGTTCCTACTAAGGAGGAACTTATCCCTGTGAAAGATGCGATGAACAGAGTTGTGGTGCTCATCTTTAAGGTTTTGAGGATAGTGACGGAAAACCACATTCTTTAAAATCATTACAATGATAAGATGGTTGGTTGATGGTGGAATAATATCTTTGATGTGACTACTATCATGATAGTTGATGTGTTAATAGTAGAAAGGTTACAAGTGCAAGGCATTTAGAGGTTGACCCATGCTATATGGACCGATCCAATTAAGGGAAAACTTTCCACATTTACTCCTTTCCAAAGTAGTGACATTTTGATTGGATTGATAGGATAGGTTGGGTGAAGATGTGCTTAGGGGGATGTGTGCAAGGTAAGACTTTCAAAGTCTCGGTGAGAGAAGTCCCCTAGCATGACACTTTGGATACAAATGACATGCACTTGATTGATTGAGTATATGGTAAATAAAGGATCCCTTTATAAAATAGCCATTGAAAATTTGGATGGGATATGAGAGGACAATTGATGAAGAGGGGTAGATGACGAAGCTTTGGTTTTACCTTTTCTTCGTGTATGACGATTCTAGGTTCATGTGGGTGGGTGAACCGTACTAATTTGAGATGAGGGACCTTCAATGGGAGGTGATGAGAAGACGCATGAGAAATGTTTATTGAGATCTGATTGAGGATGATCCCCTTGTCCTGTAGATGTCAATGAGGACACTGTCAATGACTTGGGTGTAGATGTTGATGAGATTGAGAGACCTTCAATGGAAGGTGTTGAGGAGATGTCTGACAAAGGTTTGATAATACGAGATTGAGGATGTCCCCCTTTTCTTGTAGACATTGGACGTTTAGATGATATTGATGATGGCTTAGGATGGTCTTCTTCTGGGAGAAGATCATCGACGAGGAAGATTCATTGGATTATGGCTTTAAGCACTTTACAACTCTATGTGATAGCTCTCGGGCTTCTATGATAGGCACATGTTTTATCTTAATCATACCATACAAGTTTCTGAGAATGTGGATTGAGTGTTTTAATGGGTGGTAATGTGATAAGAGAAAGCCTGCATGAGCCTCTCGAGGATGTCAATGTAAGTCCCTTTTAGGGGATTTGGATTAACAAATTTTTATTTATGAGAATACTTGGTAGGACATGTCTTATTTTTGGATGGGTGTGGATTCATAGATGTAAATCGATGTTGAAACATTATAGGGACATTGTGAGGTTGATAAGAGAGAGGGTATAATGTGGGATTGATATAATCAGATGATGGATGAGGTCCCAAATTTGATGAGGAGGGATGGAATATGGATGAGATGGGGTACATATGTGTGATGTGATATTGAGATAAAAAATGATGGGGTCCCAAAATTGATGGTAAGGGTGGAACTGTAGATTTGATAGATTTGGATTGTGACAAAGGATGAGGTCCCAAAATGGATGGTAAGGTTGAGATCTTAGAATACGTGTGTTTTGGCTTTAGGTAAAGGAGAGGGTTTTATGACGGGTGATGAGGATGAGGTTGTGGATGTGATAGGTTTCAATTGTGCAACATTTGCTTTAGACAGAGGAGAGGGTCTCACATCAGATGACGATGGTAAGGCCGTGGATGTGAAGGTATTTGATTGTACAATGTTTGATTCAGGACAAGGTTATAGACTAGAAGATAAGTGAGTATCCGGGGATAGGGTTGGATCCGATTCGGATGAGGGAGATGTTTTTTTCTAGACATGATTGACGTGGGTTATAATTATGTGGGTTGTCTAATTCTTCAATTAGTTTAAAAAGTGGTTGGATGTCAAGATCTTTGATTATGAATGCCTCCTTAATAACGGTCTCCAAGGTAGAGTGTAAGGGTTGCAAGGAGGTAATGAATGATTAGACAATTTGGACACATGTGGTATTGATGTGTGAGGATCATCAAAAAGAGGATTTAGGGATTTTGATTTTTCAAGAGGAAGAATTGGTGATGAACGGGTCTCCTCATGGGGAAGATCATATGTAATAGTGTTGATGATGTGACTCGAGGGATGTGCAGTATCTATATGGGATGATTCTATCAAGGGTGTTCGGTTAGGAAGACAAGTGATGGAATCATGCGTGATATTTTCATCGGGTTTATAGGAAGACCTAGGAGAATCAGATGGGACATGTGTAGATTGAGGATCGAGATGACCTTCTTCGAGGGCTTGGATTTCTAATTTTCGGCCATGGTGAAGGCTTCGTCAAAAGTTTGGAATGTGTGGATCTAGAGGATAGATGAGATGTGATGGGAACACGATCGAGAAAACAACTCAATCAATTCTAATTGAGGCAGTGAGAAGGTCAATTGATTGATAATGCTTTGTTACCAAGTGACAAAGACGACAAGAAATTTGTTTTCAGATTTTTGATGGTAGAAATATTAGAAATGGTGATTTTGCGAGTAACGTTTATAGCGAAATGATCAAGAAATAACATGGCTAATTGCATGAAAGAGAGCAAAGAGTGTTTAGGGAGGGAGTTGTACCAATCCAAAGAAAGTCTTGTCAGTGACATAGGAAAGGTTCTAAGTAGGAGATCTTGATCGTGGATGATGAGATAACATGAATGTCTAAAGGATAGTATGTCTTTGAGGATCCTCCTAGCCATGGAACATGGTAAATTCAGCAATTCCCAATGCGGAGGATAGGGCTTATATGGTACTTGATAGATCGATGTGTTCATTATAAACCTCATCATAAGTGAGGACATGTTTGGGTCCCTTGGTAGCGACTTCCAAATTTTCTAATCTATTTAACAGAGCTTGCTAAAGGATCATTTGTAGGATTAGATGTGAAGGAATTAAGGTGTGAGTGTGGATGAGCATGTGATTGATTTGATTGATGAAAATGAGAAGTAGGATGGTTTTGTTGTGGATAGGATTGATGTGGAGGTTGATAAGGGGTATTTTGAGAGGATATTGTTTGTAGAGTGGGTTATGATAAAGGGATGTGGGGAGATGTGGAAAAATGTTGAATATGTTGTTGTCATTGGATGAAATGGGTTGATTGGGCCTGAGTAAGGATGCGTGTATGGGTTTGGGATGTCTAAGGTAGAGAGAGGTATTGAAGTCAAGATAGGTTGATTGGATAAAAGAAGGGGGATGTCAAGATTTTGATGAGTTTTTTATGAAGGAGGGGATGTGGAAAGGACTGATTGATAGGATACATTGGACATGGGTTGAGGAACGATAGTTTGAAAGTAGTCTGGACATAAAGGATAGTCATATGGTTGTTGGATGGGGTTGTTATAGGGTTGTATGATTGACTGAAAGGTAGAGGTTCCATAAGGGAAAAATGATGGTGTAGACACCTAAATTCAGTGTATATACCCTTCATAAATCTGTGTGCATGTATTTATTTAATCCATCCCCTTATTTAATTAAATGCCCACTTTAATATCTATCACCTTTAATTTACATTAATTAATTAAGCTTCAATTAATTAATTAATTAATCAATTAGTCCACATCCTTTGCTTCCCTTGCCCTAATGGACTTTCTATTTCCCATCCCTATGCTTTTTCTAACCTATCTCTATTTCCAACTCACCTACACCTCATCCTAAAACACCCTCTTCCCACCTAATGCTTTAAAGCATTCAATCCCATCCTTAAAAACATAAAATCATGCCAAAAGCAGAAAAATCCTCCCATTGGGGAAACTTTCCCCAATCGGTGGTGACCCAACCCAGTCACCATCGACCCTATAAAGCTAGGTGCTTTTTTTTCTATTCATCATCATATACATGCACATACCCTAGCTTTCTTGCAACCTGCGAGTTGCTCCTCATGCCTGAACATCTCTGCAACGATCACATACCTCTTGGATCTCCTTCTAGTTTGTTTGCATTGCTCGTAGACATTCCTTTGTGAGGTTATCATCATTTGGTATCATTTTATGCACTATCATGTTATCATTTGCCCTTTGCATCTAACCTTTTCGCAAGTCCAAAACCACCAGAATCCATTATCAACATATTTTATCAGCTTTTATGCTTGCAAGTTCTCTAATCTAGCTTGTTTCTCTTGACCTTGTCCAACACTACTCAGATCGTCATCAATTTTTCCAAGTTGCCATCGACTGGTCTATTATCCTCATCCTTTTTTTCTTAGATTCATTTTTGTATGCATTTCAGCTCTTCACTATTTCCAGGACGTCGAATATGTCATCGTGCTTCTCTCGAACATGTTTGGTTTTTAGCCCAAATCCACCGTGATCCTTATTACCTCATATTCCTTTCATTTCCTTCGGCCTTAGACCCTCCATGCATGTTGTTTCCAGTGTCTACATGCCCCTGTTATGTCTATATCGACTTGCATTCAAAGCATCTAGATCTACACTTACAATTGTTGTTCCATCCTTCTACCTTAGGTCACCGTCGACTTGCCTCTGTCACGGTCTCGGTCCGCCATCGACCCAGATCGAGTATATTTAATTTACATTCTATTTCAATCAAATCAATATTAAATCAATCATAATTATTCTCAAATTCTGTAAATCCTTCAGTTTTTGCATACTTTCAGTTTACCTTTACTTTGTATCAATTTTGTTTAACAACGAGGGTTGACATCCACCGAGGAAGTTAAATGCTTCTCGGGTCCACTTTGTTAGGCAACCCCTGCCCAAACCATCTAATCATTTTCCTTTCAATGGGTCTTATTTGTAGGTTTCATCTGATTTGTAGTAGTGGAATCCATCATCATCTTGCACCCGTATCACATCGCATCGAGGTAACATAAACCCTCTAGCATTTATGAGTTTGTTATTTTCTTTAATAGCTAGTGCATTAACCCTCATTAAGAATGGGAAACTTGGAAAACATTCCTGGCATGCCCATTGGGACCACCCTTTTGGTGATCTCCTTCTTTTCTGTCTATATTTCACTTTTCTGTCTTCCACTAACACTACAACATGAGGCTCGCTTTATTTCTTTCTCGTGTTGGGTTTGTGGCCTGGATCACTCATCGCTCAAGAGTGCAAATAAATAAGGAAAGTGTTATCCAGGTATTCCTCTTTTTCCTATTTTCTCCTTTTTGCATCATAATTTTATGTTCTTGTCTATGTCCTCATCAAATATCACACTTTGTTTTGGGCTTAAAAAGAACATTATTTTTGCATCTTGTTTGCTTATATAGTTTAAGTAGGGGCTTAACTTACTGCATATCACATCTTATCACACACAACCTAAACCACACAAATCAAATTAACACATCTAAACATCCCCTTACCTGGTTTTCTGATTGGGATTTCATCACCCAACAACAGCCGCCTCAGACATTCCTAGCCATAACAAACCTAAAACCAAACATAATTTTCCTTCTCCTAGGTTCCTTTCTATCCATCCTCTTTTCTTTCCACACTTTCTTAAATAAATTAAGAACATAAAAGAGTCTTTACTTGACTTGACTTGCTTTGGCTACAACATATTTCATGCCCATGATTACTTGATTCGCAACAAAGAAAATGGAATAATATTTGGCTTCAAACAATTCCTTATCTCAACAAATGTCCTCCACAACAATTACCTCATTTGTTCCCTTGATTACTTCTTTCATGGGCACTCAACCCCTCATCGATGTCTCTCACCCATAACCCCTTGTTCACACTACAACTTTAGGTGAGACTAACCCATTCTTACACCATCAATCTAGGCCCTACCCCACCTTGTCTGATCGGCCCTTACCCCACCACTCCTAGGATCCATCTTGGTGATACCATGTTCCAATAACTTTTGGACTCTGGATCCTAGTTGGTGCTCCAAGACTATCTCCTTAGGAGATCAACTCAGCTTTCCTTAGATGGTCTGCCACTCCAACAAATTTATCCTTCTCAAACTAGTCCCCAAACTACCCAATTTGTAGTAAATGATCTTTCTACACCCATCTTGCTTCCTCTTCCATCAATCCCTCATCTCATCAAACTACCTAGATAGTCATACCTATTCCTCACAATCTCCTACCAATCAACAGAACAATCAACACTACTCTTCCACTCATCCTCTTCGGCCATTGTTGCCACTAGTGCCCCTAGCCAATATGCCCAAACATCATATCCCCTATCCAGGTAATATGACCTTCTCACATCTAGCATGTCATTCAATACTTCCCAACCCCCTTTCATGGGTGCTTTACATTATTCGGTATCCAACCCTTTTCAACAACAGTTTCAACTTGTTCATACCCACATTCCCACTCAACACTTTACCGCAACAACCTACCCAATCCCAACAATCCTATCATATTCCCATCTCCCAACAATAATTCTTTCAACAACCACCTTTTCAATCACATCCCATGATTTACACTCACCTCCAAAAATTCCTCAAACACCCACACATCCACAAGCTCATCAACAAACTCATCCAACCACATATTACATACAACCACCACCTCTCTTTCCCCAACAAACTCTTTCAAATGACCCTATGTAGGCTCTTGTGAATAGGCTAGCTAGTCTTGAAGCCACTACTTTAGGATCCAATATCTCATTATCATATGAGAAAATATGTAATGATCCTATCCACCCATCTGTACCAATCAAACCATATCCTCTACACTGAGAATTACAAAATTTCCAAGTTTAACAACAAATAGGACCCACAACAACACCTTATTGCATTTAAGCATGCATGTTATCTTATCGCACACATCAAGACTTAATGCTTCATACCTTCCCTATGTCCTTGGTAGGTCCCACATTGGACTGGTACAATAGTATCCCCCAATATTCTATATTCTCCTTCTCCCAACTAGCGCAACTATTTTTAAAACACTTTTCAATCAACATTGTGCACAAAGTAACTATCAATGATTTAAACACTATCTAAAAGTTTGAGGATGAATCCATTACAGACTTTTTCGCGTGATGGTGTGGCATTATAAGCCAGTTATCCTTCCCTCTCCTACAAACTAACATCATCAAGCTCTTCTCACATTTGTGTGTGAAGCATATATCTTTTGTTTTACAAATCCAATCATTTTGAACCTTGACGAGGCATTCACCATGGCTCATAAGCTTCAAAACAATGCACCCTTGAGTAGGGCCATTTAAAATTGAAATCAAATAAATTGAAACATGAATTTACTAAACCATCCACATCAAATGACAAGTTAAAGTAAGCAGCCAATGTTGTGGTCGTTAAATCATCCCCCACATCTACATCTAGCATGTGGACTCAACAACGAGTCACTTGAACAATGCCTAACTACACTCCCCTTGGGGAGTCATATAATAAAATATTTGACAAGTTAATGGTAGTAAACCTTATCACACTTCCTCCTATCTGACCAGTTGATGAGTCTAGATCGAAGCCCATGTGGTATCGTGAAGACCATTATTGTAAATACCACCAAGTCGAGGACACATGACATAGAGAGATGTTGAACTTTCAAGGATTTGGTCCAAAGACTCATCGATCAGGGTGATCTTCAAGTGGACAATCCAAACACTTCACCCAATCAACCACTTGACATATTTAAACAACCTTTCCCAAATCATACGTCCAGCAAGCCAAGCCACCACTTCTACTATGACCCAAACACCCAACACTCATACTATAAATAATCGAACACTACTAATCAGGAATCTATCCCATCCATAACCTCCTCTCCTTCATCATCAATCACATCCATTCCTTTTGATATCCTTCCTACATTTATCATTCCTACATCTATCCCAACATCCACTCCCACATCTATGACTACTAGAACCCCATTTGCAAATATATCATTTATGCCCCTAGAGACATTCTTGAAGCAACCATTCCAACCTATTTCTACATTTGGCATTGATCCTTCATCAACTCCCTTACCTATCATATCCACCTCATCATCTACTTCATCCATTCTAGTAGGCTTGACACCCTCGCCTATACCCATTCCACCCTTTCCCATCATACCATCCTTGGAACCTAGGCTAGTTCCTCCTCCCATTCCTTTACCCACATTGACTGTTGTGGTCACATCCATGCCACCTTCTTCCTCCATGCAAATTTCATCATTTGAGGAATGCTTAAAATCACTTTACCTTGTAATGACCTTGAATGTTCCTTCCATGTCATCAACACAATCCCATCAATCTCCACCTTCCATAGATCCCCTTAGACAAATGTTGTTTCTGTACCCAAACCAACCATAACATCGCCATCTAACCCCTAGTTAAGGTTGTTATTACTCCTCCCAAGGATGCATCTTCACATAAAAATCTATAATCCCTCCTAGGGTTAAACCATTCAATCCGAAATCGTCTATTTTCAGGACCACAAACATTTCAACCCAACAATCCAAAATTACTTAACACTAAAACATCAATCAACACCAAAATTGAATTCAAGCCACCAAAACATCAACATACTTGGATTTTACCCCAAAAATCCAAGATATCTCACAAGGCATCTTCTAACACTTTAGTTGGATCATATACCAAAATCTTCCAACACTTACTACAAACCTCTGCAATCACACTTCTACCTATCAAGGCCTTTGACCCAAAAGGAAAGAAGCCTTTATGGTTCAATTCCAACCTTATGTGTGCCTTTCATCATACCCTGACACTAAGCATTGTAGAGAGCTACATGCCATTATCCATAATCTCATTGAAGAGGAAAGACTTCTTCTTGGACCAAGTTAGTCCCTTCCTTCCATATCTAGTCCGACATCTGCCATCTCGCCTTCAGGAGATGACTCTTTTGGGGATAGTCCCCCTTTGTTCATTAATGTTGTTCGGGTGACCACTCTATCTAGCTCATGTGATATAAAACCGAACTCGAACCAAAATCCAAGACCTTCATCACTATTCCTCCTCCTAAGGAGTTAACTACATCATTGAAAACAACAGTTTATGTTTTAGTAGCCCTTGAGCTTATTGAACAAAGTATTGTTAGACAACTTCATTAGGCCCCAGTTAAAATGTCACTTTATGAGCTCATTCAAAGCTTGTCGTACCATCGATAGGCTCTTATGAAGCCTTAAAGTGTATTCCCACATCCAGTGATGAAGCTCAACCCTTCGTGTCACTCGTAGGAGTACTTACGACTTCTATTACCATCTCATTTGATGATATGGAAATTTTAGACATCCCAGGAAGAACATGACCTTCCCCTCTTTATTATGGTCAGGATCAATGATACATTCATTTGGCCTATCCATGATCAATGATAGAGGGCAAGCATTAATATCATTATGTCGTATACTTTTGATCAACTCAAGATCAGAAAGGAATCTGTCACATAGATGCCTACGGTCCTTCGTGCTTTTAATGATGTCATTGCTCTCGCTTTGGGAATGGTTGTTCTTCCTATCCGTGTTGGTGAGAAGCTCATCCATCGGTATTTTATATCATTGAAGGATAATTTCAATATAATGTTCTCCTTGGCGACCATGGATCCGCACCATGTGTTGCATCCCCTCTACACTCCATCGTTCCCTTAATTACGAGCATGAGGGAAAAATCCTAATGCTCCCCAGGGACGCTCCTCCCTTCCAAGGGTGCAACATGACCTATAGATAATAAATGATGTACTCGTTCCTAAGAACATTCCATCTGCACCATCCACTAGCTCAAGCCATTCCCTCATCTAAACTCCCTAACGATGACTCCCTAGGTAACGTAATGGAAAAAATTATGATGGGGAGTATCATCTCTCACACTAAAAATCTTACCACTCCTCACCGTATCATAGGCATATTAAGCGCGCTGATAAGGCACCTATGTACCAACCGGACATCGAGGATGTTGTTGATGTTCCCTTCATCCACCTCATCTTGCACCAATCTTATTTATGGTGGTTTTGATACCCCCTCTTCCCATATCAATGATATTCCACATGCCAAACCTATATCCTGGTGGATTTGGATTTCTCAACAAACCATATTTTGCCTATACCTATTTCCATCGTTGTGCATGGAATGGATTTAGCCTAGGATGTTATGAGCACAACCCACATGGCCTTATTCCCGATCAATGTCGTAAACCTCTGCAAAAATTTTGGGTTAGGCTACAAGGAGAAATCCTCTAATCTATTCCACCATTTGAGATACTCATGGACATGCCTCCTCCACCTCCTTTGTCTTTTCTAACTTTCAAAGACATGGACATACCTTCTCTACCTTCTCCATATTTTCCAACCCTCAAAGACATGGACATGCTTTCTCTACCTTCCCCATCTCTTCGAATCTCGAAGACATGAACATACCTTCTCTACCAGCTCTTGAAGACATGGAACTAGATGACACCATTTCCATTACTTCGACAATTTTTTTAGTCTCCACCATAACTTTGGGACCGGTCACTTATTAGTGTGAAAATAAGACTAGGTCCCTTCCCTTTGCCATCCGAACATGATAGAAGAAGACTCTCCTACCATTAACGTCCTTTAGTGTGTTGATGATGATGTCATTCTTTCCCATATGGGGCAGAAGATTCTTATCTTCAAAAGACCTTGCCATCTGACACACCTACTCTTCTCAATGAAGCCACCATCGATGTCAATATCAGGACTCCTCAGGAGCCTCACATTCTCAAAGTGGGTCAATATCTTGATCCACACGAGCTAGAATATTTCACCGCATTCCTCTCCCATCATAGCTAGGCATTTACATGGTCATATTTAGACATGCCAAGTCTTGACCCTTCTATCCATTGTCCTATAATATCATCACCTATCCCAATGCTAAACTAGTGAAGCAAAAGCTTTGTCACATGCATCCTCGTGTTTCCCTCCTTGTTAAAGAAGAGCTATAATGCCTTCTTTTTGCCAACTTCATTATTCCCATTGACTACCCTCAATGGGTTTCTAACATTGTTCCCATCTCCAAAGCATCAAGGAAGCTTCGTATATGTACCAATTTTTGAGATCTCAATCTTGCCTTGCCCTAAGGATGACTTCCTTCTTCCAAACATCAATCAGCTCATGGATCTTACGGCATGCCATGAGATGGTTTCTCTCATGGATGGTTTTTCTGGTTATAATCAAGTCCTCATCGCACTAGAAGATCAACACAAAACCTCCTTCATTACTTCTTGGGGACCTTTTGCTATCGTGTCATGCCTTTTGATTTAAAGAATGTTGGTGTTTTTATCGAGGGCAATGACTTATTTCTTTCATGATCTCATCCATAAAACCATATAAGACTATGTTGATGATCTTTTAGGCAAATCTAAGCATCGACATAACCATCTTGTCATTCTTGAAATACTTTTCGAGCACCTCATTTATTTTTGTCTTTGTCTTAATCCATCCAAGTGTGTATTTGGAGTCTTAACGGGAAAACTCCTTGGCTTTATCATTTCTATTAGGGGAATTGAAGTTGACCCCACAAAAATTAAGGAAATTATCGAAATGCCTCCTCCTTCAAATCTCAAACAACTTCACAACCTTCAAGGCCACCTTCAATCTATTTCCATCGTTTCATCTCGCAACTCTCTGATCATTGTCAACCTTTTCATCACCTCCTTTGGAAGGACATAGAATTCAATTGGGATCACGATTTCCAGAAGGATTTTGATGATCTTAAACAATATCTCCTATCTCCATCGGTGCTTACACCTTGATGGGAGGGGGAACCATTTTTATTATACATTTTCTACCACTACTCACGCTCTAGAAGCCATTCTAATACATCAAAATGACCAAGGTCATGAGCAGGTTGTTTATTACATAGTCGCACTCTTCATGACTGTGAAATCCACTACACTAAAGCTAAAAGGTTGTGTTGTGCTCTCTTCTTCACTAAATCTAAGCTTGACATTATCTTCTCAATCACAAGACTTATGTCATTACTAGATTTGATTTTCTCAAGAAATTGCATTCTAAACCTTATCACAATGACTACGTTACTCAATGGCTCATGTTCATGATAGATTTTGACCTCAAGTTTATTTCTTGAAAATCCATTAAGTCCAGGTCATCACATATCAATTAGTAGAAGCTCCTCTTCCTAGTATGCATCTTCCTCATGAGTAATTTCCGGATGAATCGATTAACCATTTTCATCATGAATATAACCCTATTAAATTCACTCTCTTCTTTGATGGCTCTAAGTGTCGTCAGCAAGGGGTGATATTGGCGTTGTTCTTATTCCTCCTTGGGAAAATCATATTCCCCTCACATATAAACTCAATTTTGAGTGTACAAACAACATGGCAGAGTATGAAGCCCTTATCTTAGGCCTTGAAATGACCACCTTTCTAGGTGTTCAAATTCTTGACATCTACAAGGATTCCGAGCTTATAATCAAACAAGTCATAAACGAGTATCAATGTAAAAATGATACCCTTCAAAAATATCGCGACATTGTTCATCTTCTCCTTGAATCCTACACCATCCAAGTTGTTCCCCGATTGACCAATTGTTTCACTGATACGATGGCGTCCCTCGCGATCCTCATCCCATGGAAAACAAAGGAGTCTAAGATTCCTATCATCATTCATCGTCGTGATCAACCTTTCCATGAATTACCCTAGGTTAATATTATTAAATCTAATTCATCAAACCTTTGGTATTCTCAAATCTTTGATTATTTATCCTAATCCATTATTCCTCCTGATTTATCCAAAAATGCTAAGAGGTATTTTCTTCAATGTGCGCTTAAACTGTTATGTGATCCTTGGTAACATTCTTTATAAACATGGATTTGACGGTGTTCTTCTCCAATGTATTAAATCCCATGAAGCCTCTTGATCCATCCAAGAAGTCCACGATGGTATTTGTGGTGGACACTTTAGTGGCTTAGCCATTGCTAAGTGCGTTCTCCATTTTAGCTATTACTAGCCTTTCCTCAATCATGATTTTTGTAAGAATGTTAAGAAATGCGAAAAATGTCAGTAGCATTCCAATCTTAGTTGTATCCCTAGTCAAGCTTACAAATGGCTCGGGACCTTTGGCTCTTCTCACAATGGCGACTCAATCTTATTGGCCTTATCGATCCTCGTTCTTCACAACAACATCATTATATCATCACCGCAACTGAATATTTCACTAAATGGGTGGAAGCAATCCCACTCACCTTAACTAAATTTGTTCTAATCATTAATTTTATTTATCAACACATTATCTGTCGCTTTGACGTTCCCCACAAACTTGTCATGGACAACAAAAAGTCCTTTAAAAACAAAGATCTCAAGAAAATTTGTAACGCATTCAACATCCAACTCAACTTCTCTTCTCCATATTATCCTCAAGCTAACGGCTAAGCTGAAGCTACTAATAAAACCCTTATGAACATTCTTGTTAAAACTATCGTAATTGGCATCTCCAACTTCCTTTTGCCCTTTAGGCCTATCGCACTAGCATTCATACCTCCATGGGGGCTACGCCCTTTTCTCTTGTTTACGGTTATGAAGCCATCCTTCCCCTTAAATTTCAAATTCCATCTTTGCGTGTGTCCCTTCGTGACTTCATCTTTGATGAAGATTATCGCCAAGCTCATCTAACACAACTTGAGTTGCTAGATGAGTGCCACCTTCTCACTCTTGAACACCATCATGTTTATCAGGAGCATATTAAACATGCTTACAATAAACACCTTAAGGAACGTGACTTTAATGTTAGTGACCTCATCCTCAAAGAAAATCAGAATGTCACTACCCTAGAAAGGAACCAACATGGAAAGTTTGCCCCAACTGGATTGGACCATACATTGTTACACACAAGTATGGGTCAAAAGCCTATCATTTGGCCTCCCTTGATGGTAAACTAGGAGTGGAACCTCTTAACACACCGAACTTGTGACCATTTTATTATTAGCACATTTTTTTAGGAAATAAGGGATAAAATATGCGGAATAATCCCTCATAGAATTGCAACAGTAGAAAATAATATGTAGAAAATATTACAGATCTCAAATAAAAGTGCAAAATAAAATAACATAACACAAAGAGACAATATTTAATGTGGTTCACCCAATTTGGGCTACATCCACCAAGAATCACTTGCTCAGATTTTATTACAAGCCATCGCTCTCTCAATACAATACCCGGATCTGTTTGGAGTCATGCTTAACAAACTCTCTGAATTCACACCCGAATTCAAAACACATATGCAATACTGCATGATACCTACCATATAAGTAGACAACTGCTTAAGCAATTTTACAAAACTGTGGGTATAAAAACCATGGGCCAAAACCGTCCCATAAACCTATGGGTCAAAAATCTCGCCCATATGAGAAAAGCATGTTTCCGGTATATCGGGCACGTTTTAAGGCAAAAAAAAATTTGGGGCTACGCCCCCGAACCCCAACGAGACAATTGTGGAAAGTGTATAATACTCTTAGTGTACAATCTTCAACACTTTCTCACATGAAAACAAGCTCCACAACCTAACAATCTCCCACTTGGAGACTAATTTTCCTCTGAGCAAGCTTCTCAACCCTTCACTAGTTTCTGTGAAGACCAACCAAAGTTGAACACAGGCTTCGGTTTTCCCTTGTGACCACCTTGGTCATCATGTATGTAGGATTCTAACTGGTATGAATCTTCTCCAGCTTCAACTTCTCTTCCTCCAAAGTTGTCCTAATGAAATGGTACCTTAATTGTATATGCTTCATCCTAGAGTGGAAAGCAGAGTTCTTAGCTAGGTGTATAACACTCTAACTATCACTATGCGATTTCCTTCCTCATTCTTATGCCCCAACTCCTCAAGCAATTGTTGTAACCAAATCATTTCTTTGCTTACCTCTGTGGCAACAACATACTCAGCCTCTATGGTTGACAAAGCCACCAACTTCTATAGTCGTGAAATCCAACTCACTGTTGTCCCACCTACAGTGTAAACATAACTTGTCGTGCTCCTCCTGCTGTCTACATCTCTAGCCATATCTGAATCTACATAACCACACAAAGTGGTGTCTGATCCACTGTAGCACAAAACTGTCCCCATGGTCCCTCTCAAATACCGAAGGATCCACTTTACTACTGTTAGTGATCTCTACCTGGATCACTCATAAATCTACTCACTGCTCCCACTGCATGGGCAATATTAGGCCTGGTGCACACCATGGCATACATAAAACTTCCAACCACTGATGAGTAAGGTACCTTGGACATTTGGTTTCTCTCCTGCTCTATCTTGGGACACTACTCCTTTGATAACTTGAAATGGCTGCCAAAGGAGTCCCAACCGGTTTAGCATCCTACATATTAAACCTCTCCAAGACCTTCTTAATGTACTCTTCCTGAGATAAAGTCAGCTTCCGTTCCTTCCTATTCCAAGATATCCTCATACCAAGGATTTGTTTGGCTGCCCCTGAATCCTTCATGGCAAAGGATTCACTTAGCGCTTCTTGATTACTTTTATCTCCCTGCATGTTTTTACTCGCAACCAACATATCATCCACATACAAACATAGGATAATAAAACTTCCATCCTCAAATTTCTTTGTATACATGCAATGGTTAGAATGGCTTCTAATATAACCTTGCTCCATCATGAAACTATCAAATTTCTTATACCATTGATGTGGAGCTTGTTTCAAGCCATACAAGCTCTTATTTAGTTTGCACACCATCTCCTCTTTACCTTTGACCTCATAGCCCTCTGGTTCTTTGCATATATAATTCCTCCTCCAAATCACCATGGAGAAATGTAGTCTTTACATCAAGTTGTTCTAAGTGTAAGTCTTCTCACCAGTAACTATTCCTAGAACAATTCTAATAGAAGTCATTTTAACTACGGGAGAAAAAATCTCATCAAAATCTATACTTTTTTCGTGAAAACCCCTTGACCACCAATCGAGCCTTGTATCTTTTCTTGCCTCCTTCTTCCTCTTTGAATCTAAACACCCACTTGTTCTCGTAATGATCTTTTGCCTTCGAGTAGCTTCACCAAATCCCATGTCTAGTTCTCCATGAGAGTCGATGCTCCTCATCCATGGCTCGCTCCCACTTCTTCCTAAGCATCTACCCGAATTGCTTCATCAAAGCTCTTTGGCTCTCCACTATCGTGAGTAATAAATAATAAAGAGAAGGAAAAATGTTCAAGTTCTCTTCTTACCCTAGAAGACCTCCTCAATATAGGAGTTTGGGGTTCCTTTTGAGGAGGTTCCTGAACTGATTCATGTGTCACTTTCCCATCCAGAAGATCCTCTACTGCTGTATATTCTTTCTTAGATTCTTCCATGTTTTCCTACAATTGCTACTTATACATGACTTTCTCATTAAATACCAAATCCCTAGATCGAATGATTTTCTTGTCCTTAATACTCCAACATTTATATCCAAAGTCATCACCACCATAACCAATGAAAGTACATTTTTCTCGATTTAACTTCTAGCTTGGTCCTATCATCCTTGTCTATGTGGACAAACACCTCACATCCAAAGACTCTAAGAAATGAATAATCAACTTTCTTACCATACTAAGCCTCCTCAGTACGCCTCCATCCAAGGCACTTGAGGGTCCTTTGTTTATCAAGTACATAGATGTGCTCACTATCGCCCAAAAAGAAAGAGGCGATCGCATGTAACCTCATGCTCCAAAGCACGTTCCATTATTATTTTGACACCCCATTCTACCTGCAGAGTTTTGAGAACCATCTTTTGCTGTGGATTCCATTCTTAGAACAAGAATCATCAAATTCATTGTTACAATACTCCCCTCCATTATCGACCGAGAAATTTTAGCTTAAGACATGTTTCATTCGCTACCAAGGCTTTCCATTTAACAAAAGTGTCGGTTACATCATATTTGTTTCTAATACAATAAACCCAAACTTTCCTTGTTGCACCATCAATAAAAGTAACATAATAACTTGAACATGCAAGAGATGATACCAGAACCGACCCCCACACATAAGAATGCACTAGCTCTAACTTACTCTCTTTCTTTGTAGGTCCAACTGATATCCCAAATTCACCCCCAAAAATTTGGTCAAGACAACTCCTGCACATAAGGAAATTATGAAGGAAATGACTCAGACCCACAAGCTCACATTCCAAGATGACAAATAGGTTACAGGTGGGCTCGGAAATGAAGGAGCAATGTTGCATAGAAGCTAGGAGCAAGAAGGAGAAGAAGTGGCGAAGTTTCAAGGTCTTTGGGCTCAAAACCATTCAGGAAAGAATCTAGAATTGACTAAGTATGGAAGAGCCAAGAGAGAGCCACGTGTCCTAGTGGTGCTTCTCCAAGATGAATCCATAAAGGGAGGCTCAAACAAGCCCCGCATCTCCACGTGTCCCAGGTCAAAGCGGGCCGTTGGGGTTTTCTGAGTTTTACATTTCGCGAAAAGGGGAAAAGATAAATTATGGACCCGTGAGCCTAATTTTTGCTCTAATCTGACTACCACATGTCCCATATCAAAGGGGACCCATTTTTCAAGTTGTTTTCCCGCCCTCATGTACGGACCCGATACAAACTTCGAAGGGGCATATCTTTCGACTCAGGGCTCGAAATATTGCGAATCTGACACCGTTGGAAGCATCTCGATGTCCTCTACACCATGAAAGGATTAAAAATCATTTTTAGGACCTTGGTAGGTAAAAATGAAGAAGAGTCTTCCAGGCCATTAACGTAGAATCCAATCTCTTCAACTACCAGATCTGATTCGATTCAATCCACTGGGAAACTAGAAGCGACATATTGTGGGTGAATTTGCAGAAGGCATTGATATTCAAGTGGTTGAGCTTTCAAAGCGGGATATGATGCATATCTCGGGGTGGTTGAAGCAAGATTCAATTTTTCCCTCTTCTCTCTCTCTTATTCTTTCTATATATTGTAACACTTCTCATTTTGAAAAGGAGAGACATTCTGGGCATAGAGAAACTCTGTCAAATTTGTTTCTCGATGCCATTTTTGAGCAGCGAACCTTCTCCCATGCCTGGAAAATGTATTTGTGCCTCTATTCCAGAAATGTAATGGTCTGTGCACCTTTTAGAGCAATAAAAATGTGTTTTTGTGGTGTTCTTCAACCCTTTGCATCGTTTTGTTGTTTCTTTGTGCCTCTCCCTTCCAGATTTGTTTTTCTATGCATGTATTTCACATTTACAGGTGCAGGATGTTGTGTTTCATGGATTTTAATGGTGAATTTGAAGATCTGGGCCGTGTTACTTATGTCTAACCTCCCTCATCTCCATTTTCTATATTTCTTTCTCCCTCAACAGAATATCTCGTTCCCTTTTCTCGGTGCTATTACCTCTATAGTGTAGGATTTCTTTATTTTCGTGCTCTCTCTCTCCTTGGTCCCTTGGAATTGTTAGATTGAGTAGATAGTGGCATTTCCTTCCTTATAAGTAGTTTAGTGCTAGGATTAGGAAGAGGAACCAACCTTCTCTCGGAGGATCATTCCCATTTCCAAGTTCCACACTTGGGAATGTTCCGATGTTATGCAAATCACACCAAATGACCCTACCTTATAAAAGCAGATCCATAACTCATTTGGGGGTTCGTGATTTCACACTAACAATTTTGGCACACCCGGTGGGATGGGTCTGAAGCACCTTACCACTTCACTTCATTAGGTTCAATGTGCTCTTGGTGAAGATTTCAACCTTTGGAGGCACTTTCGGGCACATCTGGCGACTCCATTTGGTAAAAAATCCATTCTCTGAGTTGAAGACCTTTTCCATCCATTTCCACTCATTTCATCCATTTCCACTCATTTCATCCATTTTCTTCTTCCATCTCTTTCATTTTCTCCCATTCCATGAGGTTGTGTAATCATGACTTCATTCCCTTCATGGAACTCACACTTACAACAATGCAATCCACCTCCAATGCATTTCCTAACTCCTCCAGATCAACATTATGATCAAATCCATGACCATTATGCTTACCCATATGAGTAGAGTCGAATCTAGTTTGACTATGAAGCTTATCAAGGACAAGGGGACGCATATGATGGTGATAGTTATGCAAAGGATGCTGGTCTACTAGAGAAGATTCAAAAAATGGAGGCTGGCATGGTTCAGTCAAGGGGCATAACACGGATGAAGGCATTCAAGATTGGTCAGAAGGCACCTTGTCCATGGGAAGGCCCTTTTCCAAGACATTATAGCCCTCAAGAGAAGCTTGACTTCATGGTTGAAATGTTGCCCCAACTTGCACAATGGACTGAGGAGATCGGGGCTTATGAGTTGGAATCAAGACAACCTTGTCAATGGGTAAGTCCAACATCTCATAGCTTTTCTTTTTCTCTTTCTCAAGTGGCACCATCTCAACCCAAGCTCCAATTTCCAAGCTCCTCACTTGCTGCCCAAAGTGTTGATTTCATTTCTCCATCTCATAGTCTTCCACCTCATCTCAGTTCTTATATCCTTTTCCCTTCCAAACAGTCATCCCCTCCAAACAAACAAGAAGTTGCGCCTCCCATCCTACCAAAAACAATTACAAAGATGGTTGAACCCCAACCTGCCACTCCTCTTGCTTTCCCAAGTCCATGTCGGGAGGAGACTCAAGATTATAGTCAAGGAGAACAACAAGAAGAGGAGCCCAACAGAAAAGAAATGACAGAAAATCTAAAGAGTTGGGCTACCAAATTTAGGTTTACAAAGATCCCCTTGATGGTCAAGCCAATAGAGGAGGTCAAGATTGAAGAACCAATGGTGGCTGAGGCCGAGTTTGCAGTAGAAGAAGAGCAAGAACAAGAGGAGGAACAATCAATCCCAAGCCCCATTGAAGAGGAATAAGCGGGAGAGATCAAATCAGTGTTGAGGCCACTCAATGAAGAAGGCATCATTGAAGATTTTTTGCTTTCAGTTCAAGCACCTAATTTGATTGATGAACCCATGATGGAGGAGGACCATACAGTTTCAAAGGCCTTGAGTGTGGAGCAGCTATAGAAGAACCTTCAGTTCTTCCTCCCACTTCATCCCCTTCAAGCTTTGATGTTGAAGAAGAGTTTGATCTTTCAAACTTCATGTTTGAAAGTGAAGGGAGCCATGGTGATCAAGTTGCAGATTAGGAAGGCACCATGGAGGAGGTAGAGCACATGCAACAAGACAACAAGGAGGCAAACTGCCTGTCAGACTTGGAAGATTACTTTAATGAAGAGGAGCCTGAGGAGATAACATCATTTTTTCCTCCATCTTCAACCTTCCAAGCACACGAACCTGCTGCCATGAAGGAGAACATCCAAGGACAACAACCTGCATCTCAAAACAACCCTCTCGAAACCAAGGTTGAAAGATCTTGATCTTCCATGTTCTTCAAAGGAGGAGGAAGAGAAAAGGTAGGAGGATGTCATCATCTCTCTCACACCATCCACCCAAGAAGGTCCACAAGAAGAATCCATTTTTGGAGTTGAATTTCAGAAAAATGGGCACATCCAAAGGATCAGACCATGCCCAATTAGGTATTTGGCTTCATTGAAACCAAGGAGAAGCCAAAACCAATCATGCTTGCTTGTGGCATGAGGATGAGCTACAAAGCACCAAGGATCAGTTGTCATACCTCTTCAATCCAAATGCAGAGAAACTAAAAGAGGTATTGGTTTTGTATTCAGTTGATACTTTGGTGATTTGGGTGGAAGAAAACTTGTAGTTATTTTTTCACTCATCCAACCAACCATGTTCAGTGCCAAATCAGTTGCATGGCTGCCATTTTTGAGGAAGGGAAGCTATTTCTCCCTATTAGTTGTAGGTTTTGTTTGAGTTCCCTTTGCTCTTGGTTAGAGTAGAGTAGGTAGGTTTGTTTTCAGAGAAGAAGTGCTTTTGCACACTCTACATGTTCCATTTAGAGCATGTATGATTTTCAGTTTGTACATAGTTTTTGGTGTTGTTGTATTGCTCTTGCATAGTGCATTCAGTTGGCTTTTGGTGAAGTTCAACTTCAAGTTTCAGGGTTTCCAAGTGATTCAGAGGTCAGCAAAGTGCAGGGAGTCGGGGAGTCCATTTTATAAGAAGGATCAATGTCAGGCCATCATTCTTGACTCCATGCCCAATGGATGCTCCAAGGCCACTGGTCTCTTCATCTAGTAGGCAGATGTCCCCGTGAGTCACCAAATTGTTATCCCAAATTCACCCCCTAACAAATTTGGTCAAGACAACTCCTACACATAAGGAAATTATGAAGGAAATGACTCAGACCCATGAGCTCACATTCCAAGATGACAAACATGTTATAGGTGGGCTTAGAAATGAAGGAGCAGTGTCACGAGAAGCCAAGAGCAAGAAGGAAAAGAAGTGAAGTTTCAAGGTCTTCAGGCTCAAAACCATTCAGGAAAGAATCTAGAATTGACTAAGTATGGAAGAGCCAACAGAGAGAGCCATGTGTCCTAGCGGTGCTTCTCCAAGATGAATCCATAAAGGGAGGCTCAAACAAGCCCCGCATCTCCACGTGTCCCAAGTCAAAGCGGGTTGTTGGGAGTTTTCTGAGTTTTACGTTTCACGAAAAGGGGAAAGATAAATTACGGACCCGTGAGCCCAATTTTTGCTCTAATCTGACTACCACATGTCCCATATCAAAGGGGACCCATTTTTCAAGTTGTTTTCCTGCCCTATTGTATAGACCTGATACAAACTTCAAAGGGGCATATCTTTCGACTCAGGGCTCGAAATATTACGAATCTGACACCGTTGGAAGCGTCTCGACGTCCTTTACGCCATGAAAGGATTAAAAATCATTTTTCAAGCCCTAGTAGGTAAAAATGAAGAAGATTCTTCTAGGCCATTAACACATAATCCAATCTCTTCAACTACCAGATCTGATTCGATTCAATCCGTTGGGAAACCAAAAGTGACATATTGTGGGTGAATTTGTAGAAGGCATTGATATTCAGTGGTTGAGCTTTCAAAGTGGGATACGATGCATATCTCGGGGTGGTTGAAGCAAGATTCAATTTTTTTCCCTCTTCTCTCTCTCTTATTCTTTCTATATATTGTAACACTTCTCATTTTGAAAAGGAGAGACATTCTGGGCATAGAGAAACTCTGTCAAATTTGTTTCTCAACGCCATTTTTGAGCAAATGGACCTTCCGCCATGCTTGGCAAATGTATTTGTGCCTCTATTCCATAAATGTAATGGTATGTGCACCTTCTAGAGAAATAAAACGTGTTGTTGTGGTGTTCTTCAACCCTTTGCATCATCGTTTTGTTGTTTCTCCATGCCTTTCCCTTCTAGATTTGTTTTTCTCGTGCATGTATTTCACATTTGGCAGTGTAGGATGTTGTGTTTCATGGAGTTTAATGGTGAATTTGAAGATCTGGGCCATGTCACTTCTGTCTGACCTCCCTCATCTCCATTTTCTCTATTTCTTTCTCCCTCAACAGAATATCTCATTCCCTTTTCTCGGTGCTATCACCTATATAGTGTAGGATTTCTTTATTTTCATGCTCTCTCTCTCTCTCTCTCCTTGGTCCTTTGAAATTGTTAGATTAGGAGTAGATAGTTGCATTTCCTTCCTTAGAAGTAGTTTAGTGCTAGGATTAGGAAGAGGAACCAACCTTCTTTAGAGGATAATTCCCATTTACAAGTCCCACAGCTTGGGGAATGATCCAATGTTATGCAAATCACACCAAATGACCCTACCTTAGAAAAGGAGATCCATAACTCATTTAGGGTGCCGTGATTTCACACTAACACAACCTTGAGAAACCTTACTCGCTTCTATTTCCCATATATGCAGTCCCACAAAACTCCAAACCTATTTCTATATATTTGGGCAAATCCTTCTTTATGATCTCCATGCCCTTATGTCTTATATGACCGAGCCTATAGTGCCACAATATTGTATCTACTTCTGAAGCCACAAGATTACAAATATTAGTGCTATAAGTGGTTAAATACAAGGTTCCAACCTTCTTACCTCTTGCCACCACAAGAGCACCCTTGGTAACCTTCTAAGAGTACATTGTAAATATCACGGTCAAGACAACCATCACTTCCCCATTTGTGCTACCGATATCAAATTTCGTCTTAATGTAGGCACATGTCCGACATCCTCTAATAACCAAGTATTCCCATTCTCGCATCTTAACCCAAACAAAACCTTTTCCAACTATGTTTAAGGCTTATAATCACCAAGAAAAACATGCCCAAAATCTCCTTGAACATAATCAACAAAATAATTCCTATGTGGAGTAGCATGGAAATAAGCCCCTGAATCTAAAACCCAAGATTCAGTAATATTTTGCAAAGAAAGAATCAAAGCATCCTGACATACATTACCCGTTACCAAATTTGCCTCCTTATTTTCTTCCTGTTGTTTCTTCTTGTCTTGAAGCTCCCAACAGTCCTTCTTTGCATGCCCAGACTTTCCACAGTGCCAACATACTATCTTGCTTTTGGATTTTGACCTTTTCGATCCTTTGATTTTCCATGACTTCCTCTATTCTTCTGTCTCCCTCTAGTTTCAATTGTCAAAGCATTCCCTAAAGTAGAAGATTCACCAGATATTTTTCTTCACATTTCCTCACTTAGAATCACCCCTACAACATCCTCAAACTTTAACTTTGAGTTAGCTGGAACCGAGTTGCTTACTGCCATTACCAGGCTATTCCAACTCTCAAGTAAAGAGCACAAAACTAATAAAGCCCTAACTTCTTCATCAAATTCTATTGTAACCACAGCTAGCATATTTACAACCGTATTAAAATAATTTAAATGATCTACTACTGAACCATTCTTACACATCTTCATATTAAACAAATTTTTCATTAAAAATATCTTATTAGAGGCAGAGGGTTTTTCATATAACTGCCCTAATGCATCCATCGATTCTTTGTAGTCTTTTCCTTTGAAACATGAAATAATACCAAAGATGCAAGACACAAACTGGATTGTCCCAAGTGCCTTGTTATCTAGCAAATCCCATTCTGCATTTGTCATGCTCGAGGGTTTGTTCACCTTGTGAGATAGTAGAATATAAAGATCCTTCCGATAAAGGCAATCTTCCATCTACATCTTCCAAAGTAAATTCTGCGCATTGAATTTATCAACCCTTGATCTTCCATCATGTGCCATAGCTCCCACTTAAGATAAAACTTTCCCCGTGATTTAACACTTCAAAGAAACCAAACGAGGCTCGATACCAACTTTTAGGAAATGAGGGATAAAATATGTGAAATAATCCCTCACGTAATCACAATAGTAGAAAATATTACAGACCTCAAATAAAAGTGTAGAATAAAATAACACAACACAAAGAGACAATATTTAACATGGTTCACCCAATTTGGGCTACGTCCACCAAGAATCACTTGCTCAGATTTTATTACAAGCCACCGCTCTCATAATATAATACCCAAATCTATTTGGGGCTATGCTCAACAAACTCTGCTGAGAATTCACATCGAATTCAAAACACGTCTGTAATACCGCATGATACCTACCATATGCATAAAACCATATAAGTAGACAAGCTCGTTTAAGCCATTTTACAAAACCATGGGTATCAAAACCATGGGTCAAAATCGTGCCATAAACCTATAGGTCAAAAATCCCGCCATATGAGAAAAGAACGTTTCCCAGATATCGGGCATGTTTTAAGGCCATTTTTTTTTAGGGGTTGCGCCCCGAACCCTTGCTCTTGTGGAAAGTGTACAATACTCTTAGTGTACAATATTCAACACTTTCTCACATGAAAATAGGCTCCACAACCTAAAAACATTTACCAATGTGCCCTTAGTCATATCTTTAGATCATTCCTCCATCTTAGCCTCTTCCATCTCTCATCGTGATGATTTGGAATTATGTGGTCTTCCATCACTTCCTAGATGTGACCTTAAATATGGGCACCACAGCTCTGCCCATAGCATATTCCTTATGGATAGGTTTTCCCTTTGGTGAGAACTCCACGATCATCACATCCATCACCTTCTTATTCACCTATTAGAACCATGCAAAGGATCCGGGGTGTCTCTTGTACATTCTTTATCCCCTCCTAAGTGGTCTACTTAGCTAGTCCCAACTCCCCCATGTTAAAAAAGTCATCATATTCATGGATGCTCTTGTCAAAAATCAAAGTTATCAAAAATAGATTGATCCCTCAAAGGACATTTGTTCATGCGAAAAAAAGAAAAAAATGCATGTAAATCAAAATCAAAGTCAAAATCAAATCAAAATAAATAGACCAATCCCTCGAAGGACGACTATCATATTATTTTTTCCATATATTGTATAAAGTAGACCATACCCTCAAAAGATGGCTAATCCTTATGGCATTTGAAGGCTTCCCGCATTGATCAACCTTCCATTTTATTAGCATCCTAAGAAAGCTTCCCGCATTGATCAAATTTCTTCTAGCAGACTTCCCGCATTGATTAATTTTCTCTTTCCCCTTCCCAGAGTTGGGGCATAGTTTTAGGGAACACCACTTTTGGAGAACCCTCTTCCCTTGTACAAGCACATCTCAAACTCATTTGTCATGTCAACATTAGGTTTATGAGATCATTTCATCCATTGTTTCCTTATGATCTTTGATATAACTAATTATCGTTGGTTATTTTCTAACAATGTTTTGGTCACATGTGCCTTGCATCACCTAGATCCCCCTCTTATTTACCTCCAATGTGATTGGAGGCATATTTTCCTTGTACATTCCTTGATATGATGTGGAGACGTTTATATCCATAGGTTGTCATCGTTAAGGTTGCGTCTTATCCTCCTCCTTATCTTCTATTTCTCATCCTAAGTCCCATTAGAACATATATATTTTCCCTTTGAGATACGCCTCTTAACAATTCATTTATTTAAGTCCATATTCATGACCATACTCATCTTTTTCCCCTAAGCATCTTATTACAATATTCAAATTATCCCTTTTCTAGGCATACATTCTTTTTTCCAAAGTCCACATTCGTGGCCATATCCTATATTCTCCCTTTAGGGCATTCTGTTTTCATATTTTGAATCCTCTCCTTCTCATTTCGAAGTCCACTTCTGTGGTCATATTCCCCCTTCCTTTGGGCATTTTCATTGACAATCTTATTCAACTTGCAGTCACCTGGTGGCCATACTTTTCCCCTCTTGGGGCATAAATTTTTAACCCCCTTCTTACCTTTGTGGCCATACTGTTCCCCTCTTGGGGCATATTTTTCACTTTCTGCCTTCACGACCATACCTTCCCCTTTGGGACATTCCTTTTCACCACTCGTCTTTTTCATTTCACCCTACGGGCCATATTTGTGCTCCCCTTTGGGGGCACCATTATTTTCATCCTTGTGGATGCATATCTATTGCTTGATTCCTCGTGTTTCACCATTTTCTTTACATTTTGAATCTAATGAAATAGATAATGTTATGGGGTGAGGAGGAATACATGTTGCGATGGTTGATTTGAAGGTTGTGCACATGTTCTGACTTCTCGATCCAATGTTGATTGTGAGAGCTTCCTTTTATTTAGGAGGAACTACCTGGAATAGAAAACAAGACCATAAAAAGAGAGTTAAACAATATATGGCAATGGAATGCCTAGCATGTGCTAGATCCGGGAAGTATGATACTTCCTAGATGGTTGTCAATCCATTGTTTAATACAACTTAATGCGAGAAATAATGTAAGTAAACAAATTCCTACTGTAGTTGATATGATTTAGGTATCTCATTTAAATACAATAAACAAATTGAATATAATAGGATAGGTTATAATCGGATCTGGAGGTGGGGTAATTGGTCAGGGTTCTGGTACTAGTTAGGGTCAGATTTTAGGTCACTTAGGTTGCTTGGGTGAAGATTATTAGGTTCTGTTATTGATAGGATGGCCAAATATAGAGACCAGTATCGGTCAGATATAACCGATGACAATTTAGAGGGAACCGACGATGGTCATGGGTAACCAACGTCAGTACGGTCGGGATGATAGGAATTCAATAAGATCTGATTATGGAAATTGGTCTAAGGTTAGACAGAGATGAAAAGGGGAATGGTGAGGTCTGTGGGGATCTTAGGAACACTTAGAGATGTATAAAGGTCATGTATAGATGATCTAATGGTGTGGTGGTGAAGGGTTGAGTTTGCAGGAAAGTGAATGGTGGGGAATGGAGATGCTAATAGAAAATGATAATAGAGATGACAAAATCCTTTAAAAGCAATGTAACAAAGATGGAATAACATAGGTGATAAACTCACTTCTACGATGTTGTCAGAGGTTTAATGGTTGGGTGGTGGTGATGATTGATCGGTGGGATGGAGCTTGGTGCCGTGGTGGTGCTTCCTAGAATGCTACTATTAGAGCAATACCTCTGGATCTATCTTGATGCTAGCTATGGTCTCCTGGATGTGCGAAAGAGTTCGGTTCTTGCTTACAGGAATGTTTAGGTATGCTCTGGTACACCAAAGGTTTGGTTGGGATAAACAACACCACAATAAGCAAGGTATGGTTGTTAGGCTAAAACAACATAGGTAACAACATCGCAAGCTATAACGAGTACATAAGGTTATGGTCACACCAAGTTGGTCAAAGGAGTTTAGGCAAATAGGTCATGGCATAGGTAAGGCCAAGGTATAGGTAAAATAAAAACTCCTAAGACATAGTAAATGGAGTGTATGGGTAGGTTGGGTTTGTAAGTATGTTTCAATGGGTGGCTGGAATGAGAAAAAGTGGGTGAGCACGAGTGGCTCCAGTGGTGAAAAGGGGGCGGGGCAAGGGTAATTAGTTTGAAGTGCAAGTGATGCGGTTAAGTGTTGACCATGACGGTTGGCTAGGGCACCAAAATGACCGATGTCAGTCATATCGGATTGGGTTTAAAAATGAAAATTCCACTTTTTGCGAAATCATTTGTCATTTGCTAGGAGTAGAAAATGACAAAGGAGTGGTGGAAAAGTGGAAAGTGATGGAGCGAGACGGAGAGTTGAGTTGGTGAGCCTCAGAGTGGGTAATCAACATTTGATAGGCGGGTCCATGAGATCGGTGTGATCGATTTGATTGGGTGGAGGTGAGGAGGGCATTCGGTGATGGCAGAGGTAGGAGAGGGATCGAGTGGACCACCGTGTGCAGCGGCACGACATGCCACCACGCAGCACGACATCGTAATGAGGTAAGATTCAATCCCATTCTATGTTGGTTAGGTAGATTGATTTATAGAAATCGGGTTAGGGTAAAATGGGTTTTGGGGAAAATTAAATTAAATTGGGGAAGAAAATGGATGAAATAGGAATGGGGGAAGGTTGATGTAGGGTAAGAAGGAGTGGGGTTGGGGTGAGGGGAGATTTGAGGAGGGAAGGGTAGGTAGGGAGGGTAGAATATGGGATTTTTTTTATAGAAAACGGGTAGGGTTTTGTAGATTTTATTGCCACGACAGTGACCGACGTTGGTCAAGGGTTGACCAACATCGGTGGGAGTTAGCTGGCATCGGTCACGGATGAGGTGATCGATCTTTGGTTTTTTTTATTGGTCATTTGGTTAATAAGAACTGATGTCGGTCGGCATATAGAGGAAAATGGGCCAAAAAGGGGAGGAGGTGGGTGGGGGAGATAGGTCATGAGATAAGAAGATATTGTTGATGGAAAATAGATTGGGTAAGAGGTGTGAATAAGTATTGTTCAAGGGATGGGCAATAGAGGAGGGAGAGAAGGGTAGGCTTTTAGGGTTGGGGTGGGGAGAGAGGTTATAAGTAGAAAAGTTCTTAGGAATAGGTTAGGTGGGTAAGGGTGAAGTCGGGGTATGGTCGAGGTGTAATGATGTTATGATTTGTTGGATGCAGGAAAGGGATTAGTTGTGGATGCGGGATAGGGTAACGCCTTTATTATTAGCAATATGAGGGAATGTGTGTGAGGAGTGGAGCCATGTGGTAGAGGTTGGCCTGATTGGGGTTAGATGTTACCAACACATAGTCTGGGAGCCGGGTTTGATGGTCGCCCTCATCAACAGATGGGATTCAACGACCAACACATTTTGTTTTCCGACAGGTGAGATGAACGTCACCTTGGAGGATGTTTATAGGATCATGCGGCTTCGATTGTAGTAGGGATGCAGTGTATTCCATTTCCTCATAGGCATATGAGGAGTTGATGTTGATAGTGTTCGGTGAGGGTTGGTGGAGTTGAGGTTCCATATCGCAGCATGAGTTATGGAGATATGTACCGAGCCCATCTAGAGGAGATGAGGTTAGTGGTGTTGATGATGGAGGCGATTGTTGTTTTGCGCTACCAGATGTGGAGGGTGGGATATTCCCATGGGCATTGATGGGGTTCTTCACGACATGATGGAGGATAGGACCCGGTTTACATGGGCACCAACATTCTTGGTGCAACTATACAGAGAGTTATGGGTCTATGGGTAGTTATAGTGGTTCACCCTGTGTTGCACATTCCTACTACACTGCTGGGCATATGAGCACATGTGTGTGTGTGCGTCCAGTGGGCATGCCTCGACTTGATGCATTCGAGGTGAGCTTGGTTGGGTGGGCTACAGGTGATGGGTACCTATTGTTGGAGAGAGCGTCGAGCTGCTTCAGGGCTACACATGATGTAGCATATTACATGCGTGCATTAGAGGGGTTGTCAGTGTGGACATCATTTGGAGGCCGTATGTGGGCTTCCCATCATATAGGAAGATGGCCGAGGAGCTACAGGAGCTATAATTACTCCGATGGATAGAGGGGCGTCATGTAGGAGAGCACGAGATGATACATATTAATGAGGGTCGAGATGCAGTTTGGGTTTCAAGGATGTACCTCCACCATTTCCATAGTACAAGAGGGATGACGTGGAGAGGCCTATGCCTCTACCATAGTCCGATGGTGCCTACAGGGAAGGAGGATTAGGTGGTAGACTGATGGATTGATGATGTTGAGGTTACAGATAGGTACAGATAGTGGTGGGTAACACAAGCTATGGGTAGTACTGCCGAGGCTAGGGCAACCTGACTTAGCCACTATCACAATTCAAGAGGGATGCCCTACAAGGGTAGGTGACTACCTTGGTGACACAATTGGGGATAGTGTAGGGGCAAGGCGTAGGGTCGAGGCACATGTGCCATACTACAGACATAGGTAGTAGCCCCTATGGCCCAAGTAAAAGCATAGGGGAGGGTGCCCGCACAGGGTGGGGATGGAGATGGGGTATAGAGTGGTGGCCCCCTATGCAGTGTAGCAGTAGTAGGTTTTAGGCCATTGGCCACGCACATGTGCATGATTATGGCCCTTGGCCCGAGGCATAGAGTGCATGCACATGCACCTATAGAGGCTCGGGATAGGGTCCATTTTACGAGGTAGGGGCGGGACAAGGTCCCACAAAGTAGAAGTACGAGGTCGAGAGGCCATGACACCACCATGAGATAGTACCCATGGCTAGGTTTAGGGATGCCCTAGGTGAGGGAGATATTATGGATCCCTATGGCCACGTAGGGATAGATGTCCCTACTATGCAGAGTATAGAGCACAACAAGCCTCGAGTGAGAGGACCAGGTCTCGCACTCACAATGTGGAGAGTATAGGGGGCTGGCGAGCCCCGAGACAGGGTCAGGGTGAGGCCACTAGTTCACGGAGGCCAACTCCAGGTGAGGTACTAGTAGAGGTCAGGCCGAGGCCCATGGAGGGTGGTGAGATGCTAGTGGGGCCCGCATGGGAGCAGAGAGGAGGAGGAGATAGGTGAGACAGGCATGGAGGATATCCGATGGGGGGATGCCTGATAGTTACACATACTTCCATTTTTGTGTATTTTTGGTATATATACGGCCTGCGTGCCGAAGAGAGTGAGGTTGTATATGAGATTTTTGAGATTTTGATCATATACCGGCTGCGTGTCAAGATGGTGAGGATGTATCTGAGTGATTTGAGATATTTGTATTTATTTGTATCTGTGTACATATGTATGTATACACAAGACTTTCTCATTTATATAGATGATGATATTTATAGTATGGATGGTGTACTTGTTTTAATTTCCATTATTATTTGTGTATGTGATGGAAACTAGGTGAATTAGGCATGATTGAGTCGAGGTCTTGTAGGCATGGTTGAGTTAGGTCAATTAGGGTTGTTGTGAGTGATGGAGGCATGATGGAGAGGTGAATAGGCATGATGGAGTAGGTTAGGCATGAGGTTAGGCATGATGGAGTCAGGTTATAGGCATGATGGAGTTAGGTTATAATTTTGATTTTAATGTCCAAGTCATTGGTAACATGGGAAATAAATGATGATGTATATGTGTGTTATGGTTTAAGTTTCCAAATATTTGCTATAGTGGAAATGTGAAAATGATAAATGAATGATGTGATGTGGTAAAAATGTTTATAATGTTTGTTGCTTATTTGGTTTAATTTCCAATTGTTGATATAAAATGGAAATGAACTAAGGTAGGATGTGAATAGGAAAATGAAGGGGAAAATAGGTTAGGGTGAAGAGTGGTTGAGCTAACCTTCAAGGGCCCCATGCCCTCGAAGTGCTACCTACATAGCCCCAATGAAAAAGGGGCCTCAGGCCGATGTAGTTCTCCCATAAGCTAGGGAAGAATATGATGAATTAGGGGGATGGGTGGTGAATTTTTAGGCATGGTTGAGTTTAGGTCATAGGCATGGTTGAGGTGAGGTTATAGGCATGGTTGAATGTAGGTCATAGGTGCATTGAGTTTAGGTCATAGGCATGGTTGAGTTTAAGTCATAGGCATGGTTGAATTTAGGTCATATGCATGGTTTAGGTCATAGGCATGGTTTGTTTTAATAGGCATTTGAGTGTTTTAAATATAGGTGTCGATGATCTGGTCTGTATAGGATAATCAATAAGTAATGAGGAAGGTGAATGGTAAGAGGTGGTAAAAGAGCCACTTAATTGATAAGAACCCTAATGAGTCTACCATACCCCAAGATGGGATTATGAACGTAAGACCCTAAAGGCCTTGCATAATGGACTATTCTAAGGGTGAAGAAAGTCACATGATCATGAAATGTCGCGGTTGTGGAAAGTCCCTTGAGTAGAGAGAAAATTAGGATGAAAAAGGAAATGAGGTGAAAGTGGGTGGTTTAGCGTAACCTAGTGTACGACAACATGTTTTTCTTAGCAAGAAACCCAAGATCAAAAATAGGCAAGTCCATGATGAAAAAGTTAATCTTTTTTTATTTTCTTCATTTTTTTTTTTTTAATAGACTGATCGATGCGGGAAGTCTATATGGGATGAGTATATTATCTCCTTGAGGTCTTCGTGAAGTTGATCGATGTGGGAAGCTTCTGGATATTTTTATTATATTTTTGCAATGACTTTATATAGTTGTCCTTCAGGAGATAGTCTATTTATATGGAAATAGAGAGAAGAGATGTCCCTTTTGAGGGAGTCATCTTTTGTTGGAAGTTTGACTCAAGGAGTTGAATCCCTTTTTTTTTTTGGATTTTAAGTCATGGACAAGACTATATAGGAAGATTAGGTTCTTGTTTAGAAGACAAAACCATAGCACACAGAGGTTAATTATGAAAGAGGTGGTTTGAGTGATGAATGACCATGGGATTCCATCTTTTTAAAAGATGAAAAGTATCCATGAGAATCATGTTATGAGTAGAGCCGTGGTACTCATATTGAAGATAAGGTTGAAAGGTGATGGGTAATCACATGATTCTTGTTTAGTCATGGATCCTAAAAAATGGGTAATATGGAAGGTGAACGACATGCTCAAGGGATGAGTGATCAATTGACAGAAAGTGATATAGGACTTGATGTCAACAATAAAATGGTCAAAGATGCAAGGCATTGAGAGGCTCAGGTTTGGGTTTACCTTTGAGTGAAGACAAATGATAAACACTGATCCATAGGCATGGGTAATGATATAGGGTCCAAGCCAATTAGGAGAAAATTTTCCCCGTTTACTTTTCTCTTCTTTGGTTACATGTTGATTTTCCTTTAGGACAAGGTCACAACCTGAAAGGTTTGTTCATGGACATGTTTTTCATAGGCATGTTTGATACATTTTTGGTAGATTTGGAGATGGTCAAGAGCATTGAGATGACGTTCATCTAATAACTCAAGTTACACCAAATGATCTGGTGAAAGTCATCATCATTGAGCATGTCTTGTAGTGAGATGCGAGAGAGATGGAATCTAGACTTTGAGAGGCAAGACAACCTCGGTACCGTAGACCAGAGAAAAAGGTGTGGTAGCGTATTGAAGTGTGAATACTAGTGCGATAAGCCCACAAGGTGAAAGGAATGTGTGAATGCCAATCCTTGCCAGTATCATCAACTACTTTCATAAGAATTTTGTTCAAGGTTTTATTGGTCGATTCTACTTGGCCATTGGTTTGCGGGTAATAAGGTGATGAGAAACTGAGTTGGATGCCAAAAGTGTCATCGCATAACTTACGTAGGGTTTTGTTTTTGAATTGCTTTCCATTATCAGTGATGAGGCGGTGAGGAACACCAAAGTGACAAATGATGTGATGGTTGATGAATTCACATATTTTCTTGGCTTTTGTAGAAATGAGGGGAATGGCTTCTACCCATTTAGTATAATATTAGTAGTGGTTATAATCCATTGGTGGCATTGTGAAGAATGGGGATTGATCTCACCAACAAGATCTAAGCCCCATTGAGAGAAAGGCCAAAGGTCTCGTGTGACCTATAAGGCATGACTAGGTGTGTGATGAAGATTAGCATGTTGTTGGCATTTTACACAATGTTTGACATAGTCACAACAATCATGGTTTAGGGTTGGCCAATAATAGCCAAGGTGAAGAATGTTTTTGTGATAGCTAAACCACTAAAGTGACCTCCACAAATTCCATCGTGAACTTCCTTGATAGTGTAGGGAATTTCAGAACTTGTAAGGCATCGTAAGAGAATACCATCAAAGCCACATGCTTATAAAGGAGACCACCCATGATGACATAATGAGAGACACTTTTAAGAAAGGCACGTTGTCCATTATGAGTGAGATCGGTGGGTAGAATGGAAAGGGAAAGATAGTCTACAAAATTGCTTATACCAAAGGTCACGTGGGTCAGGTGCAATGGTTCGATGGAGTAGACCTCATGAGGTAAGTAAGAGGGTGATTGTAACCTTTGTATTGTGACAAATATTTTAGAGTCGGTAAAGAGTGAAGTGGGTATCGAGAAGCCAAGCAAGGCCATGGTATCCACAAATTTATTGGTAGAACGTGGGGTGGTTTGAAGTTTGTAATGGTCAAAGGTGGTCAAAAGTATGTCTACGTGATGTTTATACTTTTGAAGTATCTCATTATGACATTGGTATATACCATTGACTTGGTTTATGACCAGTTGGGAATCACCAAAGATATTGATTGACTTAACATCTAAGGCATAAGCAACTGGAGACCCAATACGAGTGCTTCGTATTTAGTGATATTGTTTGTACAATCAAAATCTAGTTTGAAAGATAAAGGCATAGGTTCACCATCAAGAGGAATGAGGATAACACCAGCCCCACCTCCACGCTGACACTTGGAGCCATCGAAGAAGAGTGTCATTTGGTAAGTGGGTTCATCTAAGGAGAGGGTAGTTATGGATTCATCTGGGAAATCAAAGTTAGAGGGTTGATTCTGGAAAGAGGTGTGTCTGCTAGTTGGTCAGTGATAGCTTGGCCCTTGATGGACTTTTGATGAATGAATTTGAGGTCGAGGTTGGAAAGAAGCATAAGCCAATGTGTGACATGTTGATGTTGATAGGGTTTGGTGTACATATAGTGTAGGGGTCAGTATTGGTAACAACAAAGGTTTTGTGGTTGAGGAGGTAATGGCGGAGTTTGGTGGTGATGAAAACTAAGGCTAAGAAGAGTTTTTTGGCATGGGTGTATCTAGTTTCGTAGTCAGAAGGGTATGGACTTATGTAATAAACCACTTGCTCTCTGTGTTTTCTTGTCATGATGAGTGAGCATGGACACCTAAAGAATGGTCAGTGGTGGAAATATATAGGTAAAAGGGTTGGTCATCCTTAGGAGGAATGAGCACTGGTGGTTGAAGAAGGTATTGTTTTAAGGCTTCAAAGGCTTTATGGCATTCATCATCCCATTTGAATGAAACATCCTTCTTGAGAAGATGATGAAATGGTTGACATGATGGTGGAAAGTTGTGAGATAAAATGATGAATGGATTACAACTTACCTTGTAGGCTTGAAGTTGATGGAGATTAGTAGGTGGAGGCATTTCTAGAATAGCCTTTACTTTAGTAGGATGACTTCTATGCCATGCAAAGAAATGATGAAACCAAGGAGTTTTCTGAAAGTACCATAAAGACATGCACTTCTTTGGTTGAAGATGAACACAATACTTGATGAGGTGGTCAAAGATGACCTTAAGGATGGTCAGGTGTTTGGCTCGATGTTTGGATTTGGAAAGAAGATCATCTACGTAATCTTCAATATGTGATGCATGATGTCATGGAAGATGTAAGTCATGGCTCGTTGATATGTAGCACTAGACATTTTTAAGGCCAAAAGGCATGACTCGATAGTAGAAGGTCCCCAAGGGTGATGAAGGTAGTCTTGTGTTGATCTTCTGGAGCAAGTAATATTTGATTATAACCGAGAAACCATCCATGAGTGATAGCATTTCATGGCGGTGGTGAGATCAACTAGTTGGTCAATACCTAGTAGAGGAAAATCATCTTTGGGACAAGCTAGGTTGAGGTCATGGAAGTCCATGCAAATGTGGAGTCCCCCTGTCACCTTTGTGATAGGAATGATGTTAGAAATCCATTGGGGATAGTCAATGGGTAGGATGAAGGAAACTGAGAGAAGGTGTTGAAGTTCTTCTTTGACTAGAAGAGAAATGAGGATGCATTTTCCATAGCTTTTGTTTTATGGGTTTGGCATTAGGAATGGTTATGATATTGTGGACCATGATTTTGGGTCAATACCGGGCATATCGGCATAGGACCAGGAAAAAGTTTGTTATGGTCCGAAGGAAAGAGGTAAAAGCTTCTTTTAGTAGCATCTAAAGATTGGCCTATCTTTAGAATGTGTGGGTCATCTGAGTGTTAATGTTGATTTGATAGTTGATTCATTCAACATGGTTTGTGTCTCAGAAGGTAACGATTGGTGAATATAAGAATCTTTCCACACCAAGGTAGGTGAGGATGGACTCATCATCCTGACATTGAATGACATTAATAGAAGGTGTATCATCATCGATCATGTAGGATATAGGAATGGGAGAGAAGAGGGAGCCTCACCATCACGTTGATAGGTTAGAGGTCCCAGGGAAATTGTGTTTATGAAAAAAAAAAAAAGTTAGGAGGAATAGATTCGGGATCTATGGACTCCGTGGGTGAAGATGGTGACGTGGGTGAATGAGGTGGAGAAGGTTTGTCTTCCTCAATGAGGTCGACATGAGCCTTCTTGGGAGGTGGTGTGTCAAAGCCAATGCCACTATGGTCATTGTGTTTATGGGTGGTACAAGAAGATGATAGTATGGTGGCCTTGTTGTAAAAAATGAAGCCAAAGCCTTTCCATGCAATGGTGGAGGAAAGTGTGGGTGAAGTGGTGGTTAGTAAGGGATTGTAAGTCAG
This sequence comes from Taxus wallichiana var. yunnanensis, assembly GCA_018340775.1. Classification (NCBI taxonomy): domain Eukaryota; kingdom Viridiplantae; phylum Streptophyta; class Pinopsida; order Cupressales; family Taxaceae; genus Taxus; species Taxus wallichiana. The sequence continues at coordinate 737,578,012 of CM031235.1, read as the reverse complement.
ATGAAAATGGTCATGTTTGGGATGGAGGTTTGGGTGAATAAGTGGCAATATCAAGTCCCCCATATGTTAGATTAGTGTGAAGGTGGGGAGGACCATAAGGAAAAACCTCACCTACGTGGTAGTCATAACTAGGGTGTTGGCGCTAGGTTCCCATACTCTTGTGGAGTGAGGAATGTGTCGATATTGTATAGGTGGTACTCCCCCAGAGTGAGGCATTGAAAAACACCTTCTAAGGGATCAGTAGTCGATATGTGGGTAGTGGGGATAGATGACTCGCTAGATGATGGGGAAGTAGATGAGTCAATTGTAGAGGCTGTGGTGGTAGTAGGAATAATAGGGTTAGATGTGGGAGAGGTGGTGGTAGCATTGGTGGATGGGCTTGTGGGTGAAGGTGAAGTGGGGGTAGTGGCAGATGCCTTGACTAGTACAAGTACATCGTTGGGTCGGTACAACATGTTATAGGTCTTGAATGGTGATGGGTTGGTGGGGATGGTGTAGTTATGTCCTTCATGCTCAAATTTTACACAATGGTGTAAAGTTGAAGGGACACAACCCATGACGTGAATCAGGGTCTTCGAGTAATAGGTTATATTGGAATTCCCCCTCTAAGATGTAGAATAGTTTCGGGACAATGCGAGGGCCTACGTGAACATGAAGGATAATAGTGCCAAGGGTGGAGGTGATGGCATCGTTGAAGGAGCATAGCATAACTAGGTTATTATGCATATAGTTAGAAGGAATACACATTTGATTATATGTGTGGGAGGAGATGATGTTAATGCTAACACCACCATCAATCATGACATGTCGTATGTGTATGTTATCGATATAGACAGAAATGAATAGGGTGGGATCAGGGTCATCTGACTAGAGAGGTACAATCTCCTCTTCAGAGAAGCTGAGGGGGTGATGACGTGAGGAGGGTCGTGGGGGTAGAAGGAGGAGCTGATTTTGTTAGTGAGGCCACATGGTGAGGGGTGATAATCGAGGCCACTGGTGTGGGGTCATTGGGTAGAACTTCAATGGATTGTAAAACCTTGATAAGGGCTTATCTGTGGGATTCAAAAGTCTGGACGAGATCATACAAAGACATCTTTAGAGGAGACTGATGTAATTGTTTTATCATTGCGTGATGGGTGACCCCATTAGAGATAGGGTATGTAGGTCCATGGATGGTGATTTTGGGAGAGGTGCTAGATGGTATATTGGGTATAGGGTTGGTTGATGGGCTAGTTGCTTTTTCTTTTCCTTTGTCTTTTGAGCAGTGGGTAGCAACGTGAACCATGTTAATCTGAGGGGAGGTGGATGGAGAGGGTGTGTCATGAAAGGTATAATGGCATGAGGGGAAAAATCCTAGTGGTGGATAAGAGCCTTGTGAAATGAGTAGGGTGCATTGACATTTGGGTGGTGGTTTGGCCAACTCTCTTATACGGACCATGTTGATCTCAAATTTTGGAGGTGGGAAAAATGGTTGTGGGGGTGGAGATATTGAGTCATTGAATGGGTAAAGGATGATGATGTATGGTGATAGGTGATGGTGGAGCATGGTCCTCATCAAGAAGGGTCATCATCAAAAAATTTTGTTAGGAGGAAAAGTTGAAGAAGAACGGTCTTCAGAGCCTTACAATTTTCAACATCATGTCTGGCACACGATGATAGGCACAAATCTTGGTTTCATCAAACCCTTTTGGTTTGGGTTTGAGAGGATCGTAAGGTGAAGTGGTGGTAATGTGATGATGGAAGTCTCTAAGAGATTGGTTAAAATGTTGGCGTAGGACCCCGCTAATGGATCACAATGGGAGGTGAGTGTGGGTTTGGGTACAGGTGTGGTTGATTGTGAAGGAAGAGGCTTTATAGGAGGGGAATGGGTTGGTCTACTAGTTTGGTATGTGGAGTGGTCTTAGGTCTTGTTGGCATCTATTTGGGTAAAGGTGGGGTAGAAGAGCTGGCGATGGAAGGTTTGGTTGGTTTGACTACCTTAGTGGAGGGTAGTGGATTCTTATCTTTGGGTTGCACCTTCTTGGGTAAAGGTGACATGGGAGTATGGGATGAAGAAGGAAAAATAGATGGTGGAAGAGGATGGGTTACCCATGGGGGGAAACTTGAGTTGTGGTGGAGGTGGTTGGTAGAGGTGGGGTAGGTGGCATTGGTTGGAGTTGTATAGGAAAGGTTGGGGTTATAGTAACTGGTGGAGGTATAGGTGGAAAGAAGTGCATGGGTGAGGGTGAGGGAGTTTGGTTTTGGGTGAATGAGGTGTAACAAAGGCTCGTGATGTAGTAGTAGGTTGTTTAGCTTTTGATTGGCCTTGGGTATGAGATTTTTTGGTCAAGGTTGATGGATGAGGCCCTAGGATGGATGGAGGGGGGAGGTGACAAGGGTGTAGTAGGTGAGACCGGTGTACGTGGCCTAGAGGGTTGGGTTTTCTTTTTAGGTGGGAGGATAATGCTACTATGGACTTTGGAAGATGTGGCTAAGTCAATCTGATAGGTGGGTGAGTAAGGCTTGATGTCGGCATAACACCCAAAGTAGTGATGGGTCTAGATACGGGTGGGGAGATAAGTGTGGGTAGGTTTTTAGGTTTGGGAATAGTTGTAGTGATGGGTAGAAGTTTGGATGGAAGTAGGGATGATGAAGAGGAATCCATTTCAATCGGCATGGTCTAGTGTAGTTTTGGTTTCCAAAAATACCTTTGGGTAGATCGTGGAAGTATCTTCAGGAAACATTTGCATTTGGGTGAAACGGGGGAGCGAAGACGTCCCCAGAGCATGGAATGATCAACGTAATCCAAATGATCGACCAACCATGTGAAAATGGGACTATTGAAGAAGAGGATGGAATGGGTTGGGTGGAAATCCCTATAAAATATGTTTGTGAGATAGGGAATTGGTTGGCCTGGATTTTGTAGGTAAAAGAGTTGAGATCATGTCAATAGGGTCTGGGATGCTAGGGGAGAACTATCCCCGATAGGTAGTGACATGTCTGAAGAATCTCCCATGGGTAGGAGAGATAATAGGTCGGGTGAGGTAGACTTCTCTCTCGGTGGAGGAGAAGGTGATGATGATTCTCTTGTGGATGGGAGAATAACAAGTGTTGATGGTTCAGAAGGTTGGGAAGCAGATGATGACATGACATCGGTAGAAAGTGTGGGTTCCTCATGAGAGAAAGGGGAGAGAGGGGACTCCTCTATGGGTGGAGGAGTAGAAGAGGTATGCTCCTCTGTGGGTGGAGGAGCTCGTGCCAAGATTTCCTCAATAGATGAAGTAGGTAGGTTTTGAGGAACAATTGGCATGATATCAAAAAATTGTGTGAACCTCACGGATGTTGTTGTCACTGGATGAAGGTTCACTATTTTGATTAGATGATGGTTTATGATTAGGGAATGGATTTTTGAAGATGTGAAAATTCTGATTTTTTGGTGCATTTGGGTTGTCTATGACAAGGTCTCCATTGTCTATCATCTCTTGAACAATGTTTTTAAAAGTTATGTAGTTACCATCACTATGTCCTTTAATGCGATGATAATTATAGTAGTCATGTCTCTTTATACCATGGGCATAGGATGAGCGGGATCAAAACCTGTATGAGGTTTTATGGGAGGAAGTGTAATGGCTCCAGCTTTAAGAAGTTTTTCCAAGACCGAAGAATAGGGCTCTCGATGAAGTGTACTTCTGCTTGCTCCCGCCAGAGCTGAAAGGCCTAGACAGGAGAAAGATTGGAAGAAGGTTGGGCCTGATTAGAAGGATGAGGTGGACCCACCTTGAGGACTACGCGTTGGCAGATCCTTTGGGATTTGAATAGTTATTTTGGGGTTTTGAAGATGAAGAAGAATCATTTGATTTGAATGGGGTGTTCTTGTTTCGTAATTGGATTTTCTTTTCTTCAATGGCATGAATTTCTAGTTTTGGGCCATGGTGAATGCTTCATCAAAGGTTGGAAGGTTTGGACTTGTAGAGTTGGTGAGATGTGTCTAGCACAAGCTCTAGTGAACAACTCAATAAGTTTAGTCTGAGGTAGTTGGAACGTCAATTGGTTAATAAGACTCACCGCCAGTGGGAAAAAAATCTGTGATAGATTCATCTTCATATTGTCGAGTTGAATAGAGATCGGTCATGGTGACTTTCTTGGTAACATTGATTGAAAAATGATCTAGGAAAGCTTGGGCTACTTGATTAAAGGAATAAATAGAATGTCGAGGTAGTCCACTATACCAATCTAATGTTGGTCTATCAGGGACATTGGGAAAGTTTGTAGGAGCAAAGCGTCATCATCGTGGGTGATTAGGTAACACCCATGTTTGAATGACCGCAAGTGTTGTTGTGGGTCTTCTTTACTATTGAAGTGATTGAATTTAGGCATTTCCCAATGCACTGGGTAAGGATGAATGGGAATAGATGGATGGATAGGCTCATTACAGATTTCATCATATGTTAAAGAATTACGGGAGCAGAAATAGATGCTTCTAAGGTCTGCATCTTCTCCATCATCATTTTAATGAGGTCGTTAGTAGGTTGGGATGAATGGGTGCCCCTGTAGAAAAAGGGGGTTGATCTTTGAATGTACGAGGTAGGTGGTATGTTGGTGTATGGTGGTGTTGAGTATGAGAACTATGTAGGAGGAATAGATGTGGGTGGCACATAGCCAACATAAGCAATAGATGAGGTCGGGGGTTGTTGGTAGTATGTGTAAGTGGGTGGGGTAGTCGTAACAACTCTAGTGGTGATTGGGGGTAAGGATTGTGGGATAGAAAGGATGAGGTTTTGGAAAGGGGTGTAAGTTTTCGACACCGGAGGTGGTTGTGATGCAATGGGTATATGGGAAGTGGTGGGTGTAGATGGAGCTATACTCATAGGGACTGTCGGAGGGACAATCGATGTCACGGGTGTGATCGATGACATAGATAGATGTTGTGGTTATAGTGGTTGTGGGATTTATTTGAGACACCATAGGTGATAAAGTGGATGATGGTAGTGCGAACAAAATAGTGCTAGCTGATGTAGAAGTGGGGGCTAGAGCTAGGAGGGATAGATATGGGCATGTCGTATATTAATTTTCCTGAGGAATCTGGGTGGAAGAATGAGAAAGGTAGTACTAGAGGGTAGCGGGATTTTGGTCGAGGAGTCTCACAAACTCCTCATCACCGGTGGTGATGGGGATAAGTTGAGTCGGATCCATAGGTGATAGAATGGATGGCGGTGATGGACTAGGTGGGAGTGGCTGATGGCTAGCGTGAAACATGAGGGTGTTAGTTTGGCTGTGAGTCAACACCATGTGAATCAATGTAAATCAGGTGAACTATACTCTATAAATGACATAGGGGACAATAGAGATGGGACAAAATAGATTTTGAGAGGAAAATTGGGTAAATATTTTGATAAAAATCAAAACAGGGTGACCGATGCCGGTTGCAAGAACCGATGTCGGTTAAGGTGTGACTGATGTCGGTCACAAGATGACCGATGATGGTTACTGTGAAGAATAATAGTTTTAAAAATAAAGTAGAAACTGGTGATTGTTAGACAGGGAGACTGTATTGGAGGACTATGATCAGAATACAGAGAGTATGGTGACACACAAAAACTTTTAGAGAAAAGAAGGTGAGATGAGTGTTCTCTGGATAAACTGATCAAACAAAACAAGGAACCGATGCCGGTTTGGTAAAAAGCGATGATGTCGGATTAGATGTAAAAACCGAACGTGGTCTTGGACCGATGTTCGATTCTTGTGAAATCTGAAAAAATGAAGAAAAATGAGGTGTTGTGAATTTAGATTGTATGAAGAATCAACCCAGAAGCCTAGGTATGATAGGATGAGGCCCTGACACACTCAGAGAAAGTCAGAATACTCCAACTATGATGGTAGAGTGTGAAAGGAAAAAGAAAGATGAAGAAAACGTATCCTCTCACCTCAAAATGCAAGTCAAGCACAAAGCTATGAAAACATGCAGTCCTAAAAGTGAATTTTATATTTGTTGTAGCTTATGTTATTTATGACTGACACGTGAATTCAGAACAGATTTTTTGGTTGGGAAGGCATCCTATGAAAAAGGAAATCTAAGAGGGTGAGGTTTTAGGTTATGTTATGGTGGGGGTGGTCCTTCCTCTGATGGGGTACTAGACAGAGATAACAGTTGGGATTACCTATCAATCCTCTGATCGTGTGATCGTTTGATAGCATTCCTAGGTAAGATGTCATTTAAGAAGGTGTGTATATTCAAATTTTTGTGTAGTTTGGCAAGAGAGAGAGAGAGAAGCAAGTGCTTTCTGGTTCAATTGTGTCAACCAGATTGGGCATGACTTCCAGCGTATAGGTTGCCCTCATTTTTAATGTGAGCTATAATGCACAAAATCAGAATGCAATGCAAGTGTTTTAATACCCAAATGAAATATGATATTCGATGTAGCAAATGATGAACAGGAAGAGGGATGCTTTTTCACTAATGCAATGCAAGAAAGAAGAAGTGGTTCATTTTAAGCCCCAAATGACAAATGTCATTTAGACAATTAGAAGAAAGGAATATTACCAGGGAGAAGATTAAATGTGTAATTTTGAAATGAAAGAAACACACAAAAATGTTTTCCCTATATGAAGAAAATGCAATGAACCCAAGAGAGGGTCCCACTGGGCGTGCCAAAATGTTTCACCATTTTCTTTACGTTTTGAATGTGATGAAAATAGATAAGGGTGTGGGCGAGGAGGAATACCTATTGTGATGGTTGGTTTGAAGGTTGTGTGCGCGTTCTGACTTCTCGATCCAATGTTGACTGTGAGAGCTTCCTTTTGGCTAGGAGGAACTACGGAAATAGAAAACAAGACCACAAAAAGAGAGTTAAACAATATATGGCAGTGGGTTGCCTAGCGTGTGCTAGATCAGGAAGTGTGATACTTCCTAGATGGTATGTCAACCCACTATTTAATACAACTTAATGTGAGAAATAATGTAAGTAAACAAAGTCCTATTGTAGTTGATATGATTTAGGTATCTCATTCAAATACAATAAGAAAATCTAATATAACAGGCTAGGTTATAATCGAGATCTGGAGGTGGGGTAGTTGGTCAGGGTTCTAGTACTGGTTAGGGTCGGGTTCTGGGTCACTTAGGTTTACTTGGGTGAATATTCTTAGGTTTTGTTATTGATAGGATGGCCAAAACACAGAGACCGGTATCGGTCAGATATAACCGATGATGGTTTAGAGAGAACCGATGATGGTCATGGGTAATCGGCATGTCGGTATGGTCGGGATGATAGGAACTCAATAAGATTGATTGTGGAAATTGGTCTAAGGTTAGAAAGAGATAAAAAGGGGAATGGTGAGGTCTGTGGGGATCTTAGGAACACTCAGAGATGTATAAAGGTCATGTATAGATGATCAAATGGTATGGTGGTGAAGGGTTGAGTTTGTAGGAAAGTGAATGGTGGGGGAATGGAGATGCTAATAGAAAATGATAACAGAGATGAAAAAAACCTTTAAAACAAAACAAGGATGGAATGACATAGGTGATAAAATGCACTTACTGATGTTATGAGGTCAATGGTTGGGTGGTGGTGATGATTGATCGGTGGGATGGAGCTTGGTGCCGTGGTGGTGCTTCCCAGAATGCTACCGTGAGAGTGATACCTCTGGATCTATCTTGATGTTGGCTATGGTTGCTTGGATGTGTGAAAGAGCTCTGGTTCTTGCTTGCATGCAGATCTCCTTTTGCTCCCAAAATTTGAGAATGTGTCTAACCTCTCAAACAAGGTTACCAAAATGGTTATATGGTAAGCGATGGTTTTGGTTTGGTTGATGCATCGGTTTTGGGATGATCAGCATCGGTTAAGGGGATTCCCTAGGTTTACTAAAAATGACAGATCTTGCAATCATTTGGGCCAGGTTTGTCCATTTATCATGGATCAAAATGGATGTTATCTTTTAATGAGTGGGAATGTGGTTAGAGGAATAATAGGCATTGATTTTTAGGGTTGAACTAAGTCTTAGTTAGTTATGGTGAGTAGATAGATACTAAAAATAGGTTTATAATGAGGTTTAGGTGAGGTGGTGGGGTGAGGTGTCTAGGTGAGGTGGAAATTGGTTTAATTAAGATAATTAAATAATGAATAAAGTGAGGATGAGTATTAATTTAATTAAAGTGATTAAATTAATATTAATGTGTGATTACCTTTTTGCATATAGTTATGCATATTTTGACGACTTGCTTATGACCCATTGGTCATCCGGCTTGAATCCATATTTGATCTTCACCCATCAACTTTAAATAGAACTTTATCATGACTTTTTTGAGACTATATAATTGTGAACACCTCTACACCGATGTGATATGGGAGTCAGAATATTTTCTTGATATTTTATGTTTTTCATGGGCATCTTTTTGTGTTTAATCATTTACCCTTTTTACCCAATGATCTTTTTATCATCTATGTTTTAGGGAATGAATTTCGCCGATTTGTTGACATGGATCGATCTCAACATGTGAGGGGAGCTCATCATCCTTTTAGTTAGTCCTCATATATGTTTATCATTTTTGTCTCATGGATTTGTTAATTCAAACCACTCATTCGCAAAAATGAGGGAAATTAGTATTACCCAAATTTGGTGTTATACCCTTCATCAAGGCGATGCACATAATTATTTAATCCATCCCCTTATATTTAATTAAATGCCCACGTTAATATTTATCATTTTAATTTACATTAATTAATTAAGCTTCATATTAGGATTAATTAATTAATTATTAAGCTTCAATTAATTAATTAATTAATCAATTACCCACAGTTTTCTTCTATTTATAATGGAATTTCTATTTCTATCTGTTAGTGTGAGTTATCCTATGTGTCCTCCTCTCATATTGGAGGGTCATCTCACATGGGTTAGGTTTAGGGTTTCATGTGTGTCATGCACTAGGGTTACTCAACACCCTATATGTACCCCTTTACTATTCATTTATGAGCATGCCAAGACACTCCGTTATCTTTCCTCTATGCAAGTTTTGTTTCTGTTGAGCAAGTTCTTCCATTACTGATCAATTCTTTCTTGTAATCGCTGGAGCTATCACGATTCCGTTGGAGTGCAACTACTTCGTGGTGCCTCGTTTCCGATTCGATTCTTGCAAACTCTTTTCATGGTATCAAAGTTGAGATCAGGGAAACATGCACTCATTATTTTTTAGTTGCGATTACTCTCTCTTGGTTTCGTTATTTTACTCTGCATGCAAGTTTTCAATCACTATTTTCTGGAATTTTTGCTAATCTCTCTAACAAGCTTTCTCGAAAAGTTGTGTTTATTTTTTGTGCATGTTTTTGTAATTGTGTAGGCATTCCTGGAGGTTTCAGGATAGGATCACATTTAGCTATCTTGACCACATTTAGCTATCTCAACCACATTTAGCGATCTGACTGTCGACTTTTCACGGCAAAATACTGATTATTTCTTTTTAATAAAATTTTAAAATAAGTGAATTTTTTAGATCTTTGTGGTTTTTGGCTAAAACGTGGTTTTCGGTATTTTTAGAATTGACTCTTTCAAGGCATTTTTGGGAGTTCATTTTTACGTGGAAGGTCATTTTTGGATCATTTGCTTTGTTGTTTGCTTGCGGAGCTCATTTTTCTCTTGTTGTGGCATGTTCTTCTTGTGGTGTTTTTTGCCCACGGCCCTCTTTGCCCAGCCACATTTGCACCAAAAAAACAAAACAAACAACCCACATTTTTTTTTGAGCAAAAAAAAAAACCCTACGTTTTTACTTCTCAGCGGCTGTTTTCCTTCTTGCATTTCCTTGGTAAGGTTTCAACCATACTATTTTTTCACTTTGGTAATTTTGTGTATTTCTTTTCCTCGCCTCCCTCTGCTAAAATCCGTTGGACACTTTTTCTTTTCACAGCCACCTTAAGTAATTGTGATTTTTTGTTTTTTTTTCAAAAAAAATAAACTCGCTTTTTTTGGTATGCGTTTTTTCTCAAAAAAATTCCCTTTACAAAAGATACGTTTTTTTTCATTTGGTAAGTCTTTTTTTAAGTTTATAAAAAAACACGTATCTTTTAAAACATCAATGCCTTTTTAATCAAAAAAAAAAACATGTATCTTTTAAAAGTTTGATCTATTCACTTTAAAAAAATACGTAAGCTTTTATTAAAAAAAAAGGTTCCTTTCATAAGCCTTTTAAATAATAGCAATTTTTAAATTCGTGCTTTTGGCTTTTTAAGTTTTTTTCAAATCTTATTTTAAATTTTTTAAATTTTTAAAAAATTTTCCTTTTCTAAAGTTTTAAAAGTTTTAACTTTTTAAAGGTGTAAGCTTTTAAGTCTTTCTTTTATTAAGTTTTTTTATTAAGTTTTATTTTTTTGAAATACTTCAAGGCAAATTTAATACTTAGGGAAGTATTTTAAGGTTTAATATTTTTTTAGATCTTAATTAAAGCCTTTTAGAAATTCATTATATTTAATTAAATTAGATCTAATTTTATTCCATTAACAATTATTTAAACATTGTTTTTTCAAAAACTCCAATAGCTCCAAAATAGTAAAATTGGGCGTTTCCAAATGCTAAAATTTAGGCACTTCTTTAGTCAAAGTTTTTTCCTCTAATCGTGCGCTCAAGTGATGCGGATCACTCGAGCACCTTTTTTTCTTTCGAGCTCTTTTCCGGCATTCTGAAGACTCTCTCGAACTCCTTAAGTTCATTTAAAACTCTTCTTTTCGCCTTTTATTATTTTTTGTGACTAGTGAGCGCGTCCGCCAGTTCTGACAAAGATTTCTTTTACGACGTGAGACGTTTTTTCTCACATCTAGGGTTGGCTTTCGCCTCCTTTCTATTTTTTGCTTGTGCTTGTTTACGAGTGTCCTTTTTTATTGCGCTCCACGAAACACTGTTGTGGTCTCCTCTCTTGCGCGTTATTATGCTAATTGCAAGACGAGTTACCAAGTGTTTCAAACCACATGCACGGACCGATTGTAATCAATGCACTAAACTATAAAGTGTCGAAAGCAGGGGGGTTGTTATTTTCTCACAGGTGGTTGTGTTTCTTTTCTCCATTTCTTTCTCTCTCACTATGGATGCACTTTCAATTCCTTTGCTTATGCTGTTCAAATTTTTCAAATGGAGATCGAAAATAATAATGAAACTAAGGGTAAAGGGTTATTCCGCATCACCATGGGAATTGAGACTGAACCAGATGACGAACCTGAAAAATCTAAGTGGTTAAACCGTAGTGATGAAGCTTTAGGTCTTCTTTGCATGTTCGTTTCTCCTGACTTGCTCTTCCACATTGAGGCATCCAAAACACCTAAATCTGCATGGAAAATGCATTGGATGCGATGTTTGGAAAACTAGATGACATGAGAGTGCATGAGTTGGAAAACGAACTACTAGGGTTAAATCCTAGTGACTTTGAAAACCTACAAGCCTTCTTCTTGAAATTTGTCCACATTAGATTATTGTTAAAAGGATGTCAAGTAGAAAAGAAAGATTCTCAACTGATCTTGTCGATTCTCTCTAAGTTAGGTCTCGAATATTCTATCTTCGTGTCAACTTTCTACGCTACAAAAGTTGCTTTGGGCGATACTTGGACTATGCCCTCCTTTGATTGTTTTTCGTCCCAACTCATTCGAGAACAGGAAAAACTCATTCAAATGGGGTCTCTTGAAGTCAAGTCACATGCCCTTATAGCAAGTACTAGCAAGGGAAAGAAGACTAAAAAGAAGAAAGAAATAAAGGATCAACCTAAGAAAGAAACCAAGACCAAACCTAAAAATGACACAAACACTTCGACTTCTGAGCCTAAGGCACAGAAAAGCAAGTATTTGTGTTCCTATTGCAAAAAGTTTGGTCATGACTAGAAACACTATTTTAGGAAGCAGATTGATCACTTATCTAATTTACTTGAGAAGAATAAAATAAGTGTTCTGAATCCATAAAACAAAGTGCTCGAAGGTTGAGTCTTCTCTTTGCAAAAGGTGCTAAAAATGATAAGAAGAAAGGAAAGGCCCTTGTAGCCAAAGTTGCTCCTTCATCGACATGGATTATAGATTCTGATGCCTCGCACCACATGGGTTCTTGCATGTTGAGTTTTTTTAACATCGAACCTTGTGGTATGTCCCAAATCACGATGGGTAATGATATGATAGTGTTGGTTTTCGGTAGTGGATCGGTAGAGATGGATGGGGGAACATTTAACCAAGTGTTGAGTGTTCCTAATCTCTCTACCAATCTCCTATCGGTTTACCAAATTACTCACCTTGGTGAAGGAATGTGAGTGGAATTTGGTCCTAACTCTGGTGATTATTCGTGAGCTTAACAATGACACTACAGTGGCTGAGGGAAAGGCAAATCATCATTCATGGTTGTACACCTTCTCCCACTTTACTTCTGATTCTACACCCATTGCCTTGCTCACTCATGTAAATGAGGTTAGTAAGCTATGGCATGAGCGTTTTGGACATCTAAATTATCGCTACCTTAAACAATTGAGTCAAAATGAAATAGTCAACGGGTTGCCTCGCGTCAAGTTTTCTAAGGGTCTTTGTGAGGGTTGTGCCTTGGAAAGCATCCTGAAAAGAACTTTGACAAAGGAAAATCTGGAGAGCCACTCGTCCTTTGGATCTTGTTCACAGTGATGTTTCTAGTCCATTTCCTTCTCCTTCATTTACTAGAGCTCTTTATGTGCTAACCTTCATTGATGACTATTCATGATATACTTGGGTATATTTTCTTAAGCTTAAGTCGAAGTCTTTGAACATTTTAGGACTTTAAGGCTCTTCTTTGAGAAAGCAGGCGGAACGGTCTATCAAGGTTCTTCAAACCGACAATGGAGGTGAATATGTAAACAATAGGTTCATGGATTTTTGTACTTCTGAAGGGATCTCTTTGCAGCATACAGTTGTTTATAGCCCTTCGCAGAATGGAGTCGCAGAAAGAAAGAACTGTACTCTGAAGGAGATGGCCACTTGTATGATTCACTCAAAGTCTCTTCCTTCACGATGTATTGGGCGAAGCAGTGAATTGTGCAAATTACATTCAGAACCATCTTCCACACAAGGCAGTAAGAGGGATGACACCCTTTGAAGCCTGGTTTGGACGCAAGCTTGATGTTGAGCACTTTTGAGTCTTCGGATCCAAGGCTATGGCTCGAATTCCCAAGAAGAAATGCAAGGCTTGGAACCACAATCCAAACCTTGTATCTTTGTAGGGTATCCTGATGGTGTGAAGGGATATCGATTGATGAATCCTACTTCTCATGAGCTATATATTGAGAGAAGTGTTAAGTTTGATGAGTCTTCTTCGACTTCTACTTCTCCACCTATTGAGGTTCTTCACTCGTTGATTCAGATTTTGACTCATCAGATGATGATGTTGTTGAGCATGCTCCTCTTCTTGATCCTCCCGACCATCAGACCTTTGAGTCTTCTGATTATGACAGTAGTGATGATGAGGACTATGTCCCTTCTCACTCAAGTGAAGAATCTTCCGACTTTGAGCCTGATCCTCCTGGTCCCTTTGGGCTAGGAAAACCTTGCAAAGTGCTGGAGATTTAGTTAGAGATACTTCGGATATGAGACGTACTCACTCATATTTCATTGGACCCCACTCTTTCTTTGCCTCGGCTTACCGATCCAGTCTTTCCGGGAGGCACGGTATTCTGAGTGGGATTCTGCCATGGATGAGGAGTATTCCTCTCTCATGAAGAACGATACTTGGGATCTCACCACTCTTCCAAAAGGAAGAAAAATCGTTCGGTGTAAGTGGGTGTTCCGAACAAAGTATGGAGTAGATGGAGACGTCGAAAAGTTTAAAGTGCGATTAGTAGCTAAGGGTTTCTCCCAGATAGCTGGGATTGATTATATAGAAACCTTTGCTCCGGTTGCGAAGATGAATTCTATTCGACTGACCCTAGCCATTGCCGCAGAATAGATGGAAATTCCATCAAATGGACTTTAAGAGTGCCTTCCTTCATGGTGACCTAGAGGAAGAGATCTATATGGAACAACCTCGGGTTATGTCCAAGATCCCTCCCTCGTTTGTAAGTTAAAGAAGTCTCTTTATGGCCTTAAACAAGCCCCATGGGCTTGGTATGCCAAGATGGATTCCTTTTACTTAGATCGGGGTTTACTAGGTGTCACTCGATCCAAATGTTTATATTATATGACAAGATGAATCCATACTCATTCTTGTTCTCTATGTTGATGACTTGTTGATTACAGGCAACTCTTCCTCTATTATTGATTATGTGAAGATTGCCTTCGCCAACAAGTTTTCCATGACTGACTTAGGTCTGCTTCATTATTTCCTTGGGATCCATTTCACAATCGACTGGGAATCTTGATTTCACAACCTAAGTATGCTCTTGATTTGCTAGCTTGTTTTTAGATGTCTGATGCAAGTCTTCTCCTACTCCTTTTCTTTCCGGGGTTAAGTTGGTTTCAGATTGCTCTACTCCCTTGGTTGATGGTACTCTTTATCGACAGTTAGTGGGGAGCTTGATCTACTTGACTCACACTCGACTAGATTTATCGTATGTTGTTGGGATCATGTCTAGATTCATGCAAGAGCCACATGAGCTGCATTGGAAAGTAGCTAAACAAATCCTTCATAATGTTTGTGGAACTTATACTGATGGCATTCACTATCATGGAGGGGTAGATATTGACTTGATTGGGTTCACAGATTTTGATTGGGCCGGTGACTTAGATCATCAAAAATCTACTTCTGGCTATAGTTTCTCTCTTGGTTTGGGTCCTATTAGTTGGTCTAGCAAGAAGCAAAATGTAATTGCGATATCATCTACAAAGGTAGAATACAGAGGAGTAGTTAACACTACCACAAAAGCTATTTGGCTGTAGGGTATTCTGATAGAGTTTGGCATCCACTTTTGGTGGCCTACCATTATCTACTGTGATAACATGAACACTATCTCTATTTGTAGAAATCCAGTTCAACATTAGTGGATGAAGCACATTGAGATCCATATGCACTTCATACGGGAACTTATTCATGATGGTATCATCGACATTCAGTACATTCAGATAGCTGATCAGATAACAAATTTATTCACCAAGCCCTTCACTGAGATGAAGTTTCTTCACTTACGGTCTCTTCTTGAGGTGAGGTCTTCTGCAGCTGCTCATCTTCTTCGGGCTATGTAGTCCTTTTCTTCTTCTTCTTCTTCTTCTTCTTCTTCTAGGAAGATTGTGCTTGTATATGGGCACCTTATCAGGCCTTTAGTTGCCGGGTCCCATTGACACATCTTTCTTAGTTGTTTAGGAGTGTCTTCCTCTTCCGTCTAACTCATCACCGCCGCTACCCCAGCTTCGATTAAGGGGGGGTATTAGTGTGAGTTATCCTATGTGTCCTCCTCTCATATTGGAGGGTCATCTCACATGGGTTAGGTTTAGGGTTAGGTTTAGGGTTTCATGTGTGTGTCATGCACTAGGGTTACTTAGCTCCCTATATGTACCCCCTTTACTATTCATTTATGAGCATGCAAGACACTTGTTTGTCTTTCCTCTATGTAAGCTTTGTTTACGTTGAGCAAGTTCTTCCATTCTTGATCAATTATTTCTTGCAATTGCTAGAGCTATCACAATTACATTTGGAGTACAACTTCTTCATGGTGCCTCATTTTGATTTGATTCTCACAAACTCTTTTCACTATCCCTATGCTTTTTCTAACCTATCTCTATTTCCAACTCACCTACACCTCATCCTAAAACAACCTCTTCCCGCCTAATGCTTTAAAACATTCAATCTCATCCTTAAAAACATAAAATTGCACCAAAAGCAAAAATCCTCCCATTAGGGAAACTTTCCCCGCAATCGGCGGTGACCCAACCCATAACGTTGATCCTATAAAGCTAGGTGATTTCTTTCTATTCATCATCAAATGCATGCACATACCCCGACTTCCTTATAACCTACCAGTTGTTCCTTGTGTTTGAACATCTCTGTAATGATCACAGACCTCTTGGATCTCCTTCTAGTTTGTTTACATTTCTTGTAGACATTCCTTTGTGAGTTTATCATTGTTTGGTATCATTTTATGTAGTTATTATCATATTATCACTTCCTTGTTTGCATCTAACATTTTGTAGGTCCAAAAATGATTGGGACTCCATTATCAACATATTCTATCAACTTTTCTGTTTGCAAGTTCTCTAATCTAGCTTATTTCTCTTGGCCTTGTCCAACACTTATTAGATCACTGTTAATTTTCCCAAGTCATTGTCAACTTTGGTTTGTTATCCTCATCCTTTTTGCTTGATTCCTTTTTGTCTGCATTTAGCAGCTCTTGCACTATTTCTAGACCGCAAATCTACCATCCGCTTCTCGAACATGTCCGGTTTTCATCCTAACTCCATCATGATCCTTATTACCTTGTATTCCTTTCATTTCCTATCCTTAGACCCTCATTGCGAGGTTGTTTCCAGTGTTTATGGACCTACATTGTACATCTACTTGCATTGAGCATTCAAATCTACACTTACGGTTGTTATTCCATCCTTACGCCTCAAGTCACCATTGACTTACCTCTGCCTGTGATGCAGGTCGTTGTTGACCTAATTTGCATTCTATTTCAATCAAATCAATATTAAATCAATCATAATTACTCTCAAATTCTATAAATCCTTCATTTTCTGCATACTTTCAATTTACCTTTACTTTGTATCAATTTTGTTTAACAATGAGGTTGACATCCACCGAGGAAGTTAAATGCTTCTCGGGTCCACTTTGTCGAGCAACCCCGACCAAACCATCTAATAATTTTCCTTTTAGTGGGTCTTATTTGTAGGTTTCATTTGATTTACAGACAACAAAATCCATCATCATCTTGTGCTCGTATCACATCACATCCAGGTAACATAAACCCTCCAACATTTCTGAGTTTGCTAGTTTCTTTAGTAGCTAGTGCATTAACCCTCATTAAGAATGAGAAACTTGGAAAATAGAGGGTCTAGAAGGTTCTGGAAAAATATTAGAGATAAGTGAAGTTGAGTGGGATGTGATAGATTGATAAGGGTTAGGTCCTATGTAGGGGATGTTTTGAAATTGATTGGGATGAAAATATGTAGAGGTAGTGGATGAAGCAATCGAAGATGATTGTAAAAATGACGTATAAGGGGTAAAATAATATGCTCATGTAAAAGGTTGATCCATATTAAATGATAGTCAGTACTGACGATGATACAAAAAATTGCTAATAGAGATACAAATGTAACATACAAGTTAAGCAGGAGAATTTTAATTATCTTGATTGTAATTTATATGTGGGGAGTAGGCTTAAAGGGAAGATAATGATATGGCTACTCTAAGGTTGGTTTCAGGTAATGTTAAAGGATGGAGTCCTCAATATACCCAAAGGTACGTGAGGCCCAAATCTATGTTGGTGTTGGTACAAGGCTTGGTATTGGGGTCTACCCCTCACTTCATGGTTCCATAACAATAAGGGATTCGAGTACTTAGCCAATATATCGACAACTAGTTGTTTATACTATGCTAGAATAATGAGTCAATTTCCTATTGGGTGATGAAATCCCAATAGTTATCACTTGGGTAGGAGTGTTTGATGCAAATTTGATGTTTGATGTGGTTTGGCTATGTGTGGGGAAGAATTAAGTGAATGCAACAAATTAATCCTTCTAATTAATCTATGTGATCAAGCAAGATGCAAGGTTTATTTTAAATCCAAAATAAAAGATTGAATTCGATGAGAGCAGACAACAAAATGCAATACGGAAAACAAAAATAAAGGAAAAGCATTGACTTAAAAATGCTTCTTTTTTAATTTTCAAAATTTTCAATTTTTTTTCGCAAAACAATAAACAACAAGCAAAAGCCTCTCAAAGAAGAAACCTGCAAAAATGTTAGCGAGAAGGAAAAAAATAGCAAGAAAATGATGTTAGAGGTGGTGACCAAGTAATCGAAGTATTCATAGAGATCGCCGATGATTGATAAAATCATTGGCGATTCACACAATCCCCGACGATTTATTTGGATCGTTGATGATTATAGAGCTGAAAGTCAAAAATGAATGAAAATCAATTTAAATGGAGGAAAAGGGGACTAGGTTCCACGGTGTGCGAGAATGTTCGAGATATTTTTAACTTTCCACTTTAAATCAATGAAGTGAAGTAATAAAAGCAAAACCAACCTTGGAAGATGCGGGGTTTACCGATACCCATAGAGATGGATGTTGTAGTCAATGGATGAAATCTCCTTCCTTATTTCATCGACAGAGGAACTTAAAAGATCATAGACACTAAGAAGATGATGGGATTAGATAGATATATGGTAGATTTCCTGGAAAAGGCTAGTCCTGCAAGACTTCCTTACAAGGATGTCAATCTACATTCAAGAAATCAATCTGATAATGATAAGATAAATTGATAAAACAAACGATATAACCAATAATGTAAAGGCAAAGGGTGACATGGTCCATGACTCTATGATGGTCATTGGTGATACTTGATCCAAATGGAGTCTAGGAATCACAAAATGGCTCAAAGGAGCAAAGATGTGGATAGTTGTGTATTCATAAGGAAAAGCTGGGTGATAGATTCGATTTAGTTAATTGATAAAATGTTAGAGATGGCTTAAAGGATATTGATATGATTAGACAGAGACACTTACAAAGGCAAAGTGGTGGTCAAGATTGAGATCGGATGTCGGAAGGAAAAGCGATGTGTAAATTGTCTATGCAGATAGGAATCATTGGTGATTGAGGCGATCGCCGACCATTGGGCGAATCGTGGGCGATTAGGAGAATCATCGGTGATTTTTGAAGAAGTGTGCAGGATGATAATAAACAAGATAAAATTGATGTAAGATATCAAATGATAAATAAACGAGATGATAATGTAAAAGGGAAGGCACTTACCTTGTTCCAGATGATGAATAAAGTTGAGAGGATGACATTACCAAAGAGAAAACAAGCTGCAAATGTCAGGAAGATTTGTTGAGTTGACTTCCTAGATGTATGAATGACCTCCAAGAGCTAAAGAAGAGATATGTTAAATATTGTTGTGATGAGGAGGACTATGATATAATAAGATTACAATGTGAATGCCTTGAGCAATGTCCTGTTACAAGCCAAGTTCGGATGACTACCAGCTAGCCCGAAATGAGTGCTTGAAACATGTTTATATAGATTTATGCAAATAAAGGAGAATCACCGAGCGATCCGGGAAATATGGGAAAATAGTTGAAATAGCTTCCCAAATAAAGATTTTGGTTTGTTTTGTTGAAGGATGTATGTTGGAAAAAGGTTATGCGGGTTAGAAATGTTGTTAAATGGTTGAGAGGGTAGTGATCTTGTTTTGTTTTATTTGATTTTGGTTAGAATGTGGTTTGAGTGGTTTAGGTGAGGATAAAATAGGATTTAACAACTATAGAATAATATTTACGGGGATTAAAAGGGGGAATTAATACTTAGGATAAGGATTTAAAGAATAATATGATGGTGATGTGATAATGAAGGGGAGCTAACGGGCGTGGACACGAGGATTAGTGGTGCTAATTTTAGGTGTCTACATTTACATGTAAGTTTCCTTGGTCAAATAAAACTAAAGCTTGATAAAAAATTGCTAAAATCTGGTGTAAGTGCACTTACCCTTACCAATTACGTAATTCTTTTACACATTTCAAAGTTGTAAATAACATGTCTTTAATTACTTCATATGTTGTATTTGCACATAACGACGTGGATTTCATCACCACTTAGCTACACCGGTGATGTGGACTTCACTACCATGCACCAAATCATATTGCATTGCACTTGAGACCTAGTTTCAAAACAATGTTTGGAATTTTCCTTAATTGTCACCCACTTATAGGTGAAGTTATCATGATTGGGGTTACTATGAGTATATACCTAAAATAGTTGTAACAACGAAGTCTGTGGCATCATCCCTATAAATCTTTGGGGAGAAATAAGGACACCATTCACATTTCATTCCCTCATTACCCCTACCACTTAGTCACAAAACCCATCATTGGAGTGGTGATTCACTCCTCTAAGAAGGCTAGTGATTAGGTGAGTCTCTTTCAATATTCTTAGGGATCTCCATACCACTTATGTCCCCTTACATATTTGGTATATCGGGACTAGGCTATATTGAAAGATACATCTTTTTGGAGTAACAAGAGTCTTATATTCACCCATTTCACAACATTCTTCTTGTTGAATTTTCATAAAACATTGCATTACCTAATGGATTTCAAGCCTTTAAAATCCAAAATGATCTAAATCATATCATACTTGTTGCTTGTTGTTTGTAAACAAGAAAAGTTACATCAAGTTACTCTCTCAAAAACTTATCTTATACAAACACCATTTTACATTCTAGTTGAAATTAGAAGTTTTGTTCCACAAACACAAATCCAATCCCATTGAGATCAAAAACTAGTCTTTCCAAAATCCAAATCCACTTAAAATTATAACTTGTATTCTACAAAATCAAATTCAACCCAATCCAAAAAAATCAAAGCTAAAAATATTATCCCTTGGATACTCACATCCCAATCTAGTCAAAATTGGACTCAAACCAATTGATCTAATTCAATCTACTCTAGTCAAAATCAAAATTTATCCAAATATAAATCAAAATATTATTCTTAGGATACATCAAATCCAAATCCAATCAAAATAAGCAAATCCAATCTCAATCAAAGTCTTATATTCAAACTCAATGTAGTTCTAATGTGTGTGTGTGTGTGTGTGTGTGCGGCGTGCGTGCGCTTGGCGTGCGTGCGTGCGCGCGCGCGTGTGTGTGCGTGCGTGCGCGTGTGTGTGAGATTGAAATAGTGTCCCTTGAGCTAGGATTCCCCAGTGCTAGTCGCACAGAGAATAGTGGGATACAACTACTTTGTCCCAATGCAAATGTGTGGTATGGAATTTAGAATAAAACCTCCTATACAATGAAGTATGAAAGATCTCAAAATGTAGTCCTTGGTGTAGTGGAAAGAAAATATTAGCTCCTTGTAATAGTATTTGACTCTTAAATGATTTCCCCCTTAATGAGGTTAAATAAGACATGTATATATATGATTCCCTTACTTAAGTTCCGTCATTAACAAGTGAAAGGTTGACCAAGAGTGATAAAAGAAAACAAGAAAGAAGTAATATTCGAAAGATCCAAAACAGAGACAAAGAGGACAAAGGCACCTAGAGGGGATAGTAGTGTTTAGGTGCTCTTGTCACGATGGGTGGTCTTATACCAGTGCTCAAAAAGGTCAAACGGTGAAATCAGAGATGAGTAGGATGTCAACTAGTATGCAAAACTATAAGTTTTCAATTAGAAACAACAAGCAATAAAGATGAAAAGAAATGTCAAATCAAAGTAAAGAGGTGTTAATGAGTAGTTCTCTTGTTTAGGAATCATGCATATAAATGAAGTATTTAGAGGCTATATGTATATAGTAAGTGTGTGATTTAGTGACTACATTTTCCCCCACTTTATGTTGGTGAATAAGGATTTAGTAGCATAAAGTAGAAAAGAAAAGTGTACCTTGGAGAGTCGAATGAAGATTGTACCCAATAGCATGTCAAATGAGTGTTGTAGCGTGCCAAATGGAATAATGCAAAATGTGTACCATGAAATTCTAAAGAGAGGGAAGGATAAGGATCCTAGGGGCAACCTTTACATGCATAGATTGATAATGATGTGTGCATGTAGTTCCTTGGAATGTTGTCTTTTCGGAGCATGCTTGAGATTTACTTCATGGTTGTTTATGTGCTTTGCCTTCATTGGGATATGATAGGACCTGAAAAATAAAATAAGTGTAGTTAATGCTCTAGGTAAATGCAATTGAACTTTAGCTTGGAAAATATATAAAAATGAAAATGTGTATTAGAAAATTTAGTCCAAGGGTTAGAGTACACCTGAAGTGTTGAAAGAAAGGGATAGAAATTTGTTCATGCTTGTAGACCCGATGCTTAGGAGTTGGTTGGAATAACATGAAGGATTTGGGCGTCTTGTCACTAAACTAGGGATTTAAGTGTCCCAGTGCTAAACTTCATATTTAGGCATCATGTTGCCACTAAGGGAAAGTGTATTGGGAGAGCGGTTTGTTTTTCCCTCCAACTGTTAACACTTCCCTACTGAGATAAGTTCCATTGCAGATGATCAAAAACCTAATTTGTAACTTGCCTTGGGTGACACAAAGGCTCTAGGCATATCGTTTTCTTGCATATGCCCTAGGTGTCATTCCCTTATTTAGTTCCTTCTTTGGTTCTTGAGTTAGTAGTTAGTTCTTGTTAGTGACTGATTGTAATATGAAATTGGTTGTATAATTATTGAAACTGGAGGAAATTGTGACTGTGTAATTGTTGAAACTGAAATGCAACTATTTTTGTGCCTAGAACAAGAGTACCCATGTAGGAAACTAGCGCCCATGTGTTCACATGCATTACAGGTGCTTCATCCATCTTGAGTTTTTGGCCATGTCTATTTGTGGTCATGCCAGAATAAGCCCGATTTATGTTCTTTTCTGTTGTATGTGTTTTTGTAAATGCTTTATGTGACTATTAGGAGGGTGAAAAGGTTCACCCAATTTTCCCCATTCATTTGGGGTGTATGAGATGAAAAAATGTGAACGGAACCCAAATGAGGAAGGCTAAAACTAATGTGCACATTTGATATAGGAATCACCTGTAAGGAGTAGGGATTACACATGGTAGGTACCATGGCATAAGAAAAACAATGGGAAAATGCTAGCATATAAGTGTTAGTGATAAATAAACAATACACACTAAAATAACAACTAGTAAAGGCATATAAGAAAACAACAAACAAGGACTCAAGGAGTAGTTGGTTACATATACGCGACACCACTCAGGATGTCACAAGACAATTGGAGCCGTTAAGGCTTGTGCAAACAAGGCAATAAAGAAAACATAGGGCATAGCCCATAAACAATGGCAAAAAAGGTACAAGCAAATCAGATAACCATGATACAATTTAACACAAGGATCTTGATCAAAAACTTATAGACTTTATTTATTGTAAGAGCAGAACTCCATTACACATTTCTTGAACTTTCAAATAGAAACCGACTTCAAAACAAACTAAGCATAAACCGCTATAAACTTGATGACTTCAATTTCCGGATGCCTTACAATGAACTTGACTCATCCTTAAATAGGAAATGAGAGCGGCATAATACGACGGCAACAAGGAAGGCGGTAACACAGGTTACCCAAAAGATTCCCACTGACCCGACACAACGAGTACATGCCACTCGGAATAGCACCTTTAGAAACGTGGGGAGGTCCACATTTTACATAAAGTGAGTTTTCACGTCACTATTTATTGTAATGATGACAACAAGCCTGTCATCTAGCTTTAAGGACTATACAAGAATCTGGGCCCGGCATCATCATCAGAAGATGAGGAGGAATCTTCGGTAGGAATGATTGCACGTTCTTCAACAGGAAAATGAGACGTGTGTTGCGCTCGTACCAAAGTCTTGAGACAGCTCGGGACCCGTCGGTATCTCTACGAAGATATGCTCGTGTTGGGTAGAGATATTGATCAGGGATACGTAGAGGGTATCCAGGTGCAGGAGGAGGTACATTCATGGTGTGATGGATGTAGAATTTCCTCCAGAGAGCTCCATTGATTGGCATGGTGACCCTGCATGTGGTTAGTAATAACATAATATTTCATCTTGACAAACCAGGGAATTTTACAATTTATAATAATGTTTCTAACGATTATGCGGACTTGGGTGAAGCGGTGGACTCATTAGACGAGTTTAGTTGGTAAAAACTTGATCAAAAATACTTATGATAAGCTGAAATGTATTGTTGATCTCCTGGTCGGCTTGGACGATTCCATGCATCATTTTCAAGTGGGTCACCTTCTGGCCAGAGCCTTGAGAATTCAAAACGCCACAAAGTATTTGGCTTTGGAATAAGCTGGCGAAGACGAATTCCTTCAACAGGTGGTGTATCATGAGTAGGCTCTGTTTCTCTTGAATGGCGCCATGGCCATTTCAGATTACAAAAGACCATTGGGTCTTGAATGGTATGAAAATCAGAGGTTGGAATATCTGGATCAACAAACCTGCTGGCAACCTCTGTCATATTATAATGAGAGACTGAAATAATGTCTCTGGATGTAAGCAGTTGTTCTGCTTCTTGGGACATTCTAAGATCACATACTTCTTTAGATCTTATCATAGGAAGACAGTAGCATGTGTCCCAAACCGGATGAAGGTATTCATGAACAATTTGAGTAACATTGATGGCTTTAGACTGAACAAGTTCTCTGGAGGCAAAATCTGCTAGAGCATTTTTCTTACCAGAGATATGTTCGACATCAAAGTCGTAACCATCAAACCATTGAGCCCATCTTTGGAGACGACCATAAGTTGTCTTATTTGTTGGGTCACCTTTATACAATCTTCCCTTGAAATGTTGTAAATCAGTTCTTAACAGAAACTTTTCATGCTGAATGAAAAACAGGAAAGATTGGATGGCTCTTTTTGCTGCAAGTATTTCCTTATGACTAGAATGATACTTTAATTCAGGACCCTTAAAAGATCCAGAAGCATACCTGCAAATGTGCTCTGTATCATTCTCTTTGCGTTCTTTGAGGATTGCTCCCCAAGAATCTTCTGAGGCATCTGTCTCAATGATCTTGAAACCTGAACCAGGCAGAGACAGAGATGGAAGAGTCTGGCAAGACTGCTTAATCCTTTGAACTGCTTTGGTCATAGTAGAATCCCATGTTGGGGCATTTTTGCGAAGCCTCTTGTTCAAGAGTAATCTATCTGCAGCCACATTTTGATAAAATCCAGCAATATAGTTAACACAACCTAAAAATCTTTGTAGTTGTGTTTTATCAGTTAGTTCATCAGGAAACAAACTGATTTTAGAAACAATATGCTCCTGCAGAAGTATGGCTCCATCTGAAATAGTAATACCCAGAAACTGTACTGTGTCTTTAAAGGTTTCCATCTTTGTGGGACTGAGACATAATCCATTAGAATATACAGTCTGGTAGAATTGCTCTAAATGCTCCAAATGTTCTTTGGTATTCTGGGAGAATACAAGAATATCATCAATATACACAATAAGAAACTTGGAGAGATGACCAAATATCTGATCCATCTTTTTGAAAAATGGATGGGGCGGTTTTTAAACCGAATGGCAAAACAGTCCATTCATATTGTCCACCGGAATGCTGAAAGCAGTTTTAAAAGTATCTTCCTTGTTTAGGAAGATTTGCCAGAAACCAGATTTTAAATCAAATTTGCTATAAACCTTACTGCCATGAATCCGAGTCAGCAAATCATCTCGGCTAGGAATGGGATGTTGTACAGGCAGAATATATTTATTCAGAGGTTTATAGTTTACAACAAGTCTCTTTTTACCTCTCACCTGCTCACTCCTTTTATTAACATAAAAGGCAGGACATGTCCATGGGGACTTGGATGCTTGAATAAATCCACCTTTAAGTAGATTATCAATTTCAGCTTGGCATTCTGTTCGTTCAGAAGGAGACATGCCAATATGGTGTGCCTTGAACTTTGGAGGAGTGGTTGTCTGAAATTCCAACTGACAATAATGCTTTTTGCGATGTACAAAGGCATGAGGATTATCAGAGGAACAGTCATTTTTGATTTTGGAAATCATAGCATCAATGACAGAGGTATTGAGAGAGATAGACTTATGCAACCAGTCATTATTAGAAGCTTTACAGGGCTTTGGTGTACGAGGTACTATGGGTGGTAAGAAGGAAGTCTTGGAATAGATCCCGAGGGAAACGGATCTCTTTTCACAGATGGTATAGGGCATATGATTATTAAGGTTATCTGACCCAGAAGCATATCATAATGAAGGAGGTCAAATTGATGAACCTTAAATACTGTTTGGACTTGCCCTAGCTGAACAGGAATATAAGCAGAACATTTAGAAATGACTTTCTTTGAATCAAAACTTACTTGTAGAAAGTCGGGAACCCAGCAATCACTTGGAATAGCTTTTTCTTTTAGCAGACTGATTTCTGCACCAGTGTCGATCATTGCATCCAAAGTATATGGTTTGATATTTGGAATACAAATCTGAACTTTACAAAATGGATTGCAAGAGGTTCTTACAGTACTTACATCGGCTTGGTGTTCTGCATCATATTGGTCGTAGGCTTTCTCCATGATCAGCCTATCGACATCTTCTTCAGTATCAGCACTGTTTGCTGATTCTTCTTCTTGAAGTAATGACTGAAATTCTTCAGTGGCTTTTTGTATGGCTCTTTCAAGAAGAGAGATGCGTGCTTGCCTCCACCATTTTCTTTCAGGAGTGCCAATGGCAGGAAGGCTGATTAGAAACAGAAGGCGGAGGGGAGACGTGCTTCCACTACTTCTTCGCAAAAAAGAAACGGGAAATTTTGGATCGATGCCCCTACCTCGTCCAAAACTTGGAGAAACTGGTTTTCTGGAAAAGCATCCATGACCACGACCAGAAGGAAGAGAAAATTGATATGGTGCAAAAGAAGTTGTAGGAGTAGAAGACCATTGAGAAGCAAGATGAGTGTCTTCACGATTTTCTTGTTGGATCTTGGCATCCAACTGGTTCTGTAATTCATAAATTTGTGCCTGCAGAGAGTAATGACGATTGACCATGTGTGGGGGCACCTTGTGAGCTCTTGCTGAAGTGTATCCAACTTTTGCTTCAGCACAATGGAACTAGGAGCAATAAAAGGATGCTCATATGAACTCCGATCATATTACAATGAAAACTAGGTAGTGAGTCATACCCTTGATCTGAATCAGAAAAATCATCTTCAGAAGAAGATGCTGATACTTGATTTGTAGCAATAATGAGTTCAGAGAACTCAACATCTGATTCACAACTCTCTGTGTCAGATATAAGCACATATGTGTCTTCATCAAGAGAGTGCTCCTGAACAAAACTTACTTTGGCCTTTGCAGAGGCCTTGTGACCTTTCTTTGGACAGTCCCGACTATAGTGGTTTCCTTTACAGATGAAACACTCAATCTTTTTATTCTTGGGAAAATATTTCTTTCTTCTAAAGAATTTTCTGCGGGGCTTGAAAGGCTTGGATGCACAGTCTGTGCATTTAACAGATTTCTTGAAGCGAGAAGAATGCTTCTTATATTTCTTATACCGGGAAGGATTAGGAGTTGGACAACCAAATTGATTTTCTATTTGAGTAGAACAAAATTTGACTCCTAATATTTTTTCAGCTCTAAGAGCTTCCTTCCGGGCCTTTTTCTCAAGACAGAGACGTTGATTAGTCTCTGTAATAATCTGATTTATCCTTCCAAAGGTTAAATCAGCATCAGAATAATTATGCATGGCTTTTTTATACTCAGTGGAGAAGTATGAAGGAAAAGACTCCACATATCTTAATTTCATAGTAGAGTTAAATGGAGTACCTGAATTATATAGGAGCTTTTGCATGTAGCATTGGTACTCTTTAACTTTGGACATGTCGCAGAGTTGAGCTCTTAGAAACTCAAGAGTACACAGTCTTTTTCATCTTCGACTGTGCCAATAAATTTTGCGATTATAGCAGCTGTCAAACTGGCAGTTCCACCACCAACTTTTTCAGCGCCTTCTTCACCAACACCATTGATGATTTGGTTTTGCATGCGGGGAGGAACAACATCCCACCACTCTTTGAGTATGCCAACGAAACCGTTAGCAATGATACCGGCAATATCTTTGTCATGCTTGCCAAATTGCAGAACTTGGGTGTTAGCCCAGCCAATCATGCCATGGATCATTTCTCTGATCTCATCGGCAGTCTTACATTCAACTTTGTAGAAATTGGGCTGGAAATTTAAAGTTCTGATTGTACCTTGCATGGGAGGTGTAGAGCTTTCAGCTGTGTCCATGAAGCTTTCTGCAGCTTCTTCTGTCAATCGTGCCATGCCGATTTTCTTGTCACCATCTTTTTGCTGACTGAAAGGTGACTTCATTGAGGCAACTTGTGCCCAAGTAATGGCCTTGGACCATCTGGACTGGGTCCTTGGCTACTTGAAGAGATACTGCTTTTATCAGATTGAGAACTTTCTATTTTGCTGACAGCAGTAGTGAGAGCAGGAAAATGTTGCTCGATCTCTGAAACAGAAAAACACAATGTATTAACTTTATCATTGACAGTTTGAATACTGTCAATCAATTTCTTCTCAGATCCTTCGGATCAAAGACGAATGCATTGTTGAATGCGGATTACAAATTATTTCGACTTGATCTGGAACTTGCTGCAAGTTAGAGGTCAGCTGCTGCACATTAGTAGATAAATTATCCATCTTTTTATTCAACAAAGAGACAGCAGACTGTATATCTCCACGCTGGTGGAGCTCTATAGCTTTAAGAGTATCCTGCATTCTCTTAAGCTTTTCATTTTGAGACAGGACTTGATCCTGAATGGCTCTTGTAGCCTTGTTGTTCCAGTTCATCATTCGGCAGACTCAGATTGCTCGATCTTGGAATCAAACTGTCGTTGGTACCAGTATTGTCGGCGTTGCTTGCCGATCCTCTGTGTAGATCTCAAAATCCTTAGCCATAGGAAACTCATTCTCAGACGATGAGAAGTTGAAGCCTCCTTTGTATCCATGGAGATCTTGGCTCTGTTAAGAACAGATTTGGCCATTTGCAGAGTCTGGTAATGTGAAGAAGATGAACAAGAATTCATACTAATAGTAGGACCATTCTTTGGGATATATTTTTGCTGTACAGGACTTGACATTGTTCACACCACAGACAGTCGGTGTTTGGATCATGTACAAGTGTAGGATGGCTACAAGGAGGAAAGTCGGACTCAAGATTTTTCTCTTTATCAGACATAAAAGACTGAGTAGAGGAAGATGTAGACAATCTTGGTTTAACAGAGTTAGACTTTCGAAATGATATGGTAGCCTTACCTTTGTCTTCTATGACTTTAGAGGCAGATCTGTATGAGATGATGTGCTTCCTGCAACACATTTTGTGGATATAGTCCATTCACGGGGTACACGAATTTTATCCCAACTTACTACTTCAGGTTCAATTTTTTGTGCAGTAAGACTAGCATGCATGACTACACTACTTCCTTGGGAAGGGCCATGCTTTATAGCAGGATGAGCAGTATTAGTTAGATGGAAAATAATTCTATAAAAAATTGCTAAAGGGGAAGACCCTGGTTTCATGTTTAATCCCGTGGTTTGTAAATGTAATTTTAAAACTTGATCTAACAGATTGTCAGTCTGTATAGATACGGGATAGTTAGGGAACACATTAAAATGGATGGGTCCATTACTGAGACTGGTTTGTAAGGCAGCTAACAAACAGTCTTTGAAACTCTCATGGCGAGTATCAAGCAAGCAACACAAAACAGATGCATTTAAACCTTGACGGAATAAAGGAGTTATTCCGACCTGCACACAACCTATATGTACAAACTTATAGGTAGACTACTTTTTAGATAAGCTAGATCTTGTGGTGAAATCAAAGGAATATCATATTCAGACTTGGCAGAGGTTTTAACCTGAATGCAAGATTCACGAGATCTAATAGCAGTGCTAGCTAATAAATGAAATGACTTAGATTTCTGGTATACTTCACTATATGGGAGCTTCGGGAGCTTCCATCCCGGAAGAAGGGATTTTCTTCTTCAGAAATATTAGTTTCATCATTAACAGGAATAAGATCCGAAAGACTTACGAATGCATCATCGCAGTCTTCGTCTTGTCGTCCAGAAGTCGATGCAACCCAAGCTTCTGTATCCATGTCGTCTGGTGCAAAATTTCTGTCCTTCGCCGCGTCTTATCTCGAACGTATATGACCTCAACACGCCTCACCCGGGCTAAAAACGGTCCGCGTTCTCGGTGCGCGTCTTACGGGATTCAGAAATGCTGTAGACGAAATCTCTAGAGACAGAAAGCAAGAGAATACAATCGAAGAAAAAATGATTTGATGCACTTTGGCTCAGTGTAAAGGCTCGAGGTCCATACTCTTTAATGAAGGGCATTGACAAGATATGAGTCGTTCGGTGGATGGTAATCTGTTACCATTATATGAGGAAGATGGTGAGATTTCATTGTTAATGGATTCACAACTTGAAACTTCCGTTATTCTTGCAGTTATAAAGCAATAGGCCCCCTCTTGCAGCTATGAGACACCATGAGCAGGACTAATATGATATTATCTTCTTCTTCATCCATCTGTTCATGTTGAACAACGTCGTAATATGACCACAACTACATTGATCCATAACCAACAACCGCTTTCGGTGTCCGCCATTGCTACCATAGTTTGTGAAAGAGATGAGATGAACCAACCATGGCACGGGGTAGACATTACTAACAATCTGTCAAATACGTCAAAAAAACCTAAAAACAATGTCAAATCTCTACCCTGTTCCGCATGCAAGATGGAAGCCACTGTCAATGACCACATCTGTCACCTGTACGTAACGATTTCTCACTGTCAAGATGGTTGTCGATGCAGATTTTGTGGACTGGGGTTATTCCCATTGTAAGAAACGCCTTCGACTTAACCAGGAAGGAGATGGAAAGGACCAACAATCAAAATATACTCAACTTGCAACCAATCAATCATTATCTTAATAAGAGGATCACTTCCATTATAAGATAAATGATCATAATTACCAAATAAGCTATAATTATGTGGCAGTCTGCCTCGCAGTCGCAGAAAATTATGTAATGCTGCCTGCGCCAGAAATGTTGTATGACACCAGGATTTTTTCATGACCTCAGGGAACGTGTCTAACTACTCCATTTTAGAATTTGCCGTTCGTTTACACGTTTTTCATGTTTTCAGGTAGAAAACACTCGCAAAGATCTTAGATAGCCATATATGGCCTACTCCCGTAGAGATTCGTAGCAGCTGATGCCACCATAGTAGCCGCAACGGGTCAGGAATATGCGTGGTAGAAATATGAATAACAATGCAATTTTTCAACGTTACAATTATAATCATACAATGCCAATGCCATCCACTGCCAATTTTCATCTCACAACATTATGTAACCCCTTATAAACTCTTCTACTTATCTTACCACAAACCTGTATCGCCAAGAAAACCTTTCTCAGGGTAAATATATCCACTCTCTCATGCATTTGCTGCACGAATAGTTTTTCAAAACAATCTAACCCAATTAGCATGCATTTTCCAGCATACTCCCGGCCCATGGAAAACTAAAAGCTTTGTAATAGGGTATGATATCCATCAAAACATAATAAAAATATGAATGAAAATATGGAAGTATATATAAGGTGTGTGAACTATTTGACAAAATGCCTTACAGAGATGTCATCTCATGGAATGCAATGAATTTAATACACAAGGTACAAGAACTTTTTGACAAAATGCAACAAATAGATGTGATATAATGGATTGTTATGATGGCAGAGTATGCACAAAATGGGTTTGTTAAAAAGACTTGAAAATTTTGAAGCAAATGCAATTGGAAAGTGTAAAGCCAAACTCCACAACCTTTTCCAAAAAACTCTCAGCCTATACCAAAATGGTAGCTTTAGAGCAGGGTATGGACATACAACAAATTATAATGGAAAGGGATTTTTGTTAGATGTTGTAGTTGCAAATGCCCCTGTTTATGTAAATGTGAAAGAGTATACAAGGTATGGGAACTATTTGACAAAATACCTCAAAACAATGTGGTTTCATGGATTGTTATGATTGCAGGATATGCACAAAATAGTGTTTTTGACAAGTCTTTAAGATTTTGCAAAGCAATGCCTCAAAGAAATGACACTCCACCTATGCTATTTTGGGGGTACCCTCTCTTATTAAATCAATCAATTCATTGCAAGCAAGATAAAAGATTATGAAAAACCCTCTCATCACTCATGGGATTCATATATGCTACACAAACAGCTTTTTCAAAACAATCTAACCCAATCAGCTCACTTTTGGCAGCATACTCTTGACCTGTGGCGAAATAAGAGCTTTAGAACAGGGTATGGACATCCATCAAAACAATAATAGAAACAATTTTTTGTGGTGTTGTAGTTATAAGAACCCGAGTTGATATGAATGAAAGATGTGCATGTATATACAAGGCATGTGAATTGTTTGACAAAATGCCTATGAGAGATGTCATCTCATGGATTGCAATAATTTTAGTTTACAAGGGATGAGAACTATTTGAAAAAATACAATAAAAAAATGTGGTCTCGTGGATTACTATGATGACAGGGTATGCACAAAATGGGTTTGTTGAAAAGGCCTCATAAACTTTGAAGCAAATGCAATTGGAGGGTGTAAGGCTAGACTCCACAACCTTTACCAACATACTCCCGAATTGTTCCAAAATGGGAGCTTTAGAGTAGGGCATGAACATACAACAAACTATGTGAAGGGGTTTTTAGTTAGTTGCCTTAGTTACAAATGGTGTGATAGATATGTATGTAAAATATGCAAACATATACAAGATATGGGAATTGTTTGAAAAAAAACCTCAAAACAATGTGGTTTCATGAACTATTATGATTGCATGATATGCACAAAATGGTGTTCTTGACAAGGGTTTAAGATGTTTTAAAGAAATGCCTCAAAGAAATGACACCCCACTTCTGTTTGTTTTGAGGGTACTCTCTCCTAATAAATGAATCAATTCCCTACAAACAAGATAAAGAAAAAAATTCAAAATTAAAACTAAAAATAAATAAATTAAAAGATGGTTAGGAAAACAAGGGTGGCATGTGTGCAAGAATTAGTTAGCTATGCAAGTAAAATCAAGACTAACACCTAATAGCCTCAATACAATGCTAAACTAAAATCTATGCACCATCATGCTTAGAGCTTAAACAAGACTAATCTACCAACATCTTTGCATTAGAACATGAATAAACATCAAACTAATATGCTAAGCAATTAATCTCTATCTCTATTGAATGCTAATCAATGGAATGAACCTATTTAGATCCTTAACAATCAAAAGGGTTGATTGTATGTTTGAATCCCAAGGTTTCAAGAATGGAGTCTTGTCAATCCATGGCTACAAGACCATTTGACATATCTCCATATGACTTCAAACTTGGATGAATGAATGCAAGAAATGAAAATAGCTAGCTCCTCCAATGAACACTACAACAAACAAGCTTGTTTTCCACAATTTTTCTACATTGCTATTGTGGTTATAAGGAATTTTAAATTTAAAAATTGTGGCTTTCAAATTGTTACCTATCAACAATTTCATATATTATTGTTGTTTTTCTACAATTTGTTAGAGTGTTGATACTCCACAAGATATTAAATTTGTAGCTAGTCTACAATCCTTAATAGTGTAGATTATCCACTTTTTTTAAAATTTGTAAATTGTCTACTTTTTTTAGAGATTCAAAATATTCCACTATTTCTTAAAATTGTGAATTTTCCATACATTTCAATATTGTATATTTTCTACATTTAATACATTTTTGTTGGGCAGCAATATAATATGTGTAGCAATATCTACATTTTTTCTACAATATTGATTACCACATAAAACTTGTAGGTGGAAGCTACAATTTGATTGCCACAATAATAATTTGTGGAATGTCTTAAAAAATAATGTAAAAATGTTACTATTAATGTTATATTGATTTCACATTCTACAAAATTATATCTATGGGTTGTCTACATTTTCAACACACATATTAAATATTCATTCTTATCTACATAAATAATTTAATAAAATTCAATTTCTTAATTTTTATTAAAATTGTACATTTATTTTAATAATATTATTAAATTATAACAAATTTCAATTTTAAGAATATATTAAAACATGAAATTTTTATCATGATAATTATTTACATTACATAATTTTATATTAATTATTTGGTAATATCACTTTAAAGATTAACAAATTTATATATTATATCAAATATTGATGTATCATTTTAAACAATATTTTATTGAATAATTTAATAAATTTAAATTTCCAAAACGTGAAAAAATATATTTATAAAAAAATATTAAAATACACATGAGATAACAAAAGCGTAAATAACCTAAAAAAATATAAATTAAAATATTGAGATTTATTTTATAAAATATATTTAAAGAAATAGAGCATGCAAAAATAAAATCTATTTTTTAATTGATCCATGTAATATTAAAGTTGTAAATATTAAAATATTTATATAAATAAATATTTGAAAATATAATTTCTTAAAATATGGTATTTTGGATATTTTTAATAAAATGCATATTAATTAAATTTACATGCACATTAAGGAGAAAAATATGTTATTTCATATAAATATAATTAAGATTTTTAATTTAACATAAATTTTATAAGCTTAATACTTGGTTGAGTATGAGTCATGATTGTAGAGTTGCATTCTGGTGATTGTTGTTCTCCTACAATATCCATTCCAGGTAATTCAAATCTTTAACTTTCTTTAAATTCTTGTGTTCATACAAAACTATAACATACAAATTATAAATTTTCAAATAAATGGTGAAATAAACACAACAATTTTTTTATACATATGAGTATATTAAATGAAAAATCAATCAAACCCATCTTATTGTCGAACAACATAGTTTTTTAACTATCACAGTTCTATTCCATTTTGCAGACCTCTCCAAATCCCTATATCCAACATGCATGACCTCACATGATTTTCTACTGTTGTAAAATACCCGCGCCTTGATTGCACACCCAAAATTGATATTGACAGCCATGGGAGATGGTCTAGAAATTTTTGATCATAGTCGTGAACCATGTGCTTCCCATTCTCCTCTTATGGTAAAATATGCCACACAACAGCTCTGTTGTATGCATGAGCATCAAATCCCCATCTAGGAATCCAAAATCTGAAACTCAAATACAGAAAATAAACTAATAATAATTTCCTATGCTCCAGATCCATAAGATGGTGACTTCTCATTTTGCACGGATCTGGTAAACATAGAATGTAAGCATATATTGCTTTAATAAGAGAAGCTAGATGCATCTGGTTCACATAAATTGCCAGCGGAGATTTATATGCATTCAAAGATCTCATGCACACAGATCAAAGATCATATTCACACGGATCACGAATCCCGAATCCCATTCGCATGAATCACAAATCACGGATCTGTTTTCTTTTAAATATTGCATGTGATGGGGTTGTGCATGTCACCGTAGAATCTTTAGTGGGTTAGGTGTCATATTTATTTTGTTTGTTTAGATATAGGTATTTGGGATGAAGTACTATTACTATTGTTCACTCATACCAATTCATAGTATTTGGTATAATAGTTATTCTAACTAGTTTAGCGGTATAGCGGTAGATTTTTATTGTGGTAAAATTTCAGACACCAAACCTGGTTTTCCTAATTATTTAGTTAAAATACTTTCAATAAAAATTATATCATAATATCGATGTGTCATGCGCTAGATATTTTAGTGTATTATATGTATCTCACGTTGTATGCATCTCAATTCCACAAAAAACATTATAAAAAAATCAATATCTATTAAAAGAATATACTATTTGAATAATCCGGATGGAGCCAAAAATATTAAATGGGTGATTAAATTTTTGCTAAGAGCATTCATTCTTTTTAAAATATAACACGGTTAGTTATGGTAAACTTTTAATTTTTAAAATTTGAAAAAATATATATAAATTCAAAAAACTAATGATGGTGGTAAAATTGTAACTTTCTCTTTTAATATTTATTTAGATTTATAAATTTACATTATTTTCACTATTAATTCAAAATTTTATCAACTTTTAAATTAATATTCTACCTTTAATATTAATATTTAGTTTTTTTAATATAATTTTTTAATATTAAAAAGAGAATATTAGAATCCTTTTAATTATGGCTATTAAATATTAACATTTTAAATGTTTTTTTGTCTTTTTTTAACATAATTAAAGTGAATTCTCCAAACTAGAAATATATGAAGTTATTTCGACTAGATTAATATAGGTGACTAGTCATCTTTTGATATAAATATCAATTATCTTAACTTGGTTTCTTATATACCAAGTTCAATGTATGATTGTTGTGATTTTTATTCACACTACAATTTACAAGGTTTTGTTTATGACTCGTATTCTTCTTTTAGTTATTATGTAAAAATTCTACATACAAAAACAATTACAAAAATTAAAAAATTAATTACACAAGAGATAGAAAATATTATAATCCAATTAGGAACACATCGTGAATATATACACATTTACAATTAGGGTAATTACAATTAGGGTTCCTAATGATAGGATGTCATACAAAACTAGCATAAAATGTAAGGAGTGCTTGTTATTATCTAGGCATGTTGATTGAACAAAGAAGGTCAAAAACATGTTTCTATCTCGCTATACATATATGTGAGCACCAAAGAATGTAGTTATAGTTAGGATTATTAGTGATAGAATGCCTTGGAACATGGATCATTTTTTACATAACTACATCATAAAATATAACAAAAACATTACAAACAAAAACAATGTATTTTAATGAATAACATGGCTCTTCTGAATTACATCATAAAATCAACAACAAAGATATCATGACTAGATCATTGATAATAGTCACTACATATTTTTGATTTAATGATTTTATTGATCCTAGTGAAAGATGCCTTAGATTGTATAAAGTTAATAAAATCATATTGTGAAATACAAAACCATCATATTGAGACATTCTAACAACACATTTATGTCAGCAAGTTACATGGTTGAATTGGTGAAGTTCTTAGTTCATTGCATGCAAAGTATCACACATTTAATGATACAACATATTTTTATGTAATGTTGAGTGTACACACTATTATAATATGTTTTTTTGTATTCTTAAAATTTACTAGAAGTCTATGTATTGAGTGTGGAATTTCCACAATTTTTTAATACATAATTCAAGAACTATTACATGTGGAATCTCCACATTGTGCTATTATAAATTATATTATTTTTACATTTATGTGAAAAAAATATAAATGTTGTAAATGTATTTACATTATATTTTTAAAAATTCAAAGAAAAGTGGATTTTCCACAATGAATGTTAATAAATGTGGATTTTCTACAAATTTTTATAAGTATATTAAAATTGTAGAATATCTACACAACTTAAAATATATATTTTGAAATTATTGTAGAGATGCCACAAATATTCTACAATTCTCTTAAATTGTAGAAATTTTGTTGAATAATTGTGGCAAAAAAAGGTTGTTTGTTGTAGTGGAAGAATGCTCTAAGATGATAAAATGGCTATAGCTTAGGTTCCATTTCATTTAAGTGTAAGTAGAAAGGTTAGAGGAGGGTTCCTTTTATAACCCAATGGTTTGAAGAAGCTTTGCATCATATTGTATGTGGGATAAAAGCAAATTTGGGTTAGTTATGGATAATCATGGTTTAAAAGTGGTTGAGTTTACTTTAGGAGAGTTTAGTTTGTCCTCTAGTGACTCATGGGGACTGAGGGGATTTATTAATTAACCAAAGTGATTAATTAATAGGTGTGCAAGTTTATACAAGCTTTTAGAGGAATAGTTAGTATGATTTATGTTATGAGAGGATTTTAATAAAATAAATGATGATTTATTGATTAAATAGAAGAGAGAATTAATTAATTAAGAATAATTAATTAATCTAGATAGAAAGGGGTATTAATTAATTATAAATAATTAATTAATCTAGATAGAAATGGGAGCTTAATTAATTAGAAATAATTAATTAATCTAGATAGAAAGGGAGTTGATTAATGGAAGGTCGTTAATTGGTGTCATTGTTGGATAAAAGAGTTAATTAACTAACATAATGTAATTAATTAACGATGATAGCAGAGAAAATGTGTGATATTGACGATATGTCATCAATTTGCGGGAAAGGGTATAATTAACACAATTTAAGTATTTAAATTTCTCGAGCTAAATTATAGGTGTCTACATTTTCCCCTCTTTGGGGTGGCGTAAG
Organism: Taxus wallichiana var. yunnanensis; assembly: GCA_018340775.1. Taxonomy (NCBI): domain Eukaryota; kingdom Viridiplantae; phylum Streptophyta; class Pinopsida; order Cupressales; family Taxaceae; genus Taxus; species Taxus wallichiana. The sequence goes on along the minus strand of CM031235.1, from coordinate 737,540,135 downwards.
TGATGCCACTTCAAAGATAGTAGATAGATAAAATTTTGAAGGGGTAGAAGAAAAATTAGTAGAAGTGAGAGATGCCCCCTCGAGTGTCGATGGGGTGATGAAAGAAGGCGATTGACAATCAAAAAGGTGAGAGAAATGGATAGAATAATGGGTAGGGGCAGGATGCCCCAAGTGAATAAGAAGAATAGTGTTGATAGGAGAATGATGTAGAAGAGGAATGAAGACAGGAAAGAAAAGAGAAAGCTTTCATCCAGTGTATTGAAACAACTTTAGTGTCATCATATTTTAAAGATCTACGTCATCGGTCCTTATTAAAATATAAGCATACGAAAAAAGTAGAATGACATGAAAATCCATACTACGAACAATTGTCCATTGTTGAAAACACCAACTCAATGCAACATACAAAAAGCAATGCAATATGAGAAGGAAACAAGCTCATTTAACAGGGAAACAAGTACAAACACACATACTCAAACCAACAATGGTCAAGACGGTTGTACAAATGTTTTGTTATCAAGTTGAAGATCCCCAAATGTTCGTGATTGACGACAAGGGTGAAAAATGATGCCCCTAGTAAGGATACATGCAAGGGAAAATGATGAAGGACGTCAGTCCAATGATAAAGCGTTGTGTGTAACGAAACAATATCAGACAACTGGATGTGCCCTAGAGTATCGACAAAGCAAACATGTTAGCTTTGTAAATGGTTGTAAATCGATGATCCGTGAGTCGTTTGATTTGTGAAAACGTGAAAATTCCAAAGCAAGATATGGAATGAATACCATGCACAAGACACGAGTTTCAATCGTTTATGGGTTGTTTACCTATTTTTGTAAATTTTACAATTTTTAGGATTTTTGAGAAATTTTGAAATTTTGTGTTTGTATTTTTCTATGTTTTTGAATTTTTGAATTTTTGTAATGTTTGGGATTTTGATTTTCAACATATTTGAATGTTTTTGCAATCTTCAACATATTTGAATGTTTTTGAATTTTCAAAGCATATTTGAATGTTTTTGTGATTTTCAACATATTTGAATGTTTTGCGATTTTCCAGGGTTTTTGAAGCTATGTACATGAAACTAAGAAACATGGATGCCCCCAACGTTAGATGGGAATATACAAGGGCATGTGCCATGTGTTATATACATGAAGCTGAAACTATGAAGGTGCCCCAATGTTTAGAGGGGGAATATAAAAAGGTAATTCCCACCAATTTACAAGAAGAGAAACACATGGATCGAGGCTTGAGAAGATGGGATCACAAGGAATCTTGGACATAGGTGTGGAACTAGCCCTAGAGCTAAGTAAAAGTACCCCTAGATGCAAGATGCTTGTGAACAACGAATCTTCCCAAGGTACCGAAAGTTGGTTTTCACCAAGGGATCCATCCAAAGTGCCACAATTGCGTGGTTTTCACACATGGATGACCTGTTTTCTCTTTTTTGATTTTTGTCCTTTTTTACTTTTTTGTTTGTTTTTCTGATTTTACGCCATGTTTAAGCATAAAACCACTTAAGGTGCATGGCATTCATAGGCTCGTGGAGCTCATCTCCATTGGGATGAGCAAGTTTGTATGCTCTATTCCATATTTTACCACAATAACGTAAGGTCCTAACTAGTGTGGTTCGAACTTTCCTTTCTTCTCTCTTTCTACCCTTGTGTTGAACTTGATTCTCTTTCATGACCAAATCTCGACCTCAAATTGACGAGGTATGATCCTTTTGTTGTAGTTCTAGGAGACTCTATTTTGATATACCTTGAGATGGTTAAGGGCGCGGATGTGATTTTCATCTAGGAGTTCCAATTCTACCAGCCTAGCCACTTTGTAATCCTCATCTTTGTCTAGATAATCCCTAAGATATATCCTTAGGGAAGGAAGCTCTATTTCTAATGGGATGATAGATTCTGTTCCAAACACTAAGGAGTAGGGTGTCACACCAGTAGGAGTGCGAATGGAGGTCCTATAAGCCCAGAGGGCTGGGTGAATTTACAAATGCCAGTTGCGACTGTCTTACTCACCATCTTTTCCATGATCGAACCAATGTTTTGTTAGTGGCTTCGGCTTGCCCATTACCTTGAGGGTAATATGGCGTGGACCACTTTAATCTTATTTGAAATCGTGACAAAGATCTTTCACCATCTTGTTCTTGAATGATTTTCCATTGTCAATAACTATGGCCGTAAGAATACCATACCGACAAATAAGGTGATTCATGATGAACTTTGATATCTGAGCACCTGTAACATATGTTAATGGAACAACCTCCACCCACTTAGTGAAATATTTTGTGGTTGTGATGATGTGGGTATGACCATCAAATGAGGTAGGGGTGAGCTTCCCTATTAAATCCAATCCCCATTTGGAAAATGGCCATGGTGTTGTAATTGGTTGCAATGGTTGTGATGGCGCATGGATGAAATTTCCATACTTCTGACATAGAACACATTTCCTAACATGGTTGCAACAATTTATCTCCATAGTAGGCCAGTAGTAGCCCACCCGTAACAAATTCTTTTTGCTAGGACCATTCCATTCATATGGGCACCACACACCCCTTCATGTACTTCCTTGATCGCTTGGATCAACTCTGCTACATCTAGACAACGCAACAAATTCCCATCATAACCACGACAATAGAGCATACCTCTTAGGAGGGTGTAACAAGCTATTTGGCGAGATAAGGATTTGTTTTTCAGATTGGGAAATGTCAGTAGGAAAGGTACCGCTTTTAACATAGTCATAGATAGGTGCATACCACAGGGAGTAGGGACCAACAACTTCACATGCAGACATGATTATGGTATATCATATGCAGGTTGACGTAGATTTTCAACAAAAATGACATCATTGTTTTCTCGGTAGAATTAGCAAAGATAGAACCCATTGTCGCCATTACATCTGCAAATCGGTTTTGTGCCCTTGGAATTTACTCAAAGGTGATGCACACAAAGTATTCTTTCATTGTTTCCACCAATTTCTTATATGGGATGAGCTTGTCATCCTTGACCTTGTACTCATCGTTGACTTGTTTGATAATCAGTTGTGAGTCACCAATGACCTTGACATGGTGGATATTCCACTTGATTACCAGCTTCATCCCAACGATGAGCGCCTCATATTCTACTATGTTGTTTGTGCAAGGAAAGCCAAGATGGAAAGCTTGCAGGATAGGATCTCCTGAAGGAGTGATTAGTACTACTCCTACCCTTGAACCATGGAAAGTGAATGATCTGTCAAAGTGGACCTACCACATGACATATTCTTCAATATACATTAGTGATGCATCTGACATCTCTAGACTTACAGCATTCTAGGTAAATGTGCTTCTGCTAATTGGTGGCAAGTACTTTTCCTTTAACTGATTTCTGGTGTACGTATTCAATGTCAAATTCATTGAGCAGAATGATCCAATTAGCCATTCTACCTGTAAGGGCAGGTTTTGACAATAGGTATTTAAGTGGGTCAACTTTATATATAAGCTTGGTTTTATTATTCAATAGGTAATGGCCGAATTGTTTAAAGGTAAAAACAACAGCCATACAAACTTTTTCAATTTGGGGATAGTTGAGCTCATAGGAAATCAGGGTACGACTAAGGTAGTACACAACTTTTTCTTTTTGGCTTAGGTCATATTGTGCAAGCAAAGTGCCAATAGCAAATTATGTAGCAAATATGTATAACAAAAGTGGCTCACCTGGTGTTGGAGGCATGAGGACAAGCGGATTGGCCAGGTATTTTTAAGCAAGGCAAAGGCCTATTGTTTCTCTGGTCCCCAAACAAAATCAACATCCTTTTTAAGCAGATGAGTAAAGGAATGACACTTATCAACAAGCTGCAAAATGAAGCGACGAATGACTTGTATTTTTCCTTGCAAGCCATGCAGCTATTTGATATTCTTGGGAGGAGGCATTTTAGTAATGGCAGTGACTTTGGTGGGTCCACCTCAATCCCTCTCCTTGATACAATGAAGCCTAGCATCTTCCCTAATAATACTCCAAACACACATTTCTTTGGATTCAACCTAACCTTATATTCCCATGAGACATTCAAAGATACGTCACAAAACTTCAGGGTGGTCTTCTCTTGTCTTGTACTTTCCGAGGATATCATCTACATAGTCCTCCATGATGTCATGCAACATATCATGGAATATTACTGTCATGGCCCGTTGATAGGTTGCACCGAAATTTTTGAGGCCGAAGGGCATTACTTGATAACAAAATGTTCCCCAAGGGGTTGTAAAGGCCGTCTTATGTTGATCTTCTTCTGCTATCTTGATTTGGTTGTATCCTGAAAAGACATCCATAAGAGATAACATTTCATAGCCTGCAATTGAATCGAAAATCATGTTGATATTAAGCAAAGGAAAATCATCTTTCGAACATGCCTTGTTGATGTCCCGAAAGTCTATGCAAATTCTGATGCCAACCGGTTTCTTTTGTATTGGAACTACGTTTGATATCCACTCGAGAGTAGTCAATGGGTCTGATGAACCCTGCTGCTAATAGTATCTCTAACTCCTCTTTAACTAGAAGGGCCACTTGTGGATGCATTTTCCTTAGCTTCTATTTAATAGGCTTTGCGTCTGGATGCACTACTAAGTTGTGTACCACCAAAGTTGGATCTAAGACTGACATATATTTATTAGAACATGTGAATACATTCACAAGTTCTCTAACAAAGCAAGTTGAATGACTTTTGTTCTTGTGCTGAAAGCGAAGCTCCCACTTGACTATCTTTGGGTCTTCTTCTGTTCCAATATTTACGTCAATGGTTTCTTCTACCAATTTTTTTGACATATCCTCCATACGCATAGGATTGGGAGGAAGGTTGAGATTTTTTCAAAGGGCGTCATGACGATATTTTCACCCTCGCCGTGGTAACTTTTTTTTTGTCCATTGATTTTTTTACTTGTTGGTCAACCAACGCCTCAAAGAGGTTTTCACTGTGTGACCGGACTTTTGTTTTTGTTGAGGCTTCTCTTTGGAACTTTTCCCTCGCTTTTTCTTAAGTTTTGTTGACCACGAAGCTCAGCTTCCTCTCCGAAATAGGCGCAGGTATCTAAGTCAATGTAGAAACCTTTCTTATGGTCCCCAATTGGAATTGTATCTCATATGCCCATAAACTCTGCAATGGCCTCATCATTCTCAAAAAGGTCCAATGGCACATGACGTTGTTGGTCCCAATCGACAAGGGAAGGGTAGACAAGGTCAATTTTAGACTCAATGGGGGTTAAGGTAAGGACAACGGTATCCATGAAAAGGTTCGTGGAGGCAAGATCCTCATATTGGCTATAGTGGGAATCAGTGTCGCTATCTAAATAATCAAAGCTATCCTCGTGCTCAGAATAGGTAGTGTCTTGATCATTGGGGTGCGATCCATAGGGTCGAATGTCAATACCATATCTTTCCGTTTTAAAATGTGGAAGTGGAACTGGTTCTCTTAGTTCTTGCTTGTTCTTTTCACATCATAGGCCCTTATAGCCCATAGAATACATCATTCAACTAGACTTTTCATGCTCAGGAATTTGGTAGCAGGTCGGCCGAGTGTCCTCCGGTCCTTTGGGACCCAAGTCATAGGTGGGTCCAACAATTTCTCTTCTGTAAGTAATCCCCTGTAATAATGTCCCAATAGTTTGTTCATCTCTAGGTCATTTGAAACAATAGTTGGGTTGACCTCTTGTTTTAGGTGACAAAGATAGGTCTGAAACTAGGAGAGCTTGTTGCACATTGTATTCTCCACAACCATACTCTAGAACTTTCATCTCCCATGAATCAAAAGGAGAAGTAGATGTAGAAGCTTCTTGAGCGCAAGTGCTGAGGGATTCGAATCAACTCGTGATTCCATAGCTTCTGATTGAAAGGAACAACTATATCAGCAGAAGGACATGCATATGTACCCTTACGAGCAAAGATATTGAGAGCTCTGCAGTGAGCGAAAGGTTCTGGATCTCCTTGTATTGTAACAGTGTATCCCTCATGTTTTAACTTGATGCATTGATAGAATGTTGTTGGTATGGCTTTCGAATCCATGGGTGACCAATAAGTATATTATATGGAAGTTCCAAGTCTAAGACGTGAAACTTGGTAATGTTGGTCCTACTTCCATTGGCAATGTGATCACATAGTTGATTCCCACATGCGCGTTGTCATAAGAGGTTATGGTAATGATATGGGACTCTAGATCTTCCTGTGTGTCCCAACTATTTGATTAATTTCAGTGTAAATATATTCAATCCCGACCCGTTGTCCACAAGCACCCATTTTATCTTTCGATGGGTAACAAATACCTCTATATACAAGGGAAGATTATGTGTGTGATCTTCATTGGGGATTTCCTTATGGTTAAATGAGATGTGTTTAGTTGGTGCAATGTTTGCCACCGCAGCTTGTAAATGTGAAGGGTCTACTTCTATTGGCACTCCTGACCCATGGAGAGTTTTGTATAAGATGTCCTTATGTACATTTGATATCTTAAGAAGATCTAAGATTGAAATCTTGGTAGATGTCTTCTCAAGTTGTTCTAAGATGTTGTACTAACCATCCTGAGGGGTTAACAAAGAGGGTTATGGGATCATGAGATGGACGCGCCTTGTTACCATAGTGAAATCCTTTCCCTTGATCCTAATGGTATTTACATGTTAATTAGAAGAGTGGATACATCCAATGAATGAGTCATAATGATTATTGTAACTTTTGGTGTATAAATAGCTTGCAACTTTGTAGCTTTGGGATGATTCTCCTGATCGACCTTTTCTCGTTTGATTTTTCATGTTTAGGGAATGGTTCTTTGAATATCCCCATCTTTTCGTTTGGCATTTGATTTCTCTCTGGGGTGTCAACTTATATCTCTCCATTGTCAATGAGATCTTGGATGTAGTGGTGAAGTCTTAGGCACTTATTTGTCTTGTGTCCCTTTACATGATGAAAATCACAATATTCATGCTCTTTATACCATGATGGTTTAGGAGCATTGTCATCAAAAGGTTGCGTTGTAGGATAAGTCACCATGTGGATTGCATCCAATTGTTTCAATATTGCAGACAAAGACTCATTAAGAGGAGTGAACGTTCTATGCTTAGGTGGTGGTTGAATAGGTCCTTTGGTCAGTTTAAAAGGTTGAACAACTTGAATCTGTTTGTACTTGTTTGGAATCCGTGATTCCGTCTCCCACCACGTTCTTTTTTTTTTAAGATCATTGGATTTTTTCTGGTTTGGCATTTTGATTATCTTTAGAAGGTGATTTGATTGTTCCTTTTGCAATGAGGGATTTTTCTATTTGTATGCCCTTTTCAATGACCTCTTCAAAGGTACGAACACAATGCATTTGTAAATGAAAAGTGATGTCCGGGTTTAGATTAGGCATGAAGATGCTCATAAGCTATTTTTCAGAAACACACAAGGGAAGCGACTGGCTATCCCTCACCATCTTTGTAAGAAGCTTGCGAATGTTTCATTAGGGCATTGTTTAGTACTACACAAGTCTTTGCCATAGTTATGTCGCTTTTTATGTTGTATGAGAAATGTCAAACAAACCTTTATGCTAGTTCAGGCCATGTGAAGATAGACCCACGAGGTAAGCGAGTGAACCATTCCAAGGCTTTTCCCCTAGACTCTTTGGAAAGAGTCGTATGAGGTAATTATGCTATATGCCACTTCTTGGCATGCCATGTAAAAATATTTCACATGATCTCGTGGGTTGCCTTTCCCTCTATACTTGTCAAATTTTGGCATGTCAAACTTCTTAGGAAAGGGTTGAAGCGTCATAGCTTTATCGAATGGATGGGGGCATAACTCTTCATATTGGTACTTTTTGCTATGCCCAACATTACTTTCTTGAAGGCTTGTAAGCGTTGCTTTCATGGATTGCATTTCTTGTGTAAGTAATTTCTCTTTAGTAGGAGAAGCGAGAATATATACACGACTATATTCTGTATTTTCTCCTTCTTGGTTTTCCATGTGAAGTTCACTAGTTTTGACCTTAGGCTTCGCCTTATGTACATTTTTGTTTGTTTCCTTCTATACATGAGATGTTAGTAAAGCTAATTGTCGACTAAGGTTTTGGATTTGTTGTTGAATAGTGACTTCTTCCTCAAGAGGTTCTTCTTCTTCTTTGTTGCATGGAGGTTGTTCTACATTTTCATGTTCTAATCTAACTCTACGTGGCATCTTGACGAAGGGAATTTTATAACCCACCATATTATCGTTTCCTATGTTGGACGTGGAAGCGTGCCCATGTGTTAGGATATCTTCCATGTTAATGAGAGGTTGTTCTTCCTCATTAGCCTCATTCATGGGTGGGATTGTCTCATGTTATGTAGGCATTCTAGCTCCTAATTCCACCACTCTTGCTAGCACCCAATCTTTGTTTCTAAAAAGGAATTCATCTAATAAGGTGGGGTCAAAATCAAATTGCACGTGGTGACCTAACTCATCACCACTATGATCTACCATCTCCTCCACTTCTTTCTCTACGGAAAATAGAGGCCCGAGATCATGGCCAATAAAGGGATTTGACCCTTGTTTGTTTGAAGTTTCCCAAGTTTGTGCTTGTTTCATTTCAAATGCCTTTTTTGGCTCCCAATCTTGTTTTAGGGGCCATGATGTATGAGAGTTTCACTAAGGTGTTTTGAATTTGTTCAAAAGGTATTGATTAAGCCTAAGTGAAATGTAAAAAGAATGTCAATAGTTCAAGAGTTATAATGAATGTCAAAGGATAAATGTGCCCAAGTGATTGTTCTAAATGAGTAAGTCAAAAGGTGACAAATAAGATACAATCACACGATGTTTAGTTCCAAAACCAATCAACCAAATGATATACTTCCTAAGTCTATTTCCAAAATGGTAGTTGGTGTTTTAAGATGATTAAAAATGTCACTACTTATGTCAAGTTCAAAGAAATGAACAAGGCGTAAGTAATAACAAGGAGTTAACACGATCCCCAAACAAAGTATACTAAAAGCAAGCTTGAATCCAATCAAGACCTATATCCCAAAAAGTGGTAGTTACGATTGTGAATGACACAACAATACCACCAAGATATGTTAACCAAAATTTGTGAAAAAGTAAGGTATTAATATCAAGATGATATTGATATAACGTGCACAAATGGTAACACTCAACACTTTTCAAAATTGAGGTAGTAATTGAAATCAAAATAGGGCTAGAGTATACCAAGGAATTGTTAGAGTGTGTATAACGTAACATCACAATATAGATATTTAGGCCAAGTTTACAAGAAACAAGACGTAAATACCAAAATTGTAGCGACACGATATAAACAAAATAACAGTTCAAAGGAGAATCAAGGTGATGAATCAAGCCTAACTACGATGATGATCTTGACTTGGGTATCAAGATAAAAAAGGCTACCAATGATATGAAAATGTCTCCACACACTTTAGATGTTTAACAACTCAGCCGCAAACATGGATGAGTGTAAATGAACATAAAAGTGGTGAATATAATCAATTAGCAACACAAGGGTAGTCACTCTTCTTCTAATCAACAAAGTGTTAAAAGAAAGTGAAGGAAGTAGATCAATTGGGGTTGAAGAGAGTTTGGTTTCACTTCGGTAGAGTTTCACCTCGCCTTAGGGCAAGTGAAAACTAAGTAAAAGTAAAACTTTACAATCCTCGTGATGAATGACGCGCATTGTTCAAACTTTGATGGACTCTCCCCTTGTTTGACAAATAAGGTTACGAATCCAAAAAGTTCTCCTTTTGCGATAGCTCTCAACTCAAATTGGTTTGATATGGTCAAAGTTGGCTCTTGGTCAAAGATAGCTTCCTAGGTGGTTCACTCAACTAGGTGTCACAAGTTATCTAAAAGCGAGCTCGGTTTGCCAAGGTTTCCCAAGGATTATCCCAACTTTACTTTACCCCCTTCAAGTATAGTGGGCAATAAATGTGTCCATCGTGTACTCTCACTAGGGTCGTGATACAAATAACTTTGACGCTAAATCTCACAAATGGTAACACTAGTCAAGTAGGTTGTGCAGAGCACTTCCTGTTTCGTCCACAAGGTTCCCTCTTGCGTGGACTACTTTAGGGTTCCTAGAACCACCCCATTGTTATAGCTTAAGGCGTTATGCCAAAGGGGTTATGTTCTAGTTGAGCGGATATGGACGTACCCTTTTCTGAAACCTGCAAATACAATGTGATGTTTGTGGTGTGTTTTTATCTTGTTTAGCTTAATGTGGTTTGCTTGAACACCTTTTGGCAACCTGCACGGAAACTGTATTAGTAGTTTTGTTTTGTCTCAATTTCTTCCTTCTTTGACAAACATTTTTGGTCCTGCACACAATGATTAGTAATTTTCCATGCACACAAAGAGGACAAACGCCGTTTCTAATTCTCAAGATCATCCTAAGACGCAAGAGAAGAGCATACATGACGCAAGATCTACTAAGAAATCAACAAATGGAAAATACTTAAATCAAACATGATACATGTTTATTTTAACCAAATTTGACATTCCCAATGTTTTTCAAAGCAAAAGAAAGAGATAAGAATCGTTTTTGATTCCCAAGATCACCCAAAAGGCGTGAGGGAAGAGCATATGCGACTTTACTCTTATGATTAAGCACACAATGTTTATCCAAATTTAATACAATTTAAACAAAAGCATGTAAATACACCTGCAAAATAGAAATTAATCAGAATAAACTCTGCAAGATGTTAGTATTTTAATGACACAAGCTTTTGTAAATGTTAAACTGATATTCAAAACCTGGATTGTGGTACCTGCGCACAGATCAAGGTATATGCGTGTGGATTATGGTATATGTGCGCCTCTGTGTGGACTAGTAGAGCTACAAAGTGCCTATGTGACCAGAGAGATGCATGCACCTACCTCAAGACGATCAAGGCTAGCAGCGGATAGAAGTGTGCACACGGAAACAAAACATAAAGTCAAACAAATATGATAGTGTGTGTGCGCTGGTAGAATGATGTCTGTAGAAATGGGTGTATGCATAGCTATACAGGACACATAGTGTGTGCGCCATCATAAGGATGCATGCGCTATGGTTCGGGTGCTTGCCGTTTACGGTTTGACAATTTTGACAAAAACAAGGTACAATCAGAATAATGCGTGTGCTATTTGGCATAATGATGTCTATGCTAGGAAATGAGTGCTTACGTGCTAGTTTATGTGCCTACTACGCCCTTGCAAAAAAATATACTCGACGATGATGTCAAAATATGACACAATGACGTAAGAAAGCTCAAAAAGCTCAAAATTTTAACATGTTAGCTCAAAATTGACAATAACCCATCAAAATAAAACCCCTAAAGAAGACTCAACACATGCAAAGTTAGCAAAAATCATAAGAAATTTAACATTATTTCAAACATGTGCATATCAAGGGTTAGTCAAATATTGAAATAACAACAAAAAAATTGAACTACAATGCTAAGGGACTAAGGACCCATCCCATCGGGCGTGCCAAATGTGTGTAAGAATTAGTTAGCTATGCAAGTAAAATCAAGACTAACACCTAATAGCCTCAATACAATGCTAAACTAAAATCTATGCACCATCATGCTTAGAGCTTAAACAAGACTAATCTACCAACATCTTTGCATTAGAACATGAATAAACATCAAACTAATATGCTAAGCAATTAATCTCTATCTCTATTGAATGCTAATCAATGGAATGAACCTATTTAGATCCTTAACAATCAAAAAGGTTGATTGTATGGTTGAATCCCAAGGTTTCAAGAATGAAGTCTTGTCAATCCATGGCTACAAGACCATTTGACATATCTCCATATGACTTTGGAAGAATGAATGCAAGAAATGAAAATAGCTAGCTCCTCCAATGAAGAATGCTCTAAGATGATAAAATGGCTATAGCTTAGGCTCTATGCTCATTTAGGTGTAAGTAGAAAGGTTAGAGGAGGGTTCCTTTTATAACCCAATGGTTTGAAGAAGCTTTGCATCCTATTGTATGTGGGATAATAGCAAATCTAGGTTAGTTATGGATAAACATGGTTTAGAAGTGGTTGAGTTTACTTTAGGAGAGTTTAATTTGTCCTCTAGTGACTCATGGGGATTGAGGGGGTTTATTAATTAACCAAAGTGATTAATTAATAGGTGTGCAAGCTTATAGAAAGCTTTTTAGAGGAATAGTTAGTATGATTTATGTTATGAGAGGATTTTAATCAAATAAATGACGATTTATTGATTAAATAGAAGAGAGAATTAATTAATTAAGAATAATTAATTAATCTAGATAGAAAGGGGTATTAATTAATTAGAAATAATTAATTAATCTAGATAGAAAGGGGAGCTTAATTAATTATAAATAATTAATTAATTTAGATAGAAATGAGAGTTTAATTAATTATAAATAATTAATTAATCTAAATAGAAAGAGGCCCTGATTAACGAATGGTCGTTAATTGGTGTTGTTGGATAGAAGAGTTAATTAACTAACATAATGTAATTAATTAACGACAATAGCAGAGAAAATGTGCAATATTGATGATATGTCGTCAATTTGCGGGAAAGGGTATAATTAGCGCAATTTAAGTATTTAAATTGCTTGAGCTAAATTATAGGTGTATATAATGGCACTTGCTTTAATATAATGCTATGTGTTGTGTTGCATTCCAAGAGCAGAGACAATGGGGAAATAATCGAGTGTGGAGGAGGCACTTTGCATGTTATTTAAATGATTGGTTTTATTCGTTTTTCTTTTAATATATCCGGGGTTTTTTTCTTCTTACTAATTCTTTTGCAAGTTTGTTTGATAGCTCTTTTTCTTCTCTGGACTGTTGCCACAGAAAACACACATGATCTTAAACCTAGATGTGGTTGGGGGTTCGCACCTAATTCCATTGCTCTTAGAACTATCACTTTTTATACAACTTCAAGATATACCAAAAAGGATGAAAACTCCTTGTTCGTGAGGTAATTCAAGTTTACTTAGAATAAAAAATTAGGAGTGAGAGCTTCGTCAAGTTTTAATGAGCGCTATTAAGCGCTTACTATATATAGCGCTCAAAGTACCACTATCCTTGCCTCTTCGTAATCACTTTGCCATTTATGGTGTATATACAATGTGTATGGTTATATCCCCAATGACAACATGCTTCTCAAGTTGCTTGATGACTCAAAACCCTAAAATAACACTCCACCTCTTTTTATTTTAGGTACTCGTTCTTATTAAATCAAACAATTCTCCACAAGCAAGATAAAGAAAAAAAAGTGGTTGCAGGATGAGTATGTTTCCCTATTCAGTCTTCCGCTCTCCTCTTTGGTTTGAAAAACTCCAAAAACATCATGTAAAATTGCCTCTAAATATGTGTTACTACCCAAGTCGGATATGCCTCTTCAAAGGCATCTTGGAATTGCCTCTGCGACTCTAGAAATACTCGTTCAATAAAAAAATTAATCCTATATTAGTTGGTGGGCTTGGTCTACAACAACATATAAACCCCAATATGTCATGATCTTAATGCCAATAAGAGTGACACACAATGGAAATGGTTGATTGGTTGTGGGATGACTATGTTTGCTTAACATCATGTAAAATTGTCTCTAAAGACATGCCTTACTACCCAAGTTAGATATGTCTCTTTACTACATCTTGGAATTTACTTCTATGACTATAAAAACCCTCATTCCATCAACAAACTAATTCCACATTGATTGGTTGGCTTGATCCACGGTAACATATAAACCCCAATATTTCGTGATCCTAATGCCAACACGGGCCACGCCGTAATAGTAGTCCTCTTACTAACATAATACTTGATTGGTTTCGGGATCAATACATTTACTTGCTCAGCCTTCCCCTCTCCTCCTTTGTGGTTTCAAAAAATCCAAAAACATGCACCTCCTTTCCGTGCAACTGTGCAAGTGCTAGTATATCAGGATTTAGATGGAGCAAGCTAACCAACCAAATTGATCCCATGTTTCCATCTGTAGCATATTTAGGGTGGTAAGTGCACCGAAGCTATCAGTTGTTCCTACTACAGTCCCACCCAAAAGAATCTGAGCAGCAAATGCCATTGCACAGTAAAAGAAAGACGAGCATCTACAATAATGGAACTTATATTGAAATAATAGTGAACAGCAACCCCACTTAAGGATACAGCCCATTGCAATACTTTTCGCCATGTTTGGCATTCCTGATATATAACTTCAATGTACCAAAGCTTGATAGACCTTGAAATATACAGGTGGGGTTAAGATAAAATATAATAGGAACACAAATAGGGAAACACGGAGTTTGAAATTTCAATACAATCTTATTTTTAGTAATATATATGCAATACTGTCGATGCTTGCAACAAACTGCAAACATCACCAATAGAGTTAATTAAAATCTGAATGGAGTGAAATTTTGATTGAATTCTCCTTCCCCTATTCCCCAACAATGAATTTCCCTGATATTCATGCATTAGCAAGTTTGCAAGTGGAGCTTGAATTAGCATAATCTTTCTTCACAATTTTTATTTGCAGCAATTGAGGAAAAATGTAATTGCAACCTGAAATTGAGTGGCAGAGGTTACATGATTACAATTATCTTCCTTTCCATGCAAAACAATTGTACACTAATCTCAGAGAATCCACATTTGATATAGATCACATCTTTAGTCCAGTACATAATCTTATCTGTTATGAAACATAAAAATGTTCATATGATTCCAAATAATTGCAGATGTATATAGAATCAGCTTCCTCTGAATGATGCCTCAATTTCCTCTAGAGTGCTCCCCTTACTTTCGGAGAATCCACATTTGATATAGATCACATCTTTAGTCCAGAATATAATCTTATCTGTTATGAGACATAAAAATGTTCATATGATACCAAATAATTGCAGGTATATATAGAATCAACTTGTAAGACATTCTTCATCTGAATGATGCCTCAATTTCCTCTAGCGTGCGCGCCTTAGTTTCAGGCACACAAAGTGCCACAAAGACCAGAGTGAAGAAACAGAGGATGGCATAAAGCAAGAATGTTCCTACAGTCAGATAAAAAGTTCCTCAGGCAATCAAATATTGAACTAATTGACTATAAATCTAGCTTAGACATATAACAATGACTGCAAACAGTTACCTGCAGGGCTCCACTGTAGAAGTAAATTTATCGTCATGGTCACCAGCCAAGAAGATGACCAGTTTGCCAATGTTGCCACACTACCAGCCAATCCCTTAACATTAACAGGAAGTATCTGCAGAACCGCAAGTGACCAAAAAAAAAAAGTCAGTTGCTTTCTTTGGAAGTATTCTTATATAAGTTGGTTTAAGGAGCATCCACTGAATATATGACACTACACGGTAAGAGGATTTTATTTGCAATTAAACTTTTCCAAAAATATGAAAATAAAATTCTCCAGAGCCAAATTAGAATAAGTGTGAGCTTTTTTTGGTTTCCATGCTGGAAAAGAAATTAAGATGTAAGTTACCTCGGACATGATAACCCAAGGGATAGCCCCAATACCAAGTGAGAAGGAGATGATGTAAGCCTGCATATATAGACAGTGAGTCAGACTGCTGTAGAAAGCAAAAAAAGGAAGGCATTACTGCACTAGGTGAAAATTGAAAGAAGCCAACTAATAGTTGACTTTTGAGCTTACCAACAGACTTGTCAAGGTCAAAACACTGATGAATGTTTCAAGATGTTGGTCTCCAGAAAGGTGGCTCTGAGAAATGCAATCACATCAAGAAGTCAAGCTTATTATTGTTGTGAACTATCATTGAATCTCAAGGTATGTTGATGTGTATTTTCAACATCTTAACAAGTATCCATTCTATTCCATCTTGCTTATAACAAATGGATAAGATTAAGATTAAATAAAGAAGAAACATCTCTGGAAGAATTGTTTACCTTAATATAAAATGCAACACCAACTAGGAAAAGACAGACAGTCATTCCTCCAGAGGAAACCTGTTCAAGTTATCAGGAATTCACATGAGATCTTTTAATTAAAGAGCACTAGTTGCATCATGTTTACAACTCTGCTACAATTTGCTATGATTAGAATATCTGGGTCATTTATTTACCATAAGGAGGAGACGTCTACCAGCTCTGTCAATCAACCCAGCTGTGACTGCAGTCATCACAACCTATTGAACAACAATGCCAAATCCTTCAAATAGAATCCCATCACTAAGACTTACAGAAATATAACACCCTTGCTCCTTTGAAACCATTCAGAACATGAATAATAATAGCTTATAAGTGTGCTTCAAGAATTAGGTAACAACCTGAACAGCGCCCAGGCCAAGAGTAGCAGCATTGCCAGATGAAATTCCTGTTTAGCTCAAGTTTTTAATGAACTTGGAAATCAGTAGAGGTATTGAGGAGAGGCTGTAAAAACTAGGTGAACTAAACGCAACACATAAAAGCCATTTAAGTTCCAGGAATAAATTGTCGATTTAGCACATGAAAATTTGAAGAAAGCGAGAAAAAGGGTTCTGTGTTTGGCCCAATGTTGAATTATTTAGTCACCATTACTCCAAGCATCTGTTTTTGCATTTTTTTCTTCGCCTAAATCTGCATGCAGTCAGACCCTGAGCTCCATATTCTTGTGACAACAATCTTTGACATTGGTACTCACCAGCTGACCTAAAAATGGAACTGCTGTAGAACATAATCCCATTGATTCCACTCAACTGTTGTAGAAGAAGCAGCCCGATGCCAATCTGCTCATAATATATCAAAATGGACCCTCCATCGATAAATGTCACATATTGTACCAAATTGTATGGCATATTGTGCCATACAACATCAACTAGTTTATGGAAATTCAACAGGGCATGAAAATTATACAATACCTGCTATTATGCTACTGAACAGAACAACCATATAACTTACAGTGAGAGGTTTTGCGTATCTTCGTTCAAAAATTTCAGAAAGTTTTATTCTTGATTGTTGATTTCTTGTCTCCACAACACTCTGAAATGCAAGAAAAACATTCAAAATTCAAATTAATAAGAAATATCATGTTGATGGAGAATGGACATTCTCTCCAGTATTGTTGCAGCCTTGCAGGCATGCACAACATCCAGATACTGCAGATTGTAAGTAAACTAGATATTAAGCCTAAACCAGGTAAGAGTATTTGGAACAACGCAGGATATAGAGACCCATAACTGCAGAAATGTGATAGATGAATCATGAAGAAAATGAAGAAATCAAAGATGATGTGGATAGACAAAAATGTGAGAAAACATCCGGCTCAAGACAGGTAAAAATGTGAGAGCACACACACTTAGTCCAAGGCATTACCCTGATTTCAATTGCTTCGAGGGAAACATCAGCCTCCGAGCCTCGGAGAGATTGCAAGGAAGCTTCAAAATCTTCATTACCAATCTTTGCCTGTATTTAAATTTCATACCACCGAGGAAAATCAAAGATAATATTTTCCCAGCATTGCCTAAAGTTAAGTGTACAATCTATATCAAAAACAGTGATTAAAGCATCTAATGAACATACAATTCATACCCAAAAACTCACCAGCCATCTTGGAGATTCTGGGATGAAGAATAACCCTGGAACCAGAAGAGAACAAGGAACTACTCCTGCACAACCACATCACAATGGGGGTATTGAAGATTCTTCAAGACTATGTAATCAATTCCACGAAGATAAGAATCTTGGATAAAGACGTGGTTCCTATATGTAATTGAGATCAAATAAACAAACGAGGATCCGGAAGGAAGAATAATTTGTAACCATTGTTAATTAGAATGCAGGGGTTTATTTATTTAGAAATGTGAGACAAAGATTGACATTTCATAGGTTTAAAGCTATTGCAAGGTTTTCCATGAAGTGCCTAATCAAACTGTTTATAATGAGGAAACAGAGTTCTCAGGAAAAACAATCAAAACTCTGACATCCAAAAAAAAGGAGTATACAACTAACCTGCAATGGCAAGATTCCTCCAACCAAGGAACAGCCCAAACAGGTAAGCCATCATAATACCAATTGTTACAGACAACTGTTGCAAAAAAAGTCATTCATTGAACTCAGATTTATTCTTTCAAAATAACATAAATCCATCTAGCTCCAACTTTGGACCGAATTGGAAAATGAGAGAAAAAATTAGTCTGAAAATTCACCTGATTTACTGCTCCAAGGCTGCCACGCAAGTGCTTTGGAGCTATCTCTGCTATGTACATGGGCACCTATCAAGATCATGCCCATTAGGAATTGTAAAATTCTCAAATTTATGACCTGATGACAATACAATCCTCACAGATCCTTCTAAGTATGCATCCACAAGGACCGATCTTTTTATTCCTTGAAAAGAAGTATCAACTTACAGTGAATGAGATCACACTCACTCCAAAGCCAGTCAATAACCTTCCCAAATACAGAAATGAAGCATCCTGCAACAGCAAAACCAAAACTAAAATGAATGCGAACATAGCTCTCTCCTATAGCTTGTCCTGTTCACAATTATACCTTGTCTACTGACTGACCTAAAACTGAATGATAGTTTGCTGTATACATCATATTCATTAGGTCATAAAATAGAAAGAAAATTGGTGGTGGAGGAAATTGATAGTGGGAGACCAACGTGCCTTTGCAAAAGAGATGATGGCCCAGCCAATAATATTTGGAATTGTCGCCACCATCAAAGCCTGCATACAAGAGCAGACAGTGCCTTCATCACCAAATCACATCTAAAACAAATGAGGATAACCATCTATTGAAAGGACACAGGACAGCCCATCTAAGTTGTGGGCATAAGGCTTTTTCTGCAGGATTTGTAAATATGATAATGCCACATATCCTGAACAAAAATAATTCAATACCAACATCAGATCCTAACACCACTCACCCCTTTGCGCCCAATGAAATCAGCAATCTGCCCACTGACAATGGCCCCAACCATTGCACCAATATTTGATAGTGAGCCAAACAAAGAGAACTGTCCCAAAACATGGACATTAGGTCTTATGCATATCAGATAATCTTCTTCCCTTTACACCATACCAATGCCAAAAAAAAGCACAGATCAAACATAGGTGAATGTTTTTTGTTTTGAGTTTGCTTTCTTAGCAGTGTAATAAACAAAAAAATCTTAATTTGTTTTAATCCAGGTCTCATTACTGGACCATCTTCAGGGAAACATGAAATAAAGCCAATGCTTTAATGTACAACACCTGAGAGACAGAGAGGCCGAGATCATCTGTAATCTGCTCCTGAGTAGGTGATGAATATCCATTCTGCACTAAGGAAAATACAATCACCGCCAACTTCAAGTCCCCCAAACCATCCTCAAAACCAGATGAAGTACATCAGAACCCCAATGCAGGGATATCCACATCCAACAGGTTTAAACCAAAAGAAGGGCAACCCCATTTGACCAAAAGCAAAACAAAAGTATACCAAGACAAACAACCCATTTTCTCTGTTGCAGAAACAATCAGACCAACTACATTCCAACATGAGAGCAATCTACCCAATTGAAGAGAAGTGGAAATATGCTTACACAGAAGCCAAACTGCACAGGGCCTAGGGCTACAATTGCAGTACAAAAAAGAGCTGTTGCAATGCTTCCTTGAAAGTTTTCAGCTTCTGAAACCTTGCCGACCTTATTTTTGTGTTTGCGTCCATGGCTGCTTTGCCTGTGCAGCAGAGGGTCTTTCAAACGCAAACCATTACTCCCCTTCTCCAGGTCTCTCTTCAAACCCATAAAAAGGGATCCAAACTGATAAACAACTATCAATAAAAATCAACAATTTACCCTCAATAACTTCAGAATTTCAAGTCACTAATTGCCACTTACTACACAAAACGATTGGACTTGTTTCCAATACTGAGATTTCCAACGATCTAAAACAACGGATGGAAATTGAATGGAAATCTTGTGGCAGACCAAACTTAGAAAACACTTATCGTACAAAAGGTGATATGGCCACGAGTTCATCCTAAGAATGCTGTCTAAGGGAGTCCTCTCCATGCCTTCTCACTCAATTCAAGGATAAATCAAACAATGCAATGCAAACAATGTCACACAATGGGGCAAGTTATTTTATTACCTTTATTGATGATTCCTCTAGAATGACCTTTGTTTATTTTATCAAAAATAAATCATGTGCCTTAGAGATGTTTAAGGTTTTTAAAGCATTTGGTGAGAAGCTAGTCAGGAAAACCTTTGAAACAACTCAGATGTGATAATGGGGGTGAATATACCTCAAATGCTTTCAAAAGTTTATGTGCAAAAGAAGGTATCAAACTTGAGTATACTATTCCTTATTCACCGCAACAGAATGGTGTCGTTGAAAGAAGGAATAGGACTCTTGTTGAAAGTGCTAGATGCATGCTTAAGAGTAGTGGATTATCTAATGTTTTTTTTGGTCAAGGTCTCGGCAACATATATACAAAACAGGTTGCCAACTGCTGCATTGCATAAGAAGACGCCTTATGAGGCATGGCATGGAAGCAAGCCAAGTGTCAATGATTTAAGAATTTTTGGTTGCATAACATATGCACATATACCAGATGAAGAAAGAAAGAAGCTAGATGACAAAAGAAAGAAGTGTATAATGGTTGGATACAGTTTGAATTTGAAGGGATATCGAATTTATGATCCTATAACACATGAGATTCTAGTCAGAAGAGACGTCATTTTTGACGAAAATTCAGTTTTGCACAAATCAACAGAGATGGAAAATGATAAGGATTCAGAAACAAGGCCTTATGATTTTGAATCGAGGATGAGAATTCTACTCTAGCAAGACCATTACAAGTTGCAGCCACACAGCCCATAGGAGATGAACAAGGAGAGCAATGCTTCATAGAACAACAAGACTATGAAAACTCACTCAAAAGACATCTGAATCATATGCACTTAGTGTAGAGGTTGATGAACCACTCAATGTTCAAGAAGCACTTCAAAGTATTTATGCAAACAGTTGGAGGCAAGCAATGAATGCTGAATATGAATCGCTCATAAAAAATTAGACATGGGAACTCACAATTCTTCCATCTGGAAGGAGAGTGGTTGGATGCAAGTGGTTATTCAAACAAAAGTTCAAGTCGATGGGCGGTGAGACCGCTACAAGGCTCGATTGGTGGCAAAAGGATACACCCAAATTGTAGGTTTGGATTATCATGACACCTTTTCCCCTGTAGTCAAGATAACATCCATCGACTGCATTAGCAAAGTGGCAACAAACTTGGATCTTCATGTACATCAGCTAGATATAAAAACTACATTTTAAAATGGATTCTTAAAAGAAGAAGTTTATATGGAACAACGAAAGGCTACATACAAGAAGGAAAGGAGCAGTTAGTATGCAAGCTTCGAAAACATTGTATGGTAAAAGCTTGATCTTCAAACATGGTATGAGCGTATTGATGGGTTTCTCCAAAATGAAGGATATGTAAGTTGCAATGCTTTGATTCAAATGTCTACATAAAGCATATTGGTGAGTCTCTAGTCATCTTAGCTTTATATGTTGATGACAATGTAGTGCCCACACTTTTATAGCTCAGTTACTTGTTGTTCCTCTTACTATTAGACATGTTTTGACATGGATTTGTTATATTTTGGACATTACATTAGGAGATTTGATCTAATTAGGCATGTATGGACTTTTAGGCGTATAGCGCCAATATAGCTTGATTATTATGTTGTCACATTATCTTATGATGTCATGGATACTAATTTGATATGATGTTGTTTTGGAACGCAATTATATTGATGGATACTTAGTTTGTTTCATGTTGGGATTCTATGGATACATGTCACTTTATCATTATGTCTAACCTATGTTGAATTGTGTATAATTGTGCACGTTGTCGCATTTATGATTCCAGAGAGATGATATGCTAGTTTAGAACTCATTGATATCTTACTGAGTAGTTGATTTATATTTTATCGGACAGGTACGTTTAATGTGTGCAATGAGTGTGCAGGTGACAGGTCACAGGAGAACGTGGGATTCAGGCCAGCTACGCAACTTTGCACAAGCAACCCACGGGGCTAAGTCCTAGCCATGTTTATTGCTTGAGGCCTTAGCATTAGAATTATTGTTTTGGGCACCATGTGTGACCCTCATTTGTAATGTAATATGTCTTGTATTATTAATTTTGTTTAGGGTGTTTAGTTTGTGTTGTAAACTTGTTTAGGGGAATTAATGGCCCCACTTACATTAAGATTTGAATTTGTTTAATGATGTACTTAATCAAGAGGGTTTAGGGTCACATGTGAACCCTTGGGTGGGCCCCACACCCTCTAACATTGTGCCAATTTGTCAAACCCGAAATTAGGTTATTTTAGGCATTTTTAGGGACCCCTTTTTAGTTTGGGAGTTCCCTTAACATGAAAATGAGCCCTTGGACCCTACCTAATAGGTAGGGGGGCTTATTTCCAAGGCTAGAGGGAGTTTTCCCTCCCTTTTTACCTCCTTTTGGTCACATCCATGTAAGGGGTATGGATTAGTGTGCTTTGTTAAAAGTTGCACAAGATTGTTTTGTTATGATTTTGAGTAATTTGGGAGAAGAGGGCTAAAAGTCATTTTATCCTTTCTCTCTTTTATCTTTGGCATCTTTGACCTTGAAGGAGGAGAGGGGTGACACATGTCACCCCCTCATTTGTGAGGATTTTTGCTTGCTCCTCTTCAAATTCCCCTTATGGGAAAAGAAGAGGATTTTTTGGAGCTTTTGCTTGAAGGCTAGTGGATTTGGAGTTAGAGTTTGCTTGGGTCAAGAAGTGGAAGAGATTGATTTTGGAGAGCTTTTCTTTGAGGTAGGCTTCTTGATTTGTATTTGTTATAATATGCTAGATATTAGTTGTTTTCTTGGAGATGTTTGTTGTTGTATGAAGATTTTGTTTGTTGTTTATTTGATTTTCTCCCTCCATCATATGACATGATGGAGTTTTGGAGTTTGTGGGGAAGAGGGAATTTTCCCTTCAATCCTTATAGGCTTGATGGGCAAGCCTTGTTGGATTTAGTTACTCCCATCAAATGGTTTGAGGTGGGGAAGGTGGGTCATTTGGCTTGAACCTCCTTCCCCATTCTTAGTGAGGAAACCCCTTTGGGGTTTCAAAATCCTTCAAGAAGGATTGTTAAAAGGGTGGAGAAATAAGGAGGGTTGAATGAAATTGGAGGAATAAGGAGGATATGAAGATCTTGTTTTTGTGCATTTAATGTTGGTTATAACTTTTGGAGAACTTTCTTTTCTCTTCTCCATTCTAGAGGTAAAACTTGGTTTCTCCTCCTTTTCACTTTTACAAATTTGGAGTCTTGTTTTTAATTTTTGCCTTGTTTTTGTGTGGATGTAATGATGTTTGTTCACCCTCACTCTTGTGCATAGTTGTGGATAGTTGTCCTCTTTCACATGGGCTTGGGGGAGGCTAACATGCATCCCAACCTTGGGAAATGCATGTAATGATGCCTATGGTTGGGTGGTAAAACAAGCTTCTTCTCCTTGCATGGATTCTTTGAAGGCATATGAAGTTGGACCTCATGATGGAAGTTGGTGGTAGTTGAAGTTCTTTTGGCATCTTCTCTCCTTTGTGGACATTACCTCATTGTATCTTGAAAAGCATGGCTTGTGGAAATTTCCTCTTTATTGTAATTCCTCTTCCATTTTGTTTTTGAACATCACTTGCAAGATTGGTTTTCCACTAATATTTGAAAACTTTATTTCAACCTTGGAAAGGAGTTTGTTGGATTGTCATCTTGTGTATTGTTGCATGTTTGGATTATGATGTAGTGAGAAATTGTGTAAGAGAAGTCTTGTAAAATATTTATACTCCTTTAGAATTGCATTGGTAGAATATATTTAAATTCCTTTGACATGGATTGATTGAATATCTTTTTGATAAAGAAAGACTATTTAATGGAAAAATGTTTTTACCAAAGAAATAATATCACTTGTTGAAAGTTTTACTTGTTTAAAAATCTAAAGAACTTCCTCTTGTTTAGTTTGAAATATCATTGAATGGAATGTGAATAGTTTGAAATTCTTTTCCATGTAAAATTTAATGGTTTTGTTCTTAGTATCCTCATTTGAAAGAGTATCCTTCTTTGCAAATTTTATTGAAATCAACCCCTTTTCTCATTTGAAATATTTGTATATTCCTTCACCACAAAATAGGTGAATCATTTAGTGTGATTAGTTGAAATTTTTAAGTTCCTTTTTGCATTAAAATAACAAACTAAAACCTGTGATTATCATTTTGAAATAAATTATTCCTACATTTGAAATACTACAATATGTTAAAAAAAAGGTGATTTTAGTTTATAACTGAATCTACATTATGTTAATAGTTAATATGATTATTGCTATATAAATAATAATAAATAAATAAATAATATATATTATATTATATATATATAATATACTAAATATAAAACGAAATCAAAATTTAAATATTATAAAAAAAAAAAAAAGTGTTGGGGAGGGTCGGACCCCCAACCCTGACCGGCGCTTCGGACTATCCCCCTTGCTGCTCCCCCTAACCGTCCACTGTCCCCCACTAATTTTTACGGCCGCTCCAATATGCCCAACCCCGACCCCTCTCCTTCTTGCCCCTCCAATAACCTTCGCCCTGGCCTTGCCCGTTGCCCCCATCCGCCCCATCCCGCCCCTCTACCGCCCGCCCGCCCCGTAGCCTTTGCCTTGTTCCTCCACATGCACATGAGACCTCTCCTTTCCAAAGCCGCAACCTCCTTTCAAGGAAAAATACATATATATTAAGTGTATAAAAAAGGGGGAAGCTTTGCTTGTTTTGGTATGATTGTTCTCAAAACGGATTCAATAAAACTCCATAGCTTTCCCAGACAACCTGCAACAAAAAAACAAGAAAACAAAATGAAAGAAAGAGATTAAAAAAAAGGAGATAAAGATATGCTAGGGCAAGTTTAGGGTAAAGTGAGATCTAGGGCTGAGATTGATTCAATCCTAGGGTCCATAAGTGACCCTACACACTTTCTAGTCATGGGAAATATAGTGGGAATGAGAATTAAATAAAAGGGGTGTGTGGACAATTAAATATAAAGGGGAGACTAAATTAATTAAAAAGATTGTGTAAACTTAATAAAATTTGTGATTTCAGTTGATACTATTAGAATGAAATAAGTAAGCTTTGTTGGGCTAGCGTTTAGGCAACTTTGGAAATTAATAATTAATATGAATTAAATATTAATGAAAAAGGGTTAAGTAGAGCATTAGTTCACTATAAAAAAATTCTGACTTATTGGTCTATTTTTCAGGTGTCCTGAGGCGGGACACTACATTTGGTATCAGAGCGGAGGTTCACACACGTGGAAACTCTGGGTAATCAATCAACTAGTCAACAATAATTGTAATGACATTAAAGTACATAAATAAATAAAATAATTGGTTAAAAACTTTCCGCAACCATTTAATAACCTCTCCGCTCACCTCGTGCACAGGATGGCACCCATGAGATGATGCTCGGTTAGGGGTTTGGGATGTGGCTCGCCCATGCCCGAACCACCGACACCCGAGTTAGGGCCTCATATCTTAGAGGCTCTCCAGCAGTTGATCGACATTGTGTAGTAGTGTCTCCCACCACCACAGGAGGCGAGAGGAGGACATCTAATTGGGAGACGAGGAGCCGATATGCGAGGACGTGCATTGAGCCAGCCTGAGCATGATACACCGAGACGGAGAGGTCACGTAGCCCTTCCATTCATCACGAGAGGGTAGCCTCATACCGTCGTAGCCGCTCACATAGTCTCGAGGGACCATTTGGGGATAGGTGACCCCTTTCACCTGTTGGACTACATCGCCAGGATCGGGATACAGCAGTGTGATCAGGGATCTTCTTTGCTTACAGCCGCCCACTTACACCAGCTCTACATATGGCTTTGGGGCTGAGTCATGGCTCCTTAGTTTGGATAGTTACTTTGGCTTGCACTCTTACAAGAGCAATGTCAAGGAAAGGTTCGCCATACACCTCCTTCGAGACGCAGCAGGTGTTTGGTGGAGGAATGAGGAGCGAAAGCTCCATCTGACTCGAGAGATAGTGACCTGGGAGATGTTCAAGGAGTGATTCAAGGCTCGCTATATGTCAGAGCATTTCATGTAGAAGAGGATTGATGAGTTTCACGACTTACGATAGGGATTACGACAGGATCTAAAGCAGAAAGTAGCACAAAGACAAGAGTAGGTTTGGATCTTCGCAAAGTATGTGGACTACATGCAAGATGAGAAATTGTAGGTTAACAGGTTTATTCGAGGCCTTAATGCAGATATAGCAGGAGCAATTAGGATGTTATCTCCTCCCACACTTGAGAAGGCCGTTGAGAAGGCCTACTTAGTTGAGGAGAACAAGACCAAGGTACAGGAGCACCGAGATAGAAACAAGAGCAAGTTTCAGGATAGGATACAAGCCTTTTAGAGTCAGAGGTCACGGGGTATAGCACCACCCCCTAGAGGAGGATTCTGGCCTCCAGCAGCAGCCACGAGGGCTCCACCGCACCCACAGCAGTAGACGCAACACCATGGCCACCAGCAGCAGAGGGCTAGGTAGACTCAGAGCTTTCAGAGAGGTGGCACTAGAGGAGGTTTTGGTGGAGCCAAGGATAGGAGGTAGGGTACTCAATAGGTACAACCAACTTATACGCAACAGTCTGCTAGGGTTGGACCGATAGGATCAGTGCACCGGAGTACAGGAGGGACCCCATCTCAGAGGGGTACATGAGGATGTTTTATTTATGGGTCTCCTGATCACTATGTGCGCATGTGCCCGCACAAACCCAATACCATGGACACACAGAGGGCCGCTAGATCTCGAGCAGATGGTGGGTGACGTAGGATGCGCTCATCGTGTATATGCAGCGGTTGACAACCGCCAGGCTGAGCATCAGGCCATAGTCATTGAGACGATAGGTACTATCAGGGGTATTTCTATCTCAGTACTTTTTGATTCAGGTGCTTCAGATTCTTTTATATCACCTTCTATAGTGGACTAGTGTGGGCTAGTGGTGGCTAGGTAACCAGATAGTTGGTAGGTTGAGTTGGCCTCTGGGGCCAAACTCGCCATGGACTCGTATGTGGAGAGTTGCGTACTTGATTTAGGAGCCTTCTCCACTACACTTGACCTCCGAGTTATTCCTCTAGGATCATATCAGGTAGTTTTGGGTATGGATTGGCTCAAGGCTCATCAAGCTAAGGTGGATTGCGAAATAAGGTCATTGAGTGTCAGGATGATCTTGGGAGTGTAGTTGTGATATCAGGGATGTAGAGGCCTATCTCCTTGCGCATGATCTTGGCTAAGCAACTCAAGCGGAGCATGCGTAAGGGATGTCAGTTGTTTGCTATCACCATCAGTGATCGATCAGAGAGCACTCTAGAGCATTCACCCTTAGATGATCATGTAGTTTTGAGGGAGTATGCCGATGTGTTTCCAGGTGAGCTTCCAGGGTTACCACCCCGCAGAGAGGTGGATTTCACCATTGATTTAGTACCTGGATCTACACCAGTTTCTAGGGCACCCTATCGGATGACAACTCCAGAGCTTCATGAGCTCAAGATTTAGTTAGAGGAGTTGTTAGATAAGGGTCTCATTCACCCTAGTGTATCTCCTTAGGGAGTGCTGTCATATTTGTGAAGAAGAAGGATGGTTCTCTCAGGCTTTGTGTAGACTTCAGACAACTCAACAAAGTAACAATAAAGAACGTTACCCGCTCCCTAGGATTGATGACTTGTTTGATCAGATGCGGGGAGCGAGATTGTTCTCCAAAATCGATCTCAAGTCAGGGTACCATCGATTCGCATATCGATGCGAGACATTCATAAGACAACGTTTCACACACGTTATGGGAATTATGAGTTCACAATCGTCCCTTCGGTTTGACCAATGCCCCATCTGTCTTCATGAGCCTCATGAATGGAGTATTCGGGACCTTCTCGGATCACTTTGCCTTAGTGTTCCTTGATGACATATTGATATATTCTCGTTCCGAGGAGGAGCATGAGGAGCATTTGAGGCAGGTACTTCAGGTGTTGAGAGAGTAGAAGTTGTATGGGAACTTGGAAAAATGTAGCTTCTTTCAAACAAAGATTTAGTACTTGGGTCATATCTTATCAAGAGAGGGTATCTCAGTAGATCCCTCTAAGATACAAAGCTATTATGGTGGCGGCCCCACATCGATCGAGGTGAGGAGTTTCATGGGTTTAGCAGGGTATTATCGCAGGTTCGTACAGGACTTTTCTAGGATTTCTCACCCTATCACTTCTCTTCAGAGAAAAGGGAAGAAGTTTGATTGGTCAGAAAAGTGTGAGCAGGCCTTTCAATTGCTTAAGGAAAGGTTAACCACGACACCCATTTTAGCAATTATGGACCCTACAGAGGGTTTTGTTGTTTGTACTGATGCATCACTAGAGGGTTTGGGAGCAGTTCTTATGTAGGAGCGTCGGGTTATTGTCTTTGAGTCTCGTAAGCTCAAGGACTACGAGCTTAATTACCCTACTCATGACTTGGAGTTAGTAGCAGTAGTTCATGCACTTATGCGTTGACGACATTTCCTTTAGGGTAGACCTTTCATTTTGAGGAGAGATCATCATAGCTTATAGCATATCTTCTCACAGCCAAACCTCAACGCTCGTCAACGGCGTTGGATGGATTTCCTATGTGAGTATGACATGGAGGTGCAATATATCAAAGGAAAGGAAAATGTTGTTGCAGATGCACTTAGTAGATGACGACATGTGCTTGCTTCATTGACATTACAGTCATATTTGAGAGGCAAGATTCTTGAGCATCTTCCAGAGGATAGGTTTTATGAGGGAGCTAGACAGATGTTGGAGTCACAGGGTTCATTAGAGGGCAGATATATAGGATGTATTTTAGAGATAGATGGTTTACTTTGGTTCCATAGGCGCATCTACGTGCCTAAGTCAGGTGATCTGCGTAGCTTCATCCTCACAAAAGCTCATCAAGCCCCATATGCAAAGCACACCTAGGCGTGAAGAAAATGCACGCTGATCTGAGGGAGTTATATTATTGGCCAGGTCTTCGACGGGATATAGCAGATTTTGTTGCATGTTGCCTTGAGTGCCAGAGGGTCAAGGTAGAACATTCTCATCTCGCAGGACTCTTACATCCCCATGATATTCCCGAATGGAAATGGGATGTGATCTCCATGGATTTCATAGTCGGACTTCCTATGTCTTCTTATCATCATGATGCCATTATGGTCACCAGTGGATAAGTTGACCAAGGTTGCGCACTTCTTGCCAACCAAGGTCACCTATAATGCATAGGCCATCGCCAAAGTATTTATGGAGGACATTGTTAGGTTGCATGGGATTCCAAAGACCATCAATGACAGGGATACCATCTATACTTCAGTTTTTTGGACTTCTTTTCAAGCTGCTCTGGGTACTCAGATTAATTTCAGCTCAGCATATCATCTAGAGACAGATGGACAGACAAAGAGGGTTAATCAGGTGTTGGAGGACATGTTGAGGATGTATGTGATGGATCAGCAGAAGAAATGGGAAGATTATTTGCATTTAGTTGAGTTTTCCTACAACAACAACTATCACAGTTCCATTGGTATGGCTCCTTACCAGGCTTTGTATGGATGACCTTGTAGGACACCTTTGAGTTGGGACGAGAATAGATGACAAAATTATTCGGGGCCGGCTTATCTTCGAGGATTTAGAGTAGTAGGTTGTTTTGATTAGGTAGCAACTTGAGCAGGCTAGAGCACGCCAGAAGGCATATGCAGACACCAAGAGGATTGATCGTCACTTCTCGGTGGGTGACAAGAGGATTGATCGTAGGCATATGCAGCTAATGCAGAAAATTATTAGCACTCTTAAAACAGAACACAAAAATGCAACTGCAAGTTTTGATCTATTTCTTATTCTTATTTGCTTGTGCTCTGCTAAATCAGAGAATACAATCTTTATAGAATAACAATAAACAAAGTCTTATTCAAACTCAAACTCAAACTACCCTATCTCTACTCTTCATCCTACAGATGGAAAACATATGCCAACACGTACACATATCATCTAATGTGTTGTCAATTACAAAATAACTTCCCTAAATGCTAGCTACAGAATCCTAAATGCTAACTACAGAATCCCTAAATATTAGGCTATAATTTCTGCATGTCTAACACTCCCACTTAGCCAAATATTTGTCAACCAACTTGTATCACATCGAATCCTTCTTTGCAAAACTCAAACTTATTTCTTGGTAATGCCTTTGTCAATGCATCCGCCACCATCATCTCAGTTGCACAGTACTCCATTTTGATAGTGTTGTTCTCAATTTGTTCATGGATGAAATGGTATTGTATCCCTATATGTTTAACTCTCCCATGATACTTGAATTCTTCATCATGGCTATGCAACTCTAGTTATCACACTTTAATATTGTTGGTTGGGATTGAGTAACCTCGATGTCTATGCAACAATCTTCTCAACCAAATCAATTCTTTTGCAGCTTGACATGTGTTATATATTCGATTACGCCTTTGCAGAGAGAGAAATAGATCGTTGTTTCTTACTTGCCCATGAAACTGCACCTCCACCAAGGATAAAACAGAACCTTGAAGTTGATCTTTTACTATCAACGTCCCCTGCCCAATCTGCATCACAATACCCAGTAAGTTGCAGAGAATTTTCTGAACTCCCACTGAATCTTATTCCATGTTTAGTTGTTCCTTGTAGATATCTAAAAATTCTTTTAACTGTTGCCCAATGTTGTGGTCTAGGATTGCTGGAATATTGGCTCACAATACTTACAACATGTGCAATATCAGGTCTGCTAGAAACCATTGCATACATTAGGCTCCCAACAACATTTTGATATGGAACCATACTCATATAACTTTCTTCTTCTTGTGTTTTGGGACACATGTCCAGTGAAAGTTTGTTTCCTACTTCCATTGGAGTACTTACTGGCTTGCAATTTTCCATCCCAAATTTCTTGAGAATGTTCCTAATGTACCTCTCTTGGCTAAGATGGATTTTTCTCTTCTCCCTATCTCTTAAAATTTGAATGCCCAAGCAATAATGAATCTCACCATGATCAGTCATCTCAAATTTTGTAGCTAATTGAGACTTAAACATGCCTAACATCTTAAAATCATTACTCATAATGATGGTGTCATCAACATATAAAGCTAAGATGACTAGAGACTCACCAATATGCTTTATGTAGACATTCGAATCAACATTGCAACTTACATATCCTTCATTTTGGAGAAACCCATCAATACACTCATACCATGCTCTTGAAGATTGTTTCAGTCCATATAATGTTTTTCTGAAGCTTGCATACTAACTGCTCCTTTCCTTCTTGTATGTAGCCTTCTGGTTGTTCCATATAAACTTCTTCTTTTAAGAATCCATTTAAAAATGTAGTTTTTATATCTAGCTGATGTACATGAAGATCCAAGGTTGTTGCCACTGCTAACAAAATTCTGATGGATGTTATCTTGACTACAGGAGAAAAGGTGTCATGATAATCCAAACCTGCAATTTGGGTGTATCCTTTTGCCACCAATCGAGCCTTGTAGTAGTCTATCGACCCATCAAACTTGTACTTTTGTTTGAATAACCACTTGCATCCAACCACTCTCCTTCCAGGTGGAAGAATCGTGAGTTCCCATGTCGATTTTTATGAGCGATTCATATTCAGCATTCATTGCTTGCCTCCAATTGCTTGCATAAATACTTTGAAGTGCTTCTTGAACACTGAGTGGTTCATCAACCTCTACACTAAGTGCATATGATTCAGATGCCTTTTGAGTGAGTTTCCGTAGTCTTGTTGATCTAAACTGGCTCTGCTCTCCTTGTTCATCTCCTATGGGTTGTGTGGCTGCAACTTGTAATGGTCTTGCTGGAGTAGAATTCTCATCCTCGGATTCTTCATCAGATCCGAAATCATAAGGCCTTGTTTCTGAATCCTTATCATTTTCCATCTCTGTTGATTTGTGCAAACTAAATTTTCGTCAAAAATGACGTCTCTTCTGACTAGAATCTCATGTGTT
Organism: Taxus wallichiana var. yunnanensis; assembly: GCA_018340775.1. Classification (NCBI taxonomy): domain Eukaryota; kingdom Viridiplantae; phylum Streptophyta; class Pinopsida; order Cupressales; family Taxaceae; genus Taxus; species Taxus wallichiana. The sequence continues at coordinate 737,508,158 of CM031235.1, read as the reverse complement.
ATAGGATCATAAATTCGATATCCCTTCGAATTCAAACTGTATCCAACCATTATACACTTCTTTCTTTTGTCATCTAGCTTCTTTCTTTCTTCATCTAGTATATGTGCATATGCTATGCAACCAAAAATTCTTAAATCATTGACACTTGGCTTGCTTCCATGCCATGCCTCATAAGGCATCTTCTTATGCAATGCAGTGATTGGCAACCTGTTTTGTATATATGTTGCACTGGAGACTGCTTCAGCCCAAAAAACATTAGATAATCCACTACTCTTAAGCATGCATCTAGCACTTTCAACAAGAGTCCTATTCCTTCTTTCAGCGACACCATTCTGTTGCGGTGAATAAGGAACAGTATACTCAAGTTTGATACCTTCTTTTGCACATAAAATTTTGAAAGCATTTGAGGTATATTCACCCCCATTATCACATCTGAGTCATTTCAAAGGTTTTCCTGACTGCTTCTCACCAAATGCTTTAAAAACCTTAAACATCTCTAATGCACATGATTTATTTTTGATAAAATAAACAAAGGTCATTCTAGAGGAATCATCAATAAAGGTAATAAAATACCTTGCCCCATTGTGTGACATTGTTTGCATTGCACCGCAAATATCTGAATGTACAAGTTCCATTTGCTCCTTAGCTCGTGTTGCTCCTTTCTTTGGGAAGGGGAATCTATGTTGCTTTCCTAAACAACAACCTTCACACACTCCCAACTCAACTAGTAGATGTAAATTAAAATCTTCCACAAGCTGCTCTGATTTTAATATTCAAAGCGAATGAGGATTTGCATGTCCGAATCTATGATGCCAAAGAACTGAATCAGATATTTCATTATTTGTTGTTGTTAACACCACATCAGTGTTCTTGCACATAACTTGTACAGATTGCCATCTCGATTCCCGTAGCAACAATTACTCCTTCAACATCCTTTAGGACACATTCCTTGCTGTCAAACTATACAATTATGCCAGCATTGGTAATTTTGCTCACTGATAAAAGACTTTTTACTAGAGCAGGTACATACCATACGTTCTGGATTTTCTTGTATCCACCATCTGGCATTTGTAATGGAATATCTCAATTCGATCATCTCACATTTCTATCATCTCCAAGATTGACAGTCTTACTCTTGGGTGCTTCTGTATATGCCATAAACCAACTTCTCTCAGGTGTCATATGCGTTGAGTTGCTCCTAAATCTAAATACCAGCAATTAGAAACATCAGAACTTGGGGTTGTGACAACCGCAAACAAATTTTCTTGGTCATTGCTTGAGGTCATGTTAGCTTCAACAACCTTCCTTTTCTTTACCTCTTCTACCCATGCTAACCACTTTCGGCATTGTTTCTTAAAATGCCCAGGAGCTCCACAATGAAAGCAATTTCCCTTATTTTTCTCCTCCTTTGTGTCTTTACCATTCTTTGAGACATTGGACTAGGAGGGATGAGATTTGTTGTCACTCTTCCTTTTTGCTTTGCCCTTATATCTTGCTGAAAACAATGTTGTAGGATTCTCATCATTCATGCCCCCATCCTTCCTTCTGATTTCTTCTTGAAGTAGTGCTACTATTACTTTTGTCAAATCCAAATTAGATTGGGTGCTTAGCGCTACTACCAGTCCAGAATAGGATTCTGGCAAACTCCCAAGAAGTGACATAACAACATCTTCTTCTGCAATCACTGATCCACATGCTGCCAATTGATTTTTGAGAGATTTAAACTGATTTGTGAAATCTGATATTTTTGTGTTTCCTGCATCTTTAACTGAAAAAATCTTCTTCTAAGATATAATCTTGTGCTAACATCATTTGATTCATATAACTTGATTAATTGATCCCAAGCTTCCTTTGCTGATTTTGCCTCACTTACATGTAAAAGCACATTATCACTCAAACTTAAAAGTATACAGGAACGAGCCCTACCTTCCTTTGACTCCCACTTACTGATCAGATCTACATCCTGGGTGGGTTTAGTCTCAGTCCCTTCAACTATATTGAGTAGATCCTTGTTCAAAGCACAACATCTTCATTCTGAGCTTCCAGAGATTAAATCCAACACCATCAAATCGTTCTACCATCCTGTGAGGATCTCCTGCAACAAATGTGGCCATATCTTTGTCTTTAAACTTCTGATACTTCTCTACAGCAGCACTTCACCAACACTGCTCTGATACCATGAAAATTATTAGCACTCTTAAACAGAACACAGAAATGTAACTACAGGTTTTGATCTATTTCTTATTCTTATTTGCTTGTGCTCTGCTAAATCAGAGAATACAATCTTTATAGAATAACAGTAAACAGAGTCTTATTCAAACTCAAACTCAAACTACCCTATCTCTACTCTTCATCCTACAGATGGAAAACATATGCCAGCACGTACACATATCATCTAATGTGTTGTCAAATACAAAACAACTTCCCTAAATGCTAGCTACAGAATCCTAAATGCTAACTACAGAATCCCTAAATATTAGGCTATATGGAGTGGGTTGTTCATTTTTATATTTAATTTTAAATTTGGTGTTCATTTGACTTTCAAATATTTAATGTTTATTTAATTGGTCAATATTTTTTTAAGCTAGACAAATGTCATTTTATTCAGATTAATTGAAAATTGGTAGAAGAGGTCTTGAAGTTATTAATTACTCTAAGAGATGAAGTGTAATGGAGTGGGTTGTTCATTTTTAGATTTAATTTTAAATTTGATGTTTGTTTGACTCTCATACGATAATTTCAAGTTTTTTTTTGGTTTGGAAGAGATTGCATAGATATCCACGGTAAATTGGAGATTAAATATAGTTGATTTACACTTTATGAATAAGTTTACATTTACATGGAACAATCCTGGCTTGCACTCAGTAAGACTTAATCCTTGGTGGGCTTATTCCAAACCATTCATTTGCACCAATGAATCAAGGACCTTTTGGTAATGTAACCAAAAATTGATAATAAAGATATTGAAATTACTAATCAATGTAGTATGTGAAAAATCTAAGATAAAAATCTTTAAATTATTATCTCAAATTTATAAATATATTAAGATGTTTCTACTAATTTATTTATGAGATAAAAATGAAACATTTCCTAAATACACTTGAAAGACATTTAATTATTTTGTTTGATTTTTTAGAGTAATAAACAAGACAAATGGAATAAATCTCCTCCGCTTCCCAAACATCGATTTATTTGATTTTCTTTTTTGTCATGACTATTTAAAACATATTGGATAGAGTTATCAAAGAATTTTTTTACGCTTATTATTGGAAAAATATCGATGCATTTACACTGAGACTCCAAGAAATAACGCTAAGTGGAACTCTTTTGAGAGAGGCACAACATGAAATGGAGATGCTTATATGACAAAACAATTGGAAGACCCTAGACAGATCATTATGCACACTAAGCGCAAAACAAGAAAAAGGCTAACAAAGATATTACATAAGAGAAGGTAGACAAAAACAGAGGGTGAAATGAAGGGAAAATATAATGAGGCAAAAAACTGTTTGAGGGATTTGTGCACTATTTACCAACAATTTTCAAGAGCTATAAACATGTGATCTACTAAAATATTTTAATCTTTTTGCACCATTTCAAAATAAATTGATTTGATTGATACATTTTTGAAAGGGAATGTTAAAACATTTATGACTTTTTATGATTGGTAACATATATGGAAATCAAAACTAAAGTTCAACTGGTCAAGTCCCACAAATATCAAGGGGGTAAAATTTTTATAAGAGGGGTGGGGGTGATTTTATGTAATGGGGACATATGCTACATTGGTAATAAAGCATAAAAGGAAGGTGATTTTACGACTATAGGTATAGTTTGTATTGTATAATAGATATGAACTTAGGCCTTTGGTGAGCACAATAACACATGCACAATACTCGAAAGATAAAGAAGTTGTAATAGTAATGTTATCAAAATTTATATTGTATGACATGTTTACAATAGAAAAAAATAATATCATGATGCACGTATGTTAACTCCTCGAATGTATTTTTCAAACATGTTTCTATGGGCATTCTAGCATTTAGCAATTACTTGAGTATTTAATACAAATATTAATCACTCATGTATTTAGCTCTATTTGTATCTCATCAAGTAGCTAATCACTCATGTATTTAGCTCTTTTTGTATCTCAAGCAAGTAGCTATGCATCCTCAAGTTAAATCATGTCACTCAATCATTTTAATGTAAACAAAAATTACTATTTTTTCCCTCATTTGTATACAAATTGAATATTTTCCCAAACATTCATAAATCTCTTTTGAATATATTTGAACAAAAACCCTAACAACAAACTAGTGTAACAAGTAACCAAGAAATGACATTAACATTATGGCTTACATTTTTGATAAAGTTCCCATACTTTTAAAACTTATATTGAACAACTAATCTGTTAGGAAACCATAAACTTTGCAGCAATGAATAAGCGAGAAAGTTGAATAACAAAACAACAATTTACAGAGATAGAGATAAAAGAAATATACAAAATACCAAACATGCAAGAGATGAACACCAAATTTACGTGGTAAAACCCCAACTAAGTGCCTAGGAAACATCCACGGTGCAAGATATCAAGCTTTTATTAACTCAAGATGAATAGATTACATGTGAACTCATTATGAGCTACTTTGGATCTCCACAAAAATAAATACACCTAATTGGCGAAGTATAGTTAGGATTCCTCCTCCTAAAAATAGAGTGGAAAAACATCATTAGGATTTTCCTTCCTAAAAAAGAATTCGGTTGAATTCATCTTTTTAGAAATAAGGGATTGACTCCTTAATTTTTTGCCAGGCTCGCCCCGAACCCCCACCAGGAGGCTTGGACCCTCTCATGACAAGAGTGAGGAAAGTCCCCCACACTCTCCCTTTAGGAAGTGAGCTACTAACAGTTTGAACTTCATTTTTACGTAATGCTTATGTCAATATGCTCGCATTTTCATTCATAATAAAAACTCTTAAATACACCATGTAAATTTGTGTAGTAAAGAAAATACTAATATGATAGTGCTTTTTACAAAACAAGTTTTTGGTTGTTTGCAAACATCAATACAATAAGTCATCTCGTATGTATTTTCCTATTTTTCAAGTATATGAAATAAGAAATTTAAACTCTAAATGTGATTCCTTATTAGTGCTTCCTATTTTTACTATTGAACGACCCATTATATTAATTAAATTATAAGAGAGTTACAAAAGTAAGGACGACCGGATAACTCGGGATCCCACAAAAAACCACGAAACAAGAAACACCACAAAGATAGATACAAGTACTACATTAAAAACCAGAGAACATTATACTCATTTCGTCGCTCCGAGGGGAGGAGGATAATCCTTCCTCGAATGTAAGAGTGCTCCCTATTTTTCAATAGAGCTTTCCTTGAATAACATTTTGTCTTGTAGTTGTTTATAGGATGTTATGTAATGGACACAAGTTATCACTATAAGAGCTAGCAAGTTTACTAAACACGTGCCATCATCCATGGCTCCATCAAGATAAGTTAAACACATGCCATTTAAACCATATATCGTGTAATAGCTTTCACAGCTTAACAACAATCTCCTTAATTTACAACAAAATACATATATTAAGAAAAACACACCACATTTGGTCATGTTATTAGTACCACCATGACGGGATACTATTTTTTTTTCTTTGTTGGGCATTAATTATAGAGTGGTGGGGCAGTGGGATGCTAGTGGCTAATTAATTTGATTATGATGGCTTTGTCTAAAGTGGGAAACCTAGTTTCATGAAGACTATAGTTTAGCTTTGGCAAATGTTATATTTCTTTAGCTTTTTATTGGTGCATTTTATTTATTTCATCATGAGGCTTCTATTTTATTGTGATTTATTGTTTTTCTTTCATTTTTATTCCTCTCTCCTGTGGAATGTTTCCCACATGCATGAAATCGAGTTGGCTTTAGGCACGGTTTTCATGGTTGGTGCTTTGTGAGGATGCATTTATCGTTCTGCTACTCTCCCTGCCTGTGTTTGAATGGGAGCTTGGAAGGCTTATGGACATCCACAAAACTTAACTTGGGACCGCCCTATTATATTGTATGCAAAGGCGTCAACTTTTTGGAAAGCACCTCAAGCGTTTGAGCAGAGTTTAGGCGAGTCTGCAATTTTCCCTGTCGGAAGCAGAAAAAACAATTACAGTTGTTCAATCTTTCATCCTTGTCTTTGGATTACATCACCACATCTTGAGGCAGATCTATCCCTAGGTGCTGAACAATTATTGTTTAATTTTTCCCATCCAAAAGTCTAAGGAATGTAGTGGAATGAGCCCGTGAGTAGTCCTTAGTGTCAAAGATTGCATTGTGTTGGAGAAATGAAGACCCTTTGACAGCTACTACTGCCTGCGTTTCCTGTTCCCTAGCAAATAAATGTTAATTTATTCTTATCCTGGTCTTCCACAGGTATGGCTTCAAAAGATGAATATTTTCTTCAAATTCTATTTCCTCTATCTTGTCCAACTCTTATAGAATTATGAGAAATTTAGAGAGCCAACTCCTAACACACGAGTTTTAAAATTTCTCCAGGATCTCAATCTCAATGTCTTGCTTCATTATTTCTTTTGTCAACTTTTCTTGTAAGGCCTCCCTCTTCCTTTTTTGTCCTGAATAGTATTAGGGCCTCTACTATGGGTTAAAGGAGCTCATATCATTCTTGTACCAACATTTATTTGGCCGATATATTTTTCTGTGAAACAGCTGGCCAACTATCCTTCAGTGTAATTCTTAGTCACTTTTGCGGAGTATGTTGGGTTTAAATTTTACCCTCATGTGTTGATGAGGAATCAATTATTTAGTATGTTAACTGTAGCTATTTAATATTTATTAGTCAAATCCATATAAAAAGCGGCTTAGTGGAATTATTCAAAAGATAGATAGAAATAAATTAAAAAGATGTGGAAAGTTTGAAGATGGTTGAAATGATATCATCATTACCATAGAATAATGCTCAAACCTTCTGCTGCCATGTATGTTTTTTTGGGTTGCAAATAACATCTCATAATGCTGATGCTTTACTGTAGATGTAGGAAAATGACTGATTTTTATTTAGGTCATTAATCTGATGGAGGGATAAATATGCTAGAATTTAATTAGTCCAAGGATTTAAACCATGATGGAGTGGATAGTGAGAACTAAGTGATTAGATCCCATTACCTGATTAAAAATGTTTATAAATGTCTGGTCAATTAATAATCTGCTCTTAACTTGTCTTTGAAAACCTTCACAATTGTCGCCACATGGCTCCCACATAAGATTTGATATTCAGTTTGATGTCTCAACGGAAAAACGAGTTGGTAGATCTTTTCCACGTGAGTTGCATTGGTTTTGTCGTAGTTTTTAGTGTGATTTCTTTCCATTTGTAATTGAACATAGGCAATCTTCCATTTTCTGTCTTGAATTCACATGTTGACATATTCATTAGTTTCTCTCTGATATGACGCCAATATGCAATGTTTCTTGTGTGTGATTCATTTGCTACAATCTTTACCCATCTTCTTTTGAGATGTGTGTGATGTTACCCCGTCTTGCACCCAGAAATCTGTCTCTCGTTGGCTTTGAATGCAGTTTCAATAATTTATGAGAGTTTGCATTGTTAGTTGTGTGTGACTCATTTGCTGCAATCTTTACTCAGAGGACAATGAAGCCATGGCCATAAAACAAGCCAAATATTATGAATTCTCAAGAGGTAGTAATGATCTTTTAAAACTAATCCATACATATAGGGAAACGTCATGTTGTCTTACTAAACACATCTTCCAAGATTTCAAAATCCCATGCAATTGTTCACTTTTTAAAAACCTAATCTAAAGACTTAAGTATTCACTTACCAATGTGCATAATTTCAATGATAATTTTTTTTGTATTGTCCGAAAGTAATATCTTTTTAATTAAAGAATAAAGATAGTGTTGCATGTTCTCTATATCCTCAATATCATTATAGTTGAAAATGAGACCCTCTCCAGTCAAAAGTTTTGATCAAAAAACCAATGACAAGCTCAAAGGTATGTTATTTTCTAGTTTGAATATGCACCACCTTAGACCGTCAAATTTAATCCCTTGCATAGGCCGTTGTACCAGTCATCGAATGATTAGATCTTTGCAACCTGTATCCCATCAAATTTTTATGAGGTTTGTGCCAACGATTCCTATCCACTAAGAAAGTTTGACATAGTGCATGTCATTGATTGTTGCCACGACTCTCTCTTGCCACTTATCATCAATCGGGTCTCAATATAGTTTGAAAAGCACGTAGTTTAGTCAAAACACACGACGATTATAGATCACTAATGCCATCCATTGTTCTCTCTCTATAAACTATGCAAGCTTTGGTGACTGCCACTTATAAGCAATCAATTAGATAACAAAAACCATGACAACCGATTAGCAATCGAGTAGTTCACCAAATGCTAGAGGGCTGATGTCAACAAAGTTTTATCTCCAACCTTTTGTCATTGATTAGAAAGGAGAAAATTCCCAAATTTGAATCCCTTCAATTGCTCAAACCCCTTTGATCCATGCCACTTGCCATTAATTAGTTACATGCAATGTTTGGAGACTTGGAGGTGAAATAAAAAGACTAAGGGAGTACCTGTGCACCGATTAGTGCCACTTGTCTCAAATCCAATCATTATCAATTCAAAAAAATAAATAACTCATCCTTGATTGTGATAGTCTATCTTGCAGAAATAGAATAGAGACGAATAAACGCCTCTTGTCCAATTTAAGGAAAATTCAAGCTAACAATGGGTAACTCCTTCAACATTCTACCTATATAGGATCAGATATAGTCTTTGTACCTATATTTTAATCAACTACTCAAATTCAAGAGTCATCACAATATTTAAAATTCTTCAAGCCTTAAACTCTAAAATTGTTTACCAATTCTTAGATAAAAACCAAAATAACATGATTTTTAATCAACTCAACATCATTCTCAAGTAACTATATAACATCAAAAAAGTACTCGTGGTGCACCGTAACCCTTGTTGTGACTACACACCACATTTTCCCATTACAAACCATATTGATGGCAAGTACTTTTTCCCCAAAACTATACAAAAACAACTATTCACCGTGTTCTAGAAAACTATGCACAAAATTATGTCACATAATAGTTGTCACCAAACATAGATTTGTTTTTCTTCATGTGCCGAGAGGAATAACAAATGTTGCTAAATGACTTTCAATTTTTTTAATTTAGATATTAATGTTTTCTATAAGTTAAAAATGAAGATTTAAGAAGATATTATATGAATTGTAAAGGAGTACCGAATACACCTCTAAAGGAGAAATGATAAATCTTTTTTTTTAAATGAGAAATAATATTTTATGATTTGAAGGTCATAAATCTTAAAATTAATAAAATGTACATTGTCTTATAGATTTGGATCATGTTGTTTATGTATGTAATCTCTTGAGGCTTATGAAGTTCGTTGAACTTGGAAGTTAGACCTAATATTCTTAAAATTATTTGTATATGAAGATTTCAAATTTAGTGTTCTTTAACAAAGTTGAAATGTCTCACAAATAAAGGAGACTAAACATATCTAATTCTTGTACCAAATGAAGCTCCTCAAGGATCCATGTGAATCTCTACAAAAACAATAGTACCTTTCACAAATTGCATAGTAGATAGGGCATTTGAATTAAAAATGTTCTTCACTTTCAAGGTCTAGAAAACAAAATTAGCATATACGGTCATCTTGTGGGAGGTTATGATCAAATTCCATCTAGAGTTGATGGAAAAAAACCCAAATCAATTGAAAGGGATCCTTAAGCATGATGAAAACGTCTTCTTCATGTATTTGGGCACTTGATTTTGATCCTCATGAAAGCATAAACAAAATTGGAAATAATGAAGAAATTTTAGTTTCAAAGGGTTTTTGGGATTAAACCATGTAGCTTTCAAATAAGATTTATTGGTCTCTTCATGAATGCTTATGTTGATTTCATGTTTAGTGTGTCGAGAAGAATGAATAATAATAAATAAAAAAACCTAATAGGAGGGAGTCTTTCTATATTGTTATCCAACTTCTAGAGGATAGTCGTAAATCTTGCATACCGATTAACTAAAAATGAGTATTTTAGATAGTTAATATAAGAAGTACAACAATAAATCACACACACACACACACACATGCATAAAGTAAATGACCCAAGAAACTAAGTACATAAAAATGTGAAACCCTAATTAACAAGTAGGGTTAGAAAGAGCTTAGCTAATTAGATGAGCTTGTTGGATTGTGTTGAGAGATGATTGGAGAAACAGGAGGAGGAAGAAGGCGCAGAGGTCTAGGAAAGTGTATATCTGGGCAATCTGAGTGGACTGGGACGCCTAGATAGGTATTGGGGCACTTGTGGGAGCCCTAGTATGAGATATAAGGGCTTTAGTCCGTGAGAAAAGTTCTATAACCTTCCTTTGAGGTGTCACTTGATGGTTTCCTACCTTCACTTCCTGTCGCACTAGTTTTGCTGGACTATGCAATATGTCGCTAGAAATCCGAAACGAAGATGAGACCTAAAAAACCCCAAGACGAGCATCAAACCCCTAAAAAAGTAAAGATGCATTTGAAGGGGTCAGATAGTCCTCAGTGGCCACAATGGTGGACTTACTAACTAAGTGTTGCACTACATCTCAGACCTGATGTAGTTTTATGTGCTTATGTGTGCAATCATGCCCTAGGTTCTCTTGTGTCAGTCACACTTTTTGAAAGTAGCGAGCAATAACTATGTGTAAAAATGTAATAGAATGGTGGATGGAATAGAATAAACTTCCCTCCTATGTAGTGTGATGCAAATGAACCAACCTTGTGCTTTATGATGGAGCTAGATGGATGCACATGGAGCCTTTGATGGATGCAACCTTAGGTGAAGATAGTAGTGCTTAGTGCTTGGTCCCTCATTATGGTCTCATAACTTGACATTTATATGGTTCTCTTGTTATAATTTCATAATTAACCTTGAAGAGGTGACCACCAAAATATAGAATGCTCAAGCAACTAGAAAATGCCCAAAAGAGGTGGGAAAGTGAAAATAGGATCAAGACGCCACGATGGAACCGGGGCACCTATGGGTGCCCAAGATACTATCTCGGGTGTCTCGGTCAAGGCTAAAATGACATAAAATGACAAAAACAGACTGAGAAAGTATGTGTTGAAGGTCAGCGATGACGAAAAAAAGAAAAGTAAAATGGCCAAAAGACGGGGGTTAATTATTAATTTCTTCACTCAAAAACCATATGAATAGTAGAATGAGACCGAGACTAAATAATGTCTAAAGTGCATGCTTTTTTGTCTACACATACCAACAAGATTTTCATCTTTGTTTGACAAGTTGCATATAAGATTGAAGTGTCAAACACATATACCTATTCGACTATAGAAAAATATGCCATGCATCAAAGCCTGGATGCAAAGTAGTGATAATATAGAAAATTAAATAGATAAATAATGGAGATTTCTTGAACTTAGAAAGAATAATTGAGCGAGGAATTGTTCTTTTGGTTCAAATGTTCTTTGACAACATGAAGATGGAAAATCAAGTTTGATACATTTAAACTCATTATGTCTTACGTATGGACCCTTATCCTCACATCCATTTAACAATGTGGGAGTAACTAATGTATAATGGAAAAGTCAAATCTTTGTTTGGATATCTTGAAATTGAACTGAAAAGATTTTCTTTCCAAGGATTTCAATGATGGATATCCTTTACAAAAATATTACTTCTATTACAAGTACAAGACTAAAAGGTGGATACAAAACCACACCCAAGTAGGTGTAAGAGTTCACCACCTCGACCTATTTTATTTGTACGTGAAATTGATTACTGATGCTACCTTTTTGGTTACATTAAATCGATACCTTTTGTTTTTTACAATATTTACTTCAAGGCTAGTTTTAGATCACAAAATCTACTCAATACATAAAGCTTGTATTGAAGCCATGTACTTCAATGTGAAAGCAAAACAATGCCATATGTAAATAATTAAAAAGTAATGAAAATATCAAATAGATGATAACCACTCATTCCACCCAAAGTGTGGAGATAAGATCCTCTAATTCATCAATAAAGAACCCAAAAAGTGTAGGTGAGAGTGGAAAACTTTGTTTCACACATATGGTAGTATGGATGTTATTTATGGTGCCCATTTTGTTTGGTCCATTAGTGAAGTTGTTTGGCTCACATAGAGCCCACTAGGGATCAATTATTGCTAAATGGAAAGGCCCTCGACACCTCACACTTGACACGAGAGAGTCAAGTAGTTGAGTCCAGATTGTTCCCTGGGTGATTTTGACAGTGTGGATACCCCTTATTCATAGTTGTTTAGCTAAAGATTCTCATTGATTTATTTTGTACACTTACTCAATATTGTAATTTTGTTATATGTTTCCTCCTAAACATGGGCAAAGAGGCTGAAAATCTCTGAAAGTTAGTGCCCATTGTAATGTTTCGACATTCAATCAAAAAATATGCCCAAAAATCATCTCATATAAATTCATTACCATGGAAATTACTAAATCGGAAAGATCCAAGTCTATAAGCCTTTGATTTAAAATATTCCTTGACATTGTACCAAATTACTTACAAAAGTCTACAAAACAACAATATACCTTTTGTTTATTAGCATTTGTTTCCTCAATAATGGAAGAAAGAGCGAATATGTGATCACTTGTTTGGTGATTCCTTTTAAATATTACTTGACCTTTTTCCTGAAATCATTATGTATCTACCCACTTAGAGATATAAACACCTAGCACATTAGAAAAATCCTTAGCCAAAATATACCCAATCATGGTAGCCCCCTAGTTGAAGATAATCTATATATTTGAAGATGCAATGAATAATATGGGATTTATAAGTTGGTGGTAAGACCATGATGAACAATAAAATTACAAATAATAGAGATATGGACATCAAGATCATATAAACTATGATGGAGGGATTAAACCTTTAACATTTCTACATCTTGCACTTTACATGGCCTTGAGGACTTTTTTTTTTATATATAATTCCATTTAAATGGTTTAGAATTCACTTGGAAGGGGGTTGATTGGGAACATCATAAAGAGATGACATGTGTATATCGTATATGGGGGTCGGTAATGACACAAACATTTTTTTGCTAAAAATGATCTCTAAAATGACTTGGGATTAGACCAAATTTGTTGTAGGATAGTTCTTCATTTTTATACAAGTATTGTGGTATTTTATTTTTAAGAATAAACCTTATGTACTTATTGAAAAGATTGGCTTTAGATGGTATTTTGATCATACTACACTTAGTTAACTTGTCTAAATTTTTACAATCCACATCATACCAATCATTTCAAGGAAAACAACCATGGGTATTATGGATTCGGGTAATATGAATGGAGTGAGGAAAGGCATTAAGAATGTTAACCATAATGCCTTGGGATGGCCCATTAGATCTCTCCACTAGGTCTAAAGTCTCACAAATTCTCATGAGGTTATTTTTTGAATATTTGTGTAATTCTCTTCATGTGCATGACGTGTGTGTGGTCAAAATGAATAGTGGCATGTTGGTGAGATCCCACAAGAAGAGCTTATACTAGGTTTGGAAAGTGGTGTACAAAAAGAGAGAATACAATTATATGTGAGAGATGGGGTAGAAGTTAAAACATATAGATCATATATATTGAAAGAAAAATATTTAGAGGATATTACATAGGCTCCTACACTTGCTCCACTAGGATGAGTAAAATAAGCAAAGCCTCTAGATTTAGGAAAGTGTCTCGTATGATTTAGAATAAAAAGGTCATGAGATTCTCCCAACTTGATTATAGGCGTTTCACATAAGAATTAATGGTAGAGTTTATAAAATATCCGTTGAGGCCTTATTCGTGATGATCAACTTCATAATTCATCAATGATTTTGTTTAAGGTGTTTTTCTATTGTTGTTAATAATGTTGAAAGTACCAAAAACTCAAATAAAATAGGGTTTATAATTAATTTGTTTGATAATGATAAGATAAATCACAATAATGATATATTGAATACAAGAGGGATAGGAAGGTCTTGCTCTACATGATAGGTAGCCCAAGCAATGGCTATAGTAATATCCAAGTCTATGAAGTAATCAAACCATAATTGCTCCATTTTGTCATGTTTTTCACGTATAATTTCATGTTGATTATTGATGTCTTTGATTTTTGGTGTGAAAGAAATGACACACAGGATGAGCTTGTGTGCGATATCAAATTGCTCCCACATAAAGGGCTACTCGATGATTGAGAGCTCATATATGTTGGAGATTGGGTGCGAAGGACTTGGGATAGTCATCTACATAACATACATCTTGCAAACAACTTGTTAGACCAAAATCAGATTGATATAAATATGATAATGCTAAAAATGATTAAAAAGGACAGGATCGACGATGATAGGGGCTAAAATGATATTTTGATAAAATATTGATAAAGCTCGACAAATAATTGATGCCAGAGAAAGTGACAATGGTAAGGTAAAATAGAGGACTCTAGAAGCACGTGGAATCCAAAAACAAAGTTTGATTGCAAATAAAAGGCTAATGAAGGAAAAAGAGGTGAAGAGACCAATCGATGATGATCGAGGATCGACAATGATATCTGTGGATATTGCAAATATTGTAAGGATTGGCTAAATGAATAAATGAGAGACATAGCTATAAGGGACTATGAAAGAGGGTGTAGATGACTAATTAAATATTATAATGAGTACAAAAACAAGATTAATAAAGGTAAAATATGTTATACTAACCTTGAGAGATGTTTTGAAGGTGATAGAGCTCCCAAGAAGGTTGACTAGTGATCTGATGATGCTTTTTAAGACTTTGGTAGTAGGGTATTCATGATATTGAGAGTAATGACGGTGTTTGCAGGTGTAGCGATTGTCCTAACATCCAGATTTTGACTAAATAGGAAATGGAGGAAGAGGTTGGCTAAATAGAATCAATGATGTTTGTAACGATCGTCGATTTCGTCGATTTTTCCAGAGAGGTTAAAACCAATAAAGGGAAGAATGGAAAATGGTTAAAACCACTTTCCATTCATGGATTTAGGTTGTTTTAGGATGGTGAGAGGTTAGGGATTTGGGTAGGAAGAGGTTATGGGGTTAAGATGGGTAGGGTAAATTAGGCTAGGTTGGTTTTAAGTGGTTAGGGTAGGGTAAATGAGATTTACACGGGTAGTTTAGGATTTACGATGGTAATTTTAAAGTGTACTTAGGATAAAGATGATAATGTGATTAATGTGTGTTGGGTCACCTAGGGGTGAAAAGGAGGTGTAAATGAGATTTACGGGTAGTTTAGGATTTACGATGGTAATTTTAAAGTGTACTTAGGATAAAGATGATAATGTGATTAATGTGTGTCGGGTCACCTAGGGGTGAAAAAGAGGTGTCTACATTTGCCCCTTTTTGTTGATTTATTTGTAGTGCAGGTTACGAGACAAAAACTAGTGTGAGGATGCCCCATTTTTTACTAATGATATTGTTCCCCCTCAAGCCAATGAATAAATATGTTGGTCATTAGATTGAAGAGAGTTGGATTGTTTGGATAGGTTTTCTTTAAGATGCTTCATGCTTTGATTATAGTCTGAAATGACCATCTTTGGGGGTTTGTAGAGATGGTAGTAATCTTGGAACAATTGAACATTATAGGACTCGAAGGGCAACACTAATGTGGAACACCTACAAACAAGTGATTTTGGAGGACCACTATATGGAGAAGATCCAATGGGAACACTCTCATGAGGATGTGTGAAGCCATGGGACCAAAGGGTCAAATGCAACATCTATGGGGTGTGCAAAATTCGATATATGGTCAAAAACAAAGTTTTATCAAAATGTTGGGAATCAAAGAAAAATTATATAAGATTTTGATAGTATCATGATTTGATAAGAGAGGTCTAGGTGACTAAAATAGATAAGATGTGCAAAAATGGTTGAAATCACCGGTGATTATGGATCACTTTGGCATTTGTGATAGCAAATTGGAATCGATTTAGGATCGCCACCTATTCAAAAAATGAAAAATATATAAGCCAATTTTGGGTGCATTAATGGATCATTTGCAATGTTTCTTTGTGTGATTTGAGAGCTCTTGCTAGTTGTTTTTGAGTTTTTTTAGAGATGGAGGTGAGCAGAATGCAAGAAGAGGCGTGGACTAGGAGAGGGGTAGTCAGGTTTGATTTTGTTGTTCGTTTTCTATTTTTTATGTTTTATTTTATTTTATCTTGGGAGGGAACACGATCGATTGGTGGCGATCGGGTGGATCATCGTCGATTAATTCAATAAAAATGCCGTTGATTAGGAATCAACAACGATTTGTTTGATTTTTGATTAAGTTCTTTAAGTGGTGTGTTTTTTTTGTGTTTTGTGGTGAGAGATACTATTTATCTTCATGGAAAAGTCTCGTAGATGTTTTGGAGGATTAGGGGGGATGTCATAGATGCAGAGTGGGCCCATTTGGTGGCTATTGGTTTAGGAGGATTCCACCACTTCCAGTGGATTTCTCAAGATGTAGATTTGATGGTGGCTTTGATAGATAGATAGATGGGAGCCAAACACAGAGAAATTCTAGTTCTGTAACAATGAGATGACCATCACATTGGAGGATGTATACAATATCTTGAGATTACCAATCCAGGGTGAGAAGATAGTACTTGAGATCACACTCAAATGATGCCCTAGAGATTGGATACAGCAAGGGGATTTCATATTGAGACTTATTATGATGCAAAGGTTTTGGGTAACTAGTTGATGTCAGTGGTGATGTTGGTTATTTCATGTTATACATTGCCAAATTCAGGGGGTGGAATATTTCATTTGACACTTATGGGTGTTGTTTATGCTATTATGGAGCACCATACAATATATGCATGGGGTTGTGTACTATTGGATCAGGTATACCATGGGATTTGGATGTTTGTGATTAAGAGGAGGTATGGGTTGGATGTGGGGTTCTTACTACATTGTTGGGCATATGAGCATATAGCTGTTGTGAGGCCACTAGGATTACCTTGAAGGGAAGGAGACTCAACGAATTATGTGGTGGGATTCATGAGGTGGGGATTTGATTAGATGAGTGATGATAGGGTGAGAGAGAGAACATACGTACTACGTTGATCGATTACAAAATTTATTTGTGGATGACATAGTCCTGGAGGCCATATGTGGTATTCCCTACATGGACATGAATGAATGCGAGTTGGAAGGAGTTTGAGGTGGGTATGGTGGATTTAGGGGAGGAGGGTGGAGATGATAGAGGTAATTCAAATTCCTCATGTGCGAGAAGGCAATTTGGGTTTTTGCAATAGATACTAGATGAGTCGATTGTCTATTGGTAGGATGATTCAGAGAGGGACTTTTCTATGCCAATAGTAGATGAGGGAGGGAAAACCGAGGAGGCAAGGAAGCCAAAGACAATAGATGTAGATGATGTTGGGGTGGTGGAGGGATTTAGTGAGTGGTGGACACAACAATGGGTCGCTCATGGAGATAGAGTGGGGAGGAGACAAAGGGGTGGAGAGGTAGAGGAGGAGGGTGATGGTGGGGAGGATCGGGCCTAGTTGCGGGCATATTTTGATGCCTTACATGATTGGAGAGAGATATGTTGGTGGTCAAGCGTGACACCATTCACGAGGAGTGAGACATGTTGTAGTAGGAGAGAGAAACTAGGCACACTTAGAGCTTGATACCTATCAACAATAATGAGATAGATATCTCGGCAGTAGAGGAGGCATTGCGGGTGAAGTATGAGTAGGTGGGGACAACTTCAGAGGCTATTATGAGTGTCTCCCAAGGAAGCAAGGCCTAGTATAGGGCATTATATAGTGTTAGGCAGACAGGAGGGAAAATGGGGCCTCTTGGTTTTGTGATTTTTGAGTAGTATTGAGCATTGAGCAAGGAGATGAGAGACTATGAGTGTTTAGTGACAAAGTGTCTACCCGTGTAGTGTGTTATATATGAGAGTTTTGAGAAAATTAGCATAGATCGGCTCGTCGGGACACTTTAGCGAGCACTTTGGGAGTGTCACACATCCTTGGAGAGATACAAGGCCGATGGAGGAGCCACATGAGGCTAGGGTAGCGAGTGAGTATTTTATTTTGATTTTACCACATAGCATGTGGATTTTTGTATATGACTCAGATGTAGATAAATTTTTATATGGGCCCTTTAGAGGCATTTTGTACCAATATTATTGATGATACATATAGATGACCATGATTTTGGATTTATGTGTTGTTGATTTACTTTGATGTTGATGTTGTATATGAGTTTGTGATGAGATGTTGAAATATTGGATAATTTAGATATATTTGATATGATGTTAGATGTGGTTTTGACATGGTGTTTAGATGTGATTTTTGATGTTGATATCGAATGTTGATGCGATGTGATTTAAATGTAGTGATCTTGTGATATGTATTGAAATGTACTTTAATCATGGTTTAGAATAAATGTAAAATGTTTCCCCTTGAACTAGATTTGATGCATATATGATTTGATGATAAAAAATATATGTATGACAATACACTTTAAGGCCTTGTAACATATTCTAACAATGATTAGTCACATGTAGTATCATTGATATAGATAGAAATGAGCTTATGTACCTTCTTACAACATGGGAAGGGTCGACATGTAATCGGTATGGGGGAGTAGGTTCTCCTTTTGATGGCTTTGTAGGCTTATGCCCCAGCTAGATTTTTGTTGCACAAACTAATTGATGCAGGAAGCTTTCGTAGGATGCTTTTAACATTTTTACTATGAAGGATGATCAATACGGGAAGAGTTTTTGTAATGATATGGGTAACCATCCTTCGAGGGAGTGGTATATGATTTTTTATTTTATTTTTGATAAGCATCCTTCGAGGGATTGGTCTATATTTGCTTGAAAGTTGTCCTTTGAGGGATCAGTCTGTATTTTGATAATATGATTAATAATTGTCCTTCAAGTGATCAAGCTATATTTTTTTGATAATGTGAATTTGAATGTATATTTTTGACTTTATTTTTAAGTGAGGTAGGCCTAATAGAGACACTTAAAGAGGGGAAAGGTGTGTACAAACCACACACGTGATCCTTTAGCATGTTTTCAATCGATAGATAAAGGGTACATGAAAGTAATGATCGCGGGGTTCCTATTTATGGAGGAACTTGTCCATGTGGAAGATGCGATGAATATAGTTTTGTTCTCATCTTTATGGTCGTGATGATAAGATACGACAACATACCATATACTTCCAAATAATTATGATAGTTAATGATAGGTTGTTGGTGGAATAAGATCTTTTATGTGACTAATGTCTTGAAAGTAAATGTGTTAAAAATATAAAGGATGCAAGTGCAAGGCATTTAAAGGTTCATTCTCGGGTTTACCATCAAGTGAAACTAAGTGTTAGGCTCTGATCCATACTTGTGAGTGATGACATATGGACTGATCTACTTAGGGGAAAACTTTCCACGTTTACTCCTTTCTAGAGTAGTGACATTTTGATTCTCTTTAAGGACAAGATCACCAATGTTGAAGTCAAATTATTTGAAATGTTTTTATATGATCTTTTGATGCATTTTTAATAGACATGATGATGTTTGAGAGCTATTAGGTGGCATTCATATAAAAATTCAAGTTGTGCTAATCATTCTTGATGATAATCTTCATCAAAATAAAATCTCTGAGGGACACATGGAGAGATGGAATTTGAACTTCAAGGGTAAAACTTCCTTGGAGCCATAGACTAAAGAGAAGAGTGTAAGACCTATAGGAGTATGGATGCTAGTCTAATAGGCCTAAAGAACAAACAAAATTTGAAGATACCAATTCTTGCCTTCTTGGTCAAGAGTTTTTATGAGGATTTTGTTGCTTGTTTTGTTAGAAGCTTCAAATTGACCATTTGCTTGTGGATAGTAAGGGGATGAAAATATTAGCTTGATGTTGAAAGTGTCACATAATTTCTTCACTTCCTTATTTTGAAATACTTTCCATTATCAATGATAAGTTTGTGAGGGATGTTGAAACAACATATGATATGTTGATAGATTAAATCAATAATTTTATTTACTTTAGTGGAGACCAAGGGAATAACTTCCACCCATTTAGTGAATTATTTAGTAGCGGTGATGATAGAGTGATGTCGTTGTGAATAATGAGGGTTGATGAGGTCATTAAGGTCAAATTCCCATTATGAGAAAGGCCACAAATCTTGAGCGGGTTGTAGGGCTGACTTGGAATATAAGTGAGATTGGAATGTTGTTGGCATTTAACACATTTCTTGACATATGCACAATAATCTTGATTGAGGGTAGCTAGTAATAACCCATCTATAGGATGCATTTGACAACATCCAAATCAATCATTGAAGTGTCCACCACATATGTTGTCATGGAATTCTTGGATAGCTTTAGTGGATTCATGAGATTTGAGACATCGAAGGAGGAGACCATCAAATCCGCATGTTTGTAGAGAACACCACCTATGATGACATATTAGGTAGATCTTTTAGCATTTTTAGATAGATCGGAGGGAATTTTAGATTGAGAGAGATAGTCATAGGTTTGAGTGTACCAAATATTTGTTTGATTGTCTTCAATAAGGTTGATAGAGGGGAGTTTGTTAGTATGGGATGATTGATCGAGTCTATGCACAACAACAAACAACTTGGATTCATCGGTTGATAATGGAATTAGTGATGCAAGAGAATTCACAGTATCTATGAATTTGTTAGATGATCAAGGAACAATTTGGATTGTGTATTGATCAAAGGATTTTAAAAGGAATTCAACAATGTTCTTATATTTTTGTAAAAATTCATTTTTACATTGATAAATTCCTTTTATTTAATTGATTATAAGTTGAGAATATTCGTAGATGTCCAAGATTTTAACACCGAGCATGACTGATGTTTGGAGACCCATGATGAGGGCTTTGTACTTGGCCATGTTATTAGTGCACTCAAAATTTAATTTAAAGGACAAATGGATAGGAGTCCCACAAGGAGGTATGATGATGATACCGGAACCTCCCCTAAGTGACATTTGGAACCATTAAAGAAGAGTGTCATTATAAGAGGAATGTATTATTTATCAATGGTGTTGATGGATTCATTGGGAAATTATTCGTGAGGTAGGTGATTATCAGGAAGGGGAGGTTTTGCAAGTTGATCAAAGATGGATTTCCCTTTAATATATTTCTACGACATGAATTCTAGATCAAATTCAGTCATGAGTATGAGCCAATGAGTGATACGATCATTGTGATATGGTTTAGAATGCATAGCTTTGAGGGATTGAAACTGGTGACAACGTAATTTTTATGATTAAGGAGATAGTGGTGAAGTTTGGAAGTCGTGAAGTACAAGGCACAACATAAATTTTCTACTTCGGTGTAACATGTTTCGTAGTCATGAAGAGTGTGGATTATGTAGTAGACAACATGTTCTCTACCTTGCTTGTCTCGATGTCCTAACATAAAACCCATGTCATGGTCAATAGTGGATATGTATAGATAAAACAACCCCCTCATGTGGAGGTGTGAGCACGAGTGGTGATAAGAGATATTGTTTGAGGTCTTTGAAGGGCTTTTAGTAGTTGTGATCCCATTTGAAATGAATGTCTTTTCGAAGGAAATGGTGAAAATTTTGACAACAATATGAGAGTCATGCGAGATAAAATGGTGGATTGGTTGAAGTATACCTTGGAGACTATGAAGATGTTTGATATTAGAGGGAGGAGGCATCTCAATGATGGATTTTATTTTGGTAGGGTCCACTTCAATGCCCCTGATAGAAATAATGAACCCTAGGAGATTTCTAGTGAGAACACTAAATACACACTTAGCAAGGTTAAGGTGGAGGAAGTATTGGATAAGACGAGCAAAGATGAAATAAATGATGATAATATGGTCTTTGATTTGTTTGGATTTACCTAGGAGATCATCAACGTAGTCTTCCCAAATCTTATGAATAAGATCGTGGAAGATGTATTTCATAGCTTCCTGATAAGTGACACGCACATTCTTAACTCCAAAGGGCATGACAAGGTAGTAAAAAGTCCCCATGCATTAATGAAATAAGTTTTATGTTGGTCGTCAGTCACGATAAGGATTTTATTGTAGCTAGAGAATCCATCCATAAGGGATAGAATTTCATGGCCAACTATTAGATCGACAAGCTAATCGATGTTAGGAAGAGGGAAGTCATCTTTAGGACATGAGAGATTAAGATATCAGAAGTCTGTGTAGATGTGTGAATTTATAAAGGCTTTGGTTATGAGTACAAAATTAGAAACCCATTGTAGATAGTCAATGGGTAATATGAAGTTATCATAGAGAAGACATTGTAACTCTTCTTTGATGAGGAGGGCTACGTGAGGGTGCATCCTACGTAGTTTTTCTTGACATGCTTACTATTAGGGATTATGACGATGTTGTGGAAAATGATGTTAACATCGATACCTGACATGTCATTATATGACCATGCAAAGGCCTAACTATGTTTAAAAATAAAGCGGTAAAGTCATTTATTTCTTCTAAATCTAAAGACTCAAAAACTTTAACTATGTGAGGATCTTGTGGATTCCCTATGTTGATGTCGACAATGTATTCATAAGGAGTGTCGATGTGTCAGGTGGTAGAGTATTTTGAATGTAATGATCCTCTACCCCCATGTAGGACAGGATGGATTGGTTGTTGTGACATTGAATAATATCAATGGTATGGGAGTCTTCTTCTACCATTTCAAGCAATATGAGCGGAAGAGTCTTAGTGCCATCATTAGTCTGATAAGTGAGCGGTCCTTATGTGATAGTATTGACTAATTTTTTTTTAGAGGGATGGAAATGGAATCATCTATGTCAATAGAGTTTTTATGTGAAGGTAGAGAGGATGGATCGGTTATATTATGGATCTAGATTCCGTGGTTGTGAAAATGTCGAAGAAGGTTTGTCGAAACCTAGTATGTATTTCTCATGAGGTTTTTGAGATTGGTCAAAGACCAAGTCATGTATACCTGTTCATAACATCCTAAGACAAATCCTTTCCAAACGCAATAGTGAGTAGACACAACATCACGCACTTGGGTACATTTATAGGTCCTAACAACATACTTGCATTTACATGATTCCTAAGCGAGAAAACTAGTTGTTGACAACTATCTCTCGGCCTCTTTTTGTCTTTCTCGCTCTCTTTGTTCTTACACACACTGCAACCCAGATCTGAAATTTATTTCTTTATCTTGTATGACTCTAGACACCAATGCCCAACCAGGACGCTAGCACCTAGGCACCCTCATCCCCTCTGGGCACCTCTGACCCCTTTCTATCTTACTCGCCTCTTTTGGGATTCTTTATCTTTTGGGAATATTATTTTCTTATGGGTTGGCCTTCTAGTTGTCAATTATGAAATTAAACAAAGGGAGTCATATAAATACAATGCAATGTGACCAAAACAAAGGACCAAGCTCTAAGCATACTATTTGTCACCTAAACTTGCATTTAAAGGAATATAAAGAACTTCAAGTCATCTACTTGGCATCCATTACAAGGACAAAGGACTGCATTTTCTGCATGCACACATAGGAAGAGGAAGTTCATTATTCCATCCACACATCTATTGACATTGGTTAATCTATCTAGCTTTGTTATTAAATGCACTTGCACAATGGCTTTGTAGGGCACAATTCTTTCACACACGCACAAGAACTGCATGGAGTCTGAGATGTAGTGCAATGCTCGGTCGTAAGTTCACTCAAGCGGGTGACTACCGGGGTCAGTCGACTCCCCATATTACATCTTTTCTTTTTGGGATTTGATGTAGTTTGAGGGTTTTGTAGGTCAACATCTCTTTGCGAGATATAGACAAATTCTAAGATCAAAGTGCAACATACATGTGACAAACAATGACTACCGGTGACACTTGTGTGATACCATAAAAAATAGGTTTCAAGCTCCCGCGGTCACAAGTGCCTAACATAGGTCTTTGATGCTTAGGTGCCCTCGCCCCATTCAGGTGCCCTTATCTAGCCTCATCGATGAGTTATAGAATTTAATGAGCATGGTTGCGATAGTTTTCCCTTCCTATTCATCGATTGTTCAATACAAATCACCTTCAGAAATCGTAAATCAACTAAGTCACTCTTTCCCTCTCTTGCACTTAGGGTTTTCATATTTATCTAGCTTATTGCTTGTGTTAAATTTATATTCTAGAATTTATTTATCATACGTGACTATGTAATTAGAGAATATACAAAAATTATATATTTTTAAATCATTTAGTGAACCCGCATTTGAACCCTCTCGTATCATCACTTCCTTTTACTTTCATTATCCTCGAGATCCTCTCACCATTGATATCTCCATTCATGATTTCTTGCAAGTTAATCCTGATTGTAAGACTAAAATTAGTTCTTTCTTGGCTAATACTCATCTTCCTTCCAATACTCATCAAAACCTTGTGTATCGATTATTCATAGCTACATTTTCGAACAACTTGCTTTTCCATCGATATAGCTATCACTCTTTCTATTTATGAAAATGATCCTCCCCTATATATATTGGCTCACATCTATAACATGGGTATTAAGTGGACAATAGTTGATAATGGATTTGATCTCAATCTTTATACTTTATCACTCCTTCAAAACCTAGGCATTTCTTCAGCTAATGTTATCCCATCATCCATTTCACTTCATGTGTATGATTCTTCTATATGTTCGTGCATAAGAACTATCAATTTACCTCTTATAATAGGGAAAAAATCTATTACTACGGTATTTTTGTTATCGATGTCACATGATTCAAGTATAATTTCTTAGTTGGTAGACCATGGCTTCATGCTATGTAGGTAGTGCTTTCTATAGTTCATTGGTGCATTAAATTCCTCCATGATGGATATGAAAATGCTATTTTTTTTTACCGTGACCCATTCAAATATTGTCACCTAGACCCAATCACTGCATTGCGTACTCCACTTCCTACCGCTCTTACACAACCCATTGATGATGATCAATTCATGGAACAACACTCCTCCACCACCACCTTTCCTCCTCTCGAGGGTACTATTTATATGTTAGACACTTTATGTATAATTTACCTCATCTTCCCATTTACACCCTGCATCGATGCTTCCTCCTTTCATATGCACTCTTTTTAGCAATAACTCTTATTGTCGACACATTCCATTTGATCATACTTTCTCTGATACTATTTACACATTTGATGAATTGGTTGGGCTAGGATTCACACTAGATGATATATTTCCTCCATCTCATTCTCCTCACCTCTATCACTGATATGTTCACATTCATATTTATAGCCTCAGTGTCTTCCATTTATCGAGTCTCTCTTACACGCACTTCTCACACTTCTCCACTTACACTTGGGTAGTCTTGGCTTGACTACATTGGTGGCACCTTGGATCCTAATCATATTGATATCACATTTCTCATTCCTTTCGGTCATGTTTCTATTTGCATTAATTCATTTCTCGACTATACACAAAATCTTACTCACTGGTATGCACATGGTTTTCCTCTTCCACCTTTTACTGATGAAGAATATGTATTGGGCATGTATAATTTATGCCATAATGGATCTTTATGTGATTAACCTCACACAATTTATTATCGTGTCTCGATGCTTCTTTGTTTGGATTTAACCATAAAAATGATGACCTCTTACACTATGTTAGGTGTCTCTCATTTCTAACATTATTAGGTGTCTCTCATTTCTACTATTACGCTCTAGGCTTCATACTTCCTATTTCTAAGCATCAATCTTACACAAATTGATACACACACCTTGTATCGTCACTACCCTATGACACACTCTAGTTCTATGGTTTACACTCGACTGCTGAGGGTATAAATATGAAATGAACCTCACCTTCTTTAGATTTCATGCTTTGTGCTTCATGATCAATCATTCTAGCATCTCACTTTCAAACCATTTCCTAATGACGCACTCTAGTTCCATAATTCATACTTGACTGCCTTTGAGGGTCTAAATATGATATGAACCTCACCTTCTTCACATTTCATGCTTCATGATCAAACATTCTAGCATCTCACTTTTAAACCATTACCTTATGATGTACTCTATTTCCATGGTTCGTACTCGACTATGAAGGGTCTAAATATGAAATTAACCTCACCTTCTTCACATTTCAAGCTCTATGCTTCATGATTAATCATTCTAGCATCTCACTTTCATACCATTTCCCAATTACACACTCTTGTTTTATGGTTCATACTTGACTGTCGAGGGGTATTTTAGAAATGAACCTCATCTCATACACAAACATTTCTTTGGGAGCACACTACTCCTATCACATTCACATCTTGCATACCATCACATCACATTCATACATATGCATATCTTGGTTGCACATTAATCTTGCTTGTTGATACTCACATGTAAAATTTGTTTACTATGCCGATCGATACTCTTAATGTAATTATATTTTCTATATACATATGCATGTTCACTTGGTCTTTAGTTGTGAATGTAGACTTCCTACAAATCCTTACACATAATAACGATGCTTGGAACTATACCTCTTACCAGTCCCACCAAGGCTCCTGGGGGCATCTACTTTCTCATACACTACAGGTGTTATCATTTCATTATATGTTACTTTATAATTTTACTAGCACACTACTTATTCTATCAATACATACACGTCTTGACATACTTTTATCTTTCTAACATGATAATAGGTGCTTCATGTGTAACATTTTCTTTGCAAGACTATATGCCACCATGGTTATCTAATTTATCTTTTTTTGTCATTGTTTTCCATTGTATGCTATTATTTATGGGATATGCCCTTTGTCTTATATGCACACCGTATGCTTTTGGCTACTTTGGCCCTGATTGTCTTGTGGCATTGTGAGCGATGTCCCATGTTTGAAACCCACTTTTCGTGGTCTATATTGTATGCAAATTTTCTTGTTACAAAGTGTTTCTATTACATGCTTGCTACTTTTCTCCTAACACATGTTACTAGCCTTCTTATTTGCATGTGCCTTGGTTTCTACCATGCACAATCCCTCCCCTTGTAGGGACATAATTCAGTTCAGTTTCATGTCCCCTCCTTTAGATCACATCCTCCTATTAGCATCACATACACCCCAAATGAGGGGAGGCATACATTGGGTGAATCGGTCAACCCATACAAGAGCTCGAGCTATAGTACATATATGCATAGTACAATAATAAAATAGAGATACAGATCATAGTACGACCCAGCATTCGACTTGGGTCCTTAACGTATCACAGACACGAGCCCCGAACTAGACAAGTAATGCCCGAGTTCATGTGTCTTCCCCTCGGCTCATATGTCTTGGGGGCACATACATTTATTTTCTTAGATCATCACAGTATACAAAATTCTTCAGAGAAATTTTTATAGTAAATGCACATTCCTCCAACAATAGAATGATTTCTATCTCCCAAATTTTTTTCAATTAGAACAATACGGTACAAGTCAAAACAAAACAAGATCACACCATCTACAATGGTGTATAATCGGGAAGCATTCATGAAAGGATATTAACAATATACCTCTCTCCCCAACACTCTTTTGCCATGGCATGAGATCTCCCAAAAAACTCACACTTGGTGTGAGATCGCCAAAAACATTCACTCTTCTATAACAATTAAAAACATTTTCTATCCATTTCACTCTCCATAGATCAGGTGCACACTTTCCTTTTACTAATTTTTACACACATTTACATACTTTTACATATTTTTGCAAGAGTTTTCATAATACATGACTTTGACTACTCTTTCGCTCTTATTTCTTAGGTCCTGTCCTTAATATGCAATAAGAAACAACCCTTCAACAAGAACAAAAATAGGTACAACACATATGCTTCACCCCTAGGGTTACTTTCTTCTTTCTTAGCTTTGACTCTTAATTTTTATCACTTCACGCTTTCACTTATCTCTTTGGCACGCCGTCGCCATTATATTCTACGTGGTTATTAGGTACCCATCTCTTATCTACTTTATGTTTTTGAGTATTCACTCTACAACATAAATTTGGGGAAAATGTAGACACAAAATCATGCACTTGGGTAAATTTCTAGGTCCTAACAATATATTTTCATTTACATGATTCCTAAGTGAGAAATCTAGTATTTGACGGCTATCTTTGGCCTCTTTTTAATTTTCCTTGCTTTATCTTTGGTCTTACACACCCCAAAACCCAATATAGAAAGTATGTAAATGATCTAAACAACTATGCAAAAGGAAATGCTAACCTTAATGTGTAAGAGAGAAGATAAAAGAACTCAGTTGAATAAAAAATGCTTGCGGGACTATGTTGCAGTGATGACAGGAAAATTCTGAAGTAGGAATGATTGTACATAAGCTCCGAAAAGGATGGATCTAGACTGATTCCCTAGATTGGAGCACCTGGGAAGGGACTAGGGCGTATGCGGGCACTTTGGTCTACAAACTAGGCACCTAGTCTGTGTAAAAGATTCAAACCGATCTTCTCGGGGTTGAGAGGTGGTGTAAAACCCTCACTTGTCTATCGCATCAATTTTTTTGTCCGTAATAGATGTCGCCATTAATCTAAGATGATGAGATGACTGCAAAAGAAAAGAGAAAAAAGTATCAAAACCCTAAAAAAGAAATAATTAAATGAATGGGTCAGACTAACCTTATTTGCCACAATAGTGGGCTTACTAGTTGAGTTTTGCACTACATTTCGGACCCAAATGTAGTTCTGGTGAGTGTGTGCATAATTTTCCCTAGGTGCTCTTATGCTAGTCAAAATTTTTGAAGTAGTGAGAAATAACTATGTGTAGAAAATGTAATAGAATGTGTGTATGGAATAGAATATAATCCCCCTATGAAGTGTGATGCACATGTCCTAGCCTTGTGCCTTGATGATGGAGCTATGTGGATGCAAATAATCTCCAATGCAATAGATGGATGCAACTCTAGATGAGTGATAGTAGTAAGCGATGCGATGCTAGGTCCCTTAATATGGTCTCATAACTTTATATTTATAGGGTTCTCTTGATCTAATTTCATAATTAACCCCAAAAAGGCTGACCACAAGAAAGATAAAGACCTCAAACAGTAGAAAGAGCCCAAAAAGTGGTGGGAAAGTGAAAAAGGACTGGGCACCCTTTGGTGGGACCAGGTGCCCACGGTGCCCCAAGTACAATCTGACACCCAGTCCAAGGCTAAAATGACGAGAATGACAAAATTTGATTGGGCATATGGATTTAAGAAGTGGGTAATGAAAAATAAAATAAACAAGATGGCCAAAAGACGAGGAATAATTAGTTCATTATTCACTCCAAAACCTTCTAAACAATAGTATGGGACCGGGATAAATAATTTCTAAAGTGCATGATTTTGTGACTACATTTTGCCCCCACTTTATGTTGGTGAGAAGAAAGCTCGGTAACATAAAGTAGATAGAGATGCGTACTTGATGTCCATGAAGAGTGTAGTAGAAATGTTCCAGAAGGACTAGATAAAGTGTGGAATGAAAAAAAGATGGAGGAACATGGAAACCAAAGATGAAAAATGCGCAAAGAAAAAGTGATGAGAGTGAACTTAGGGCGAAATGTGTGTGTAGTTACTACGGTGTGTGATGTACCTACAAGGTTAGTAAAGCATGTGTGGTGTCACGAAGTGTTGTTATTGCCCCAATTTGAATACTTGTTTCTTATACGTGAGACAGGACACTGAAAGGAGAAAATGATCAAGTAGTCAAATATGTATGTATGTATGTGTAAAAAGAAAAGTAAAAGATGCATGTATATGAAAGCATGGAAAATACACAAATGTAAATGCAACATGTGCACCTAATCCATGTTGAGAAAGAGAGTGTAGAAGGATATCATGTACTGCACATTTTTTGGGTGATCTCATGCGACCTTGGCTGAAGAAGTGTAGGGAGAAAACTACATTATTCTCCTTCCCCGTAATGCTTCCATGAATGTGTGTGAAGAGATATCTGTACGTCCTAGTTTTTTGGGTGATCCAACACCACTTGGTCATAGTAGTGTAGGGAGGCACACCAGTGTAACTCTGCAAGCTTGTCAGAACTACTTCCCAGAATGCTAAATACAACCATGTCCTGTAAAATTTGTTGTGTATGGGGTTCATATAATGGTCTGAACCCACTCGTTGTATATAACTGAACCAAACCAATGTAGAATCTCTGTGTAGTCTGTAGAAAAACCCCAAATGATGCCCCCCTCTTTGGGGGCACATGCGATGTCACTGATAGGAGAAATGTTGCCTCAAAAGAGGACCAACCACATGTACTCTTAAAATATACCTGCATGGGGAAGGGAATGCACTTGGTAGAAATCGAGGCATGCACAAACAAGGATGAATAGCGAAAAATAAGTGTTAGTACAAGAAAACAATGTATAAGCTACACAAATAGTGTTTACATGTAGTCACAAAATCTTGCACTTTAGACATTATTTATCTCGATATCATACTACTATTTAAAAGGTTCTTGAGTGAAGAAAGTACTAATTAACCAATTACCGACCCTTTTCATCCACATGCTCAGTCTATTTTGGTCATTTCCCATTATTTTAGCCTCGACTGGGTCACCCAGTTAGCTAATCTTGGGAACCCATGGGTGCCCTGGTCCCACCAAGGGTGCCCTTGTCCTTTTTGCACTTTCTCGCCACTTTTTGGGTTGTTTCTAGCCGTTTAGAATCTTTGTCTTTCTTTTGGTTGACCTTTTCGGGGTTAATTACGAAATTAGATCAAGAGAACCCTATAAATATAAAGTTAGGAGACCATAATGATGGACCTAACATCACTTACTACTATCACTTCATCTATAGTTGCATCCATCTATTGCATTGGAGATCACTTGCATCCACATAGCTCCATCATCAAGGCTAGGACATATGCATCACACTTCATAGGGGAGGGATTTTATTCTATTCCATGCACACATTAAACTAAATTTTCTACACATAGTTATTGTTCGCTACTTCACAAAGTGTGACTAGCACAAGAGTAACCTAGGGCATGTTCTCACACACTTGCACATAGAACTACATTGGGTTTGAGATGTAGTGCAACACTTAATTAGTAAGTCCAATATTATGGTAGCTAAGGTCAGTCTGACCCCTTCATATACATTTTTTTAGGGTTTGATTTTTGTTTTGGGGTCTTTCAAGTATTTCCTTCATCTTGAGTTATTGGTGACATACGATGCAGGAAAGTGAATCTGATGTGACACACAGTGAAAGTTTCAAATCACCTCTCAGCCCTATGAAAATTAGTTTTAAATATTTTTCACAAATCGGGGTGCCCAGATTGCACTGCAGCACCTAAAGGTGCCCCCGGTCCTCCTCCAGGTGCTCCAATCTAACTGGATCCTCCAGATCCATCCTTTTTGGGACCCCTACACAATCGTTCTGCTCCCGATTTTTCTAGTCACCTCTACGACACTCTCTGATAGGCATCTGTTATTCAGTTGAGTTCTTTCCTCTTCCTTCTTACACATTAGGGTTAGCATTTCCTTTTGCATAATTTTTTATCTCATTTATATTTGTATTTACTACATTTATTTACTTTATTACATTGTTCATATCTTAGATTAACTATCCATATACTACATAGTTATTTAATTTTAGTTAATCATTTTGGTGAACCCACATTTTCAACACTTCCTTTTGATCATGTCATATCCTTATCAAGTTATGGCTCAATATTCTTATCCTACCTATGCACCCACTAAGGTCTCAGGAATAGTTACTATTGCTACCGATTTCATGTGTGTACTTACCCAACATCCTCCTCGCTTTGTCACGCCTATGGCTAATTCATCTATTATTGTAGAAACCACTTGTCTTACTCGAGTTAATCCACCTATGGCTCCATCCATGTCTATTCCATGACCCATTACTTGAGAATATCCTCTTACAATCTCTAAAGGATATGAAATCATTGAACAACTTAAAAATACACATGCTAAGATATCTCTTTATGAATTATTGTGTAACGCACCAGATTGTTGTAATACACTCGAAGCTGCCCTTTGTGCCATTCACATTGAAAATAATAACTCCTAATGGCCTTTTCACATCTTATACAGTCTCTTCATAACCTACCTCATGTTATATCTTTTACTGATGAGGACTGTCTCCTTTTGCTAAAATAAATTCGTGTGCTCCTTTGCTTATCACTACCATTGTTAGCACTACTTACATTAAAAGAGTCCTCATTGATAATGGATCAACCATCAATTTATGTGCTCACTCACTTTTAAAGAAATTGGGTATTAGTGATGATTTAATTACTAAAAATTCTACCCTCATTTGCGGTTATGATTCTAGCACTCACTCATGCCTTGGTACTATCTCATTACATCTTCGTGTTGGGAATAAGATGGTTCTTCTTGAGTTATATTTTATTGACACCTATTTTCAATTTAATGTTTTGTTAAGAGGCCTTGGATTCATGCAATGCATGTAGTCCCATCTAATTTTCATCAATATGTCAAGTTCTTGAATGATGGTTATGAACATACCATCACTGCTGATCCTGAGCCATTCAAATATTGTCGCATAGATCCTATTAATTCTATGCCCATACCGCCTTCGCAATGCATTCCATATAGTAGCCTTGGTACATATGACATTGGTCAATCTAGAACTTCTCGGTCTCCTTTTATCATTGCAATGCTTTAGTTATATCCACTCACATGACAACCATTATTTCACCTACAATATTTGTCCCTTCTAGTGTTCCATCTCCACCTATTGCGGAACCTTCGACTACGGACTGCCCACTAACATACTTGATAGTGCCACACAACAAGATGATTATGATGATGAGGTTAAAGCTATAGAACTTACTGATGAATCACTAGGGCAAATCAATATTACTCCTCTAGGTGTTGACGATTCTTATTTTGAAGAAACCTTTATGGAAAACAGTCCAGGAGAGTATAGGTTCAAGAACCTTCTATCTACTAATGCTATGGTATTGTATCGAGGATATCTCCATCGTGTTGACACTATTTCCTCTTCTCCTCTATGGGTCGTAGCTCCATTTCCTCCTTTTACATGCACATTATTCATCAACATGTCCTTTTGGCAACACATCCCTATAGATTCTACTTGTTCAGATACTATTTACACACGTGACAGTTTGGCTAGGTTTGGTATGAAACTTAATGAAATCTTACCACCTCTTCAATCGCCACATCTTTATCATGGTTACTTTCACATTACATAATCCTATGGTTTGTGTGTCTTTCATTTGACCATCTTTG
The DNA here is from genome assembly GCA_018340775.1 of Taxus wallichiana var. yunnanensis. Classification (NCBI taxonomy): domain Eukaryota; kingdom Viridiplantae; phylum Streptophyta; class Pinopsida; order Cupressales; family Taxaceae; genus Taxus; species Taxus wallichiana. The sequence continues at coordinate 737,474,842 of CM031235.1, read as the reverse complement.
TTGCACGTTTCCCTCTCGATTCTTCCCTCACACTTGGTTAGTCTTGGCTTGACTATATTGGTGGTACAATAGATGCTCACCACTCTTCACTCACATTTCCTATGCCTTTTGGCTATATCTCTATTTCTAATGATTCTTCTCCCACTTATGTTCCCAATATCTCTCATTGGCATGCTCATGGTTGTCCACTCGATCACATTTACTGATGAAGAATACACAATGAATGTGTACACACTCCGCCATAATGGGGCCCTATATGACCCTCCTCATTCTATAGCTTATCAAGTTTCGATATCTGCTCCAAGTAAATTTTTATCATGACGATGATGATCTTCTCAATAAAGGCCCATAGTCATATTTTCTATCCTACACTTGGGGGTTTCAACACTTAATACAACCCCCAAATTTCGCCATAACATATATCATTTTTTCATAGGCATTTTCATCACATGTTTTCACATCATCACCACCCAATGCCACACTCTTGTGCTTCAGTTCACACTTGACTATTGAGGGATTACTACTCTCTCGAACCCCATACCTATAGGCATTATACATTACATTTCATCACACATCGCGCTTCATACACCATACACCATAAATTCTCCATGTTTGTATACAAAATTGTGCCATTTCTATATTCACACATCTTACATTATACTTTTTCTCACCTTACGCATTTTACATCGTACACTATTACGATATGTACACATATTTCCTCACATCCTATACATAGTCATATACCATACATCATACATTGCGCATCTTCATATCATACATTTTTGTATAATACACTAGTCTTCATTACATATGATTCTAGCATCATTCCAACCTATATATTAGATTATTAGTCTACCTACACATGTTACATTACGCGTTATACGTCACATTTTATACATTCTACACATCTACCATCACATTTTACAAATAGCGTATTTACATGTATTCTACTCATCACATGGTAGTCTTTTCTCATTACATATAACACATTGTCTTCTACGCATTGCATTCACCACCCTATGATGCACTTTAGTTCCTTGGTCCATACTCAATTCTTTGAGGGTTTACAAATCAAATGGACCTTACACTCATCACACATGCAAAAATCCTAGGCTAGTGACATACACTTTAGGCTAAATCGTCACCTATTCTATCATTTTGTAGTGGTATACACCTTAGGTTACATCACCACTCCTTCTTTTCATCTTGTAGTGATATACACTTAGGGATAAATCATCACTCATCCATTCATCTTATAGTGATATATGTTTAGGCTAAATCATCACTTATACATTCATTTGGTCGTGATATACGCTTGATATAGGGTTCATGCACACATCATTTCTAGGTCGCATCTCATCACTACACTTACACATTCATCACAATGCGTTAGACACAACACACACTACTTGACCATTTCCCAATGATGCACTCTCGTTTATGGTTCATTCTTGATTGTTGAGGGGGAAAATAAAATGAAACTCATTATATGCACTTGCATTATTTTCAAAGGCGGCTCCTATGATTCCATCTTCAATTCCATCCCATCCATCCACAACATATTGTATTGTCTTGGGGGAATTTACTCTTATTTAATATTGTTTTACATTATCACTTTACTACACATGTTAGATTGATTTCTTATATGTCATTATTTATACCATCCTCACATGAGCATTCATTCCTTTGTCTAGTTGTGATTGCAGATCTGAGATCCTTTACATGCAACATGGATTCTCGCCTTTTACCCTTCATACACTGGTCACCTGGGGCATCCACATTCATCAATCACATGTGCTATTGTCTCATTTTGAACTTAACACTTTACATTAACTTTTTATTCATGATTTGAAATATTGGTTCTTTCTCTAACATACTAACGAGTCTTCCATGTGTAACACTTGTTTTGCAGGATTATATGTTTCCATGACTACTACTTTTGCTTATTCGTGTTTGTCTCTCATTGTTTGCTTCTTATTTGTGAGTTTTGCCCTATGTTTGGTGTGCACAATTGTTTGTTGTTTTGCAACCATGATGGCCTTGGATTGTCTTATGACATTGTAAGTGATGTCCCATGTTTATAACCTATTTTGTGAGACTTACTTATCTTCTTGCGTGTTTACACTAACGTGCTTGGTAGTTTTTACATTGTTTGTGTAGATTACACATTGTCTTCTTACATGAATGCATTTTCTTATCAACACTTTTCTTTAAGTAACCATCCTTATTTGTGCATGCCTTGATTTTTACCAAGTGCATTACCTTCCCCTACAGGGCATAATTATAGAGTACATGCGGTTGGTCCTCTTTTGGGTCTACATTCTCCTATTAGTGACGTCACATGCACTCCCAAATAAGGGGGCCTCATTTGGGTTTTTTCTACATACTAACACATAGATTCTACACCGGTCTATTTCAGTTACATACAACGAGTGGGTTCAGACCAATCTACAAACCCCATACACAGTGAATTTTACAGGACATGGTGTCCTTAGCATTATGGGAAGTAGTTACACACTTAGAGGTTACAATGGGTGTGCATCTTTACACTACTTCGGCCAGTGGCGTTAGATCACCCAAAAATCTAGGACAATACAAAGAAATATTCACATTCAAGGAAGCAGTTAGAGCTTGGCTGACTCAAAGAATTTCCTCCCTACACTTATTTTGCCAAGGTGAGGTGAGATCACCCATAAAAATCGTAGTATAAGATATCCTTTTACACTATTTCTCTCGGTATGGATCAAGTGCACATGTTCCATTTACATTTGTGTATTTTACATTTACATGCATATTTTACTTTACGTTTTTTCACATACATACATACATACATACATACATATTTGACTACTTGATGGTTTTCTCCTTACAGACCGACCGTATAAGAAACAAATGAGTCAAATTGGGGGCAACAAAAACAACAGTGCCAAAAAGAACTCTTCATGACAACACACACTTTATTAACCATGCATGTATATTACACACTACAACAACTAAACATGCATTCCGCCCTAGGTTCACTCTCATCACTTTTTCTTTGTGCATTTTCATCCTTAGTTTCCATGCTCCTCCATCTATTTTTTGTCATTCCATGCTTTTGTCTAGTCCTTTGGCGCATTTATACTACACTCTTCATGGACATCAGGTACACATATCTATCTCCTTTATGTTATTTAGCTTTCCGCTTACCAACATAAAGTGGGGGAAAAATGTAGTCACAAAATCATGTACTTCAGACATTATTTATCCCAGTATCATACTAATATTTAGAAGGTTCTTGAGTGAAGAAAGTACTAATTAACTCTCATCTTTTGGCCATCTTGTTTTATTTTATTTCTTCATTATTGACCATTTTCATCCACATGCCTAGTATGTTCGGTCATTTCTTATGATTTTAGCCTCGACCGGAGTGCCGTGGGCGATTTGGTCCCACCAAGGGTGCCTTGGTCCTTTTTGTACTTTCCTGCCACTTTTTGGACTCTTTCTAGCCATTTGATATCTTTATCTTTCTTATGGTTGGCCTTTTTGGGGTTAATTATGAAATTAGATAAAGAGAACCCTATAAATATAAAGTTATGAGACCATAATGAGGGACCTAACATCACTTACTACTATCACTCCATCTAGAGTTTCATCCATCTATTGCATTGGATATCACTTTCATCCACATAGCTCCATCATCAAGGCTAGGACATCTACATCACACTTCATAGGGGATGGATTATATTCTATTCCATACACACATTATACTACATTTTCTACAAACAGTTATTGCTTGCTACTTCATAAAGTGTGACTGACACAAGAGCAACCTAGGGCATGTTCACACACACTTGCACATAGAACTACATTGGGTTTGAGATGTAGTGCAACACTCAATTAACATGTCCACCATTGTGGTAGCCGAGTTTAGTCTGACCCCTTCATATACATTTTTTTAGGGTTTGAAGCTTATTTTGGGGTCTTACAGGTATTTCCTTCATCTTGAGTTATCAGTGACATACAACACAAGAAAACGAATCTGATGTGACACACAACGAAGGTTCCATATCACCTCTTAGTTATGTGAAAATTAGTTTAAGAGCTTTTACATAGACCAAAGCACCCAAATAGTAGACCGAGAGCACCCACAAGTTCCCTAGTCCTCCTCCGATCCATCCTTTTCGGGACCTCTGCATAGTCATTCATGCTCTTCATTTTCCGACTTACCTCTACGACACTCTCCAATAGACATATGTTATTCAACTAAGTTCTTTTCTCTTCTTTCTTGCACATTAGGGTTAGAATTTACTTTTTCATAATTGTTTATATCATTTACATTATTATTTACTACATTTATTTACTTTATTATAGTTGTTCATAACTTAGATTAACTATCCATATATCTTTGCGCATAGTCAAATTTTAGTTAATCAATGCAAACACACAAGAAGACAATAAATCTGCTCAAAGTGGGTTACAAACATGGGACATCACTCATGATTTTGCAAGACACGCAAAGGCCATCATGGCCACAAACAATAAACAAGTGTGCAAGTAAACATAGGGCAAGGCTCACATATTAAATCAAACGGTGGTAGACAATATAACAAGTATGGAAGTAAATATCCCTGCATAACAAATGTTACATGAAGCACCCATTAGCATGTTAGAAAGATAAATAATATGTCAAAAGCATATATAACCAAGTAATGTAAAGTGATAAGTACAAAATGAAACAATAACACATGTGAGAGATGAATGTGGATGCCCCTAGTGACCAATGTAGGAAGGGTAGAAGGCGAGCATCCATGTTGTGTGTAAGAGACATATATCTGCGATCACAACTAGACAAATGTGTGAATGTGCATGTGTGTATGATATAGATAAATGAAATACAAGTAAGCTAACTAGCATGTGTAATAAAATGACCATGAACAAGCAAAAGTAAGCAAGAATATAAACAACCATAATATGTAGTATGTTGTGGATGGATGGAATGGAATGTAAGATGAAGTGATAGGAGTTGCGTGCCCCTAAGTGGATGGAAGTGTATGTAATGAGGTTCTTTTGGTTTTCCCCCTCAGTGAAAATAATGAACCATAAATGAGAGTGTGTCCTTGGGAAATGTTCGAGTAGTGTGTGTTTTTTTAGCGGTGTGATGAATGTGTATATGTGCGAGTGATGATGATATGGGATATATAAAAGAGATTTGTGTGAACCCTATAGCCTAAGCATATATCACGACAAGATGAATGACATGAGTGATGATTTAGCCTAAAGTGTATATCACTACTAGATGAATAAAAGGGAGTGGTGATGTAGCCTAGAGTGTATACCACTATAAGATGAAAAGTAGGAAGTGGTGATGTAGCCTAAAGCGTATCTTTGCTATAAGATGAAATAGAGTAAGTGACGATTTGGCCTACAACATGTGTCACTATATGAGAAATTTCACATGATGGGAGGTTGAATGGTAAACGCATGATGAATATAAGATCCATTTTATTTGTAAACCCTTGGAAGTCAAGTATGGATTGAGGAACTAAAGTGCATCATCGGGTAGTGAGTACAACACTTAGAAGACAATATAGTATATGTAACAATGAAAGATGACCATGTGATGAGTGGAATGTGTAAAGACATGATGTGTAGAAGGAAATGCAACATGTGTAGAATGTGTGAAATGCAATGTATATAATGGCATGTAATGTATGTATATAGACTAGTAATGTAGGATGTAAGATGATGTAATGCTAGACTCATATGCAATGAAGACTAGTATGATATAGGATGTGTAAATGCGCCAATGTGAAAATGTTGTAGACTAAGTGTAGAATGTATGGTGTATGATGTGTGATGTGTGATGAAATGCAATGTGTAAGACCTATAGTGCAGTGTGTGGGGTTCATGTGTAGTAAGCCCTCAACAGTCAAGTGTGAACCAAAGCACAAGAGTGTGTCATCGAGGTAATGATGCTAGAATGTATGATGAGTATGCCTAATGTGAGGATATGAATGTATAAAAGTGTAAAAGATGATGAGTGTGACTATGATAAGATGAGGTGGGGGGATGTGAGTTCATATAGCCCCCAAACACATGTGAATGAATGAAATATCTAATGACTGTGAAGGATGGAGGTCCTTCATCTACTGTAGGAGATGAAATTGTATGACTATGCTCTAATAATGGTGGTATAGTAGATAGACGTTGTGGTGGTGAATGAATTATATGTGCATGCAAGGGATGACTATATGAAAAAGGCGTCACATTGTCACAAAATGCATCGTTGATGGATGTCTATGCAATGCAGAATGTGAAGGTGAAGAATATCCACATGGAATAAACCGAGGTGGTGATCTATGTCAAGATGCAGTAATTATCTAAGGAATAGGCCTATACCAATGTGTAGGACTAGTCAAACAATGTGGTCACGTAGTCAATGCTTGAGTAGGTGAGATAGGGTAGATTTTTCTTTGAGAAACATAGAATGTGATGTGCTAGAAGAAGTAGGTGGTTTCTTAGGAGGCTCTTGACTGGATGAAGAAGGCACACTAGAAATAGTGGCATGATGCTCAATAGATGCGAAGGAGTAGTCTTTGGAGCCCATTTGGATGTAGCATTTGGAGATGGGCATGTAATATAATGTTGTGGAGTGAACCCCGATGTAAAGTAAGTAGGGCCATTATGGAGGATGAAATGACAAAGAAAAGAATCCTTCATGTCATAGTAAGTACTGATGGACCCAAAGGGGAGATGAGTGTAACAGTGTAATGCCTCAGCGGTAAGACTATGTCGAAAGGCCTTGAGTAATAATCTATCATTAGAATAAGAGGTCATAGCCATGCAACAATGTAGAAGATGAGCATGAGGATCACCAATACCATCAAAGCAAGTGAATTTAGGAAATTCCAAATTATGAATCTTCTTAGGAATAGGGTTACCATGTAATGAGTTATTGTCAATAGAAGCATAGTAAACTATACTTGCTAGAGTAAGAGACTGGACTTGAGATTGTGACTGACCTATGACATGCATGAGAGGGATAATATCCTGTGAAGGAATAGTGGAAGATCACAATAATGTATTAAGAGGTTGCAAATTCTCATGGTGAGTGATCATAGGGATGTCAAGAGATGATAGAGGAGATTCTAATGTTAAAGGCACACTGGGAGTAGGTGCCAAAGAAGCTATAGTAAATGATGTAGGTGGAATATCCATAGTGATGGTAGGACTAGCATTAAAAACATCCTTAGGAAATGAGGTGACCGATGGAGATATAACTATGGGAGAAGATGAACTAATAGGCATGAATGATGGAATGAGAGGAGATGAAATAGTAGGAGAAGAAGAATCGATAGATGGGGGTGATTCATGGACAATGCTAGTAAAAATCTCATGCGGAGATGAAAGTGGAGAAGAAAGTCCTCGTCAACCAGATGATAAAAAAGTGAAGTGTCAATAGCTTGTGGCTCTACAATATCAGATAAAGATGTAGGAACAAATATTACATCGAGAGGATCATCAACATGCAATGCCAGAGAACTAATAGGTGAGGTTGAATGAGAAGCATCTGGAAATTCAAGTAGGAGTTGGAGATGTAACTATGTGATCAACTTGAGTAACTTGTGCTTGTGTAGCCTCATCTAGGACTTGTGCTAAAACATTAGGATCAATGGTACACATATAAGCAACAATAACGTCACCTAGAGCTTCATGATCTATGTCAGAAGATGGAAAATGAATAAGCGAAGGGCAAGGTCGATAACCAGAAAAATCAGCTGGAGTGTCAACAAAGGCATGACCAAAACTATCAAACTGTAGAATGATTGGAGATAGAGAAGAAGTATCTTTAGCCATGATAAGACGTCGGGTTCACTAAAATGATTAACTAAAATTAACTAAACTAATGTAGTATAGAGATAGTTAATCTAAGCTATGAACAACTATAATAAAGTAAATAAATGTAGTATAGAAAGTATGTAAATGATCTAAACAACTATGCAAAAGGAAATGCTAACCCTAATGTGTAAGAGAGAAGAGGAAAGAACTTAGCCAAATAATGATGCTTGCAGGACTATGTCGTAGTGATGAAATGAAAATATGGAAGTAGGAACGACTGTGTAGAAGATCTAAAAAGGATGGATCTAGAATGATTCCTAGACTGGAGCACCTGTGAAGGGACTGGGGCACCTGCGGGAACTATGGTCAGCAAAATGGCCACCCCGGTCGTGTAAAAGCTCTGAAATTGATGTTCACATGGCCGAGAGGTTATTTGAAACCCTCACTATCTATCACATCAAGTTCATTGTCCTATATCGGATGTCACCACTAATCTAAGATGATGAGAAGACTTACAAAAGACCAAAAGAAGTATCAAAACCCTAAAAAAATAAAGATGCAAATGAATGGGTTGAACTAACCTCAAGTGACACAATAGTGGGCTTACTTAAGTGTTGCACTACATTTCGGACCCAAATGTAGTTCTAGTGAGTGTGTGCATAATGTGCCCTAGGTGCTCTTGTGTCAGTCGTACTTTGTGAAGTAACGAGCAATAACTAAATGTAGAAAATGTAATAGAATATGTGCATGCAATATAATAGAATCCACCCCCTATGAAGTGTGATGCAAAGTCCTAACCTTGTTCCTTGATGATGCAGCTATGTGGATGCAAGTGATCTCCAATGAAATAGATGGATGCAACTCTAGATGAGTGATAGTAGTAAGTGATGCTAGGTCCTTCAATATGGTCTCATAACTTTATATCTATAGGGTTCTCTTGATCTAATTTCATAATTAACCCCGAAAAGGCTGACCAAAAGAAAGATAAATACCTCAAATGGCTAGAAAGAGCCTAAAAAGGTGTTGAGAAAGTGCAAAAGGACTCAAGGGCACCCCAATACTAATCTGAGTACCATTGTTGAGGCTAAAATGATGTGGGATGAAAGAATTTGATAGGGTATATGGGAGCAATAGGTCGGGAATGACGAAATAAAATAAAACAAGATGGCCAAAAGAAAGGGATTAATTAGTACTTTCTTCACTCAAGAACCTTCTAAATATTAGTATGGGACCAAGATAAATAATGTCTAAAGTGCATGATTTTGTGACTACAAATAAAGGTTTTACCTTCATGTTTATATTTGAGACAACGATGTAAGGTAGATGGGATACAACACATGGAGCATATCCACGGACGTCCCAATAACATATTGTATTGAAACTCTCCCTTGATGAGGTAGAATATTTTGTGAAGGATTTTAACACCGAATTTGATAGGTAAGATAACCATGCCTAATGTAGGGGTAATAGTGTCATTAAAGGCACACAATACCTGCATGAGACCGAGTGATGATGGTGCTAGGTAGTTAGAGTCGGTTAAAAGCATGAGAGGATATGATATTAATACTAGTGTTATTTTCGATTATGACTCTCTTTATGAGAGTATCTTTGATTTAGGCCATGATAAAGAGTGGGATATCATGATCTTTAGGTTATAAATATGGGATTTCAGAATTGTCAAAAGAAATTATGAGAAAAAATTTGAGGGTGCCAACCGAGGTTTTACGAAGTATTAAGGATTGTGTAACAAAGATTGATATAGACCGAATGGCCTTAATCATCATTTCTCGATGTTGTAACGAGGTTTGAACAAGATCCTAAAGGGACATCTTCACAGGGGCTTGATGAAGTTTTTTTATGATAGTATTTTATACAAAGGTGGTGGATTAGGTGTATGGAGCGATAAGGATAAATACTTTAGCCTTTGAAGAGGGTGGAGGGTTAGATGATTGAAGCAATGAAATAGAGACCCTGGGCCTATTTTTGTCTAAATCCTTAGGGTCTTGTGTTAGGGCTCTAGTATTTATAAAAAAATGTCAATTTTATGGAGTGGGGTCATATTGGAAGAGGTAGACGTGGTATTAGATGATGGTTTTGATGTTGTGGGGTTAGGGGTTGAACAAGTTTGTTTGATTTGTTTTGGATGTTCTATATTTGTGGGAGAAGCCTTTTGTTAGCAAGGTTTCAAATAGTTGTATGAAGGGCTTTACAATCCTCGGTAGAGTGTTTTCAAGTGCGATGATATGCACAAAAAGATCCAAAAGTATACCAAGAGGGTTTCCCCCCTTGAGAGCTTGATGGATCGAGAGCATGTAATATTATGATGGACACGTGGATGATATTTTTGAGAGTTCTAGTGTAATACCCTTTACACGTGGATGATATTATGATCCCTCAAATTTGGGAATGAGGGGATTTTCTCATCATTTGATGATCTAAAGGTTGGAGTTGATGAGGTCATTTTTGTCCGATATATTTAGGTTCTAGTCGAGGAATGACCTTGGATTCGGTAACAATGACTATGATTTTAGATGAGGGGTGTGGCCCGAGATGGAGGGAAAGGGATTAGGATTTTGTTGTGAAATCATTTGACGACTTTGTGAAATGATTTCTACATTCTTAGATGGACAGATTGAGGGTTATATAGTGGAATTTTGAGGTTTTGGATGTAGTGTTGAGTGACGTGCTCTTTGAGAGAGATTTTTATGATTTGTATGATATGTTTCTTTTTTGAAAGTTTTGAAGAGGTCACATGTGGGTTTGAAGCAGATGTGGTAGATGTGGAAGGGTACAAGGCCTTATTGGTGGCAAGGCTAGGAGAGTTAGGTGATTGATTAGTGCTTCCATAGTATAAAGATAAGGTTTTGTAGGTGTAGGTGAGAGATCTTTAATAGTATTGATGCGTTAAGAGTTGACAATGTTGGATTGGGGTTGACTAGTGGATGGGGCATGATTTGGAAAGGGTTGTTTAGAGACATATAAGTTTGGATTCGAGTTGCATTCATATTGTCAAGTTGTAATTCACCTTGATTGATAATATTTTAAAGGGGATTTCTAAACGAACGACACTTTTCAATGTCTTGGTCTCGGACTCCGATGGTATTTACAATAGTCATTTTATCAATACCATGAGGGTTTGTAAGCGAGATGAATCGATGGTATGAATAGGGAGAAGTGTGATATTACATGTGGCTAGGATCTTGTCAAAGATCGCACTATAGGATTCTCTAATGGGTATATAGTTACGTTGGGGTCGGGTGGGTTTAGAATCCAAACAACCTTTAAATGAAACTTTTACAACGACCGCATTTCTTGAGACTTTGGACTTGTCATTATTGGAAAAATGTTTGAATGATGACTCATGCTTATGGTTCTATGAATGGATTTTGACATTACCATCTTCAAGGGCGCGAAGTTCTATTTTTCAGTGCCATGTTAAAGGGTTCATCAAATATTTGGAAATATCGTATATGAAGTGTTGACGATATGTGTTTAACACATGATTGAGTAAAGAAATTGATCGACTTGGTTTGTGGGAGTGAGAAGGATAATTGATTAATGATACCCCTCTAGTGGGTGATGAAGTCTACAACATATTCATCTTCAAATTATTTTATGGCATAAAGATATATAATGGAGATCTTACAGGTGATATTGATGGAAAAATGTTCTAAGAATAATTGTGCAATTTGTGTGAAGGAAATGAAGGAATATTGTGGGATACTATTGTACCAATAGAGTATGGGCCCTGTTAAGGACATAAGAACTGTTCTCATCATAAGGTCTTGATTATGTGTGATGAAATAGAATGTTTGAAGAAAATCTCGGTTGTGTTGTTGAGGGTACTCCTTAATGTATAACTTAAGGAAATTTAGGAGTTCCCAATGTGGAGGATAGGATTTGAAAGGTGTTTCACCACAAAGTATGAGACAAAATAGATAAGGGTAAAGGGCATAGGAGGTGTACCTATGATTATGTAGATGGTGTGTAGATGTAGAATGTTGACCAAGTTGATTGTAGAGAAATTACCTTTAGCTAGAAGGAACGACATTCTGTAAAAGAAACACAACAAGACCGCCAAATAAAATTAAATAACAAATGATAGAGGATTGCCTAACAAACGCTAGATATGGGAAGCATGATGCTTCCTCGAATGATTGTCAATCCTGTTTATAACAACTTAATGCAAGAAGAAATTGTAAATAAATGATTCCTACTATAGTTGATAAGATTTAGGTATCTCCTATAACATACAATAAGTAAATTTAATCTAATAGGAAAAGTTACGATTAAATCCAGATGGCTAGTAGGCTGGTTTGGGTCTACAGGTATAACAAAGGCTATAGGTGAGGTCTGGGAAAAGTTGGGTATGATTCTAGGTTGTTTGGAGGAATTTATAAGCTTACTAGTTTATAATATATTACTAGTCTTAGAGATCGATGCCGGTTAAGTGACCGATGTCAAGCTCGGTAATGGATCAATGCCGGTTGGATAACCGGTTTTGGTAGGGGTAATTTGGTAATAATATTAAAAATGGGGTTTTGGGAAATCTCTTTGATTGCACACAGAGTGAGGGGAGTTTAGGTGATGTTGTGGGATTATTCTAAGTACTCAGAGGTAGGAATATAGAGGTTTTGGAAAGGTATGATGGGTAAACGGGAAGATCGTTAGACGGAGGTGGTACGGGAGAGATCCGAGTGAGCTAGAATAAGGAATGAAACATATAGTTAATAAAAACAACTAATCTATTGCAAAAATAAGGAGGAAACACTAATTACTTGTTGAATGTAGGTAAGAAGTAGATGGTGGTGACGATTGTGAAGAAATATGGTCCCGAACAAATGCAACACCGGTTGGAAGGCACAATGCTTCCCAGAGAGTGTACTTGAGCTCTTGATCAATTTATGGATGGTTGGTATGGTCTCTGAATGCATTGAGGATCTATGGAATGTCGCAAATCCATTGGAGAACTCGTGAACAAGAATGCTAGATCGTGAAAGCTAGATGACAAGATTCAGAACTTGATCAATGAGTTAAGATTTTCTATTTAACCTAAGAGATGACTGTTAGGTGACCAGTGCCAGATGAAAAATAACCAATGTCGGTTATTGATAATTGGTATAGCTTTCCAAAAATAGGGTTTTTCTCCCAAATTTGGCGTGGTGGTTTTTAGTTAAGTCTGGGTCTAGAGTGTTGAATGACATCAATTAGAGCGTGGAATTAGTTAGAGGATTAATACGTCATGAATAATTAGAGTTGGAAAGAGTCCCAGTTAGTTAGGATAAGTGGGGACTTGGTCTAGGTTCATTAATAGGCTAGGAATAAGTCTAGGATGAGGTGGAAAGGTGAGGTGGATAAGTGAGGTGGCTAGGTGAGTTAGGTAATTAACTTAATTGTGATAATTAAATTAATTATAATGTGTGTAAGTGGGCATGGTGGGGGAATAATATTAAATTAATTAGTTGAAGGGGATTAAAAGTGTCACGACCCAATTTTGGGTGTATACATTTACCCCTTTTTGTCACATAGCTTGTATTGATAAGCGAAACTGACAAAAATAGGAGTGGTTAACCGGTATGGGTGGAGATGATCCCCCTCAAACGTGGATCTGATGAAGGAGGAGGATGAATCAGTGACGAGTTTGATAAAATGGTAGGTGAAGAAAAATAAGGTAGGCACGGGCGCGGGAAAGGGTAATTTTGGGTGTAGGTAGTAGGCGGGGGCATTTAAATGCACACACATGTGTAGAATGTGACAAGGCACTAGGTCGAAGAGCTTACAAACTCTACATCATCAAAGGTCAATAGTTTATCTAAACAAGGTTGATGTGGTCTAGGTATCCAAGGTATAGGATATGGTTGTGAAACACAACAAGGCTAGGTGTAGGAAAAAGAATTAGGTAGGTTCTAAAGCACCAAAAGGTTTAGTCTACTCAAGATAAACATCATGACATAAGGCAGGGTAAGGTCGATAGGCTAAACAACATGAGTGATGTTGTCGTAAGGTACAATGAGTAAGAGAATACAAGTGTTAAATGGACGGGTGTAGGTTTGGGTTTATAGGTGAGGCCATGGGTAAGGATGTAGGTGGGGCCAAGGTATATGAAAAATATGCCTCGAAGTACATTGAAATTGGGAGTTAGACAAAAAGGCTATTAGGTGAGCCTATAAGGTGGGGTAAGGCTTTGGTTGCAAGAAAATGGGCTTTGGAACCAAAATTTTGGGTAAATTAGGTATAATATGGTTGGAAAGGTGACCGACATCTTGGCTAAGGGGAACCAATGCCAGAAGAGATAACCGATGCTAGTCTGTTAGGGCACAAGACCGATATTGGTCATGTCGATTTGGGGATAAAAAGTAAAAATCCACATTGAAAAGGATTCATTTGTGCTTTTCTATATTTGGAAAATGTTGATCAGCCAAAATCTAGAACTTAGCAAAGAAAATATAGAAGCTTCACATGGGAAAGTAGAGTGCATTCAAAGGCACGAGAGTATAAGAAAGGATTTGTGAAGAAGAACAAAAATGGATTCGGGACTTAGCCATTTTTATGGTGAGGATCCATTTTCAAAGATAGCATGTGAAGCACTCAAACTGATTGGAGACTCACGCGACATGCATTGGTTATTTTTGGATGATCGGCTATGAAGTGCTTTACATGGACACATGCTAGGAATAGATCTACTACTGTTAGTTAACTAAAATTAGTCTATTATTAGCGCACTTGCATGTGTGGATATTTTTGTAACGACGTGTGGCTAATAATAGCATGCACCTATTTTGGGATTAGATAAGTGGTGAAGGGCAAGTCCCCACCCATATAAATATGTATTGAACTATGTAGTAGAGAGAGCATAGATATAGGTGTGATAACTAGGTTATAGTCAGATTATGATGACAAATCTCTTTGTGCACATGAGCGTATACTACTGTTATTGTAAGGAAGTTTTAATGTATTTATTGCAATTAATATAATGGAGATTATGGACTAAAACAAGGTGTTATCATGGTTATAATTCATTATTGCATGCTTGATTCCATTATGGTTATCTGTTAAGTCTATTATGTTCTAGATCTAGGTCTGAATGTGCACTGTAGAAGGATATATTAGCCATAGATCTGAATGATTTAAGTCTTCATCATGCTAAAAATCCTACAATAAAGCAACCCTAAAGAGGGGCCTGGTACCTTTGCGTGCTTCAGGTGAGTGCTCAATCTAGGCTGAGTGATGTGCTAGCGTGTTTGGGCTTGTATTGGTGAATTATAGGTTGCATCATTGGTTCCATTGTCGGGACATCTTTTTCAGTTTTTTTCAGGATGGTTTGTGATGAAGACATAACGGTTGAACTTAGCAAGTGTTGAAGAATGGATACACGATCTAGAAGAAGAAGACGCACGGTGTTTCAACACCAGATCTAAGTTTAATGCATGTGTGTGGGTGGAACAAAATATGTATGATAATTTATATGAGAGGTCCAAAAGAAATATTTGAAGTTGTATGTTATGGTTGTTATAAAAGGGTCATTATAACTATAATTGTCTAGATAGAGCTTCTACATCCGGTAAAGGAGATAATGATAAAGGAAAAGCACCTGTGAATTCTTTTGATGCAAGTAGATAAGAGCGAAATAATGAAGTAGATGTGTTTGTACCAAAAAAAAGAAAGAAAAAGATAATCAAGATGGAAATGATCCTAAGAAGATGAAAGGAGAAACTAGTAAGAAATATAAGAGAAGAATGTTGGGTGTGCAGGATTTTTGATTTCACAGGGCAAGGACCATACTCCATCTTGGAAGATCTCGTCCAAAAGGCCTGTAAATATTACATATGGTCAACTCTTGGCTATGTCTTCTGAGAAGAGGTGGGAGCTGTGAAGTGGACTCAATGCTCGATGAAGAAAGGAGGTTGAGGTCCCTGTTTTGGAGGCAGAGGTGGATCCCTATGCTCCACAAGCTGAGGTATTATGTAATGGTATTTTAATTCATGATGTCTTAGTTGATGGAGGTGCTGCAGTTAATGTAATGACCGAGTCTGTAATGAATATGTTGGGTTTAAAAATTGATTGCCCTTCAACACTTATGTTAAGGTCATTAAATAAAGGAAAAACTAAACCAGAAGGTGTAGTTTCAAATGTGGCAATATCTCATTATGGGTGTTGTATGTGTGGTAGACTTTCGGGTGATGAAAAATGGTCGTCATTGCGTACCCAATGTTGCTAGAAATACCATGGCTAAGGAGAGTTCATGCAATAAAGTACTCTGGAATGAAGGCTTCATGACACTTGGACGTGGTAGAGAGAGGGTGAAAATAAACGTGATCCTCGGCATCATAAGGCGAGAACACGTGGATTCAAGTGATGAAACCGATGATTGGACATCCTCGATTACTCTAGTACCGGTGAAGTGGACACGAGAATGAAGAAAGTGAGGTTGATGTTTGGTCATGGATATTCTTCTAGTCACACCAACTCATGACCCCATAAAATTATCTCGAAGAAGAAGAAGTTGATGATCGTCTCCAACAAATAAAGATTGGTGATCTTTGTGATGGAGAGTGAGAAGGAATCCTACCTTGACTCTTTCGAAGGTACATACACATATTCACTTTTGATTACAAGGAACTTCGTCAAGTAAGTTGGGTAGAACATTCTATTGAAATTTGGTAGATGGTGCTAAGCCCATAAAGCAAATGCCATATAGAATGAATCCTAATTTTTCCAAGGCAGTAAAAGAAGAAATAGATAAGTTGCTTGATGCAAGATTCATATTTGCTTTGGAGAATTCGAGAATGGGTTTCTCCCATTGTGATCTCAATAAAAAAGAATGGGAAGCTATGCATTTGTGTTGATTCTTGGAAGCTCAATAAGGCAACAAAGAAGGATCATTACCCTCTTCTATTTTCATATCAGATCTTGGACGAAGTCATTTGGCCAGAGTGCTATAGTTTCTGCGATGGATATAGCAGATTACAACCAAGTTCGTATATAGAGAAAGATCACCAAGACCACGCTCACCACTCCTTGGGGAACGCGTTTGCTTATAGAGTTATGCCTTTTGGGTTGTGTAATGCTCAGTAACATTCCAGCGTTTGATGAATAGGGTGTTTGAACCCTACATTGGGACCTTCATCGATTATTTCGGATGATTTTTGCATCTATGGGAGCAAGTTGGACCACCGCACTGGATGGAGATAGCATTTCAAAGGTTAGATGAAGCACAAGCCTCACTAAACCCTACAAAGTGTGTCTTTGGATGTTCTAAAGGCATTTTGTTAGGGCATGTTGTATCTGGAATCATATACTAGAACCAAGTCATTCACATGAAATGGAGACCACCGGATCTTTTGATCAAAGTATTCCTTCGCTTCATTTTCTTCTTATAGCTTGTATCCTTAGCTATTTCCCTCATTTCCTCTAGCAAATGAAGATGTACCAACCTTTCTTTTCTTTGGATCACTTTCATCCATTCTTTCATTTTTCATTTCTCCGACCGTGGGAGTATCAAACTCAATAGGAAGAACGGAATAATACCATAAGCCAACCGAAATGGGAGTATCCTGTGCATTGACTTTGATGTTGCCCTATATGTCCACAATGCTTGCATGAATCCTTTTATCCCATTTATGTACTGCAAGGTGCATCTTTGCTAGAATTTGACACAACAAAAATTTGTTCGCTCCACCCGTCCATTTGTGCTTGGCTTGTATGTTGTTACCTTCCCGTGCTTAATAGAAAACTTATTGACTAGGATTCTACCACCTCATTAATGAAGTGGCTTCCTTGATTTGTTACAATTTCTAATGGACAACCAAATCTGGTGACAATGCGTTCATATATGAACCTTGCCACTTCATCCATGGAAAGAACATTTGTTTTCAATGGCCTAGCTTCAACCCACTTGGTTAAATAATCTGTGGCAACTACAATATACTTATTTTGGCATGAGGTAGTTGGAAGTGGACCTAAAATGTCTATTCCCCACTTTTCAAAGGGACCAAGTGGAAGAATAGGGCATAATGGAGCTGATGAAGTCTTACGGCTTACCATGTGTTTGACAAATATCACATGTCTTACAATAATTATAACAATCTTTAAAAAGAGTGGGCCAAGTAATAACTGCATCCAAGATCCTTCTTCTTTGTAAGTTGTCAGAGAAGTGCCCTCCACATGTACCATTTTGGAATTCTTCTAGCAGTTCCTTCCCTTGATCACGCCTAACGCCCTCTTGATCTTGTCCATCGTGTCCTATTCGAAATAATACTCCATGCGAGAATAGAATATGGACAACTGGTTTGAGTAATCTTTCTCTTAGTGTTTGCATTGGCACCATTAGGAAACTTGAATTCATTCGAGATAATTCCAAATATCTATGTATTCACTAGGATTGTGTCGAGGATAACAATGTTGTATCGGGGAAATCATCATCATCACAAGATGATCCTAAACCATCATAGGCTCGAGCGAGTGCATCCGCATTGACATGCTTCTTTCCTGGCCTATCTATAATATCAAATTCAAATTCTTGTAGCAAAATTATCCATCTTGCTATCCTCCCTGATGGGTTAGGCTTATTTACAATATATTTTAGAGCCTGATGATCTGTTACAACTAGAAATTTTTGCCCTAGCAAGTAATTCCTAAACTTCTTTACAGAAAAAATGATAGCTGAGCCTCTTTTTCAGTTATAGTATAATTTACCTCAGCATACTGCTCATTTGTCTGCTCCCAAAGTAAATTAGATGTTCATTCCCATTTTCATCCTTTTGGCTCAAAGTACTTCCTAGTGCTGCATCTGAGGCATTAGTGTACACAATGAATGGCTTGCTCTAATCTGGATTCTTTAAAATAGGTGAAGACACTAGGGCTTCCTTCAGTTGTCCAAAAGCTTCATGCGCCTTATTTCCTAGTTCATAAGTAACATCCTTATTCAAGAACTGGGTTAGTGGCTGTGCAATCTTTGAGAAATTCTTGATGAACCTTCTATAGTACCCCACATGGCCTAAAAATGATCTCAACTTACTTCTATTCATAGGAAATGGTAACTCTTTGATTTTTGAAACTTTATCAGGATCAGTACCAATACCATCTCTAGATACAACATGCCCTAACAAAACGCCTTTAGAACATCCAAAGACACATTTTGTAGGGTTTAGTGAGGCTTGTGCTTCATCTAACCTTTGAAATGCTGTCTCCATTTGGTGCAGGTGGTCCAACTTGCTCCCATAGATGCAAAAATCATCCAGAAATACTCTAATGAAGGTCTCAATGTAGGGTTCAAACACCCTATTCATCAAACGTTGGAATGTTCTTTGGAGCATTACACAACCCAAAAGGCATAACTCTATAAGCAAACATTCCCAAGGAGTGGTGAATGTGGTCTTTAGCTGATCTTTCTCTGCTATATGAACTTGGTTGTAGCCGCTATATCCATCAGCAAAACTATAGCACTCATGGCTAGCTACTTCATCCAAGATCTGATCTGAGAATGGAAGAGGGTAATGATCCTTCTTTGTTGCCTTATTGAGCTTCCTATAATCAACACAAATGCGTAGCTTCCCATTATTTTTTATTGAGATCACAATGGGAGAAACTCATTCTGAATTCTCCACAGCAAATATGAATCCTACATCAAGCAACTTATCTATTTCTTCTTTTACAGTCTTGGAAAAATTTGGATTCATTCTATATGGCATTTGCTTTATGGGCTTAGCACCATCTACCAGCTCAAAATAATGTTCTACCCAACTTACTTGATGGAGTTCCTTGTAATCAAAAGTGAATATGTGTATGTACCTTCGAAAGAGCTCAAGGTAGGATTCCTTCTCACTCTCCATCACAAAGATCACCAATCTTTATTTGTTAGAGACGATCATCAACTTCTTCTTCGAGATAATTTTATGGGGTCATGAGTTGGTGTGACTAGAAGGATATCCATGACTGAAACATTAACCTCACTTTCTTCATCTTCGATATCCACTTCACCGGTACTAGAGTAATCGAGAGGATGTCCAATCATCGGGTTTCATCTCTTGAATCCACAGGTTCTACCTTATGATGTCAAGGGATCATGTTTATCTTCACCCTCTCTCTACCATGTCCAAGTGTCATGAAACCTTCATTCCAGTAGTTTCTTACATGAAATCTCCTTAGCCATGGTATTCCTAGTAGCATTTGGTACGCACAGCACCATTTTCATCACCGAAAGTCTACCACACATACAACACCCATAATAGATATTGCCACATTTGAAACTACACCTTCTGGTTTAGTTTTTCCTTTATTTAATGACCTTAACATAAGTGTTGAAGGGCAATCAATTTTTAAACCCAACATATTCATTACAAACTCGGTCATTACATTAATCGTAGCACCTCCATCAATTAAGACATCATGAATTGAAATACCATTACATAATACCTCAGCTTGTGGAGCATAGGGATCCACCTCTGCCTCTAAAACAGGGACCTCAACCTCCTTCCTTCGTCGAGCATTGAGTCCACTTCGCAACTCCTGCATCTTCTCAGAAGACATAGCCAAGAGTTGACCATATGTAATATTTACAGTGCCTTTTGGACAGATCTTCCAAGATGGAGTATGGTCCTTGCCCCTGTGAAATCGAAAATCCCGCACACCCAACTTTCTTCTCCTATGTTTCTTACTAGTTTCTCCTTTCATCTTCTTAGGATTATTTTCATCTTGATTATTTTTTTCTTTCTTTCTTTTTGTTACAAACACATCTACTTCATTATTTCTGCTCTTATCTACTACATCAAAAGAATTCATGGTGCTTTTCCTTTATCATTATCTCCTTTACCGAGATGTAGAAGCTCTATTTGGATAATTATACTTATAATGACCCTTTTATAACAACCATAACATACAACTTCAGAAATATTTCTTTTTGGACCTCTATCTCCTCCCCGAGAACTAAATTCTTTTCCTTCAAGAAGATTAATAGTTAAGCGGCCCATCTTTTGAGCGAGATCTTCATACTCAGTAGATGTACTAGGAGAAATATTTGTGCTCACCGGAGTGGTTGTGGATTACGGACCAAAGGTGCTTTGGTGTAGGCTCTACTTTAGCAACAATTTCTTTGGGCTCCTCTTCCATGCTTTCTTCTTGCCTTCTTCGCAATCTCCTTTGCTTGTTCAATGGTATTTGCTGGGTGGTCATACTTCACTCGTTGTCCGATCTCCGGCTTCATCCCAAGAATGAAGTGCTTACATAGGAGATTATCCATGCCATTCATCAACCCATCCGCTAATCCTTCCTTCGGATCGGGCATCGAGCTTCCTCCTTAGCTCTAGAACACGAGCATGATAATCCATTATCTTCTCCTTCTCTCCTTGGGATAGCTTTGTGATCTCGATCATGAGATCTGCATATTTTTGTTGTTCACCAAATTCTTCAAGAAAACTTTCAGTTAATAAATCCCATGAATTTTTACATTTCCACCTAGTGTTTCAAACCACCTAAGTGCTGAACCATCCAAAAAGGTAGGAAAAAATTCAGTCCATTATTCCCTTCTTATAAGGTCATTACAAATACAAGATCGTTTAAACTCTTGAATGAAAGAGGAAGCATCTTCATTAGATTGCACGAAAAAAACAAGAATCTTCCTGTTTTCAAAGTAACCACCGTAAAATACCAACCCACAAGTACAATCAACAAGACTTATGTGCACAAATAATTGGAATCACTATAATAGAAAGTGACTTTACACCTTTCTACAAAGAAAATAAAAATGAAAAATGACCACTTGAATCGTGGTAAAACTCGACTTTACTTGTGGTAAACACTATTCACAATAAAAAGTGAAGTTATCTTGCGGTAAATGCTATTCACGGTAAAAAGTGACTTTACTTGTGATAAATACTATTCATAGCAAAAATGACTTTACCATGGTAACTACTATTCACGACAAAAATGACTTTACCATAAGAACTACTACGCAGTAGAAAAATAAGGTTACCCTCTAATTAATTTTTGACTAAGTGGGAATATCTCTCCGAGAAAATCCACCAACGAGGAATGGTCCCGAACGGAACCAAAATGTCATCACCAATCCAAAGCACTATGATAATTCTTCACGGAACTCCTCGCTATGATTATTTACTAATGCACAACCTTTAGTTTGGTGGATGTAATTTGGAAACAAAACAACAAACATAACACAAGAATACCATCGACTATGATAAGACGGAATGATGACAAATTTGAAATATCAAAGTAAATTATAATATTAACATGAAATTGTTACAATCTCACCCATGAGGTACTTCAAGTGTTATTGACTTCACTTGCCTTCCACCAATACTATGGGAGAAACTTTACAATTACACCTCTTAATGGCTTCTTTAACACACCTTTAAACCGATGGCTTCCTTTACACACTTACTCATACAATATTTCTCACTACTTCCTTCTATGCTAAATGAGGGGGTGACCTCTTTATTTATAGAACTTCCGTGCTTATCCATCTTATCTCTAAGATAGGATAAGAAATCCCTCTGACGAATCATATTCCATACCTTAACTCTTATCTGTACATGTAAGCTTATCTTTTAAGATAAGATAAACCTTATCATTTCACATGGGTTCCACATTTTTAGACTTTTTACAAATAAAATACACAAAATATTTATGACCTCACTCCTTGTCCTTATTACCAATATAATATTTCTAATTCCTAATCATGTAGACCCTACTTCTCTACTTACCCCAACTTTGACATTTTAACATTACTGGACCACTTACGACAACTATTTACTTTTTACCACAACATTCCTATTGTACTTTTGACTATTACCGTACTATACATTATTGGCGGCGTCGTATTGGCAGCGCCGTTATCTTCTATTGAACGCTACTACTAATTATACTTAACAACATCCTATTCCTAATACATACATTAATGAAATAGAAATTACGAAGGAAAATTTTAGTGTCGACAAGTGCCTAGACTTATATGAGCATCTTAGCAAGCAACATAAACAAGAAAACAAAGGCATAGGGATGGTTAGGATGTAATGCACTGTTGAAAATCAGTGGATGCCTAAGTTGGAAGCGGAGTACGAGGCATTGAAAGTGAAGATCACGACCCGCGCCGAGGTGGCATATTCCAAAGAAGCATTATAGTAGAAGCCTACCATCACTAAGGAGGAGGTTGTACATGTGCGGTACCCAGATCCTACTCATCAGAAGGAGGTTTATAAGGAAACCATGGAATTTCTTAGGAATCTTGGTGTGAGATATAATATTTGAAGGAGAAATCACGAGAAGATGGAGTAAAAGAAAGTATCGGGGATGGTCCAAAATGATATAGATGACTTAAGAGAAGTATGTAAAATGTTGTGCTAAGAAAATATCATTCGATTGTTAGGGGATTGGTTAAAGGAAACACTCTACACGCATGTATTGATCATCGACAGAAAATCCTACATGCAAATCTTCCCCCTCATAGCCTAGATTATGAAAAGGAAATCACTCTGAATGTTGTTGTAGATGGGTGGCTATTGAGTAATATATTAATTGATACAAGCGGAAGTCAATGTTCTTACTTTATATGGATGGGTATAAATGGGAAGACCCCCATTACAACCATCCTCTAATGTATTATTCATGGCTAATTGGACTAAGGCCACTCCCATTGGAGTTTTGAAAGATGCATCCATTACCATACAAGGAGCCAAGTTCACTTTGGACACTTTGAGGTTTTAGCTACTGGCAGAGAGTCGGATAGCTTCCCGGCTTTATTGGGGCATCTTTGGTGCTATGCAAATAATTCGATCTTTAGTTCAATAAGGGTTATATCAGTTTTGAAAACGAGGAGAGATTTATTATCCCTTTAACATATGGAAAATATGTTCCCTATGTTGAACCTTTAAATGAAGAAGATCTGAATAGGATTTATGTACATGCCATATGGGATCTAGAAGTACTTGAGTCATCTAAAGAAGGAATAATTCATTGGGAGGATGCACAGTCCATTAGCGATACTATAAGTGTTGTTTGTGATAATTGGGCTCATAGCACTTATGAGTTGGTTGGGCACAAAGTAAAGAGCATATTTCCTTGAGGCAACAAACTGTGGTATGTTGAGAGGATAGGTAACAACTCGGTACCTTGTTACACCCGGGAAGGAGATCCTATGATATTCTTGCATGCCATGGAAGAACAGTGGATAGACCCATTGGGAAGAAGAAATATGCTAGTATATACACTATGGGGGACAACAACATCGTTGGTGGGTGGCCCACAAGGATAATATTGTAGGATGGAATGAAATTAGGATTGCTCTTGCTACTAGGTTCTTCAGAGCAATGCACCTACTCAAATATGCACTTATCATGGTAATCAACCTATTCAAGCACCACGTTCGAAGTGTGAGAGACTCTAGATAGAAGGGAAGGAAGCTTTACCACCTTCACTATGGGTGCACAAGTTTTATTCCACTTTACAAGGATGCACACATGTTTGGTATGTATATGTAGAACTCCATAGAGAGACTGGAAATTGGCAGGATTTAATTGCAGGGAATGGCCCGATGTTTGACTCCTCTATAAACCCTCCGGTGGAAAAATCATTTAAAGTCATAAAGTTCTTAACTATGGGAGATAGTGTTAAGGTGAAAAACTCCTTCAGGAGTTATTGGATTAAGGGGAATCAAGAGTGCGTGTTGTTGAAGAAATAGAGGATGATGTAACACTACTTCAACGCGCTTTCCTTGAGAAAGAAAAAGGAAAAATGGTACACTTAGTGGATGGTGAAGTAGTAGAAAATATGGATGTAAAGCATTCAACGTGTAGGCACGAGGTGTTGGACAATGCGAGATAAGACCACACACACCTATCATGAACCTATGAAGACAATGAGGGTGAATAGTGGGTTAGATGTTGAGCCTAAGGAGGCCATAGTTGGGGACTATTGGCCGACTGACTAAAATGTAAAAATTCATAGAGTTACTAAGGGATTATCATGACTTATTCCCTAGGGGGTACCATGAACTTAAAGGCATGCATGAATTGTTAGGGAAGATAGAGATAAAGCTTAAAGAGGGTGCGTGAGTAGTTAGAAAGAGACCCTACATGATGCACCCCAAATTACGCGAAAAGGTCAAAGAAGAGATTGAAAAAATGTTAAAGTCTGGAATTATCAAGCCCCTTGATGAGTCAGAATGGGTTAGTCCAATGGTGATCAATATCAAGAAGGATGGATGGATTAGGATTTGTGTGGACTACATGGAGTTGAATGCTATATGTGTGAGTGATCCCTTTCCTACGTCATTCACTGAGGAAATACTAGAAGGTGTTGCATGGCGCGGAATCTATTTGTTCACATATGGGTTCTTTGGGTATCATCAGTTCGGATTTCCCGGAGGATCGAGGAAAAGACTACGTTTACTCTTTGAATAAGGTAGTTTTGCCTATCTTGTAATGCCTTTTGGTCCGAAAATGCGCTGCTTATATTTTTCACGCATAGTTGTTCAAGCATTCAAGGAATTTATTCACAACTTCTTATAGGTCTATTTAGATGATTGGACAAAGTGTATGGATTAGTTAAGGATCATTGTGACAATCTGCGCTTAATGTTTGAAAGATGTAGATAGTTGAGTATCTCATTGAACATCAAGAAGTGCATATTTGTTACACCGTTTGGGATACTGTTAGGACACATAATTTGTAAGGAAGGTTTGTTGGTTGATCTAGCCAAGGTTACAATCATTATAGGCCTAAGGGAGCCTACTAGTCAAAGTGAGGTGCACAAATTTTTGGGTCATACAGGATATTACAGGAAGTTTATCAAAGGATATGCCAAATTTACCACACTATTGGAAGAGTTACTGAAAGGGAAAGGTACGTTCTACTGGGGAGAACCGCAACAACACACATTTAAGACATTAAAGGAAAAACTTACTATCATGCCTATTCTACATTTTCCTTCGTGGGACCAACCATTTCATGTACATGTTGACGCCTTTGGCACGACCATTGGCATGGTGTTGGCTCAACCTAGAGAAGGTATTATAGATCATCCTATCTGTTTTGCTAGTAGAAAGTTGACTCCTGCAGTAACAGAATTACACAACTACAAAGCACGAAGCTTTTTCAATGATCTATGCGCTACATAAATTCTAATAGTACCTACTAGCTACACCATTCATCTTTTATATAGATCACATGGCATTGAAGTATTTGGTAAATAATCCCATTCTACAAGGGTGCATATGTCGATGGGTGCTCTTATTTCAAGAATTTGATTTCATAGTTGTGGTAAAACTAGGGAAAAGTAATTTTGGACCAGACCATCTATCCAGAATACAGTTAGGAGAAGAAGCATAGGCAATTGAAGATACCATGCTAGATGTATAGTTATACAAGTTACAACGATTGCCATCGAACTAGAGGACATTGTTGTCTTTCTATGAACAAGGATGGCACCAAAAGGAATGAAATCCTTGGAGAAGAAACAACTTGCTATACACGTAACCCCCTATATGTTAATTAGTGGTGACCTGTATAAATTAGGCCAGGATGAAGTACTACGCCATTGTGTATTGGAACATGAGCGCATGGATATTATGGAAGAAGCTCATGGTGGTATTGCAAGTGGCCACTATTTATGTGATGCCACTGTGTGCAAGATTTTACTCACTAGATTATGGTGGGAGACCCTGTATAAATATTGTAAGGAATTTCGTAAGGCTTGTGATCATTATCAATGTCTTGGGAAACCAGGTCAATGAGATGAAATTCCTCTAAGACCCATTACTGGTGTAGAACCGTTTGAGAAATGGGCTATAGATTTTGTGGGTCCTATTTCACCAATTTGCAAAAATGGATTGTGATACATCATAACTTGCACAAATTATTTGGCAAAATGGGCAGAAGCAACACCTAAAAAGGATTGTATAGTGGCTACAACAGCCAGATTTCTTTGGGAAAATATTATTATAAGGTATGGATGTCTTTTAAGTTTGACCAGTGATAGGGGCACACATTTTCTTAATGAGAAAATCAAATTTTTTTGAATGAATTCATGATTGCACACCATAAGACTACACCCTATCATCCTCAGGAAAATGGAATCATTGAGGCTTTCAACAAAATTCTGAGCCGCAAATTGACAAAAATCTATGATGTTGGAAGAAAGGATTGGGATGACAAAGTATCTGCAGTACTTTGGGCATATCAGACAACATATAAAGATTCAAGAAAGCACACCATTTAAGTTAGTGTTTGGCGCATAAGCAGCTTCTTCCTATGGAATTTATGTTACCTTCTTTATGTATTATGCGCACTAGAGGTCTTGTTGATGAGAAAGCATTAGAAGAATGAATTGAAAAGTTAATTAAGCTAGATGAATGATGAGTCATAACATGTTGGAGTCAAAAACAAGAGAAGGCTAGGAAGAAAGCATGACATGACAGGCACATCAGGGATAAAAAAATTGGAGATAGGATAGATGGTGCTCCTTTATGATTCTAAGTTTTGTGCCATCCAGGTAAGCTCAAGGTGTATTGGTTGGGGCCGTATGTTATCACTCACATACTCGAATCAGGTTCTTCACAATTAGAGGCACTTGATGGAATATGGTTACTCGGTTACCTCAATAGGAGTAAGCTGAAGCCCTACTATAAATAAGTCTTCTTGGTGTTTGTAATAAGGAAATGTTGTCATTTAGATTAAATTTTAGATTCTATATTTCCTTAATGTGTTTCTTTCTTTGTTGCTATGATTTTTCAATTTAGTTGGTGTGTTTTGTAATAAGTGTGTGGTAGGTTATTGTTATCTAGGTACAAGACTATTGAAAATAAGTACACATGAAAGGAACTATCTACGGGTGTTATTCAAGGGTGGAGAATTGAAAAACAAGAGAGATTTCTTCTGGACACAGGGACCATAGATAGAGAGGAATGAAGAAACAAGTATAACGCAAGGTAAGCAGAGGCCGGGAAGACTACCAGTGGAAGGTGTAGTGATGAGGTACTCAGGCATATGGAAGCATGCTGAAGAGAAGTCTGTAGCCAAAAGGTAGAAGGGCACGCTAGAAGGTTATAGCTTGGGTGCAAAGATGTACCACATGGAAATAATGAAAATGGTCAATTAATGAGAGGATTGTTGGTAGGTGGAGGAGCAATAAATGCACTAAATTAATTAGTCGAAGGGGATTACAAGTGTTAAACCCAATTTTGGGTGTCTAAATTTGCCCCTTTTTGTCGCGTAGCTTGTATTGATAAGTGACATTGCCAAAAATAGGAGTGGTTAACCCAAGTATGGGTTGAGGTTAAATTTCCCTGGTATGGGTGAAGGTGATCCCCTCAAGCATGGATCTAGTGAAGGAGGAGGATGAATTGGTGATGAGTTTGATAAAATGGTAGGTGAAGGAAAATAAGGTAGGGCACATGCAAGGGTAATTTTGGGTGTAGGTAGTAGGTGGGGGCATTCAAATGCATGCACATGTGTAGAATGTGACAAGGCACTAGGTTGAAGAGCTTACAAACTCTACATCATCAAAGGTTGATAGTTTATCCAAATAAGGTTGATGTGGTCTAGGTATCCAAGGTATATGATATGGTTGTGAAGCACAATGAGGCTAGGTGTAAGAACGGGAATTAGGTAGGTTCTAAAGTAAAAAAAGGTTTAGTCTACTCAAGATAAACATCACGACATAAGGAAAGGTAAGGTCGATAGGCTAAACAACATGAGTGATGTCATTGTAAGGTACAACGAGTAAGTGAATTCGAGTGTTAAATGGGCATGTGCGGGTTTGGGTTTATAGGTGAGGTCATGGGTAACTATGTAGGTAGGGTGAGGTATAGGAAAAATATGCCTTCAAGTACGTTGAAATCAAGGGTTGGATAAGAAGGCTATTAGGTGAGCCTATATGGCCATGGTAAGGCTTTAATTGTAAGAAAATGGGTGATGGAAGCAAAATTTTGGGTAAATTAGGTATAATACGGTTGGCAAGGTGACTAATATCTTGGTTAAGGGAACCAACATCGGTAAGAGATAACTGATGCTATTCCATTAGGGCATGAGACCAACGTTGGTCATGTCAATTTGGGGATAAAAGTAAAAATCCGCGTTGAAAAGATTTCATTTGTGCTTTTCTATATTTGGAAAATGTTGATTAGTCAAAATCGGCAATTAGCGAAGAAAATATAGAAGGTTCATGTGGGAAAGTAGAGTGCATTAAAAGGCACGAGAGTATCAGAAAGGATCACATGTGAATAATGAAATGATTCAAGACTTTTCCATTTTTACAAAGTGAGGATCCATTTTTAAAGATAGCATGTAGAGCACTCAAACCAATTGGAGACTTGTGCGACACGCATTAGATATTTTTGGATGATCAGCTACAAAGTGCTTTACATGGACACATGCCAAGAATAGATCTACTACTGTCAGTTAACTAAAAGTAGTCTATTGTTAGCGCACTTGCATGTGTGGCTATTTTTGTAACAGCGCGTGGCTAATAATAACATGTAACCTATTTTGGTATTAGATAAGTAGTGAAGGGAAAGTCCCCACCCATATAAATATGTATTGAACTATGTAGCAAAGAGAGCATAGATATAGGTGTGAGAACTAGGTTATAGTGAGATTATCTTCGACAAATCTGCTATGCGCATGAGCGTATACTCTCTTTGTTATTGTAAGGAAGCTTCAGTGTATTTACTGTAATTAATATAATGGATATTATGGACTGAAACAAGGTTTTGTCATGGTTATAATTTAGTATTGCATGTTTGATTCTATTATGGTTATCTCTGTTAAGTCCGGGTATGTTCTAGATCTAGGTCCGAATGTGCACCGTAGAAGGATATATTAGCCATAGATCCGAATGATTTAAGTCTTCATCATGCTAAACATCCTTCAATAACAACCCTAAGAGGGGCATGGTACCTTTGCATGCTTCAGTGAGCACTCGCCTAGGTGAGTGATGTGCCAACGATACTTGGGCTTGTATTGGTGAATTCTAGGTCGCATGATTGGTTCCATTCTTTGGGACCTCTTTTTAGTTGTTTTCTAGATGGTTTGTGATGAAGACATACCGATTGACCTTAGCAAGTGTTGAGGAGTGGATACATGATCTGGAAGAAGAATACACATGACGTTTCAACACTAGATCTGAGTTTAATGCACGCGTGTGGGTGGAATAGAATATGTATGACAGTTTATATGAGAGCTTCTTTGCTATCTTTCTAGTAGAATTGTACGAGTGGTGATTGTTTATGTATCTAAGAAGAATTGGAGGTATTGCACACTTGTCTGGATGCAAGAATAATTTCAGGCCCTTTATGATGCTAATCTAATTTGGACTTGAGCTATGGATACCTTGTTATGTGGTTTTTGGATAGTTATATCTTGGAGTACTAAATTTCCACTTATTCATGCCGAGAGGTAGCTGAATTCCAGCTCTTATGATATCCAAGGGGAACTTACCTACAAGGCATTCCATTGGCGATCAAGATACTGATGGTAACTTTGAATTTGGAAAGTAAAACAATGACAACTAAACCCCACCATGGATGGTGGTAGGAGCTGAGTTTGGTGAAAGATGACAGACCTAGCAGTAGAAAGGAAGAGAGAGAAAAGGTGGCTTAAGTATAATGAAGTGCGCGAGAGGGAGGTAGAGAAGCAATGTGACATTGCAGAGCAAATGGCATTAAGGAGAGAGATGGCTCATGAAGGATTTAGAGCTCATGTAGGGGACGTGGAACTAGAGCATCATGAACTCCCCCATTCGAGAAAGCATGAAATCGTGGTAGTTCTAATGATGGTGGCGGTTGGTTGTTATGCGCTCCCAGACTCAGAGGGTGGGAGATATCCATGGGCATTGATGGGGGTTTTGCAAGATATGATTGAGGAGAAAACTGTTTTTCTTGGGCACTAGCTTATCTAGTACAACCGTATAGGGATTTATGGGAATATCAGAGGATTCAATGGGTTGGTATTTGTTACACGTATCTACTGCATTATTGGGAATATGAGCACATCGTGTGTCTACATCCTATAGGCCTTCCATGACAGGATTGGTATAGAGGTGTCTATAGAGCTCGATAAAGGAGATGGGTGTTATTAGGGGCACATTTGTGAGTGGAGGAGGCATCACGAGATGTGAGCTACTATCGATGCATACTATAGGGGTTATATGCTTTAGACATTGTATGGAGGTCATTTTTTAATTTTCCGTCTTATGGGGGCATGGCAAGGAGTTGGCAAGATTATAGTTGGTCGTGGATACAGGAGGGAGGGACAGAGAGCATGAGATGATACTAGTAGATTGGTTTAGACGGAAGTTCGGGCTTTAATAGGATGTGCCTCCACCATTTCCGCACTATCGCAGGGATGATGTGGAGAAACCCTTATCTCCACCACATCCAATGATCTAACATGATAGGAGGAATAGGTGTCGATAGGTAGATAAATGATGTTGGTGTTCCTGATGGATACAGGTGCTGGTGGATAGCCCAGCTACAAGCAACACCACCGAGGCCATGACAACCTGATCTAGCCACAATTATAGTAAAGAGGGACCCATTACAGGGTCAGGTGACATCTATACAACTACAACTTACTCATCCGCAGCCCAGGTGACCACTCTTCAGGACAAATGAATGGATTATAGGGATAGTTGGCACAATAACAGGCTCAGATTCAGGTTCAGGCTTCTACACAACCACCAATAGGGGATGGGGGACATGTAGTATATTACAGGTTCAAATCGCTACTCTACAGGGCCAGTTGGTAACAACCCAGGAAGGAGATGGGGGACAGGTTACAAGGCTACAGGCACATGTTGGGACACTATAGGCACAATTTTCCACTTTATAGGGCCATTTGGCATAGGCTCAGGCACAAATGTAGGCACAAGCACATGCACTAGTAGCAAGACAGGGTCTCGTTGTATAGACACAAGCATTGGGACATGGTCCTGTGTTACAGATAGGAGGACATGAACCATTGGTACATGTACAAGGTCCACAGGTAGGTACCAGAGCTATGACACCACCCCAAGTGATATTCATAGTTAGTTACGGAGATTCCATGTGGGAGGTGTGGTATTATCAAGATCAATTGATGGAGAGTGACATCCCCTATGTGAAGTATGGTGAGTATAGAGAAAACAGCAACGAGTGCCAGGACCAGCCCACTAACTCATAGTTTAAAGAACTCAAAGAGACATCAATCTCATACACAGTGGTCGGGAGAGCAGATGAGTAAGCAAAAGTGAGGGCTAGATGAGGGTAATGGAGAGAAAAAATAGAGGTTTTGACCCCTCGCATAGATGATATTAGAGAGATAAAGAGATTGTATTTTTCTTTTGATATATATATGTCCCGCGTGGCACGACATGAGATGTATATGAGAGTTTTGAGACACTTGTATTTATATTTATATATTAAGTGTATTGATATACATACATTTTATGTATAGAGGGATGATGATATTTATAGATGACGCACTTGGTTTATTTCCGTTGTATTGTTATCACGGAAACTAGATATGTAGGCATGGATTTATGATGATGTATGGTTGATTTCATTTTCATTAGATTGATGTCATTGAAAATAGATGTAGACATGATTTGGTTATGGTTAGAAAATTGAATGGTTTAATTTCCACTATTTTGATGTTTATTGAAACTATGATGAGTTTAAGAATGGTGTGGTTTTAATTTCCAAGTTATTGATGTTATGGAAAATAAATGTTTAAGTATGGTTTGATTATGGTTATGTGATTGAGAGTTTTATTTCCATTGTATTGATGTCATGGAAACTAGGTGATTAGGCATGATTGAGTTGATATTTGTGATGAAAGGAACTGATGTTATTTGGGTTTCCAAGTTAGTGATCTTATGGAAACTTAGGTATTTAGGCATGGTTGAATTTGGTATGAATTTCCAATTTATTAATGTCATGGAAATTAGATGTAGGCATGATCGACTTGTGTCTTTTTGGGTTTAGTTTCCAAGTTATTGGTATAATGGAAAATAAATGATGATGTATATGAGTGATGTATGGTTTTGTTTGTGAACTAACTTCCAAGTTATTGTTTTGATGAAAGATAACTAAGTGTTTATTTGATGGGGAAAATGATGATGGTGAAAGAGTGGAAAATAAGGAAAGGAAAAGAGTGGCCGAGCTAACCTCCAAGGCCCCATGACCTCGAGTGCTGCCTATTAGCCCCAATGAAAGGGGCTTCAGGCTGATGTAATTTCCCATAAACCGAGGAAGAATGAGATTGGATTAGGTCATATGAATATATAGGTCAAATTGATAGGTTGGTTAGGTAAGACATGTTTGAAAATAGGAAAGGTCGAATGTTGAATAGGTAATAGGCAAGGTGAATTAGGTGTAGGCATAGATGAAGGTGTCATGGTTAAATTAATTTTGACGATCTTGTCTGTTGAAGAAACAAGCAAGAGAGGGAGAGGTGAAAATAAAAAGAATCGAAATGCCCCAAGTTGGAAAAGACCATAAATGTCGCACCCTTAGACTTATTAAATGTAAGTCCCTAGACACATTACATAATGTGATAGGTCTATAGGTGAAAGAAGTTTTGTAATTATAATGTGTAAAATACACATTGTGTCCCTTGAATAGGTAGAAGAGAATAAAAAGAGGTAAGGTGGAGGATTGTGTTTAGCGTAACCTTATTATGGGACAACGTCCCCCTTCTACAAGATACCCAAAACCAAAATAGGCAAGTCCATGACCAAAAGTTTTTTTATTTTGTCTTGATTTTTATTTTCTTTTACTTTCATAGACTGATCGATGTTCGAAGTCTATATGAGATAAATAGAATATATCCTTGAGGTCTTCGTGAAGCTGATCGATGTGGGAAGCTTTAGGATAATTTTTTATTTTTTTTTCATAAAATAGTCTTCTTTTTTGATAGACTTTGTACAATATAGCTGAATTTTTATAGCTATCCTTCAAGGAGCAATCTATTTATAAGTTTGAGAGAAAGAGATGTCCTTTTGAGGGAATCATCTGATTTACAAGAAGTTTGACTCAAGGAGTTGAATGTTGAAATATCCCATATATATGTATTTTTATTTAATTTTGGACTTTAGGTCATGGACAAAACTATAAAGGAGTATAATCCTCTTCTAGGAAGGCAAAACCATAACACAAAAGAGGTTAGCTATGCAAGAGAGGTTTTCAAGTGAAAAACAACCATGGGATTCCATCTTGAAAAGACAAAAGTATCCATGAGAATTATGCCATGAGTAGAGGCATGATACTCAAATTATAGATAAGGTTGAATGGTGATGGATAATCACATGATTCTATTTGAGTCGTTGGTTCTTGAAATAGGTATATGGAAGGAGAGGTTCGCTCAAGGGATAAACATGTAAGTGACATAAAGTGATGTTGTAATTTATTCAATAATAGAACTGTCGAATATGAAAGGCATTAAGGGGCTCAAGTTTAGGTTTACCTTCAAGAGAAGATAAACAATAAACACCGATCCATAGGTATGGGTGACAATGAAGGGTCCAATCCAATTGGGAGAAAGCTTGCCTTGTTTAATTTTTTCTCACTTTAGTAACATGTTGATTTCCTTTTAGGACAAGATCTCCGAATTTGAAATTTTTTCATGAACACATTTTTCATAGGCACATTTGATATGTTTTTAGTAGATTTGAAGGTGGTCGAGAGCATTTAAATGACGTTCATCTAATAACTCAAGTTGTGTCAAACTATCTTGGAAAACGTCATCATCATTGAGCATATCTTTAAGTGAGATACGAAGAGATGGAATTTGGACTTCGATAGGTAGGACATCCTTTGTACCATAAACCAAAGAGAAAGGTGTGGCAATGGTTGTGATACAAATGTTGGTGCACTAAGCCTATAAGGAAAAAGGAATGTGTGTATGTCAATCCTTACCAATATCATCGATGAATTTCATGAGAATTTTGTTGAGGGTTTTGTTGGTTGATTCAACTTGACCATTTTTTGAGGATAATATGGTGAAGAGAAATTGAGTTGAATACCAAAGTTATCACAAAGTTTGCATAGGGTCTTATTTTTGAATTGTTTACCATTTTCAGTGATGAGGTGATGAGGAACACCAAAATGAAAAATGATGTGATGGTTAAAGAATTCACATATTTTCTCATCTTTGGTAGAAATAAGAGGGATAACTTCCACCTACTTAGTGTAGTATTCAATTGTTGTGATGATCCATTGATGATGTTGAGAAGAATGAGGGTTAATCTCTCAGAAGAGATCTAAAACCCATTGGGAGAAAGGCCAAAAGTCTCTAGCGACTTGTATGGTGAGACTTGGGGCATGGTGAAGGTTAGTGTGTTGTTGACACTTCACACAAGATTTTACATAGTCGTAACAATATTGGTTAAGGTTGCCACAATATAATCAATTGTGGTGAAGAATACCTTTGGAAATAACGTGACCACTAAAATGTCCACCATAAATCCCGTCATGTATTTCTTTAATGGTGTACAAAATTTCAGAACTAGTGAGGCATCGTAGGAGGATATCATCAAAGCTATGCTTATAGAGAAGACCCCCATGATGACGTAACGAGAGACCTTTTAGAGGAAGGATCACTTACCATTGTGAGTGAGATCTAGAGGTAGGATTGAAAGGGAAAGGTAGTCAATGAACTTCTTATACCATATGTCACGTGGGTCGGTTTCAATTCTTCCCACAAAATTTACATCACATATGAGATAAGAGGGTGATTGCAATCGTTGTATTGTGAAAAATATTTTAGAGTCTAAAGGTGAGGCAAGTATTTGTTAGGTGAAGCAAGCCATGGTATCCAAAAATTTATTAGTGGATCACAGAATAATTTGAATGTCATAATTATCAAAGGTAGTCAAAAGCATGTCGACATGATGCTTATACTTTTGAAGTATTTCGTTATTTATGACACTAGTATAAACCATTTACTTAGTTGACAACCGGTTTATAATCACCAAATATATTAATGGTCTTAACAAATAAGGCAATGGAAATTTGGAGACCTAACATGAGTGCTTTGTATTTAGCCATGTTATTGGTATAATCGAAGTGAAGTTTGAAAGATAAAGGCATAGGTTCACCTTCAAGAGGAATGATAATAACCCTTGTACCACCCCCACGTTGACATTTAGAACAGTCAAAGAATATGGTCATTTGATAAATAGTGTTATCTAGGGACAACGTGTAGATAGATTCATTGGGAAAGTCAAAGTTAGAAGATTGATTTCGGAAAGTGGCGCGTTTGTGAGCTGATCTGAAATAGTTTGTCCCTTAACAAACTTTTGATGAATGAATCCTAGATTTGGGTCCTGTAGGAGCATGAGCCAATGCGAAGTGCGTTAGTGTTGATAAGGCTTAACATACATGTAATGTGGGGGTTGAGTGTATTTGATGATGAAGGTCTTCTGGTTGAGTAGGTAGTGGCAAAGTTTAATGGCAAAAAAATATTAGGGCTAAACAAATATTCTCGGCGTGAGTGTACCTAGTCTCATATTCTAAAAGAGAATGACTTATGTAATAAACCGCTTGTTCCATGTGTTGCTCATCACAATGAGTGAGCATGGCACCCAAGTAATGGTTAGTGGCAGAAATATAGAGGTAAAATAGTTTGTCATCCTTAGGTGGGATGAGCACATGTGGCTGAAGAAGGTACTTCTTCAACTCTTCAAAGGATTTTGGCACTCGTCATTCCAATTGAAGGAGACATCATTTTTAAGAAGATTATGAAAAGGGTGACATCTGTTAGAAAGTTGGGAAATAGAAAATTGAATGGATTGTAATTTTCCTTACAAACTATGGAGTTGTCGAAGGTTAGTAGGTGGTGACATCTCAAGAATAACATTGATTTCTGTGGGATCGACTTTGATACCCTATAAAGAGGCAATGAAACCAAGGATTTTTCAGAGAACGGAAAAGACACACTTCTTTGGTTGAAGGAAAATGATGTATTTATGAGACCATAAAATATGATTTTGAGAATGGGGAGGTGTTCGACACGACTTTTGGATTTCCGAGAATGTCATCGACGTAGTCTTCCAATATATCATGCATGATGTCATGGAAGATATAGGTCATAATGCATTGATAAGTGGCACTAACATTTTTCAAGCCAAAGGGCATGACACAATAAAGAAGATTCCCCTAAGGGATGATAAAGGTAGTTTTTGTTGATCCTCCGGTGTGAGTAATATTTGGTTATAACATGAGAATTTGTCCATAAGAGGTAACATCTCATGGTTGGTTGTAAGATCAACAAGTTGGTCGATGCTAGGTAAAGGAAATTTATCCTTAAGGTAGAAAAGGCTAAGGTCATGGAAGTTCGTGTAGATGTGGAGTCCCCTATCACTTTGGTGACAGAATGATGTTAGAAATCTATTATTGATAGTCAATGTGTAATATAAAGGAATAAAAAATAAGGCATTGGAGTTCTTCTTTGACAAGAAAAGAAATGCGTGGATGCATTTTTCACATGGGGAATAGTAACGATATTGTGCACCAAGATATTTGGGTCAATATTGGGAATATCGCATAAGACCAAACAAAAGTGTGTTATGATCTAGAGGAAAAAGTGAAGGCTTCATGTTCAGTAGAATCTAAAGATTGACATATGTTTAGAATTTGAGGGTCATCCTAAGTGTGAAGCTTGATCTCGATGATCGATTCATTCAACATGGTTTGTGTCTCAGAAGGTAATGACCGATGAATGTAAGAATCTTCTACACCTAAATAGGTGAGAATGGAATCATTATCTTGACATTAAATAACGTTGATAGAAGGTGTGTCTTCCTCCAACATGTCAAGATAAATAAGAGGAAGTGAAGAGGGAGCCTTTCCACCATGATGATAGGTCGAGCTACCAAAGAAATGGTGTTTAAGAAATTTTTTTAGGAGGGATAGATTCTAGATCTATGCACTCGTGGGTGAAGGTGGTGTGGTAGGTGATGAAGGTGCAAAAGGTGGATCTTCCTCTACGAGGTCAACTCTAGCCTTCTTAGAACTAGGTGGTTTAGCGAATCTAATACCACGATGGTCTTTATGTTTGTGGGTAGTGCAAGGAATAATTGTGTGATGAACTTGTTCATAAAGACCAAAGCCAAAGCCCTTCCAAGCACAATGATGAAGAAAGGTGTGGGCGAAGTAGTGGTTGGTGAGGTAACAGAAGTTAAATGAAAAAGGTTGTGTTTGAGTGGGTGGTTTGGGAGAATAATAAGAAGTATCAAGTCCACCAAATGTCAAGTTGGTGCGAAGGTGGGGAGGACTGTATGGAAACACTTCTCCTATACGATGATCATAATACAGGGTGATGATGAAGGTTTTGTACTCTTGAGGAGTTTAGAATATGTCGATGTTGTACATGCAATACTCCCTAGGGTAGGGCATTGAAAAACACCTGCCAAAGGGTCGAGAAGTTGGTACTTGGGTGGTGGGAATGGATGAGCTATTTGAAGTTTGAGAAGAAGGATTGGTAGATGGGTTAACTTTGGAAGTTGTGGCGAAGTGGGGAGAGATGGGATGATTGAGGAAGATGTAACAACAAAATTGGTAGATGAAGTAGTAGAAGAAGATGAGGTGGCTATGGTTGAAGATGAAGAGACATTGGTTGAAGATGAAGCAACAATAATAGTAGATGAGGTGGTAGTAGTAGTAGATTTGGTGGAAAAACAAGTAGATGCCTTAACTGGAATAAGGACATCATTGGGTCAATACAACATGTTATAGGTTTTGAAAGGTGAAGGATCTACCTGAATAGTGTAAGGGTGTCCTTCATATTTGAACTTGATGCAGTGGTGAATATTGAAATGTAAACACCCCATGACATGGATCTAGGGTTGGCCGAGCAATATGTTATATGGAATTCCCTTTGAGAACGTAGAATAGTTCAAGAATGGTGTGGGGACCCACATGAATGTCAAAGATGATGGTGCTTTGAGAGTAGAAGTCAGAGCATTGTTAAAAGAACACAACATAACTGGGTTATTATGCATGTAATTGGTAGGTATGCTCATTTACTCACACTGTGGAAAAATAATATTAATACTCACACCTCCATCAAACATAATGCATTGGAGGTGAGCATCCTCAATGTGGACAAAGATAAAGAGGGCAGGATCAAGATCCTCTGAATGGTTAGGAGCAACCTCTGAGTAAGAGAAACTAATGATAGAAACTTGGTGAATGGTAGTGGCAATAGAATTTTTAGGTGAAATAGTGAGAGTGACCACATTATGAGGGGTGAATATGGTGGCAACAGGTGTAGGGTCATTTGGTAAAACCTCAATAGTTTACAGGATCTCAAGGAGGGCCTGACGATGAGACTCAGAGGTTTGGATGAGGTCATACAAAGACATTTTTAGAGGAGATTGATGTTGTTGTTTCATCATAGTGTGATGTGTGACACCATTAAAAATTGGATAGGTCAGCTCATGGATGGTTACCTTAGGGGAAGGTGCGAGATGGAATGGTAGGTGGAGGTATAGTAGATGGGTTACCAAATTTATCTTTTCCTTTTTCCTTTTTGATCAAGTAGCTACTTGAACCATATTGATTTCAAAGACCGGATGTGGAAAACAAGGTTGTGGAGATGTAGGTAACAACCGCTAAATAGATATAGGATTAGGTCATGCGGTGACATGCAAAGGGGGGATGAAATTATCCTCCAATTGGTCATCTTCTTCCCAAGGGGATTTTCAAATTACAAAGCTAAACAAGAATGTTTCTAAGGGCCCTAAAATCTGCAATATCATGTCCTGGGGAGTGATGATATGTACAAATCTTAGTATCATCAAACCCTACTAGTTTAGGTTTTAGTGGATCATAAGGTTTAATGGGTGGTAATTTGATAGCAGAATTTTCTAGCAACCTAGCAAGGACATTGGAATAGGATCCCACCAACAGATCACAATGTGAAGTCAGAGTGGGTTTTGGTGAAGGCACAGGTGATTTTTGTGGAAGAGGTGTTGTTGGAGGTGGCGTTTGCGAGGCTACCTTTTTGGTGTGTAGTAGCGAAGGTTTTTTTGTGCTTGATTTAGGTTACACATTCTTGGGTAAATGTGGGTAGGGTACATGAAGTAGAAGGACACAAAGAAGATGAAGGTAATATAAAAATATAGGGTGAAAGAGACGGTGTCGAATGTGATATGGTGGTAGGTAACAGAGAAGATATTGGAAAAATAGGAGGTTTGAAGGTATAGGTGTGAGTATGGGATGAAGTGGTGGTGAAGGTAAAGGTGTGGGAAAATTAGATGATGTAGGTAGAGGTGTGGGTGCGAGATGCCACGCTTGGGATTTATTTTGGTGAAGAGCTAAAGGTGTGGGTAAATGAGATGGTGAAGGTCCAGATGTGGATTTCGTACCTTAGAATAGCCGTGATGAAGTGGTAGCTTGACCAAGGTTGAAGGGTGTGGGCCTAAGATCGATGGAAGGGGAAAGTAAGACCAAAGATATTGTGTCTTCTTCTTAGGCATGGGAAGGGACTTCATGACGGGTGGTTGTTTAGAATTTATGTCTAGTTTGATTACGGGATGTAGTAGAATAGGTGTAGGATGGACCCCTAATGTAGTGTTGAGTTTAAGTGTGGGTGAAGGTTTAGGTGTTGTTGGAGGTTTTAGTTGCGAGGTGAAGGTTGAGGTGAAAGTAAGGCTAATGAAGAAGATGCTAATATGATTGGTTCAGGCATCATGGTCTTAGTTGTTTGGAATATCTATGGGTAGATTGGTGGAGGTGTCTAGGCTAAGCATCTTCATTTGTGTAGGTCTTTGGGAGATAGAAGTGTCCCTAGAGTGTGGTGTGGTCAACATACTCTAAGTGATTGGAAAAATGAGAGAATGACATAGAGGTAGAGGAAGATGGCAATGACTTGGTGGTAATCCCTATGAAAAATTTGAGGTCTGTGAGACAGAACTTTTGGATTTTGACTCTATAGGTAGAAGTGATGCAAGAAGATTAAAAAGATCCTAGTAGACCCTAGGAGACGCATCACTGACAGGAAGAGAGTATAAAAGTGGCTCCTCTATGGGTCGAGGAGGGGGCAAGGTAGGTGGTGTAGACTCTTCCTTAGGTAGAGAAGAGGATAAAATAGACTCTTCTTTAGGTAGAAGTGTGGGTAACACATGCTCCTTGATAAGTGATGGAATAAGTGGGGTAAGCGCATCTAGATGAAGGAGTAGGAGAGGTAGGATCCTCTGTGGGTAGAGGAGTAGGTGAAATAGGATCCTTCATGGGTAGAGGATCTCACACAAGAATCTTGTCAATAGAAGGGATGGAAGGCAACTAAGCGAAGGGACAGGTATTATGTCAAAGATGGCATGGACCTCATGAACATGGGTGTTATTGT
Organism: Taxus wallichiana var. yunnanensis; assembly: GCA_018340775.1. NCBI lineage: Eukaryota > Viridiplantae > Streptophyta > Pinopsida > Cupressales > Taxaceae > Taxus > Taxus wallichiana. Next base: position 737,433,686 of record CM031235.1, on the reverse strand, counting down.
TAGAAGTCTCACCGACTGATTTGATGAATGGGTATGGTTTGGAAAAGGTTTCTTAAATACCTAAAGATTTTGATTTTTTGGCACATTAGGGTTGTCTAGGATGAGATCTCCATTATCTAACATTTCTTGGATAATGTTTTTGAATGTTTTACAATTTTCGTTACTATGTCCTCCGACATGATGAGAGTTACAAAGAATCAATTCTCATTGTACCATGTGGGTATAAGATGGGAATTATCAAAGCCAAAAGTATGTGGTTTGATCGGTGGAAGAGTGATGGCTCCACTTTTAATAAATTTTCCAACACAAAGGAATAAGGTTCTCCTATGGGGGTATATCTTCGTTGTTCCTGCTTGTACTAGAAGTTCTGAACAAGAGAAAGATTAGAAGGAGGTTTCAGATTGGTTTGATGGATGAGATGGGCTAGCTTTCAAGACCACCACATTGGTGGATCCCTTTGCTTTAGCGTGAGTATTTTTGGTTTAGAGGAAGAAGAAGAATCATTTGATTTAAACAGAGTGCTCTTGTTGTGCAATTGTAGTTTCTTCTCTTTAATAACATGATTTATATCTTCAGGCCATAGTAAATGCCTCATCACACATTTGGAATATTTGGAACTGAAGAGTTGGAGAGATGTGCCTAACACAAGCCCTAGTGAACAACTCTATCAGCTTGGTTTGTAAAATTTTAAAGGTGAGTTGATTGGTAAGACTCCATGAACATGCAACAAAATATGTGATAGATTCATCTTCATATTGACGCATCGAATACAAATCAGTCATGGTGACCTTCTTAGTGATGTTGATGGAGAAATAGTCAAGGAAGGCCTAAGTCGATTGATTGAAAGAAAATATTGAGTACCTAGGTAAAGAATTGCACCAATAAAAAGTAGGTCATGTCAAGGACATGGGGAAAGTCCTTAGAAGCAAGGTGTCATCATGGATGATTAGATAACATACATATTTGAATGATTGCAAATATTTCTGCGGATATTCCTTGCTATTAAATTGGTTGAATGTAGGCATCACCCAATGTGGGGGATAAGGACAAATGGGTATGGAAGGATGAAAAGGCTCATTACAGATTTTAGTGTAATTCAATGTATTAATTGAGCAAGAGACAAATGCTTCCAGGGTTTGCATCTTGTCCATCATCATTTTGATTAGATCCATGGTTGGATTAGATTGAGACGCACCTCTGTGGTATAAGGAGGTGGATACGATGAGTAGGATGTAGAAGGCACACCAATATATGGAGGTGCCAAGTAAGAAAACTTAGAAGGGGGGATATAAGTAGTGGTAGATGATGATGGCATATACCCAAGGTGGCAAGTGTAGGTGATGAGGTGGTGGTTAAGATAAGGTATAGGTGGGAGGGACCTATGTAGAGACCCTCGTAGCGATAGGTGGCAAAGTAGTAGGTATAGACATGACCAAACTCTAAAAAGGAGTCAATGCAACTGGAGGTTGTGAGGTAATAGCCACTGATGATGTTGGAATCCCTATACCAAGAGCTATAGATGATGACATGGTAGACATCAAAGAGGTGACCGATGTCAAAGGTGTGATAGATGCCATAGGTACCATGAGATATCGTAGATGTAGGGGTGATCTAAGAAACAACGGGTGATAAGGTGGAAGCAAGTAACACTTCACTAGTAATGGCTAATATAGAAGTGGGGGTAAGAGTGGGAAGAATGGAGACACAAATCCCATTTATGAGCTATTCGATGAGTTGCGGAGTGGATAAATGGGCAAGGTAATACTACAAGGTTGTGGGATTATGATCAAGGAGTTTTGTAAACTCCTCGTCACCTGCATTTATATCAATAGGAGAAGTGGGGTCCATGGGTGAAGAAATAGAATGCGGTGAAGGGCTAGGAGATAGTGGTTGACGGCTAGCGTAAAACACAAGGGTGTTGGCTTGTTTGTGAGTCAAAACCATGTGAATGATGGAAAAATAGGTAGACCGAGCTTTGCAAATGGTAAAGAAACACATAAACAAAAGACCAAAAGAATTTGGAAGATGATGATAAGTTCATGTTTTGAAAGGAAAATTAAAACACAATAACCGACATCGGACAAGTAACTAGGTTAGGCAGATGAATCAATGTAAGTCACTAGACCAATGTTGGTTACTGTGGATAATCAAGAATTTTGAAAATATGACAAAGAAAGGTATAAAATATGTGAAACTAGGTTCTGTAAGTGGTGATAGAGACTCAGAAGAAACCAGAACATTGAAAGTGAGGAAAGTGTAAATGTCATATTAAATTTGTTTTTGAGAGGATTATAAAAAACACGAGATATTGATCCCGATCAAATAACCAAATGTCGATATGATAATGGAACCGACCGCAATGATCGTTGGAATGATGCCGATTATTGAGAAATTTAAGAAGCTGAAAAAATTGAAATTTGGAGTGATTTAAGTCAAATAAAAGCCAACCCAGAAGATGAGTGTGGAAAAATGATGTCCTATCACACTTAGAAAAATCTAGAATACACCAACTATTATTGTGGAGTGTGAAATAGAAGAAAAAGAGAAGAATCATTCTCACAACTCAAAACACAAATCGGTAAAACTAGAAACACACAAATCCTAGGTATCAAATTTTTATGTTATGTGGCTTATGCCTTTTTAAATTGATTGTGAGTAGAGTAGAGTTGTTGGTCAATGAAGGTTCCCTATAAGCAGTCTATGGTTGGTATCAGGTGTGTTTTGGCTAAAGTGTCCCTAAGATATACTTCACAAGTATGCGAGGTCCAAACTTTGATATGATGAATGGCGAACACTAGCTAGATCCACCATCAATTAAGTTATTAAAATTTGGCGGCAATTACCGGGAAGGAAGATGTTTAAGAAATGAGTAAAGTGTTAAATTGATTTGGGTAGGGGTGTACGTGCACAAGGTGTGAACTATGCTTAATTCCCACCAATCGTCAATTGGTCATGACCTCCAGTATATAGATTACAAATAAATTTAGGTGATCTAATGCAACAATCACAAGGATGAAATGCACAAATTTTTAAAACCCAAATTGACAATGAAATTCAATGTAGCAAGTGATGAACATGAAGAGGAATGCTCTTTCACTAGATGCAATATAGAAGAAAAGAAGAAGAAATGTTCTTTTTAAGCACCAAAGAACAAATTTCGTTTAGACAAATAGAAAGAAGAGAAGGTTTCAGGGAGAAATTTAATGTGAATTTTTACGAGAAAGAAACAAACACACAAATATTCCCTAAAATGAACAATGCAAAGAACCCAAAAGATAGGGTCCCACCAAGTCGTGCCAAAATGTTTCACCGCAAATTATGAGACAAAAGCAGATAAGGGTAAAGGGCACGGGAGGTGTACCTATGATTATGTAGATGGTGCATGCACATAGAATGTTGACCAAGCTGATTATAGAGAGATTTTCTTTGGCTAGGAGGAATGACCTATATAAGAAACATAACAAAACCACCAAATGATATTAAATAGCAAATGGCAGAGGACTGCCTAACGAAGGCTAGATCGAGAAGTGTGATACTTCCTTAAATGGTTGTCAATCCCTTGTTTATAATAACTTAATGCAAGAAGAAATTGTAAATTAATGATTCCTACTATAGTTGATAAGATTTAGGTATCTCCTATAACATACAATACATAAATTTAATCTAACAGGGAAAGTTATGATTATATACGGATGGCTAGTAGGTTGGTTTTAGTATGTAGGTATAACGAGAGGTTATATGTGAGGTTTGGGAAAAGTTGGGTATGATTACGGGTTGTTTAGGGAAGTTATAAGCTTTCGGTTTAGAATATATTACCAGTCTTAGAGACCAATGTCGGTTAAGTGTCTAATTTTGGCTACTTGGTAATGGACCGGCGTTGGTTGGATAACCGGTGTTGATAGGGGTAATATGACAATAATATTAAAAATGGGGTTTTGGGCATTATTTGTGATTTTACAGAGAGTGAGGGGAGTTTAGGTGATGTTTTGGGATTATTCTAAGGACTGAGAGGTAGAAATATAGAGGTTTGGGAAAGGTATGATGGTTAAACAGGAAGATCGTTAGACAAAGGTGGTATGAGAGAGATTCGGGTTAGCTAGAATAAGGAATGAAATAGATAGCTAATAAAACAACTAATCTATTGTAAACGACAAGGAAGAAATGATACTTAATTGTTGAATGTAGGTAGAAAGCAAATGGTGGTGATGGTTGTGAAGAAAGGTGGTCTTGAACAAATGCAACGACAAATAGTTGGAAGGCATGGTGCTTCCTGGAGAGTGCATTGGAGCTCTAGATCAATCTGTGGATGGTTGGTATGGTCTCGAATGCGGTGAGGATCTCTCGGAATGTTGCAAAGTCACGGGAGAATGTTTGAACAAGAATGTTAGGTCGTAAAAGCCAGATGAAAATATTCAGAACCGATCAATGAGTTAATATTTTCTATTTAACCTAACCAATGGCGATTAGGTGACCGACGCCTTACGAGGAATTACTAGTGTTGGCTAAGGAGAATTGGTCTAAATTACCAAAAATAGGGGTTTCTCCCAAATTTGGCATGGTCTTTGGTTTAGTCTGGGTTTAGAGTGTTGAATGACATCAATTAGAGCGTGGAATTAGTTAGAGGATTAATAGGTCATGAATAGTGTTGAGTTGTGGAGCTCAATTACTTTGAATTAGCATGCAATATGAAACTTGCTAGAAAACACAATAACCGACATCGATTATGGAGGGACCGACATCATCACCTATGACCAACATCGGTCAAGAAAGGAGGAACCGACATTGGTTAGGGCTAACCGACGTTAGTTACCTGTGTGGGAGTGTTTTATTTAACTCTCGGGAATTAGATCTATTTTTAATATTAAATCAAATCTATTGATTATAATTACATGGCTAAGTGCCTTAAGTTTGTGTACGTCATATAAGCATGAAAGCTAGGGTTTAGAAGTAAGAATTAAGAAGAACTTGCAAAATTTGATGATTATTGTGAGAATAATTGTGAGAGAGAATTCTTGGAGAAGAAGCAAAAGCTTGAGTGAAAGAAAGTATTGTACATCTGAGAGGTGTGGAAGATTGTAAATCTTCAATTGTATATCTTATCAAAGCTTTGGATAATATATTGGCTTGTTTCTTGGTGGACGTAGCCCACATTGGGTGAACCATGTTAAATATGGTGTTGATTTATATCTCTTGTTTTGTATAATTCTTCTGGTAGAATATCCACTTTCATTGCATGTATGTTTAGATCTGATATATTATCTGTACAACCTTGTGCTAACCCCAACAATTGGTATCAGAGCTTTGTTTGAGGGTTTTATGTCTTTACAAATTTCTTGATAAAGGGTTTTACGATTGAGTGGGAGCTACAACAATGACTGAAGAAAACAAATACAAGGTAGAGAAGTTTGACGACCAAAATTATAAATTATGGAAGATGCAAATTGAGGATTATACGTATCAAAGAGAATTGTATTTATCGTTGGATGAGAAGTCTAGACTTACGAACATGGTGACGAAGAATGGAAGATTCTTGATAGAAAGGCTTTGGGATCTTAAGATTGAGCACAGCAACATGCGTGGCTTCCAATATTACGAAACAACTTCTACGGTAGCGTTAATGAAATCTCTTACTAATTTATATGAAAAACCTAGTGCTTTAAATAAATTTTATTTGATGAAGAAACTATTTAGTTATAAGATGCATGAAGGTGGATCCACATCTAGTCATTTGAGCGATTTTAGATCTATTGTAAATTAGTTAAAATTGGTTGAGATCTTGTTTGATGATGAAGTGAAAGCAATTTTATTCTTATGTTCTTTGCACGATATTTGGGATAACTTGGTAATGGTCATTAGTAATACAACATCTGTTAATAATATTTTTAATTTTGATGATGTGGTTGGTATAATATTGAATGAATAAATTCGCAGGAAGAGTACAAAGGAGTCATCATCCTGGGAATGCTTTGAATGTAGAAAGCAGGGGAGGCGAAGGAGAGATCCAATAGTAAGAGTAATGGGAAATAAAATTCAAGGGATAAGAGATCTAAATTCGGAGGAAAGGGAATTACATGTTGGACATGTGGAAAGAAAGGACAAAGAGAATAAAAACCAGACAAAGGTAAAGAATAAAATCTTCTTGCAATGTGAGAGGTAATGCAAGATGCTCTTATTATTTCTTTAGATAATAGAATTGAATCACGGGTTTTAGATTTAGGAGCTTCTTTCTGTTGATCGAGAGAACACTTGACATAACTCACACAAGAAGTCTATGTTGGAAAATAAGCTAGGTTTAAGGGCACAAATGGATAAGAAGAATCCGTGCGCGAGAGGGAAAGTTCAACATTCAGGACTTAGTCAATTTGGAGCATGAAGAACCATTTTTGGAGATGGTGTGCGGAACACACCAACAATGCGAGAGACAAAAATGGTGTGCGGAACACACAAACAATGCAGAGACATGCACGCCATGCATTGTTTATCCATGGAGGATCAGATCGAATCATTTTACATGGAGACGAGCTAAGAATAGGATTGTCACTTGACCAAACCTGTAAGAGGTCTATAGATAGCACACTTGCATGTGTGGCTATGCTTGTAAATGGTGCATGGCTATTAATAACATGCAACCTATTTTGGAATAGATAAGAGGTGAAGGGCAAGTCCCCACCCTATATAAATGATGTGAAGCAATTAGTGATATATATATATATAGATATACACACACACACACACACATATACAAAGATAGAGAAGAGAGATATGTGCATATGGTGGATTACTATATCGAGATCCATACACACATTGGTATAGAATGCTATTATTGTAAGGAGCTTCTATGGTTATTAATAGATAGAATTTATTAGTTGAATCTAAGTGTCATTTATTTGTGTAATTGAGTGGTGCATGTTCTTGATTTAATCAGGATTATCATTTAAGCTTGTTATTTCTTCGATTTGAATATGGCATGCCTTATAGAATGAGGGATTAGCTATGGATCTATATGTTTCTATCTTCATCACACTAACATCCTACTACAAGAACCCTAAAGAGGGACCTGGTACCTTTGTGCACTTAGTGAGCGCTCGAGTCTAGGCTGAGTGATGTGTTAGTGCATCTAGGTTGTTATCTAATAAATTCTAGGCTGCATCATTAGTTTCATTTCCGAGACCTCTTTTCATTGTTTTAGGATAGTTTGTGATGAAGACGTCTTCGCTTAACTCTAGCAAGTATTGAGGAGTGGATACATGATCTGGAGGAAGAATATGCATGGTGGTTCAGCATTGGATCTCAGTTTAATGCACGTAGTTGGGTAGAAAAAAATCTGTATGATAGCTTATATGAGAGCTTTTTCACCATCTTTCCAGTAGAATTATACGAGTGGTTAACTACTTATGCATCTCAGCAGAATTTGAGGTATCACACACTTGTCTGGACACAAGAATAATTTTAGGCCCTTTATGATGTTGATTTGATCTAGAATCACACTGTGGATACGTGGTTTTGTGGTGTTTTAAACAGTTATATTCTAGAATATTCAATTTTGACGTATTCTTTCTCGGAGGTAGCTGAATTCTAGTTTTTGCGGTATCCAAGAGGAGCATATTTGTAAGGTATCCCACTGGTGATCAAGATCTTGATGGTAACTTTGAACCCGAGAGAGTAAACGATGGCTAACTAAACCTCACCTCACGCAAGGGTAGGAATAGGTTTGGTGAAAGATGGTAGACCTAGCGGTAGAAAGGAAGAGAGAGGAAAGGTGGCTTAAGTATAATGAGGCACATGAGAGGGAGATAGAGAAGCAACGTACTATTGCAGAAAGTATGGCACTGAGGAGAGAGATGGATCGTGAAGGATTTGAAGCTCACGTAGAAGATGTGGATCCCAAGCATCACGAACTCCCCCATCTTGGAAATCATGATAAATATCCCCCCTTGGCTTCACATAGAAGTGCGCTAGCAAAGAGTACTTGGGCCGCGGGTGTGCATCTTAATCCACCTGGTCACCTAGCCCTTGCGCTTGGTTTTCCCATATCTAGTGCGACAAGTAACCATCAAGCTAACTTAGGAAGTAGGAGAGTAGGAATAAGTTAAGGAGTAATTAAATCAATGACAAGACAGACAACTTCAATGTTATTTGGGGGAACATTTTTAGGTGCATCATCCACACAGAACGTGAGTGCGTAGAATGTTGGATTCACCTCTAGAATTGGAACTACCTCACAGATTATACGGGTTCGAGTATAATACTAATATTGGAGCACAAGAGGAGTACATCTATAGGTCCTAATCGGCTTTAGGTGGAGGATCAAGAGCTATAGGTGGTTCTAGTTCAGTGGATCTCGGTGGTTCTACGGGGAAAAGGAAACACAGGAGGTTACTGGATCAAGTGTTCAAGTCCCGCAACAACCAAAGAATATCTATATGGAGATGTCTCTTTGTCTCCCATAATATAAAGGTGTAGAGGATGCTACTAAACATGTGCATATGTGTGAAATCTTATGGCACAAAAAAGGGATCATGGCTTCTAAGTGTAAGGAAATTCAATTTACTACTACATACGAGGACGTGCACAATTTGGTATAGGAAGTTTGACCCTGATCAAACTTGCGTGGATTATGCAACACTAAAGGATATTTTCTTGAAAGAGTTCTATATCCCTGAATTTGAGTAGAAGAGTATAAGTGTATTTGAAGGATATCAAGCAAGGCACTACTTAGAGTGTACGTGAGTATGATGCCCATTTTAAGACACTTCTATCTAAGCTATGTTATGATATTCACACCAGCTAGCATGCATAATGGTTTATTGGAGGATTGATTACACCATTTAGAAGAGCACTGTCACACAAGACATACATTGATCCACGCAAAGAACTATAAACAAATTTACGTGATGAGGTAGTTGGGAGCATTGACACTGGTGTTAGTCCATTCTTAGAGGCACATATTATAGCTATGACAAAACAACTAGAAAAATTATCGGCAAATTCAGCTCATGAAACGTGCTCAGGGATTTGGTGTACAGATTGTGAAGTGGAAGGTCACACCAAGGATAGTTGTCCTCACAAAATAGTATGCTCATTACTGTTGGACTGTGAGATATGTCATTTGAATCATGATGTTAGTCTTTGTCCATGACCTAATGATAATCTTGTATCTTGTTATTGTAAAATTTTCCGGTCCATGACTCATGATACTGAAGATTGTCGGTTGATTGGTCAGATCCAGGATGCTATAGACATTGGGGTATGACAGACAAGTGTAATGGATAAATCTAAGAACAAGAATGAGCACTAGGATCGGGATCATAATCAAACGTGCTATGATAGGAATGAGGGGTGTTTTTAAGGAGGTCATGGAAGAGGACGTGGATATTGCGGTGGATATGGAGGACGAGGTCATGATGGAGGAAGAGGCGAGTTCCCTCATGGAACATGTTATACATGTGGATCTCCTAAGCACTATAGGCATGAATGTCCTCAGAATATTGCATGTTCTTTTTGTGGAAAGAACCATAGCTATGAAGAGTGCCCGAACTTATATGATCATCTGAGTAAGCAGCATAAGTAAGATAACAAAGGCACCGGGATGGTTAGAATCCAACGCAAGGTAGAAGATCAGTGGATGCCCAAGATATTAGAAGGACCTCGGACATCAGCGGTGAAGATTACTACATGAGCTGAAGTGGCACGCGCAAGAGAGGCATTACACCAAAATCCTATGATCACCAAGGAGGAGGTTTTGCATGCAAGGTACCTAGATCCTCGTCATTAGAGATAGTCCAAATTGATATCAATGAGCTAAGAGAAGTGTGCAAAATGTTGCGCCAGGAGAACATCATTCCACTATTGGGAAGTTGGTTAAAATGGAACACTCCATGCGTAAGTATTGAGACCGAGGCAGAAGATCTGCATGTGAATATTCCCCCGAAAACATTGACTATGATAAGGAGATCAGTCTAAATTCTATTGTAGATGGATGGTTGTTGAGCAATATTTTGATTGACATAGGTGTAGAAGTGAATGTGCTTACATTAGATGCATGGGTACAAATGGGGAGGCCTCCATTGCAGCCATCATCTAATGTGTTGTTTATGGAAAACCGAACTAAGGCCACTCCCATAGGAGTTTTAAAGGATGCATCTATAACCATATAAGGGGCCAAATTCACTGGGGATTTTGAGGTATTAGCACTTACGAGAAGAAGATAGTTTTGAACCCTACTTGGGACGACCTCGGTGTTATGCAAATAATGTTGACTTGAGATTCAATAAGGGGTATATCAACTTTGAGAACAAGGAGGAAAGGGTTGTTATACCTTTGACAGATGGGAAGTCTACACCATATGTTGAGCCTCTAAGTGAGGAGGACTTAAATAAAATTTATGTATGCGCTATTCAGGACCCAGAGGTTAATGAGCCATCAAAGGAAGGCATCCTACAGTGGGAGGATTCTCACTCTATTAGTGATACTACGAGTATTTCTTGTGACAATTGGGCTCATGGTACATATGAACTAGTATGACGTGAGGTAAAAGCACAGTTTCTTACAAGAATGGTCTTTGTTCTGTTTGATGGATAGGTAGTGCGGTACCTTGGATACGGGAGCGAGAATATCTTCTGTATTATTACAAGCCATGGAGGCACAGTGGATAGACCAGGTCAGGAGAAGAGACATGTTAGCATATGTCTTGCGTGGGACAACAATGTCGTTGGTGGGTAGTTCATAAAGATAATCTTACGGAATGGAATGAGATCAAAGTCGCCCTATCTACTAGATTTATAAGGAGCAATGCACCTACGTAGATATGCACTTATAATGGTGATCAACCTGCTTAGTGTCACATTCAGCAGTGTGAGAGACTCTGGATAGCGGGACAGGAAGCATTACCACCGTCACTTTGGGTGCATAAATTGTACTCTACTCTACAAGGATGTGCATGCGCCTGGTATGTATATGCAAAACTACATCGAGAGACTGGAAATTGGAAAAATTTGACTATAGGGATGATCCAGACCTTTGACTACTTTTCTTCTCAACCTCTAATAGAAGAGGCATTAAAATTTGTTAAGTGGTTAACCATGGGAGATAGTGCAAAGGTGGAGGAACTCATACAAGACTTATTTGGTGAGACAGAATCAGTGCGTGTTTTGAAGAAGAAGGAGAAGACTTCATATTGCTTGAACGAGCTGTCTTGAGAAAGAAAAAGGAAAGATGGTTTACATTGTGGATGATGAGGAAGTTGAGAACCTGGATATTAAACATTCACAAGGGTATGTGAGGTCTTGGACAACACAAACAAGGATACACACACCTATCATGAACCCATGAAGACAAAGAAGGTCAATATAGGATTGGAGGCTGAGCCTAAGGAGGCCATAATTGGAGACTACTGGTCAAACTCGGAGGTGGCAAAGATTATTGAGTTACTACGAGATTACCAGGACTTATTCCCTTGAGGGTATCATAAACTTAAAGGTTTGCATGAATCACTTGGGGAAATGAAGATAAAACTTAAGGAAGGTGCACATCTAGTGAGAAAGAGACCTTATAGAATGAATCCTAATTTGCGTGAAAAGGTAAAAGAAGAAATTGATAAAATGTTGAAGTCTGGAATCATTCGACCTTTGGATGAGTCAGAATGGGTTAGTCCAATGGTGATTAGTATCAAGAAGGATGGTAGAATTTGAATATGTGTGGAATACAGGGAGCTAAATGCCGCATGTGTAACAGACCCATTCCCTACGCCATTTACTGAGGAAATACTAGAGGGAGTTGCAGGGCATGAAATCTATTCCTTTACAGATGGGTTTTGAGTATCATTAGGTTAGGATTGCTCAGGAGGATCAAGAAAAGACAACTTTTACTACTGAATGGGGTAGTTTTTCCTATACTGTGATGCCTTTTGGATTGAAAAATGTGCCTACTATATTCTTGCGAGATAGTTGTTCAGGCATTCAAAGATTTTATTCACAACTTCTTATAGGTCTACCTCGATTATTGGATAGTATATGGGTTTGTTAAGGATCACTGTGACAATCTATGCCTTAATTTTTGACCGGTGCAGACAATTGAGTATCTCTTTAAACATCAAGAAGTGCATATTTGCTACACCTTTTGGAATATTGTTAGGACACATAATCTGCAAGGAGGGATTTCTTGTTGATCCAGCTAAGGTTGCGATCGTTTTAAGGTTGGAAGCACCTACATGTTAGAGTGAGGTGTGTGGATTTCTAGGCCACACAGGATATTATAGAAAATTCATCAAGGGATATACCAAAATTATCACACCTTTGGAGGAGTTCTTGAAAGGAAAAGGTACATTATATTGGTGAGAATCACAACAAAGTGCGCGTTCGAAACATTGAAAGAGAAACTTACTACCTCGCCTATCCTACATTTTCCCTCATGTGACAAACCATTTCATGTACATGTCGACACCTCGACATGGCCATTGGCACTTTGTTAGCTCAACTTGGAGAGGGTATTGTCGATCATCCTATCTACTTTGCTAGTAGGAAGCTAACTACTACCAAACACAATTATACAACTACAAAGTGTGAAGCTTTGTCCATGATCTATCCATTACACAAGTTTTGGCAAGATTTACTAGCTACACCATTTGTATTCTATATGGATCACATGGAATTGAATTATTTGGGAATAAAACCACTTTACAAGGGTGCATCTGCGAGATGGGTACTCCTATTTCAAGAGTTTGATTTCACAATTGTGGTGAATCCAAGGAAGAGTAACTCAAGACCAGACCACTTATCTAGAATTAACTCAGGGGAGGAGGCATAGAAAATTAAAGAAACCATTCCAGATGCACAATTATATAGGTTACATTGTGCGCCATTAGAATTAAAAGACATTGTTTTCTTTCTATGGACTAGTGTGACACCAGAAGGAATGAAGGCATTAGAAAAGAAACAACTTGCTATACGCGACACCGTTTATGTTGATCAATGGTGACCTATACAAGTTAGGAAGAGATGAAGTATTACGTCGTTGTGTATTAGAGCATGAGTGCAAGGATATTATGTAAGAAGCCCATGGTGGTATTGCAGGAGGCCATTATACAGGTGATGCAACTACCCAAAAGATCCTACTTGTTGGATTATGGTGGGAGACATTGTATAAAGACTGTAAAGAATATTGTAAGGTGTGTGACCATTGTCAGTGCCTAGGAAAACCAGGACAAAGAGATGAAATTCCACTAAGACCTATTATCATTGCCGAACCATTTGAGAAATGGGCCGTCGACTTTGTAGGACCTATTTTGCCAACCACGCACAGGACTAGATCACGCTATATCATTACTTGCACAAATTATCTCACACGGTGGGCCGAAGCAGCACCTACGAAGGACTGTATAATAGCTACAACAACTAGGTTTCTATGGGAGAATTTTCTTACAAGATATTCATGTCCTTTAAGTTTGACAAGTGATAGGGGTACACACTTTTTAAATGAAACGATCAAGATCCTATTAGATGAGTTTATGGCTGCCCACCATAAGACTACACCTTACCACCCTCAAGAAAATGGAACTGTTGAGGCTTTCAACAAGATTTTGAGCAGACATTGACAAAAAAATTTGATGTTGGAAGAAAGGATTGGGATGATAAAGTGTCAGTTGTTCTTTGGGAATATATAACAACTTATAAGAGATTGAATAAAGCCACACCATTTCAATTGGTGTTTGGAACTAAATCCATTCTCCCTATAGAATTTATGTTACCTTCTTTACACATTACGTGTAGTTGGAGGTCTACATGATGAGCAGGCTTTAGAAGAGTGTATTGAGAAAATGATTCAACTAGATGAGTGACGAGCCATAACACGATGGAGCCAGAAGTAGGAAAAGGCTAGGTATAAAGCATGACATGACAGAAACATAAGGGATAAGAAGTTTGAGATTGGACAAATGGTACTTCTTTATGAATCTAAGTTCTTGCGCCATCTAGGAAAACTTAAAGTACATTGGTTGGGGCCGTATGTCATCACTTACATACTTGAATCAGGTGCTTGTCTAGTTAGAAGCACTTGATGGAACACGACTACCCGGTTACTTTAATGGGAGTAGGCTAAAGCCCTACTATAAATAAGTCTTCTTGGTGTTTATAATAAGGCAACATTTCCATTTAGATTAGGTTTCCATTATGTATTTCCTTAATGTATTTCCTTCATTGTCACTATGCTTTGTCAATTTAGTTGTTGTTATTGTGTAATAAGCACATTTGCGTGCATGAAGCTGATTACTATGTGAAGAATGTTTATGCACAGAGGAATGCACATACTTTTAGTATGGGGTGGCTGTAGTTATCCAAGAACAAGACTATGGGAATTGAAAGGTGAAAGGAATAAGCTACTACGGGTGTGCTTTAAGTCAAAATTAGATTGCTTCTCAAAAGTGACCAAGGATGGAGATGAATGAAAAGATAGTATAACGTGAGGTAAGTAGACGCCAAGATAACTACCAAGAGAAGGTACAATGATGAAGTACTTGAGTGCAAGGGTGCACGCAGCGAAGAGAAGTCTATGACCAGAGGGTAGGAAGGCACGCTAGAAGGTTATAGCTAGGGTGCGAAGATGTATCGTGTGGAATGAACAAATTTGGTCAATGAATGAGAGGATACTTGGTAGGTGAAGGAGAAATAAATGCATCAAAATTTGAAAATTATATAGGGATGGGATGTGAATTCATTTTTACCGTTGCGACTAGGAGTATTTGAGGAAAGAGCTAAGTGCAAAGAGTCGAGTGTTCAGGTTAAAGTGTGAAAGGGTGTGAAACCAAGCGTGAAAAAATATATCTCGTGTGAAAAGAAGCTTGTGTCCCGGTGGTGAAGAGCTTGAGCAAAGAAAGGAAATAAAGAGGACTAAGGGCACAAAGTTTCCATCTAGGGCATGATTGAATCAAGCTAGGGTTTGATTCACAAATTGCAGAGTTAAAGAGGAGACGATAACAAGGTAAAAATGACACCCAATAAGGAAACTACAGCAGGAGTAAAAGGAAAGAAGAAGGTGGTCATTGAGGAGGAAGAAATGGCACCCGAAAGTAATTTTATAGAAATGTAATATCCAGAAGGATTCATCATTGGTTAGGAACGGGTTTCACACATTAGAAAGAGAAAGTAAGTGAATATAATCACATGACTTCAGAGAATAAGAAGGAGCTTGATTCCTTTCTCACTACGAGGATGAACAAATGTATGGAAAATGACATGCCGGTTTATGACAATGTAGATGAGAAGCTTCGAAGAAAATTGGGGTCTACCAGTTATATGAGCTTCCATATTTTGGGAAGTATGAGCCCTTGTAGTAGTGGCTCATGAGTAGAGTGCTTGAGGACTTCTTCTACTTTGTAGGATGCAGAGTTAGAATCTCATCTGCACTTATCTCATCGATGTGAGGTTTAAAGGCCATAAGGGAGGATATAAAGAATGATCTCATAGATAAAGCCTCGATCCAAACAAGATTTGGGGTACCTGAAGGGTCCATGTGGTATGGATATAGAAAAATTGAAGAACTATCTGGTTGTGCAAGTAGCAACACACCTTGTTACAAATTTAAATGATTAAGAGTGGTGGTCATAGGTAAATACTATGTGGTTACATGTTGCGCACAAAATGTCAGAAGGAGTAGTCTATAATATTGCAGGCTACATTGCAGAGCAAATAGTCAAGGAAGTGCACACAGGAGGGAAGATCAGCTTTGGGGCTATTCTATTATCACTAGTATTCATGGAAATTGGAGTACCAGATGGGCCAAAGGAAAAGGTATGGGAATACCCGATGGAGAATAAGTTGCTAGTGAAAGGTTCAGCAAGTACTTATGTAAAGGGGCCATAACAGATGACATCAAGCATAGGGTAGAGAAATGGTACGATAGGCTCCGTGTGACATTTGGAGAAGAGTGGCGCATCCCAAAGGACCTACCATCGGTAGTGGGGAAACAAGTCTAGTTTTCTATATATCAGCATTTATGTAAAGCATGCTTCCCAATGAAAGATGGAGTCTGGAGCCCTTGGTGTAAATTACCTTACACATTCACTGCAAGGTATTTCCAAGCATCTATTCATAGATTCACAAACACACACCGACTAGTATTCAATGCAGATAAGGTAGAATGTGACTACCACACGTTGAGGAAGAAGTATGTGTATCCAGGGAGAAGTGCCTATGACAAGAAGCTCTTTTTGGAGGTGTTGAATATTAAGCCAATAAGTCTGGCTATAGTAGATGTAGGGGCAACATTAGTATATCTTTAGCTAAAGCCCAAGATGGAGAACAATAAGTATGTGGAGAATGAATTTGCGCTCCCAGGGCCACCAAAGGGTAAGCACATAATGGAAAACATACCCATGCAAAGGCCAATAGAAACTGTTGAGGTAGAGGATGAAGAAGAGGAGCATGAAGATAGTGGAGGATTGGAGCGCAGAAGAAAGAAACCATATGACATAAAAGAGTCCCAATGCACAACCAATCCACCTTAGGGACAGGACAAAAAGGAAGATATAGAGGTTGATCAGGCGGAGCATATATTTAAGAGAGTATTCAGACGCAAAAGGACTCAAGGTGGAACCCCACATATGGTAAGGAAATCACCTCATATCTCTCCACACAAGGAGACCACTGAGCCAAAAAGGAGAAAAAAGTTGAAGTTAGATGAAGAAGTGGAGGAATCAAGGGAGAGTGAGTGTGCATCTCCTACCCCATTTGAGCAAGAAGATGAGCCATAGAACGAGGAAGAGAAGAAGATGAAGAGATGAAGGACGAAGAAGAAAGAGAGAAGGAAACCTCTGGATCCACGCATGTGACTTCTCAAGGTGTAACGAGACAGACTCCTAACCTTGAAGATACAATTCCCAAGGGACCTTAATCAAAGAGAATGAGTGGGGAACACAGTGCACCAATCATGGGCTATGTAGAGGACACCGGAAAAATTATCCACACACGGTTCCAAAGCACTATAGAACAAAAGGATTTATTTGGTTGGGAACTAATGGATGGGGATATGGCAACTGTGTACACTCAAAAGCAACTCTCATGGTCAATGCATACCCACATGGATGAGCCTAACTTTGATGTATGCAAAGATTCATGTGTTTCGAGATGGCTGAAGAAGGCACCCCAAGCTAGACATATGAGAGTAAAGCCTATTGTCATGTTAGATGAGCAGGTTAGCAATGCATTAGTGAATGTTTCTGTTGAAGTTGCAAGAGGAAATGTGGGCAAGTCCACAACAATCAAAGTGTTGCGCGAGGAGTTGAAGACAAAGATGCGGTGATAGAGAACCTAACCTAGGAGAGGGACTTAATGCAGAAGAAGAATGAAGTATTTATCAGCATCACAAAGGAGATTGGAGATAATGTCATAAGAGCTAGGCCACACTTGGAGCCCAAGGTACCATAGACGTTTCCCTCAGTGATACATTATGTAGGAAAGTTGGTGGACTGGTGCTTAAAGATGAACCCCTGCACATGCCAATGCCAAGGAATCCTAAAAAAATAAGAAAGGGCTAAGGCTCCAATAGCTAGAAATATTGCATCATACAAAGGCTTACTGCAAGCACTCCAAGAAGAATTGAAGAAGGTAGATCATGCCTTAAATATATGCACAACTCTAGAGGTGCTGATCAAGGTAAAGACTCTGGAAGAAGATGATGCAGTCTAGAAGGCTATGAAGGATGATACCTTGGGCCGAGCAGAGTGGTTAACACTCGTAAAGCAAAAGCACGAGGCCCTAATACAGTAGTATAAGAGCCACACAAGGAACGATTAGATGAGCTTGGGAAACTCATCGCATAAAAGATGGATGCGTTGGAAGGACAACATACTACAATGTCCAACATTATGTTGGTATTACAAAATGAAAAAGGTGAAGTTACCCAAGATGAACTGGAGTCTATTATTATGGATGTACCAGAGCAGGAAGAGAAAGCATTCACCGAGTGGCAAGATTTGGAGGCCGCAATAAAGGAAGAGTATCTAGAGTTGATCCTTCAAACTGATACAATGGAGGCTGCCTCATAAAACATTCTTTATTCATCTACATTCTTTCTTATTCTTTCCATTCAACATTCTTTACTTCAATTTTTGAAGATACCCATTGTTGGGGTGACAATGAGATTAGTGTGGGGTAATGTTGATCAGAGAACACTTGACAGAACTCACACAAGAATTTTGTGTGGGAAAACAAGCTAGGTTTAAGGGTGCGAATGGACAGGAAGAACCCGTGCATGGAGGGCAAGTTCAACATTCAGGACTTAGTCGATTTTGAGCATGAAGACCTATTTTTGGAGATGGCATGCGAGAACACACCAACAATGCAGAGACGTGCGCACCACACATTGTCTATCTTTGGAGGATCAGATCAAATCATTTTGCATGGAGATGAGCTAAGAATAGGATTGTCACTTTAGTTAAACTGTAAGAGGTCTATAGATAACACACTTGCATGTGTGGCTATGCCTGTAAATGACACATGGATATTAATAGCATGCGGCCTATTTTGGAATAGATAAGCAGTGAAGGGAAAGTCCCCACCCTATATAAATGATGTGAAGCACTTAGTGAGATAGATATAGATATACAGAGATAGAGAAGAGAGATATGTGCATATGACTGGATTATTATATCAGATCCATGCGCACGCCGGTAAAGAATGTTATTATTGTAAGGAGCTTTTGTGGTTATTAATAGATAGAAGTTATTGGTTGAATCTAAGTGTCATTTCTGTGTGTAATTGAGTGGTGCATGTTCTTGATTCAATCATGATTATCATTTAAGCTTGTTCTTTCTTAGATCTGAATATGACATGCCTTGTAGAATGAGGGATTAGTTATGGATCTATATGTTTCTACCTTCATCACACTAACATCCTGCTACAACAACCCTAAAGAGGGACTTGGCAACTTTGCGCACTTTAGGTGAGCACTCAGTCTAGGTTGAGTGATGTGTCGACGTGCGGGGTGTTATCTGGTAAATTCTAGGTTGCATCACTTTCCATGCAACCCCTAATAAGGGTTATTTCAGAAATTGTGTCTAGGGAAATTTTGGACATGTTTATTTGGGTGATAATGAACCTTGCAAAGTATTCTTTGGTAAAGGGGAAGTTCATCTAAAATTTCAAAATAGAAATACATGGGTATTGAAAGATGTAAGGCATGTGTCAAGCCTCAAGAGGAATCTTATTTCTATAGGGTAACTAGGTGAATCAGGTTGCATGGTTACATTTACGGGAGACTCTTGGAAAGTCACCAAGGGTCATTTTTTTGTGAAAAGAGGTAATAAGGTAGGAGCGTTAAATTTATCTACGTGTTACTTATTCCTTTTTGCATTATCTACTTCAGATTTAGATGTGTTCATGTGGCATAATCGATTGGGCCATATGAGTAAAAAAGGAATGCATATCTTAAAGGCTAAGGGTAAGTTATCAGATTTGAAAGATTTAGATCTTACTTTTTGTGAGCATTGTTTCTTTGAAAAAAAAAGAGAGTGAGATTTCTCAAAGTTGGGGCAACTAAGAAGGAGTAGAAATTGGAGCTTTTACACTCGGATGTGTGGGGACCGGCTTAGGTAACTTCTCATGGAGGATCCCAAGTATTATGTTACTTTCATTGATGATGCTATAAGAAAGGTATGGGTTTATTTTATTAAACTTAAATATGATGTTTTGAGTCTTTAAAAGATGGAAAGTCCTTGTTGAGAATGAATCAAATTCAAAGTTAAAGTGACTTAGATCTTAGAATGGTGGTGAATATTGTAGCAAGGCTTTCAATGATTATTTATCAATGAATTGGATACGTAAAAATTAACGGTTCCAAGAACACCACAGAGAATGGTGTTGCAGAAAGAATGAATAGGACAATCATGGAATGTGCTATAAGTATGAGAATACATTCTGGACTACCCTTGTAGTTTTGGGCGATAGAAGCAGTTGATACAACAGTTTATTTGATTAACCATGGGCCTTCAATTTCACTAGCTGGAGGAATACCGAGAAGAATATTGGACAGGAAAAGAGATAAATGTTTGGTTGAAGCTTTTGTGCATATTGATAAGGAAAATGGAAAAAAATTGGATGTAAAATCCAAGAGATGCACTTTCATTGGTTATGGATCTGGTGATTTCTGATTCCATTTTTTGGATTTAGAGAATTCTAAAATTATTAGGAGTCATGATATTGAATGGAATGAAAAGAGAATGTAAAGGGATCAAATTTTGGTACCCAAATATGAACCAATTGAGAAATTTGTGAATGAAAATGAAATTTCAAATTTAAAAGTAATACCAATTGGGTTACACAAGAACCGATGGTGTGTTAGTTAACCCCTAGCGACATCGGTCGTGGCAGTATTGGTTATAGAAGAGCCAAACCGAATCGTTAGCATAAGCAACGTCGATTCCATGTGTGACTAACGTCGTCACTCACTGATTTGGATACAAATTTCCGGAGGTATAGAATGAGCATCTGGTACCCCAAACTCCCTGTGAGAATGTCTCAAAGGTAAGTAAACCTCCGAAATATTTACACCTTCTCTATTTTATTTATTATTGGTGATAATGAGGAACCAATTTTTTTTTGAAGAAGCAATGTAGGATGAGACCCATGTCTAGTGCGAGCATGACATGGATGAAGAGATGGACTCCTTAGAGCGAGAACCATACTTGGGATTCTATTAAGTTACTAGTAGGTAAGAGGAAATTGCAGAACATGTGTATTTCCTGGATCAATGAAGAAGAGGGTGGACATAAAAGGTACAAGGAAAGGCTTGTAGTAAATGGATTTACACAAAAAGTAGGTATTGAATTTGGTGAAATATTTTCTCCTGTTGTAAAGATGACTTCTATTCATATTATATTGAGTTTAGTTGCAGTACATGATTTGCATTTAGAGCAATTAGATGTGAAGATGAATTTTCTTCATGGTGATTTAGATGAAGAGATTTATATGCAGCAACCGCTTGGGTATGAAGTCAAGGGTAAGGAGAAATTAGTGTGTAGGTTGAAAAAGAGCCTATATGGGCTCAAGCAAGCTCCAAGGCAATGGTACATGAGGTTTGATAGTTTTATGCATGAGCATGGTTACTTGAGATGTGAATCTGACCATTGTGTTTATTTCAAGAAGCTTAAAAATGAGAGCTATATTATTTTGTTATTGTATGTGGATGATATGTTTATTTCAGGATCTAGTATGCAAGACATTGGTGACCTTAAGGGAAACCTAGCTCACACATTTTCTATGAAGGATTTAGGATCTGCAAAAAGAATCCTTAGCATGTAAATACATAGAGACATGAAGGACAAGAAATTGTATTTGTCTCAGAAGGATTATATCTATAGGATGTTAGAAAGGTTCAAGATGCAAAATGAAAAACATGTTATTACACCTATGGCTAGACACTTCAAATTGATCAAATATCGGTGTCCTTCATCACATGAGGATGTCAAATACATAAAGCGAGTGTCATATGCTTCAAAGTTGGGAGTCTCATGTATGCTTTATGGTTTGTACTAGACTAGACATTACACACGCGGATGGGATTTATGAGTAGATATA
Organism: Taxus wallichiana var. yunnanensis; assembly: GCA_018340775.1. Classification (NCBI taxonomy): domain Eukaryota; kingdom Viridiplantae; phylum Streptophyta; class Pinopsida; order Cupressales; family Taxaceae; genus Taxus; species Taxus wallichiana. The sequence goes on along the minus strand of CM031235.1, from coordinate 737,412,120 downwards.
TGGCTAATCTAGGTAAAGAGCATTGGAAAGAAGTCCAATGGATACTCATGTATTTGAAAGAGACATCTAGAATACAATTATGCTATGTAGGTTTGGATATTTAATTATGTGGCTATGTTGATTCAGATATGGTTGGAGATCTAGATGGAAGGAGGAACACTACTAGATATATTTTCATAGTAGATGGGACAAAATTTAGCTGGATTTTAAGATTGTATAAGGTTGTAGCTTTGTATACTACTGAGAGGTAGAGTATGTTGCTGACTACGAGAGGCTAGCATAAGGAGATGATATGGATGAGTGGGTTCATGAAAGAGTTGGGAAAGAAGCAAAATGATTGCAAATTGTTCAGTGACATTCAGAGTGCAATTCATTTTGAAAATAACTCAATGTTTCATTCAAGAATGAAACACATTTAGTTGATGTATCACTTCATACAGCAAGTATTGGAGGATGGGCAATTGAATTTGGAAAATATTGACATGAGTGAGAAGCTGTTGTGGATATGCTAATGAAGCCATTAGCAAAGGAGAAGTTAGAGATAATTTCCACTTTTGTTGGTATTCGAGTTTGAGACTTGAAGAGGAAGAAACAAAGCTAAGGAATGATCTGAGAATGACACTGTACATGTATGGTGTAGTAATTGATCTCCAAGTGGGATATTGTTGAGTTGTGGAGCTCAATTACTTGAATCAGCATGTAATATGAAACTTGCTATAAAACATAGTAACTTACATCGGGTATGGAGGGACGAACATCAATCACCTATGTTTGGCATCGGTTAGGAAAGGAGGAACCGACATCGGTTAGGGCTAACTAGAGTCGGTTACTTGTGCGGGAGTGTTTTATATAACTCTCGGGAACTAGATCTATTTTTAGTATTAAAGCAGATCTATTGATTGTAATTGCATGGCTAAGTGACCTAAGTTTTTGTACACCTATATAAGCATGAAATCTAGGGTTTAGAAGTAAGAATTAAGAATAACTTAGAAAAGTTGATGATTATTGTGAGAATAATTATGAGAGAGAGAATATTGGAGAAGAAGCAAAATCTTGAGTGAAAGAAAGTAATATACATCTGAGAGGTGTGGAAGATTGTAAATCTTCAATTGTATATCTTGTAAAAGCTTTGGATAATAGATTGGCTTGTTTCTTGGTGGACATAGCCCACACTAGATGAACCATGTTAAATCTGGTGTTGATTTATATCTCTTGTTTTATATAATTCTTCTGGTAGAATATCCATTTTCATTGCATGTATGTTTAGATCTGATATATTATCTGTATAACCTTGTGCTAACCCCAACAAATAGTTAGGGTTGGAAAGAGTCCCGATCGGTTAGGATAAGTGAGGACTTCATCTAGTTTCATTAATAGGGTAGGGACAAGTCTAGGATGAGGTGCATAAGTGAGGTGGCTAGGTGAATTAGGTAATTAACTTAATTTTGATAATTGAATTAATTAAAATGTGTGCAAGTTGACATGTTGGGGGAATAATATTAAATTAATAATTGAAGGGGATTAAAATTGTTGCGACCCAATTTTGGGTATCTATAAAAGGTACCAATGGATGGATAGATTTGTTACAAATTTGTTTGCATATGACAAGGTGCTTTTAGGACCGATGATGAAAGCTTCAAAAACAAAAATCCTATTCATTAATGCTCGTAAAGTATCATTTTTCGAGGATTATTCAAGGTTGAATACTGATGAGCTAGGTTGATTAGAAGTATGTGGATTTTCTTGTTGGTTTAGATGATAGGGTAACGAGACATTGTGGTGAAGAGGAATGCTTGTGGGAATGTTGATGCAGCCTATAATTTTCCTAGGCGAGTGCTCACCTAAAGTGTGCAAAGGTACCGAGTCCCTCTTTAGGGTTGCTTTAGTAGGATGCTAGTGTGATGAATGAAGAAACATATAGATCCATAGCTAATACATCATTCTAGAAAGCATGCCATATTCAGATCTAGGAAAGAATAAGCTTAAACAATAATCATGATTGAATCAAGAACATGCACTACTCAATTACACACATAAATGACACTTAGATTCAACCAATATCTTCCATCTATTAATAAACACAGAAGCTCCTTACAATAATGGAAATCTATACCAATGCGCACATGGATCTGATATAGTAATCCAGTCATATGCACATATCTCTTTATGCTTACCTCTTACACTCTGCATATACCTATATATCTATATCTCTATATCAACTACTATGTGATTCACATCATATATATAGGGTGGGGACTTTCCCTTCACCACTTATCTATTCCAAAAATAGGTTGCATGCTACTAATAGCCACGTGTTGTTTACAGGCATAGCCACACATGCAAGTGTGCTATCTATAGACCTCTTATAGTTAACTGAAGTGACAATCCTATTCTTAGCTCATCTCCATGAAAAATGCTTCGATCCGATCCTCTAAAGATAGACAATGCATGGTGTGCATGTCTTTGCCTCATTTATGTGCTCTGCATGCCATCTTCTAAAAATAGGTCTTCATGCTCAAAATTGGCTAAGTCCCAAAAGCTAAACTTGCCCTCTGCATGTGGGTTCTTCCTATCCCTCTCGTGCCCTTGATCCTAGCCTTCTCTCATGCACGGACTTCTTGTGTGATCTCTAACAAGTATTCTCTAATCAACATTACCCCACACTAATCTCATTGTCATCCCAACAATGGTTATCTCCAACTGAAGTAAAGAATGTTAAATGGAAAGAATAAGAATGAATATAAATGAATAAAGAATTTTTATGAGGCATCCCCCTTTGTATCAATTTGAAGGATCAACTCTAGATACTCCCCTTTATTTTTGCCTCAAGGCCTGTCATTTAGTGAGTGTTTGTTCATTTTATCTAGAATGTCCACAACAATGGACTCCAATTCATCCCTCACAATTTTCCCTTTTTCATTTTTTCAGAACCAACACAATGCTAGAAATTGAGGTCATTATTCCTTCTAGAATATCCATCTTCTCGCGCAATGAGATTCCTAAGCTCTTCCAGCCGAGTCTTGTGTGGCTCTTGTGCTTCTTAGGGCCTCACACTTTTGCTTAACCATTGACAATCTTTCTGCATGGCCCAATGTTTTGTCCTTCATTGCTCTTTGGACCTCATTGTTTTCTTCCAAGGTCTTTATGTTGATAAGTGCCTCTAGAGCTATGCAGATGTTCAAATCCTAGTTTGCTTTCTTCAATTCTTCTTGTAGCACTTACATCACCCTTCATAGGATGCAATCTTTCACATCATTGAAGCTTTCTCTTGTTCTACCTCTTGTTCTGGATTCCTTGGCATTGGCATGCACAAAGGTTCATCTTCAAGTACCAGGTCCACCAAATTTCCTACATAATGTATCACCGAGGAAACATCTGTGGTACCTTGGTCTCCAAGTGTTTCCTAGCTCTTATGACATTATCTCCGATCTCCTCTGTGATGTTGATAAATACTTCATTCTTCTTCTACACTAATTCCCTCTCTTGGGTTAGGTGTGCTATCACTACATCCTTCATCTTCAACTCCTTGCATAGCACTCTAATTAGTGCGACCTTGTCCATGTTTCTTTCATCTTGACACACATGAATCCTCGCATACATCAAAATCAGGCCCATCCATGTGGGTGTGCATTGACCATGAGAGTTGCTTTCTAGTGTGAACGGTCGCCATATCCACGTCCATTAATTCCTCTCCAAATAAATCCTTTTGTTCTACAGTGCTTTGGAAATGGGAAAGGATGATTATTTCGGTGTCCTCTGCATATCACATGAGTGGTGCACTATGTTCCCCACTCATCCTCTTCGATCTAGGACCCTTAATAATTGTAGCTTTAAGGTAAGGAATTTGTCTCATTACACCTTGAGCAGTCGCATGCATGGATCTAGAGGTTTCCTTCTCTCTTTCTTCTCTGTCCTTCATCTCTTCATCTTTTTGCTCTTCCTTGTTCTGTGGCTCATCTTCTTGCTTGAGTGGGGTAGGAGATGCACACTCGCTCTCCCCTGATTCCTCCACTTCTTCATCCAACTTCAACTTTCTTCTCCTCTTTGGCTCAATGGTCTCCTTGTGTGGAGAGAGACAAGGTGATTTCCTTACCATTTGTGGGGTTCCACCTTGAGTCCTTGTGTGTCTGAATACTTTCTTAAATCTATGCTCCCTTGTTCAACCTCTCGTATCTTCCTCTTCGTCATGTCCCTGAGGTGGAGTGGTCATGTGTTGTGACTCTTCTTTGTCATATGGTTTCTTTCTTCTGCACTCCAAGCCTCCACTATCTTCACGCTCCTCTTCTTCATCCTCTACTTCAACAGTTTCTGTGGGCCTTTGCACCGGTATGTTTTCCATTGTGTGCTTACCCTTCGGTGGCCCTGGGAGTGCAAATTCATTCTCCATATAATTATTATTCTCCATCTTTGGCTTTAGCTGAAGATACACTAATGTTGTCCCTATATCCTTTCTGACCAGGACTTATTGGCTTAATATTGAACACCTCTGAAATGAGCCTCTCGACATAGGCAATTTTTCCTAGATACACATACTTCTTCCTCAATGAATGGTAGTCGCAGTCTACCTTATTTGCATTGAATACCAGTCATCACATGTCTGTGAATCTTTGAACATATGCTTGGAAATACCTTGCAGTGAATGCGTAAGGCAATTTACACCAAGGGCTCCAGACTTCATCTCTCATTGGGAAGCACATGATACAAAAATGTTGATATACAAAAAACTAGACTTTTTTCCCCACTACCGATGGTAGGTCCTTTGGGATGTGCCACTCTTCTTCAAATGCCGCCATGAGCCTGTCATACCATTTCTCTACCCTTTTCTTGACGTCATTTGTCATGGACCCTTACATAAGTACTTGTTGAGCCTTTCATTTGGTGACTTATTCTCGCGTGGGGTATTCCCATATCTTCTTCTTCAGACATGTCTGGTACTCCAATTTCCATGAATACCAATGATAATAGAACAGCCCCAAAGTTGATCTTACCTCTTGTGTGTGCTTCCTCAACTATTTTCTCTGTAATGTAGCCTACAATATTGTAGACTACTCCTATTGACATCTTGCACGTAATGTGTAACCACATAGTATTTACCTGTGACCAACTCTCTGGTCATTTAAATTTGTAACAAGGTGTGTTGTTGCTTGCACAACCGAACAGTTCTTTAACTTGTCTATATCCATACCGTGTGGACCCTTTAGGTACCCCAACTCCTATTAGGTCTTTAAGATCATAGATTTATCTGTGAGATCATTCTTTATATCCTCTCCTGTGGCCTTCAAACCCTTCACAATTGAGATAAGAGCGGATGAGATTATAACTTTACATCCTGCAAAGTAGAAGAAGTGCTCATGAGCCACTGGTACAAGGGCTCATACTTCTCATAATATGGAAGCTCAAATAATTGGTAGACCCCAATTCTCTTCAGAAGCTTCTCACCTACATCATCATAAAGCGGCATGTCCTCTGCCATATGTTTGTTTGTCCTCATAGTGAGAAAGGAATTGAGTTCCTTCTTGTTCTCCGAGGTCCTGTGATTTTATTCGCTTACTCTACTCTTTCGATTTGTGAGTCCGATTCCTAGCCAATGATGAATCCTTCTAGATATTACATTTATGAAAAATTACTTTCAAGTGCCATCTCTTCCTCCTCAACAACCACCTTTTTCTTTCCTTTTGATCTCGCTATAGCTACCTTCTTGGGTGTCATTTTTACCTTGCAATCATCTCCTCTTTAACTCTGTAGTTTGCAAATCAAACTCTAGCTCGATTCAATCATGCCCTAGGTGGAAACTTCGTTCCCTAACTCATCTTTGTCACCTTTCTTTGCTCAAACCCTTCACCACCGAGGATGCAAGCATCTTTTTGCACAAATATATTTGTCACACTTGGTTTCACACCGTTCACACCTTAACGCGATCACTCGGCTCTTTGCACTTATCTCTTTCCTCAAATACACTTAGTTGCGATAGTAAAAAATGAATTTGCATCCCATCCTTATATAGTTTTTCAAATTTTGATGCATTTATTGCTCCTTCACCTACAAAATATCCTCTCATTCATTGACCAAATTCATTCATTCTACATGGTACATCTTCGTGCCCTAGCTATAACCTTCTAGCGCGCCTTCCTACCCTCTGGTCATAGACTTCTCTTCAGTACGCATGCCCTTACACCCGAGTACCTCATCACTGTACCTTCTCCGATAGTTATCATGGCCTCTACTTACCTCACATTATATTTTCCTTTCATTCATCTCCATCCTTGGTCACTTTTGAGAAGCAATATTTTTTTGACTTAAAGCACACCCATAGTAGCTTATTCCTTTCACCTTTCAATTCCCACAGTCTTTTACTTGGATAATACAACCACCCCACACTAAAATTATGTGTAATCCTCTATGCATAAACATTCTTCACATAGTAATTAGCTTCATGCGCATAAGTGCGCTTATTACACAAGAACAACAACTAAATTGACAAAGCATAATGACAATGAAGGAAATACATTAAGGAAATACATAATTGAAAACCTAATCTAAATGGAAATACTACCTTATTACAAACACCAAGAAGACTTATTTATAGTAGGTCTTCAGCCTACTCCCATTAAAGTGATGACATATGGCCCCAACCAATGTACTTTAAGCTTTCTTGGATGGCGTAAGAACTTAGGGTCGGAAAGAAGTACCATTTGTCAAACCGCCAACTTCTTATTCTTTATATTTCTATCATGCCATGATTTTTTCCTGACCTTTTCTTGCTTCTAACTCCAACGTGCTATGGCTCATCACTCATCCAACTGAATCATATTTTCAATCTGCTCTTCTAAAGCATTCTCATTAGTTAGACCTCTAGCACACACAATGCGCAAAGATGATAACATGAATTCTATAGGAAGAACAGCTTCGACACCAAACACCAACTGAAATGGTGTGGCCTTATTCAATATTTTATAAGTGGTTCTATATGCCCAAAGAACATCTGACACTTTATCATCCCAATCCTTTCTTCCAACATCAAATTTTTTGTTAATGTCTGGCTCAAAATTTTGTTAAAAGCCTCAGCAATTCCATTTTCCTGAGGGTGGTAAGGTGTAGTCTTATGGTGGGAAACCATAAACTCATCTAATAGGATCCTTATGGTTTCATTTAAAAAGTGTGTACCCCTATCACTTGTCAAACTTAAAGGACATCCATATCTTGTAAGAACATTCTCCCATAGAAACCTAGCTGATGTAGTTGTTATATAGTCCTTCATAGGTGTTGCTTCTACCCACTGTGTAAGATAATCTGTAAGTAATGATATACTATGATCCAGTCTTGCGTGTGGCTGGAAAAATAGGTCCTACAAAATTAATGGCCCATTTCTCAAATGGTTATGCACTGATAATAGGTCTCAGTGGCATTTCATCTCTTTGCCTTGGCTTTCTACAAGTCCGACAATGATCACACACCTTACAATATTCTTTACATTCTCTTTATACAATGTCTCCCACCATAATCCAGCAAGTAGGATTTTGCATGCTATAGCATCACCTAGATAGTGGCCACCCACAATACCACCGTGAGCCTCATCCATTATATTCTTATGCTCATGCTCTAATACATAATGACATAATACTTCATCTCTTCCTAACTTGTATAGGTCACCACTGATCAACATAAAAGGTGCCACGCGTATGGAAATTTGTTTCTTTTCTAATGCCTTCATTCCTTTTGGTGCCACACCAGTCCGTAGAAAGACAACAATGTCTTCTAATTCTGATGGTGTGCGTTGTAACCTATATAACTATGCATCTAGCATGGTTTCTTCAATTGTATGTGCTTCTTCTCCTAAGTGAATTCTAAACAAGTGGTTGGGTCTAGAGCTACTTTTCCCTGGCTTCACCAAAACTATAAAGTCAAAATCTGAAATAGGAGTACCCATCTGCATATGCACCCTTGTAAGAAGGGTTTGTTCACCAAATACTTCAATGCCATGTGATCTGTATAAAACAAAAATGGTGTTACTAACAAGTACTGTCGAAACTTGTGCAATGCATAGATCATTGAAAAAGCTTCGCGCTCTGTAGTTGTATAATTATGTTCAGCAGGAGTCAGCTTCCTACTAGCAAAACAAATTAGATGATCTACAATACCTTCATCAGGTTGACCTAACATAGCACCAATGGCCATTCCAGAGGTTTCCACATGCACATGAAATGGTTTATCCCATGAGGAAAAGTGCAGAATGGAAATGGTAGTAAGTTTCTCCTTTAATATCTCAAATGCGCATTACGGCGGTTCTCCCCAATAAAATGTACATTTTCCTTTTAGTAACTCTTCCAAGGGTGCAACAATTTTTGCATATCCTTGGATGAATTTTCTATATTATCCTGTGTGACCTAAAAATCCATGTACCTCCCTCTTATTGGTAGGCACTTCTAACCCTAAAATGAGCTACTGACCTTAGCTAGATCAACAAGCAATCCTTCCTTAGATTATGTGTCCCAACGGTATTCCAAAAGGTGTAGAAAATATGTAGTTCTTGATGTTCGAGAGAAATACTCAACTGCCTACATAGTTCAAACATTAAGCGAAGATTGTCACAGTGATCCTTAACAAGCCCATATACTGTCCAATCATCGAGGTAGACCTATAAGAAGTTGTGAATAAAATATTTGAATTCTGAAAAACTATGTGTGAGAATACAATAGGCATGTTTTTCAATCCAAAAGGCATCACAGTATAGGCAAAGCTACCCCATTCAGTAGTAAAAGTTGTCTTTTCTGATCCTCTTGGGAAATTCAAACTGATGATACCCGGAAAACCCATTTGTAAAGGAATAGATTTTGCGCCCTGCTACTCCTTCCAGTATTTCCTTAGTGAATGGTGTAGGAAAGGGATCTGTGACACATGCTACATTTAGCTCCTGTAATCAACACAAATTCAAATTCTACCATCCTTTTTTATACTGATCACCATAGGACTAACCCATTCTGACTCATCCAAAGGTCGAATGATTCCAAACTTCAACATTTTATCAATTTCTTCTTTTACCTTTTCACGCAAATTAGGATTCATTCTGTAAGGTCTCTTTCTCACTGGATGCACACCTTCCTTAAGTTTTATCTTCATTTCCCCAAGTGATTCATGTATGCCTTTAAGTTCATGATACCCTCGAGGGAATAAGTCTTGGTAATCTCGTAGTAACTCAATAATATTTTCCACCTCTGAGTCTAACCAGTAGTCTCCAATTATGGCCTCCTTAGGCTTAGCCTCCGATCCTATATTGACCTTCTTTGTCTTCATTGGTTCATGGTATGCACGTGTATCCTTATCTACACTATCCAAGACCTCGCACACCCACCTTGTGAATGGTCAATATCTAGGTTTTCAACTTCCTCATCATCCACGATGTACACTATCTTTCCTTTTTCTTTCTCAAGGAAAGCACATTCAAGCAATACGGATTCTTCTCATTCTTCTTCAAAATGTACACGATTCTTTCTCACTAAATAATTCATGTATGAGTTCCTCCACCTTTGTACTATCTCCCATGGTTAACAATTGCAAATATTTTAATGCCTCTTCTATTGGAGGTTGGGAAGAAAAGTAGTCAAAGGTCTTGATAGACTTCCTTCTGATGGGCAAGATCTGGGTACCTTGCATGTAGAACCTCCTCCTTAGTGATTGTAGGCTTCTGGTATGATGCCTCTCTTACACATTCTACTTCAGCAAGTGTGGTAATCTTCACAATTAAGGCCTTAGCTTCTAGTGCTATCTTGGGCATCCACTTATTTTCCTCCACGTGTTGGATCATAACCATCCTTATGCCTTTGTTTTCCTGCTTATGTTGTTTTTTGAGATGCTCATATAAGTCTGGGCACTCCTCATAGCTATGATTATTTCTATAGAAATAACATGCAACATTCTAGGGACATTCACACCTATAATGATTAGGGGATCCACATGTATAGCACGTTCCCGAGGAAAATCGCTTCTTCCTCCACCATGGCCTCATCCTCCATATCCACTTCGATATCCATGTCCTCTTCCATGACCTCCTTCAAAACGACCCTCATTCTGTGCGTCATAGCGCAGTTTGATTGATTATGATCCCGATCCTAGTGCTCGTTCTTATTTTTAGAGTTATCCGTTACACTTGTCTGTCATACCCCAATGTCTATAGCATCATGGATCTGACCAATCAATCGAAAATCCTCAGTATCATGGGTCGTGGACCTATAAATATTGCAAAAGCATGATACATTCTTCCTTATTATGCATTGTAACAAAGGACAATGGCTAGCATCATGATTCAAATGACAGATTTCATAGTCTAACAACAATGAACATATAGATCTACGAGGAAACTATCCTTTGTGTGACCTTCCACTTCACAATTTGTACACCAAATCCACGAACGAGTTTCAAGAGATGAATTTGCCAATATTTTTCTAGCTGCTTTGCCATGGCTGCAATATGTTCCTCTAAGAATGGACTAACACCGGTTTCAATGCTCTTAACTTTCTCGGCCACGTAGGGTTACCTCCAATGCTTCACACAAATTAGTGTATGCCTTATGCGACAGTGCCCTTTTAAATGGTGTAATCAATCCTCCAAAAACCATTATGCATGATGGTGGCGTGAATATCATAAGACATCTTAGATAGAAGTGTCTTAAAGTGGTCATAATACTCACGTACACTCTCATTAGTGCCTGTTTGATATCTTTGACCACGTTGATACTTTTCTGCTCAAACTAGGGATATAGATATCTTTTAAGAAATCATCCTTCAATGCTACATAATCCACACAAGTTTTATTAGGGTCAAACTTCCTATACCTCTTGTGTTCTCATGCTTGCATGAGGTAGTAGTGAATTGACTTGCTTTACACTCGAAGTCATGATCCCTTTCACATGCCATAATATTTCACACATATGCACATGTTTGGTAGCATCCTCTATACTCGGGAGATGAAGAGACATCTCTCCATATAGATATTTTGTAGTTGTTACGGGCCTTGACCACTTGATCCATAACCTCATGTGTTTCCTCTGCCTCCAAAATGACCAGATCCACAGAACTAGACCCACCTATACCTCCTTATCCTCCACTGTATTTGGAATATGACCTATAGATGTACTCCGTTGTGATTTGACAAAGAGTACTATCTATTGAACCCCTACAGTCTGTGAGGTAGTTCCACTTCCAGAGGTGAATCCAACATTTTGCATGCTCACGTTTTGTGTGGATGATGCGCTGAAAACACACCTCCAAATAAAATTGAAGCCGTATGTCCTGCCATTGATTTAATTGTTCCCTAACTTACTCCTACTTCCTAAGTTATCTTGCTAGTTACTTGTCGTACTAGATATGGGAAAACCAAGCACAAGGGCTAGGTCACCAGGTGGATTAAGATGCGCGCCCACGGCCCAGGTAGTCTTTGTTGGCACACTTATGTGTGAAGCCAAGGGGGGATCTCTGTCATGCTTTCCAAGATGGGGGAGTTCTTGATGCTCTGGCTCCACGTCTTCTACATGAGCTTCAAATCCTTCACGAGTCATCTCTCTCCTCAACGCCATACTTTTTGCAACATTACATTACTTCTCTATCTCCCTCTCGCGTGCCTCATTATAATTAAGCCTCATTTCTTCTCTCTACCTTTTTGCCACTAGGTCTTCCATCTTTCACCAAATCTATTCCTACCCTCGTGCGAGGTGAGGTTTAGTTAGCCATTAGTTTACTCTCCAAGTTCAAAGTTACCATCAAGATCTTGATCACCAGTGGAATACCTTACAAATATGCTCCTCTCAGGATCTTGCAAAAGCGGAATTCAACTACCCTCGAGCAAGAATACGTCAAAATTGAATATTTCATAATATAACTGTTTAGAACACCATGAAACCACATATCCATAGTGTGCGTCCATATCAGATCAGCATCATAAAGGGTCTAAATTTATTCCCGTATCCAAAAAAGTACATGATACCTCTAATTCTACTGAGATGCATAAGCAGTAAGCCACTCGTATAATTCTACTAGAAATATGGTGAAAAAACTCTCATATAAGTTGTCATACATATTCTATTCTACCCAACTACGTGCGTTAAACTAAGATCTAATATTGAACCACCATGCATATTCTTCCTCCAGATCATGTATCCACTCCTCAATACTTGCTAGAGTTAACCGGTATGTCTTCATTGCGAACCATCCTAAAAACAACTGAAAAAGAGGTCCGTGATAGAACCAATGATGTAGCCTAGAATTTACTAGATAACACCTAGACGCTAGCACATCACTCAGCCTAGACTGAGCACTCACCCAAAGCGTGCAAAGGTACCAGGTCCCTCTTTAGGGTTGCTATAGTAGGATGTTAGCGTGATGAAGGAAGAAACATATAGATCCATAACTAATCCATCATTCTACAATGCATGCCATATTCATATCTAGGAAAGAACAAGCTTAAACAATAATCATGATTGAATCAAGAACATGCACTACTCAATTACACATAGGAATGACACTTAGATTGACAATATCTTCCATCTATTAATAAACATAGAAGCTCCTTACAATAATGGAAATCTATACCAATGCACGCATGGATCTGATACAATAATCCAATCATATGCACATATCTCTTTATGCTTACCTCTTACGCTCTGCATATACCTATATATATCAACTACTATGTGATTCACATCATATATATAGGGGGACTTACCCTTCACCACTTATCTATTCAAAAATAGGCCACATGCTACTAATAGCCATGAACCGTTTACAGGCATAGCCACCCATGCAAGTGTGCTATCTATAGACCTCATATACTTAACTGAATTGAAAATCCTATTCTTAGCTCATCTCCATGTAAAACACTTCAATCTAATCCTCTAAAGATAGACAATGTGTGGCGCACACGTCTCTACCTCGTTTATGTGCTATGCACGCCATCTTCTAAAAATAGGTCTTCATGCTCAAAATCAGATAAGTCTCGAAACGTGAACTTGACCTCCACGTGCGGGTTCTTCTTGTCCCTCTATGCCCTTGATCTTGACCTTCTCTCCCACACGGACTTCTTGTGTGATCTCTAATAATTATTCTTTGATCAACAAATATTTCGGGTATAATGCATGGCCATAGGTTGTGATGGTTGGATATACTAATAGGGGATAGGAATGGAAGTGTTAATAAGAGGTTGAGATAAGCTGTGCTATATCCTGAGATGGAATGGAAGTATTGATAAGTGGTTGGGATGGTTACGGTATATAGTGAGAATGGATTTGTGAAACAAGGGAAATGGATGCATGTTGTGAAGAAGGATGAGTAATACCAATATAAATTATATTAACGAGAGGTATAGATGTGGGGATGGACATGAATAAATATTAGATAGAAGACGTGGGCTATTGTGAAGGGATGGGTTGAGATACAATAAGGGGAATGACAACCAAGCTCACAAGAGGTGTAGGAGAAACATTGAAGGTTGTTATAAGACTAGATGTGGAAGTAGGTGTGTTTGTGAGGCCATCGAGCTCGATCGGGGAGTTGACGTTGGAGATGGTTGTTGGTTGGACGTGTCTTGTGAGGAGACAAGGTTAAGGTTGAAAGTGATGACAAGGAATCATGAGGTGGAGACTTATTCTCCGATCCATTAGTATTGAATAGGGATGAATTTGTTTGATAACCAGCTCCTAATTAGGTTCGATGAGTCATGAATTTTTAAAGGTGATAGTAGTGATGGTAGGACGTTGTTTGGGTGTTGGTTATTGGAGGAATAGACCTCGGGAAGTGAGGTAATAATTAAGAGAAACTAGGTTAGAATCTAGAATTTTTGTAAAGTCTAGATCACCACTATTGAAGAAATATGAACTAGATAGATCCATGATTTTTGACATGATTGAATGACTGCTAGGGGAATGTGGGGGTTCTTGATTTATCGCAGAAGGTTATCGTAATTGGTCAATTACATCTGGAATATTTTGAAGGCAACAATGGATATTATCCGGGGATTGTTGGAGGTGATCAGTCATATTGTTGAAGTTTTGTGGACAATATTTTTGTCTCGCTTAGAATCATGAACTAAACAAACAATCACTTTGAAGAAGAAAGAAAAGTGCTTGATTAAAACAACTACAAGAAATTCGAGACAAGATATTTTTTTATCTTGATTAATTTACGAAAGAAGTGAAATGTGAAAAATTATGGATAAGAAGGTACTAAGAGAAGGTTCTCTAAGGTTGGTTTTGGTAAGTAAATGATGGAGTCCTCAATATACCCGAAGATATGTGAGGCCTGAATCTATGTTGGTGTCAGTACAAGTCATGGTTTTGGTGCATACCCCTCACTTCATGGTCCCGTAGTGATAAGGGTGTCGGGTGCTTAAGCGATATACTTCCCACTAAATTTTTATACTTAACCAAAACACTTGAGTCGGCTTATCCTCTTGGTGATGAAATCTAAATAGGTCACGCCTAGTAAGGAATATTTAGAGGCAAATTAAGTTTGATGTTGTTTGGTTATGTGTGAAGGGGGTTTTTGAATGCAGTTCCTTGAATTCCTAATTAAACTATGTGAGAAAACAAGTATGAATGTTCATTTTAAGATCCAAAGTAAATGTTTTAGTTCGCAGGAGAACAAAACACACAAAATACAATGCATAAAATAAAATTATGAAATAAAAAGAGCGTACATGTGATCACTTTTACTTTTTAATGTTTTAAGCAATAACAACAATAAGACACTCCAAGCTGAAATTGAAAAATAAATAAATGAAATGTATCAAATCTAAATAAAAAAGGACTAAGAAGGTCATACCGAGTGTGATAGGATGTTTATGGTGTTTTTTGGTTAGTGATAATAATGTTGAAAGTACCAAAACTCAATTAGAGCAGGTTTTAAATATACTTGTATTGATAATCACAATATCGGGATGATTGGGTACATGAACAATGAAAGAGGCTCCCGTTTCTCCAAGCAAAGATACTTGCATACAAAGACAATCGAACAGAAAAATATTAGATAAGGATGACAATGAGTTCCTTTGTGAATGTCGATCGAAGGAATCAAAGGACTTCCTTGAAGGGTTTCAATTCATGTTGATACAATTATGTAGTTTGATAATGATATGATGAATTAAAATAATGGTGTATTTAGAATTCAATAGGGATAGGAAGGTCCTACTCTATGTGATAGGCAGCCCAAGAAATGACTACAATAATCTCAATTCTATGAAAGAGTCAAAAATAATTACTCGCTTCACCCCGTATTTCATGTATAATTTCAAGTTGATTCTCGATGTCTCGATTTTTAGTGTGAAGGCAATGGCACACAAGGTGAGATTATGTGTAATATCAAATTACTCCCACACAAAGGGATTCTAGATGATTAGGAGATCATATATTTTGGTGATTGGGTGTGAAGGACCTAGAACAATCATCTATAGAACATACATCTTGTAAAAAACCTGTTAGACCAGAATCGGATTGATAAAAATGTGGTAATGTTAAAAATGATTTTAAAGGACACGAATTGACGATGATAGAGGCTAAAATGATAATTTTGATAAAAGAATGATAAAACATACCATAATTGATGTCAAATGGAAAGTGACAATGGTAAGGTAAACTAGAGGGACTCTAGAATCTGTGGAATAAATAAATAGAGTTTTAATCACAAATAAAAGGCTAATGAAGGCAAAATATGTCAAGAGATCAATTGACAACGATCGGGGATCGATGACGATCTCTTTGGATATTGAAGATATTGTAAGGATTGGCTAAATGATTAAATGAGATACATATCCATAAGAGACTATGAAAGAGGCAGAAAACTGATTAAAGATTATAATGAGTACAAAAATAAGTTTGATAAAGGTAAAAATGTTTTACTAACATTGAGATATGTTCTAAAGGTGATAGAGCTCCTAATAATGTTGACTAGTGATTTGATTATGCTTTATAATAATTTAGCAATAGGGTGTTGGTGATCTTGACCATAATGAAATTGTTTGCGAGTACGGTAGTTCATCCTCATATCCATATTCGACTAAGCTGGGAAATGGAGGAAGAGGTCAGCTAAATAGAATCAAGCGGTGTCCATAACAATCTTCGGTGATTACAGATTGTTGTCGATTTTTTCGGAGAGGTTAAAACCAACAAAGGGAGGAATGGAAAATGGTTAAAACCATTTTTCATTCATGAATTGATGTTATTTTAGGATGGTGGCGGGTTAGGTATTTAGGTATGAAGATGTTAGTCGTTTAAGATGGGTAGGGTAAATTAGACTAGGTTGGTTTTAAGTGGTTTGAGTAGGGTAAATGAGATTTACACGGGTAGATTAGGATTTACGATGGTAATTTTAATAGAGATGATAATGATGACTATGATAATGTGATTAATATGTGTCAAGTCACCAAGGGATAAAAAGGGGTGTCTACGAGTCATTATGAAGATCATGGCTAACACATTATAATTGGCCAATCTAGGTATTGAAGTCGCCAAGATGAAGTACCTCACCAATAGTAGACTATTTTTAATCTCTTGTGGTAAATGTAAAAAGGGAGATTTACCATCAAGATCCATAACAAACTTTGATATTATGGGGAAGTAACAATAAATGATTAAAAAAATTCTACAAAGTAGGTTTTCTTTTAACAACTTACCATTTCCATCCCCTCTTTACAACTTATGTAATAATGGCCATGTTAAATTTGACTATAAAATTTTCGTTTAAATGTACATTTTCACTCTTAACTCTTTTTTACTTTAATATTATATTTAATATTTGCTTGGTATTCCCATCATTACACTACGTTGAGCACATACTAATTATCTTATCTTTTTTCTCAACTTTCCACAATTATTGAAACCATTCTTAGAAATAGTCAATTTCTTGTTAATATTTTCATATGATCTTGGTGTTATTTATATCTATCAAGGAACTTATTTTTCTTTGGGATTATCATTTTATTAGATATAATAGGGGTATATACCTAACTTTTCACTCCTATCCCTTAATCTCCTATAACCAACAAGGTTCTTCAATCCATCCATAAAGAACCTTTTGATTCTTATCTAGTTTCTCTCGGTATTGGAGGTATCACTCCATCTCTCTCTTACAATAGGTCAACTAATCCTAACCTTAACATTAAATCATTTGGAAATTTCTATAATTACAGGATCAAAGATAATTCCTATGTTCTACCAATCTCTTAACTAAGGCCCTTACAAGATACCCTTTAGTGTATCATACTCTTATAACCAAATCCATTATTGAGCTTGAAGCATTAGTCAATGCTCTAGTTGAGGAATTTAACTCTCAAAACTTTCCCAAAAATATTTTTAATAATTATAAGCAAGGTGAGAATAAAATAAACCCAATACTTCATCAAATGATGGAAAACCCCGTGCAACAAATATGAGCATAATTTATCCAAAGATAGTATCCATCAAATGCAATGCTACAAATGATAGAATCACAAACACTCCTAACCCTAGAAATAATTTCTCAAATATCATACTTAACATTAATTGACCCCGCCATGACCTTAAGGATGCTCTTTCCCTCACCCATCATCCAAAAAGTAATATCACCAACTTATCACCATGGAAGAGTTGTGAAGGCTTATGCCTAGTCTATTTTTACATCTTATGGACTCATCCTTCCTTCTTCCTCTATGGTACATCATGAACATATCTTTTTATGGAATTCCAATTGGTTCTATTCCCATGAAAATTTTCATGAAATCGAGCCTTTACTTACGCTTTCTTATTAAGACATACCTTTGACCATAATGTTATGGATTGTAAGAGACATAATAGAGTCATAAATGTGTGTGATAATGTACAACAATGTGACCATCACAATACTACTCATAAAACTAATGTGCATAGTAACATCTATAAATATCCCTTTCTTAATCATTACAAGGTTGAAGAATCTCCTCGACTAATGATGAGAAGTGAAAATCTACATTTTTAGTACTATTGAAACCACCTACAACTTAGATATAGAAACCTTAGAGAATGTGGTTAGCATGAAATGTGTGATAGTCACCATTAATGAGACATATCCATGGTATCATCCTCATACATACATGATTTTTTTGCACACCCTATATGATATAATATCCCCAAACAATATTCAAAACCATCAAAACTAAAAACATGTCCATATCAATGTTATCGACCATCTTGAAGTAATAATGTTGATGTCATCTATTTTGGAACCTATCATCCTAATTGACCACTATGTTCCTACAATGCTTAACCATTAGTTTGAGATGCATTGGTCATCCTACACATCGATGTCATATATTCTAAGTAAAAAAATACAATCCCATATCAACTTGAGCTCTCAAACTCTTTAGATCATATTCTAATTAAGAATTATCGGGTTTAAATTAGCATTTCATTTTCAATATTGGAGGAATGATATCCATTAAAAAAATTGACCTTCAAAAGAAATTTTAATCTTTAAACTTATTTGAAATTATTTTAAACATCATCATCATCTCACTTCATCCCTCTTCAACACGAATATACCCTCACCACTAGTTTTTGGGAAAGACTCAACCTTGAATGGTTCAAATGAAAATATACTTCAAAAATGTAGATATATTTCTATCCAAAATTATCTACATACATATTGATATTTATCTCTTCATTTTCCCATCAGTTCTATGATTCTAGATAGACTTCCCTTTTGAGAAAATGATCCTTCTCTCTTCACCTCTATCAATATTGGTTTTAGTCATTTTTATGCCATTAGAACAACATTATAATCCCATGCGCATTGGCCTATCACCCAGTGGGCATTGGGTGCTCACTCGAGGCATGCACAGGCACCGAGCCCCTCCTTTATGTGAGTCTTGTGAGAATACATTGATCAATGACAAAAACGTAGATGAAAAAAGGTAAAGAGCCATGTATTCATTTTGAGAGCTTAAGATGAGGTATTATATTAATATACCCATTAAGATAACTAGAGAAACATTATATGAATAACATATCTGATCCATACTAGAAAGGAAATATAATAGGATTCACACCCATGAATAATTTATACTTAGAACAAAATATTATATTCATATTAGTCAAATTTTAGTAACCATATTACATTCACCAAGCCATGATAGGCCAATGTAATAATGCATATTAGACTTATGCATCAGAAACCCTAACTATGCTCCCATATTACAAAAAGGTTTTTACAAACCCATCCCTCTAGACAAGCTTCTACTCCTACAATCCTCTAAATGAGAACCTCAACTCTCTGGAACCTTCTTATCATTCCTACAGAGCTTCACCTTTCATTCTCTCTATATTCGTCATCCCTTCTTCTACTCGAGCATCTCTATATATAGTTGTATTACCCACCACCATGACTTTCTAAAGTAATAGATCGGTCAAAGTGTCAAGGTGGTCCTCTAATGGAGCATGCTTCTTCTCATCCGAGCTCTCCACTCTCTGTAATGATGTATTTTTGGATTCTTCCATCGCATGGAATATTCCTTTCTTGACAACCAAGTTGCCAGGATAGCACTTTATCCACTCCACATGCTTAGTCGGGTCACTCTTTTCTCGTGTGCTTCTTGAAATGCCAAATATGGCTAAATCCTGAAACACTTTACTTTGTCGGGTGTGCGTGTGCCATGGGTTTTACTAAACCCTTCTAAAACCCGATCCTACACACCTCTACCCCGCATGCCCTTCTTCATATTGGTTCCGCATGCCCACGCACCCTTTGGCACTTAGCCAATATTCTGAGGCCCAACATCACCCCACACTAAGCTTGTTCTCCATCCTCGAGAACACCTTCCTTCAATGAATAAAGAATGGAGGACTCTGAATAGTTGGAATAAAGAATGAAGGAATGAAGAATGAGGAATAAATGAATTAAATAATGGTAAAACACATAAGAATTTTTTTATTGTTGAAGGAGGAGTGGGAAATTCCTTCTAATATCTACCTTGAGCTTCTCCCAAGTATCTACCTCACTCTGCACTTGCTGACAGAGGTAACCTACTAGGGTGATCACTTTCTCAAAACTTAGCTTCTCCCCCTTGACACTCATCATATCAACAATACCCTCTAGTTAGTTTCCAAGGTCATCGAGTGCATCCATTCTATGGGTGATATGGGGATATAACTCCTTCATATTTTTGATCGAGCCTCACAAGGTCTTAAAGCTTCTAATTTCTTCTCCACTTTGGCCAAGATATTATCCCTCTCTACTCTATTCCCCTTATTCTTATCTTGAAATTCCTTGAGCTCCACTTCATGTGTAACAACTAAAATGCTTGTTACCATATCCCTATCAACATAATTATCATAAACGGCCTCAACAACTTACACAATGGCCTTTACATTAGCAAGGAGTTTGGTATATCGAGAAACGATCTCTACCACCTTCAGCTTCTCCTCCCTTTCTTGGTATGCCAACGCCTCTTCTGTGGATTCTAAGGTGAGTGGTCACCTCTCCATTGTGAGGATGCGAGTCAAATCCTCCGAAAATGCAAGGTTGATTCATATTTTTGCTCAGGTAGTGCTAGGTTGGGATGCTTTAAGACAATAGCATTTATAATCATCTCAATTTTCTTATATACTTCACACATCCTTGCCTTATCTTCTTTTAGTTCATGCCTTAGATGTGTGCTAATTAGTTCTTCTTGTTTTAGATCCTTATTTTTCTTGAGAAGCTCCTCCTCCTCCTTCTCCAATTCCACCTCTAAGAATTTCACCCTATCATTCCTTCCAAAAATTTGGCCTCAACCTCAACTAAAACCTTGTTGAGTGCATTACAAACTTTCTCATTTGATATTTATTGAGAATTTACTAAGGGGTTTATCCCTTTTGTCTCTGGCATCTTCATTAGCACCCCTTGGATTATTTTTAATTCAGGTGCATTGATATGTTATTCAAATGCCCAAGATAGCATTTTCTTGGTTCGTGGGTATGCGCCTTCTACATCAAATGAGGGCATGGACAAGAGTTTTTATATTGGCATAGTGCTCTAGAAGTACATGCATAACACCTTGCTTTGATCATTGATGTAACCCATTCCTTTCCCTTGTTTTGCCACTACACTCTTCTCACTATTCACGCAGCCTTTGGAAAGCTTATTGTTAGGTTGGGGTCTCCGTCCATGTTGCCATACTCTTTTCCAATGCTCTCCTCTTCTATCTCCTTGAGCACTTCATCCACATTGTGCTCTACCTCTTATTCCACTAACGTTTTGATAATTCCTTCCACTTCTCTTTCCATGGCCTCTTCTATTTGCTCCTTAGTGAGGCTTGGGGTCCTTTGATCTCTCATGTTCACTTCTTCGCTCACCCCTTTTCCTTGAGCATCTGCTTCCTCCTCACCATTCTTCTCTTCACTTCCTTCTTATTTTGAATTGTGTATATCATACACGGGATGATTATAAACTTCTTCATCCTCATCGTTGGCCTTCTCACCCATGTAGGCCTCCAAGCCCTCTATTTCCTATGAGTCTACCCTCTCTACCACCTTCTGTTTCTTCCTAGTTGGTGATTCAGTATAGGATACTCTTTCTCTCTAGCAGGTGACTCCTTCCTTGTTGACTCTTCTTATGTGGGAGGCTCCTCTTGTTTTGGTGCCTCTTCTTCTGGGGTCTTCTCCCTGACTAGAGACTTCTTCCTACGCATGTAAGTGCTTGGATTATTGCTTGTTTTAGGTGTGCCCACAGATTGTGTTGTCTACGCACTTGGTGCCTTCTTCTCTTGCACTTCTCTCTCCTTTTTCTTCGACACAACCTTCTTCCTCCCTATGGGGTCCTCAAAAATAGAGAAATCATTCTCTAGGTAGGCACCCTTTTCAAAATTTGGTTTGATGTGCAAGTATACTCTTGTTATAGTCCTTTTGACAATTGGCAGTGTTAAAGGCTTCATCATCTATACTTCGTGGGAGACATACTTCTCCACATATGTGTGCTTCTTTGGATATACGAGCTTTTGACATAGCATGTGGTGGTATTGGTCCATTTCACTTAGGTTGAACCTTAACCTTTTTCCTCCTGGAACCAATTGAACCCTACCTAGAAATATTGTGCAGTGAAAAAGAACAAAAATTTGCACCATAGACTCTGAGTCCCATCCGTCAGAGTGAATCTTCTAATGCAGAAATGTTGATACATAGAAAATTCAACCTCTTCACCTATAAGTGTGGGCAGTTGCTTAGGTATCCTCCACTCTTCCCTGAATGTGTCATGCATTCGCTTGTACCATTTTTCTAGGCATGCCTTGTGGGTGGCCATCATGGTATCGCAGGTATACTTCTCAAACCTTTTCACGGGCAAGGGATCTTCTTTTGGATACTCCCATACTAACTTCTCTACCCATCGAGCACTCTAATTTCGAGAATATGATGGTGAGGAGAACATTACCGAACATTATCTTGTCCCCCTTCTGCGTTACTAATGATTTCATCTACAATAAAGGTGGACAAGTTGTAGATGGTTCCTTCTAAAATCTTCCAACATACATTCAACCATGCCTTGTTCACTTATGTCCACCTTTCTTGACCATTCACTTAGTAACCAAGTGCACGGCCATCCTCATTACATGGTCGAGAATATCTATGATATCAAAGTAGCGTGAACCCTTCTTGTAGTCGTAGGCCTCCATAGTCTCCTTGATGGCCTCCTTATCATTCAAGTCATCATCTTTGGAGTCCCCTTCGCAAAAATTTGATATGAGCTAAGGGGTTATGCACATTTTGCGGCCTGTAAAATAGAAATTAGTTTCATGCACACGTGACATTAACCACTAGTATAACTGCTCTAACCTTGCCAAAATAGGGAAACTCATATAGTTGCAGAAACCCAGCCTTACCCAACTTTACCTTCACCTCATCCTTTGTAGATCGACATACCTTCTGGTGTCCTTATATCGATTAGATGAACCAGTTCCAACATCATCTCCTTCTTTGTAGTAGTCATGTGATGGTTATAGTCATTTCACGGCCATTTTCCTAACATGTGATGCCCATTCTTTCACTAAAATACTCCATCTAGGTACTACATCTTTGCATACCACTCCTCATTAAAACTAGTTTGGTAGTTTGTTTCCTTTTCCTTCTTATTTGGTGAAATATTCACCTTATTTGGTGCCATTTTTACTTGCTATATTAAAATATAAACTCTTCTTGCTCCTCTTTCTTGCTCTACTTGATCCCGTAGTTCAACTATGTGGAAGAATCCTTCTACTTTCGTGCCTAATTCTATAAAACCCTAAACTTGGAAAATTCTTTCACAAGATGGCATGCTCCTCTGAAAATTTCTTCTCTACACCTATGTACTCCTTCCACTCTAGTTTATACATCAACCCTAGTCATGTACTCATATTTCTATGATTCTTTCTTCACAAATATCTCTTTGCAAATGCCCTAGTTCACAAGAGCTCTTCAAATTCACAATTGCAAGGTAAGTAATAACGTGCCCGATTTCATACTTACAGTTTTTTTCCCCTTTCCAACAATAAATGTTACACCACCTACCAATGTACTTAGCATTAAATGTAGCTTTTTCCACTAAATCTAACCTTAAGTTCCCTTACCCATGTGCCCAATCCTGCTCAAAACATTCCACAACCATCTAGCGCGTAAAACAAATTCCTTACCAACCGAAGACTCTTACGTGCACGTCTGCGAGCATGAAGTCACTTCTTTTGTCCTTGACCTAATTTTTTATGTTTCCTACCTCATATTATTCCTGTGCTTCTTATCCATTATATGTGGTTTAAGCTATATTAACACCAAAATTCTTATCCACCATTTCCATGTGCGTTCTTCTATCTTTCGCGCCTTTAATCCTTTCATCCGTGCCATACAACTTTTACTACCAGCTTGTATCCCACTTCGCACTACTCCACATTACTCCACCCCACACTAAATCGGATGCATGGTCCTCTACACATACACAATCTTTTGAAAGTAATAAGTGGTTCTTGACACACAAGGTGTAAAATAGAACAAAAGAAAGGAACAAGTAATGAGAAAGGGAAACATAAGGAAAGGAAATGAATAAGGGAAATCCTAAGCTAAGCGGCAATACCGCCTTATTTACAAACATAAGGAAGACTTATTTATAGTAGGGCTTGACCTACTTCCATTGAAATGGCTGAGTAACCTCATCCCATCCAACACGATAATTAGTAGATGCTGAGTTAAGGATGTAGGAGATGATTTAAGGGCCCAACTAAGGGACTTTCAACTTCTCGGGATGGCACGAAACTTGGAATCATACAAAACACCATCTACCCAACCTCAAACTACATATTCACGATATGACAATCATTTCATGCCTTTTTTTGGCCTTTTAGTCTTCTGACTCCATCTAGCAAGTGATCGTCTCTCATCTAATTGCATCAACTTATCGATCCTTTCCTCGATCACTTGTTCATTAACCAATCCTCCCGCATGTGTTATACACAATGATGGTGACATGAATTTAACTCGGAAAAAAACCTATATGCCAAACACCAATTGAAACGGTGTGGCCTTATTCAACCTCTTATAGGTTGTCTGTACACCCATAGAACTATTGATACCTTGTTATCCCAATCTTGTCTTCCAACATCACAAATTTTTGTCAGAGCGTGATTTCGTATTTTGTCAAACACTTGGTAGTTCCATTCTCTTATGGGTGATAAGGGGTAGTCTTGTGATGGGCCACCATAAATTTTGCTAACAAAATCTCTGTTTGTTTTATTCGAAAATGTGTACCCCTATCACTAGTCAAGCTCAAAGGACATCCATACCTACTAATTATGTTTTCCAATAAAAATCTAGTAGTTATCTTTGTAGTGCAATCTCTTGTAGTTCTCTATCCTCTGCCCATTTTTTTAAGTAAAGTCAAATGATGATAACGCGAGCCAGTCCTTCGTGTGACGGGTGAAATTTGTCCTACAAAGTCGATTTCCCATTTTTCAAATGCCTCTATGCATTGGCTATAGGTCTCAAGGGCATTTCATCCCTACTTCTGGTTTTCCAAGGAGCTGGTAGTGGTCACAGGCCTTGCAAAACTCAATAAAATCCTAGTAAAAACTTACCCACCAAAGCCCCGTGAGTAGAATATTTCACGCGGTTGTGTTTCTGCAGAATGTCCTCCTACAATCCCACCATGTTCTTCCTCCATAATAACCACATGCTCATGTTCTAATACACATCAAGCAGAAAACCTCATGATGGCATAACTTTTACAGATCTCCACTAATTAGCATGTAGGGACGTGCGCAAAAAATTGCAACTATTTTCTCTCCAAAGCCTTCATCCCGTCCCAGGAGCCACCTATTTTAAGGAACACCACAATATCTTCTAAGTCATAAGGCGAGTGCCACAACCTGTAGTTGCACGTCGACATGGTATCTTAAATGCTCTAAACGTCCTCTCTAAGTTAATCCTTGATAAGTGGTTAGGTCCTAAACTACTTTTTCTGGTTTTACCATAACTAAAAACTCAAATTCTTGAAACAACAAGTACCTAATGACATACGTACCCTTGTAAAACGGGCTTATTTACCAAATAATTGGTGCCATGTGATCTATGTAGAATATAGAAGGTGTTCCCGTATGTAAGATACACATGAACTTGAAAAGGTCTTTCTTTGGTCTTCCTTTTGCAATCTTGACTTGGTGATACCTAAGAATCCATTTGTGAAGGAATAGACCTCGTGCCAAGACTACTCCTTCTAGAATATCTTTAGTGAATGGGGTTAGAAAAGGGTCAATGACACACACTACATTCAAGTCCCTATAGTCAACACATATCCTTATCCTTCCATCCTTCTTAATTCTTATCACCATTGGGCTTACCCATTCTAATTCTTCCATAGCCTCAATGATACCAGATGTTATCATCTTGTCTATCTCCTCCTTGACTCTTACACACAAGTTTAGATTCATCTAATAGGGTCTCTTCTGAATCGAGCGTGGCTTTCTTTAACTTGATCCTCATCTCCCCCAAGGAATGGTGAACACCTTTGAGCTCATGGTACCCATGCGGGAATAGATCTTGAAACTCGCACAATAGATCAATGATTTTTGAAACCTCTTCCTCCAACCAATAATCCCCAATGATAGCTTCCTTAGGTTTGTCTCTGTCCCAATGTTAACCTTATTTGTTTTCAAGGGCTCGTTGTAGGCACATGCTTGCTCATCAGTGCTATCTATGACTTCATGTGTACCTTCAGAATGCTTAACATCTAGACTTTCCATTTCTTCACCATCTACTACATAGACCATCTTTCCTTGTTCCTTTTCAATGCACACGCACTCAAGCTGTATCTATTCTAATTCTTCTTCATTAAAACATGTCTCCAGGCTAGATTCACCTAGAAACTCTAGTAACCTATTTTCTACTATAGCACTATCTCCCATTGTAAGGCACTTGAGAACTTGTAACACCTTATCCACTGATGGCTTGGTACTCCGGTACTTAAAATCTTGAATGAGATCAGCCTTTAACTCATGTCAATTCCCTATCTGACGACATGTTTTACGAGTGAATATACCATGCATGCACACAACCTTGTAAGGTGGAATATAACTTATGCACCCATAATGAAGGTGGTAAAGCTTTTGTGCCTTCCATCCAGGCCTTCTCACATGCTTGGATATGGGAAGAGGTAGGTTCTTTGCCATGGTAGTCTTGGATAATAGTGGGTGCGTTGCTTCTATAGAACCTTATAGAAAATTCAAATCTTACCTCGTGTCACTCTAGGAGACTCTCGTGATGTGTTTCCCACCAACACGCTGCAGTCCCAAGAAAGTTATAACTAAGCATACTTCTCCTTTCATCCTCATTTTTCCACTAAGCCTCCATTTCTCACAAGAAATCATGAGGGATTTATTCTCCAAAGTAACTTGGTAGCTTATTCCTTCCCAGTGCTTGATTAAGTGTGCCTTCGTCACCCTTATTACAGATCCTCTCAATTTTCACCCAATTAACTCATAATTCCATTGCCTAATTGTCACATGTTATGCTAGTTGTATCACTCATCGATTGAGCATCCTCAAATTGGATAACTCCTTCTGTAGGATGAATTATCTCATGGTATTTGATAGAGCACACATAGATTATGTTGAGGACTTCATCTCTTTAGGGCTCAGTATAGGGCATTCAATTCCCATATGTTAAATGGATGATCACCCTTTCTTCTTTATTCTCAAAATTGATATACCCCTTGTTAAACCATAGGTCGACATTATTTTTATAACACCAAGGGCACTCAAGTAGTGCTGGAAAATTATCCACCTCGACAAGTTCCAAGACTTCAAATTCCACAATGAACTTGGCCCCTTGATAGTGATAACCGCATCCTTCAAGACACAAATGGGAATTACTTTTGTCTTGTTTTCCATATACAACACATTTGAAGACGGCTGCAATACGGGCCTTCCCATTTAATACCAAACATCTATGTGTGAGATAATTGACCTCCACTCCTGTGTCAATGAGGATATTACTTAGAAGCCACCCATCAACAACTGCATTTAATGTGATCTCTTTATCATAGTCAAGGCTGTGAGGATGAGGAAGGCATGCATGCAGAACCTTCCTTTCACACTCTCTCCGATATGTGGTACCTTCTCTCATAACCATTCTCCTAGCAAGGGAATGATATTCTCCTCCCTTAGCATTTTTCACACTTCCTTGACCTCATCCAGATCCTTCGTGGAGCCTCAACATTCTTCCTTTTCTCCAACTACTTTGAATGCTCCTTTAAACACTAGATCTCTCCTTGTAATCCCTGAATCACATCCATAGTCTCTTGATATACCTCTTTCTGATGAGTAGGTTCCAGATACTTCTCATGTACCACTTCTCCCCTAACAACCCGTTTCTATCTTGGCATCTCCCTTATGCACGTAGCATCTACTCACGTTGTCACCAGTACAGGTTCTAATCCTAACTCACGCACCACTATGTGTCGACCTTATTTATGCTTACCATCCCGAGCTTTTATCCTTTCGATGTTGTAATCTCATGTGTTCAAACAGCTTAGGACACTCCTCGTACTTATGCTTCTTTCTTCACCATGATCATTGCAACAGGTCAGGACACTCACTTTTATAATGCTCCGTCAATCTGTAATTATAACAAGTTCCACATGGGAACTCACTTCCTCCTCCACTGCGATTCTATGCAACCTTGAAATCTTCCACAAAAACCTTTTCCATGCACTCCTACATCTATGTGCCCTTCATAGCGGTGATCATCATCCTTGGAACTTCCTACAACTCTAGCTTGGTGCACACCAAGATCAATGGCATCATGAATATGGTCAATCAACCTATAATCCTTAGTGTCATGGGTTGTAGAGGTACATATATTGCAATATCAAGACACATTCTTGTGTATCATGCGCTATAGTAGAGGACACCTACTTGCATCATGATCCCCATGGCAGATTTCATAGTCTGCTATAAAGGCACATACCACTTTTAGGGGACAATTTTCCTTTGTATGCCCTTTTCATAATCTGTACACCAAAGACCACTACAAACCTCATATGCTAATTTTGTGGAAAAATTTTCCAACTATTTGGCCATTACAAAGTAATTTGAGTCTCCAAGAAAGGGCTCACACTGGTATCATTGCTCCCAACAACCTCAAGCCTGCAAGACAACTTCTAATTCCTCGCGTGGATTTGTGAAAGTCTTGTGTGACAGTGCCCTTCTAAATGATGTTATCAATCCCCAACAAACCATTGAGCATGTTGAGAGGGGTGTATGTTATAGGATAGTTTTTATAAGAGAGTTTTGAACCGTGTCTCATACTCTCACACACTCTTTGTCATTCCTTGTTGGATCTCCTTAAGAGCGTTGATGCTCTTTTACTCAAACATATATATAATGAACTCTACTAGGAAGGTTTTTTTCAACATAGTGTAATCCACAATCATCTTATGGGGGTCATACTTGCGGTACCAGCTATGCGTGCACCCTTGCAACGTTGTTGCAAAATGACTTGCCTTTCACTCCAGGGTAGTGATCCCCTTTGTACGAAATAGAAATTCACACTTGTGCACATGCTCTCGCAAGCATCCTCAATACCTCTATAGTCGGGTAGGTGTAAAGACCTATCAAAAAATACTTACGGGGGTGGGTGAGGTCCTTGTGCACCTAATCTAGAACCTTGGTTTCCTCTGTGTTTCCTCCACCACCATATCCACTAGACCCACCAAGTCCTGTCCCTCCTGACCCACTAGATCCTCTAGATGTACTAGGTCCACCAGGTCCTTCAGCCCCTACACTAGATCCACCTCTTGTAGCCATAAAATGGCCTAAAGTGGTCACGCTTAGTATCCCTAACGTTCCATTCAATGCGTGCGGCGATGGTTTGTGATATTGCCCCCCTTTGTCGGTCATGTGTTCCGCGCCACTCCCAGATGCAATACCCAAACTTTGTGTATTTTCACCTTATCTAAAAATTCCTCTAAATATGGGAATGGTTTGTGCATCCATATATGTCCCAAACAATAAATTATATCTCCTAGGCGAAGATCGGTTACTCCCTCTAATACCAACTAGATTAGCAATACTTACATCTTGATCTAGAAAACTAAGCACTAGGAGTTGGTAACTAGGTGGGTTCAGATGCATGCCAATGGCTCTCCTTTCTCCATGTGATGAACTCTCATCAGATGTTGAAGGGGATTCTCTCTTGTGCTTTCCAATATGAGGAAGCACAGACTACTCAGGTTCCACATTCTCTGCGTGAAGCTCAACTCCTTCCCACCCATAGATCGATCATACTTATAACCTCTCTTTGTCTAGCCATCTCCCTTTCATGAGATTCTCTATACTTGAGTTGTCTCTCTTCCCTCTCATTTTCAGTCGTAATGTCCGCCATCTTCCTCCACCCTAGCTTCCTCACCCAATGCTTAGAGAAGCTTAGCCGGCCATAGGAAATGCCTCTAAACTTAGGGTAATGATTAAGATATTCATAGCCAAAGGGACAGCACGTAACTCTGGGTTCCCTTAGGAACTCAAATTCAACAACCTCTGGACAAGAATACATAGAAATGGTGTATTCTAGAGTATAACTGGTCAACACTCCTTTCCACCAGTGGTCAATAACACGTATCTAAGTTAGATCCACATTCTGCAACCTTTGGTAATCATCTTGGGTCCACACGTGTAATATGTAGTACCGAGATCAATCGAATGCATATGTTGAAAGCCATTCATACAATTCTACTGGAAAGTAGCAAAAGAAAGTTTCATACAACTCATGGTACATGTGCTCTTCTACCCATCTACGTGCATCAAACTCAAGTATAGTATTGAATCTTTGAGAAAACTCATCCTCCATGCTCTTAAACCATGCTTCAACACTCTCTAAGGTTAGGCACTCAGTCATCACACATCAATGGAACCAAGATGTAGATGTATCCATTTCTCATAACAACTTCAAAAAGAGGTCCCGGAAATGGAACCAAGATGTAGTCATTTTTATGCCCTTAGAACAATAGTCTAATCCCATGAGCATCAGCCTATCACCTGAAGATGCGTTGGGTGCTCATCCAAGGAACGCGTGAGCATAGATCCCCTCCTTTATGTGAGTCTTGTGAGAATACATTGATCAATGACAAAAACTTAGATGCAAAAATGTAAAGAACCATGCATTCATTCTGAGAGCTTAAGATGAGGTATTATATTAATATACCCATTAAGATAACCAGAGAAACATTATATGAATAATAGATATGATCCATACTAGAAAGGAAATATACTAGGATTCACACCCATGAACAATTTATACGTAGAACAAAATCTTATATTCATATTAGTCAAATTTCAATAACCATATTACATTGACCAAGCCATAACATGCCAATGTAACAATGTAGATCAAACTTATGCATCATAAACCATAACCATGCTTCCATATTACAAAAAGGTTTTTACAAACCCATCCGTCTAGACAAGCTTCTACTCCTACAGTCCTCTAGATGAGAACCTCAACTCTCTTTAACCTTCTTATCATTCCTCTAGAGCTTAGCCTTTCATTCTCTCTATATCCTTTGTCCTTTCTTCTACAAAATCATCTCTA
The DNA here is from genome assembly GCA_018340775.1 of Taxus wallichiana var. yunnanensis. Classification (NCBI taxonomy): domain Eukaryota; kingdom Viridiplantae; phylum Streptophyta; class Pinopsida; order Cupressales; family Taxaceae; genus Taxus; species Taxus wallichiana. The sequence goes on along the minus strand of CM031235.1, from coordinate 737,381,051 downwards.
TATATAGATGTATTGCCCACCGCCATACCTTTCGAAGTACAGATTGGTCGCCAAGTGTCAAGGTGGTCCTTTAATGAAGCATGCTTCTTCTCATCCGATCTCTCCACTCTCTGTAATTACGTCTATTTGGATCCTTCCATCACATGGAATATTCCTTTCTTGACCACCAATTTTCCACACTGACACCTTATCCACTCCGCATGCTTAGTGAGGTCACGTTTTTCTTGTGTGCTTCCTGGAATGTTGAATATGGCTAAGTCCTGAAACCCTTTTCTTTTTTAGGTGTGCATGTGCCATGGGTTTTACTAAACCCTTATAAAACCCATGTCCTACGTGTCTCTACCCATGCGCCCTTCTTCATATTAGTTCCACGTGCCCATGCATCCTTTGACACTTAGCCAATATTCTGAGGCCCAACATTGGCAATGTGTAAGTCAAATTATCTCCATAGATTATAGTTTTGACACATGTATTTCTTATTCATATTTTCTCAAATCCTTAGGGTATTCAACTAATTAATTAAAATTGATCATAATATGTGTCAATGGTATGACTAAATATAAATTACCCCCATGGGTTGTAATTGACTACCCATTCTCAAGTATCCTCACATTGTTGGATTGAAATTCATGATCTTCAAATTTCCTCTCGCATATAACATTGTTATCATTAGAGGCTAGACCCATTGAGTGTGCATAATCACTTCATATACATGTCAATGTGTCAAGTTACCTTACCTAGGCTCCATTTATAATATTTAACATGACATCAACCCATGGAATCAAGTTAACACTTTGATGAATGCGGTGTCTTCAAAATCCCTTCTCTTAAGGAACTCCCTCATGTCCCCTCATGAGATTATCAATTTAACTACCCCTTTGATTCCCTTTAAGGATATAGTGAATATAAATAAATTTTCAAGAATGTTGAGGACCACCTAACATCCTTAGATCGAGATGATGAAAACCATGGAAAAATTCACCTTAAGATCAAACTTTTCTACCTTCCAATTCTATCATTGCTAATTTTCCCTCTTCTTTATGACCCCTTTCTCATAAGAAGATATTTGAACCCTAAAAATATAATGGGAGTAGGATGTAAGATAATTTATATGTAAAATATTTTGAATAAAGTAATGCTGCATCAACCATACAATCCATTACATACATACATACATACATACATACATACATATATATATATATATATATATATATATATATATATATATATATATATATATATATATATATAGATACATCATGATGATATAGCAATGAAATGATTGTGTAAAACACAATAAATGATAAATAATTAGCTACACAATGAGGTACAAAAGTATTCTTGGTGTACAAACTATCTAGAAAGGTGGATATGAACCTATAAGTGCTTTATTCTGACGACACTATTCCTAGAAATTACTAATGTATGTAACCCTACAGATCCTATTAAGTTGCATTATAATATGGTGCTACTTCATATGGTTTTGAAATTGCAAATGGTGGGGCTCTGTAACTTTCCTTACCCTATTTTGGTCTATAAATGGTTGTCTCCATGGTTTGTACACCTTTAACAATACTTTGTAATGATTTACAAAACATATAAAACCATATATACCTATAATAAACTTCATCAAATGATTAGATAAAAAATAAAAATCCATGTATAGGTAAGACTAGAATGATCATAACGATCAACCATTAACGAACCAATCTAGGCATTACACTACATCCCCTCAAGTGGGAGAAAGCATCATGTATTTTTCCTAGTGTTGGTGCAAGTAGCGTATGCAATCTAATGCAATCCCCTATGTTTTCCTTTGTGCCATTTGACACAAAGATAGCATGTGTAACTATATATAAAATAAAAATATACCCAATGCGGTAGTAGTGTGATGTAGTGTTCTACAGACGTTAAGTCTGGTCCCCTTTATCCCTTAATACATTTGGTAACATTTGGAGTGAATTTTTATTGCTAAGACATGTCTAGAGGAACTTTGGATGCTTGGTAATGGAGGAAGATAAAATCGTAAACTTGTTTGAGTGATTCAAACCTATTTTATGGTTGTTCTAAAGAATGTGCAACTACTTTAGGAAGACTTAGGAAATCATATATTTGTTTAGTTTTGATATTTTCAATATGAATGTTTAAGAATGTTATGTGAGATATGAAGTGTATTTTACTTGAATGTTATGTGAGATATGAAGTGTATTTTACTTGCTTATATAGACTTTCTTAATTTATATATTTGCATTATGGCTAACCTAGGGAGATTAAACAACACATATAAGATTTTCCAATTAATAAAAGAGTCATTAGGAAAGAGGATACAAGACCGTGCATGTCATCTTAGACCATACAACAACTAGCCCTATTCTATACAATCACATATGGGGATTTGGTGATGAAATATCCAAAGTCTAAGAGTGATGCCTGGGGATAAATTGCTAATCTAGATCATTAATATTTCATGAATGAATTACTAAGCAATGTGTAGATATTATAAAGTCATGCAAGATAGAGAATCATATTTCAATGTCATTTAAAATGTGATAATTTGTCTTAGCATATGAAAAAATAAACCTATCAATGTCAATGGATGAGGTACTAAATTTGAGTGTCTACATTCCCCCATTTAAATGTGGAATTGAAAATTACATACTTAAAGGAAAAGCATACCTAAGTGTGCACACACAATTTTTCTTCACTTAATTTTTGTTGTCCTTGTATTGGTGTTGGAACATTCCATGGTGAAACCTACAAGAGAGAGTGTAGTCAATATCCATTGAATAAATTGAGCCATAACTAAAATGTAAAGAGTATATGAAACTTTTAAAAATAGAATTTATGTTAGTAAAGTAAATAAATATAAAGTAAGGAATACACCTTTTATCTTTACAAAGGGTAGAGGTATCGTTCTCTTTGTGATTGTAAATTTTGATTTACATTGAGTTTCTAAAGGAAATTTGATGATTAGTCCTTATTGTGTCTCAATGGCTTGCACTCCTAAGTCTTTCATTCTACAAGGGTTTTATGAAATGAATGAGAGACACGCATGGATCGAAACACAATTGATTGATTTAAAAGGGGCTATAGCAAGCGCTAAGGTCACATATCAAGATGTCGAGTAATCCTACCTTTGGGTCAACCTAGGGTTTCAAGGCCCGTAATAAAGATAGAGGATAATACCCTTTTAGGATATTGGTTAATGGGGAGAGGCATAAATAGATGGAAAGATAAAACAAGCATGTAAAATATACACTACTGCAATATAACTAAAATATAACTGAAATAAAGGAAAGGAAAGCTAAGGAGCTAATCATATAAGAGAACTATGCTAACTAGAACTAATGTACATACAATACTAAGCTAACATAGAGCAATGGGGAAGGGAAATGAACTAATATATGTAAAATGACAAAGAAATTTAGAGAACTTACTTGCGGGGTGGTCGCGATGTATCTATCTCTCCAGAGAAGTAGCACACCGAGAGAGAATCACTATGGGTGGAGAAGGGGAACACCATTCATGTCCTAGACTCACTATAGATGACCCAATAGTGCAATAAATCCAACAATCAAGAAGAGTGTCAAATCCCAAGTCAAATGCAAGATGAACCAAGAGAAAAGTGAGCATATGTAAAGATGGCACAAAAGAATAGAGCAGATGGCTAGTTCCTATGATCTTTCTTACTTCCTTATGAATTTCTAGGTGTGGTGTGTATATATACCCAACGCCATTTCTGTGGGCAATGGCATCAGCCAAGAAAACCTAACACCGACACCATCACCCATGTGAGATGGGATCAGATAAAGAGACCTAGTGTAAAAATGGTGTAATGTGTCATGGATCAAGCAAGAATAAGTGAAAAATGAGGCAATGATTGAGTCAAATGCAAACAAGTTTCAGGAGTGTTAGTGTGTATGACATAAAAGGAATAATGAAGGAAAAAATAATTAAATCTAGAACCACATAGTGATATTATCTCGAGTGTACTATTTCTAACTCATGATGGCCATGTGCATAGTTATACCCCATTCCTTGAAGACCCCTTAAGGCACCACTCAAGAAATAGATGCATCAATGACCCTTATCTGCACAAAAGAATTATTAGTAACATATATGAAAGATTAGGATGAAATTTTAGGTGGGTACATATCTGACCATTGATCACTGCATGTCGAATAGTGAAACATGATGTGGTCAATGGAATAAAACAATATGTAACATTGAAATCAAAAGTAAATACTAAAAGTAAGAAAGGACTAGCTAAAATGAAATATACCCACCAATGTGTACCTAATAGTTTCACGTGTCCTGCCATGTGCGGGTGAAATCAATGTTGTAAGAACCCTAAAGAAGCAAAATTAAAAAGAAACACTAGAGGATAATCAATAAAATAAGACATAAATCACCTAGCTAGGAGCCCATGGAATGGATTTCATGTCATAGTGTCATAGATATCTATCCCAAATGGGCAGGTAACATAACTGAAAAATGCAATAAACCATATTATCAAATCTACAAAGATAAATTTTCATAAACTTGAAGGTGTAAATAAAGAGAAGATGGATGATTAGCCCAAAGGGAAGTTAGCAATCTTGAAAAGCACAAAAAATATGAGGTAGATATTATAAAGATGAATTGTCATTAGATATATAAAAGCAACGGGAGGGGAATTGGTAGGATATCCCAACCCACTCGACGTGAAGAAACCAAAGGGCATAAAATGACCATGACATCCAATTATAGGATGTCGGTGTGGTGTCAAGTAAATAAATCCAAACAAGTCCATAATCCTAAGTGAGGATGTGCATAATACCGCGGCGATCAATGGGAAAGACCAAGGTGAATCAAAGCCAAAATAGGAAAAATCAAGACCGCGAAACTCCAATGGTAGGAGGAACCATGGCATAAAACTCCAAAATAGGTGGAATCAAGATCATGAAACTCCAACAGTAGGAGGATTTAGGGCATATGGGATAACATATCTAAGTAGGGTAGTCATCGTAGGCAAGGATGTAATGAGATACAAGGAGATGTGTGAAAACCCAAGTGGTGGCCGAGATCCCAAGCAAAAGTAAGAGCTCAAGGTAAAGGAGGAAAGATCATTGTAATCAAGGTACTATAGATAGCTAGGCATGAGGTGTGAAATATCATAAGGTGACCTTGACGATATCGATGACCTAATGCAAGATGCGACTTTGAGCTCGAGTTATGAGGTCCTCTATGGCATGCTATGTAATAATGACTTATCGGTGAACTTAAAATTTCATGGAAAATAGGGTGTCATCGATCCAATCCTCTAGCCAAGTGATAATTTCACGTCGAATATCATTCATAGAGGGATGAGGATTAGGGCGAGGTGATGGTCCATAAGTAGGTTGTTATCTAGTCAGTCGAGGTGAAGGTGGTTAATTTCAAGAGGAATCAATCACACACTTCGATTGCGGGAAGAGGTATCGGGAGGCGACACTTGTTATGCATTACCCAATAATTATCATCGGAATGCATGTAATCTGGTATAAAAAAAGAGGGGATCCGAAGCGGAAGTTTGTCCATCCTTTTTATTTTGGTCTCATTTTACCTAAGCTTTGAGCTTGTTCATGTGTTGGTAATAATCTCTATAGTTTGATACATCATGTCCGTGGGCCTTGTGTCATGTGTAATATGGATCAGTCATAGGGGAATGGGGTATCGTAAGGGAAAAAGATATAGATGGAAGTATCACAAGATGTGGAGGGATAATAAGAGTGTGGGGAAGGCAACGATGAAATGGGAGAAGATTTCTTCGATGGAGAAATTAGTCGCTTAGTCATCAAGGCACAATAAATAGGATCATCACCCATGAGGTCATCGAGTTCATAGTCAAAACTAGCGACAATATTATCTAATTTTGAAAGAGAATATGGGTTAGCTAGATCAATGCTAGTGTGTGGAGGTGTAGTTGGTGGAGCAGTCTAAGGCTCATGAACCAGTTGGATAGAAGAAGTATCAACCATACTTGAGGATTCTTCTTGTATGAGAACAACATTTATTTGTTGCATGCAAAGGATTTCTTGGTAACACAAGACTTCCCTATCACGAGTGAAAAGCTAGCCATGTGGGGATCATCTAAAGTGTAACCATCATCATAGTCTAATATGGAAGTATCCACCACATAAGAGTCGACTATAGTCTCTATTTTGACCATATGCTCTAATGGAGAATGTGGTGTATGTGAGATGACAACGAGAACCAAGGGCTCCCTCTTACAAGATTGGGGCAGCAAGGAAGGAGGTAACTTAAATAGGATAAGCTTAGGAAGATGAAGTATTAATTTTATGTCACACCCCACATTTGCACTGCTTTGAAGGTTATACATCATTGTTAATTGTTGTACTTGACTTTGATGATTGTGCACATCCTTTCTTGTTATAGTTGATGATATCATAATTGTTCAATAGATTGATCTATTGTTGTACTTGTATTATTTCATTGTAAGAAATAATCATAAGTTTCGATGTTGGACTAACCTCCTTGTCATAGCAATTCATTAATAGATTACAATGCATTTTAATTAGTATTTATTGCTGCTCATAAATATTCTCAATGGCTGAAAAGGTAAGAGATGGTTGGTTGATTTTCTTACTTAACAATCATTAATAATGTAAGTATTATTGTCGATATGAATGATAATATTGTTTCATTTTTTCTTGTATTAATTTTTTCTTGAGAAATATTTATTTTTGTAATGATTTGATTAACCTTCTTATCGTCGTAATATTGATCTTAGACCATAACGATGAGTTAATCATCTCAAGGCAATATAGATGAGTTGAATGTTTTATTTAGAAAGGTATTTGACTTTGATTTGCATTTAAATATTTGGATGTTGGAAACCATGATACTCACCATGATGCTTGACATGGTAAGGTGTTATTTAATTGATGATTTTATTGTTCATTAACCATCATTGCAATATTAAGTGATTATTTTAATCTCCTCCATGATGTTTGACTAATGAAGGTTAAGTGCATTATTTTATTTTTGTTGGTCATGGACCATGGAAAAATTTGTAAAATTCTATTATCATTTTTAAAAGGTCTTAGGCCATATAAACCTCAAAGATGAGTGAATAAAATATTCATGGTTATACAAACTTGGTATGGTATGTTGGTTTAATATGGGTAGTACCTCGAGATATAAATATTTCTTTGATTAATGGCAAGGTTACATTGTTTTATAAATGTTCTTTGACTATATTTTATGGTGAAAAAGGTTTTGTTTAATTAGTGGTAAGAGGTCTCGACCGTCATAGGCATTGTGATAAATATTAAAGAAAAATTTTTATTGGGGTCATTATGCCATGCAAAAACTTAGGAGATTTAATTGTTTTAAGAAGTCTTTTACCACTCTTTGAGCTGCGTGCAAGTTGGAGGAAAATGGTGGGGGCGAGTTTATCCATACCACTATGTGGCCTTTGCAAAAAAGTTAATACATAATCTATTTTATTCACTCTATTTAGCTATTTGAGATCTTTTGGTGATCTATTCATGGAAGTTTGGCAAGCTACTTATCATGGAGATTTACATGGGAATTATTTGATAAAAATAAATACAAATAATGTGGGCATCAATGGTACTATTTTTTTATAAATTATGGGCATTAGAGTCTTGTTTTTAGAATGTTTTTCTTAAACCAAAATAAACTTCTCAATTGAATTGACACAATCAAATCATTAGTGAGTTGTAAAGGTTAAGAGTATTAGTGACTCTCCTCTATATCCGGTAAAAGATAGATCATCTTGTTATATGCTTAGCTATTTGAATCTAAGCTAGGCTGATTCGAGATAAATATTAGTATTTTATGGATACATCCAACTCTTTAGAGTTGAATATTGAATAAGAGAATATAGTAATCCTCTTCTTTTTGACTAGAAAATATAGTTGCAACTCCTTAATTACATCGCCGTAACAAGCTTGGTATTTGAGAAGATTCTAGTTATTTAAGTTTTTGTAAATATATTTCCTATTTTATTTCCATCTTGCATTAAGTTGATGCCTCAACTCGATACGAGATTCTTAAGGGGATATATAGGAAAAGAGTATGAGTAACTCTCTAAATTAGAAATATCATTTGTTATTTGATTTCTAGACTAAGACATGGATTTACATTTTGGTATCAAAGCTGAAGGCTTACATCTCTTAGACTTAATGGGTCCTTACGCTAACTGAACATCTTATTCTTATTAATTGAATACGATGGATTTGAGAAGGATACACCATGGGAAATGAACCAGGTCAAATTATATTTCAATGGTTAAGAAGTTAGATAAAATTATAATGATCCTTTAGGACACCCGAAACTAGATAGATGCCTTGGCACAGATGATAAGGCATGCAAATGATAAGTTCGAAGAAAAATAAATTGAACTTATTGATAGCAATCAACGAGGGAATCACTTGACTATTGAACTATATTTTGATGACAGGTTTTGGAACTATAAATCCAATATGAAATTAACTCCAAAAATGGGAGAGTAAGTAGATAAGCATTGACTATCTCTTGTGAAAGTAGTGTTCGAGAAAAACCATAAGGCTAGATCATAATCTGAAATCAATTCCAACTTGTAAAGAGAAAAAGTATAATAAGAACGTTAGGTATTCTTCACCATTAACTTCTAGGAAAATGTGGTAGAAGTAATATGGTAGTAAAATGTAGACTTTCAGGAGGAATACTTATAAAACATTTTGTAATATCAAACAAGAATGCCAAAAAAATGTTGTTTGTAGTCAAAATAGATGCAGTCGAAAGGGACTCATAAGAGAATGTTTCAAATGTGGTAGTGAGAAATATGTTAATAAGTGTTTCTAGAAGAATAAATGGAATAATCGTAATTGATGATGCACATTTCAGTGGCTAGCTGCCAAGTAAAGAAACAAGTTAATCCTAATCGGATGCCAAGTAAGTTATGTAGGACTTCCTGTTGATGTTTTAGTATAAATCTAGTACGATGATGTTTTTGTATCTAGTGATTAACTAAAAAACTGAGTGAGAAATATGGTCTTTACCATATAAGAGGAATTTTTCTAAACTACATATTTATGTCTAACAACACAACATTGGCATTGTTTAACTTCATCCCAGAATTAGAGTTATACTTAAGCTCATTTAGGGACCTATGAATTATTGACTAACATTGATTGTCCCAACGTAAGTTAGGGGTTTAATGGTTACAAAAACAAAAAAATGCCTTGAAGTATGCATAAAACAACAAACATACATGGCATAAAAAGGAGTTATCTCTTAAAACGTGAGTTAAATTCACCCTAGAAATCAAACCTAGAATGAAACTATTACCTTAGATCTTATATGAGTATTCAAGGATCAATTTAATGATCGATTATCTTTGGCTATGTATGAAGGATGAAGATATCCGTAAGATAGCATGTAGAATAAGATCAGATAATTGTAAGTTTCAATGTTAATTTTATATTTACTAATGCATTTGTTGCACTCATGAACATCGTGACTAATATTTTGCAGTAATATTTGGATAAATGGTGTGTTAAATTTCTTAGATAATGTACGGATTTTCTCTTAAAAATGTGGAAGAACATCAAGAACATTAGAGAATAGTGTTCAAAGTAGGAAGTTTTACTATAAGATCAATAAGTTTTAAGGAAAAGGTACATAACAGTAGACACATAATAAATTGTGATGGGATTTCAATTTTTCCATCGAAATATAAAACCACTACGAGAATTTCCAAAATCTAGGAAGTATATAAAGATTAAAGCTTCATAATATTGGCTAGTTATTTAAGAAAAATTCAAAAAGATTTCCTATGATGGGCTTCACCGATAACATCTTCTTTGAAAAGAACATTAGATTTGTGTTAAGCTGTCAAGTTTGAAATGGCATTTCTTATAATGAAGATAAACTAACATCAACACTTGTTTTGAAGGTTTTGGATCCCAATAGGAACTTTGTCAAGGTAATGGATGCCTTAGGTGAGGGTTGGGTGGAACACTTCTGCAAAATAATCTTTTTATTTCTTATGAAAGTAGAAAATTGAAAGAACATGAACCGAACTATGCTCCCCACTATATGGAACTTGTTGTCATAGTTTATGGCTTGCAAGATATGAGACATTACCTTTAGGAAGGCCTTTAAAAATTGGAAACAAACTAATTGGGACTAAAAAGTATATTCATGTAGCCTAATTTTTATGCAAGATAATGTAGTTGGCTGGAGATTTGTCTCAATATGAATTAAAATTGTTTACTTTCAAGAAAATAGTACTAAATGGTATATATGCTAAGTCACAAGAAACATACTTCTGCTTTGTGGTGACTGCAGAACATGACTTTTGTAAGAAGTCAAAAACAAGCTGAAAATAATTTGTGTTATCAACTGTAAGAAATACTTAAACAAAAAATTTGATGAAGGGAGAAAATATGTGGAAAATGAAGAAGTCTTACGGTACATGAAAGAGTATAAGTACCTCTAGACAAGGATTTAGAAATAGGAATTAGAAAGGAACTACTTTATGTAGCATATTTTGGGCTTGTGGGAACAATGAAACTACTGACTTGTTAAGTTTTTGAAAATATGAGCTTTTTGACAAAGTCTATCATGGGAGAAACCTAAAAAGAGCACTAAACTGTGCGGTAGGGATGCCAAAATTGTCACTTGGATGTGTGTAATCCCTTGAAAATCTAGGAGCAACAATCCCAGTAGCCTATAAGGTTAGCTTTATCACTGAATTTCCTAGGATGCATAATGTTCCCATACTCTTGTGTAAAAAGAAGTGTTTAGGATGAACATGTTTCTTATAAGTGAATACTTAATAGGAATTGAACCATGGAATTATCTTGGTAAAAACCAACATGAGAGTAGAAAGTCTTTGTTTGCATTTTTGAATTCAAGAAATTGCATGATTCAAGGTCTAAAATGACAAGTGTTCTAATGAACTATGCAACTTAGGAAGACTTGGAGGAATTAAAATTGTACTTTCCTTATCTGTTTCAGCGATGAAAACTTTTAAATTGACTATCTGTTATGATATATTAAATATTATTTCATAATATGATTGATTATAATAATAAAATTATGTCATATTTCTAAGCTGTTAGGAAATTTTGTTGATTGAAAGGTTGTTACAACCAAGAATTATAAGTCATGATAGAATGAAAATTTGAAAATTTTAAGGCTTTTGTGTAAAAACATGGACAATTTTCCTTAGCGGTGATGTATGGATCTATTTCTTATTAATATGATTGTTATTCTCTAGTTAAAATCATTGGGACGATGATTCTTTAAGGGGGAAGTATGTCACACCCCTTTTTAGCACTTTCTTTGAAGGTTACACATCATTGTTAATTATTGTACTTGAATTTGATGATTGTGCACCTCCTTGCTTGTTGTAGTTGATGATATCATAATTATTCAATAAATTGATCTATTGTTGTACTTGTATTATTTCATTGTAGGAAATAATCATAAGTTTTGATGTTGGACTAACCTCCTTTTCATAGCAATTCAGTCATAGTACGCAAGGAATTTTAATTAGTCCTCATTGCTGCTCAAAATATTCTCAATGGTTAACAATGTAAAAGATGGCTGGTTGATATTCTTGCTTGACAATGATTATAACGTAAGTATTATTATCGACATGAATGACAAGACTATTTCATTGTTTTCTTGTATTATTTATGTATTGAGAAGTAGTTATTATTGTAATGATTTGATTAGCCTTCTTATTGTTGCGATAACAACCTTAGACCGTAACATTGAGTTAATCATCTCAAGGAAATATAGGTGAGTTGACTATTTTATTTAGCAAGGTATTTGACCATGATTTACATTTAACTATTTCGATGTTGGAAACCATGATGCTTGGCATGATAAGATGTTATTTAATTGATGATTTTATTGGTCATAGACCATCATTGCAATATTAAGTGATTGTTGTAGTATCCTCCATGATGTTTCGCTAATGAAGGTTTAATGTATTGTTTTACTTTTGTTAGTCATGAACCATGGAAAAATTGGTAAAAGTCTATTATCATTTTAAAAGGTATTAGGCCATATAAACCTGTAAAGTTGAGTGAATAAAATACTAATGGTTATACAAACTTGATAAGGTATGATGGTTTTAAATGGGTAAGACCTTAAGGCATTAATATTTCTTTGATTAATGACAAGGTTACATTGTTTTATAAATGGTCTTTAACCATAGTTTATGATGGAAAAGATTTTATTTAATTAGTGTTAAGAGGTCTCCAACCCATCATAGGAAATATGATAGCTATTAAACAAAATTTTATACGTGGTCATCAATCGCCATACAAAATTTTGGGGATTTATTTGTTTAAAGAATTCTTTTACCGCTTGTTGAACTCCATGCAAGTTGGAGGAAAATGGTAAAGGAGCGAGTTTATCCATGCCAATAGGTGGTGCACTGCAGAAAGTTAATACATTTAATTTGGTGTGGATTTTTGATATTTGTGAAGTTCTTTGGGAAGTTATCACATGCAATACACAATCCATTTTATCACTCCCTCTGTCTATTTTGAGCTCTTTTGGTGAGGTGTGTACGGAGGTTTGGTAGGCTACTTGTAGTGGAGATTTACATGGGACTTATTTGCTAAAAATAAATGTAGATAATCTAGGCATCAATGGCAATATTGTTGAATAAATTATGGTCATTAAAATATTGTTTTTAGAATGTTTTTCTTAATCCATAATAGACTTCTCAATTGAATTGACACAATCCAATCGTTAGTGAGTTGTATAGGTTAAGAGTATTAGTGACTCTCCTTTATAGCTAGTACAAAGATAAATCATCTTTTTATTTTCTTAGCTACTTGAATCCAAGCTAGGCACATTCCGAGAAATATTTTTATTATATGGATACATCCAACTCTTTAGAGTTCAATATTGAATAAGAGAATACAAGTAATCCTCTTCTTTTTATTGTAAAATATAGTTGTATATCCTTAATTACATCACCGTAACAAGCTTGGTCTTTCAAGAGATTCGGGGTATTTAAGCTTTTTTGTAAATATATTTCCTATTTTATTTCCATATTTCATTAAGTTGATGCCTCACTTGATGTGATATTCTTAAGGGGATATATAGGAAAAGATTACAACTAACTCTCTAAATTTTAAACCTCATTTGTTATTTAATTTCCGAACTCATACATGGATTTACATAGAAACAGTAGCATGAAGTTAATATAATTAAGTGTTGGTGTACTTTAATATAAACAAGTACACCATTTATGTCACCATGATGACACATAATCCTACTAGTTGTTCGAAAAATAACAATAACTCTATTATGATATGTTGTTTCCATTAGTTCACCATGAAAGAACTTATATGATTTACATATCATAGGTAAACAGTAAGTTGTCTTATAACTACAAAACATAAGCATATCATCATGCTTATCCAAAGGGAATTATAATTGATTAATTGCCTCATTTTGAGTGAGTAATTGTAATATGGTACAAAATGGACAATTGATATGATGACACCATGTTAAGTCACCATAGTACCTTGTCAGACTTAAAAGTGATTAAGTGTTGATTTTAATACAATAATGATTAATTATAAGTTAACGATTGTTATAGTAATCATAATTGTTGTTACTATTAGTGTGAAATCATAGTACCCCCAAATGAGTTATGGATCTTCTTTTCTAAGGCAGGGTCATTTTGTGTGATTTGCATAACATTGGATCATTCCCCAAGTGTGGGACTTGCAAATGGGAATGATCCTCCAAAGAAGGTTGGTTCTTCTTCCTAATCCTAGTACTAAATTACTTCTATGGAAGGAAATGTGACTATCTATTCCCGATCTAACAATTCCAAGGGACCAAGAGAGAGAGAGAGAGAGAGAGCATGAAAATAAAGAAATCCTACACTATAGAGGTGATAGAACCAAGAAAAAGGAACTGCTAATCACAAACCCAACTGCCTGAAATGGAGAGAGGTGAGCAATGGAGAGGATGGACAGATCCATCACAAACCAAGGATAAAGTTCACACGAGAACACCATTTCAAACACCGTAAACACAACTCCCAAAAATTATAATGGACATCACGGATATGCACAGTATACCTGTAATGGTGAGAAGCAAGAAGAGACAAAAAAATGAGCAAAGGATGGACAAAACACATCACGATATTGTTGGTCCGAAAATCATCAGGTGAGCAAATCTATGGATAGATAGGCCAACGATTGTGCGGGGCATAGCCCCTCTTTGAGACAACAAAGCGAAACTGGTTTATTGCTATTCTACCGGTAGAAATCATGCAAGTCTTACAAGTATTCTACCTTCAAGGGGGTTTGGGATCTCATTAGATGGAAATAGTTTCAAAATAGTGGGAGATGGGATGGTGGAAATAGTTTGGAAATAGTGGGAGATGGGATGGTGGAAACGACCCGATTGCGATAGTGGCAACATCACGAGTGGATGTACCCATTGGATTACTTACCACCTCTTCTTTTTCTAGGGATATCGGGCTTACTACTGTTCCTTAGCGGGGAAGGAGGACTCTCAAGAATTTCCTCTGGCCGAGCAAGTGCTTGTCTCTCCCTCTTTATCTTTTCCCCGCCCTTTGGAAAGTGCTTTGGCTTGGTGGGTGCATTACCCAAGGAGACGTGGTAAATTCTACTCCAAGGTAGATGAGGCCATTCTTCTTACACTAATGCTCGGTGTGCTACTGAGTGCCCTTGACCCTTTCCTTGATAGTCTGAGGTGCCTTGTTTCTATCAATCTCAGCAAATGGCCAATTGTCTCCATCCGTCTCCTGATAAACCTGATCAACTTCTTGATCAATTGCTTGGAAGCCCTTTGGGACAATGGCTACACCATACTGAATGATCTCCGTCAGGGCCAATCGAGAGTGATCCTTTCACCTGAGCTTGACCTCATGATACATATTGATGTAGATATCTTCGATCTGGGGGACATGAATTGGATCAAGCTTTGCCCTTGGAAGGAAATCATGAGGATTAAAGGTTGGCCTCGCCAGAAATTATGCTTTAAGTTGAGTAATTCGAGCTCTGTAAACATTTCCTGAGCTTTGCTTCATGAAGTGTAGGTGTACTTGCCCAATGTGAGGGGGAATGGATTTCCACCCTTCTTTCTTTTTAAACACTTCTCATGGTATGTGATAAGCTGTCTAGATAGCTCCAATAGGATCAGCTTGGGTCCCGCATACCTCGGTAATTTGGTGGGCTCTCCCAAGAAGTTGGCAGCTCTGAGGTAGGTGAAATTGGGGATTACGTGAATAACACTCCCCTTTTCTCTGTGGTAGTAACCACGCTTTTGGTCGTCTGACCATGAGTCATATTAGGCCTCAAGAGGCAGATGACGCCATAGAAGAAGGCGTCATTGATTTTGCTGAATTGTGCTATGTTGTTTTCCAGTTTCAACTCTGGATAGTACTCATATATCCTAACCTGGGGCCATACCCCATACCGACTCAATGTTGGGTAGTCCCTTTCTAAGGTAGCAGCATATACCACGTAGGAGTTCATATAGAACTTCCTAGTTGTTGAAAGTTGTTGAAGTTGCTCGGAGATTGTGCTGCTGATAATCTCCCCCCATTCAAAACGTTGATCAGGGACATTTTTTCTCATTGTCTCTAAATATCTGAGCATCCACTTATGAAAGTAATGGGCATCAGGAAGCCCAAACACCCTGCTTAGGAAGGTGATGGTGTCGCTCAACTCCTCTGAAAATTCACTGCGATGAATGACTTGCGGCCACCTGCTTACCACCTTTTTATTTTTGAGGTATACCTCATTCATCAACTGCATGCATTTATCTTCATTCTCATTCCATGTCTTCATGCAGTCCTCTTAGCTAACTGCTACAAAATCCCGGTGGTGAGGGATGCCCAACATGACTTCGAAATGCCAGGTAGTGAGGTTGATTATTACCTTGCCCTTCTCATTTTCAACACATCTTGTGTCTTTATTGTAACAACGGCCCACTAACATCATGAACTCTTTGTTGATTGTGCTCACGCGAATCCTCGCAAATGGCGAAGTGCGGAGACCAGCTTATCCATCCATGGGCTTCCTGTGACCTTCTTGGTTCTGGCCCAGAAGTCTTCCATATCAATGTGGCTAAGTTCTGAATCTTTGATATCTAGGTCACATTCTGCAAGGGATTCAAGCATCCTAACCCTTTGGTATTTGTGTTTCATCTCTTCTTTCATTAGCTTGGCTTTACCCTTGGACTCGGCTTCTTACTTGATGAAGACATGTGTGAATCTGAGTTCAACTATTGATATGCAAGAAGAATCAAGGAATTCCATGGCGAGAAGAGCCATGTTAGTTGTTAAGTCATCCATCAAATCTTACATAATGAAAAGTTAGCGATTTATGAGTCTCAGGTGCAAGGCGTAGCTTTCTGCGAGGCTGCGAGGGTCTCGAAAAGTAAGGCGCATTTTGGGAAAGTGTTGCATGGGAGAAAACAATGCCAAAAGGGGCACGGAGCATGGAAAAACTACACACAACATTCAGATGTTGGTGTCAATGGATGTGCACTTGCACCATATGAAGGGTTTTAACTGGGCATAGATTTATTTGGTGTAATAACGTTTGTGGTGTTCCATTGGCGCATATGTGGTAGATGCAACATTGCTATGAGGTGCGCCAAGGGTTTAGCTTGCGCGGCACAAGAAGGTTTTACCTAACATGTAGATGTTGTGGTAGGTGCGCTTGCACTGCACTGCGCCTAAGGAATTTTGTAGTTTATCTTTTAAAAGGTGTGAAGAAGGCTAATGTTATGTGCGGGGACAGTGCGCCTATGGCACGATTGTGCGTGATGCAATAACCATGATAGCTACGCCAAAGAAAAAATAGTGGGCTGGTTTTATAGAGATATAATTTTTACTCCTTGACGGGTTTGTTGTTTGCAAATCAAGCAGACACTGGATGTTGATCTTTCTAGTTTGATATTTTAGACATCCAAAGTGTGATTGCACAACATTGAATCCTCTCCCCAAGTGTGGGACTTGTAAAAATGGAAAAGGAATCTCCAGATTAGAGGTTGGTTCCTCAACTCCTCTGATCAGCTATTTTACTTGCACAATTGCAGAGGTTTAAACTCCTAAATCTACTCTAAATTCCAAGGAGACAGAGATAGAGAATGCAAAAAAGAAAGAACTAATGCTAATAGGTGATGCACCAAAGGAGTTGTAGACACCTGATGCTGCATGAAATACACAATCCATAAGGAAACACAGCACAAAACATGCACAAATGCTCAAAATGTAATGAAAGATCAAGAAAGCAATGATAGATATATGAAAGGATTGAGGGATTTTAATCACAGAACATATATCAACATCTCAGATCCAATACAGTACATTACAGTGATCCAGAGGAAAGAAAAGGTGCTGCATTACATGGAAAGGTAAATTTTTTCACAAATTCTGCCAAGGAGGAAGAAAAAGGAAGTTGCAGAGCTGAAAAAGTGTCTCTCCTTTTGCAAAATGAACTCATTCTGGCTTTTACAGTGCAAACCACGACCCCGGAGAGAGAAACATGGGAAAAAGTACAAGGGGTTCAACCATTGACCAAAATTCTATCAAAACAACATGAGCACCCGATGCAGACCCATTCCCCGACATTTTTAACTATGCCGGGAGAGAATGCAAGCCATTCTTCATTAAAAACGGTGGTTGAAACATCATTTCTGTCCATGACCACATGCCAGAGGTTTTTCTTGATTTTATCTCTCCAAACTCCACAAAAATGAAAAAATGACCCTGAAATCTTGTAGATAATTTCACCATCTTTCCATTGATATAAAGAACGTGAAAAACCGAGCTCTGGATCGAAAGATATGGCGATTTGAAGTTTTAGGGCAAAACAGGGCCAAATCGGGTCGGTAGGAAATTTTTTTGAATTTTGTACCTTTTTGGTCATTTGGAAAATTTTCCAAAATTTTCCCACGCTCCTTGGGAAACTTTTCCAAATATTCCCCGTGCTCCGCCACTCCTTTACACATGTCCTCATGTGATTAGTTGGCGGAGACTCAGCAGGCATTTTAACTTTTGCGCCAATGTTTTGGGAAAAATTCCCAATTTCCACCCACGCTCCGCCGGTCTGAACCTCCTTGGACACGTGGCATGTTTCTATTGGCCGCGAGGGCCATCCCTCAAAAAAGTTTCTTGCACCAACACTTAGTCGATTTTTCCAACTTTTTCCCCTGGGCACGTGGCAGCAAATGATTGGTCGGCGGGCCCGCGGGAAAAATTCTCCCTTTTGAAACCTTTACCAAAACACTTGGTAAAAAACCAAGTTCTCCTCCGACTCCTGCCACTTCTTTGGACACGTGGCACATCCTGATTGGTCTGCGGGCCTTCTAGGGGAAATTTTCCCACAAAAACTCTGCTGAGCCATAACTTGAAAAATACATGGAGTTAGGAGGAAAACTTTACCTTTCTGGAAAGCTGAGAAAGAGCTCTATCCAATGGTGCCATTTCTAGAAGGTTTTGAGTGCCTGAAAAGCAAAATATTATGATTGAGGCACAAGAGAGGGAAGAATGGGAGGAGTTAGCCACAAAATGAGCAGGGGGCACATTTTGGATAACAATTTTGGCGACTCAGAGGGGTCATCTACCTGTTGGATGAAGTTACCAGTTGCCTGAAGCAATCCATTGGGCATGGAGTCATGATTTGTAGCCTGCAAACTGATCTGAAATTTGAAAACCTCCTCTCTGAGCCACTTGGAAACCCACTGAAATGGACTGTGCAAGAGCAAAACCAGCACCACAAAAACTATGTACAAAACTAAAGGTCATACATGCTCCAAAATGGAACATGCAGAGTGTGCACAAGCACTTCTTTTACTGAAAGAAAAACTACCTATCCTACTCTAACTGGAAGCAAAAGTGGGCTAAACAAACCCTGCAACTGGTTGGGAGAAATAGCTTCCCTTTCTCAAAAGTTGCAACCATGCAACTGATTTGGCACTGAACATGGCTGATTGGATGAGTGGAAAATCAACAAGAAGCTGGTCTTCTACCCAAATCATCAAGGTGTCAACTGAAAACAAATCCAATACCTCTTTTAGTTGCTCTGCATTTGGATTGAAGAGGTATGACAGCTGATCCTTGGTACTTTGTAGCTCACCCTCATGCTTAGAAGCAAGCATGACTGGTTGTGACTTCTCCTTTGACTCCAATGAAGTCAAATACCTTATTGGGCAAGGTATGATCCATTTGATATGCCCATAGCTCTGATTTTCAACTCCAAAAATGGAGTCTTCTTGTAGACCTTCTTGGGTGGGTGATGTGGAAGCAATGGTAGGACTTTTCTGCCCTTTCTCTTCCTTCATGGCAACATGGAACTCTTCTATAGTGTGTAACTCCTCGTTATTGATTGCAACATCCAATGAAGTTGCTTTTGCATTGTTGTTACCTGTTGCAATACATTGTTGGCTTTGGAGCTCCTCCATTGTAGCTTTTGGAAGATCAAATTCTTCCAGCTTTGATTCAAGAGGCATGTTGCAAACTGTAGGCTGTTGTCCTTGAACTCTTTTGTCCATGGCAGCAAGTTCTTGTTGTTGGAGAATGAATGGTGAAGAAGGAAACATGGTAATTTCAGCTAGCTCTTCATCTAAACATTCTTCTAAGTCTGATGGCAAATCAAACTCTTGAATGTCTTGCTGCAGCAAAGTCTCTCCCTCTTGTATGGTGGCCTCCAAATCTGCATTTTCTTCACCCTGTATAACTTCATTTTCAAACATGAAACTTGTCAATCCAAACTCATCCCAAAAATCAGATTGTTGGAGAGATGAAGTGGGAGAGAAGCATGAAATTTCTTGTGCCTTTTGCTCACAATTTGGACCTGTTTTGTTCACCTCCATAATGGCTTCATCAATCAAATCAGCCCCTTCAAATGAAAGCAAAAATGTATCAATAATGCTTCCTTCTTCTACTGTTGTAAAAACTGACTTGACCTCATCCATTTGCTCCTCAAAGATGGGGTTTTGAGATGGTTTTCCTTCCTTCTCGATGGCTGATTTTGCAGTGCAAACTGGATCAGCATTTTCTTTGGGCAAAGTGCCAACATGGACACCCAACTCATCACCAACAAACTGCTGTTTTTCTCACTTCACTGCTGTTATAAAATCAGCCTTGTTTTCCACTTGTTCTCCAACTTCAACATCCTCTATTGGTTTCACCATCAAGGGGATTTTTGTAATCCTGAATTTAAGAGCCCAACTCTTCAGACTTTGAATTTCTTCATCCTTGTTTGGCTCTTCTTTTTGCTGTTGTTTTCCTTGATTGGCATTCTGATTTTTATCCTCCCAACATGGATTTGGGAATGCAAGAGGAGAAGTGGATTGTAACTCAATTGATTTTGCAATTTTTTGTGGTGGTGGAGGAGGTAGGAACTCTTGTTTCTTTGGAGGGAATGGTTGTTTGGAAGGGAAAAGGACAGAAGAATTGAGATGGGGTGGAAGACTAGGGAATGGAGAAATGGATTCAACACTTGGGACAGCAGATGGAGAGTTTAAAACTTGACACTGCTGAGATAAAACAGATTGGGAAAGAGGGAGAGAAAAGGCATGAGATGGTGTGCTTACCTGTTGACAAGGTTGTTGAATACTCCTCTCATACACCTTTATTCCTTCAGTCCACTTTGCAAGCAATGGTAGTGTTGTAATCATGAAGTCTAGCTTCTCTTGAGGGTTGTAATGCCTTGGAAAAGGTCCCACCCATGGACAAGGTGCTCTACAACCGATTCTAAATGCTTTCATTTGTGCTTGAGCCCTGGATTGCACCATGTTTACCTCCATCTTTTGGATTTGTTCCAGCAGATCTACATTTTCTTCTTGACTGCCCTCACAACCAGCATACCCTTGTGCTTGACATGCTTCATATCCAAACTGACTTTGGCACTGCTGCTCATATGGGTAGACATGCTGATTTTGAATTTGATCAAAATGTTGATTTGGAGGATTTGTAAAACATGTTGGAGGTGTGATATACTGCTGTTGTAAATGTGAATTCCATGATGGAAATGAAGTCATGATTGCACAACTTCATGGAATGGAAAATAATGAAAATGATGGAAAGAAGAATGGATGGAAATGAATGGAAAATAGGTCTGTAACTTAGAGAATGAGTTGTTTACCAGATGGAGTCGCCATATGTGCTTTTGAAAGTGCCTCCAAAAGGCTAAATCTTTAACAAGAACACACCAACCTATCAAAGATAAAGTGGAAGACCTCTAAGGTCCCACCGGGCATGCCAAAACTGTTGTTGCAAATTAGCAGCACCCCCGGATGTTGATCAGATTTCTAGTTTGATATTTTAGACATCCAGTGTGATTGCACAACATTGAATCCTCTCCCCAAGTGTGGGACTTGTAAAAATGGAAAAGGAATCTCCAGATTAGAGGTTGGTTCCTCAACTCCTCTGATCAGCTATTTTACTTGCACAATTGCAGAGGTTTAAACTCCTAAATCTACTCTAAATTCCAAGGAGACAAAGATAGAGAATGCAAAAAAAGAAAGAACTAATGCTAATAGGTGATGCACCAAAGGAGTTGTAGACACCTGATGCTGCATGAAATACACAATCCACAAGGAAACACAAGCACAAAACATGCACAAATGCTCAAAATGTAATGAAAGATCAAGAAAGCAATGATAGATATATGAAAGGATTGAGGGATTTTAATCACAGAACATATATCAACATCTCAGATCCAATACAATACATTACAGTGATCTAGAGGCAAGAAAAGGTGCTGCATTACATGGAAAGGTAAATTTTTTTCACAAATTCTGCAAGGAGGAAGAAAAAGGAAGTTGCAGAGCTGAAAAAGTGTCTCTCCTTTTGCAAAATGAACTCATTCTGGCTTTTACAGTGCAAACCACGACCCCAGGAGAGAGAAACACGGGAAAAAGTGCAAGGGGTTCAACCATTGACCAAAATTCCATCAAAACAACATGGGCGCCCTGACAGACCCATTCCCTGACATTTTTAACCATGCTGGGAGAGAATGCGAGCCATTCTTCATTAAAAACGGTGGTTGAAACGTCATTTCTGTCCATGACCATGTGCCAGAGGCATTTCTTGATTTTCTCTCTCCAAACTCCACCAAAATGCAAAAATGACCCGTAATCTTGTAGAGAATTTCACCATCTTTCCATTGATATAAAGAACGTGAAAAACCGAGCTCTGGATCGAAAGATATGGCGATTTGAAGTTTTAGGGAAAAACAAGGCCAAATCGGGTCGATGGGAAATTTTTTTGAATTTTTTACCTTTTTGGTCGTTTGGAAAATTTTCCAAAATTTTCCCGTGCTCCGCAAGTCTAGGTGCCACATGGCAAGTTTTCATTGGGCACGGGCCCCTCCTGCTCCATTTTTCTTTGTTTTAGCCTTTGGAAAATTTTCCAAAATTTTCGTCGGCCAACGAGCTGGGACACGTGTCACGCTCTGATTGGGAGCGGGCCCATTCTTTCAAATTTTCATGCGGGTCGCTTTGATATTTTTTTGCCCCACTTGGACACATGGTGAGATTCTATTGGCTCGCAATAAGGGGGTGGGTTTTCCCTTCTGAATTTTCCTTTATTTTCTCCTTGGGAAACTTTTCCAAATATTCCCCACGCTCCGCCACTCCTTGACACGTGTCCTCATGTGATTAGTTCATGAGACTCCGCAAGCATTTTAATTTTGCACCAATGTTTTGGGAAAAATTCCAATTTCCATCCACGCTCCGCCTGGCCTCGAACCTCCTTGGACACGTGGCATGTTTCTATTGGCCTTGGGCCATCCTCAAAAAAATTTCTTGCACCAACACTTAGTCAATTTTTCCAACTTTCTCCCCTGGGCACGTGGCAGCAAATGATTGGTGGGCGGGCCCGCGGAAAAATTCTCCTTTTGAAACCTTTTCCAAAACACTTGGTAAAAACCCAAGTTCTCCTCCGACCCCCACCACTTCTTTGGACACGTGGCACGTCCTGATTGGCTACGAGCCTTCTAGGGGAAAATTTCCCACAAAAACTCCGCCGAGCCGTAACTTGAAAAATACATGGAGTTAGGTGAAAACTTTACCTTTCTGGAAAAGCGAGAAAGAGCTCTATCCAATGGTGCCATTTTCAAAAGGTTTTGAGTGCCTTAAAGCAAAATATTATGACCGAGGCACAAGAGAGGGAAGAAGGGGAGGAGTTAGCCACAAAATGAGCAGGGGGCACATTTTGGATAATAGTTTCTTGACAAAAAGGGGAAAAGAAACCAGAAAAGTAGGGAAAAATTGAGTAGTTTCATGGCAGAGGTCCTCTAGATTTGCAGATCTGGAAGGAGGAAAGAGAATAGTTTGGCTTTGAGTATTTTGGATTGCAAAATGGGTGGGATTGCATTATCTTCTTAGGTTCATTGTTATTTATCAATCCTAATCACCTAAACCAACAGAAAAACCATAACCAAGCCACAAGAAAAGCAAAGACCACTTACCGGGAATATATAACGATAAAGAGATGATGTGGGATCCACGAACATGACAAATGGCAACATGCGGGCTGACAGGAACGCTGACAAGTATAGAGGAATAAATTTTTCACATTTTTTGAATTGTGAAAATGACAGGTTAGACGCGCCTATATATAGAAAAAGGTGTAATAAATGTGCCACCAACTTTTTCTACGGTGCACATAGGGAGATGTCGACACAAAAATATTTGCGCCATAGCGCAACTTTGGAAGTGTCGACATTGCATTTTCAGCGCCTTGGCGCACCATTGAGGGGTACAACATTTTGAATGTTGACAAGTTGGCACATGCGCGCTAGGCGTGCCGACAGTGCAACATGGAGTGGCGCAACATTTGGAGTGTTGACACTCCCAAATCATGTGCCAAAGGAATAGAAGGGGCGCATTTTGATTGATGTAACATGAAAGAAAATTGCGCCCAACCCAAGAAAGGTGAAAAAAGACTATATTTCCCGAGAAAGGGATTTTATGCCATTCCAAATGTTAACAGACCTCAACAGGGGACCAAAACAAAAATTTTGGTACGATTACCTGCAAAATTGCCCTTGTCAATTTTACAGGATAACAACTAGCTCTTTCTAGGGACTAACTTTGAGCAAAGCTTAAGGGTAGAGAATCCCATATCAACATGTGCCTATCCATTGGGCTGAGTCAAAAACAAGGGTGATGAAAAAGAAAGGAAAACACACAACCAATAGAAAGCAAACACATGACAAAAACAAACACACAACTAAAGCAAATTATACAAAGAAGAGAGCAAGCTCTACTTCCTAAATATTTTGAGATGTTGCTGCTATAGGGAAGCGGGAGCTTAGTTCCATCTAGATATGAGAGATAGAAGCTATTCTCTCCATTGAGCTACTTGATCTTGAAAGGCCCTCTCCAAAGAGAGTCAAATTTCCCATGCATGCCCTTTGGTTCTCTTTGCTTGTCCCATAAAAGGACGAGATCTCCCACCTAGAAATCCCTCTACTTAGCCTTTTTATCGAATAGTCTCTTGACTTTATTCTAATGTTCGGTGATCCTGTCGACCACCCTTACTCTCTTTTCTTCAAGTTCTGTTAGATACATGATCCTCTTTTCAAGAGAATTCTAGAAAGTTTCATCTTCGATCACTCGTGCCAAGCGTAGAGCAGGGAGTTCCGTAGAAATGGGGAGCTCAGTGTCGATTCCATATAACACTTGAAAAGGTGACATACCGAGAGACCTCTTCAGAGTAATACGTTCTACCCACAAAGCATCATACAATGACTTGTGCCATGACCATGATTCTCATCGACCAGCTTTCGTATGATGGTTACTAGGTTTTTATTACTTGGATTACGCTCGACCATTTCCCTCGGGGTAATAATCTGAGGCATGGGCCAAGGTTATCCCATATTCATAGCAAAAACTGATAACTTCCCATGAGGATAAGTTGGAAGCATTATCAGCAACAATCTTGTGTGGGATGCCAAACCTCACAATGATATTTTCTTTGATGAAGTTGTAAACAACTTCAGAGGTGGCATTCTTAACAGGTATGGCCTCCACCCATTTGGTGAAGTAATCTATTGTTGTTAGGACATAACTATGTCTAACACTTGATTGGGGATGTAGTGCTCGATAAAGTCAATTCCCCATTTCCTAAATGGTTCATCAATAATGACGGGCCTGAGGGGAAAAGCAACCAATTTTGGTTTGCCAACAAACTGTTGGCAAAGCTCACATTTTGCTACCTAGGTGGTTGTATCCTGAAATAGTGTTGGCTAGTAATACCTAGCTCGGATGATCTTATGTGATGTTATGGGTGAGGAGAAATGACAGCTGCAGGCTGAGTCATGAAAAGTTTCAAGCAATTTGATCTGTTGTGGTTTGTCAACGCATCGCAAGAAGATGCCATCAATATTGTGCTTCTGTAAACCATCATCCCATATGACATATCTAGCTGCCCTGAGCTTTACAGTCCACTTTTCCTTTGAAGTTAGATGAGCTGGGCACTCACCATAAGTGAGAAAGAAAGCAATGTCTGAATACCATTCGTTGTTAGTTGCAACAAATAGAAACATAGGTAGAGAATCAGCTTTCTCCAACCGGCCCTGCGCTCTGTCGATGCAATCAACTTCCTCTTTAGGGACCTCTGAATCTTTGTTTTCAGCCATAAGCTAACATAGGCCCTTACCAGCTCGGTTGGTTTTATGTCTAGATCATACTCCTAGACCTTTGCGATCCAATTCCCTCGTAAGCTTCCTAACTCCTATTGGTAAGGATAGACTTAACTGCCGTGTCAGGAACCAACACTACCGTATGAGATTTTAGGATATAGTACTTGGAAGTTCTTTGATCGCTTTGACCACTGCGAAGGCATGTTTTTCTAACTGAGACATCTTCAATTCATGAGGATTAAGAGGGGAGCTCATGAAAGCGATTGGGGATTCAACATCCTCAATGTTCTTCTGTATTAATATAGCTGATACAGTATGCGTAGATGCATAACTGTACATGATAAAATCCTTGGTGAAGTCGGGGCATACCATGATGGGTGCATGGGCAATGGAGGCTTTTATATCCTCGAATGATGCCTTTCCTTCTTTGCTCCACCATAAATTTTATGACCCTTTCATCATATTTGATATGTGACAAGTCTTTTCAGCGAAGTCAGGAACAAAGCGTCTGAGAAAATTCACCTTTCCAAAGAAGGAGTGAACACGGTCTTGCTTGTGGGTAAGGTAAGGCTCTGAATAGCCTTAACCCTTTCGACATCTATCTTTATTCCTTCTCTTGTGACAACATGTCTCAAAGAACTTTCCTTCAATGACCCCAAAATGCAGACTTTTTTTGGGATTTAGGAAATCCCGTGTTCTTGACATCTAATCAATACTTGTTCTAAATGATCACAATGATCACCTCACTTTTTGGAGAACACAGCTAAGTCATCTAAATAAACTATTATGACCTTTCCCATCATACCTTTGAATGCAAAGTCCATCACTCACTGAAAGGTGGCACC
Organism: Taxus wallichiana var. yunnanensis; assembly: GCA_018340775.1. Classification (NCBI taxonomy): domain Eukaryota; kingdom Viridiplantae; phylum Streptophyta; class Pinopsida; order Cupressales; family Taxaceae; genus Taxus; species Taxus wallichiana. The sequence goes on along the minus strand of CM031235.1, from coordinate 737,354,536 downwards.
AGCATTGGTCAAGCCAAAGGGCATTCTATTGTAGGTGAATGTGCCCCAAGGAGTGGTGAATGTCGTTTTGAATTGGTCCTCGGGTGAGACTTCAATCTGATTAAAGCCTGAAAAACCATCAAGCATGGACAACATCTCTGAACTAGTTACTGCTGTAGAACCTGATCCATTATGGGAAGTGGGTAATTGTCCTTCAAGGACACCTGATTCAGATTGCAAAAATCTATGCATATGCGTATCTCGCCATTCTTCTTTCATACTGGTACAATGTTTGTGACCCAAGTACTATGATGGATAGGAAAGATGATCCTCGCATCCAACATTTTTGTATTTCTTCCTAGATGGTTCCTCGAGATCTTGGGATTGTAATGTCTCTATTTTTGGCAAAAGGTTTGACATCATCCTTTAACGGGATGATATGTTGAATGTCCTTCGGCTTGAAAGACTTTAGATCGGTATAGACCATGCAAATACGTCCATATATTTCTTCAGCAATTTGACAAACTTCCACTTTTCTTCGGGTGTACAACATTTCCCGATGTTCACAAACTGCGGATCTTCTATAGTACCCAGGTTGACCGATTCGGTCTCTCGGGGAGGAATTAGGGTCATCTTGTCACTTCTTCTTGACAAAACAATCATGTTTGTCAAACAATCATTCCAGAGAGACTAAACCCTTTGGAATTTTATTTCCCCTGAGATGACATATGCCATCACCTTCTTGAGATTCGTTCGTTTGACCAATGATAGATTCACGACATGCAGAAGTAGATCCCTCAAAATGAAGCTCTTTGAAATTTTTTTCTTTCTCTAGAAAGACAATAAGCTGATTTTCATAGTTGAATACCTTCCAGTGCTGAGAATTATCTAGCACACTTGGGCGGAAGACTACCTCAATGGTATATGTGTCTATTTTCAACCCTGGGTGAGGGAGCATAAGGGACGCTGAGACGGCCAATGAATCGGCCATGTCATTTTAAGCTCTTGAAATGGCTTGTATCGAGAAAGCATCAAATTGCTCAATGTTGTCCCATACCGCATTGCGGTAGTGCTTGAGTCTGTCATTTTTCACTTGGTATACTCCTTTTACCCGGTTGATGATCGCCCAACATCACCTTTTACTTTTAGGTTCTTAATTCCTCTTTCTTTTGCAGCTTACATATTGAGTAACAAAGATTCATACTCTGCAGTATTGTTCGTATTGAAAAACTACAATTTGAAAGAAAGGGGAAAAATCTCCTCTTCAGAGATATTAGGATGGCTCCAGCACCACATCCACTCATTGCACAACTGCCGTCAAACTGCAGTGTCCATATCTTGTTAAGGTCCTCCTCCTAAGAATGTCCATTTTATTAGACTCAGTGGATAAGAAGTAGTTCCCCATCCCTGATGATTCGAAGAGAATTTGGGCTTTGGGGTCGTCAGAATTGGTGACTAGGTACTTCTTTTGTGATTCGGGCTCCAATGTCTGCATTACTCCTTTGATGGGGATTCTGGCTTTGGACGAGTACATATGAATTTCTCCACTAACTTCTTTGCAAAAGCTTCTTCCTAGTAGAATTCCATATGCTACTGGGATATCAGCAATGAGGATGGTCATCTTTACCCTTTTCTCTAGGAATGCTGCAAATGCGAACTGTGCATCTTTGATTTGACCAATTAATGGAACCTGTTTGGTTTCCATGGAGTAACATCTGCCGAAAGGCTTAGTAAGAGTGAGGCCCAAAGCATGGGTGACCTTCACGGCATGACATTATCAAAAGCCCCAGAATCAATTATGCAGTTGCTTAGTTTGTGACCATTGATTAGGAGGGAGAGATAAAAAGGTTCAATTTTGCCTGATACGGAAGTCGAGGCAACATTTATGTGAGATGCAAGAGGAGTGGAAAGGATTCCTTTCGGGAAATAGGAGGGGAATGGTAGCTTGGCTTTGGATATACTCGGTCAATATTTCAAGCTACTCAAGGTTAGATCGAAGATATTCAGCTTGGACATATTTGAATCTTGGTCTTTTTAGCATGATCGACTATGTCGAATGCGACCAAGGGTTGCGTTGATGAAGGAATGAGTCCTTCATTTCGCGATGGTAGGGTAGGGTTACTGGTCTTTATGGAAATAGAAGAAGGCTGATTTGGAGGAGAGATAGGAGGAAAAGATTTCTTCATAAAAGGTTTAATAGGAGGTTGAGCAGGAAGAGGGTTACCTCTTTTAGCAATTATTGGAGGCGTGTCTAACACAAAGATTCTCTTTTGTATCCTAAAAGAACTTTTGCTTCTTTTCCTTTTGACGGGTGAAAGTAGCATATGACTGTCCACTTGCATACCCTTGGGTACCCTCTTCTTCATCAGACTCTTCATCTTCAAATTCCATATACCCGATTGTAGAGTCGTCAGTCGGTTCACCGACATTTTGGTCATCCTCACCTTGCGATGAAGGATCTTCATAAATTTGTTCCTCTTCTTCGATCTCAACCAAGGCATTAACTAAAGGGGCCTCAAGTGCTAACCTTGGAGCAGCTGTAGGCAAACTAGGCCTTTGTGGGGCATTATTGGGAGTGAAGTTTCTCCGTGGGACATCCCGGTATGGAGAGGAGGATGAAGCTTGAGCAAATTGCTTTTTTAATGCGAGCAAGTCATTTTCCATCTTCTCGGAATGTTGGATCGATGAAGTGGATTGAGATGGAGCCGAAGCCTTTGGTTTGGGTGGCCCTCATTTCAACTCACCAAATATAAGAAAGTTGTCTTCTATCCGAATGGCCGCACTGAGCGAGGACCAAGATGGTCATTTATTCTTATAAGAGTAAGAAACTTACTCTCGAGCTCATGGCGTTCACAAAGAAACAGCTTTTGATTTTCTAATGTTGGCAACATGGTAGGTGGCACATGATTAATCAATGAATTGAAATGGGTGATAAAATCGTGCATGGTTTCATTGGCCTCCTTCTTCAGGTGAGTAATCTTTGATAGTAACGTGAATGCGTCTTCTAAAGGCTTATACCTATCCTCAAACGCAGATTTGTAATGTGGCCCAACGGTGATGAGATCCAATCGGCAAGTGTTGGAACCACTCTGCTGCAAGTCCTTGCAAGGTCTCTAGAAAGAGGCGTACCGACATGTCTTCATGGGCCACATCTAGGATGTTGTATGACATAATGAATGCAGATATATGTGAATCCATGCTTTAATTTCCACTCCCATCAAATCTAGGGAAATTCTTGCGGTTTCCATTAGGGAGTGCATGAACTAGATGTGGTAATGCAAGAGGGCCCATAGCGTTTCCCCATGGTACTGCCATTTAAAAAGTTGGAAAGAGGATGCGAGCTAGGAGTACGGTTCCACTTAGTAGCAGAGCACCGCAAATTGATGTAGAGGCTCCATGTGAAAACCAATTCCTTCGTGGGGGCGAGGCACTTCGGGCCGATCGACTAGTGAGCTCACCGATAAGAAGCGTCTTTGGTGTGATGTTGAAGTTGTTCCTTTGAAGTAGATCAAAAATAGGATCAACTTCTCCATGAGCTCTCCTACTACGGGTAAATGGCTCACCCGCCAATGTATCTGTTCGGATCTGCAATGCTTTTAGAGCATATTTAAAAACTTTTTCTTTTTTTGGTTGTACTTGCTGATTTTCTGATTTTTCTGACAAAAATCAGCAGCATGTACTTTTCTAAATATTTAATTTTATCCCTCTTTTGAAAACCGATTGTAGTTTAATGACGAAGATTAACGAGGATAAAATAATGGTAATCTTAGTAAGCTATTTTTCAGATCTTAGATTTGACTTTTCGCAAGGGTTTGAAAATATTTGTAAAAATATCAAGATCTCAAATCTATGGAAATATATGGGTTTTTATAAAAACTCAGCGAACTAAAGGTTTCTAACTAGTCCAGATCTATGTATCTATGAAGAAAATTTTCAGTTTGGATCACTTTTGCAAAAAAATTTGGATTTTAAACAAAGAGTTAAGATTTGCAAACAGGTAGTGATTTTTACAACTTTATCTATTTTCTTAACCAATTTTAAAAATTGTTGGTGTCTCTTAGCTGACACAACATCCACATAGATCTGGTTCTATCCCCAGCTGAGTCACCAAAAATTGTTGGTCTGAAAATATGTCGGGTGGTTAGATCTATGAATAGACAGCCAACAGGCAGCAGTGGGGCATAGCCCCCTCTTTGAGACAACAAAGTGAAACTGGTTTATTTCTATTCTACCAGCAGGAATCTATGCAAGTCTTACAGTATTTTGCCTTTAAGGGGGTTTGGGATCTCATTCCGATGGAAATAGTTCCGACGAAGAACAAAAAGGAATGAAAGAAAGGTGGATTGGAAGGGAGAAAAGAAATGAATTCCAAAGTAGAAAGGTCAGAGGGTTTATGTTTTAGGCTGGTAGTAGACAGAGCCAAACTTAATCACATAAAAAACAAAGCAATACTGATAAAAAAATGACAAAATATATGTGAATCCAACAGAATAAGCATACAGATCTAACTTAAGAAAGATCTAACATGTGACACAGAAATTCAGCACAAAGTCTTAATTTTGTATTAATAATATTCTGTTACAAGAAAGCTCAAAGTCTTTCTCTCCTTACTCTATTTTTCATACAAATTTTCTCACACGGAATACTGACGGGCATTCCAAAAGTATTTATAGGAGGAGAGAGAAGACAAAAAGGAGCCAACAACTATTTACAAAATATTTAAAAGTCAAAAGTTGACTTTGGGGCAATTTTGTGGATAACAACATCCCATGATGCAACATGGATGATGTCATCATTTGTGCCAACATTCTTTTAAATATTTTACAAAAATGGGATAAATCCTAGGAGGAAGGAGCCTATTCATCGTCATCCCTTGGTTGGAAAGGAGTGTCTTGTTTCTGCTCAGGAGAGGAAATGTGAAATTGAGCTCGATACTCCATGAACTTGTTGACCATCATTTGAAGTTGATCCTGAGCGGGACCCTTGGTGTGATCTCCGATGACTTCGCAAGTCTCCCGTTCATCTCTGAGTCTTTCCGAGAGTTTGAAGTATTCATTACCTACCTCCATCAGGTATCCAACAAAGTCACAGCAGGCCAGAAGGTTATTGATAGATTCTGCATCAAAAGTGGCTTCTGAAGCTAAACCTTGTGACACGATCTCCTTGAAGATTCAAATAGTATCATCTACCTTCCTCAAGGCGTATGATGGGGTGAGAAAACCTGGAGACATCCTCAAAATGATCTGCTCCATTTGATGCATTACATCCAGGGCTTCCTCCTTGATTTTGTCTATTTTCTCCAAGACAAACTCCATTTGGTCAACCCGATAGTCTAGAGCAGCAAGGACTTTGTTGGGTGCTCTCGGGTGATCAAAGACATCGAATTTCATTAAGTCATTGACTGGGTAGTCGAGCATCTTCTGGAATGTCTCGTGTTGCAACTTGGCAATGTCCAACTCTTTAGAGATAGGTCATGTTATTGCCTGGAGTTCTTTATTATCTTGATCTATATTTTGATATAGCTCTGTGAACTTTATAATCACTTCCTCACTATCTTTGAGGATTTGTTCTCTCCAGGCGGACACTGCTACACCTTGCTCACCAATCTTGGTGTACTCATTTATCTTCTCTTGACTAAGGGCTTTAGGAGTTTCGGTGGCAGCTATAGGAGGTGCATTGCCCATCTTTTGTAGGGCTTGGAGAAGATGCTTGTTTTGTTCTTTTAATATTCTCTTCTCTTCCTTTGCTTCTTGAAGCTTTTTGCAAAGGGCATCCCTGCAAATAATGCCTCTCCTTGCAGACTCTCTGATGATGTTCCCATCGTGACCTAAGTCACTGTAAAATCTGTAGGAGACAGATCTTCTTTCTCCTTTGTGGGATCAGGGTATGCGATCTCCATAACTCTTTCACCTGAAGCACTTTTAGAGAAGCGAGTTATAGCCTTTTTCTTCTTAGCCCCTTTAGTTGGAATAAGAGAAGTCCATTGGTGCAATAGGGACTTTCCTCTTATGTTGGCTTAGGTGTTTGGAGATCCATTCTGGACTTAGGGGAGTGGGACCAGAGGAAGAAGAGGAAATGGGGGTGGAAGAAGGAGTAACTACATTGGACACAATAAAATGTGTCGGGACGCTGGGTGGTGGCATTGAGAAAGAAGCCAACCCTCCAACGCTCACGGGGGTAGGAGTCACTATAGGAGAGGAAACCATGGGGGTGGAAGGGATCTGTGAGATGAGGGAAGAAATCCTGGGGGACAAATCCATGAGGGAAGAGAAGATAGAGGAAGAGGGAGGGGGAATGGTAGAAGATGGGGAGACAACCAAAGGAGTGGTTGGTTGAGAGACATGAGGAGTGGAAGGAGGAGCGGGAGATGGGACGATGGGAACCTAACCGGATTGTATTAGTGGCAACATCCTGAGTGGATGTGCCCATTGGAGCACTTACCACCTCTTCTTTTTCTAGGGATATCAGGCTTACTACCTGTTCCTCGGTATCGGAAGGAGGACTCTCAAGAATTTCCTCCTGAGCAGTGCTTGTCTCTCCCTCTTTATCTTTTCCCCGCCCTTTGGAAAGTGTTGTGGCTTGGTGGGTGCATTACCCAAGGGAGACATGGTAAAGTCTAATCCAAGGTAGATGAGGCCATTCTTCTTGCACCAATGCTCAATGCACTGTAGAGTGCCCTTGACCCTTTCCTCGATAGTCTAAGGTGCCTTGTTTCTATCAATCTTATCAAATGGCCAATTGTCTCCATCCGTGTCCTGATAAACCTGATCAACTTCTTGATTAGTTACTTGGAAGCCCTTTGGGACAATGGCTACACCATACTAAATGATCTCTACCAGGGCCAATCGAGAGTGATCCTTTCACTTGAGCTCAACCTCATGATACAGATCGATGTAGATATCTTCGATCTGGGGGATGTGAATTGGATCAAGCTTTTCCTTGGAAGGCAATCGCGAGGATCAAAGGTTGGCCTCACTGGGAAATTATGCTTTAAGTTGAGAAATTTGAGCTCTGTAAACATTTCCCAAGCTTTGCTTTGTGAAGTGCAGGTGTACTGCCCACTATGAGGGGGAATGGAGTTCCACCCTTCTTTCTTTTTAAACACTTCTCATGGTATGTGATAAGTTTTGAGATAGCTCGAGATAGGATCAGCTTGGGTCCCACATACCTCGGTAATTTGGTGGGCTCTCCCAAGAAGTTGGTAGCTCTGAGGTAGGTGAAAGTGGGGAATTTTGTGAATAATGCTCCCCATTTCTCTGTGGTAGTAACCATGCTTTTGGTCGTCTGACCATGAGTCATATTAGGCCTCAAGAGGCTAGATGACACCATAGAAGAAGGCATCATTAATTTTGCTGAATTGTGCTATGTTGTTTTCCAATTTCAACTCTAGATAGTAGTCGATATATCCGACCTAGGGCCATACCCCATACCGACTCAATGTTGGGTAGTCCCTTTCTGAGGTAGTAGCATATACCACGTAGGAGTTCATATAGAACTTCCCAGTTGTTGAAAGTTGTTGAAGCTGCTCGGAGATTGTACTATTGATAATCTCCCCCCATTCAAAATGTTGATCAGGGACATTTTTGCTCATTGTCTCTAAATATATGAGCATCCAATTATGAAAGCAATGGGCATCAGTAAGCCCAAATACCCTTCTTAGGAAGGTGATGGTGTCGCTCAGCTCCCCTTAAAAGTCACTGCAATGAATGAGTTGCGGCCACCTGCTTACCACCTTTTTGTTTTTGAGGTATACCTCATTCATCAGCTGCATGCATTTATCTTCATTCTCGTTCCATGTCTTCATGCAGTCCTCTTGGCTTACTACTACAAAATGTCGGTGGTGAGGGATACCCAACATGACTTCAAAATGCCGGGTAGTGAGGTTGATTATTACCTCGCCCTTCTCATTTTCGACACATCTTGTGTCTTTATTGTAACAATAGCCCACTAACATCATGAACTCGTTGTTGATTGTGCTCACGGGAATCCCTACAGTGAAGTGTAGACCACTGCCAACCAGCTTATCCATCCATGGGCTTCCTGTGACCTTCTTGGTTTTGGCCTAGAAGTCTTCCATATCAATGTGGCTAAGTTCTGAATCTCTGATATCCAGGTCACATTCTGCAAGGGATTCAGGCATCCTAACCCTTTGGTATTTGTGTTTCATCTCTCGCCTAGTTAGATTTGCTTTACCCTTGGACTTTGGCTTCTTACTTGATGAAGACATGTGTGAATCTGAGTTCAGCTATTGATCTGCAAGAAGAATCAAGGAATTCCATCGCAGAAGAGCCATGTTAGTTGTTAAGTCATCCATCAAATCTTACATAATGAAAAGTTAGCAATTTATGAGTCTCTGGGTGCAAGGCGTAGCTTTACTGCAGGCTGCAGGGTCTCGAAAAGTAAGGCGCACTTTGGGAAAGTGTTGCATGGGAGAAAACAATGCCAAAAGGGGTGTAGGGCACGGAAAGACTACACACAACATTCAGATGTTGGTGTCAATGGATGTGCACTTGCGCCATATGAAGGGTTTTAACTGGGCGTAGATTTATTTGGTGTAGCAAGGTCTCAGGGTGCACCATTGGTGCATATGTGGTAGATGCAACATTCTGTGAGGTGCGCGCTAAGGGTTTAGCTTGCGGCACGAGAAGGTTTTGCCTAACATGTAGATGTTGTGGTAGGTGCGCTTGCACTCGCACCCGCACCTAAGGAATTTTACGTTTATCTTTTACAAGGCACGAAGAAGGCTAATGTTAGGTGTAGGGACAATGCGCCCATGGCGCGATTGTACATGATGATGCAACAACCATGATAGCTGCGCCAAAAAAAAAATAGTGGGTTGGTTTTGTAGAGATATAATTTTTCACTCCTTCGAGAGGTTTCTTCACGGAAAGGGGAAAATAAACCAGCAAAGCAGGGAAAAAGTTTGAGTAGTTTTGTGGTAGAGGTCCTCCAGATTTGCAGATCTGGAAGGAGGATGGAGAACGGTTTTGGAGTTGAGTATTTTGGATTTGCAAAATGGGTTGGGATTGCATTATCTTCTTAGGTTCATTGTTATTTATCAATCCTAATCACCTAAACCAACAGAAAAACCATAACAAAGCCACAAGAAAAGCAAGGACCACTTACCAGGAATATATAACGATAAAGAGATGATGTGGGATCCACGAACGTGACAAATGGCAACACGCAGGGCTGACAGGAACACTGACAAGTATAGAGGAATAACTTTTTCATGTTTTTGAATTGTGAAAATGACAAGTTGGATGCGCCTATATATAGAAAAAGGCGTAATAAATGTGCCACCAACTTTTTCTATGGCACACATAGGGAAATTTTGACACAGAAATATTTGCGCCATAAAGCAACTTTCCCAGAAGTGTCGACATTGTGTTTTCAATGCCTAGGTGCACCATTGAGGGGCGCAACATTTTGAACATTGACAAGTTGGTGCATGCACTTAGGCATGCCATTGACAGATGCAACATGGAGTGGCACAACATTTGGAGTGTTAACACTCCCAAATTTGTGCCAAAGGAATAGAAGGGGCACAATTTGATTTTGATTGATGTAACGTGAAAGAAAACTCGCGCCCAACCCAAGAAAGGTGAAAAAAGACCAAGTTTGAAAAACTATATTTCCCATAAAGGAATTTTATGCCACTCCAAATGTTAAGAGACCTCAACAGGGGACCAAAACAAAATTTTTGGTATGGTTACTGCAAAATTGCCCTTGTCAATTTTACGAGATAACAGAGATATAGATTTTATTGCTCAAGGATTTCACAGAGTACACCATTAATGTGCAAGAGGCGGGAAAATTCCATTACAAAGCCAAGGGAGGAGGCTTAAACTCCACATTCAACCCTGGAGAAGAAAGAGAGAAGGGGGGGGGAAGAAGAATGAACAACCCTTTACAATGAATCCTGCCCCTGTATTTATAGATTTGATCGAAGAGAAGAAAGAGAGAGGGAAGCGGGAAAAGTGGGTTAAAGCTCAACCACTACTGTTAATGCTTCTAATAAAATATGCCCCAAATACATCTTTACTTGAATCAATCCTTGGTTTGGCACCTTGAAGGAAGAAGAAAGCAAAGAAAAGCAGATAATATCTCGATTTGTTTGTTGAGGCAAGAAGATCCTGCATTGAAAGCTCGAAGACATTTCCTCCATTTTTCTTCACCTAACCTCCTCAAAATTAAATTTTCAAACCTCCATGGCATGGGTGAGGTCGAGATCTTTCCAACCGCATCAAATTCATGATATTTTAAGCCATGAGTCGAAAGATATGCCCCTCTTGATATAACACGTGGAGGCACCGCTTGCTTGAAAACCCGACCCAAATTTTTCCTTTGGAGGAGTGTCGAGTTGACACTTGTCGGCCTCCACTGATCTATGGAATTTTCAACGGTCCCTCTTACTTTTAGACTTTGGGCTACGTGGCTAGCTTGCACTCATTTAGGTCTCCACCTTGGGACCAACTCTTGGAGATGCACCACGCTGACACTTGGCATTCTCCACTTACACTTTTATACTTAGCCAATTTTGAAGCCCGCCTTGTCCACCTTTTGACTTTGTCTGACCATTTTCTACGTGGAGGGCTGACACAAGTTGGAGTCTTCCTGTAACTTGGAGAATGGATTTAAGACGTGGAAATGGCCTGACAGAGTCATTTTCTTTGCATGGGGTCCATTAGTCTATCTTGGCTCCACCACTCCATGGTTGAGTTGTTCTGCGACCAATTTGCAAGATTTGAATGAGTTTTCTTAGGTTCCTCTTATGTTGGGTCATGGTCGATCCAATATTTGGCACAGGGAAAAATATGGATAACAATTTGGTGATTCACGGGGACATCTGCTTACTAGATAAAGAGACCAGTGGCCTAGAAGCATCCATTGGGTATGGAGTCTACCTGATAAACATGAAACTGATCTAAACTTTGAAAACTGACCCCTGGGCCACTTGGAAACCCATTAGAACTGAAACTAATCTTGACCAAATGCCAAGTCCAAACACTGCATGAGAGAAACAACACTCCACAACAACACTATGTACAAAACTAGAAATCATACATGCTCCAAGTAGAACATGTAGAGTGTGCAAAGCACTTCTTCTACTGGAAACAAAGTCTACTCCTACTCCTACACTAACCAGAGAGATAGAATGCTAAACAAAGCTTGTTATAGGTAGGGAGAAGTAGCTTCCTTTTCTCAAGAGGGGCAGCTATGCAAATGATTTGACACTAAATATAGCTACCTATATGAGTGAAAAACTGAAAATAAGCCGGTCCTCCACCCAAATCATCAAGGTATCAAGCATTAATGGAAAATACCTCCTCAAGATGACTTGCATCAGACTTCTGGAGGTGTTGATGATGACCCTTGGTACTTTGATGCTCATCCTCATGCCCTGGAGTAGGCATGACTAGTTTTGGCTTCTCCCTTGGCTCTAATGAAGAAAGTATCGATTGGGCAAGGTATGGTCCTTTGAATATGTCTATTACTCTAAATTTCAACTCTGAGAATGGATTCTTCTTGCAGACCTTCTTGAGTGGATGGTGTGGGAGAGATGGGGTCTTCATTATTTCCTTCCTCCTCCTAAGAAGAACATGGAAGATTAAGATCCTCCAACCTTGGTTCCTGAGGGCCATTGTGAGATGTAGGTTGTTGTCCTTGGATGTTCTCCTTTGTGGCAGCAGACTCATGTTCTTGGAAGGTGGATGATGGAGGAGAAAATGATGTGATCTCCTCGGGCTCCTCTCCATCAAGACAATCCTCCAAGTCAGACAAATAATCTGCCTCCTTGTTGTCCTGCTACATGTGTTCAACCTCCTCCATGGTGTCCTTCGAATCTGCAATTTTCTCACCATGGTTCCCCTCATCTTCAAACATGAAGTTTGAAAGCTCAAACTCTTCTTCGACATTAGATTTTGAAGGGGATGAAGTGGGAGGAAGAACTAAAGGTTCTTTTGTGGCTTTCTCTACACTTGTTGCCTCTGAAACCATATGATTCTCCTCTAGAACCGTGCTAAATGGAGCTAACTGATTTTCATTTAGAATAGGCACCCGTATGATTTCCTCTTCCCAATCAGATTCATATCATGTCATTCTTCAACTATCTTGCATTTGTCAAACATGATGACGTTGGCTAGGGAAGGAATGTTGGTAGGGGTTTGTTCATTTATGGTACAACTAGGCAAAGGGGACTTGGAAGAAAATGGGAGGATGGACACAGAAGGGATGGAAGGCGTGCTAGATTTTGAGCCTCCATTCCTTCCACCCACTCTATAATCTGGGGAAACATCTCAGTGATGAGGTGCAGCTTGTGTTGGGTGCTAAACCAACCTGGTATAGGGCCAACCCATGGACAAGGGGCCTTGTAGCCAACTTCAGCTACCATTATGGAGCACTTGACTCTGAGTTGCATCATGTCCATCTCAATCTTTTGCATCTGCCTCTCAAAATCAGCTTTGGCCAAGGAGTTTCCACCATCATCTACATAAACTTGTTCTTCATAAACATTTTGGTTAGAAAAAAGGGGGTTGTATGCATTTTCGAGATAATGGGGCTTATAAAACTTATTTGGAGGAGGATTTTGAAACTGTGGGGATGGAGGGAAATAGTTTTGTTGTTGCAAATGAGAATTCCATGGTGGGAAAGAAGTCATGATTGCACAACTTCATGGGATTGAAGAAGATGAAGGAGATGGAAGAAATAATGGGTGGAAATGGATGGGAAGAAGGTCTAGAACTTAGAGGATGGGTTGTTGACCAGATGGAGTCACCAGATGTGCTTGAAAGTGCCTCCAAAGGCTGAAATCTTCACCAAGAGCACATCAAACCTGATGAAGTGAAGTGGTAAGGTGCTTTGAGACTGTCCCCACCGGCATTCCAAAAGCTGTTAGTGTGAAATCACAGCACCCCTAAATGATTTATTGATCCACTTTTCTAAGGTAGGGTCATTTGGTGTGATTTGCATAACATTGGATCATTCCCAAGTTATGGGACTTGAAAATGGGAATGATCCTCAGAGAGAAGGTTGGTTTCTCTTCCTAATCCTAACACTAAACTACTTCTAAGGAAGGAAATATGACTATCTACTCCTAATCTAACAATTCCAAGGGACCAAGGACAGAGAGAGAGAGAGAGAACATGAAAATAAAGAAATCCTACACTACAAAGGTGATAGCACCGAGAAAAGGGAACTGTTGATCACAAACCCAACTACCTGAAATGGAGAGAGGTGAGTAATGGAGAGGATGGACATATGCATCACAGACCAAGGATAAATTTCACACAGAACACCATTTCAAACCCCTTAAACACAGCTCCCAAAACATGTAATGGACATCAGAGATATGCACAATATACCCTATAATGGTGAGAGGCAAGAAGAGACAACAAAATGAGAAAAGGATGGATAAAACGCATCACGAAATAGATTTTATTGCTCCAGAGTTCACACAGTACACCATTAATGGATAAGAGGCAGGAAAATGCCATTAGAAATCCAAGGAAGGAGGCTTAAACTCCACATTCGACCCTGGAGAACAAAGAGAGAGGGGCAGGGAAGAAGAATGAACAACCCTTTACAATGAATCATGCCCCTATATTTATAGATTTAATCGAAGAGAAGAAAGAGAGAGGGAAGCGGGAACAGTGGGTTGAAGCTTAACCACTATTGTTAATGCTTCTAATAAAATATGCCCTAAATTCATCTTTACTACATCAATCCTTGGTTCGACACCTTGAAGGAAGAGGAAACGATGAAACAAATCAAATCTGATCTGGTTGTTGAGGCAAGAAGATCCTGCATTGAAATCCCGAAGATGTTTCCTCCATTTTCTTCACCTAACCTCCTCAAAATTAAAGTTTCAGACCTCCATGGCATGGGTGAGGCCAAGATCTTTCCAATGACATCAAATTCGTGATATTTCAAGCCCTGAGTCAAAAGATATGCCCCTATTGTTATAACATGTGGAGGCATCACACTTGCTTGAAAACCCAACCCAAAGTTTTCCTTTGGAGGAGCGTCGATTTGACACTTGTTGGCCTCCGCTGATCTGTGGACTTTTCAATAGTCCCTCTTACTTTTAGACTTTGGGATACATGGCAAGCTTGCACTCATTTAGGTCTCCACCTTGGGACCAACTCTTGGAGATGTGCCACGCTGACACTTGGCGTTCTCCGCTTACACTTTTATACTTAGCCAATTTTTAAGCCCGCCTTGTCCGCCTTTTGACTCTATCTGACCATTTACTATGTGGAGGGCTGACACAAGTTGGAGTCTTCCTATAACTTGGAGAACGGATTTAAGACGTGGAAATGACCGACAAAGTCGTTTCCTTTGCACAGGGTCCTTTAGTCTCTCTTGGCCTCTCGCCACTCCATGGTTGAGTTCTTCTGTGACCAATTTGTAGGATTTGAATGAGTTTTCTCAGGTTCCTCTTATGTGGGGTCATGGCCAATCCAATATTTGGCGCGGGGTGAAATATGGATAACAATTACATTTTTCTTGTGGATAATCTAAGGTTTCATAGACTTACAAGACACGAAATGGTATTGGTGAAAATTGTACTTGGTCATATTGTTAGTATATCTAACAAGCAATATTCAACGTATTGGAACTCATTTATCCACTGATTTTTTCCTTCCATTCGAACTCATTTCTATAATTCTTCTAGTTGCTCTCATAGGAGCGATTACTATAGCTCGCCGAGAAGAACCATATAAAAATAAGTTGTTCATGAATGGCCTATGATGACCAAATAATAATTAAGAGAGCTATTCTTATTGAATGATAAACTTATGTGAATATAACTATGACCGTAACTATTTATGAAACATTTTTATAGAACACAATATGTTATCCTATATTCTTCAACATCTTATATAACACGACAAGAACATTGAGAGATACTTATTGATGATAGTAACTCAAAAAGTTATTATGACTCACTTCCGAAAGGAATGTTGTAGATTATTACTAAATAGCCTATCGTTACGATAAACTAATATACTTAACTATATTGGATAACTGTAAAATGTAAATGAAGCATGGTCATTATGTCTTATCATCCTATCGGTGGTATCCTACCCATACCAGCTTAGGATGGCTATGAGAAGGGTAGTGAGGACGTAATGACGAGAGTCATTACATAGTCACTATCATTCCCATAGGGATCCTAAGGTGGCATTGATAGGATCTCTTCATTAGAAGGATGAGTCATGGTCATTGTTGCTTCAAACTGAAACTTAAATACTTAATCAAAGAAATTTGATCTAGATAACTATATTGAGATAGTAGTGTGATAATGGGACAAATTTTTTCGGATTATGTGGAGTCATGAAACTAAGCTTGCAAGGCCCTTCTATAAAACTTTGGCCTAAGTAGTATAACTAGTTGATTACACTTTCAGTTCATTGAGTTCCTATCTAATTGTGTGAGATGTCGGATGAAACTCAATTGAATGATTTTTTAGTAGAAACTTAAGAACTACACTTAGTTCTCTAACTTGTTTAAAAGGTTAACCATTTGCATAGAATTTATGCACACTCGATTAGGGTGATGTTAAAGGGGGTCGGGTAGATCTAAATGACCTTCTGATTACACATGGTTATATTGTTATCAGATGGATTCGGAATATTAATAATGTTGGATTACTTATTATTGAGATAAGTAATAATATTATTCATTACAACATAAAAATAATTAAGGGATTTTGTAAATCTTATTATGCTAGATTTTATCTATTGCATGTTGAAAATCATTGAAGGCATAAAAATGTAATTAAGGGTTAAAACATCCCCTTGTTCGTTGAAGTATAATATGGGTGTTACATTCTAAGGGTGATCTCATCGTGATTTTTGTCATCAAACTCCAAGAGATTGGAAGGCGTACGCCCAACCAATTCGAGATGACCTGGAATTGCCATAAAGAGAATCTATAAGATATTTGAAGTGTTGATATTCTGAAAGGGCATGGTGGATAACTCATCTAGTGTTAGGAGTTTGTTTGTTCCCTTCTATTGGAGATTGTCATAATTGCAAGGATTGGGATCCCCTTGAATCCTATAGAAAGATATTTGGTGATAAAATTTGACACATTGACAAGAAAAGGAAGTGATTGAGTACATGCAATGAGTCCAAGGTCGTCCTAGGAGATTATTATAAGATAGGGGAAATCAAGATCATTAATTTAACGTGGACACTCCTAGGAAGGAAAGTGATGGGTAACAAAATACACCCCATGAGAGACATATTTTGGTGATCATACCCTTGACAAGTGGTTCGTATATATTTTAAGTTATCTATGGAGTAACCAAGAGCCTTAATGAATTCTAATGAGGCAATACACATGCCATCACCTTCGTCGATGAGAGCACCTTTGACCATAGTGTGGCCAATCTGAATTGAGATGAAAAGAGGTGGATCATTTGTGTGAAGCAAGAGCTCATCAGGGATCATGGAGGCTATAAGAAAGCAAATGCTAGAGTGAGCATCAGTTTCCAAGTAGGTATGAACAGAGATTTTTTCACACTAACGATGAAGTATTTCCTCCGAGCCATGTAATGTGGGACTTTGCCCCAAAGCGGGAGGAAAGTGGATGTTCATACAAAATAATTATGTTATGAGACACTTGCGATGGCGAGGTGACGTACACATTAGTTCTATAAATGGGACATGGCTAGTAAGTTGGGAAAGTTCTTCAAAAGGATCCCACTCATCATGAATGAGTTATGTTGTGGCATGAGAGTAATGGGAGTCCTCAGGAAAAAATCTAGAATAAGCGGGGTAATCAGAGAGACTTTAGTAATTGTCATTTTCTCGTTTCTATGCTATCACCTTGTAAATTTCAATTTTATTAAGATCCAAATTTGCATGTAGGAACAAAGTCAAACACCATTGGTTCTATAGTATATTATCCATAGGGGTTGATAGTTCTTGTATTAAAAGAAGTAACCCTAGACACTATCGATTATGTAAAAAAAAATCATAGGGGCTTGTTGGCGAGAAAAAATTTCGGGTGGAAAAACTTGTGGATTTATTACCAACGCTCTAGGAATCTAAGTCCCTCTACTTAACTGGTGCATCTACCATATATGCATGTGTGGGAAAAGGTGGATTTCTGTGGTGACCTTTCGACCGAGGATCCAACGGGACACTCCACCGACCCTCGTGGAAAATCTTAGAGATACCTACAAGAGAAGAATTTTCTAGGAGAGTGGGAAAGGGAGTGAGAATATTAGATAAGAGAAACTAATGTTGCAAGTAGGAAATCAAAAATTTGCATTACACTAGTTGGAAATTACATCACATGCATTGAAATTAAGAGGAAACAATACTACAAACAAAAAAAGACAAGGTAAGATTGAGAACTCAAAGTTTCTAAAATCTTCTCATCAAAAAGGATAGAAACTCCTTCTTGTATTGGTGCTCAAGTAGAAATTGTACATAGTGTAGGAAATAGAGGAAATTTGAGAATGAGGGGAATGGAAGAATTTGGCTATCTCCTTTGTTCTCTCAAGGTAAAATGCACTCTTGAGCTTACAAAATTAATGACCAACCCCTTGAGATGGGAATGACTTTACAATTTATAGAGTAGACTCGACTCCTCATCTTCTTCATGACCCTCCATATGCCTTATTTCTAACTTTAGACTATTCATATTCCTACAAAATATTTAAGTCCCTTTTATAAAATCAAGGTGAATTAATTTACATTATGTTTCTAAAGTCACTTTTAGGTGACTTAAAGGCATATCAAAAAGTGCAAACCCCAATGAAGAATTAGAACATTTGAAGGGAGAGAAAGTTGGGGGAGAGGGAAGAGAGAGAAGAGGAGAAGATGTTGCCCCTGATGAAGTCCGATGATCCTCGTTGATGGAAATATCTGATGCAATGAAGTTCTGAATGTCCCATTGTGCCAAAACTACTCTTTGAGTGTGACTTACTATTTTTAGTAAATGCCCAGATGAGAGACTTACTATTTTTAGTAAGAGGTGATTATTGCTTCTTCTTGATCATCTTGATGTGATGAAAATATTCATTCAATCCTATACACATTACCTTAGCTTTGATTACTTCTTGGGGTGACTTACTATTTTTAGCAAGCACCCATATAAGGGACTTACTATTTTTAGTAATTTTTCATTTTCATTATTTTCTGCTCCGGATAATCATTCTGGCTTCTTGGATATCTTTAGTGCACAATGCCTTTTCCATGGCTGCTTTTGATGAAGAGTTACCAAAAATAGCAAGCATGTATAGGAAAGCTTACTATTTTTGGAAAGTGGATTTCGGTGCTCCGTTTGCGATGGAGTATATTTTTCTAGATTTGGCTCGTCGTCGCGGTCATGTCCTCCGAATTTCACTTGATTTCACCCACTAGAATGATTGGAAATAAATTTTGAAATTTTAACTTGGCAGTGGCTTTGGGCACAAAGCTACCATGGCGGCCATTAATGGAGCTCAAAATTTGTAGGTCTGGTTTTTGTCTCTATGTGCGACGAAAAAAACTCTATTGTGATAGGTTTTTCATTTGGAGCTCATGTGTAACTTTTTATCTCATTTTCATTGCCAGAATGATGGGAAATTCGACGAATGTGAGCTGGTGCACGAAGTGAAGATTTTGTTCAAAAAAATGATTTTGGGCACCATTTTAGCTCCCATTTGTTGCATCTTGATCACCTTGAAAATTTGGCAATCTGTAAAAGATGGCATCTTGATCTAACTTGTATTTTGTAAGATATGAGGATTTTCGACTGGGTGACTTCGTAGTCATCGGCTAAAAAAATTCATTTTCTCTTCGTTCTTCACCATTTCAATCCATTTTTCTCTAAGTCTTGCATATTTTCAGGGATTGGAGGATTTTTGAGTCATGGCGGTGCTAGTTTGGAGTGGCAATGGTGGACTGTGTCTGGACAAGCAAGAACATGGCCATGGCATGGTGAGGAGCTGTGAAGGAGAAATGAGGGGAAAAATGAATAAGTGCCAGATTTAAATATTAAAAAAATTGATTGAAAGGGTATGGGCCATTTTTATGTCCCTAACATCCCTCACCTAAAAGGGATGTGAGGGACATTAGTTTCCATGGTGATCCTAGAGGCGACATGTGGCATTGATCCAACGGTAGGGAATGAGTGCTCCAAAATCAACTTTAAAGCATTGAGGGGTTGGAAGCGGGTCACATGGGTGACCAAAAATATCTCCTAGAGGGCTAGATGCATTTTTAAAGGTTTGATTTCCCTGACCTATGAGGGACATATTTTTCCATGACAATCCCGGCAGCGACATGTGGCGGAGATCTCACGTCAGGGGATTTGAGCTCTAAATTGCACCCGAGGGCTGAACTAGCAATCCTGACGGTCGTATGGGATTCCAGAGATGACATGGGGACTAGGAAAATTTTTCCAAGGTTGATGTACCTAAACCTCAAGGACTTCAGGGACATAAAATCCTACCAGGCTCCTGAAGCTGACACGTGTCCTCCCAAAATTTGGCTAAGTCCTGAACTTGCTCCAAGAGGACAACTTGTGACGATGATAAGTTGAGCTTGCGATGAATTTTTTTGGAAAAAAATTATATGATCCTGATTTGAAATGACCTTTTGAATCTAATGGTGGGGGTCTCATGTCTTTATTATTCCATTTGATCCCTAAAAAATTGAATTTAGGATTTGGTACTCCACATGTGCCTGAGAAAACTACTGCAGACCTGATGCGCTTAAGTGTTGTGAAAAATATTATTTCACCATCATTTAGGGATTGGAATTATATTTTTGGATATGTTTTTTTCTCCTAACTCCATCTAGAGCTCTTGGAATCACCTTCCAAAGCTCGGTGGTTGTTTTGGCCTATGCATTGACTAGGCTTGTGAACCCTAATTCTGGCAAAACTGCCCCAACTTCTCCGAGCCCTTCAAAAATCTTCTTAAATAATCTCCATGATGTCCTAATACCTTTGAATCACCAAAAATCTAGTTAGGATCTTTTTCTCCACTCTATGGGGTTGTTCCAGCCCTAGGAAGGCTAGTGATAGCCCTTCCCACAACTACTTGTAGCTTTGCAAATGAACTCCTAAAATCACCTAGGGGGAATGAATGGACTTTCCTAAATCACCTAGAGGGATGATAGAACATTAGTTGGGAGATCATTTGGACTTACTAGATAGACCCGAGGTATCTTGAAATGATGGGACTTGAAAAAATTAACACTAGGGTATAGTTGTCATGCTCGGAAATTGTTAATTTCCTTGTTATACATTTGTATGACAATAGGGCCGATGGCGTATGTAACAGGAATATTTCTAATTAGAGGAGATTTATTTTGAGGTAAAGAAGGATATATAACTCTATGATTTTGAGGCTAGATTGAGGTAGGACATTTAGGTTTTATATAAGCCATGACACCCTTAACATTATTCATAAAAACCATGCTTTCGGGAGGATAGTGCTGTCTAAACTACATTGGTCATACCATGCTCTTGTATTATATAACTCTCACATGTATTATGATTGGGAATGTGATTAGATAATACTTTTAGCTTCTCATTAGCTTGTTTAATTGCTTCGTGAAAATATTTTTTTGTTCGCATCATGAGCTTTGACCGCTTCACAAACGCGTTCTTGAGTGATGTTATCGTGGTTAAATTTGGAGCCTAGGAAGAATTTTATGGCATTCATGTGTGGTGCACCATGGTTTTCATGGGAGTGACCCAAATTAGCATGCCACCAATAGAATTTACTTTCATCATGTCATTGAGGAATAGGTTGAGATGGATAAAAATCCCGCTAAATTGCTTAGGTAAGTAATGTTTCAACTCTTCCTTGCTCAATGGTTGATGATAGCTAGGCTGATTTTTGTTGTTATTTTTCTAGTCAATGTTAAAAATAGTCCTATTTGAAGAAGCAACAAGAGGAAGAGTATCAGAGACTCCATCATTTTCACGTTCTTATTATTAGAACATTTAAGGATTTGGCCTACCCATATACATTATAATATAATATCCCAAGGTACATAGCATCATCACCACCATTGCATCCTATACCATCTATCATGTTCATTCAGGATCCTTTTGCATCGATTCCCCATCATTTATATCCACTTGTTCTTACATCTCTTCCTCACAAGTCACCTACACTTGCTCTCATTTCTTCCCCTCTTTTGGAGCATTCTTCCACATCACCACTCATTCAGGAACCTTTGTTATTACCAACTTCTACTTCATTCACATCATCTATAATGACCACACAAACATTTGTTCTTACACATTTGCCTCACAAGCCTCCTCCACCTCTAATTGCACTTTCACATCATTTTAATTTTCTCTCATATTCTCATTTGTTTAGAATCCACTCTTACACACCCCTTACTATTCCATAAAATCTTCCTCTTATCATGCCCATTTATCACAAGACCACACCCTTATCTCTCATGCTTACTTTAAAAATCAATATGTTCTCCACTCCTCATCCACCTTACATCATCACTAGCACCATGAGTCATATCACTTTATCTTACACCATTGATTTATTTTTATGTCCTCCTCCACTGGCATTATCACACATTGACCACACTCAACATATTTCTTGTTTTCTTCATCCCCACACTCATGTCCTCCACACACCACCATTTTATGGATTCTATTTGGCATCATTGATTCACTCATCATCCACATCCTCTAATCCAATCCCATTATCTACCTCATCTATCATCTTCTTCTATACATAAATTATCTCAATCATCTAGTCCCTACACAGAAAAGGGGACTCTCATTTGTCTTCACTACCACATTTTGTGGGATCCATATATTTTGTTTCTCTTCATCTAGTCTAGATTCGAAACACACCTTGATTCCACACACATCCTACACTATCATCATTGATAAAAAACACACACAAAAAAAAAATTAAAATGCTAAACATCTTTCAATATTTAAAATATATATATATATCCCAAAAATTGCAATAAATAATGCTTTCTCATGGATATTCTTCCACATTTTCTCCATTCATTCATATTTCAATCCAATTCTTGGTTCATAGTTTACGGTTTGTCTCCATTCCATGCCTTGGTTTGTTTCATAGTTTTTGGTACACTCTTGATTATCTTGTTGTCACATTTTATGAGCCAATAATCTCTACTAAAGTCCTCACTTAGCGAATTAAGAATGATTATCCTCTTAGAGATCCATGCAGTCTTAAAAATTAAAAAATTGTCTTAAAGTCCCTATGGCATTATGTATTAATGCTTACCAATATCATATCTATCATCACTTTCACTCCCTCCATCAAGCCACTAGTGGTTCTAAACCCCTTGGAAAAATGAGATATTTGAATATCAATATCAAAAACAAATTAAAAAATCAAAATCAAAAGTCTAAATTCAAAAAAAAAGAGAGAGAACAATATCATACACTCTCTCTTGAGGGTCTTTCTAGTATCTTTATTAAGGCTATGGATGCTTGGTGGAAGAAGTAAATGTTGTGACTAGAATAAAATGTATCTTTGTCGGGGCTATGGACACCTAGCTAGCAGCGGAGCAATGCATGGATTACAATTTCCTTCCATTCCATCTATCATCAATCACATGTTTCACTCACACCTACACATTGGCTTGTGTTTTCACTCATTGTCTTATAGGTCTTCACTTCAAGCAACAATTAAGTTTCACGCGCATACACGAGATCTTAACAAGACATGGGGCTAGTATGTCACCTTGTAATGTTTATACCTTGTTCAATATTTTGTTTTAGCTCACTCATTATCTCATGACTTGTGCCTTCTGGTTCATCATCTATTCCCAACACTCTTGTTACAAACCAGTTTCATGCACCTACACATATCTTGCACTCCATTATTGTAACCATGTCACTTTCATAATTACATTCCACCTCATTTGGAATGAAAATCCATGGGAGTTCACTACCTTTTGCACATGTTTTCATCACCATCACTTTTCATGTCATTTACCTTGCAATCATTTCTCATAACTTTAGGTTGGGGAAACACTTATCTCATGTTATCTAAATTACATCCATTCTTATACATACCTATCATCATATTTTTACCTACACGTGGTTAGGGCAACATTGTCTTTGCTTTCACTCATCATTCCTTCACCAAGGTTCATTTCTATCATTATCACTTACTAATTTTCATCCTGTGTTATGCGGTTGTAACTTGTGGCTCCAAAATTTGTCACTTGAGTGGAGATATCATATCAAAACCCTTCTTGTCTAATATTATGACATCCAATCATTAATTATCTTAGTCAATTGACTCAATAATCTTTGCCTCACGAAATCAACCTATCAATCCCTTCACAGACTCTAGATGAAGTGGCCCATCGATCGCATTTCCATGTGCCCATCTATCCATTCAACCATCCAATCATGTGACTATGGAAACCATTGTCATACGATTAGACGACACCCATCTCAGCTTCATTTTTTTGGGTTACATCCTACCTACTACAACACGTAGCCTAAAATGGGTAAAAAATTAGACACTAGAAAATGCACCTTGCACATAAGGTATCCTATTCAAAAATACCAAAAACATCATAAAACACAATAATCCCAAAAATCAAATAATCCCACAAAAGCAACTAAAAATCATAAAACCCCACAAAATGGTGATAAAATACACCTTATCATTCATTTACTAACCCTCACCCACTCACATTTAATTTTGTCCATCCCACCTACCTTACCAATGCACCATGGAATCTTATCATGTCACTCACTTATGCACATTACACCCATATGTGTCACATTATTTTATGTAATATAAAAATATAATACACCACTCACCCCCATCATTCCAACCCCCTAACTCTTTGTGCACTTGATCCCATACTTGAGTTTTTACTTCTTTTCTCACATATTTTGGTATTGCAATTTTTGGAGAGGTGAAGGAGGATCACAAAGGAATGGTTCAACTTGTTACATCACTATTTTAGCAAAATTTCAACATAGGTGTTAGTTGTGACTTGATTGTCTTGTGATCTCTGTGTGATTTTTTAGTGAATCGGACCCACGGTTGGTATGTGACTGAGTTAGGTATACTTTCCATTTGCATGAATTGTTTTTTATTTTTACTTCAATAAAATGTATTTTATCTTCTTAAATATTTATGTGTCTCGACCAAGGCAAGTCCCCTAACCACTGACATTTTTCCAAGTGTATTTGTGATTTAGATCAAGAATTTTCTACCCAATTTATTAGGTATACTTTCCATTTTCTACCCAATGGCAACATAAGCCTGTTATTTTTAGTAGAATTGATTTGGTGATTATTATATCAATTAATACATCTTGCATGTGATCCAAATCTAGGCGTACAATTGGGTATGTCATATGTTGTACCACTTGGCAGCATGGTGATGATGATTCGGTGTTAAGGTGTGGTCCTCTCGCAAATACACAAGTGAAAATTTTCATGTAAGGAAGCAAGATGAAATGTTTTGATGCATAAGATACTGCAAAGGCTTACATGTAATTATAGGAGTTGTAAATGTAAAACCGAGGTTGATTATAGAAGATTTTAGAATTTATGAAGCTTGTAATATTCTATAATAAGACTATGAAATGTATGTGGTTATGAAACATGTATGCACCCCACGAATGGTTTCTCTAGTTATGCAAGTAGTGAAACATGTGGTGTGTCACAAGGGAATACATTGGAAAAAAATCCAAGGTATCACGGGATGCCCCAAATAATGCTAAGTGATGGGAAAGTTGTATAAGAGTGAAAATCATGGCGGGCTAGTGGAAAGAGGTTTTCATGATTTCCTAAGGTTAAGGACTTTATGTAAAGGAAAGGAAGTGAGTTATAAGGGATGTTTACAACCCCTATTTTAAGGCCATACAACACTACAAGGATGTAGCCTTTCGTGAGATTCCATGAGGTGAAGTCCAAGTTCTACAAGAGGAGTGGGGATGTTTACGAAGCTATGAGATGATACAAGGAAGGATGCAAGGCTAGGAATGGATTAATTTATCATCTTGAGTATTTTACTCTAAAATGTACACACATACACACAAATTAAAGTTGTACATTATGTATAATGTAATTTAGGTGTGAGACTAGTTATTTGTTATGGTTTGTGTATTGATGTGTTTATCAACTATTGGTCCAAGTTAGGATCTTGTTGGCATGTGTTTGTTGTGTTTTTTAGATTTCAACATGTTTTCCTTTATTCTCCTATGCCTCCTAGTATTTACCTTTCCTCCTATTTTCTCACTCTCTTCCCTTACTTTCCTAAGTTTCTAGTATTCTTTCCAAAAGCATAATATGGTCCTAGTCGGTGATAATAACCTACTTCATTTTTACTTCTTTTTTGGGCCTTTTCTCTTATTTAGCTTCCTCTAGAATGTTTGACCCTTCTTTTTCAACTTTTATTGTCTATCGTGTGTTGGCATATGCACCAATAGGGTCTTAATTTGAATTCAAGAATTCTATAAATACATAAGTGCATTAGTGTATTTAGGAAGATAAATGAAGGAGAGATAAATAATAAAATAAAAAGAAAATAAATTCATTATTTATAGAGCATTTCCAAAAGTGGATTTCAAGCATTTAGAGAAGAAAATTCAACATTTACTTGTTGCATTAATTAGGTCACTTTGAAAGTGACAAAGGTTGACACTTGCATTGTGATGAGACCATCAATGGATAAATGATGACATTATTTTTATTCCCCCTTGTTTGAATTTGAATGCATTTTATAACTTTTTCCTAATCTAAAGTAAAGATTATATACATTTTACTAGATTAGTGTGTAAATTTGTTCCACCATAGATTTCTAACCAAAAATCACAAAGATCATTGAGTTTTGTGTGTACAGTCGAGGAAAGAATGATTTTTTCCAACATGCAGAGTTTCGGGCTTGAAATTTTAAAGACTTTCAATCTTCAAGTTGCCCCAACTTGCTTTGAATTTCTTGAGAATGCTTGAGTCTCTTCATAATGGTTTGGAGTCTCCTCATAATGTTTCAGAGTCCCTTCGGAATGCTTCGGAGTTTGACCTTTGGCTACGGGATATGCGAGATAAATTTGTAATATTGTTATCTAATGACAACAAACCATGATATGTGGAATTTTTCTAGCCCTGTAATATGCATCTAATGAAGAACAACACATGCCAAAATAAAGAAACACCAATTTTGGAACTGATCATATAAATCATTTTTTTGTAATTAAATCTTTAAATCAATTGGCTCCTTAATTTCTCTATTATTTCATCCTAAAATATGGAGATAATTTGGGAACTCTATACCGATAATCTAAATAAGGATTCTTCTAGTGGTTTTATAGGCGTTATTTAAGGGAGATGGATGGTATAATTTGCACTCATCGACTATGTTAGAATGATAGAAAAATCATTATTTAATAATTTTGCTTAATTTGTTACAATCCATAACTTTCAAATCAATAAAATTTTTGCTTTGGTGAATTAGAGTACAATTGTTGTTCTGATCAATGGGAGAGCAAGGGCCCACTCACCCCAAGACTCGAGCTTTTGGTATTTTTGTATCATCCAGTTTGTGTTAATTTCTACATGTTCATTTGTGCATTTGTTTATTTGTTTCCTGTATAATTTTATCAATATTCACTCCTCCTCTCATGTTAGTTAATCTGTAGTAATTTAATTCATACAGTAACTAGTGATTTTTAAATTCCTTTCCTTTAGTAATTTTAATTGTTTTAAGCTGTGTGAAATTTCATTCCGAAGCTTTCTATTCTTTGACTTTCAACCCTTTAATTTTATTTCAGTAAGTGTGTGTTTATTTTAAGTACTGTGAATTTTGAATTTCAAGCATTTCAATTTCTATCAAGCATTGTGTGTTTAATTCTGCAAGTTAATTAGTTTAATTTCATTTTAAATGGTTTGTGCAATTTTCTTAAATCTTAGCTTAAATTTAAATTTCAGCACTTAGGATTAGGATACCCCCAAAATAAAGAAATACCACCAAAAAAATGTTAATCTCACAAAGATACCTTATTGCATATTGCCTTTGGACATTGACCTGGTTATAATGACATCAATAACATTGGTTAAATGGTGAGTTAAGCAACGAGGCTTAGCACATTGCATAGGATTATTTGATGGCATGCATTATACTTGCCACATTATTTCAAGCCTTTTCAAAATCCAAGGGGTGTAAATATTGAGGGATGCCATAAGTCCCCAAAAATATCCATTTTTAGGTTTCGCAAGATGTTGCGATCTTATAATAGTTCTAAGGGGGAGAATAATTTCCTAGTGATCTATAGTGAATTCTAGAAAAACTAGTAAGGATTTTAGAGTTAGGAATAGAGAATAGGGTTGTCAAATCAAATTTTACATTCATTGAAAAGTGTGATAAACATAGTACAACTATATCAAAATCCCATGAATTTGATATTATTGTTATATTTTTCTTTATTTTTGAGTTTCCTTTGCCTCATTATCTAGATCTACACTATATAGTATTTATTTTATTGATTTTTTTCTAACATATGAAAAACATAAATATTATTCCAAAACCCCCTTTATTAAAATATTTAAACTCATAGAATACACTTAAATCGTATTTATTCATTGAGTCATATCTATTTAAGCCTACTACAATGTGATTGTAATGCATTTTTAGTGCAAACCCACTTTCCACATGTGTACTTGTCACTTTTTAATCACATCAAAAGTGTTTACGAATGGGGTTTTTGGTGGTTGCATCTGATATAAATTAGAGAAGTGAAGGTGAATATTTTTATGCGGGTTGTCATTGAGTTGAAAAGTAATCTATATAGATAAAATTCTCCAAACATGTGCCCTTTGGAATGTCACATCACACATTTTCAAAAGGTCAAGTTTTTTCAATCTATGGTCATACACATTACTTCACTTATACATCTTGACATGTGTAAGAGCTTACATAAACACACTATCATTCAAATACTAGCTATTTCATATGAGTTACAAGTTACGTCGGAAGGGATGTAAATATAAAGTTACTTTGTAAATGTTTGTTGATGTGAGATCCCTTATTTAGCACTTCATGTCTGACATGGTGCACCTTCTTATAATGCCACCTATGTTTACAAATTACTTCACATATCATCACTAATAATTTCCACAAGAACATTGTGTTTTTGAAATGGTGGAGCCTATGTGCATCTTGTTATGTTGTGGAGCCTATTTTCATGTGTGGAAGTGTTGAAGACTGTACACTAAAAGTATTATACACTCTCCATAGTTTTCTCACCGAGGTTTGACACTGAGTCAGGCCTTGAGCGGGGGTGCGGGTACGGTATCTCATGCTAGTAGGGGTTCAAGGGCACAACCCCAAGAAAAAAATTGAGCCTCAAAAATGTGCTTGATACATCGGGATACATGATATTCTTATATGGGCACGATTTATGGGGCAGTTTTGGCCCATGGTTTTAGTACCCACAATATTGTAAAATTTCTTATATAGTTTCCTATTGGTGTGCTTTTGGTGCATATGTTAGGGTATTGTACATTGTAGATGTGTGTGAGTTCAAGTGTGAATTCAGGAGAGTTTGTTGAGTATAGATCCAAATAGATTTAGGTATTGTATTAAGAGAAAGAGGTGGCTTTTAATAAAAATATGAGCAAGTGATTCTTGGTAGATGTAGCCCAAATTGGGTGAACCACGTTAAATATTGTCTCTGTGTTTTGTTCTTTTATTTTCTACACTTTTATTTCAGATCTGTAATATCTTTCGCATATTAGTTTCTATTATTGCGATTTTGTGTGGGATTGTTCCACATATTTTATTCCTTATTTCCTAACACATCTCTTGCACTAATTTTTCTTGCAACAATCTTGGCTATATATATGGTTGTAATGTGAAATTCAACACATACATGAAGGTTATGACAAATCTAATAGTTCTCACAAGGGGAATTTTTAACGATCGAAACACAACTACCATCTTCTTGATGTGGTGGCATAGGAATAATTATTTTTCCTTTTTATCCACATCATTAAATCCATGCTATAGATTTGAAAAATATCTTTTTCCTTCATCTCCCAAAAAAATTCTTTAACTTTGCATAGATCTCATGTATCTCAGGTGTGAGTTGTCTCCTCCACAAAAAACATGCACCATTTTATGGCCTTTGATCCAATTATATTTGAGCATCATTTAAATTCCCCTATCCTTCATCAATATCATGTCCATTTGAACCTCAACCCACTAGCAAACTTATATGTTTAATATAAGAACATAAGTTGTAGCATTTTGAAGATCCAACTCGGAAATAAAAGTAATTGTAACTAATTGTGGCTCCATATTATTATGTTCTCCACATGAACCAAGAAAACATATCCACATAACCATCGTTAGTTTTATTTCCATGTTAATGATAAATTTTAGAGTTTCCTCAATTTACCCAACATGCCCAAGAATGTCGACCATGTAGACATAATGATCAATTCTAGGCATAATACTATAAGAGGCATTCATGTTCTTCCACATTTTTATACATATGTACAAGGGAACTTGTAACTAAAATATCCAACAAAATTCAATTCTCCACAAGGCTTTGATGGTTGTTCTTATCCTATTTTGGTATAGGTTAGGGAGTGCACGCTAGAAAAGGTGAAGTGATCAGATTGAACATCTGTTGGTTTCAATTATTGAAATATTATTAATGATTTTGAGGATACCCATGTCTTCTTTTATCCATAATTATGATATTCCATGAGAAGTGGTTGCATATTACAAAATAAAAATTGGACTTTAGAACAATTGTTCTAAGCATTTTGTCAATCAAATCACATACATGGTTGCATACTAATAAAATAAATGAGGCTTACATGGTCATGGCATATTTGATTGATTCTTTAGTTTAAATAGTTTGAAAGCATCGTTGCAAAATCCATTGTATACATATCCTACAATCACAATAGTCCATGAGACCATATTTTTTAAGGATTTTTGTGTATGCCTCCACATTTTGCATACATGTTTACTAGGAGCCTACTAATACATATACAAAAATTATATTTCCATTATGCTTTGATGGATGTCCATATGTTGTTCTAAATATTCCATTTTTGTACAAACAAGGAAGATAACAACAAAAATTTGTGGAGAGCATCTTCAAATATACCAATTGTATTTGCTTGATTACCCAACCAACCTAATGGAAACATAGATAAGGGAAACAAGGGTGATTTGAATTTCCTCAATGAAAATTAATGCCATTATTAACACCGACATTAATTTATATAAATAAGCCTTGCAATCAACACAAAATAGTACCATCAATTAAATTTCATTATCCATAAACTAGCACACAATTACATGCCCAGTGACACTTCAATTCAACATATCATGTTGTATCAAAAACATTTTTTTAATCATCCAACGACCCAACATCTAGTGCTTCATACAGTAAGAATACAATACCATCAATTAAATCTCAATATCCATAAATCAACACTCAATCACATGCCTAATCTAATGCTTCAATTATTCATATCATTTGGTACCAAAAACATCTTACTAATCATCTAAAAATCCATCATATAACGGTTACTAAAATAATATTGTTGTGATGATGGATTTATTTCATGCCTCACAGGGCACTTTACCTTAATAATACGAGATGGTGAAACATAACAAATGTTGTGTGAGGTTTCCCATGTCTTGTGTTATATGTGACATCTCATTAAGGCATTTGGTCAAACACCTAGCAAACATCGACTAAAGGCATCAAGAAAGCCTTCCAGATTTATTTGATGTTTCCAAAAATATGGACCTACTAGGAAACATCCACCAGAAATATGACATTTTTTGACACTTGCTTCTTCAAAGTGTTAGACACCTTTGATGTAATAAATGTTTAAGTTATTAAAACCAAATTCATATACCTCTTCTCTTTTAAAAATGTAATAATTTTTAAAATTGTTAAAATATTCATGTGTTTATTACATTTTCAACTTTTCTTTATTTTTATATATATTGTGTTGTTTAAAATATAATGTGCTACCATTTCTGGGAGTCACTTTCATCCCCGCCAATTTAAGGTGCTCACTAAATTTGTCGGACCATTTCCATCCACACAAATCTACCCAAAATATGTTTCTCTTCTCATAGTTCTACTAACAAAACAAGAAAATGTTTCTTTAAAAATGTAATGTGGATACCTTAATGTTGAAAAGGAAGATTTTGATTTTGATGGGAAGAGATATGAACATCGAATAAAGTTTTCACTCAATTTCCAATTCACTTTCATAAAGAAAAATAAAGAAGTTCCATGGTCGGCATAACCATGTGTGTAGATTACATGGCATAATTTTTGTGTCATTTTTTTCATTGTTTTTCCTTTAATGATGATAATACACTACCACTTCAATTATGTTATTTCCTATTTTCAATTTTACCATAAGTGGAAAATTGACCAAAGCTATGACAATTTGTATAAATAGCATAGCGATTATAGAGCATCTCAATGTGACAACATATTAACAAAAAAAAAATTATTTATTTTTTTAGTTTATATGTCAAAAGGCATTTCTAAATGGGAATTTTAAGATTTTTTTTTGTGGTCATTAACGTAGAACATCATTAGAACAATTGATTATCTTGAAACCTTAATGTCATAGTTTCTTATAGATGAGATTATTGGGATTCATTCGCGTCTATTCATTATACATAGCCCGGTTGATCCATAGGGATCCAAAAAAATACACCATTCCATCAGCACCAAGAAGGGAAAAAAAGAAAAAGGGAGAAAAGGAGGTTATGTCAGCATTTTAACAGAACCGTCACTCTGCACAAAGCAGCGGTTGTAGAACCACCACCAACTTAGACGGTGGTCCTATAACCGCCGCCCAACCAAGGCAGTGGTCCCGTAACCACCGGTCTATACAAGGTAGCGGTCCTATCACTTTTGATAGAAAAATAAAATGAAGCATGAACAACCACAGATTTGAAGATTTCGGTCTTTGTCTTTTCCCTTCCTAACCTTTCCCACTCTCCAGTGCATGGGAGGACATGGTGGAGGCTATAAATATAAGAAGGAGAAAGAGAAATGGGCATTCAAAGATCCAAAGAGATCAAGAGCAAAGTTTAATTGTATGAGAGCAAGTGAGAAAAATACTTTCGTGCTGGAGTGGATTTGTAGGAGCAAGGTGCAAGAAAACAGAGCAAACAAGTAATTGGAGAGAAGGTTTACATTGTTGCTTCTTTTCATACTTATTGTAATCTATAAAATTTGATTAATTGGCCAATACAAGTGGGAAGAAAGAGCAGTTTCCCTTCCCGACTGGTTTTCCCTCATTAGGGTTTCCAGGATAAAAAATATTGTGTTGTGTGTTTGAATTCATTAGCACTCTCTGCAATTTTGTTCTAAGCACTAAGAAATTCAGTCACTAAGCTCTAATCTTCAAGCAAATCTGTCATTTTCCAAAGTTGAAAGTAGAACAACATAATTGTGTGATTCGTAGAGTTCCAAAATAGAAGTTTACGGATCACCGGTGAAAAGAAAGAAAATAAATTACTCTAGAGAATTTAACTTAGTTTTTATCTGCCTTCATGAAACCATGTCTGAGCTTGTGAGTAGCCTCTTTCTGCATAATTTAATTTTAACCCACCTTATCCAATTCAAGGAATAGTAGTCTAGACTTTGTTTAAGAACATGCGATTAAATGTTATAAGTATGGAAATCTATAAAGAATATTAAATGACCAAAATATTTTCCTTGATACAATATGCCTATTTTGGAAATTCTAAAGCATATTCATACCAAATGATAGTGATTTCCTATTCAAGATGAATAGATATACATATGGTATAAAAATTTGTGTGAATTTATTTCATGAAATTTTGTGCTTACTTTTCTTTTAATTAAGTAACATTAACCTCTATTTTTATTAACATTTTTACAACTTCCTTGTCTTTGTTTCACTTAAATGGGCATTGGTCACTTTTTTGGGTTCTTTATAATATATTACTCTATTTTCTTCCTTTCTGAGACATGGGATCTACCAGAGAAATTTTTAGAAAATGGTTTCCTTTTTCCTCTAAGGGAAGGGATAATGTGGATGTCGACACAATAACATGAGCTTTCCACCTTTGGAATATTTATTTTGGTTTGTTCCTTAAGACTCTCCATTGTGCACCTTTAGATGGCCAAACAGTTGCATCATTTTCA
Source organism: Taxus wallichiana var. yunnanensis (assembly GCA_018340775.1). Taxonomy (NCBI): domain Eukaryota; kingdom Viridiplantae; phylum Streptophyta; class Pinopsida; order Cupressales; family Taxaceae; genus Taxus; species Taxus wallichiana. The sequence continues at coordinate 737,321,393 of CM031235.1, read as the reverse complement.
CTAGTTTCCCCTTTCGTAGCATCATGTGGATGTGTATCAAGTTAGTGATATGAGAGTTGAAAATTTGCACGATCCATTGATATGCAAAGCTTTGTTTTAAATTTTCCAAATGCAGGGAAACCCACCAAATCTGGTAATGCTCATTCAATGTATTCCTACCCCTATGTTATTGTCTTTGTATTCTCAAGAGCCTCTAATGGGTTTATGTGAGATAAAATTTGTATGTTAAGTTTCTACAATAATAGATCTATGGCTTCAAAAACAAAACAAAAAGTGTTGAAATCCCCTAAATATGAGGTTGTTATTTGTCTTGTGATGTGGCACTTCCACTTCATGCCACATACTCTTATTGTGTTCTTGTTAGTACTAAAAAGAATGTGTGTGTGTATTTGTGTGTGTGTATACATGCATGCATACATACATACATACATCCATACATCCATCCATCCATACATCCATACATCCATACATACATACATGCATACATAAATTCATATACACACACACACATGTGTGTGTGTGTGCGCATGTTCACACATACACGCACACACACTCACACGCGCACGTGTGCACACACACACACACCGAGAATTTTCCCTTCTAACATCAAATATTTGATTTTGTAAATGTTGCTCCTGCATTTTATTTTTTTAATTACATTTGCGTCCAAAGTTATTGTTCCCCACTTTCCAACACATCTAGCCTATATTTTAGCAATAACACTTTAAGTTATCGAAATTTATCGATAATATATTATGTTTTTTTTGTCTGTAGTATTTTCTATTTTCATCGATTTCACTTTTTTTCCTATATGTTTTCAATGCTTATGTTTCTAAAACACATAATAATATAATTGATGTAATGTACAAATCCTTCTACAAAGTAACACTTTCCAGGGGTGGTGGGCAGAGGCACCTATTCTCGAGCTATGCGAGATACTTCTTCTCATAACCCTCCGATAATAATGAATTCTTAAGCATACAAAGGATTTCGGGCTAATATTGGATGTTTTTTATTGTTAAATTTCATCCATACAACAGAGTGCATATTAAAGTTGTGTGTGTGTGTGTAATTTTATTATAAGATGGTTAAGATGATAAAATGGTGATACTAATTAAATATTCTTTTTTGACTTTATGATTGCTTGATTTTTAATTCTTAGTTGTCACATACATTAATTTATTATCAATATAATTTTTTTGATTTAATGTATTTGTGTCTTCATCTTTTGTGTTTTTAAGATTTGTATTTTTTTGCAAAATTTTATAGGCTTTCCATTAAATTAAATTATTTTATTTTTAGACTTTTAAGATTGCTTACAAATAAGCTAGTTTGGCCTAGAAACAAGAAAATGAGTTTGCGTTAGGGAGCGTTTCCAAACAAAATTCTATTTTTAGTAAATTTTGAAATATTTTACTGTGAATAAAATTAAAATGATTGTGCTTGTGGACTTGAATATTGCTTTTTAATCTTTAAGTGTACATATGTCTAAATAGCATCACAACTATTGTGTATATCTTCACACATTAATGTATTCTCCTAAGGATTGTGTATTTCAAATACGATCAATGTTAGATAGAAGAATGATGTAAATATTTCTACTTAATCTTCTTGTTCTTTTGTCTTTAAGTGGTTTGCATTGGAATTCGTGGGTTTCGATCGTGCCATGTGGATGGAATAGGGAACAATTGGGACAAGATTCAGATGTCAATCTAGCGAGGCACTGCTTGATAAAAATATTTTCTAGGAGAAAGGTGAACAAATGTACAAATGAGGCATCATTAATAATATAATTTGAGGTGTAAATTCTCAAGCCTTTCACTATCAAAATTTTCACCGCTCAATGGCATATTCCTTGATAAGGTTCCTCTTCTTTCATCAATGGATTCATTGAAATTATTCCAGGAAGAGAATGGATTCAATAAAATGTTGTTTTCCCACATAACCAAATAATTTGACAACATCCGTGTTATATATTTTCTATACATTCTAGAGAGACAACATTTGTCAAAATAAATTGTTATGCGATTTGAGGTCTCACATGGAATTGAAAACTCCATATAATTTCAAGTCCTATATCAAAAATAACTCCATAATATTTTAGGTCACATATCTAAATCAAAATTGGTATCACAAACAGCCACATTAATAGTGACTCCAAATGTGTCATTTATTGCTAGAAGGAAGAATAATTATGTGTAGGACATGGACCATTGATATTAAGGGAAACAATATTTTCTATATGTCCTTCATTGTAGATGAAATCTACCCTTTTTCCATTTTCCATTTTCTCATGCAAGAAAATCCCTTGTTACAATTGCATCGTAAATGATAGTACTAAAAACAACGTTAAATCAAATAAAAATAAAAATAATTTTTCTAAATCCTCTTATCCTTCTATCTCTCGATGGTGGTTTAAGTTCATAGATAAAAATATCATTCATGAGGAAGATGAAAAAATGTGTGAGTTTGATCGAGGAATGAGAAAATAATAAGAGTGATGATAGGTTGTGTATTCAAGTAAATTTTCATTTTTCTATAAATTTTGAAACAATTTACATTGAATAAAATTAAAATGATTTTTTTAATGGAATTTTAAGATTTCATGTTTTTTTTTAATTATTGGCAAATAGTTTTTTGAAAGGGACTATACCCTTGAGAACAAAAGAAGGCCTGAGAGCTGGAATAAGAGTGAGAATCAGAGAGAATGGATCAAGATCCAAGTGTTACAATGAAGCTCGAAGTAGCCCAGAAACAGCTACTCAAACGAGACAAAACAACAAAATTACTGCAAAAAAGTAGTAAAGAGACCGCAAAAAAACAGCAAAAAAACAAACAGAAGCAGCAGAAGCAACCAATACTACTTCTTGGCAGCTTTTTCGATGCTGGTCTTGACTCTCTTCCAGGCGTGAAACATACCCAAAGTTGTCATGTGGGCAGCATCAGTTTTATCAAGCTCCTCAATGGTTCTTTTGCTTTCTTTTTCGTTGCCCCAAAGTGTAGCCGGGACACCGCTGAGGTTGGAAACACTTTTGGCATGACCCTCAATGAACTCCTCAATTTCCCTAAAGGCGGCAATGTTGTAATCATGTCTAGTTTTGGCCTTCCCTAAGCGGGAGTCTAAGGAGGTCAGCTTCTTATAGATGTCCTCAATCTGACTGCTATCAATGTTCCCCTCCCCCTCCATGCTTTTCTTGCCTTCTGTTGCTTGTGTTCTTGACCTCATCCTTCAACAGTTTCATCTCAGCCTCTAAGGCCTCCAACCTCTTTGAAGAGCTATCTAACTGCACTTCACGGGGGCCTTGCTGAATTTCGAAGGTCATGTGCAATCTCTAGTTCGAAAGGCTCCTTTCTACGAAAGAGCCTCAAGGTTGAGCTTCCTGGAGGCCCTGGTGACCGGTCTTTTAGAGGTAGAGGCGAGGTGGGTGGCGGGAGCAGCAGAGGGGAATGGATGGAGAAGCTTGAACAGCCGGGCCGGGGGTGGCGGCGGTGGTGGCAGTGGGCGGGGCGGAGAAAGCAGGGCGATAACAAAACAAAGCCCATCAAAGGGTAGCTAGGGCTAGGAGAGGAAGGAAGACCAGGGTATTTTAGAAGGCAACATTTATGAATCAACAAAATAAGTCCTTGATGCAAGGGAACCACCTGGGTGTGCTTCTGAAACTCCAAAATGGAGCGTTCAAGGGAGTTCAGTAGATAATGGGGAAAGCAAACCAATCGATTCCTACGGAAGTGGTTTAGAAAGATAAGATGTTTAGCAGGGACAGTGACAAACCTACCTTCCAAGGAGATGAATCGAATCATCATGCGAGTAACCTCATCATAGGGTGGAGGAATTGAGCTGACAAGCAGGCCCACTGTACCAAATGTGAGCTTCTCAGATCCCTCCACAAATCTTCTTTCTTCAGCATCTCTGTCAACCCTTTTGTTGAAGAAGCGGTATCCCTCCAAACAAAGACCGGTCGCTTCAGCAATAAGATCTTCATTGACCAATATCTTCTGTCCCCCGTAGTCAACAGTCCGCTCCTTCCATTCCTTAGCAAAACGCACAGAAATGCTTTGGTCATGTCCCTGCACCTTTTCCATGAAGTTGGTGAAGCCACCTTTGCTGAGAATGTTCCAAAGCTCGATATTTTCCTTCCAGTCGGGGTCCGCGCATGGCTCAATTTGGCAGGGAGGTCCTCCCATCTTCTCTGTGATAAGACTGATTACAACAATTTCCCAGATGCCTGTGTGCGTAGAGACCTGTCCGCTTCTTGCTATTGTAAGCCGCACAAAACTGGAAACTATAGCCGTTGCTCTTCCCACGAATGGCTGCGTGACTGCTGAACTGAGCCTGCGGGAAGTCGCGTGTGTGAGTAGCCCTCTCCCTGTCAACAATCACATTACAACTTCCATCGGTTTCCGAGGAGCTATGAATCTGGATTTTAACAGCTGTAGTACATCCCGCATGCGTGATTTTCAAATCAAAATAACTCCAATTGGAGTTCCCCAAATAATTCTTACTATCATGAATATTTGATATTATTTGCATCATCATATTCATTAAAGCAACACGTGTGAGAGTGTTATTGATGCTGATCTTCATCCAAAGATTATGACTCATCTCTAGGGATTGCTTGCATATAAAAGTCCGCATGAATGCTGTTGTGGAGCTGATTAGGGATGTTGTTATTATCCCAGACGGTGAAATTAACATTAATGCCATAATTGGCCAGCGCATCCACCAATTTATTGCCCTCTCTGTAAGTATGCATGATTCTGATGTTATTGAAAGTATGACTGATGCTTATGGACTCAGAGATAAAATCCTTAATACTCCAACTAGGAGATGAGGACTGATTAAGAAGTTTAATGATATTTAGGGAGTCCCCTTCAACAACTAGGTTCTGAATATTTTTAGCCTGGGCAACTCTCAAGCCCCAGAGAGTAGATAATGCTTCAGCAAAATGATTAGTTTGAACTCCCATTTTTCCAGCATATGCAGCAATCAGATTACCTTTATGATCCCGTATTGCTCCTCCTCCTGCCGCTGTCCCAGGGTTTCCCTTAGAGGCCCCATCAAAGTTCAACTTGTACCAATTAGAATCAGGAGGATGCCATTTGATCGAAGATCTATCAATACTATTCCCGGGATTGCTCCAATTTCCAATCTGCCAATTGGATAAGATGTACTCTTCATTCTCAGGATAACTCTTGTTCTTGGGAGGTTTAAATCTGGCAATATCCTCTTTGATACCATTAGAAATTTTGCCAATACTGAGTTTATAGTTTTGCTTCTTATTTCTGAAAATGATATCATTTCTATCCTTCCAAATCCTCCAGATTAAATGTGGGATAGCCAATTTCCAGATCCTTTTGATAACACAATGTCTGAAGGGTGGGTTCCATTGATTCCATAGCTGATTAAGATTCTTCGGCATCACCCAGAGAGCTTCAAATTTAGAAAGGACAAAGTTCCAAATTCTTTTGGCATAATCACAATGTATGAACAGGTGGCTGATATCCTCAGAGTCATTCTTACAAAGATGGCACCAATTAGGAATTATAAATCCTCTTCTCATCAAATTGTCAGTGGTAAGAATTCTACCTCTGATGGCCAGCCAAAGGAAAAAATTTATTTTGGGAGTTAATTCAGACATCCAAATCTTGTTCCAATTAAAATCAGATTGATTACTATGAAAGAGATTGATATAACCAGATTTGACTGAGTAGTTCCCATCATGGGAATTATTCCAAACCAACTCATCCTTGGATTCCAGCTGACTTAATGGAATAAGATCTAAATGATCTTGAAGGGAGGAAGTAATTTGTTTCAGATCAATTCGCTCCACAGTAAGTTTTTTCCAATTCTTGTTGGTGCCATTTCCTTCAATGTAATCTTTGATTTTAATACCATACTTGCTTATTAGACTGTCCTTAGCCATCCCAAATTTTAATATTTCATGTTAAATGTTAAGTGTAAATATGTTTAGAAAACCTCGTAACTCTCATTTATAAGTTCACAAGCAAATATATTCTCTTGAGGATTATGTTTTTTACATGATCTTCGAGTGATGATGGAGGTATTTGTGGTGTTTTGGGATTTCAATTTATCTAACCATCTCTCGTGGATTCACATGTTGGATCCCCCACTAGTCCACCTGTGTTGTTCAAATGGACGTATGAAAATAGGACTTTGTGTATTTTGCCATATGTTATCTTCTTGTATCACCAAAGAAACAGACAAAACAATCATGCCATCTAAATTATAAGTAGACAACGTTATTTTAAAAATGTCATGTGGTTTAAATCCCCACATCATAATGGCATGTAAATGTATTATTTTAAGGAATATGTGTTTACATATTATGGATTTGCATGTTGGATCCCCTATGAATCCACTAGTGGTGTTCAAATGGACAAATGGAATATCTTGTTCATATAAATATCTAACTACAAGTCCTTTATTGCCTCAACTACAACTCACTTTAGATATTGTTCTTCAACACTTCATATGTCAAGAACATCTCCCGCCTTTGAAATTGATCGCTTGAGGCATGATAGAATAGGGAATTCATTCCTATAAATGGAGCACTTTATTCTAGTCTAAATGAAAATAAATCGCGTTCTCTCTTTATAGAAATAAATAGTGTTGTTGTCTTCAAAATTTATGAAACCGCCATTCATGCATGTCCAAAAATCCCATAAGCCCAAATGAAAGTGATTAAAGGCCATTCACGAGAAAATTTATGAGAATTCTCTCGTATTTACTTTAATTGGAATTAAATATATAGGTATTGCAAAGTAACTATTGTAACAAATGATGTATAAATGATAAAATACAATAATGACACAAGAAATAAAACATGTACAATATGAAACCCTATGAAATAGGGAGAGATAAGGAGACTTAGCTGATTTACGCTTGATCTGGAAGCACTCTAGACTTGGAAAACTATTGAACATGAAGTGAACAGTGTCGTAAATGTTCATGATAAATGTTGGACTATAGGAATAAGGTCGAGACATGGGCACCCATGACAGGATAGGGGTGCCTAGGTGTTGAAGACCTCTTATAGGCATCGATGACTCGCAAAAAATGGTTAAAACTTGATTTTTACTATGTTGCACAAGTGTCACAAATATTCCCTATTAATCACATGTGTTTCGCTCTTTGATCATCAAGGGTACCTGTAACCTATAAAATAGATATCACCTACAAAACCCATAAACCACATCAAATCCAAAAAGAAAGATGCAAAACAGGATTCGAATCGACCTCGATGGTCACCCAAAGATTGAAATTACAGCCGAGCACTTTGCATTACATCTCGGACTGTATAGTTCTTGTGAGTGTGTGTAGAAATTGTGCCCTAGGATGCCCTTGTGCAAGTTGCACTTGATAGCGGGTTGTAGCTAAATGTAGCAATGTAGTAGAATGTGTGGATGGAATAATGAACTTCCCCTTCCTATGTTGTGTATGTAGATTTGATGCATCCCTTGTCCCTTGAATGAATGTTAGATGGATTCTTTAGAGTGCTTTAGGTGCCTTTTAGATGCAAGCTTAGGTGGTGATAGTAATGCTTAGTGTTTGGTCCTTTATTTTGAACACATAACTATGTATTTATATGATTCCCTTGTTTGAATTTCGTAATTGACAACTAGAAGGCCGATCCATAAGTGAAAAATATGCCCAAAAGATAAAAGAGGCCCAAAAGGAGTGAGTAAGATAGAAAAGGGTCAAGGGCACCCAAAGGGGACAGGAGCGCCTGGGTGTTGTTGTCCTGGTTGGGTACTAGTGTCTAAAGCCATAAAAGATAAATAAGTAAAATATTGACTGGGATGTTCGAGTGTGTAAGACCAAATAGAAAACAAGAAACACAAAAAAGAGGCCAAGGACAGTCATCAATTACTAGTTTTCTTGCTTAGGAATCATATGAATGCTAGCATGTGTTTAAGACCTAGAAATGTAACCAAGTGTGTGATTTTTGTCTACATTTCCCCCCACTTTATCTTGTTGAGTTAATCCTTAATAACATAAAGTAGATAAGAGATGCGTGCACTGATAGCCATCTAGAGCATGGAGCGAAGAACGTGCCGAGTGGACAAGTGAAGCATGGAATGATGAAAAAATGAAGCATGGAAACTAGGAAGAGAAAGTGACCCTAGGGGTGAGTGTATGCATTATACCATGTTGTACATGTTATTGTGCTTGTTATTGCTACTTCTTGTAAGGAAAGACCTGCAAAAAGAAGAGCAAGAATGTATTCAAAGTCCCATATATGATAAATCAAAGAAAATGTGCATAAGTATGTAAAAGTATGTAAAAGTGTGTAAAAGGAAAGTGTGCACTGATGTAGAAGAGTGTAAAAGGATAGAAAAGTGTCTTGATAATGTTGTGAAGATTGAATTTTTGGGCGTCTCATGCCAAGAGTGAGTTTTTTGGGAAATCTCATGCCAAGTACAAGTTTTTTGGGTGATCTCACGCCAAGTGCGAGTTTTTGGGCGATCTCACGCCAAAGAGCAAGTGTTGGGGAGAGATGTCTAGTGTTACTCTCCTTCCATGACTCTTCCCGATAAACACAACTACAGATGGTGTCTCACTATTTTTTTCTTATTGTCTCAATTTTTTCCAAATGTAATGTTTGCTTCAAGGTTTACTAATTAAACCTGAACATAGGACATAAATTGTATTCTTTTATTGGAGAAATGAGCCTGTAATTGAAAAAATGCTTTGAAGAATTATGTGAGCTGTGTTGAACTGATAAGTTGAATTTGTGTGCCCCTAGGACATTAGCGCGAGGACACAAGATCCTATGCGCTATTGTCTAAGTTTGGGAATTGGTGTATGTGTTGCTTGAGGACCTAAGTTATATTATGGTTCATTCTATGACTATGTTCATGTTCTATTCTTATGGTGTATTGTAATATATTGTAGCTACCGAGTTGTTGTATGGGGTGATTTGTTCACTGAACATATGCCCCCTCATTTGGGGGGTGCATGTGACATCGATAGGAGTGTGTGGCCCAAAATAAATTCCCGATATTGATTTGAATTTGATACTGCGGGGGTAGGGGGTGTGCATGGTAGAAACCAAGGCACATGAAAACAAAGTAGTAGATATATGTATTAGTAGAAAAAGGAGCAAGCATGTCATATAAAAATGATGTAACAAGAAATTGTGCATACAAGATAGAGACTATGAAAAGTGGGTTTCAAACATGAAACATCACTCACAATATCACAAGACAATCGGGGCCAAAGTAACCAAAAGCATACAAACAAGTGATAAAAAGACATAGGGCATAGCCCACAAACAATAGCATAAAATAGTAATCAATGGAAAACAAATTGTATCGAGATAACCATAGTGGCAAGAGTGGTCCTACAAGGAAATGTTGAACATGAAGCACCCGTTAGCATGTTATAGAGATAAAAGTATCTAAAATCATGTATGGATGGATCAATGTAAAATAGTGTGCTAGTAAGAATAATAAGTAGTATATGATGGAATGATAGAACCTATAATATGTGAGAAAGTAAATTCTCCTAGGAGCCTCATTGGGACTAGTAAGAGTGCGAGTGTCAAGCATCATTGCAGCACGTAAAGACTTATAAGAGATATGCATTCACTCTAAAATACTAAGTGAACGTGCATGTGTATATAGAAAATATATTGACATATTAAGTATCCGTCTAGCATAGAAAACAAAGTGTACAAGTAATTAGAATAAGCCATCGAGGGTAGATGCAACCAAGATATGTGAATGCAATGTATGAGTGTGATGGTATGGAATGCAATATGTGAAGATGGAAGGAGCAAGGTGTGCCCCCAACAAATGTGTATGAGATAAGGTTCATTTATAAATGCCCCCTCAGCAGTCAAGAATGAACCATAGAACAAGAGTGTGTCATCAGGAAATGGTTTGAAAATGTGCACTAGATTGAATATAACATGAAGCGTAGAGCGTGAAGAGTGAATGTATAAAGTATAGACAACTTATGACACTAAGAGGGGGAGAAAGCGTCCCTAGTGAGTAATGGATATCTATCTCGGGGATGGAAGAGAAAGCATGTTATGGTGGAAAATGTGGCAATATCTCGGGAGTATCGAGTATTAGTGTTATTAAGAGTATATTTTCCAAAGTAAATTGTAGTATTGAGATGTTTTCATGTGTTTTCAAGGCCAAAATTTAGTGATGAAACATTAAAAATATACCCTAGTGTCAAAAAAATTTATTATAAACCTTATTGAGCACTCCTCTAGATCAATTCCTCCTCGAGTCAGCCTATCCTAATCCTCCTATTTCTCATACGTTTTCTAATAATTTTTTCCATGTGTTTGAAATATTAAAACAAGTTCATGAAGTTCTTCCGAGACAATGCTTCTTAAGGTAGTTTCTTCATTAGACAAGTAGAAATAGCTATTTCTAGCCTTTCTAAGATAGACGTGCATCCTTAAAAGCATATTTGAAGGCCCAAATTAATCAGGAAGTGGTATTGAGGAGATAAGAACATTTTACAAGTTATTTAGGAAGATTTAGGGAATATTTGGAGGTTTAGGAACAAGTTCAGTGAAAGCATGTTTTTGATGGTGAAGGAGCTCGCAACTCAAAAAAGCATCTCTTCTTCAGAAGATTATTCTGGGAACTCTAAAATTATTTAGAGGCCAACCAAGATACCATTGGAAATCTAATTCAATACCCTGTATGATGGTATTTTCTTAATTTTCTCTAGACTAAAGTGCTTCCTTCCACAATCTATTTTTGGTAGGAACACCTTGCAATCCCAAGACAAAAAGGAAATTTTTTAGGGTGTTCTAGGATAAATTAGATCATCTCACCCATCCCATTATTCTCAAAAGGAATATTTCCTTCAAAATAATATAAATAAGTGCCAAACTATACCTTCGGGAGCTCGACAACTTCATCTTCAAACTCTCCCTCAAGGTACGCTCTCGCAGCATGATTAGTCAATGTTTTCAGTGACACATGTCACCATGAGGCTAAGGTGTAATTTTTTATCCCTCATGTCCCTTTTCTAAGGGGAAAATGGGGTCATAAAAATGTTCCCCACCCCCATTTTAGCTCCTAGACCCACTACATGACCTTGGGAAGCCTCTGTAAGCACTTTTTGCAAGTTTTCTAGCCCCCACCTCGTGCAACACATGTCTACCACTTGTCACCATGAGGCTGAGGTTTATTTTTGTGTCCCTTTAGTCTATTTTTCCAAGGGGACAAGAGGAACAAAAAAATTTCCCTTCCTCCCTTTCTCCCACATGGTTCATGACGTGATGAAACTCATCCCTCTGGGTCTTAAAAACAAGCCCTTCTCTCTCACCTGTTGACGAATACATGTCATCACGTGTCCTCATAGGGAGAGGGTGAATTTTTGTCCCTTTCATCCATTTTCCCAGGGAAAATTTGGACAAAAATATTTTCCCCTCCCACAAGAGGATGAAAAAATAAAATGGCGAAGTCCCAAACTCTCATGTGCTTCCTCCTTTCATCCCTCACTCCGTCAGTGCATTCACTCATGCTCACCATCACTCACCACTTAGAATTAAAACTCAAAAACATAAATTAATCTTCTTGTAATCCATTAAATCACTTTTAAATCTGAATCATAGCATTCAAACACAGAAAAACTCCTCACGTGCCCTAGATGTCGAAATCTTGTCTTGCTCATAACTCATGCTCCCGAACTCCGATTGTCATGATATTTGAACCGATGGATTTCTTGTGTGAATGCCTTAAAGAAGATTATTTTCATGCCCTCAGTCATTCCCTTATGTATTTTTTATATCCACAATAATTTTCCCATGAAAAATCACCTTTTCTTAGATATCTACAACAACGGAGAGCGATATCTCAAAATTGGAGTAGAGCCTTAAAATGAATTATGTGAACTTCTACAAGTGGTTGCATTCAAATCAAATGTTGGGAATACCACTTTATATTTTTAGTGAGTCTCAATGGGATAAATTACTAAAAATAGTAAGTTCAAGAAAAATGTGCATTCACACTCCTTATTTCATTCCCTCGTGATCGAGACACTCAAGATTGAAAAATATGGCAAAAGTTAGCTAAATGGGGCCATAATAGTGAACATTATAAAAATATAAAATGGGTTAAATGAGCTAAAAGTGGTCACATTTCATTCCTTCACTCTTCTTATGATGGTCTCTACACTCACGGGAGTTCCTCTCTATTTTCAAGTCAATTCCCACATTCCCCGATGCGGTGAGCAAAGAGTGTCAAAACGAGAAAATTGTCCAGTTTTGTACCGAAGGCCCTTTCAGTTCATTTCACATGGAATTCATGGTAAATTTGTGGATGAAATTTATTTTTGTCTCATTCTTCATTCCCCACTCTGAAATCAAAAGGATTTTGTCTCATGCTTCACTCATCGTCAAGTACTCCCACAAATTGGCAAAAATCAATGATCATGGCTAGCTGAACAAAGTACATTCAATTTCTCCCATGTGAATGGTTAATTATAAATATGTAATAGTTTCTCAAAGATCAGAAGGAGTTTCTCATGATGAGATTCATCTTTCTATATTATCAAGTGGTCTACTTCTCATTACTCATCACTCCTCTTTTCAATGTATCCAAGAAGTGTGGAGAAGTGCATCATTTCAAAGGATTTTCAAAAGAGGAAAGGTATTAAAAATGGTATTCGTCAAATCTCTTCATCGGTGCATTATCATGGAGGGTAATCAATGGTCATATTGTCATCTTCAAATGTCCTCGATGTGTCATAATCATCCATGGGGGTTCATTAGCTAGGCAATATCCTAGCACGTTGGTTCATATTGAGGTAATTAAAATTAATAAAATTAAATTCAATATACCGGTAGACATGAGGGGTGAAAGGGTTTAATTTATTAATGTTTTGAATCAAGTATTGGGGGTAGGTTAGAGAGGTAGGCTAAAGGAAATGGAGGTTTAATTTTAATATAAAACTAAAACATTTGAACCCTACTTTTTAAAAGTAAATACCTTAAAATTGCAAAAGGAGTGACGTCATAAATTAAATTATAATCTCTTTTTAATAAAGAAATATAGATTCTTAACCAAGCAATAATAAGATGGTAGAAAACTAGTATTGAGTATGCTTTTCAACACAAGTGATATTATTTCACCATCTTAATTATTTGAAGAACTATTGATAAATGATTAAAGCTTAACATATATAAGGTGATTTGTAATTGGTCTTCAATGGCTTCAAACTATCTTTCGAGAGGAAATGCATATTAAAAAATGAGTGAGAAATATAATATATATATTTTCTAATATATTAGGGTAGAAATAAAAAGGGGTAAATAAAATTGTAATTGAAAAATGGGTAAGGTGCATGAAAAAAATAGGGGGTATTTTCATTCTAATAATATAACATGAGGGGGTATTATCAATTGAATAATTGGAGGTAGAAACTAGAATTAAGGGTATTCTTTAATACCCTTCAAACACACATGTTATACCATACTTTTACTAAGTGAATCCCATGTGGAATCATCATAGTTTCATTATTCAAGCAAGTTGTTTCAAGTCATCATGTTTGGTCAAAAAGGAGTAACTGCTTTTCATGGTTTTTTCAAGTGTGTGAGGAGATCCTCCATCGTCTACAGTGGTCTAGTGATCAATTACTTCTCACTTCTTCACTCAACGTACCTAATGGGCTATAATTTTTATCGTTTAACAAGAGGTTTCTCATGATGAAAAAGACCTCAATGCTTCAAGTGTTCACCATTTAAGAGGAGGCTTCTTTCAGTATAGAGGGTCGATTCCTTCATTCGAATACATGATTGCATCAAGGAATTATATTGTTGGATCATCACAAGGAGTGGATTTTCTTCATCTTCTCCATCCTCTCTTTCTCCCTCTTCCTTCTCTCCCCTTTCTAATTCTTCATTGAGAGTAATCATTTTATTTTTTCCTATTCACTTAAGTGACATATTTTCAAATTTGTAAAATTATTTTCTCAAAATTATAAGATAAATACTTGAGTTGTCTCTTCTAATAGAAAATGAAAGGTCATAAGAGGAATATGAACATGAAAATTCATGAGGGGGAGATGAGAGGTCAATTCACATCACTATAAATTGGGATGGCTTCTCCATTCCAAAGGATCCTGAAAATGCTAGATTTTAATAGCATCTATGTTGTAGAAATTATGGATTGTTGTTGTTGAACTTTGTGTCATCAATGCACAAGAAATAAAAGGTACATTTATTTCATTTCCATTTTTCATGTGTTCTTCTATTTCATCTCTTTTATGCACTTTGTAAGCATAGTGATCAAGAAAGAGCTTTGTATATTTGATAAATGAGTCCAAGAACTTTGAGTATGGGTTTTCTCTTCTCACTATATAGCTTAAATGAGTCCAAGAACTTTGAGTATGGGTTTTCTCTTCTCACTATATAGTGATCAAGAAAGAGCTTTGTATATTTGATAAATGAGTCCAAGAACTTTGAGTATGGGTTTTCTCTTCTCACTATATTGAATGATGAACTAATCTGGTTATTGGGTATGAACTCTACAATTTTCCTACTCACAATGATAACCTTCCTTTCCTAATTTTTCTCCTTTACCCCTAATCATTGTAATTTCCTCCCTTGTACCGCATACAAGCACTTTACCACAGGTTCAATGGAGATTTCATGTGCAATCCCCAACCTATTTGGCCAACCTAAAGCATTTAGGTAGGAATAGATTAGTTTACATTCAATGATGGTAATTACACCATTTAATGCAAAGGGTCGTAGCCCCATGAGTGTTGGTAGAGGCGCCTAATTTTTCATATCGATAATTTTTCTCACCAATATTTTTTGGTAACTCTACTGGGGAGATATCTTCCCTTGTGCACCCAAAACATATCTCTACAAAATAAAATAAAAATTATATATTCAAAAATGAAAATCAAATTTCAAAGAAAAATTAATTTGTAAAGTTGACTCCATCAAGGAACGAATCCATGTCACGTTCATTTCTCGCATGAAAATAATGATAAATATTCAAGAGTGGGGTTTGGTACCAATGAGTGATAGTGAAGAAGAAGAAGGAGATGGTTTCAAGAAATGTAAATTATTGATCAACCATCATTCTGGACTAGTTCTTGCAAAGAGGAGAATTCGAGAACGACAAAAAGGTATCTTGCTTCAAATAAAAATTTGCAATTGGACAAGGGAAAGAAGGCTAGTAGCATGTCTCCAAAAATCAAGAAAATATTGTCTAGAATGAAGAAAATTTCTGCTTGTGAAGAACCTATCATCAAATCCTGGTGGTTTCATTCAAGCGGATTACGGCTAAAGGAAATAAAATGGGACTTACCGATGAGGAAAAAGGTAAGAACTTGATGAAAAATATTCAAAAGGAGGTACAATATGTTGTATGAATTCCACAAAGACAAAGAATATGTTGAAGATAATACTTTCAATCTCACACAGTTGAATGAGAAGCTCGAGCCATGTCTTTTATCTCTCTCCCTTGGGATGATTTCCTTGCATATGGAAATGAAGAAATGGCAGCCTTGAAAATTGAGTATGTGCAAAGAGTTATGAGCATTTTACAAGGAAATTTAGATCCCCAAATCTACCTCAAAATTTTGAACACTATTGAATCCATGCAAGAAAGATATGAAAAACTTGAAGCACTTCATGGAAAGGAGGAAGAAGAGGAGATTTTCCCTATGGAGGAAGATCCTGATGATTGTCTGCACTACAAGGTGTTCATACCTGGAAGATTCTTGGACACTTTTGAGGAATTTAATATCCTTGACCCTTCTCATAAGATTCACATCAAAAGTGCTTTAGAGGATGACAGAGAAGAAATGATAATGGAACCTCCATTCATCAACTCATTTTGGATTGAGGAGCAACTTGTCAAGGAAACAATGGATTCAAGAGAGGAAGATTCTTTTTGTATGAAAGATGATTCAATGCTTTCTAAAGACTCCACCAACAATGAAGAAGTACAAGAAGCATGTCTTGCATCCTAGACTCAAGATGATGAATTCAAGGTGATCATGGATAATTTTCCTTCCTATTTTGATTCTTCAAGTGATGATGAAATGTTGAATGATGAAATGGAGATAGTTGAAGAATCAAGTTCCCTTCTCAATACAACCATGGATGAACAAATGGAAGAGGCTAATTTATTTTTTGAAGCTAAGGAGAATGAGAAATTTGAGCATAACCTCTTTAAGGAGTTAACTCCACCATTCTCACCCAAGGAGCATAATGTTGATCATCACGGTGAGTATGAAATATTTCATTTTCCATATGAACAAGAAGATTCAATAATGAATGATCAAGATAGAGTTGAAAATTATTCCCATATTTCTACCCCAACATGGTTCTCTACTTCTCATCATGAGGATAATGAAATGGATCTTGAGCTCAAATGAGTGCCTTTCCCGCATAGCTTGGATATTTTCTCCTTGTCTGAGAATTTTAAAAATCAAGTATGCTCATTCATGCAAGAAGGTGAGCCTTGGGTGACAAGAAACATAGAGGAGGTGAATGAGGATGTTTCAAATGAATCCTCAGAATGTGTGGATCATATTTTCGACATCTCCTTTAAGCTCAATGTGATGACCTTTCTCAGTAAAGGTGAGAAAGAATATATGGAAAACTTAGAAGAGTTATTTGTGCAAGACATCCTTAAGGCTACGAAAGCAATGAAGACCCTCGACTTAGTCTTGAGATCTGACTGTGCCATGGAAATGCAATATAGGTATGATGAATGGTTTTTTTCTTCTTCCCATGCACCAATGTCAGATGATGATACGAACCAAATTTAGATATGTTGTATGTCTTCCTCGATACATGCATGGATGAGAGAAAATGTAAGGGATTCTTACTCTTTCTTGTTTTGTGAAGAAGTTAAAATTTAAAAAGAGTGAGATTATTGAATCCCCAATGAATATTCTCATTTTGAAGACAATACCTTCACCATGAAGGATGACAGTAGGGAAAATTTTGAGCTGATTTGTGTTGAAGACAATGGTTCGAGACAAGGTGAAAAGTTACAGGAGTTTTGTGAGTGTATTCAAGACTAACTTGTTCTCACCAGCATTAAATTTCCTACCAATTCAAAATAAGAGTCTTCAATGAAATATTCACTCAAGGGTGAAGAATGCTTCCATGACCAAATCAAAGATTGAATTTTTGAAAATAATACCAAGATGGAATTTGAATGGATATGTACAGATGACAATTGTTCCAGACAACAAAGTGAGAATGAGCATGATTCTTGTGAAAGGATTCAAATTCAGATTTCACTCACCATTTCCCAATATCTGATTTTCCTTGAACATGTTTCAATGCTGTAATACTTTCTCAAGAATGATGAATACCTTTGTCCTAATGATGTGGACTCTTATTTTGAAAACAAGTGCTTAGAGAAACAAAGTGAGATGTTCAGAGAAATTGTTGAATGGTGAGGAAATCAGTTTTTCTCACTTCTTCTAAGTGCCTTGTTGATTTAGGAGATTTTTCCATGTTTCAATTCAAAAATGAAGTATATTTCCATGAAAAGGTCCATATTTCCACGATTAAGAACATGAAGGAATGGTTCTCATGATCACGGGACATCAAGTGGAAGCCGCGAGACGTGATAGTTTCAAGAAGGTAACAAAGTATTCATTGGATGTAAGAATGTTTTTAGTGCTATATGAGTATGAAGATGGATTATTGGCATCTCTTCTTCTTCTCAAACCATGAAAATCCATCACAGGAACATGGTATGAACATATAGTGACTTTTATGCTTCAGAATACATATTTTAGTCTGTTGTTCCATGATGGTATTTACTTTTCCCAACCCATTGCAAGGTATGTGTATATTATTTTCATGCCTTTGTAAATATCCCTCTCCTATAATATAATTTCCCTTTTAATTGTGTGATGTTTTACGCTTTTGGTGTATTTCCATTTCGCGTGTTTTTTTGTGTGTGTGTTTGGAAGAAATCGCTCCATAAGCCCAATGGATAAAGCATCGGTCCACGAAGTGTCTTGAGATTTTGGGGTTCCTACATGTTGTTTCCTCACGCACTGACCCACAACATGTCCCCAAGCTAGGCTAGTTGTTGTCGTGTGCTTTTACAAGGAAAAACTCAAGCGATGAAATATGACAACTATACCCTAATGTCAAAATTTTTACTTGTAAACCCTCCCGAGCACTCCTTCGGATCAGTTCCCCCTCTATGTCATGCCTATCCCAATCCATCAAGTTCTCATACGTGTTGTAATAATTTTTCCATGTGTTTTAAATATGAAGACAAGTTCATGAAGTTCTTTTGAGACAATGCTTCTCAAGGCAGTTTCTTCATTAGACTTAGAAATGGTTATTTCTAGCCTTTCTAAGACATGTGTGCATCCTCCAAAGTATATTTGAAGACCCAAATTCATCAGGAAGTGGTATTAAGGAGATAATAACATTTTTAAGTGATTTAGGAATATTTAGGGAATATTTAGAGGCTTAGGAACAAGTTCAATGAAAGCGGGTTTTTGAAGGTGGATGAGCTCGCAATTCAAAAAAGAACTTGAGATTCGGAAGATGATTAGGGAGCTTTCGGAATGAGTTGAAGGAAAAATAAAATACCATTGGAAATATAATTCCATTACATACATGATGGTATTTTTATATTTTTCATAAGACTAAAGTGCTTCATTCAACAATCTATTTTTGCAAGGCACACCTTGTGTTCCCAAGAAAAAAGGATATTTTTTAGGATTTTTTAGGCATAATTAGGTCTTGGGACCCATAATATTCTTATAAAAAAAAATTTGAGACAAAATCATATCAAGAAGTGCAAAAAAAATGCCTCACGGGAGCTCCAACAACCTCATCTTTAAGCTCTCCCTTAAGGTACACTCTCTCTTGAGTTAGTCAATTTTTATAGTGCCACATGTCAACATGAGGCTAAGGTGCACATTTTTGTCCCTCTTATCCCTTTTCTAAGGGGAAAATGGGGACAAATAAATTCTCCCTACCCCCATTTGAGCTCTTGGACCCACCACATGACCTTAGGAAGCCTCTATAAGCACTTTTCGCAAGTTTTCTAGCCCCCGCCTTGTGCAACGCATGCCCACCACTTGTCACCATGAGGCTGAGGTGCATTTTTGTGTCCCTTTCATCCCATTTCCAAGGGGACAAGGGGGAAAAATTTTCCCTCTCCCCTTTCTCCCATATGGTTCCTCACATGACCGAAACTCAGCCCTCGTGTGCTAAAAACACGCCCTTCTCTCTTGCCCACTTACAAATGCATGTCTGCCACTTTTCCTCATAGGGATAGGGTGACTTTTTTTGTCCCTTTTCCAAGGTTAAAATGGGGAAAAAAAAATATGCCCCCTCCCCAAGATGACGAAAAACCCAAAAAAATGGCTAAGTCCCAAACTCTCATGTGCTTCCTCCTTCCATCCCTCACTCTGTCAATGCATTCACTCATGCTCACCATCACTCACCACTTAGAATCACAACTAAAAACATAAATTAATCTCCTTGGAATCCATTAAATAAATTTTAAAGCTGGTTCATAGCATTCAAACACAGAAAAACTCCTCTCGTGCCCTAGATGTTGAAATCTTGTCTTGTTCATAACTCATGCTCCCGAACTCTAATTGTCATGAGATCTGAATTGATGGATTCCTTGTGTGAACGCCTTAAAGAAGAGTATTTTCATGCCCTCATTCATTCCCTTATTTATATTTTATATCCACATGAATTTACAATAAAAATTTACTTTTTCTTCGATATATAGCAATCGACAAGTGAAATCTCTCGAAAATTGGAGCAGAGCCTTGAAATGAATTATGTGCACTTCTACAAGTGGTTTCATTCAAATCCAACATCTCGAATACCAATTTAAATTTTTAGTAATTATTTATGGGATCACCTACTAAAAATAGTAAGTTCGAGAAAAAAATCATTCACTCTCTTTATTTCATTCCTCATGATCGAGACACTCGAGATTGAAAAATATGACAAAATTTGGCTAAATGGGGCCATAATAGTGAATATTATAAAAATATCAAAGGGGTGAAATGAGCTAAAAGTGGTCAAATTTCAATCCTTCACTCATCCTACGATGTTCTTGTCACTCATGGGAGATCCTCTCTCTATTTGCAATTGAATTCCCGTATTCCTCGATGCCGTGAGCAAAGAGTGTCAAAACGATAAAATTGCCAATTTTGTAAAAGTGCATCATTTCAAAGGATTTTCAAAAGAGGGAAGGTCTTCAAAATGGTATTCATTAGAGCTCTTTGTAAATGCATTATTTTGGAGGGTCGTCAATGGTCTGATTTTCATCTTCAAACTTCCTTGAAGTGGAAGAATCATCATGGTTTTATTATAGAAGAAAGTTGTTTCAAGTCATCATGTTTGGTCAAAAAGGAGTGGAAGTTTTTCATGTTTTTTTCAAGTGTGTGAGGACATCCTTCATCATCTACATTGGTCTAGTGATCAAGTTCTTCTCACTTCTTCACTCAACATACCTGATGGGCTATAATTTTTTTATCATTCAAAAGGAGGTTTCTCATGATGCGAAAGAGTTCAAGGGTGCAAGTTTTCAGCATTTAGGAGGAGGCTTATTTAAATATAGAGGGCCAGAATCCTTCATTCGAGTTCATGATTACATCAAGGCATTCTATTAGATCATCACAAGGAGTGTATTTTCTTCATCCTGTCCCTCCTTCTCTCCTCTTTCTAATTCTTTGTTGATTCGCAATCATTGTATTTGGTCCTATTCACTTAAGTGACATATTTTCAAAATTGTAAAAGTATTTTCTTGAGATTATAAGAGAAATACTATATTTGTATCTTCTAATGGAAAATGAAATGGCACAAGAGGAATATGAACATGAAGAATCATATGGGGAGATGATATTTCAATCACATTACTATAAATTGGGATGGATTCTCCATTCCAAAGGATCCTAAAAATGTTTGATTTTGATAACATTTATGTTGTAGAAATTGTGGATTACTATTTTTGAATTTTGTGTCATCGATGTATAAGAAATTAAATCTACATTTATTCCATTTCCTTTTCTGTGTTCATCTATTTTCTCTCTTTTATGCACTTTGTAAGCATATTGATAAAGAAAGAGCTTTGTATCTTTGATAAATGAATATAAGAACTTTTATCTGGGTTTGTTCTTCTCACGAGATAGCTTCATTGTTGCTTTCTTCTATATTGAATGATGAAATACTCTAGTTATTGGGTTTGAAATATGTAATTGGCCTACTCACAACAATAACCTTCATTTCCTAATCTCTCCTTCACCCAGCATCGTTGTAATTTCCTCCCTTGTACCCCATACAAGGACTTTGCCACAAGTTCAGTGGAGTGTTCTTATGTGATCCCCAACCTATTTTTCCAAACCACAACATTTAGGTAAGAATAGATTGGTTTGCATTCACTAATGGGAGTTGCACCATTCAATGCAAAGGAGTGTAACCCGTGAATGTTGGTAGAGACACCTAATTTTTCATATCAACAAATTTTCTCACCAATATGAGAGCAGATGAAATTACTTTTTATGATGGCAAGTATGTGAAATAGTGTAAACCTCGGAAGGAGATGTGGTAGGAATAATAGGAGAAAGCTTAGGGAGATATTTGATGCCAACATCTTTGAATCCTTTTGCATATTTTCCTAATCCAGGCCAAAGAAAACTATTACGAAACCAATACCGATATCCAAGACCGTACTATTTGAAATTGGGAGAATGAGTGGACAAAGTGGGGGATTCAGGTGAATGATCGATAGTGTTGCAATAGGAAAATGGAGAGGGATATGCTAAGGCTTCATAGATCACATCCTAGTATAATAATTTAATACACATATGAAGGGTTAAAGGGTTTGCATGCATTGTCTAGATCTAAGGTCTTTCAAAAAGAAGATTATAACTTAGATTGTTAGGCATTACATGGAATGGGGTGGAAAAATTACATGGCCCAATAGTAATGGGAAGCATGATTGTACCTAATACTTTTTTAGGAATATTTTCAAATCCACGTATGCAAATAGATGAGGGTGTTAAAGATGTTGTGGAAAAGCCAAGCTGCTGAAGAAATGGTAGACTACAAATGTTAAGGCTAGAGCCATTATCAACTAAAGCTCATTTAACCCCTATATTATTAATTTAAACTTTGATATAAAAAGGGGAGGATCATTATTTAAGACAAAGTGTGGGATGCAATTTCAACAGATGTAAAAGTAATATGTTCTTCATTAAAAGAGAGTGATGTAGTGAGTCTATGGTAAACATATTCAGGAGAGGTGTTAGGATGAAGGTAAGTATTAGACAAAAAGAGTGAATTTTATTTGCGCATTCAAGATTGGCCTGCAAGAAGGCATGGAGGGAGATACTCATCGTGGAAGAAGCGAAGTGTATTAAAGCTAGAGAATAAGGAAATATCCAAGAGTGTTTGAATGTGGGTTCATCAAATGACTTAATTTAATTAGAATAAAATCTATAGGTATTGTAAGGTAACTATTGTAACAAATGATGTATAAATGATAAAATACAAGTAATGACACAGAAAAAAGCATGTATAATATAAACCATAAACAAGAGGGAGAGATAAGGATACTTAGCTTATTTACGCTTGATCTGAAATCACTTTGGACTGGGAAAACTATTGACCAAGAAGTGAACAATGTCATAAATACTCAAGATAACTTATGGACTATAGGAATAAGGCCGGACACGGGTGCCCACGACAGGATAGGGGTGCATGGGTGCGACGGCCTCTTCTCGGGCATCGGTGATTGTGAAAATGGTCAAAACCTAATCTTTACTGTATCACACAAGTGTCACAAATATTCCCTATTGATTGCATGTGTGTCACTAGTTGATCACCAAGGGTACATGTAACCTGAAAAATAGATATGACCTACAAAATCCCACAAACCACATCAAATCCAAAAATAAATATGCATAATGGGGAGTCATACTAACCTCGGTAGTCACCTCAAGAGTGAACATACAACTGAGTGTCGCACTATATCTCAGACTCCATGTAGTTCTAGTGGGTGTGTGTATAAATTGTGCCTTAGGATGCCCTTGTGCAAGTTGCACTTGATAGCGGGTTGTAGCTAAATACGCAATGTAGTAGAATATGTGGATGGAATAATGAACTTCCCCTTCCTATGTTGTGTATGTAGATTTGATGCAACCCTTATCCCTTGAATGAATGTTGGATGCTTTAGAGTGCTTTAGGTGCCTTTTGGATGCAAGCTTAGGTGGTGATAGTAATGCTTAGTGTTTGGTCCTTTATTTTGAATACATAATTATGTATTTATATGATTCCCTTATTTTAATTTTGTAATTGACAACTGGAAGGCTGACCCATAAGTTAAAAAGATGCCCAAAAGATAAAAGAGACCCAAAAGGAGCGAGTAAGATAAAAAAGGGTCGGGGGTGCCAGAGGGGACATGAGCACCTAGGCACCGATATCTTGGCTAGGTGCTGTGTGTCTAAAGCCATAAAAGATAAATAAGTAAAAATACCAACTTGGTTATGGGGTGTGTAAGACCAAATATAAAACAAGAAACACAGAAAAGAGGCCAAGGACAATCGTTAATTACTAGTTTTCTTGCTTATGAATCATATGAATGCTAGTATGTGTTTAAGACCTAAAAATGTACCCAAGTGCGGTATTTTGTGTCTACACTCTCAAAAAATGTGTTAAATCTTATCATTAATGCTTTGACCTTCATTGGCCCCTTTTACTTTCCCTTTTGTATCTTGTCCTATGAAAGGGTTTCCTCATCATAAACCAACCCCCTTTAATAACATCTCAAGTATTCTCAATGGTGACTAGGGCTATTTGCCTCTTCTTACTGATATAACAAGGTGACATTGGATGTCAATTCCTCTCAACATGTCCCTATGTCTAAAGTATTGCATGAAACGTGCAAGTTAGTTCCCCTAAAATTTCCATGTTATCTTTCTATCTATAAAACACAAGGGTTGTCATTGTAAATGCCAACTATTGACATTGGGAGTATTGATTGATATGGGATTGCTTTCTTAGATATCTCCATAGTACATTAGCTCAAAAATATGTGCACCACACTCCTTCTCTCCTTTAAAGAATTGACAAAATGGCATATAGTTCATATGTATATTATCGAAGAAAAATACTCTCGCATATGTTCCCCCAACATTTTTCCCACCTTTGGACTTCTCCTCCCTAGATCCCCTTCTCCACCACCCCTCTTCCTCGTGTAAGTTTTCACTCTTTCAATTTTATCTTCTTCAACAGATCCCTTTTAGCATCTCCACTACACCACTTGTCTGTGATTTATAGTGTAATAAGGCCATGAAATGGAAAATCTTACTAAATTTTTGCATAGTAACCAATGAGAACAAAGTAAAATAAAATTACTCATTGTGATGGTTTACCTATTGTACAAACAATTCATAAAAACATACAAAACATTACATGGAATAATTATACATGAGAAATATGGAAAGTTGTTATTTGTTAAATGTGGGTTGACATGAAATGGGATTGAAAGTATGATGTATATATTTTCAAAAGAAATATTTTTACTTAGAAACAATATAAAGTAATGTAAACTTATTTTTGTAAAAATAAACCAAACATAGAGTAAGGATTCAATTTTACGAAGTACAAATAAAGGGTAATAAAAGCTTATGTGAAGGATTGGAATTTGTTAAATGCCCTCTAGTTTATTTACCTATAAAATCTTCTTGAAATTATTGCATTTATATATATTATATAGGTAGCATGTGTGTCATCCATGAGACCAAGGGTGAGGCCCAATTTGTGAGGTTTTAGTGTGAAATCCAAAAAAGTAATTGATATTCTATTATGGTTGTTTTGAACAATTCTATGTTCAATGTTGTATTTTCCATTTCTCTTTACATTCTCTCATATCACATAATATTAGTGTAGTGGACTATATTTTTTTAATATTTCCTTTTTGAATTGAACCAATAATGAGGTTGATGTAATGGGTAGATAAGCCCAATCAGATTTGGACAAGTCTTATAGACTCCAAATTATACATAAATTTTCATATATTATGGAAACAATTCTCAAAAATCAATCTTATTTTTAAAAAGACTTGAATAAAAACCTATGGACATATTTGCACAAAAGATATCAAATGGATAATGTAAGTATTATAATAGATTTAAGTCTACTAGTTTGCATATCCTTGGATATAAAACAAGTAGATGAACAAATAATAAAGAGGAATGATTAGAGAGGATAATTTTCTACTTTAAACCCCGATACAATCATTTTGGAGGGTCATTACAAATTAGGAAGGGGACTAATCAAATTGAACATTTTGTTGACACAAGAGGAGACAACCTTGAACATTATAAACAAGATCTTCCTATAAATAATCTTTGAGAAAATTCTCACTTTGGTATATGGAAAACCATCTCTTTTGTGGGTTAGAGATCATTAAGATCACTTATATGGAGTAGAGATAAAACACATTCTAATTTGAAATTAAGATTGGCATTGAGGTGTAGATGAGTATCTCTACCATGCTCCAATATTGATAACAAAAGTATCACAGATGAGTTAAATAAGAATCCATTCTTCATCCTCCGAATGTGCAATCCCACTACATCATCATTATGTAGCAATATGGTGAATTACAATGCATCTAACTAAGAAAATATACCTAATACCAATTCATCTCCATCCTCTGTAACCATTATCCCTCTTCAAAAATAAAAGTGTTATACTTGTTACCCAAATTTCATGTTATCATAGTAAACATATTATATGATAGCTTTTGAGTTTCTATGCAAAACCCATTCACTAATACCCATGCAAACAAAAATGTATTTATTAAGGGAATTTTAGTCCCAATTTCAAAAATGGGTCTATTCAAACAAAAAGTGATTAATTTTTATCAAAACCTTCTCCCAATTCCTAAACCTATTAATTATGACTATGAAAGTGGAGAATTACAACATACCTACAATGTGCATGATTTTTTGGGAAAAATTCATGTGTCTTAAAGCATCTTCATTAAGACTAGTAAAAAATACATCTTGCCAATCTAGCTTTTGATAATATGAAATTAGTAAGCCTTCACCATAGCCTCCATCCTCTTGCATCACATACTTAAATTCTTTGTAGAAATAACAAATAAACTCGTTATATGAAAAGGTGAGCCCAATCCAACCACAATAAACACATGAGATCTAAGCAAAAATAGTGGTCCAAAATATAGAGAGCATTTAGTAGGTCAACAAATCTTGTCTAAGCTACCTTAAAGCTAATATAAAGACAAGTTGAAATCTATCTAACATTAATGATAATTCCATTTGATTGATACTCTCTCTTGACAGATAATGTAATGCAAGTGTAAGCAATGAAATTCAAGTAAAAAAAGATAAACAATAAAAACTGCAAACCTCCCTATAAGTCTTTCTTTGCAAACCTCAATGAAGATTATAGAAGCACTTGGACTTGTATAATATTTGGATTTGTTGGATTATGGGTGCTCTTGATTATTCTCCAAATGTAGGATGTAAATTCTACGAGCTCATAAAACATAAGGATGCGGGTGGAAAATTTGGCAGAAGTTGGTTGTAATTTGCATAAGCTTCCAAGGATGGATTTACAAAGGAATGGCCTACATTTTATAGTTGAGGGTGAGGCCATGAGAAGTGGATCATAGTTTGAATGAGCTCCAGGATCTTAATTACAATTTCTGAAATAGTAAGAGGATTTGGTCTGTGTAGTTGCAGACTTTGCAGGGGCAATGATGATCTTGATTTTGTGCAGGAAGATGGTTGTACGTGCAACTTTGCTGCCCCCACCATTATAGGGTTCTAGAAGTGGAGTGGAGTGGAGTGTGAGTAGATAAATAGGATTAATTAAATAACTAATTTAATTAGTTATAATTTATGAGGAGATAATTAACCATTTAATTAAATAAATGTTTAATTAAATTAGCTAAAGGGTGTTAAGAATTAATTTAATTAATTCTAAAGGGTAATGATTTAAATAATGGAATTAATTTAATTAATTCTAAAGGGATATATTCTAGTAGGATAGAATTAATTTAATTAATTCTAAGTGGATGGAAATAGGCTAGAAATATGTATGTATTTTTAGGGTGTCTACATTTTCCCCTCTTTAAAGTGTTATTATGAAGTAATAGAATTTTAAAGATAGTAGATGCATGCTGAAACTTAGCAATCGGAAGATAGTGAAGAATTTGAATGCGTCGGTGAGTAGAATACTAAGGGAATGCCCCCTCAAGTGGGTGGGTAACACGACAAAGCGATGGAAAACCACTTGATAGGAAGAAGCTAAGAAATTTGAATAAGGATGAAAGGGAATGTGCTCATAGCATGAGCGTTATTTGGAGAGTGTAATTTAGAGCAACCTTATTTTAATGTTACACAATAGATTTTTCGCTATGCTTATGAAGGAATCAAGATATTTAACCCATTATGTGCGTAAAACAAACACACAAACAACAAAGAAAATAGAAAAATGCAAACAAACCCAATATACACCGTAAAAGTATTTACCATGACTATAAGGAAGCCAATATGAAAATGAAATACATGTAACTAGTCCAAAAAGTAAGATCAATAATGTAACACAACTTTAAAAAGAATACAATTAGCTATGCCCCTAATACGTGCCACAATGATGATTAAGCAGATGCAAATTCCCCCAAGCACTAAAATTATGAAATGTATGAGGATAGGATCAGAATGAAGAGTAGAGTGGTCTTAGATACTCCTAAAAATGATCTTCTTAAATATGCATTAAAGATTGATTTGAAATTGAAATTTCCCCAAGTGAAGTTATATCACAAAGTAGAAGCAATGGAGTTGGATTTGTCCCAAGCGGAGTTATTAACATGCAAAGGGAAGAATGTAGCATGATAGTCGTAAGATTGGAACAATCACTAGGGTAGTAGATAAAAGTTTGATTTTATCGGGATTGCACGTTGAGTTGTTGAAGTTTTGAAAATTTTGTAATTTTTTCAAATTTTTGGCAAATATTTGAATTTTTGGATTTTTGATAATTTGTAAAAAATTTGAATTTATTGGAATATATGATTTTTTTGGAAAATGTTAAATCCAAATAGGGAGCGGTGTGTTTGGTACACTAGATTTTCCCCAATGAAGCATTGGTATGCCTCGGTGAGCGAGAATAATGAAGGAAAAATGCCCCATGCAAGCATGGGAACATTGCAATAGAATGCTAGACAAGAGCGTGGGAGAAGATTAAATATACCGCAAATAGACCATCGGAGTAACAATGAAGAAAAATTAGTGTTCTCGATCATGAGGGCCAAGAAAATAAAAGAATTAGGGTTTTGGAGGGTTTTATTAGAAGGTTGGAAGTGTTAATAATCATCGTAACCCATTTGTGCTTATAGATCATTTTTGCCCTCTCAGTAAGATTTGAACTCTAAAAATTTAGAGAGATGGCTCACCGATCACAGAGCAAACATCGTGCGAGATCGCGTTTGAGATTTTGGGTGGACGGCGAGACAAGGGTCCGTCGGTGAGTGTCTAAAAAATAATAATTTTGAAGCACTTAATGTTAGTTTTTAGTAATAGAAGTTTAATTTTTAACACTAGCACATACACTTCAGTGTGATAGGCTACTAAGCGTAGCTCAAGGAATGCGCTAGCGTTCAAGTGTACAAATTTGTGTGTCATTGAGAGCATGAGCATGAACATAGGAATGCACTAGCATATTACACACACTAGCAAATTAGTGAGAGCATGAGTGTTAAAGTGAGTGTGCTAGTGTTTAATTGGATGCGTTAACGTGAATGCACTAGCGTAGACGTGCATGCACTAGTGTGCATGTAAATTCGCTAGAGTATAAAATGGTGTGCTAGCGTAGCATAGGGTGATCTAGCATTAAAAATTGGTTTTAGAGGAAAATTAAAAGGTTAGAAGAGAATAAGATTGATGTTAATTTTTTTTTTTTGAATGGTTTGTAGGAGAGACCACTAGCTTTGGATGTGCGGGAGTGTCATTGGCGGTTGTGGTCATTTAAGAGGAGATTTACCTAGAGTCAACAATGATAGTTGATTGGGTTATTAGAGGTGATGGGGCTAACATACATTGAACAATTTCTACACATCATCTTGGATCATTTTTTATTGACAATGTTGGCCAAGAGATTATATATTAAGAGTCGAAATTTAGATTCTTTGTTGGAGAGATATGATTACATTAAAGAATGTGTATTGGACCTGCGAGTACCGATATAGGGTAGTCTAGTGGATTTTTATGGATATGTCACGTGAATTTTAGGCCATGTATGGGACCTATTTGAGTAGAGGACATACCTAGAGAGGGGATAAGGGTATACTAATATGAGTGTATGGATGACAACACGGTAGCTCGACTACCAATATACTTGATGGCTCTTATCAACAGCTATTTATTTCCTAATAAGACCGGGACCCACTTTTAGTTAGGGTTAATAGGTGTGGCATGATTGGTGGAGGATGAGGTCTTTACAGGGCAGTGCATCTTTATGCACTTGTATAGATACTTGCATTTGATTACATATAGAGGCATGCGCAATTTGAGTCTAGCCATTGTGCTACAACTATGGGCATGGGACCATATTACAATTAAGAAACCAGTTGGAATTTTTTAGAATAGATAGCCTAATGATCCCTTATCCTTAAGATGGGAGACAGTCGGTGCGGGTCGAGAGGGTTACATGGGAGACATGGAATTCTATCGGTGATCTTATGACGACTTATAGCTCCGTATGGTGACTTGGAGACCATATATATTATATCTGTGGAGGACAGATGGCATTGAGTTGTGCATTGCGAAAGGTATAGCATTTTATCATTGGAATATGTAGACATATTGTGGAGATGTACAAAGTGGAAAAGGTTTAGAGGCATCCCGAGGTTAGACATGATATTCCAAGTCCCGATCGATGGTACACATGAGTAGCACAAGAGACGATGGACTTAGTAGATTAGCTAGAGTACGATCTTCTAGACAAATCTTATTTGGTGTCATGTCATAAGAGTGTGTAGACACCTAAAATTAGCACCGCTAATCCCCATGTCCATGTCTGCTAGCACCCCTTCATTATCACATCACTATCATATTATACATTAAATCCTTATCCTAAGTCTTATTTCTCCCCATTATATTTACTCCCCGTAAATATCATTCTACAACTATAAAATCTTATTTTATCCTCTCCTAAACCACTTGAACCACTTAGAAACCAAAATCAAATAATAAAAATAAAATCAACATCTTCTCAACCATTTATCAACATTCCCTACCCGTATAACCTCTTTCTAACATATTTCCTTCGTCAAACAAACAAAAATCTTGATTTAGGAAACGGTTTCAACCTTTTCCCCATGCAAAACCCAGATCGTCGGTGATTCTCCCAATCGTCAATGATTATCTCTCTGGTCGGTGGCAACCTTATATAAGAAATTCACGAGCCTTCATTTGAAGCCGATGATGGCTTGTAAACTTAGCCAAGAACTTCCTCGGTCTCGTCTTGTTAATTGGATGCCACTTAAGGCCTTCACATTCTAATCTTATTACATCATAGCCTTCTTACAAATTCAGATTCATCACAGTAACATTCCAAGACACTAATCATCTCTTCTTCATTATTTAGAGGTCACTAAAACATCCATGCAAAGTAACTCAACAATCTTGTGGCATCTACAATCTGCTTCTTTTGAGTAATATCATCCCCTCAACTTTATTCATCAATTAGTACAAGGTAAGTACCTTCCCTTTTGCATTAATATCATCTCTTTTATTCATCATTTACAAGCTTCTATCCATTTTATCTCATTTATTATCAACCTCCACACTTCCACAACAATTGTTGGTGATTCTCCTAATCACCAACAGATGGCCCCAATTGTCGGCGATCAGCCTTACTCTCGCTAACGATCCATGTTTGTTAGATCATTTAAGCTCAAATCTCATCCTTCAAACATCCACATCTCATCACCTAGTAATACTTTTCCTTTGCAAGTGCCTATCAAACCCTATTAAGCTCCTTTGAGCCATCTATAACACTCTATCAGTTATCTAAATCAAATCTATCATCTTGTTCACCTTTTTGAGTACACATCTATCTACATCCTTGCTCCTTTGAGCCATATTGTGATTCCTAGACTCCCTTTGGATCAGGTATCACCATCAAACCATCATATAGCCGTGGACCATGTCAATCCCTTTTCCTTTGCATTGTTGGTTATATCATTTGTTTTATCATTATCAAAATAATTTCTTGAATGTGGATTGACATCCTTGCAAGGAAGTCCATTGACTTATGGGGCTAGCCTTTTCCGGAAAGCCACCATATATCTATCTAATCCTATATTTTAATGAGTGTTTGTGTATTTCAGGTAACTTATCATTGGAAAGAAGAATTTGTGCACTCACTTAGATCTATCAACATCAATCATCTGTCAAGATCAACATCAACTATCTCGCAGGTATTGGTAAACCCCATCGTCTTATGAGGTCAATTTTGTTTTTGTTATTTCACTTCCTTAAGTTAAAGTTAGAAAGTAAAAAACTCTCTGAACATTCTAGCATGCTTGGTGGGACATTAGTCCCCTTTTCTTTAATTTAATTTAAATTTTAATTCATCTTTAGGTTTTCTACTCTGTAATCATCAATGATCCAGTCAAATTGCCAGTGATTGGGGTGAATCACTAGCAATTCTTGTTAATCACCGATAATCTTTATGCGCTTACGATTATTCGGTTAATAAGCCTCTAACATCCTTTTCTCATGTTGTTTTTTTGTCTTTTGATAACCTTTTTGGAGGTTTCTTCTCTGGTGGATTTTGGTTGTTGCACTTTTACATTACTAAAAAATTAAAGATTAAAAAGGAAGTGTTTTATAGTTGCATCTTTTTTTTCAAAAGCATTGCATTTTTAAATCTGTCATCATCAAAATCAATCATTCTTTTGGGCTTAAAAATAACCTTTAATCCTACTTGATCACATAGTCTAATTAGTAGGTTAATAGATTCCATCCACTTAGTCTCCCTCGTGTAGTCACAAAACAATGCACTTTAGATATTATTTAATCTTGGTTTCACACTACTATTTAGAAGGTTCTTGAGTGAAGAAAGTACTAATTAACCCCCATATTTTAGCCATCTTGTTTTATTTTATTTCATCATTATTGACATTTTACATCCATATGCCTAGTTTGTTTCGGTCATTTTCCGTTATTTTAGCCTCGACTAGGGCACTGGGCGAGGTGGGGCGCCCATGGGTGCCCTGGTCCCACCATGGGTACCTCGATCCTTTTTATCTTTCCTACCACTTTTTGGGCTCTTTCTAGCCATTTTAGATTCTTATCTTTTTAGTGGTTGGCCATTTTGGGGTTAATTACAAAATTAGATCAAGAGAACCCTATAAATATAAATTTATGAGACCATAATGAGGGACCAAGCACTATTCACTACTATTATCCCCTCTAGAGTTGCATCCATCTATTGCATTGGAGATCACTTGCATCCACATAGCTCCATCACAAGGCACAAGGCTAGGACATCTGCATCACACACAACATAGGGGGATTATATTTTATTCCATGCACACATTCTATTACATTTTCTACATCTAGTTATTGCTTGCTACTTCAAAAAGTGTGACTAGCACAAGAGCACCTAGGGAACATTATGCACGCACACACAAAAACTACATTTGGGTCCGAAATGTAGTGTAACACTCAATTAGTAAGCCCATTGTTGTGGCAGCTGAGGTTATTCCAACCCATTCATTTACATTTTCTTATTTTAGGGTTTTGATACTTCCTTTGATCCTTTACAAGCATTCTATTCATCTTAGAATATCAATGACATCTGAAGTAGTACAATGAACTTAATGTGAGAGACAGGTGAGGATTTCGAGACCATCTCTTTGAACTTGTAAAGATCAATTTTCAATATTTTTCATAGACCAAGGTGCCCATTTTGCAGACCATAGTGCCCATAAGTGCCCCAATCCCTCTCCATGCACTCCAGTCTAGAGAATCGGACTAGATCCATTCTTTTAGGCCTTTGCACAGTTGTTCCTACTTCTAGATTCTCCAGTCACCTCTGTGACATAGTCCCATGAGAATCTCCTATTTAGCTGAGTTCTTTCCTCTTCTCTCTTGCACATTAGGGTTCCATTTTTATTAGAATAGATGTTTGGGTCATTTACATCCTTCTTTAATACATTTACAGGTTTTTCGTGGTTTAGATTAACTAGTCCATATATTCACATTTTTTAATTAATCACCTGCATTAAAACACACCAGTGGACCAAACCACATCAAACATAATTTGCATTAAAACATTCATACCTGTGTGGACCTAATTATATTTGATCACCAAGAGGAGAAGTTGACTCATTGTTCGGGATGAGTATAAACAACAAGTTGTCAATATATTGGCTAAGCACGACTCCCTTATCGATGTGGGACCATGAAGTGAGGGGGTAGGCCCTACTACCAGTGCCCCCATATTGGCACCATCCTAGATTCGGACCTCATGTACCTTTGGGTATATCAAGGACTTTAGACTTAAAAACCACGAAACTAGCCTTAGAACTACCATATCATTAGGTTCCCCTCGAGCCTCTTTAATCCAGAGGATCCTCACAGAGAAACACTGATCTAATAACTTCTCAGAATAATTTACATTCATTTTTAAAGCATGGAGAAAAATTATACGATTCCGTCGATATCTCGTTTGTAGGAAACGGAGCTAGTATGCAAAAGTTATGGCCCGCTGAAATTTCAGGGCAACTGGCGAATTTTGGGCACAAAACGCAGATTGGACACATGCACCTACCACGTGGACAAATTAAAATGTGACACATGGAAAATATAGATGATGAGGAAAAATTTGTTTATTTAAATTCCACATGGCATTCAAGTTTATTTAAATTCCACGCATTAATTCTTGCCACACATTTCTGCCATGCATTTCTCCAAATATCCTAACTCCTTATCCCTCCACGTTGGAATATCCTCCAAAATCTATTATAAAATATCCTAACTACTACCTACACTACCCTATGCACTTCACCTATCCATCCAACTAAGTGCCCCACATTCCAAGCGGCTAAGGTGGCTCTTAAGCCAATCTAAACATGCACGGCCCCTTCTTTTAAAGGCTTTCCTCCATTTTCGCACCCACAATGTGGGATAAATCTCTACAAATCTGCCTAAGGAGAAGGAGAGGGAAGTGGAGGGATTTGAACCGCTAACCTCCCATGTAAAATTTTAGGCACCTAACTGTTGAGCCAGCCGCTTGGAAACATTATAAAAGGAGCTTTATTGTATTTGAAGTGGCATTCAGGACTGTGTAAATTATTGAAATGCTCATAACTTGAGCTAGGAGTGGAATTTTGAGGAGAAGTAAAAAGTAACCCCTATTATTTTTGATAGAGGAAGACTGTGAGAAGGTCATAATTTTTAGAATTATTTGTAAATAATTATTTTCAAGATTTTAATAGATCAGTCCAATTCAATTGGACCCGAAGACGTAGGCCTCAAGTGTCGAACTCCGTTATCACGCTTTGTGTCAAATTGCTAGTGAATTCTTCATTTCTCTATTTTTTTTACACAGTACTTACTGGTTTTAATATTTTATTAAAAAATATAAAAATTTCGTAATCACCTAATTTTTTAAAAAAATTAATACAAAGCAAATTTTGTTGTGTGAACAATTGCTATTTAAATTTGATTTTTAGATCACTAGTATCAGAGCTGGTTTTGACAGATTTTTGGTTCAAATTAACAATTTTTGGATTGAAAGTTGTGTGTTGGATGTTAACAAGGTCTCGATCTAAGAAAGGTAAAGGAGAGTTAGTTGAAGGAGATCCCGAAATTGATACCAGACGGTCTCGAAGTCCTACAATGACGGATCGAGGGGAGGAAAACTTTCGTCAATCATTCCTTAAGATGAAGGAAATGGTGGAGGAAATGTACCAAGATAGAAAAAGGGAAAAGGGAACTAGATAAGGTAAAAAAGAAGATATCTCTAGTTCTGATATTCCTAAAAGAGACCCTTTAAAATCTGATTTTCCTTCATTAAAGTTAGATATAAAGTTTGAATTGCCAATGTATACTGGAGAGCTAAATGCAGAGAAGTTGGATAACTGGGTCAAGTAGATAGAAGTATATTGTAGGGTTCAGAGAATTGTTGATGATGAAGAAAAGATTCATTTGGAAACTCTTCGGATGGGTGGCATAGTAGTAAGCTTCAGAAGTGGAAGAAACCAAAGGTATAGCAATCACTTCTTGGTCTGAATTTGTTTCAAATCTTAGGCAGTAATTTTATCCCCTTGGTTATAAGCAACAAGCTATGATGGATTGGAAAACATTAAGACAAACTAAGGGACATAGTGTTCAAGAATACACACAAGAATTTAGTAAAAGGGCTCTAATTGCAGGAATTTCCTAAACAAAGAAGAAACACTGCTTAAATATATTGGTGGATTACATAATTATCTAAGGCATATGA
Organism: Taxus wallichiana var. yunnanensis; assembly: GCA_018340775.1. Taxonomy (NCBI): domain Eukaryota; kingdom Viridiplantae; phylum Streptophyta; class Pinopsida; order Cupressales; family Taxaceae; genus Taxus; species Taxus wallichiana. Next base: position 737,285,877 of record CM031235.1, on the reverse strand, counting down.
TTCTTGTTTTAGGTTCTACTAATCTTGATGCAGTGTGTGTGTAAGCAACCCATTTGGAAGCATGAGGGAAAATGACAAAAGAACAATCAATCTGAAGGAAAAGGTTCGAAAGAACAAGGAAAAGGAAAGGGTAAGCATAAGACAAACTCTACTGTTAAGAAGGAAGATGAAAAACCATTTTGTAATCATTGTAAAAAGAACCATGATGAGTCTAAATGTTGGAAATTACATCCTGAATTGAAACCTAAATGGATGGTTAAGAAAGGAAAGGAAAAGAAAACAAACACTGTAATTCATGATCTTGGGTCAGATTCAGGTGATGAAACAAAGATCACAACTATGAGTTTTCAAGGTAAATCAAAACTTTCAATTTCCAACAATAGTACTACAAATGTTGCATCTTCTTCTAGTAAACAAACTATACATGATGATAAGAAAAGGAATGAGCTTTTCCACATTAGAGTAATTTCAAAGCATATGAAAATTGATACTCTTTTTGATAGTGGATCCCAAGCTAATCTAATTTCTGAGGAGGTTGTTAAGAAACTAGGACTCAAAACTAAACCACATCCTAAGCCTTATCCTTTGGGCTGGGTTTGTGATGATGCAAAACTACAGGTAACTAAAACTTGTACTTTTAGATTTGCCATTACAGACAAGTTTATAGATGAGGTTGAATTGGATGTAGTTCCTTTGGATATTTGTGGGGTGGTTTTGGGAAGTCCTTATTTGTATGATCGTAAAGCAATCTTCTATAGGGAAGAAAATAAATATTTTCTTGTAAAGGATGGAATTGAGTTTATTGTTAGAGCTCATCGTGAAAATAATAATCTATCCTTGGTAATTGCAGGTCAAATGAAAAGGCTTGTAAACTCAAGCAAAATTTTTGTGCTCATGGTGGTCAAAGCCAAAAAGAAAAATAACATGAGAAGGCTTTTGAGACTTGCAATCGAAACATAAGGATGAATTGGTAAAAATTGTTTCTCATTTTGATGATGTTTTTCAGATCCACAAGGTCTACCTCCCAAAAGAGGGGTTCAACATGAGATACGCTGATTGCTTGGGGATCCACCTCTTCCCAATATCGGAATGTACTGGGTTGTCAAGTAGTAGAGAATGAGGAAATCAAGAGACAGGTAATGGAACTTTTGGCTCAAGGTATAATTCGCCCAAGTACATCCCCATGTGGTTCGCTAATTATATGTGTTCCTAAGAAGGATGGCACTTGGCGAATGTGTGTTGATTTCCATGCTTTAAACAAGATTACTATAAAGAATCGTTACCCTCTTCCTAGAATAGATGATTTCTTTGGATCAATTAAAGAATGAAATTTATTTCACTAAGTTAGACTTAAGAAGTGGTTATCGCTAAGTAAGAATTACGAGAAGGTGATGTTTGGAAAACTACTTTTAAAATGAAACAGGATTGTTTGAATGGTTAGTGATGTCTTTTGGTTTGTGCAATGCACCAGCAACATTCATGAGAGTTATGAATGAAATCTTTATACCATTCATTGATAATTTTATTATTGTCTATTTAGATTATATTCTTAATTTCAGTAAGTCATGGGATGAACATGTTAAACACATCCATAAAGTCTTAGATGCACTAAGGAAAGATAAATTGTATTTGAAGATGTCAAAATGTGAATTTGGAAAAACATCTTTAATTTACTTGGGTTATATTGTAGGAAATGGAGAATTGAGAATTGATCCTACAAAAATAGAGGTTATTGTGAAATGGCCTAGACCCACTAATGTGACGGAAGTTAGGAGTTTTCTAGGTGCAGTTCAATACTAGAGAAAATTTATTGCTAACTTCTCATATATTGCATCTCCTTTGCATGCTTTGACAAGTATTAAACAGTCTTTCAGTTGGGAGGAAAAAACAGAAATCCTTTGATACACTGAAAGAGAAGATAAGTACCGCTCGATCTTGGCACTTCTAGATTTACAACATTCATTTGAGATTGAGATAGATGCTAGTGACTATGCAATGGGGGCAGTTTTGATGTAGAACAAATGACCAGTGTGTTACCATTCAAAAACCTTTACAAGTGCGGTAAGAAACTATCCAACTTATGATAAAGAGTTGTATGCTTTGGTTCAAAGTGTTAAAAAGTGGAAGCATTATTTAATGGGAAAAGAAACAATTATACATACTGACCATCAACCACTTCAATACTTACAAACACAAACCAAATTGCAGCAGTCTAGACATTTCAGGTGGATGGGATTTTTGCAACAATTTCATCTTGTAATCAGGTATAAAAAAGGTATTCAAAACAAGGTTGCCGACATGTTATCTAGACCACTAGTGGTAGTAGCATCTATTCTTTTGCAAAGCATAGTTCTTTGGCTCTTGTTAGTGTTGGTTGGATATTTTTTCAATCCAAAATATGAGGTTCAACCACGCATACACTGGATTAAATCCTCCTCAAAAACAGGTGAGGTTACTGTTTAATCTAAAACACAAAAACAATATATACAGTATTCACACTAATCTAACCATTGGGGTTGGGATAGAATCCCGAAATCCATATCCACACATTGGGAAGATGTCGTTTTTCTAAATGGACAAGGTCAGAAATTATTACAATGGAAGAAACACAATGGAAAGGAAATGAGAGAAACGTATTTTCTTTCGAGTAAACACAGAGCACGAAATAATCATACGAGCTTTAGATCATAAATATAATGTACGAAATGATTATAAATGCCAAGATGCTAAACAAAGAATAGCTTAAGATTATGAACATAAGAACAATATCTTAAGAAAGATATATCTCACAACACAAAGTTTGCAAAATAATATCAACTCCTATTCCTCAAAATGATTAAAAGAAAACACAAAGTTTTTCTTCTTCCCAATAGCTCCCAATATTTCAAAAATATCGACCCTTTAGAGTGTACACACATCCCTAATTTATAATAGAAAAGAGTAGAGAGAAAATAGGATAAATCCTAGAAAATAGTCTTTTAACGAGAGTCCTATTTTGCTTGACTCTCACGCAGGAGACCAAGTCAAAATTTGCTTCCTATGTGACGAAACAGAAATGAAAAAGACATGTCAATTTCAAGATTGAAATGACATGAAACATCAAGACTTAGTCTGAATCATCGTCTTTTTCTTCCTCATCTTTCCCTTCCTCCAACTGAGCCTGTTTGTTCCAAAATTCTTGGAACTTACGGATTATACCTTGCATCTCATTTTCATCAGGCGCAGTGGAATGATCACTCAAGACTTCACATGTTTCGTGAGTGTCACTGGCACTACCGGGAAGCTTTCTCAATCTTTTGTTGAGTTTTCTCAAGGCCTCCAAAGAATGTTCAATCTTTACAAACCTGTCGATGATTTCAATACCAAATCCGTGAGTTGGTTCATGCTGAATAGATTCTTGGATTTGTTTGAAAAGATCATCGGCTGATAGGATGCCCGAGTTTCCAACTGACACTTTTGCACAGATTTTTAACAGTTCTTCTTCCAGGTCACTCTTGCCATCGATCAACTGATCTCTTGATTCTCTCAATTTACCACAGGCTTCATTGAGAATCTTTACCCTGAACCTGATGGCTTTGGTTAGCTGGAAATGCTTATCCGCATGTGGGATGATGCCTTCTTCTACCAAGAGGCATGATGGCATTTGCTTTAACACCTGGAGAGCTTCGAAAGTCAAATCAAGGTGTCTAATTTCTTGGGAGAAATCATCATCCATCTTTTCTCCATCACTTTGAATATTCCCCAAAGATTGATAGACTTCCACGGTGTCTTGAATCACTTCCTTCCCCTGTTGGAGCAGCCTTTGGATCCATTCATCGACCACCCTTCCTTTTTTATTAATCTTCTCAATTGTAGGCACTGATGAGAAATCGAATCCGACAGGGATAGAGGAAGATGATATGGATTCAAGGGGTTTTGAGAGCTTAAGCAATACCTCAGTCAACTGCTCCACCTTTCTTTTAAGCTCATCTCTGTTGTCTTTTGTTTCCTTCAATTTCTGGCACAACACGTTTGTGGCATCCCGTGCATCCTGTTGTGCTCCTTCCGTTGTCACCTCTCCTAGAGCCACCCTGGTTATCTGATAGTCAGAGGTTGTTATGTCCTCTTTGGTTTTGTCAGTCGCAGGAGTGGTGATCTCTACAAACTTATGCCCTGAAGCGTCCACCAAAACCCTTGAAACTATTTTGGGTTTCTTGGCTGATTTAGCAGTAGAAGCCTTGAGTGAGCTAAAATCAAAGGCTGGTATGGGTACAATCACCTTCCTCTTCCTCAGAGTTTTCTCGAGTAGCCATTGAGGCATGTCAGAGGGAGTTGCCACTATTGTAGAAGTTGGTATCATACTTTCAGGAGGAGAGGGATCCAATGGCGAAGTGGGGACAGTTACCAATGTGGTAGCAGATTCAATAAAAAGAGGCACAGGAGGGGGCGTGTTGGTGATTACTTTGGTACCAGCAGAGAGGGGTGAGAGTCCAGAGAAAATGCTGGCCATGATTGAAGAAGTCGATGGGGAATGAGGAGGTAGAAGTGGTTGTGAGGGAGGAAGCGCAGATCCAGACTCCAAGGCCTGGGATGCAAGAGATAAGGTCTCTTCAGTTGGGTAGTCAACAAATGGTGAAACCAGAGGCTGGCTTCCTTCTCCTTCCAAATAAATTTCTCCTATTTCTAGTGGTGTTGGTGATTCTGGCACATTCACCATTTCAACTGGAGAAATAATTGAAGAGATTTCTCGTTCTCTTCTCTTCTTGACAAACTTGACCTTTATAGGCCCCTTAGAAGATCTTTTGTCTTTTCCCTTTTTGGAGGGCCCCACCTCTGAAGCAACCAACTTTGAAAAATTATCATCTTTAAAACTCATTCCCCAAGAGGCGAGCCATGCTTTTGGTACATGCAAGAATCAGAGTTGACCTATCTGTAATGGAGGCTTTTTCACTGATAGACCAATCAATAGGTGGGAAAACATATTGATCTTCATTCAGTCCATCATAGGAAAGGTCCAGAACACTTTCATTATCGCTAGTACCTTCTGGTAAGTTAGCGAGCTCAAGTGTTTGAATCTCAGCAAGTGTCAATCTGCTATGATCTTTTCTTCGGACAGCAACCTCATCACGTAAATCAATCCAAATGTCTTCTACGCTTGGCACATGCGGGTAGAGAGTTCCATATGCCCTGAGGACTCCTCGAATATCAAACCCGTCTCGGGGCTTCATGTGCTTCTTCAATTTATCTTGAAGCTCATGGACAACGTTCTTGGCTTTCACCACCATTGAACAAGTATACCTTCCAATAGAAATTGGGAAAGATACAACGGCCTTGTGTTTACTCTGTTGGAACTTGTGAAAATCCAACAATTGCCTGACCAACTCCATCAAGATTAGTTTGTCCCCTGGATATCTGGGCAAACGGAAAGGATCCCCTAGGTACATGACTACTCGAAGATATGTGAACTTCTTAAATTACAAGAAGACACAACCCCATTTTGAAACTTCAGCCCATGCTTCATCAGATACTCTCGTTTTCCTTAGTTCGGGACTTAACCTGCAGATGTTCTCATAAAAGAAGGCATCGTTTACCCTTCTGAATTGGTCTTGAGACCCTTTTCTTGTCAGCTGAGGGAAATACTGATAAACATGTTCCACTGTCTTGTTCCCCTTGGTGTCCAACCCGGGATAGTTCCTCATACCGGCCGCTGCATAGGTGACATACGAGGACATGTAAAACTTTCCCGTAGACAGGATTGTTGTCATTTGAGAATCTATCTCATTTGCGATAAAGTACCCCAATCAATTCCCTATTGATTCTTCTTAATAGTGATCATGAAGTGGTACATCCATCCTTGGAAAACATTTGATTCGGGGAAACCAAAAACCCGACTCAACAGAGTAATGATATCGTTGATTTCCTAAATGAAATCACTTCTGGGAACAAGTCTTGGGAACCTGGAAACAACCGGTTTGGCTTTGATTAGAAACTTCTTATTCACGTGCTTGATGCAATCCTCCTGATCATTATCCCAAGACTTTTGGGCTGACTTGAGATCCATATCTCCATATTCCTCAAAATTAGGCAGCTTGAGAAGGTCATCGAAGTAACCTCTGTCCAATTTGATTACAACTTCTCCCACCTAGTTTTTCACAGAATGAGAATCAGAGTCATAATTTGAAGCATAGGCCAAGATGAACTCGGGCACCAGCCAGGACATAGGAAGCTGCCGTAAGAGGTAGGCCACTGCCGACTATTGATTTCATCCATGGAGTTTGAGAAGAGCTCTTGACCCTATTCCAGAAATCCTCCATGTCTATGTTTCCGAGCTCTGTATCTCGGATGTCGAAATTACAGTCAATATAGGATGGAGACTCCACCTTCCTGAATTTGTATTTCATCCTCCCTAACTTTTCAGTCTTTTCTTGTGATGGACCAGGGTCCGACATGAGGAATTTCGAAGGAGGAGAGTGTCGGAGATCAGGAGATGTTGAACACTGCAAAAAACCCGACACACTGAAAAGGATGCCGGAGAGTTCGGAAAACCCGACACTGAGGAGAATGCCGGAGAGTCTGGAATACCCAACACCGAGGAGAATCTTTGGAGAGTTTAGAAAACTGGACAAGCCTTTGAGCTTTTCCAATAGACCGTGTGGTTTTCTAACAACTGCAAAGCACCCTTCAACCAGGACAAGGAATGATCAAAAATGAGCAATGCAATCGGGCACAGAGGTGAGTTTCGGGTTTCGGGGTCGAAGATGCATGCATGAAAATCCACGAGGTAAAAAGTACGTCTGGTAAAAATGATGTGGAAATCCGAATATATATAAGAAAATTTGCATTTAATACACTTCAGTTGACACGTGCCAACTACCCGACAACTCGGCATTAATGCCATGTCAGCATGCTTGGGATATCCGGAAACCCGACACAAAGGTTTTTAGAGTAATTCGGGTTTCGGGTTGCGGGAAACAATCGACATGAAGCATGATGTTTGATAGCCCCGGAAACCCGAAACAAAGGAGTAAATCGGGCTTCGGGGATCGGAAGACATGCGACATGAAGCATGTTTTGACGAAGGCATGTTCGATGCTCGGAAGATCCACAAACCCGACTCACCTTACTTGATGCGGGTTTTGGGTTTCGGGGAACACACGACATGAAGCATCCAAAACACATGTTGTCTTGCTTGTGAAACCCGAAAACCCGATTATCTCTCTGAAAGGTAATTTTTAGAAAACCAACTCAAAAATTTCTTAGGGTTATCGATTTTTTTTGGCGTAAACTCAAAAATGAGATAACAACTGGCTCTAGTTGGGGACTTTCTTTGTGATATCAAAGGAAGAGAACTCAGAATCTCTGGCTTTATCCATTGGGCTATGGAGTCAGAAAAGAAGAAAACCGAAAAACAAAACAAGGAAAGAAAGAAGACTAAAAGCAAACACACGACAGAAAATAAAGTATGTACAATGCAAAAGAGCGTCTTGCATTAATGATGGAACAACTTCAGATGTTGACCGCTGAAAGGCAAAGGGAGTAACTCTCCATCAAGGTATGATAGATGGAAACTATTTTCACCACTCAGCTGATGAATCTTAAAAGGTCCTTTCCACAAGGAGTCGAACTTTCCGTGCATTCCTTTCTGCTCTCTCCTCTTATCCCAAAGCAACACCAGGTCTCCAATTTGGAAATGACGTTGCCTTGATTTCTTGTCAAAAAATTCTTTACTTTGCTTTGATGGTCTGCAATGCGATCAACCACCTTGCTCCGTTCCTCCTCTAGCCTAGCTAGGTACATAACCCTTTTCTCGATAGAATTTTGAAAAGTCGCATCTTTGACTGCTTTGGCCAACTGTAAGGCTGGCAATTCTACTGAGATAGGAATCTCAGCATCAATCCCGTACAACACTTGGAAAGGAGACATTCCTATAGCTCACTTTGGGGTAATCAATCAGCCCACAACGCATCATACAATGCTTTGTGCCATGTCCTCTGGTTTTCATCTACTAGCTTTCGATTATGGTAACCAGGTTCTTGTTGTTGGACTCAGCTTTCCCATTGCCTTGGGGATAATAATCGGATGAGTGAGCCAGGGTGATGCCGAATCCATAGAAAAATTCTATCAACTCATGCGATGAGAAATTAGAGGCATTATCAGCCACAATCTTGTGAGGTACACCGAATCTGACAATTATATTTTCTTTAAGGAACTTGCATACGACTTCGAGGTTGCTTGCTTGATTAGTGCGGCTTCCACCCACTTGGTAAAATAGTTTGTAGCGATCACATGTAATTATGTCCAGCACGCTGGAAGGCGAGGATTCAACGTTTCAATGAAGTCAATTCCCCACGGCGAAAAGGTTCTTCAATCACTACGGGCTTGAGGGAATAGGCTGCTTAACTTGGGACGACCAACGAAATGTTGACAAGCTTCACACTTGGACACCCACTCTGTTGAATCCCGGAAAAGAGTAGGCCAATAGTACCTAGCCCACAGGATCTTATAAGTTGTTACAGAGGATGAGAAATTTCCTCCGCATGCTAGGCTATGGAAGGATTCTAACAACTTTAACTGTTGTGATTTATCAACACAGCGCAGAAAACACCATCAATACCTTTCTTGTATATTCCATTATCCCACAGGAGGTATCTTGCAGATCTTAACTTGACTGTCCTCTTCTCCTTTTGGCTTAAATGCGGGGGGCATTCACCATATGTCAGAAAGAAAGCAGTTTTTGTGTACCATTCATCAGTTGTACTCACGAAAAGCATCATGGGCAACTCGAAGAAGTATCTTCGGTCTTTTCACATTCTACTTCAGCATGGTTTTCTACGATCAATTGGCACAGGCCCCTTCCTCATACCAACTTGGTAGGTCTGATGTCCAAGTCGTACTCCTGAACTTTAGCTATCCAGGTACCTCGTTGGCTACCCAGCTCTTGTTGAGTCAAAATGGATTTAACGGCAGTGTCGGGAACGAGAACGAGGGTATGGGAGTTCAGCACATAGTACCTAAAATGTTTCACCGCTCGTACCACTGCATAAGCATGCTTTTCAATTTGTGACATTTTTAGCTCATGTTCCTTCAATGGATAGCTCATAAAAGTAATGGGAGCTTCAATGCCCTCCCTTTTTCTGCATCAGGATGGCCGACACTGTGTGAGCAGAGGCGTAGCTGTACATGATGAAATCTTTTTTGAAATCTGGACATACTAGGATAGGAGCACGAGCAACTGCCCTTTTGACTTCATCAAATGCAAGCTTCCCTTTAGTACTCCATCAAAATGGGATTTTTCCTTTCATCATCCCAAGGATATCCTTAGTTTTATCAGCAAAATCAGGTACGAACCTTCTTAGGAAATTGACCTTTCCGAAGAATGAATGAACCCCAGTTTTACTTGTGGGTAGGGTAAGGCTTTGAATGGCTTTTACTCTCTCTGGGTCAATTTTGGTTCCTTCTTTAGTCACGATATGACCCAGCAGCTTTCCTTCGGTCACTCCAAACATGGACTTCTTGGGATTTAATGAAATCCCGTGACGCCTGCATCTCAAAAGTACTTGCTCTAAATGATCATAATGATCACTCCGTTTTTTAGAGAAAATGGTCAAGTCATCTAAATATACCACTATGACTTTGCCCATCAGGTCTCTGAATGCCAAGTCCATAGCTCTCTGAAAGGTGGCTCCGGCATTGATCAAGCCGAAAGGCATCCTTCTGTAAGCAAAGGTACCCCATGGGGTTGTGAAGGCCGTCTTGTGTTGATCCTCCGATTACCTCAACTTGATTATATCATGAAAATCATCGAGCATGGATAGCATTTCGATCTAGTAATGTGATTTGTAACACCTGATCCATGATAGGTAAGGGATAGTTGTCCTTCAACGAAGACTGATTCAGGTTCAGGAAGTCAACACAAATTCGGATTTCACCATTCTTCTTCCTGACAGGGATGATGTTAGCAATCCAGGTGGAGTGATGGATTGGAAAAATAATTCTGGCATCTAAAATTTTCTAAATTTCCACAAGGATAGTCCCTGAGATCTTGGGGTTGTAATGTCTTTGCTTCTGCCTGTATGGTTTCACATCAGGCTTCAAAGGGATACTGTGCTGTACGTCTTTGGGCTTGAAGGATTTTAAATCTGCATAAGACCAGGCTAACACATCCATGTATCTCTTCAGGAGTGAAGTGAATTTTTCTTTCTCCTCAGGGGAACAAAATTTCCCAATATTCACCATCCGAGGTTGATCAGACGAACCTAGATTGACTTGATCTACTTCCGAGGAAGAAGCTCCTTCAACTTGTCTCTTGTTTTGAATAAAACGATCATGCTTGTCAAACAAACCCTCCAGAGAAACCAGACCTTTGGGTATCTTGTTTCCTTTAAGCTGAATAAACTCACCATCAACCTCTTGATATGGATCTGAGATAGATTCATGAAAGTCAATTCGAACCTTCAAAGTATAGCTCACTGAAATTGTCAGCCTTTTCTAGAAAAGCCAACACCTGTTGATCGTCATTGAACACTTGCCAGTGAGCTACATTATCTGGGATACTGGGACAAGTACACAATCTCAATGGTGTACGTATCTTGTTTGAACTGGGGATGAGGGAGAAGGAGGGATGCAGACATGGCCAAAGAATCAGCCTTGTCGTTATAATCTCTCAAAACTGCCTTAATAGAGAATGCATCAAAGCATTCTATATTATCCCAAACTTTGTTTCTGTAATGTCTCAAGCGATCATTTTTTACCTGATAGATTCCCTTGACCTGGTTGACAATCAGCTCCGCATCCCCTTGAACCTTGAGATTTTGAATTCCCTTCATCGGCCATTTCTAATCCTAGTAACAGAGCTTCATATTCAGCCGTGTTATTAGTATTATCAAACTGCAATTTGTAAGCTGATGGGAAAATCTCGGAATTAGGAGATATAAGAACTACACCAGCCCGATCGGTGGTTGAGCAGCTACCATCGAATTCGAGGGTCCAAATAGCATTAGGATCTTCTTCCTTGACATCCACAGCCGGTATCTCTAAAGTCATGAAATAATTTCCGAAGCTAGCATCTTCGAAAAGAATTTGAGCTTTAGGGTCATCTGATTTAGTTACCAAATACCTTGCATGAGGTTTGGGATGGAGAACATGATAAACCCCATTGACTGGAATCCTGGCCTTGGTCCAATCCATATTAATCTCTCCTCTGACATCTTTACAAAAACCTCTACCCAAGAGGATACCGTAAGCTACAGGGATGTCGGCAACTAGAATGGTCATTTTCACTCTCTTCTCTGGGAAGGCAACGAATGAAAACTGTGCATCTTTGATTTGACCAATCAAAGGAAATTGTTTGGTTTCCATGGAGTAACACTGTCCATATGACTTAGTTAAAGTAAGCCCAAGGGGATGAGCTACTTTCGCGGGCATAACATTGTCGGAGGCCCCTAAGTCAATGATGCAATTGCTGAGTTTAAACCCATTTATAAGTAAAGACAAATAAAATGGTTCAATCTTTCCCGAAGAAGAAGCGAGAGGTCAGCTTGTTACGAGGTGGGGGTTGAGTAGGATTTGGAAGGAGGCCTTTTGAAGGTGGGGGGGAAGCATTTGCTTTACTTCTAATGAATTTGGCAAGTTTTGAACTATTCAGGATTTGACTGAAGGTATTCTGCTTCCGACATTTGGATTTTGGTTCTCTTTGCATGATCGATAATGTCAAAAGTAGTATAAGAAGGGGTGATGGTGGGCTCAGTTCTAATCACATGAGCTTGAGCTGGGGTACTAACCTTAGGAGAAATAGAATGAGGAGAAGTTGCCTTTTTGGTGACTTCTCTTTCGATTTGTCTTTGAGATAGGAGTACCTCTCTTAACTATGGCTATGGGAGGTTCCTTGTTCTTCTCCTTGGGGTTTTCAAGAGGTTTTCTTGGATTCTGAGATTGGGATCGAGTGAAGACAACAAATGACTGACCATCCAGGTGCACATTCATCTTCTTCATATTCCAAATACCCAATGCTGGAGTCGCCAGCCGAATCGTCATAAGACTCATCGGCATATCCTGAAGCTTCAAAAGCCTCGGGGGAATCTTGTTCTTCTGGTTCGTCCTCTTCTTCGACTATTTCTACTGCCGCGTTAACAGGAGGAGCTTCGATTGCTAGCCTCGGTTGAGCAGGAGTTAACCGCGGCCTATCTCTTGTAGGCGCACCATTGTTGTTATTGAAATTCCGTCTAGGGATATCCCGATACGGAACATTGCTCACCTGCTGGGACATTTGCTTTTTAAAGCAATCAAATCATTAGCCATTTTTTGAATCATAGGATCAGTATTACCTTGGGAAGAACCTAGATTTTTAGGTTTGGGTACATCTTTTCTGATCCTTCCGGCCAAAATGAGATCATCCTCTATTTCAATAGCTGTTGACTGAGCGATAGCCAAATCTGGGATAGCCGACCTTCTTAATAAAAATCTCACATCGGGAGGCTGAGCATTAATGAAGAAGCATTTCTGGTTTTCAGAGTAGGTACAACTATTTCTAGAATCTTCGGATCAACTTGTTAAACTTTGCCATGAAGTCCCGCATGGGTTCATGTGATTCCTTCTTCATATGGGTAAGTTGTGCTAACAAAGCATGAGAATCTTTGGCTGGTTTGAAATGTGCTTCGAATCTGGTCCTCATAGTAGCCCAATTTGTGATGCATGCATTTGGAAGGTGGTAAAACCATTCGGCTGCTGCACCGTGTAATGTTTCAACAAAAAGTCAAATAGAGACATCTTCGTGAGCTACTCCAAGGATGCCACACGCTACAAAGAAAGATGTAATGTGTTCATCAGGATGTTGCTTCCCATCCCCATTGAACTTGGGAATGTTTTTACGTGATCCATGTGGTAACTCGTGTAATGGTGGGGTTAAAGAAAGAGGACCAATAGCTACGCCCCAACGCACACTGAGGTTGTCTTTGCCATCCTTCTGACAAGAGTGTGTATGGGGATCCGAGTATCGGACAAGAATAACACGCGACAAGTTGCAGACACATCTCATTCTACTGGGATCCGATATCTACGAGCAGTGAAGAACTTACGGATCGGTTGGAAATAACTTATTTGTTGGGGAAAGGCGAAAATGTGCCTTTGTAGTAACTCAAAGAGTGGATCAATTTCACCCGGGCTCGGCAGGACCGAGTGAAGATCTTTCAAGCCGCTTGGCGGGAAAGAAATTTTGCTGGAAATAAGGCAAATACGGAGTCGCCAGACACCAAGAGGATAAGCTTTACACTATAAATCCATATTCCCCAGTAGAGTCACCAAAAACTGTTGGTTGGATATTTTGTCAATCCAAAATATGAGGTTCAACCACAGTACATGGGATTAAATCCCTCCTCAAAGATAGGTGAGGCTGCTGTTTAATCTAAAACACAACAAAAACAATATATACAGTATTCACACTAATCTAACCATTGGGGTTGGGATAGAATCCCGAAATCCATATCCACACGTTGGGAAGATGTCATTTTCTAAATGGATAGGGTCAGGAATTATTACAATGGAAGAAACACAATGGAAAGGAAATGAGAGAAACGTATTTTCTTTCGAGTAAACACAGAGCACGAAATAATCATACGAGCTTTAGATCATAAATATAATGTCTGAAATGATTAGAAACACCAAGATGCTAAACAAAGAATAGCTTAAGATTATGAACATAAGAACAATATCTTAAGAAAGATATATCTCACAACACAAAGTTTGCAAAATAATATCAACTCCTATTCCTCAAAATGATTAAAAGAAAACACAAAGTTTTTCTTCTTCCCAATAGCTCCCAATATTTCAAAAATCTCGACCCTTTAGAGTGTACACACATCCCTAATTTATAATAGAAAAGAGTAGAGAGAAAATAGGATAAATCCTAGAAAATAGTCTTTTAACGAGAGTCCTATTTTGCTTGACTCTCATGCAGGAGACCAAGTCAAAATTTGCTTCCTATGTGATGAAATAGAAATGAAAAAGACATGTCAATTTCAAGATTGAAATGACATGAAACATCAAGACTTAGTCTGAATCGTCATCTTTTTCTTCCTCATCTTTCCCTTCCTCCAACTGAGCCTGTTTGTTCCAAAATTCTTGGAACTTATGGATTATACCTTGCATCTCATTTTTGTCAGGCGCAGTGGAATGATCACTCAAGACTTCACATGTTTTGTGAGTGTCACTGGCACTACCGGGAAGCTTTCTCAATCTTTTGTTGAGTTTTCTCAAGGCCTCCAAAGAATGTTCAATATTTACAAACTGTCGATGATTTCAATACCAAATCCGTGAGTTGGTTCATGTTGAATAGATTCTTGGATTTGTTTGAAAAGATCATCGGCTGATAGGATGCCTGAGTTTCCAACTGACACTTTTACACATATTTTTAACAGTTCTTCTTCCAGGTCGCTCTTGCCATCGATCAACTGATCTCTTGATTCTCTCAATTTACCACAGGCTTCGTTGAGAATCTTTACCCTGAACCTGATGGCTTTGGTCAGCTGGAAATGCTTATCCGCATGTGGGATGATGCCTTCTTCTACCAAGAGGCGTGATGGCATTTGCTTTAACACCTGGAGAGCTTCGAAAGTCAAATCAAGGTGTCCAATTTCTTGGGAGAAATCATCGTCCATCTTTTCTCCATCACTTTGAATATTCCCCAAAGATTGATAGACTTCCACGGTGTCTTGAATCACTTCCTTCCCCTGTTGGAGCAGCCTTTGGATCCATTCATCGACCACCCTTCCTTTTTTATTAATCTTCTCAATTGTAGGCACTGATGAGAAATCGAATCCGACAGGACAGAGGAAGATGATATGGATTCAAGGGGTTTTGAGAGCTTAAGCAATACCTCAGTCAACTGCTCCACCTTTCTTTTAAGCTCATCTCTGCTATCTTTTGTTTCCTTCAATTTCTGGCACAGCACGTTTGTGGCATCCCGTGCATCCTGTTGTGCTCCTTCTGTTGTCACCTCTCCTAGAGCCACCCTGGTTTTCGATAGTGTCGAGTCTGTTATGTACTCTTTGGTTTTATCGATCGCGAGGAGTGGCAATCTCTCGCAAACTTATGCCCCGAAGCGTCCACCAAAACCCTTGAAACTATTTTGGGTTTCTTGGCTGATTTAGCAGTAGAAGCCTTGAGTGAGCTAAAATCAAAGGCTGGTATGGGTACAATCACCTTCCTCTTCCTCAAAGTTTCTCAAGTAGCCATTAAGGCATGTCAGAGGGAGTTGCCACTATTGTAGAAGTTGGTATCATACTTTTAGGAGGAGAGGGATCCAATGGCGAAGTGGGGACAGTTACCAATGTGGTAGCAGATTCAATAAAAAGAGGCACAGGAGGGGGCATGTTGGTGATTACTTTGGTACCAGCAGAGAGGGGTGAGAGTCCAGAGAAAATGCTGGCCATGATTGAAGAAGTCGATGGGGAATGAGGAGGTAGAAGTGGTTGTGAGGGAGGAAGCGCAGATCCAGACTCCAAGGCCTGGGATGCAAGAGATAAGGTCTCTTCAGTTGGGCAGTCAACAAATGGTGAAACCAGAGGCTGGCTTCCTTCTCCTTCCAAAGAAATTTCTCCTATTTCTGGTGGTGTTGGTGATTCTGGCACATTCACCATTTCAACTGGAGAAATAATTGAAGAGATTTCTCGTTCTCTTCTCTTCTTGACAAACTTGACCTTTATAGGCCCCTTAGAAGATCTTTTGTCTTTTCCCTTTTTGGAGGGCCCCGCCTCTGAAGCAACCAACTTTGAAAAATTATCATCTTTAAAACTCATTCCCCAAGAGGCGAGCCATGCTTTGGTGCGTGCAAGAATCAGAGCTGACCTATCTGTAATGGAGGATTTTTCACTGATAGACCAATCAATAGGTGGGAAAACATATTGATCTTCATTCAGTCCATCATAGGAAAGGTCCAGAACACTTTCATTATCGCTAGTACCTTCTGGTAAGTTAGCGAGCTCAAGTGTTTGAATCTCAGCAAGGGTCAATCTGCTATGATCTTTTCTTCGGACAACAACCTCATCATGTAAATCAATCCAAATGTCTTCTACGCTTGGCACATGCGGGTACAGAGTTCCATACGCCCTGAGGACTCCTCGAATATCAAACCCGTCTCGGGGCTTCATGTGCTTCTTCAATTTATCTTGAAGCTCATGGACAACGTTCTTGGCTTTCACCACCATTGAACAAGTATACCTTCCAATAGAAATTGTGAAAGATACAACGGCCTTGTGTTTTACTCTGTTGGAACTTGTGAAAATCCAACAATTGCGACCAACTCCATCAAGATTAGTTTGTCCCACGGATATCGGGCAAGCGGAAAGGATCCCACAGGTGCATGACTACTCGAAGATATGTGAACTTCTTAAATTGCAAGAAGACACAACCCCATTTTGAAACTTCAGCCCATGCTTCATCAGATACTCTCGTTTTCCTCAGTTTGGGACTTAACCTGCAGATGTTCTCATAAAAGAAGGCATCGTTTACCCTTCTGAATTGGTCTTGAGACCCTTTTCTTGTCAGCTGAGGGAAATACTGATAAACATGTTCCACTGTCTTGTTCCCCTTGGTGTCCAACCCAGGATAGTTCCTCATACCGGCCGCTGCATAGGTGACATACGAGGACATGTAAAACTTTCCCGTAGACAGGACTGTTGTCATTTGAGAATCTATCTCATTACTGATAAGAGTACCCCAATCAATTCCCTATTGATTCTTCTTAATAGTGATCATGAACTGGTACATCCATCCTTGGAAAACATTTGATTCGGGGAAACCAAAACGATCTCGAAGTAATGATATCGTTGATTTCCTGAATGAAATCACTTCTGGGAACAAGTCTTGGGAACCTAGAAATAGCCGGTTTGGCTTTGATTAGAAACTTCTTATTCACGTGCTTGATGCAATCCTCCTGATCATTATCCCAAGCTTTTTGGGCTGACTTGAGATCCATATCTCCATATTCCTCAAAATTAGGCAGCTTGAGAAGGTCATCGAAGTAACCTCCATCCAATTTGATTACAACTTCTCCCGCCTGGTTTTTCACAGAACGAGAAGCAGAGTCATAATTTGAAGCACAGGCCAAGATGAACTCGGGGCACTGAGTGGACATAGGGAAGCCTGCCGCAAGAGGTAGGCCACTGCCGACTATTGATTTCATCCATGGAGTTTGAGAAGAGCTCTTGACCCTATTCCAGAAATCCTCCATGTCTACGTTTCCGAGCTCTGTATCTCGGATGTCAAAATTACAGTCAATATAGGATGGAGACTCCACCTTCCTGAATTTGTATTTCATCCTCCCTAACTTTTCAGTCTTTTCTTGTGATGGACCAGGGTCCGACATGAGGAATTTCAAGGAGGAGGAGAGTGTCGGAGATCAGGAGATGTTGAACACTGCGAAAAACCCGACACACTGAAAAGGATGCCGGAGAGTTCAGAAAACCCGACACTGAGAAGAATGCCGGAGAGTCCGAAAACCCAACACGAGGAGAATCTTTGGAGAGTTCGGAAAACTCCGACACCGAGATTTTCCAATATATTGTGGTTTTCTAACCTTTGTAAATCACCCTTCAACCAGACAAGGAATGATCAAAACGAGCAAGCAATGCAATCGGGGCACGAGGTGAGTTTCGTGTTTCGGGGTCGAAGATGCATGCGACGAAAATCCACGAGGTAAAAAGTACATCTGGTAAAAATGACGTGGAAATCTAAATATATATAAGAAAATTCACATTTAATACACTTCAGTTGACACGTGCCAACTACCCGACAACTCGGCATTAATGCCATGTCAGCATGCTTGGGATATCCGGAAACCCGACACAAAGGTTTTAGAGTAATTCGGGTTTCGGGTGTGGGAAACAATCGACATGAAGCATGATGTTTGATAGCCGGAAACCCGAAACAAAGGAGTAAATCGGGCTTCGGGGATCGGAAGACATGCGACATGAAGCATGTTTTGACGAAGGCATGTTCAGATGCTTGGAAGATCCGCAAACCCGACTCACCTTACTTGATGCGGGTTTCAAGTTTCGGGGAACACACGACATGAAGCATCCAAAACACATGTTGTCTTGCTTGTGAAACCCGAAAACCCGATTATCTCTCTGAAAGGTAATTTTTAGAAAACCAGCTCAAAAATTTCTTAGGGTTATCTTGATTTTTTTGGCGTAAACTCAAAAATGAGATAAGATTAATTCAAGGAACAATATGTAAATGATGTTGATTTTAGAGAAGTGTGTGAGGATCTAGTAAGTGGGAAACAAGTAGGAGAAAAAAATTATCATTTTCATGAAGGATTGTTATATCATTCTAGTAAACTTTGTATTCTAGAAAATGAGTATGTGCATATGATTAGGGAAGCACATACTTCTCTTATTTGTGGCATTTTGGTGTTAGTAAGCAGGTTGCACATTTTAGAAATATTGTTATTGGCCTAGAATGCATGAACATGTGGTATATTAAGGGATGTGTTCTTTGTGCCACAAGCAAGCCAAGCAAACAGAAATTAGGACTTTATACTCCTCTTCTGTTCCAACAAGGCCTTGGGAAAGTGTTTCCATGGACTTTGTAGGAGGCTTGCCCATGACATGGAAGATACATGATTACTTATATGTAGTAGTGGAAAAATTTAGCAAAATGTGTGTGTTGGTTCCATGTACTAAACAAATAACTGGTGAGGGAACTGCACATTTGTTTTTTCAGTTTGTTTGGGTTCATTTTGGTTTACCTACTTCAATTATATATGATCGGGATTCTAGATTTCTTAGGGAATTTTGGTCAACATTGTGGGGTTAATGGACACAAAACTGAAAAAAGTACTACTTTTCATCCACAGACTGATGGTCAAACAGAGGTCGTAAATCGCACAATGGTGCATTTGCTTAGGGGCTATTGTGGTAAACAACCTAAGTTATGGGTTGAACATCTATATTATGTGCAACATGCTTATAATCATGCCTTACATTCTTCTACTTTGAAGTCTCCATTTGAGACTTGTTATGGATATCTACCTAATTCTCCATTAGATGTATATTATGGACATGAAACTGTTGTTAATGGTTCAAGTGATTTTGATAGGGCTAAAAGATTTGTTCAGAGAATTCAACAGGTTCATCAGTATGTCCGTGAATAATTGGAGAAAAGTCAGGCTAAGTACAAAGCCAGGCATGATAAACATAGAACTTGATCACAAGTTCAAAGTTGGTGATTCAGTTTGGCTTCACATCAACAAGGAAAGGTTGACAGGTGAAGGTAAAAAATTGAAACCTATAAGGTATGGTCCATTCCAAATATTGGAAAAAATTGGTAACAACACTTTCCGGTTAGATTTGCCTCCATATATGAAAATATACTCAGTTGTAAATGTTGAGAATTTAAGATTGTATGAACCACCTATGATTGTTGATCATGATGATGCTAACATAATGCCTTCCATTGATGATTTTGCTCCTGAGTATCTTGATGAGTTGCAGGAAGACATCATTTTGGACAGGAAAGTAAGAACTTTGCGAAGGGGTGATATTGAGTATCTTTGTGTTGGGTTCAAAGGCATGCATCCGAACAAGGCTAAATGGATGGAAACCAGAAAGGTGAGGGAGAAATACCCTCACCTATTCACCAATTAAGTTGACTTTTGGGGTCCAAAAGTTTCTCAGTGGGGAGGAATGATCCAGAGGATCCTCACGGAGAAACACCAATCTAAGAACTTCTCAGAATAATTTACAGTCATTTTTAAAGCATGGAGAAAAATTATATGATTCTCGTTGATATCTCGTTTGCAGGAAACGGAGCTAGTATGCAAAAGTTATGGCCTGCTCAAATTTCAGGGCAACTAGCGAATTTTGGGCACAAAACGCAGATTGGACACGTGCACATACCACATGGACAAATTAAAATGCGACATGTGGAAAATATAGATGACAAGGAAAAAAAAATTATTTAAATTCCACATGTCTTAGATCAAGTTTATTTAAATTCCACGCATTAATTCCTTGCCACACATTTCTGCCACGCATTTCTCCAAATATCCTAACTCGTTATCCCTCCACATTGGAATATCATCCAAAATCTATTATAAAATATCCTAACTAATACCTACACTACCCTATGTGCTTCACCTATCCATCCAACTAAGCACCCCACATTCCAAGCGGCTAAGGTGGCTCTTAAGCCAATCTAAACATGCACGGCCCCTTGTTTTAAAGGCTTTCCTCCATTTTCGCACCCACAATGTGGGATAAATCTCTACAAAGCCGCCTAAGGAGAAGGAGAGGGAAGTGGAGGGGATTTGAATAGCTAACCTCCCATGCAAAATTTTAGGCACCTAACCATTGAGCCAACCGCTTGGAAACATTATAAAAGGAGCTTTATTGTATTTGAAGTGGCATTCGGGACTGTGTAAATTATTGAAATGCTCATAACTTGAGCTAGGAGTGGAATTTTGAGGAGAAGTAAAAAGCAACCCCTGTTATTTTTGATAGAGGAAGACTGTGAGAAGGTCAGAATTTTGTATAATTCTTTGTAAAGAATTATTTTCAAGATTTTAATAGATCGGTCCCATTCAACTGGACCCGGAGACGTAGGCCTCAAGTGCTTGAACTCCGTTATCACGTTTTGTGTCAAATTGCTAGTGAATTCTCTTCATTTCTCTGTATTTTTGCACAGTACTTGTAGGTTTTAATATTTTATTAAAAAATATAAAAAGGTTCTAATCACCTAATTTTTAAAAAAAAAAACAATACAAAGAAAATTTTGTTGTGTGACATTTTTAGTTAAATTTGATTTTCGATCACTCTTCCTCCATATCTAAATTTTAATCAAGATAATTAAAATCCTTCTGCTTAACTTGTCTATTATATTTCTAGCTCTCTTAGGTCTTTGTTGTATCATCATCACTTAACTATCATTTAATATGGATCAACCTTCTACATCAGCATATTCTTTTACCCCTTTTACATCATTTTTATAATCATCTTTGGTTACTTCATCCACTATCTCTACATCTTTTCACCCTAATCAATTTCAAAACATCCCCTACAAAGGCCTAATCCTTATCAATCTCATCAACCTATCATGTCTCACTCAACTTCACTTATCCCTATCATATTCTCATATTAAAAAAAAAAAAAAAAAGGTTATTCATCCAGGACCATATTTTGTCCCCTATGGAACCTCTACCTTTCATCCAATCATACAACCCTACAACAACACTATCCAACAACCCTATGACTATCCTTCACAACCAAGTTACTTCCAAACTATCACTCCTCATCCCATGTCAAGTGTATCCCATCAATCGGTCCTTGCCATATCCCCTCCTTCATCATAATCTTAATATACCCTATCTTTTATCTAATCAACCTATCTCAACTTCAATACCTTTCTCAATACCTCAAACATCCCAAACCTATACACACATCCCTACTTAGGCCCAATCAACCCCTCTCATCCAACAACAACAACATATCCAACATCCCTACACGTATCTCAATATCCCTTTATCACAACCTACTTTACAATCAATACCTTCTCAAGCTACCCCTTATCAACCTCCACATCAAACTCATCTACCATAAAATTATCATCAATCAAATCAATCACATGCTCATCCACACTCGCATGTTAACTCCCTCATGCCTAATCCTACAAACAATCCCATGTAAACTTTGTTGAATAGATTAGATAATTTATAAGCCGAATACCATGAGATACAAACATACCCTCACTTATGATCAGGTCTATAATGAACCCATCCATCCGTCAATACCGTATAAGCCCTATCTTTTGCATTGGGAATTTCCTAAGTTTACCATGTTCCATGGCAGGAGGATCCTCAAAAACACATACTATCCTTTAGACACTCGTGTTATCTCATCATTCACAATCAATATCTCCTGCTTAGAACCTTTCCTATGTCACTAGCAGGACTTGCCTTTTATTGGTATAACTCCCTCCCTCGGCACTCTTTATTCTCTTTCACGTAACTAGCCCTATTATTTCTTGAGCACTTTCTATCAATGTTACTCGTAAAATAACCTTATCTTACCTCTCTACCATCATTGACTTCCTCACTAGGTGGAAAATCATTATCAATCAATTGACCTTCTCATTGCCTCAATTAGAACTAATTGAGTTATTTTCTCAATCATGTTCCCATAACATCTCATCCCCTCAAATTCACACATTCCAGACTTTTGATGAAGCCTTCACCATGGCCAAAAAGTTATAAATCCAAGCCCTTGAAGAAGATCATCTCAATCCTTAATCTACACATGTCCCATATAATTCCCCTAGGTCTTCTTACGAGCTAGATGAAACTACCACACATGATGTCATTACTTGTCTTCTTGACCCAACACCCTCAATAGATTCAATCCATATAGATATTGCACATCCTTGAGTCACATCATCAACACTATTACATATGATCTTCCCCATGAGGAGACCCTTTCATCACCAACACTTCCCCTTGAAGACTCAGAATCCCTAGATCCTCTTTTTGGTAATCCTCACACATCAATATCACCTTCATCTACTATCCAATCACCTACTACCTCCTTGTAGTCCTTAGACTCCACCTTGGAGACCATTACAAAGGGGTACCTATAATCAAATATTTTAATGCCTAACCATCTTGTAAACCAATCAAAGACTTGGGTAGCTCACATGAATGTAACCCGTCTCAATCATGTCTTGAAATAACATCTCCCTCATCCGAATCAAACCCAATCCTATCTCCGGTTCTTCACTTACCATCCAGTTAGAACCTCATCCTGAATCAAACACTATACAATCAAATCCCATCACATCCACTGGACTCACCCTCATCATCTGACGTGAGACCCTCTCCTCTATCTAAATAAAACATTAAAAAATCAAAACCTATCACATCCACAACCTCATCCTCATCATCTATCGTAAGACCATATTCTTTACCTAAAGTTGACATTACAAAATCAAAACACACGTCATTTAGGGTCTCAACCTTACCATCCATTCGAGACCCCATCCTTTATCACAATCCAATTTATCACATTTGCAATCCTACCTTCAATGTCTATTTTGGGACCCCACACTTTATCTCAATATCATATTACACAGAAAAACCCTATCTCATCCATAATCCATCCCTCCTCGTCCATTTTAGGACCTCATCCGTCATCCAATTTTATCAATCCCACATCCTATCCCATCCTTGGATCATATCCTCTCTCTTATCAATCTCATAATATCCCTATGATGTTCCAACACCATATGACATCCACATATCCATCCTGATCCAAAAATAAGACACATTCTACCAAACATTCTTGTAAAATCAAAATCCATTAATCTAAATCCCCAAAAGGGACTTACATTAATATCCTCGAGAGGCTCATACAAGCTTCTCTCATCACATTACCACCCATCAAAACACCCAATCCACATACTTGGAAACCTCCATGGTATGATCAAAACAAAACTTGTGCCTACCATAGAATCCCATGTCATAACACAGAGAGTTGTAAAGCACTTAAAGCCATAATCCAACAACTCTTCCTTGTCAATGATCTTCTCCCAAAAGAATACCATCCTAAGCCATCATCGATATCATCTACACCTCCACCCTCATCGAGTATCCTCACAAACATCTACAAGAACAGGAGTTCAACCTCAATCAAATATCAAAAAAACTTTCTCATATGTCTTCTCATCACCTTCCATTGAAGGTCCCTCATCTCAAATCAGTATGGTTCACCCACCTACACAAATCAAAAATCATCATACATGAAGAAAAGGAAAAACCAAAGCTTCGTCATCTACCCCTCCTCATCAATCATCCTCTCATACCTCATCTAGATTTTCAATGGCTCCTTTGTCAAAGGTTCCACATCCTCCTTTATTTACCATATACTCAATCAATCAACATCAAAAATTTCATCATCCTAACTTGAAAGATATTGTTCCTTTTAGTGCATGTTATCTCTATCCACATTATCACACTAGGGGGTCTCCTCTCTACTTGAGACTTGAAAGCATCGCCTTACATGCCTCCCCAGTTAATCTTCACTAACCATATCCTCTCAATCAAGTCAAAATGTCGTTACTCTGGAAAGGAATAAATGTGGATAGTTTCCCCCTCGACTGGATTGGTCACATATAGAATGGGTTAGGAGCATATTTCCTAGCTTCACTTGATGGTACATCTAAAAGGAACTTTTAATGCCTTGCACATGCGGCCTTTCTATTGTTAACTCTTGACCTTCATGATAGTAATTACATAAAATATCTTATTCCACCATGAACCAACCATATTTTCATCATAATGATTTAAAAGTATGTGGTCTTTCGTCGCTATCCTCGATAGCCTTAAAGATGAGCACCATGGCTTTGTTCATTACAACTTTCAATTAGAAAATTCCCTCCTTAGTAGGAACCCCACAATCATTACATTCCATCTACCTTATGTACAAACCAAAGACATGTTATGGGGAACATATGTGTGGGTCATGCACACATCTCTCTTCCCCTCCTCAAAATAGTATATTAGGGTTTTTCCCTTATCTTATAAAGTCAAAAATATTGATGGATGCTTCTTATCAAAAGTAAAAATTAATAGATTGATCCCTTGAAGGACAACTATCAAGTATCAAAATCATATTATCAAAAAGAAAAGTATATTGATCCCTCAAAGGATAGCTACCTATTAAAAATCATAGGCTGATCCCTCGAAGGATGACTATCTGTAAAAAGTAAGATCAAATCAAAATTGTAGACCACTCCCTTGAAATATGAATACCCATGTAAAATGGCTTCCCACATCGATCAACCTTCAAAAAAATCAAATATCAAAGCATCCCAAGAAAGCTTCCTCCATTGATCAAATTTTCCGTTAAAGAAAACTTCCTACATCAATCAGTTTTCCTCAAAAATTAAATATATAGCTAGGGCTTCTCTCTATGGAACTATTGAAAGGAGAACCTACTCTCCCACACAACCTATATATGTTAACCCTTTCACATTCTAGGAAGGTACATCTTATCACTTCATCTCTATATCCAAGATCCTATGTGTGACTACCCATTGTTAGTCATGTGTTAATGTTTTTGTAAAGGCCAAGAGTGCAAGTACCTTCATGATATTTATCCATATCGCATATGCATCAAATCCAAACAAAAGCAATCATTTCGTGTTTTAGTATTAACCATGGCTAAGACACATTTTGATGAGCATTAAATCACTTTAAAATAAATATCAAATAACACATCATATCTATAACATACTTGCCACATTGACATCTATCAATATATCTATCATCATATCAACATATATCAATATCCACAAAATCCTGAGTACATCTCAACATTATACCATTATGTTACTTCAAAGACATCACGACCACCATCAAGACCCCAATATAGTTCTCGTAAGCCCACTCTTGTGGAAACATCCAATTATGGTCCTTTTACCTCATCAAATCATCATTTCATCCCCCATCATTGTTAATTCACATATCGTAAAATATGAACCCATTAGTTCCCTTATCACTTAACTCCTGGCCTCATAATCCCAACTTTATGGAAACATCAATTTTGTTCCTTTGACCTCGTCAATTTTGGTTCTTTGACCTCGTCAAACCATCATTTTTCCATCATTAAATTCATATGTCTATAAGACACAAACCCTTTAGTTCCCTATCACTTGACTTCTCGACCTTGACTAAACCCACCTTTGTGGTAACATAAATTTTTGGTCCTTTGACCTCGTCAAAACATCCTTTTATTTTCCTTGAATGTCGTTAAGTCATACATCTATAGGACACGAGCCCATTAGTTCCCCTATCACTTGATTTTCTAACGATACCCATCTTATTTCTATACCTCATCCTGGGGCATTATCATTGTATATTTCCATCTATCTCTTTCAAACTCGTGATTGATTCCCTTTTAGGTCATCAATCCCTAGTTTGAGGGGGACACCTCATCATATAATTCTATGTCTTTCACATCTTTATTTATCACATTTCATTTTTGTCTCACGGCTTGTCTAAAACCACTCAACAAAAGGGGCAAATGTAGATACCTAAAATTAGCACCGTTAATCCTCATGTATGTATCTCGCTAACACCCCTTCATTATCACATCACTATCATATTATACATTAAATCCTTATCCTAATTCTTGTTTCTCCGCCATTATATTTATTCCCATAAATATCATTCTACAGTTGTTAAATCTTATTTTATCCTCTCCTAAACCACTCAAACCACTTAGAAACCAAAATCAAATAAGACAAAAACAAAATCAACATCTTCTCAATCATTTAACAAAATTCCCTACCCGTATAACCTCTTTCTAACATATATAATTCGTCAAAACAAACAAAAAATTTGATTTGGGAAGCGGTTTCAACCTTTTCCCCGCAAAGCCTGGATTGTCGGTGATTCTCCCAATCATCGTCAATTCTCTCTCTAGTCAGTGGTGACCTTATAGAATCAAGTCATGAGCCTTCATTTGAACCTCGTTAATGGCTTGTAAACTTAGCCCAAAACTTCCTCGGTCTTGTCTTATCAACTAGACATCACTTAATGCCTTCACATTATAATATTGTTATATTATATCCTTCTTACAAATTCATATTCATCATAGTAACATTCCAAAACGCTAACCATCTCTTCTTTAGTCTTTAGAGGTCACTCAAACATCCAGGAAGTAACTCAACAATATTTTGGCGTCTACAATCTTATTCTTTCGGGTAATATCATCCCCTCACTTTATTCATCAAATGGTACAAGGTAAGTACCTTCTCTTTTGCATTAATATTATCTTTTTTATTCATCATTTACAAGCTTATATCTATTTTATCTTTTTATTATTAGCATGCACACTTCCACAACAATCACCGACAATTCTCCTAATCACCGACGATCATCCCCAATTGTCGATGATCGGCCTTAATAACTAGTGATCCATGTCATTAGATCATTTAATCTCAAATATCATCCTTCAAACATCCATATCTCATCACCTATTACTACTCTACCATCAGAGGTACTGTCAAACCCTATCAAGCTTCTTTGAGTCATCTATAACACTCTATCAATTATCTAAATCAAATCTATCATCATGTTCACCTTTATGAGTACACAACTATCTACATCCTTGTTCCTTTAAGCCATATTTTGATTCCTAGACTCCCTTTGGATCAGGTATCACCATTAGACCATCATATAGCCATGGACCATGCCAGTCCCTTTATCTTTGCATTATTGGTTATATTATCATTTTATCATTTTATCTTATCATTATTAGATTAATTTCTTGAACGCAGATTGACATCCTTGTAAGGAATTCCATTGACTTACGGGGACTGACATATGCCGAAAATCTACCATATATCTATCTAATCCTATATTGTTCTAAGTGTTTGTACATTCAGAAGTAAATTATCGCATTGAAAAGAAGAAGTTGTGCACTTGTTTAGATCTATCAACATCAATCATCCTTAAAGATCAACATCAACTATCTCATGGGTATCGGTAAACCCGTCGTCTCTCGAGGTCATTTTTTTATTATTTTACTTCATTAAGTTAAAGTTGGAAAGTGAAAACTTCTCTAAACTGTGTGATATGCTCGTGCATAGATTGTGGATCTAGGATCACACTTCTAAGTATGTTGCATGGTATGCAGTGATCATACCGAGGTGTATTACTATTCTATATGCAGCAATAGACTTAGGGATACCGACAACGCAGTGGGTGGGCCATAGGTGAGGAAGGACAGAGGTAGGTTGGGTCGGATAGAGGTGGACTCCATGTTCAGGCATAGGTGCAGGCTAGGTTGTACAGGCTTTACAAGTTCTGCTGGCTCAAAGGCCACCAGTACAGGTACAAGGTCATTTGATTCGGGGACCATAGGTCCATGTGGTTCGGGGCCACATATATGGGTAGCACATGTAGCTCATACGCGCAGGAAGCAAAGGTTCACCTAGCTTATGTAATATAATTATGGGTACAGCGATACTAGGGTAGATAGATCATATACCAAAGCACATGTGCCACATAATATTGCCGCAAATATGTCAAAGTGTATATGCCGTTATACGGATGCATGTACCAAAAGCAGTACCTTTGCAGATGCCACCATCACCACAAACACCACCGAGTCCAGTGTTGGAGTTATATGGGAAGAGATGGATGAGCATGGAAATGAAAACGACCAAGAAAACATGCATCACAAGGTGAGGTGGAATGACACAAGCATGAGACAAGGTGAAAAAGTGAAGCAAGTGGTTCTGCTAATATGCCCCCATCACCATGGAAAATCTCAGAGGATTAAGAATAGAACCTTTTCAAATGAACCACATTGATGGGCTCCTTAAGCTCTTTACTATCTTGTTCGGATAACTTATATGCTCCAAATCTGAATTTTATAGTCATAACATAGTGTCCTAGACAATTAGATTCAAACTTTCCCTATTTGTCACATTTTTAGTGTATTTTTGTAATTCTCCTTAAGCACAAGTCAAAAATTTCAAACTGTCGAGGTTTGATTTTCTTGTTGTAATTGTGATGAAGTTGATTCGATATACCTTTATATAGTCTAAGGCATGAATTCTTTTCTCACCAAAGAGTTCTAATTCTACAAGGCGTACTTGACAGTAATCCTCTTCATACAATAGGTGTTGTAAGGATATGTGGAGGGAAGGGAGTTCAACTTCAATAGGTAATACAGCTTCAAATCCGTAAACTAGGGAAAAAGCAAAGTGGCTCTAGCTAGAGTGTGAAATGAGGTGCGATATGCCCGGAGGGCGAGATACGATTGTGTATAGCGATTACAACCATTTTTTCGACATTTTTGTCCAATATTGATTTAATCATTTTATTGTATGCTTCAAATCGGTCATTCCACCATGGGTAATATAGATTTTCCCATTGTAGGTGGATATGGTATTTTTAGCAAGTGTTTTGACATTCTTATTTTTGAAGGATGTCTCGTTGTCTATAACAATAGACGTAGGGATGCCAAAGTGACAGATGATGTGGTTGAATATGAACTTTACAATATTTGTCCTAGTGATGTAGGTGAGAGGCATGACCTCTATCCACTTGGTAAAATATTCAGTGGTAGTAATTATGAAGGCATGACCATCAGAAGATGTGGGCTTAATTTTTCTGACTAAGTCGAGCCCCCATCTAGAGAAAGGCCAGGGTGAAGTGATAGGATGAAGGGCTTGTGAGGGTGCATGAATTAGATTATTGTGTCATTGACATGCCTACAACTTCTTGACAAAGTTACACACGTCAAACTCCATAGTGGGCCAATAGTAACCCACGCGTAAGATCTTCTTAGCTAGGACCATTCCGCTTGTATGTTTGCACAAATACCCAAATGTATTTTGACTAGTGTTTGATTTTCTTCTTCATAATTAATACACCTTAAGAGAGTCCCATCATAGCCTCTTTAGTAAAGGGTATCGAAAGGATGGTATAGCATGAGGAACGTTGTGCCAAGGCTCTTTTATTGGCTAAATTCATGTTGGCAGGATAGGTTTTGTCTTGGATAAACATGTAAATGTCATGATATCAGGGATTTTCAGGACCAACAATTTCACACACCATGGTGGACTTGACAAATCATATGTGGGAACCAAAAGATGTTACACGAGAAACTCATTATGTGTTTGGTTTTTATCAAACTCAAGAAGGGATGCGATAGTCACCATGG
The DNA here is from genome assembly GCA_018340775.1 of Taxus wallichiana var. yunnanensis. NCBI lineage: Eukaryota > Viridiplantae > Streptophyta > Pinopsida > Cupressales > Taxaceae > Taxus > Taxus wallichiana. Next base: position 737,256,175 of record CM031235.1, on the reverse strand, counting down.
CATCCATTGCTTTATTTTGCGCACCAAGAACTTGATCAAATGTTATGATCCAAAAATGTCCTTTGAGGTTGTCAATCATGCATTTGTACGGAACAAGCTTATCATATTTGACCTGATATTCATCGTTGACTTGTATGATGATGAGGAGGGAATCTCTAAAACTTGTTATCTCTTGAATGCCAAGATATAGCAAATATTAGACCTGCTTATGAGATCTTTATACTCTGCAATGTTATTGGTACATGGAAAACCAATATGATAAGATTTAGGTATGACATTGCCATCTAGTGTATGTAATACTATGACAACTCTTGATCCATGCATGTTACATGAGCCATCAAAGAACACGGTCCATGAGGGAACTACAACAATGTACAATAATTCTTCATCAAGAAACTCAAAATGAAGGGGTTGAGAACCCGACATTGGAAATGCGATGGGATACTACTTAAAAATGCACAAAATATATGAAAATTGCAACAAAGTAAAATACTGATTTATGCATATTTTTATAGTAAGGACAACAAACTAAATAAAATCAATATCTCCCAAAATATCCACTCGAATTACTTGAAAATTTAAAGAGAGCTTGATATTATTATAGAGGACATAATAAAACTATTTTTGGAATTTTACACAAATTAAATTGCTGCCAGAAAAGCACAGCGTGCCCTAGACAACTGGAAAACTTCGAGGTTCTTACTCTCTAAATACAAGAGCAAAAATAAGGGTCTCTGGAAATAACATTGATAGATATAGGAAATAATATTTCCACCTTCAGATCTGACAATGACCGACTAGAAAACCCCCAAATAAAGGCTGCAAGTCACCTCGCTTGGAATGGGGTCGGAAAATGATGGAGGCACCTTCAACGTGCTGCCATGCCCAACCCAAATGGTTGCCGTGAATCTGATCTGGAGCCCCTCTGATTATCTTCCCCAAATGCCCCCAAAACCCTCGAAATCCTTCCTCTGAAACCTCTAATAATGTCTCTACCACACACCCTAAAAGTAGCTCCAAAATGATAGACTAGGGTAGATCTCTCACTACCAAAGAATGCCCTGCTAGCTAGGGATGGGTCTCTCACCACCGAAGCTAGGGTCCTGTGGGATTTGACTCCACAAGTTATAGATGTGCACAATAGTAGCTGCACGTGAAGGAGGCTAAAATGTAAGTGACAAAAGTGCCTTTTCTTTCTCCCCGGCTCCTTATATACTTCTCCTCGGAAAATGAGCCCCCATAACCCTAGGTGCATTTCATTCCATGGAGGGGCCAATAAAATAAGAGTAACTATAGTTACTTTTTCCTTTTTGAGTCGCCATGGTCCAAAAGTGACCCCCAAATGCAAAACTTGGATATTAAAACCACGGGGCCCCTTCCCAAAAGCTCCTGCGTCCACAGCACCCCCGGGTTTGACCATGGTTTGGACTCGACTTGGCCCTTGGGCCATTTGGCGTAGGAAAGGGGACATTATAGAAAGGGGACATTACAGTCCTCCCTTCCCAAATTTTGCTTGTCCTCAAGCAAATGCAAATTAGGATGCTGCAAAATCTGCTCTCCCTCCCAAGTAGCATCCTCAAGTGGTAGTCCCTTCCATCGCACCAAATACTCGGTGATTACTCTGCTCCTGAGCCCCCTCTGTCTCTTTTCAATAATGGATTCGGTTCCAAGCACCAACTTCCCTTCCTCATCTAGTGGCGGTAACTCTGTAGATGGTACAATATGTGGTCCGAGTGCCTTCTTAAGGCATGAAACATGGAAGACATTATGTATCTTACTGTGCTCTGGTAGCTCTAGCTCATATGCCACTGCCCCAACTCGACGAACTACTCAGTATGGACCATAAAATCATGGTTTCAATTTCTCTGCACCCTTCTGCTTCAGTGAGGACTGCCTATATGGCTGTAAACGTAGGAACACTAGATCCCCAACCTCAAAAGACCTCTCTGTCCTATGCCGATCTGCATATACCTTTTGTTGATTTTGTGCCTTCTGAAGATTCTCTCTGAGAGCCTTCAAAATATCCTGGTTCTCCTATAACCAATCTCGAGCTTTGGGAGCTCGGCTATCTAGTAATACCAAATCTACAAATGTCCTGGCGTCGTACCCATACAAGGCTCGAAAAGGGGTCATACCTATGCTCATCTGGTAGGTGGTATTGTAGCAATACTCACCCATGTGTAACCATTTAATCCATGCCCATTGGTGTCCTGTTACATAACTCGCAAGTAGCCTTCTATCCACTTATTGACTATCTCCATCTGCCCATCTGTCTGTGGGTGGTAGCTAGTGCTAGGAGTCAACTCTGTACCTGCTAGTCTGAAGATCTCCTGCCAAAAGGTGCTCATGAAGATCTTGTCTCTCACAATGACAATTTTTTAGGCAACCCATGTAGCCTAAAAATACCGGTATAGAAGATCCGGCCACATCCACGGCCTCGTGCCCCTTGGGTAGGGAAAAGAAATGAGCATACTTAGTTAACCAATCAACTACAACATAAATGCAGCTATGCCCATGCACCAAGGGAAGCCCTATGATAAAGTCCATAGATATGCTTTCCCATTTCTATTCGGGAATGGGGAGAGGCTGAAGTAATCTTGTTGGGAAAGAACGCTCGGATTTGGTTTGCTGGCAAACCATACACTCTCTGACATGATTAAGGACATCGTCCTTCATCCCCTTCCATGCAAATCTTTCCCTGATGAACCTGTATGTTTTGAAATACCCAGGATGTCCAACTAGTGGTGTATCATGTACTGCACGAAGGATCTTCTCCTTCATTTTGGATCCTGGTACAAGGAAAATCCTATCCTTGTAGAAAATGAGATCATCCACTACTCTGTATCGGTCGTCCTATATAATACCATCCATGATCTCACAGGAAAACTGATTTTTGGAGTACTCAACAAGTATATGAGCCTTCCAATCCGCTGAAATCTCAGACATAGAACTAAGCATAGCAGTGAGGTAAGGCCTCCTAGATAAAGTGTCAAGCAACAATATTATTCTTACCTCTAGTGTACTCTATGTCAAAGTCATATGTTTGCACCTTGTTCACCCATCTTTGCTGGCGATCATTGAGCTCTTTTTGTCCCAAGAAGAACCTCAAACTATGTGATCCGTACGAACCACAAATTTGCTGCCCACAAGGTATTGTCTGAATTTGGCCAAGGCATGCATGATGGCCAACATCTCCTTGTCGTAAATTGAATACCCTCTCTCCACGGGTTTCAATTTCCAACTCTCATAGGCGATGGGATGCCTATCCTGCATGAGAACTGCCCCAACACCCTCTCCTGATGCATCACACTCTAGAATGAATGGGTGGGAGAAGTCTAGTAATGCGAGGATGGGACATGAACTCATCACCTCCTTGAGGTGATCAAAACTGTGTGTTGTGCTCCGACCAAGCAAAAGCCCCTTCTTGGTCAAATCGGTCAATGGAGCAGTCAACCGAGAGAAATTCTTCACGAACCGGTAGTATGTGCACAACCCCACGAATCCTCTCAATTGTGTCAATGTCCTAGGTGGCGGCCAATCCAGGATTGCCCATATCTTCCTCTATCCACCTTCACTATACCCCCACCAATTACATATCCCAAGTATAGAAGTTTGGTCATGCCGAACTCACACTTAGAGGCTTTCGCATATAATGAATTAGCTTCTAATATCCCCAATATCTCACCCAGGTGCCTGATATGGTCCTCCCAAGTCCTGTTGTAGACTAAAATATCATCAAAGAAAACCAATACAAACTTCCGCAAGTGGTGGTTGAACACATGATTCATGCAAGACTGGAATGTAGCTGGAGCATTAGACAATCCAAAAGGCATCACCAAGAACTCAAAGTGACCGTAATGGCATCTGAATGTTGTCTTATGCACATCCTTGCTCCCTGACTTTGATCTGATGATATCAATGCAAATCTATTTTGAAAAATAGATTACACCATGTAGCTCATCCAACAACTCATCAATGCGTGGTATGGGATACTTGTTCTTTATTGTCTTCTTATTCAAGGCACGGTAGTCCATACACATCCACAGGGTCCCATCCTTCTTCTTCACCAATACCACCAAAGAAGCAAAAGGGTTGGAACTCAATCTAATATGCCCCATATCAATGAGCTCATGTATAGTCTTCTTCGATCTCATCCTTAAACCATTTGGGGTGACGGTAAGGAGAAGTGACCACCGGTCTAGCATCCTCGAGCTCAATCACATGCTCAAATCCCCTATCTGGAGGTATGCCTGGAGGTATGTCACCAAACACTGCACTATGTCTGTCTAATAGGCCATGTATATCCACATGGTACTCTGTTGTCCATCCTCTGATTTCTTGGTCGAAACCAAACAATGTACTACCCAATCCACCCCGTCGTGCCTATAGATCCTCTCGATCCTCTTGGCCGTAACAACTCGGGGTGCCCTGAAGATAAGCCCCTCAAGATCACATTCCTCCCTTCAGACTTAAACTTTAGCTCCATCATCTGGAAGTTAGTCCAAAACTCACCAAGGGAATGGAGCCACTGTACCCCAAGCACTATGTTGGTCTCTCCAATACCAACAATATAGAAATCATTGGTAATTATATAGTTACCCATCGTGATGCTCAATTGGGGAACCCATCGTGTGCATCTCATAGAATCTCCATTGGCTACAACCACGTTGAAGCCCTCAAATTCCTATCTCGTAACCCTCGCCTCTCAACCAATGAGGCATCAATAAAGTTGTGGGTTGCCCACTATCAATGAGTACCACCACTCGTTGTCCCTGCAAAACTCCCCTAACTCTGAATGCCTTGTACCTCGGGGTACTAGACAAGGTGGCGATAGTCTCCTGGGGGAAAGTCTCGCTATCCTGCTCAACACCCGCACTATCTAATGCCTCATCATCATCATCCTCTAATCCTTGTGTGTCCAACTCCTCGTCACCATCACTCTCCTCGAAGACCTCTATGAATTGGGCCCTTCCTCTACCCTTGCAATCGTGTCCTGGAACCCAAGGTGCGCGGCAATCAAAACATAGTTTCTTTCACCTCAATTCCTCCTTGTCCTCTCTAGATCCGAATGGTCTCTAGGTTGTATCTTTCCTAGGTGGAGGTACCTTTGGCTGCGAACCCTCGGTTCTAGAAGGGAAACCCTTAGGCTGCACTCGAGGTGGAAACCTCGACTTAGGAGTGGATAACTCCAAGTCACGAGCTCTCCTAATAGCCTCATGCAACGAAGAAGGCTCAAATGCCCTCACAAATCCAATGAGAGCGTCTGTCAAACCTGCTGTGAATAGGGAAATCAACCTCATCTCTGTAACATCAGGTACCATGACCGATAGTCTCTAAAAATCGGTGATATACTGATCCATGGAACCGGTCTGCCTCAAATGAGTCAACTCTCTAAAATACCTGTCGGGGTCCCTCTTATCAAATATGCTCACTAGCCTCTTTGTGAACTCTACATAAGTCGTGATGTATATGTGTCCCTGTGTAATCAACCCATGATGCCACCAATCATGAGCATCTCCCTCTAGATGTAAGATTGCAAACTTAATTGCATCTTCCTCACGCATAGGATTCAAGTCGAAGTATGTCTTCAACTTCTGCACCCAAGACTGTGCAGTACACTTCTTAGAACCATCGAAATGTGGAACAAAAATCTGTCCCAACCTCCTTTGCATCTCTAGTACCTGTGCCTGGTAATCTCTCCTAGGCCTACTGCCAATCTTCATTTTGCAATATTCCTGGAATGCATGTTGTCACGAAAGCCATCACTTAAGGTCTGGTACCTTTCCCAACAAGACTCCTCATCTACAATATCCCCTGGCTGTCCATACCTGTGAAACTTCTAGATCCTTCAAGAAAGAAGGTTCGTGAAACCCCAAGAGGCCTGGTAGAAGAATGGGGGGACCGTTGTCCTGAATGTCCACCCTCACCTCTTTGACCATATTGTCCCCTATTGCTATTTTCTCCTCTTTCCGCATGAGTATCAAACCTTGTCCTATGCTAATCTCTCAGTGAGCTGGCTCAAATAGAGATTGGTAGTCTCTGCTGCTTTACCATGTTGGTGAACAATTGTTTCATCAGATCTACCCCTATATCCTCACTGTCTCTATCCCCCATCTTTCAATCCCAACAGATGCTAGAGAAACAACTGCTCTGATACCACTGAAATATCCCTTATGGGATACTACTTAAAAATGCACAAAATATATGAAAATTGCAGCAAAGTAAAATACTGATTTATGCAGATTTTTACAGTAAGGACAACAAACTAAATAAAATCAATATCTCCCAAGATATCCACTCGAATTACTTGAAAATTTAAAGAGAGCTTGATATTATTATAGAGGACATAATAAAACTATTTTGGAATTTTACACAAATTAAACTGCTGCCAAAAAAAGCACAATGTGCCCTAGACAACTGGAAAACTTCCGAGGTTCGTTACTCTCTAAATACAAGAGCAAAAATAAGGGTCTCTGGAAATAACATTAACAAATATAGGAAATAATATTTCCACCTTCAAATCTGACAACGGCCAACTGGAAAACCCCCAAATAAAGGCTGCAAGTCACCTCGCTTGGAATGGGGTTGGAAAATGATGGAGGCACCTTCAACATGCTGCCACGCCCAACCCAAATGGCTGTCGTGAATCTGATCTAGAGCCCCTCTGATTATCTTCCCAAATGCCCCCAAAACCCTCAAAATCCTTCCTCTGAAACCTCTAATAATGTCTCTGCCACACAGCCCTGAAAGCGGCTCCAAAATGACAGACTAGGGTAGATCTCTCACTACCGAAGAATGCCCTGCTAGCTAGGGATGGAGTCTCTCACCACCGAAGCTAGGGTCCCTGTGGGATTTGACTCCACAAGTTGTAGATGCACAACAACTGCTTGCACGTGAAGGAGGCTAAAATGTAAGAGACAAAAGTGCCTTTTCTTTCTCCCGACTCCTTATATACTTCTCCTGGCAAATGAGCCCCATAACCCTAGGCGCATTTCATTCCATGGAGGGGCCAATAAAATAAGAGTAACTATAGTTACTTTTTCCTTTTGAGTCGCCATGGTCCAAAAGTGACCCCCAAACGCAAAACTTGGATATTAAAACCACGGGCCCCTTCCCAAAGCTAATGAAGATCGTAGAAGAACTTGGACTTGTATCATCTTTGGATTTGTTAGATTGTGGGTGCTCTTGAGTATTCTCCAAATGTAGGATGTAAATGCTACGAGCTCTTAAAACACAAGGATGAGGGTGGAAAATTTGGCAGAAGTTGGTTGCATTTGTATAAGCTTCCAAGGATGGATTTACAAAGGAATGGCCTACATTTTATAGTTGAGGGTAAGGCCATGAGAAGTGGATCTTAGTTTGAATGAGCTTTAGGATCTTAATTACAATTTCTGAAATAGTAAGAGGATTTGGTCTATGTAGTTGCATCTTTACAGGGCAATGATGATCTTGATTTAGTGCAGAAGATGGTTGTATGTGTAGCTTTGTTGCCCCATCATTATAGGGTTCTAGAAGTGGAGTGAAGTGGAGTGTGAGTAGATAAATAGGATTAATTAAATAACTAATTTAATTAGTTATAATTTGTGAGGAGATAATTAACCATTTAATTAAATAAATGTTTAATTAAATTAGCTAAAGGGTGTTAGGAATTAATTTAATTAATTCCAAGGGCATGATAGAATTAAATTAATTAATTCTAAAGGGTAGGAGTATGTAATTAGAATTAATTTAATTAATTCTAAAGGGTTATGATTTAAATGATGGAATTAATTTAATTAATTCCAAAGGGATATATTCTAGTAGGATAGAATTAATTTAATTAATTCTAAGTTGATGGAAATAGGCTAGAAATATGTATGTATTTTTAGTGTGTCTACACAAGGCGTTTACTATAGATTTTCTATAGAGTGTTTGAAAATTTTAAACCAAAGAAGGTCAAAGAAAACAAAACAAAATCAAAATTATTAAAAGAGAATTTTAAATTGAAGAAGAAGGTCAACGGAAAAAAATTAAAAAGAAAATTTTAAACCGAAGAAGGATAACAAAAAAAAATACAATATAAGATTGAGACAAATCAAACTTGCCTCAGCCGTGCGTAGATCCGAAAGATAGTTTAACTATAAAAATTGTTGACAAAGGAAAAAAACATATATACCTAAAATATTCTTCATCTTGACTTGAAATCTTTGTGAAATAATCTAATACATGTAGTTTAATGCATGCAAGGATAGATCAAAATGTAACCAAGTAATCTATGAACACACTACTATCGCTTCTCATACTAGGGTTTAGTTGTCCCGAGAGTAATAAAAATGGTTATCTTAACTATGATGATGTTGAAAATGACATGAATAATAATATACCGATAAAGTAGTCGAAAAACAATCATAAACAAATAACATATAGTTCATCCTCGATCGAAATTATTGTGAAACAACCAAATAATACAAATACTTATTACACACATTTGGCTCCATGATTTCAAATATGTGGTACCCACTCTTACCAAACTCGGCAAACTATTTTGACCACTTAAGACAAGCCTATCGAATTTTCACCTCTAGTTTTATTAGTTTTTCTTCTCCAAACTTCATAGAAAATTCCAACTAAAGGATCAAACTCTCGGTAGAGACACAAATAGTACACATTCAACAAAAACTGGAAAATATCCAATCCAAATTAAATTACCCAATTAATATTTCCATTCGAATCTAATGAACGAAATGCTTTGTTCAAACAAATTTTAGACTCGAGAAAATCAAAACATATTTATCCTAAGAAACCAAACTATTTATCCACGACAAACTAATAAAATGTGGGGGAATGCAAAAGTAAAAGAAACAAAATTCATTTCATAGGAAATAAAACCCAACACATAATACCTAAAAGCCCCAATACCGACTAAAAAACCGGCACCCAAAATTGCCTCAAAATCATAAAACCCAAATATCATTGTTTCCTAGTGAAAAAAATTATAACGATATCATGAACAACAACTAAAAAAAAACCTTAATGTCCAATGCATTGAACAAGCGTCTTCGTACATATATCAATAAGTTGATCTCTGAAGGGGTTGCCTTCCACGTGCTCTATAACAATAAGTCGGTGTTGATGATCACATTTATAAATTAAAATGCTCTCCTTGGGTGGACGGTTACTCCAATTAGGCGAAGAATCGTTCACAAAATAATAACTACAAGATTGTCGTTGTACCTACACATATTTCGTTAAATAAAAAGATTCAACAACACCTTGAAGAAGCGAAGATTCATAACATATCGTCAATGAACAAGAGTTACAACATTATCTCGCATTATTCTCCTCTTTTAAAATTGAGTAATGTTTATGAGGAACTCTCGATTTAATGGATATTGACATGAGCATTTAGTGCAGACACCCAACATCGTCCAACTACATATATGACCTCCATTCTAAAACTCAAATTATTAATATATATATATATATACCTTAAAACTAAATGATGGAATATACCTAAATAAACGGTGGAAGAATATTCCTAATAATTTAAATTAAAAACTTTACAAAAAAAAATCGGAATCAAAAATAAATTTGCCATGTGATAGAGCGTAATTAGGGGAAAAGAAATATAACAAAGGTGAAGAATCAAGACAATATACCTACCTACCTACTTCACCAAAGAATAAAAACAATCAAAGACTATAGATAAGAAATGGTGACGAATTTGTACGCGTGACCGACAAATTCAAGACTTCGTATTTCAAAAGTTAATATAATTAAGGGGCGCGCTTTCAAATATAAGTAGGTAAATGTCGATTTTTAACTGTAAGGCGATTTTATATTAATTGTGAGAAAAACAAATTCGGATTTTCAAACTTGGATTTGATATATTTTATAGCACAAAACTAATATATATTTTTTTGATGAGTAGTGTACTCAGTGGGCACTAGATTACATAGATTGTCGGCATCTCTACTCATATTTCAAGGAAGTATATAGCGGATTTACAATTACAAGTAAGTGTACAACTAAACTAGTGATCACCTTCAACCTAAGCAACTACGAGTAAGGGGCATCCACGCCGTCAAAATCACCCAAGGCACGATCTTGGCCTTAACCGTTTTAACTCTCTAGGTCAGTATCTCCGTGCCTTGCACTCAAGCAAGACTTGATCCCTGGTGGGCTATATCAAAGCCAAACAACTTCAACAATGAACCAAGGGCCCTTCGATTAATATATATTTTAAAATTTAATAAGTAAATTTATTTTTAATTTTTATCATTTTAGATTTGGTTTGAATATTTGTAAACAATATTTACAAATATTTTTTTGCAATGTTATTTTTGTATTGCATTAGAGTTTATTTAAAAATATTAAATCACAAGGATAAGATCTAACTCTAGCCTTTATTACTAAAGCAATCTCATGTGTACAATGCAATGTGAACGCGAACAAGATATGTTATTTGATTTAGAGGGATAGTTAATACTTTTGTAATTGATGTTAATCAGGGGTGTGATAGATTTTGTAAGTGTAACAATATAGATTAAGCATTACATTTAAAGGTTATATCTCTACACTTCAATTATGTTACAAATTCATACATATACATTTGCAAATCTTATATCATGAGTGGTAGCGTTTTGCAAACTATTTTATTTGAACTAAACATGAATACATGAAGACTTCCATACATTTGCAGATTTTATATCATGAGTGGTAGCCTTTTGTGGCCAATTTTTTTGCACTAAACATGAATACATTTGATACCACTCTGGATAGTTAATTACTTTTGTATTTGATGTGGTTTGTAATTATTTAGGGAAAATTGTGTTAGTGTTGCAACGTGTTTGAGACGGTGGTTGCATTGGTTGTTTGGTTGGTTTTTGTTGAAAAAGTCTTTTTGTACTATCGATAACATGTTGATAAGGGGTGTGATTGATAGTGGAAGTGTAGGAATATAGATGAAACATTACATTGAAAGGTTCTATGTGTACATTTCAAATTTGTTACAAATTCATACATATACATTTGAAAATCTTATATCATGAGATTTGTACTAAACATGAATACATGAAGACCTCCATACATTTGCAGATTTTATATCATGAGTGGTAGTCTTTTGTGGCCAATTTTATTTGCACTAAACATGAATACATTTGATACCCCTTGAATGGCACTGCTGCTTTGGATATAATAAGTGTTGAGTAAAGTAGTAGTGGAGGTGCTATCAAAGTAGAGGGTAGTATTTATGACGGGTTGTTTTGGTTGAACACATATAATTTTTCCTAGTGTGACTTTGACAAGGATGTGGCATGCTCTCATACCACCTTTGTTTTTGTGAATAGTCTGTAGTATTTTCAGTAAGTAATATAGCTCTGTTTCGTGAAAAAAACAATAATAAGTTACTAAAATAATTTGGATGGTTGATTTTAACAAGGATTTTGTTCACAAAGTTTTTGACATATGTGAAAATAAATAAGTCAATGGTTATGGAATGTTGGCCCAAACAACTAACAATCCAATGTTAATCATATAGCCTCCTACTTAAAATTATTGTCGGGTGCAGTGGGAAAAAAATGTGTGTTTGCATGGTTGATTTCAAAACAAAGCTCAACACTAACAACAACATGGGAAGTTTCTAGAAATGTAAATTCAACTATACTGAAAAGTTATTGAATTTGAAAATTCAAAACTCAAATGGATTCTCCAGCCTTGGCAGGTTAGCCAAAGCAGGCTCTCATTTAGATGTATGCTTATACGGTAACTCAACATGTTATAATCAACTATTTGTAATAATATGATAAGGGCGGAGATGTCGATATCTATGTAACTCAGTTGTTTCCAATAATAATAATAATAATAATAAATTCATTTGATACTTTGAAATGAAAGTGGAATGAGAACAAACTTCTATCACAAAACTGCAAAATTTCTACTTTGAAACTGAAAAAAAACCAAGGTGCCCGTCAAACTGTAAATTCCATAATCAAGAATTGAGAAGATAGTTAAATGTAATGACGATACTGAATTGGCATTTCAACTTATTTTTCTTAAATGCAAATTAAAAATCTTAAAATTAGAAAAATGTGTTAGACAAATTTTGAAATGGTATGTTCTTTTGGGTGGAATCAGATTTATAATCTTTACAACTATTTATGTGATAGATATATATCACATGCATTTCGTAAGCAAGGTTAGGATGTAAGACACACCTAGCTGTAGTGTCAAGGAATGAACAAAAATAGGACGAATAATGTAATGAAGAAAAGAGAAAACTCATGTTTGCTCCTCATCAATTCTGCATAGTTGTTTCATTATGACATTGATGGCAGGCCTTTGGTTAGGACTTTCAGTGGTGCAATCTAGTGCAATTTTTGCCAAATTATAGGCCTCCATTTTTGAGTAAATTTTTCCTAGATTTATATCAATGAATTCCTCAAGCTTCCTAGTCTCTACAAGAGGCCTTATTGTAGAGATTATCTTCTCTCCTGTGATAAGCTGCAATAGTATAATTCCAAAAGCATATACGTCATTTTTTCCCATAAGACGGCCTATACTGGTGTACTCTGGAGCCAAATATCCCATGCCCACAGAGGCTTTGAGAATTGAATATACTATGTCATCTACTAGAAGCTTGTGTAGACCACAATCTGCAAGAAGAGGATTCATGTGTTGATCAAGAAGAATCTTCTTAGCAGAGATGTTCTGATGCACAACAACCTTGCCCATGCCTTCATGCAGATACTCAATACCTGTGAAACACATAAATATACCATCTACTTCATACAAGATCAAAAAGTTAATCACAACACAAATAACTGAAAATGTGTGTTAGTTTTAGTTTCTTTTTTCTCTTTTTTATGTTTCAAGGAATATGTTCTGTGAGGCCACGTTTAGATGCCCTTCAACTAAAATGCTAGGGCAGGACCACCGCAGCTTACGTATGTGTCCTTACTCCAAGAGGCATTGGTCTCATGTACTGTAAGACTGAAGTAACTTCTCTGTTCCTTGAAGTAATAAAAGATGAACTTCTCAAAATAACAAATATTCTAGTTGAGGGCCCTGTCCAATTAAGTACTTAAGCAACCCTATGAAAATTGCATAAATTGAAGTGATGAAGAATAATCAAGTGCCCACTTTAGTAGCAGGGAATAATGTTCCCCATATCCAATCTGCTCAGCATCATCCCTTTGGTACTTGTGTCATTTAGATGGGACATGTGGATTGTATGAAACTCTATTGAACTAACCAGTGACCCTGGCCCTTGTTGTTCAACTTAAAAATGTGCTCAAAGATTGGGTAGGTAATTGGGATTTTTTTAAAGACAAGTCATGTTATCAAGTTATGTTGGGATGGAAGAGCTTATACAGTTGGTGTGTTGGGGTTGACCGACTGTTAATGTATGGGTTGTTTAGCACTTTTTGGTGTTTTTGAGTGTTAAAGCCTGTGCATTCAATGCCATTCAATGTGAACGCACTGGTTGTTTAGGTGAGGCCCATTAGGATATGCTGTCACAAAAACAACTGGTGTGTTGCTCATTGAATGACTGAATGTGCCAATTGTTTACATCACACACAAATGTGGTGAACAACCAACACATTTAGTTTTTCAATGACCAACACACTAGATGTATAAGGTTTACCTGGGATATTGCTCCTATCCTAGGATTTTGTTGATGCTTTTTCAAGCTACACTCTGTTTTTCCACATTTTAGACATATATTCTGATGGGAGTGGCCAGCCTATTAGACAGGGACCCCTGTATTTTTGTATTGTGAGGTGTAAGTCTAGGTGATTTTCACTCAATAATTACCCTTTGGTAGTGCCTCTAAAACAAGGTATTTATGACTGAATTTTTTTCTTTTGGCTACGGAGAGTCGAAAGCACACCTTAATGATAAAAGAAAGAGATAAGAAAATAAGATTCACTTGAAAATAAGGTTTGGAAATTACCTTTGGCAATACCATGTGCAATCCTTACTCTTGTAGACCAATCAAGATGTTTCCCATCTTTTGCATCCAAAACTGTAACAAATTACCATTGGGTACGAAATCATAAACCAAAAATCACTCACCCCTCCCACTGGAATAGCAAAAATCCTCTTAACCTCGCCACATTTGTGTGCCCGAGTTTCAAAAGAGACTTAAGACCCTCTTGGAATTCCAACTCCTAAGTCTTGCAGCTCATATTATTAATGGTTTTGATAGCCACAACAAATACATCTCTCAACACCCTTCAGTAAGTTGCAGAATAGTTGTTGCTTCCTAGCAAGAAATTTCTACTCAAACACAAGCAACGATCATCATTCACCAATTTTGAGCAAAGCCGAATGAACAAAAACACCTTACCAACAACCCCAAAAATTTGGTCCCCTGTTGAGGATTTACATTTAAAAGTTAAATGACACCAATTCAATGCTTTAACTACCAAACCAAAATTGCACCTAACCAAATGAACAAATTGCCCCACCAAAACCCCAAATTTTTTCCTCTGTTGTGGATTTATATTTACAAGTAAAACAAAATAAGTTCAATGTTTGATCTTAAAACCAAAATTGAACCTAGTAGTACAGTACTTGGACATTCGCAATCCATCCTTTCGGTTTTTCCAATATACATCATCGTCTCCCTCCCACTCTGGCTCCAGAGGAACAATAAACATGAACCCTGTGGAAGACTCTCCATCAAGATCCTCTGCATCTTCATCTTGGGACCTGTATTTGGATGCAACATCACAATTAACACAAAAACATTGTATTTGATGAAACAAGTGTTCCTTCCCTCACAATAATAAAACCTAATTAATTACTTTCGCTCAAAAAGAAAAGAAAAAGAAAAAGCAACACTTTAGATATAATCGGATAGTAAAAGGCCACGAATAAATTAAAATAAAAATGTGAGTGTTGAGCTTTGACAATCAAAATTTCTTTATGATAGATTATAGCACTCTATTCTATCTCTTACAAAATAAATCGACATGGGGTTTAATTGAAATTGAAAGAAAAATTAAGGCTTACTCTCATTTCCTTGTTACCAAAGATATTGTCGAATAACTTCCGAAAATCCTACCCCATTTCTCTATTTTTCTCTGCCCTATAATTCTAAGGGTACAAGTTCAAATTTTAGAGAAAAATCAATTAGACTTTTCAATTCATAGAGGGTTTTAAAGGCCTTTCATTTTATGTGGAAAAAATTATTGGTTGAAGGAATAACACAGATTTGACTCTCTACATGAAAAAAATGGGTCTAAAATTGGAACCAAGCCCACCACAAAACTCCCTATGGCACCATGCCCCTCACCCTCACCATGGCAATCTACATCGGCATCTTTGATCCTCGCGCATCTCTGACTCTCCCATGCAGTCTTCCCTCACGCCTCTTTGTGATTTTATTTTTCTTTACCAATTCACATGTTGATCTTTGAAAATAATCGCCGGGGTTCTCTCTTATTACTTGTTTCTCAAGTGACATTGATTACAAAGTGCACATTATGGCTAAAAAACAAAACATTTAAATGCCCGTCAAAGTTAACACCGTGACATGAACGACCATATAAAGGCCTTTCCCATGGGGACGCCTTCGGCGTAATTATAAGTTACAATATAATGTTGGTGTATCACTATTATGAGCTACTAAAATAAGAATCTATTGTTTCCCTAAGAATCCTCAAAACATAAATACTATTCAAGTCTTACTCTTATGTTTCCAGACTATGATTACATTTTAGAAATATTCTTTGCTTGACATCTCTCTTTGACTCTCCACCCTTCTAATCTAATCATTAAATTCAAACACAAAAATACTATAAATTACTATGATGTATCTGGGGGTGAGGGGAGGAGAGGAGCAGCGGGGGTCGCAAATCTAAAGAAAATTCAAAAATTCAAAAAAATTGAGTCACTTCCAGACTCTTGAGTTATTCGAGTCGAGGTGACAAAACTCATCACTCTGGCTCATTTCAAGACTTTACAAGTCCAACAAAGACTCATAAAGTCTGGATACATTAGTTCAAAGTTACTTGAACTAATAGTGTTTGTGACAAGATATGTTAAACTTTGTAAAAATATAGGGGTATGGGGTTATTGGTGAAAGTAAACAAGTAGGAATGCAAAAACAAGCACAAACAAACATACTCAAACAAACAACGCTCAAGAAAGTCGAGATGTTTTTGTTATTCAGCTTCAGTTCCCGAATGTTCGAGTTATATGACAAGGGTTAAAATGATGCCCTTATTAAGGATACATTCAAGGGAATAGATGGAGGACACAGAAGTCTTATAAAAAGAAACATGCACTATAAAACTGCCCCAAGCAATGATATATGTTGGGAAGATGACACAACAAGCAAACTAGCTTTGTTGATGAAGGAAGATCACAGTATGATTTGCATGTCGTGCGTAATAACTAACAAGCACTTAAGTAGGATGTTTTGTAGTATAGTTTTCAATTTTTATGATTTTGTGTTTTTTGAATGTTTAGGATTTTTGATATTTTACAAATGTTTTTGGATTTTGGAGGTTTTACCAATGTTTTTGGATTTTGGAGGTTTTACCAATGTTTTTGGATTTTTTAGGATTTTGTGAATTTTTAGGGTTTTTGAAAGTTTTCTAAAGCTATGTATAGGAAAACAAAGATGCAAAGATGCCCCCAACGAGAGGTGATAATATACAAGGGGAAATCTCATGCATATACAAGAATAGAATCTGTCATATCAAGGCCAAGATGGATAGGTTCAACATGATGATGAACTCAAACTAATGAAGTGCTAGGAAGGAGCGAGCATGCCCCCAATGTAAGTTGGTCAAGAAACAGATGATAGAAAGAAGGACAAGATTATTTATTGAAATGGGGACAAAGTTTCCCTCAAACATGGTAAAAAGGAAATCTTATACACATGGATGTTCTGAACAAAGAAGAAGAACAATGTGGATGTTATGGATGGATATGGAAAATGTAACTAGGCAGTGGTGATGAAAAGGTGATGAGCCAAAGGAACAAATCATGAGACAAGACATATACTAAAGAAAGAGTATGAACAAGGTCCAAACAACACTTGGTAACATACTAGTCATGTTATTCATCGAGATCCAGTGTGTGCACATGGAAATTAATTACCTCTTGAAGTGAAGATTTGATAGGCAACAAGTGAGGACAAACTAGCCAATGTGTAGGAATGATTGATTTGGAAATTTGATTGGTGAATGGAGGGTGGAAGGAGAGCTATACATTGCTCCACTACTAGCCAGTGTCCATAGCCCCGATGGAGATGTATTTGATTCTAGTCACAACATTGCTCTACTACCAGTCAAGCATCCATAGCCCCAATAGAGATACTGGAAATACCCCAAGAGAGAGTTATATATTGATTTGATTTTTATTTATTTTTTGATTTTTTAATTTTGATTGATTTTTGTTGTTGTTTGAAAAATATTTTGAGTTCTCTAGATTGTTTTGATAAGGGGTTAAGAACCACTAATGGCTTGATGGAATGAGGTGGAAGTGATTGTGATGATGACATTGGCTAGTGTCAACAAATACACCCAAAGTTCTTTGCAACAAGTTCATTAAATTTATGATGGTGATAGGATCTTTAGGAGTTTGTTCGTTCTTTAATTTACCAAGGTGATGAAATAAGTCAAATAGATATAATAGAGATACCATGTCACATAATGAGTGCTAATATAATAGCCAAAAGATCATTGAAGGGATGAAAATGGTGGGTGATTTACGAGAGGAATGGGAGGAAAAGAAAGATCATCCATGTGTATGTAAAACCTTATTGCAGTGTTTGATGTTTTTACCATTTATTTTTTGTAATGTTTTCTCTTTTTTGGGTGGATTTTTTATTTTTTTAGGTTTTTGACAGTTTTTTGAAGGAAAAACTCTGAAGAGAGAAGATGAAAATTGGGATAGATAGGAGGGAAAAGGAAAATATCCATGGTAGATAGGAGGAAAAAGATCCATGTTAGGGTAGGAATATTCGGACCAACAATGTCACTCTGTGTGATAAGATCCAACAACAATGTTTACAATTTTTGATGAGTGAGACTAGGAGTTTTTACTTATCAAGAGTGATATTATCTCTAATATCAATGATCATTGTGAGATCATACTCGATAAGTGATTGTGAATTATCTTGTAACATGGATTTTGTATGGGGGAGCTTGAGTTCCCTATCTATAGATTTGTGCACTTTGCACCATACTTGGCATTGGTATTGGTGTGTATTTTTGAATCACGTTTGCGAATTAGATTTGTGAGTGTTGGATTTTGCATGGATCTTTGGAGCTCCTCAAATTTTTGATTTTAGCTTGATGAAGAAACTATTGGTGCTTCTTACAAGCTAATGCATGATTTTGTTGGTCCCAAGAAATGGGAGAAGAAATTGGATGTTTGGGATTGATAATAGGAATGGTAGGGATGATGGTGGGCTTGTCATAGTTGTTGATAGAGGGATGATATGATGGATGAATAGGATATGGTCCAAGAATTGATGGTAATGGGCTACTTAGGAGGTGGCCCAAGAATTGATGGTAATGTGCTAGGAGGTGGCCTAAAAATAGAAGATGATGGGATACCCGGAGGTGTCCCATAGATAGAATATGACGGCTACCCAGAGATGTCCCATAAATAGAAGATGATGGGCTAACCAAATGTGTCTCATAGATAGAATATGATGAGATACCCAAAGGTGTCCCGTAAATAGAATATAAAGGGCTACTAGGACGGGGCCCAAGGATAAAAGATGAAAGGATACTAGAACGTGGCCCCATGATAGAAGAAAAAGGACTACTAGGACGTAGCCCAAGTATAGAAGATAATGGACTACTAGGAGGTGACCCGCATATAGAAGAAGATGATGGGATACCTAGCCCAATTATAGAAGATGAAGGACTACTAGGATGTGGCCTTATGATAGAAGATTTGGGATACCAAGAGGTGACACACATATAGAAGATGATCATGAGCTACCCAGAGGTAACTCAAGGATAGAATGTGATTGAGGAGGTGTGATATGTAAGGAATGATTGGTTTATGAGAAGATAGGAGAGGGATGAAGGATATACCTTGTTGTTTCACCATGTAATGTGAAAGAAAATGGTGGGAGGATAATAGGAGGATCTTGTTGAACAATCATAGGCTCTTCCTTTGTTTTCTAACCATATGACTCATCCTCTTCTCAAAAATACATGTACGCATCGAGGTAAATGGTGAATCATTTCATGAGATATTTTATAGGAATGTCATCATGTAGCCCCATGAATTCTCCAATTACTTCTTCATTCTGAAAGAAATCGATCAGTATGGGTCGTTATTGGTTGATGATAGAAGGTTGATTTGATGGAAGAGGTCCAACAAGTGTTGAAGATTTAGAAGATGTTTGATGATGGATATTGGGAGGTTTTGACCTTATTGTTTCCATAAATGAACTTGATAGTGCTTTGAAAAGATATCTTAGCACATCTGTTACTTGTGAATTATTCGACATAGACACAAACATCAATCTTTAGAAGATTGAGGATGATAACATAAGGCATGGTTGAAATGAATTGAGGGTTGATGAGAGATTGGATTTGGATTGATAAAATAAGATGACTCAGGAGACAAAGAAGATACGGATTTGGGTGTCTCGAGAGTTGAATTTGATGATATTTTGGGATGGGTTGGCATTGGATTTCCTATAAGACCGCATAACGTAGTTAGAAGAAGGGGGTCTTGTGGCAAGACAGGGATTGCGACGCAGGGTCGAATTGGATGAATGATTAGAGGAATTTGTAGTCACTCATATCTTTAATGGAGGACGTTGTCGCGAGGCAAATGATTATTCCTTAGAAGAAAGTTGATTAGATGAGGCTCAGGAGTCTGGGGAGAATCAAGAATATAATTGATTAAGAGATGAAGGTAGGGAAGTGGAAAATAGAATAGGTTCCCTATTGTCAATAGCATGAGGAACCACTCGAGATCTAATTATGATTGACATCATTTGATGTGAATGCTTAGACCTAGATTGTTTGATTGAACTCATTTATGTTGAAGGGATTTTTATGATAACTTGAGTAGCGTAACAATGACCAACTAGACATTTTGCAAATACAGAGATGCTCATGTGATTTTTCGAAGGGAATCTAAGGAAAACAGGTAGCATAACGACACAATTTTGACAATCAAGCAAGGTTTGGAAAACAAGTTAGCAAGTGTGAATGTCAAAACAAATGATGAAATTTTAGCAGAGTAATGACAATAAAGGAAGCTTTTCCTAGGTGTAAATGTCACAAAAATTGTTTGAGGCAACCAGAAAAATTTGACAAAGTGTAACAACATAATTGCACCACTTAAATAAAATTTAAGAAAACAAGGTTTAAGTGTTAAAAATGGTTGATACAATTTTGGCAGCACTTTAGATAGTGTGTTTTGATAAAAGGGGCCAAAATTTTGTGAAGGGGGATATGTTTCATGATCAAAAATATGTGACACAACTTCAGAAAATTTTCTCCTTGTTCTAAAATAAAGTGGAAACTAAGAAAAGTTTTGTGTAGTAAAGGATTGATACCAATGATAATAGATATGGAAAAGTGGTCCCGATGGCAAATAGCTTCTTAGGGATTTTGTTCTCAACACTCACCAATACTTGTCTAAGAGAGGTGCATGTTATTTAGAATAAAATATAAATAAGGACCATAACCCCAAAATAAAATTAATGAAATATGCCTCATACAAAATAGATTTGATATTCCTCACGACTTTTACTAGTCAAGTGGGTATTTAGGGCACTTCTCATTTCACAATCGGACCAGGTTCCTTAATGTGTCAACTACTTTAGGGACTTTTGGTACTCCTCACAATGAGTTTTATGGCTTAAGCTAAAGCACTTCCCAAAAATAAAGCAAATGGATTTTAACCCTTATTTGAACTGAAATAGTGTGATTTGTTCTTTTTTTCTCTTTTTTAAAATGTGATTTGTTTTGAATACCTTTCTTTGGCCAAGGCAACCTACACACATGGTATTAGTAATTTGTTTCGATTTTTGTCTTTAACGAGCGTAAATGTTCCTATACTCAAAAAATTAGTAGGCTTTCATATGATCAAAATGTTTAAAAATAATTGTAGTGCCCCCTCTAGCTCATAGAAATTCTCCTTGCTTCAACCTTAGCGGTTTGCGTGGATTTTTGAAAAAAACTCGTGTCAAGTCATCATTTTCACCATCTGCAAAGTGATCATAAAATAAAATAGCAATGAAATAAATTAAGCAATTGCGATAATAAAATAATAAGGGAAATTTTGAATTTGTCCTTTCATGTAGACTAACCCTTTGAACCCTTGGTGTCCTTGTGTCTTTGATTTGTGAGGTGAAGTCATTCTTCTTGCTATTCATCCAACTTGGGATCATTTTCAAACCTTGAGTTTGAAATATTTATAAATTTCTTATAACGTTAAACGTCGAACTAGCTAAATATAGACATAAAATCACGCACTTTAGACACTATTTAGTCCCAGGTCTCATACTACTATTTAAAAGGTTTTTAAGTGAAAAAGTATTAATTAACCCTCATCTTTTGGCCATCTTACTTTATTTTCTTTAGTCATTCCCGACCTCTCAGACCTACGTGCCCGATCGGCTTTTGTCATTTCATGTTATTTTAGCTTTGATCAAGGCCCATGGGCACCTGGTCCCACCTGGGTACCCCGATCCTTTTGAACTTTCCCACCACTTTTTGGGCACTTTCTAGTCGTTTTATCTTCTTATCTTTTTGGTGGTCGACCATTTCGGGGTTAATTACGAAATTAGATCAAGAGAACCCTATAAATATAAAGTTATGAGACCATAATGAGGGACCAAGCACTAGTCACTACTATCATCCACCTAGGGTTGCATTCATCTAAGGCATTTGGAGATCATTTACATTCACTTAGCTCCATCACAAGAGGACAAGGTTGGTTCATTTGCATCACACAAGCATATGAGGGGATTCTATTCTATTCCATCCACCATTCTACTACATTTTTACATCTAGTTATTGCTCACTACTTCATAAAGTGTGACTAGCACAAGAGCACCTAGGGCACATGATTCACACACACACACTAGGGCACACACACACACACACACACACACACACACACACACACACACACTAGAACTACATTTGGGTCTAGAATGTAGTGCAACACTCAATTAGTAAGCCCATTGTTGTGGCAACTGAGGTCATCGACCTATTCATTTGCATTCTTATTTTTTTAGGGTTTTGATACTTCTTTTGGTCTCTTATAGGTCTTTCTTTCATCTTATATTATCAATGACACACAAGTGCAAAGGCAACAAATCTGATGCGACACATAGTGAGGGTTTCAAACCACTGTCGAACCGTAAAACTCATTTTGGACCTACTGTACAAGCCAAAGTGCCTATATTGCAAACCAGGGCACCCATAGGTGACCCAACCCTTCTCCAGCACCCGACCCAGAGAATCACCCAGATATATCCTTTTCAGGATCTCTACACAGTTGTTCTTGTTTCCAGATTATTCTCTTTATTATGCAACACAGTCTAGCGAGCTCCTCTAATTAGTTGAGTCCCTTCCTTACTCTCCTTGCATATTAGGGTTTCTACTTACATTATCTTAGTTGTTTGGGTCATTTACTACATATATTTACTATATTTACATGTTCTACTAGATTAGATTAACTATTATTATCCACATTTTTAGTTAATCATTTTGGTGAGCCCGACTCGATCATTCATGCTTCTAAGTTCTTCATTAATTGTTTTTCATCCTAGGGTTTGGTCGTCATGAGTATTTCAATCAATGATTATTTACTTGCAAATCATGATTTACTACATAGAGTCCAACATCTTCTTGCTACTACTCGCATTCGTGATGACATGCATCCAGACTCGGTTTATCAAACATTTGTCGATGTATTCTCTTCACACATAGTATTCAAGTCTAACCTTCCCGTTGATGTTCATACTTTTGATAATGACTTGCCTCTGCATATCATATGTTGTATTCACAATGCAGGTGTTAAGTGCACTTTGATTGATAATGGATCTGAACTTAACTTGTGTCCTATGTCATTCCTTGAAGTTTTAGGTCTTTATCTTCATAATGTTAGTGCATCTAGCATTTCATTGTGTGCTTATGATGTTTATGTCCATCCATGTCGGTCACATTACATTTCCTATCACTATTGGTCCAAAGATTGTCCACATTGTCTTTTTCATTGTTGATTTCCCAGTTTCCCACAATTGTCTACTTGGTATGTCAAGGATTCATGCCATGCAAGTTGTCACCTCTATTGTAAATAATTGTGTCAAATTATTACATGAAAGCATTGAGTACACTATTTTACATGGCTGCGATCCATTCCAAAGATTGTGACTAGGCGCCTAATACCAGTCTTCTTATTCCACGCATAGATATTACAGACAAGCCCCAACCTATTGAAGAACCACCTCACTTACACCACTCGATGGTGTCATTTATATGATAGATGTATTTTATTATATGCCACATGCTACTACGATGCTATGATCCCATATCGTGGGCTTGTCTAGTCCATGGATGTTGCTCTATCACCCCGTACCTTTGCCTACACCACCTACATATGCACCTGACCATTTACTTGCACACTCTTCATGAATGACTCCTATTAGGAACATATTCCATTTGATCCTACATGTGATGACACCATATGTACACATGAGGTTTGGCTCACCTAGGTTTTACTTTTAAGGATCTCTACCCTACATCGCACACTCCTAATCTTTATTATGGATTTTTACATCATCGTTGCTTATGGCTTACATATCTTTCATCTTATGGTCTATCTATCATGCAGTCCTCACTCTTCTCCACTTACATTAGGGAAATCATGGCTTGATTATATTAGGGGCACTCTAGATCCTGGATCATATAGGCATTTCATTTCCTATGCCTTTTGGACATTTCTTCATCGATATAGTTCTTTCTAGGATACACACAAAATCTCACCCATTGGTATGCACACGGTTTCCCACTCCCTCCATTCACCGATGAGGATTATGCTATGGGCATGTACAACTTACACCTCCATGGCTCATTATGCAATCAACTAGACACTATTACTTATCAAGTCACCAATGCTTATCCATTCGACTATGATCCTGAAAGTGATGATCTTCTAGATGACATTACATGATAGTCTCTTTCAACATGCACAATTTGGGGGCATAACATTCACATCCCCCTCCATTATCATCATATCATCATAAGTGCATCTCTCATCTTTTCATTATCATTCATTCACATCCATACATAATACTACATCAAGATCTTAGCATTCATGCATACCTCATCTTGGCATCATCTCATCTTGCATAGTCATACATACGTTAAAATGTCATCATTACCCGATGTCACACTCTCGTGCTATGGTCAACTCTTAACTTTTGAGGGAATACTACACATGAACCCCACACACTACACCTATTCACACATCATGTGTCATACATCTTACATCCTACATTCTACATTTAGTCTACATTATGCATCTACACATCATACATCATATTACTCTTCATCATACAAGTGTCATACTCTTATTGTTTATGCATCTAGCATTACATACTACTCATACTACATCGCATGCATCTTACACTTTTTCACCTACATACACTTTTTACATTGCATCTTATACATCACACACTACATATCTTACATATCATATGGTCATCTACTCACCACACATACTACATCATCTTCTATGCTCGCACTCATACTCAACTGATGAGGGTTTACAAATAAAATGGAACTTATCATACTTACACGTTCATCATTCAACCTTTCATCATGTGACATTTCCTACGTTAGTGATATACGCTATAGGCTAAATGGTTGCCTAATCTATCATCTTGTAGTGGTATACACTTTGGGATACATCACCACTCCCTTTATTCATCATGTCGTGTTATATGCTTTAGGCTATATCACCACTCCTTCTACTTACATCTTCATCACCTCATAAAATTATCATGTAGTGATATACACTTAGGGCTAAATCATCACTCATTTCTTCATTGTGTCGTGATATATGCTTAGGATATAAGGCTCACACACACATCATTTCTAGGTCACATATCATCAATACACATACACATTCATCACAATGCATTAGACACAACACACACTTTGACCATTTCTCGATGATGCACTCTCATTTACGGTTCATTCTTGACTTCGAGGGGAAAACCAAATGAACCTCACTGCATACATTTCCATTCACTCGGGGGCATGTGGATCCTACCATCCATCTTGCATTCCATTCCATCCATCCACAACATACTGCATATTATGGTTGCTTTTACTCTTGCTTAATTTTGCTTGTTCATGATCGCTTTATTACACATGCTAGTTAGATTACTTGTATGTCATTTATCTATATCATCCACACATGTGTGTTCACGTATTTTTCTAGTTGTGATCATAGATACAAGTCTCTTACACGCAAACACGATGTTTGCCTTCTACCCTTCCTACACTGGTGTTGGGGGCATCCACATTCATCTCTCACAGGTGTTATTGTTTCATTTTATACTTAGCACTTTACATTACTTGGTTATACACACTTTTGACATACTAGTTATCTTTCTAACATGCTAACGGGTGCTTCATGTGAAACATTTGTTATGCAGGATATTTGCTTCCATACTTGTTTGTTATATTGTTTGTTTTTGTTGTTTGATCTTGTTTCATGAGCATTGTCCTTTGTTTGGTGTGCACACTTATTTGTTTGTATGTGGCCATGATGGCCTTGCATGTCTTACGACATCGTGAGTGATGTCCCATGTTTGCACCCACTTTGTGTGGCTTACTTTTTTTCTTCTTGTATGTTTATATTACTACTTTGTTTGGTAGCTTTTACACTTTTTTATGTAGCTTACACATTGTTTTATACATGCATGCTTGTTTTTACTAACACTTGTCTTTAGCTAGCCTTCTTGTTTGTGCATGCCTTGGTTTCTACCAAGTGGATTCCCTTTCCCCTACAGCAGAGTTACAAAGTTCATGCGGTTGGTCTTCTTTTGGGGCTGCATTCTCCTATCAGCGAGATCGCATGCACCCCCAAAGAGGAGGGCATCATTTGGAGTTTTACATTCTACACATCACTTCTACACCGGTTCAGTTTAGTGCACTTTCTACCCTTGGCATTGTGGGTTACATACAAAGTGAGTGGGTTTAGACCAGTCTATGAACCCCATACATAAAGGCTTTTATAGGACATGGTTGCCCTTAGCATTCTAAGAAGTAGTTAAATGTTGGAGGATACAACGGAATTCCTCCCTATATGTCTTTGGCCAATGGCATCGGATCGCCCAAAAAATAGGACATACAAAGATCTCTTTATACATGTTCAGGGAATTAGTTAAAAGTTGAAGGATACAATGGAAATCCTCCCTATACTTCTTTTGCCTATGGCATCGGATCACCTAAAAAACCCCGACAATACATGATATCCTTCTACACACTCTTTCTAGACATGGATCAGGTGCACATGTTCCCTTTACATTTTTTATTTGCATATTTTACATTTACATGTTTTTACGTACATAAACATGTGTCTTTTACATTGTGTTTTTACACATACATACATACATATTTGACTACTTGATCATTTTCTCCTTGCAGGTCCGATCGTATGGGAAACAAGCAGTCAAATGGGGGCAACAACAACATTTCATGGTTAGACACACCATACTAACCATGCAGGTACATCACACAAATCAGTAGCTACACACATGTTTTTCCCTAGTTTTACTCTCACCACTTTTTTTACACTTTTTCATACTTAGTTTCCACGCTTCATAATCTTTTTGTCATTCCACGCTTTTTCAAGTCCTTTCTACATCACTCTACATGGATTATTAGGTACACATCTCTATCTACTTTATGTTTATGAGCTTTCCACTCACCAACATAAAGTGGGGGCAAATATAGACAAAAAATCATGCACTTTAGACATTATTTAGTCCCGGTCTCATACTACTATTTAGAAGGTTTTTGAGTGAAGAAAGTACTAATTAACCCCCATCTTTTGTCCATCTTACTTTATTTTATTTTGTCATTCTCAACCTCTTGTACCCACATTCCCAGTCAGATTTTTTCATTTCACGTTATTTTAGCTTTGATTGGAGCACCCATGAGTGCTCTAGTCCCACCAAGGGTGCCCCGATCCTTTTGAACTTTCTCGCCACTTTTTGGGCACTTTCTAGCCATTTTAGCTTCTTATCTTTTTGGTGGTCAGTCATTTTGGGGTTAATTACAAAATTAGATAAAGATAACCCTATAAATATAAAGTTATGAGACCATAATGAGGGACCAAGCACTAGTCACTACTATCATCCACCTAGGGTTGCATTCATCTAAGGCATTTGGAGATCATTTGCATTCACTTAGCTCCATCACAAAGGACAAGGTTGGTTCATCTGCATCACACAAACATAGGAGGGGATTCTATTTTATTCCATCCACCATTCTACTACATTTTTACATCTAGTTATTGCTCGTTACTTCAAAAAGTGTGACTAACACAAGAACACCTAGGGCACATGATTCACACACACACTAGAACTACATTTGGGTCTAGAATGTAGTGCAATGCTCAATTAGTAAGCCCATTGTTGTGGCTAGTTGAGGTCAGTCTGACCTATTCATTTGCATTCATTTTTTTAAAGGTTTTGATACTTCTTGTGGTCTCTTGCAAGTCTTTCTTTCATCTTGGATTATCAAGCGACACCTGTGTAGTGCATTGAATCTGATGCGACACACAACGAGGGTTTGAGTAACACTGTCGAACCTGTAAAACTCATTTTGGACCTCCTGCATAGACCAGAGCACCCATACTACATACCAGAGTTCCCCCAGGCACCCCAGTCCCTCTCTACGTGCCCCAATCTAAAGAATCAGTCAAGATCTGTCATTTTTAGGACCTCTGCACAGTCGTTCCTGCTTCCAGATTATTTTGTTTATTATGTGACATAGTCCAATGAGCTCCTCTATTTAGTTGATTCACTTCCTTACTCTCCTTATATATTATGGTTTCTATTTACATTACATTAGTTGTTTGGGTCATTTTCTCGTAGTCATTTACTATATGCATGATTTTTAAAAAGGGGATTTTTTTTTGTTGTACACTTGTAAATGCACAGGAACTATGAAGTGTTTGAAAAATTACATAAAAGAAATGTGGGATCATATACAATAATGATTGTTCAAGGTGCAACGTGGGTATCATTCACAAGGCAAATGGGTGTTTTATAGAATCCCTTAGGAAATGCTATTTTTAGAATGCTAATTCCATACATGGTAGGGTATGCACAGAAAAAAATGCATTGGAAAGGCCTTGTGCCACTTTTGGGTGGCTTGGACAATGCGTCAGCTCTTTTTTTTTTTTTTTGTTAATGCCTCAAAAAAGTGGTTATATGGATTGTGATGATTGTAAGATATGCGCTAAAAATATTGTTAGATTGACCTTAAAAACTTACAAACAAATTCAAGTAGAAAAATGTGGTTAGTCTGCAACACTCTAGTAGAAATTATTGTAAACATAGAAGCATGATGTTGGCTTAGGCAATGCTTGGATTGGGCACTTAGACTATTTGATAAAAGCTTTAAAAATATGTGGCCTCTCGGGCTGCCATGGTGCTAGGTTTGCACAAAACATGTTTTTGTTTTAAAAAGACATTGGAAGCTTCAAAGCAACAACAATTTGGCAGCTTTAAAGACAACTCCACAACCATGGCAAATTCCTCACATGTTTGCACCTCAACTAAGTTTTCGAGCATGGTTGGGGACGTCCAAAGAAAGCATAACTAGGAGTAGATTTTGCCAAATGTCTTGTTTTTAGTGCCCTGACAGGTATGTTGTGGAAGCTTTTGAAATGTTTGACAAAATGCAAGTAAAAAGGGGGCTTATTATTGTTTGAAATTTCATGTTGGCCACATGTGTTTGGTTTGGTGGGTTTAACTATGGTAGCAATTAACAATTGGTATTGTATCACCTTATATTTTTAGCCCAAATGTGAACACATTTTGAGGGTACTTGAATTATTTGATAGAACTCTCAAAGGTAATGTGATAAAAGGACCGCTTATGCCTAATTCCGCCATGCATGGATTGTGAAAGAATTGGCTTGGTCGGTTTGTTGGTGTTATTGTTGTTTGCTTAGCATTGTAAAGTTGAAAGGGATGTGACATGAATTGGCTCAGCCAAAACATTGTCACTTGTCATAAAAACTTTGGTGGCTTGAATGTTTGACTTTTCCATGAGACTCACCCATCTCGATCCATAACTCGACTTCCTAACTCACTGCTTTCGATGGAGATAACGTGGTGCAATGTCGACTCTCCTTCTCTCACTTGCCAAATCAACACAGGCATGGTCATCTTACTCTATCCTTGCATGTTTTAGCGTTCCTAGTTTTCTTAATTGTAATGGAGTTGTAAATCAATTTAAAGAAAAATAATGTTTAGGTGAATTAAATGGGATGGGTTATTGTATAGAAAATTGTACCTCTATTTGTACGCAACAAGACCATTAACCATGAATGAAAACACTACTCTCCTTTACCTCGTAATATGGATGGATAAAATATGATACTAGTTTGGATTTAAAAACCACGTGGTTGGCGGGATAAACGGGAAACTTAGTAAAACTACTTCTTGATGACTTTGTGTAATGTTAATAAAACTTGTTTTCATGGAGGTGTAAAATATCCTTATAAACCCCAAAATGGGAAAAACAAAGTTTAAATGTGTACCTTGTCATGTGGAGAGTTCAATAGAACCCTAGGTGGTTCCTTGTATGACCATTTTACCTTGTTTCGTTGCGTGTTTAGGAGCCTAGCGGGCTAGTTCATAGCTTTAAACAACTGCTGAAAGTTAAAATGTAGTTTGGTTTTGACCGTCATTTTGGCCCTAGGTGTAGAAATGGATTTTGGCTTCCACATACCTCTAATATTTTTACAAGACAATCACTAAAAACCCTCAATTTAGAGAAAAACATTCTACAAGCTAGTTTTCCTTATGGGTTTTTGTCTACCTCTCAGTCATTGGGTGATGAGGTCGCTTGGGTGTATTTATAATCGATGGATCCAAAATATGAGTGCCATTTTAATAATGTTTCCTAGTTTCGGGTTCCATCAACTCTAAATGTTTCCCTGTATATAAGGTAATAGGTAGGAATTTGTTCCCTTGTGATTTTGAGCTATGAATTATAAGTACCATGGAGATTATTTTTCATCTTAATAAATCTTTCTTGTGTTGTGAAGGTAGATGTGATTCGACACTCTTGAAAACATTTTTTTGAAAAAACACAGTTTCTAATTTTGGAATCAAAACTTAATGTATAAATGTTAAGAAACTTCTAATAAATAATCGGGTTATGTAGTGTATCAAAATAAGACAAACAAGCTAAATTGGATGGAACCAATATAAGCTAAGTGATAAACAAACCAAAAGGAATGTGGTCTCAAAAAAGGAAAATGTGTGCTTTCATGTTAAGTACTCCCTAAATCATTAAGGTTAAATAACGAAATATGAATATAATAAATATGTAACCTACAAAATATGGTAATGTGGAAGGTGCCCATGGATGATGTGCAATTTATGGTTGGGTCATGGTTTTGTACTCGTTCGTTATAAACGTGTGGCATTGAACTACATCTTGTGTTGTCTTGTTATTTGCATGGCCTGCATGTTGTATGAGTGGTCTCATGTTTTTTTGATGTCACACGTGCTATAGAGTTTTGTGAGTCAACCCATGTGTCGTCTTATAACAAGTAATGAGAGTTAAAAAAATTATCCCGATATATTTGGTCTTTGCTTTACTCCCACATGGTTGGGCACTACAATTGGTATCAGAGCGAAGGTTCATCCTCTCGAACCTCTAGGAGGAGTTGGAGGAGTAATGTGTTACTTTGTTGTGTTCTGACAATTATGGTACTTGTGATTATATGAATGCACCTATTGTGCATACCACTTAGTGTGGACTTGTTATGATATTGATGTGTTTCTCGATGGGAGTAATTTCTCTATCTCTTGTGAATTCAATGTGAAATTCATGTGTATTACCACCTTGTGTGTGAAGGAATTTTTGCGAGTTAAAAAAGTGTTGTGATATTTCATTTCCTATTAATAATGTAAATGTGGAAGAACGTGTTACATGACAAAGTGCTTCGTAGTGAAATATGTTACATCGTGTAAATTTCCACCATGTTGAATTGTATTATGGTGTTATGTCACCATGTTGTGTTGTATTTGAATGTATGTCATGATGTTAAACCTCTATGGCCGTTATTATACATACATACATATATATATATATATATATATATATATATATATGTATGTATGTATGTATGTATGTATGTATGTATGTATGTATGTATGTATGTATGTATGTATGTATGTATGTATGTATGTATGTATGTATGTATGTATGTATGTATGTATGTATGTATGTATTCAAAGGTTACGTGATAAATTCAGATCATGAGTTAGGAGCATACGGTGATGTATTGTACTCACACTCTTAGTGCATTATGTGGAAATGTTACGTGTTGTAAGTTGTGGAATATTGTTCTGTTATACCTTGTAATTTTTCCATGTGTAAGATGTTATGGTTGTTGTGCGTAAGTCATAAATGTGATCGTAACATTGTTATGTGTTATGTTGTGTACCCTACACTATTGATCCCTATGGGTAGCATCCAAAAGTGTATGTGTGGAGAGAGAAGTTGTAGACCAGGTGACCATAACCTTGAGCCAAGTACGAGTTTGAAAGTGGAGTCTCATGTAGACTGAAAACCCACTTCTATCTGTTTGGTATACCTTGAGCTTGCTCAGTATATTATAGATGTACACCACCTGAGGCTCATGCTTATGTGAACTAGTGTCTATGATCTCCCCTATTTTTGTTTCCGTCAAACAATCCTATGTGATATTGACTATGTGGATCCTTGTATGTGTGATTTGGAGATATATGGGCTATATTTATTCTACATTATACGTACTTTACAAGTTAAGGCTCAATATCGAGTGTTAGCAACTTGATGAGTACCCCTTTGGTGGCCACGGAAGGCCACGCAGTTGATCGTAGTGTGATATTTCTATGTTCTCATTTGATTTTTAAATTTACCTTCTTCTCTTTTCTTGTAAGAACCATAACTTTTCTTGAGTGATGTATATTTTGATTTAATAAAACCTAGATATTATTATTAAATCTAATTTCAGAGTCACTACAATGATATACAATAATAATACAAAATTCTAAACACTTCAAAGATATACCTATGTAAGCAAATGAAAGAGATAGGGCACTTATCCGATTTTCACTTATCTCGAAGTATACTCGAACTGGAACAACTTATGAATAGGTTGGGAAGAATGTTGTAAATGCTTTATATAAATTCCGAACTTGCAAGTTGGTGTGGACGGGGGTGCCTAGGAAGGGGTGAGGGTGTATGGGTGCAAAGACCTTTTGTAGGCTCATATGAGTGCATGTAGAGGGTTGGAACCTAATTTTTCCGGTGTCACTAAGGTTTCACGATCCTTTGATGTTGATCACATATAGGTTGCTCGAAGATCGCCGAGTTTGCTGGTAACCTACAAAACAAATAGTATCCTACAAAATCCCCAAACTACATCAAATACTAAAAAAGAAAGATGTAAATGGGGAGTCAGGTTGACCTCGATTGTCATCTGACATAGTGAACCTATAATCGAGCGTTGCACTACATCTCAGACTCCATGTAGTTATATGTATGTGTGTGTAGAATTGTGTCCTTAGGTTGCACTCATGTCGATGATACCAAGATAACAAGTTGTAGCTAGATAGAATGCGAGAATGTGTGGATGAAAAAATGAACTTATTCTTCCTGTCTGATGTTTATGTAGAGTAATAAGTCCAAAAACAATCCCTTTGATAGTATGTAGATAAATATCCCTTGATAAAATTACCCACCATTATAATGGTGTGTATGTTGCATTTATATAGGGATCTCTTGTTTGAATTTTGACACTAGTGACATGAAATGCCGACTAAAACCTTGGGATAGGAGTAATAAAACTGAAAATTCTTACCACAAATGTCAAAAATGTGAACAAAAAAAAAGAGGACATGAGTGCCTAGGTTGGATAGGAGTGCCTGGGCGCTAGTGTCTAGTCCTAGGTGCTAGTGTCCTAAGACAACTGATGACAAATGTGAGAAGACTGACATTCAGGGATCCCTGTGACTGACTAGAACTAGGTGTAGAAGTGACATATGTGAGAGATAAAAATAATAGAAACAATCAAAACAAGTAGATGGACTAGGAAGTGTGTCACTAATGAATACTTTTCTTACTCAAGATCCATACATAAAACAACATACTTGGTGGTATAGTAGAATAGTAGTATGTGTGTGATTTTGTGTCTACATTTGCTCCCCTTTATGTTATTTGAATGTGTAAAGGAAGTAAGAATAAACATGTGAGAAGTCTAGAGATGCCCTGTTGCAGAAGTATGCAATATGAGAACATATAGTGTGGCGAACCATGGATCAGTGTGTCGATCCATGTGGCATAAATAGAGATGGTGAACCATTATAAGGAACACTTGGAGAAATTGACGATTTGATTTCAAGTGATTTGGAGATTTTGAATTGTCGCTGATGGAGATTTGAAGGGGTGGGGAGTGATCAGTTCCCAACCCAATTTTGTATGTTTGAAAAACTGAAGGATTTGGGTGTCCTACCACCAAAGGAAGAGTGTTAGGGAGAGAGGTATAGTTTTACCCTCCAACTATGAATACATCCTCAAAAGTTCCAACGTTGCAGATAGATAAAGACCAAATTTTGTTCCATTTCTATCCATGTTGAATAACCCATATAGGAGCAAGTATAGGAAAGGAAATGACATCTCATTGCCCCCACTCCATGGGTGTCGCAATATGTATAGTGCTAGATGGCTTCCATGTTAGGTCATCTGGAAGCGATGTAAAAATGATTCCCATGTTAGGTCATCTGGGAAAGTAGTGATGTAACTCCCAAGTTAGGTCATCTGGGAGGAATAATGAAGTGATGCTTGTACCAATTGATTGACTTGATTTGAATATTGAACGCTTGTTTTGAGATTGAATGTATATGATAGATTACTCATGGAGATATTTTTTTCTTTTTGCCCCTAGATTAGGTCATTTAGGGATAATAGATAGGAAGTAGTAGAAAATGTCACGTGTTGTATGAGTAAATTTTTAATAACAATGTATTAGGAGTGTGTAGTGATCGCATAGTATCTTGAGAGGGATCGTAGGGTGATCCCGATTATATGCCCCCTTTCAGCGAAAGGGAGAGTGGTAGTAAGAATGAACTCGAGCCGAAAGTAGATGTGAAATAATATAATAATGAGCAAAATGAAGTATAGTAGGTGTCACAAAATTGTGTGCATATCGAGTTGAAAATGTTTCATATTGGAATGTAGCATTTTGGAAAGTGTAAAATATAATGGTAGGAGGAATTCTAAACCAAATGGCACAGACGGGGAAGAAAACGGAGTAGCGAAGCTCAAGATATGAGTAAAACCATGTGGCATGTATTAGTTGGAAAAATGAGCGCGAATAGTAACTATAGTAAATGAGAGATTGCAAAAAGTGTTATATATAGTAATGGTAAAAAGTGAATAGTGAATTCATTTGAACCTTGATTGATTGAGAATTTGAGCTTTGAGCTTACGAGGATGCCGCAAATTAGAGCAGTGAGATTGACTAGATTCAAGATGGTGGCGGCTGTCGTGGCAACACAGATGATGGATGAGTTGGTAAGTTTGGTTATTTTTTAAAAAATGATGACATTTGCTTATTTTGTCAATTTTTACAAAATTTAAATTTTTGAATTTTTGGGCATCTTTGACTTGGGCAAGAGCGGCCAAGGTGCTAACGCGGGATGCCAATGCTTAGTTCCGTGCGCCGATGACCTGCTCCTAGGTGTCAGTAAAATTAGATGCCCTTAAAGGTTAACAGTCTAGGAAAAGGGGAGGCCAATACTTGTCATCATGTATTACTTTGTGTATGTCCTGCATTATGCTCAATATACCATGTGAACACATGTGTGAAAATAAAAATGTTATCATCAAACCAAAGGAATAGACAATATTTATAATGTAAAGTGCAAACAATATATGTCATAGAAATAGGTCATGATTTTATATTTTTATAAATATTTGAACGATTTTGTATTTTGAAAGTATTTCAAAGTGTTGATATTGAGGATGAAACTAAATATGGGAAGTAATCTTCCCCCTTCTCTCTTCGTGTGTGTGCGCGCGTGCACAAAGTGAGGTTCGGGTGTGGAACCGCTCCCTCAAATATCATGTTAAACTTATAAATATAGTGTGTCACTAGGAAAAAAGGGGGAATAACATGAGAACAATCCTAATATAACCTTACAAGGAGGTAAAACAACTGTCAAAGATGATGAAGGGTCAAGGGTCAAATGGGTTGTGGAAGGTGACTCAAGTGCAAACAGAATCATGGTGATGATATGTGTCAAAAAAGGCTTATGAGGAGAACCAAGAATACTAGAACATTGAGTAGAGTGTGTTGTTTTACACTTGTGGGGTGGACTAGAAGAATTAGGACTCCTATAATACCTATGAGAAATGGTGGAGCAAGCCATAAAGCTAAAATATCGTGTAAGGTCTTGTGAGAGCGTGAGCCACTAGAGACAATGTACGATAAAGGAAGGCCTAAGAAGAGACTGGAGGCTCTAGAACCATGTGATGTAACATGTGTAACAAAAGGCTTGTCATGAGACCGAGGAGTACAAATGCTATGTGAAGTAATGTGTGAAACAATATACACATTTGTAGATGCACTAGGAAGAGGGATGAAAACTATTGAAGAACTAGGCAATCTAGGAGTGAAATCCCTAAAATAAATACCTTGAACAATGAAGACCACATTGATGATGATTAAACTCGATACATTATTGAAAAATGGATGGAATAATCCTAATAGCATGTAATTAAGGGAGATCTAGATGCAATACTCTAGTAGCAATAGATTTAGCAACCAAGAATGAAGTTTGTGTAGTGATAGATCTAATTGTAATTGGTAGTGTAATGCGTCAAAAATGTGGATCAAAATCAAGTACAAGACTCTCAAAAGGAATGCCAAGAGACTAAAGTAATGGCCATGCACAAACATTATCCTTGCTATGTGGAATAACCAAGACACCCTGAATATGAATATGATGAATAAAGACTAGAATAGATAATGTGTCTAGAGATAAGTGAGTCATCTATATCAAAATCATTAGTGAAAGATGATGTGTGAGTAATAGTTCCAATCATAACATCAAGTAGATGATCATAAGAAGGCGATGGTGGCACCACACGATGAGCATTATGAAATTTTGAAGTATATGTGTCATTAGTATGCTTAGGAAGTGGATCATTGAAGATTTTTAATTTAGAGTTGTTATTTGTAGGCTTAGAAGATTTAGTGGGCTCATCCCATTCAATTGCATTAGAGTAAATAAGATCTTGAATGATATGTCATAACTTAAGACATATATCCGTAGAGTGGTCAATACATCTATTTAAATCACAATAAGCATTAGCTTCGAATCTCTTAGTTTGAGGCTTGCTCGTATCAATCTTAAATGGTGAAGGGAGAGAAATGAGATTGCACTTAAGTAATTGTTGAATGATTATCTATTCTAATGTAATCTAAATGCTATGGAAGCAATAAAATGACTAAATAAATGACCAATAGAATATAGCAAATTTACCCAAGAAATATAAGTAATGAAATGTGAAACCCTAATGTGCAAGTGAGGGTTAAGAAAGGCCTTAGTTGATTCGACAAAGATGCGGGATTATGTCTCTAGTGGAGACCGGGTGAACAAGAGGAGGAAACGACCACACGTAGATCCCGATAAAGCACAAATCCAGGCTATCCGATTGGATTAGGGTGCCTAGGATAAGATAAGGGTGCCCAAGGTTCCCTAGTTTGAGATCTAGGCACCTGGTATGCGAAAATGACCAGAAAATATCCTCGAGGTGTCACTTTGGACCTGCACCTATGTTCACTTCTGTCACACTAATGTCGTCGAAATGCATTGGATGTCGCTGTAAACCAAGGATGGAAGAATCACTTGCAAAACCCCAGACAAAGCATCAAAACCCTAAAAAAGAAAGATGTGTACGAAGGGATTATACTGTCTCTCGCATCCATAATTATGGACTTACTAACTAAGCATTGCATTATATCTCAGACCCAATGTAGTTCTAGGTGTGTGTGTAAATCGTGCCTTACGTGCTCTTGTGCTAGTCGTACTTTGTGAAGTAGCGAGTGAATAACGTAGTAAATGTGTGCATGGAAATAATATACTCCCCTCCTATGAAGTGTGATGCAGATGAACCACCTTGTGTGCCTTGTGATGGATCTAGATGGATGTAAATGTAGCTTTAGGTGCCTTTGATGGATGCAACTCTAGATGGTGATAGTGGATTCTTAGTTCTTGGTCCCTCATTATGTTCTCATAACTCTATATTTATAGGGTTCTCTTCCTTTAATTTCATAATTAACCTTAAAAAGGTCAACCACTAAAAATATAGAAAGATAAAATAGCTAGAAAGTGCCCAAGAGGTGAGATCAAAGTGTAAAGAGGATCAGGGCACCTACGAGGGACTAGGGCACCTAGGGTGCCCTAGTCTTGGCTGGGTGCCCCGGTTAGAAATAGGAAAAAAGGCAACATGACAATACAAACTAGGCAAGTACATGTGTAAGATCGAAAATGTGACAACAAGTAATGTAAAAATGGCCAGATACATGGGTTAATTATTTACTTTTTCCACTTGAGAACCATATGAATAATAATATGAGACCGAGACTAAATATTGACTCAAAGTGTGTGATTTTTGTGTCTACAATTGCTTTAAAAACATGTACATATGCCAAGGTAACCATGTGAATTGTCATCTTGTAGGTTATAATTGTAGCTTAGTAGATTGAGAACAACGTTGACAATGTTTTTAGAAGGGTTATTAGATTTTCCTTTGAAATTATATTTGCTTTGAAACTTGGTATTTGATGGATTAGGGAGCTAACAACATACTTGAGTTTTTTCATGTGTAATAGCTTAGCTTCATGCTCTTTCAGTGTATGACATAGATGGTCAAAAGATTGAAACTTATCAAACATGATTGATTCTTGTAATGGAGGAAGAAAACTTTGAATAAAAAGGTCATGTAACTAACTCGCCAACTAATATATTGTTAATATTTATAATGCAAGACATAATCATTGATATGTTCATCAGATCCTTGTTTGATTTTGGACATTTGTGTATAAGATATCTTATCCCCAATGTTGATTGAAAATTGTGCCAAAAATGATTTTCCAATGTAGTAAAAGAGCACACAAAATGTGTGGGGAGATCATAAAACCATTACAAAGAAAAGTCCTTAAGACTCCTAGGGAATAACTTAGTAAAAAATATATCATTAGATGCATATTCAAAACAAACAACATGGAATGATCTAATATGTTCTTGGGGATCACCCTTGCCATCATAGATAGGAAGATTAGGTGCAAAAAAACCAATAGGAAAAATATACGAGACAACTTCAGGTGCAAGTGGATTATGCAATAATTTAGAAGAGTCCATAACATTAGAATTATGAGAGACACCTTGTTACAATTATAAAATTTATGCTTACAAATAATGAACAAGGGACTCAAGATCATGTGTGCTAGATGAAGATGCATGCAATCCATTATGATGATAGATATGAGATGTAGTAAAAATAGTGGCTGCAAGAATAGGCATAAACACATTTTGCATTGGAATGTTAGGTGACCCTAAGGAGGTAGGGAAAAAAATGTGAGTAAAATAGATGAGGGCTGAGATATATCTATAAAAGATGTGTCGTTAGATTGTTGATCATGAGCAAGCTTAACAACAAGTAGAATCTTGATAATAGGCTCAATATGATGTGGATTGGCATGGAGTTGAGCACGAAAATGAGATAAGAGTTCTACTTAGTCTTGATCTACATTGTTGTCCTCATCATGGTCATAATCATAGGAGTGTTCACTATGGGTCTCAATGTCATGTAAGGGAACCTCATGTGCAGGTGGATCAAGAAGAGAACTAGAAGAGGTCATTGCACTACGATGCTTGCGAGTAGGAGGTGAAAGCTTAAGATGCTTAATAGATTAATTGGAAAGTCGAGCACTACGCTAGTATGACATAAAAGGAAAACATATAGAAACTAAAAAGTGATGATAACAATGAAAGAAAACAACAACATATACTTCTAAAAGAAACCCTAGGGCCACTAGGGTTAGGGCTATAATGTTTGATTAGATCGGGTCAAGTTTCTCGAATGATTTCACTTTTTTTGGGAGGTGAATCTCACCCTTTTAAAGTTTTAGATGTTTTAATTAAACATACATACAAAATATGAATAATGTTATAGGTGGGTATTCTTATTTAATTAAATTCCAACATTGATTTCATAAATCGAAGAACACAACTTTTGAAGGCAGAGGGGAGTTGTTTTGGCACACAATCAGTCTAATCAAGTTACTCAACCACCAAACTTGATGAAGCATGGATCTATTTGCTTCTATGGATGAAATAGACTAGATGATGGCCATGTAAGGTGCCCATGTGCTTGGCAAAGAGTTTTAATGTGATCTATTGGTGGTTGAAAGTTAGGGAAGCCGTCCCTTCTCTCTTCTCTGTCCTTTTCTTTCTAGCTCAGGCTATATATAGAAGGGGATTTCATTTTGTCAAGGGGGATGATTCTTGTAACAAAACTCTGTCATTTTTGTTTTGGAATGCCAATGTGTTGTAGCCCTTCATATTGGACTTCTTGCATGTTGATCTAGGCCTTTCTCTTTCTTTGTAAGTGAATTGTGCATATTAATGAAACAATAGATGCAAATTTGTGGATGTTTTCTTCCCTTGTTTGTGTTTATTGCATTCTTCTTTCCTCTTCATTTTATTTACAGGTGTTTTGTGTCTCTTTATTCTCTTGAAAGGTGTAATATTGTTATGTTTCATGGAAATTATGTTGTTAGACTATGGAGAACTATTTTCACCCTCTCTAATCAACATTTCTTCTCATTTCTACACATTGGAGAATCTTTCCCATTCCCTTTTCTTGGTGTATCACCTATGTAATGTAGTTTTCCTTATTTTCATGTTCTTTCTCTCTCCCTGGTCCCTTGGAAATTTTAGGATAGAGATAGTTAGTAGTTTTCTTTCATTAGAGTTAGCTTGCACTAGATTAGGAAGAGGAACCAACCTTCTCTGGAGGTCTATCTTGAGTAACAAGTCCCACAACTTGGAGATAGTACACTGTGTTACCCAGTCACATTGTGAGCTCAAGCACACACACTTGTGAAAATTAGAGGGTGTTGTGATTTGGTGATAATAGTTCTGGCATGCCCAGTGGGACAAAAAGAAGTCTTCATTCTTATTGCAACAAGATTGGTGTGCTCTTGTTGTAAATTTCAACCTTTAAGAGGCCTTGTAACAACACATCTGGTGACTCCAAAGAGGGAGAATTCACTAGTTTTAACAGCCCAAGCTTGTCAAATTTATGAGAAGAATTCAAAAAAGGTCTAGAGCAAGAGAGGAAGGTGTTTTTGAATATCTGCAGTTATCTCCTGGGTAGAGGAAGAAGGGGAAGAAGAGCTCAAAGGTCTCCATCTCCACCGAATAGAACACTATCAACACCTCCACCTGGTAGGCCTTTCATTCAATCAACCAAAGTTCTTAGACCAATTATAATGGCACATCTACAACAACAACCACCACAAGGGCCACCAAATCCCTATGTCAACTTCACGGGGAAGCAACCCACTTGCTCTTAATGCAAAAAATCCAATTCCAGTTGCAACACTAAAAAATATCCCTTATTTTATTTGAGAGAACCACACAACTCCTACTGATCATATCAAAGACATTGCAAACATCTGTACTATTCATGAAATAAATGAGGTAGACGTTGCAATCAAATTGCTAACTTCCTCATTCAAAGGAAAAGTGTTGCAATGGTTTAGGAGTTTGGCTGTAGGATCTATTACAAATTGGGATCTAGATATGCACAACCCTCTGCAATCAGTTCGGAGAAAGAGGAGACAATCTGTCCTTATTGGAGAAATTGACAACAATCAAGAGGGCACCAAACGAGAAAATGGTTGATTTCAACTTTAGATTTCAAAGGACATGGGATAGGATTCCATTGGCCATGAGACTAGTGCTGAAGTTTTTTTCTCTACTTTCTAAAAACTTTAAATTCTTATATTGCCATGATGATTCAATCTATGGGAGGTATGTTGAGTTGTGGAGCTCAATTACTCCATATTAGCATGCAATGTAAAACTTGTTGGAAAACATAGTAACCATCATCCATTAGGAGGGATCGGAATCGGTCACCTAGGACCGACATCGGTCAGGCAAGGAGGATCCGACATCGGTTAGGGCGAATAGACATCGGTTACCTGTGCGTGAGTGTTTTATTTAACTCTCAGGAATTAGATCTATTTTTAGCATTAAAGCAGATCTATTGATTGTAATTGCATGGCTAAGTGCCCTAAGTTTATAAATGACTATATAAGCATAAAATCTAGGGTTTAGAAGTAAGAATTAACAAGAATTAAGAAGAACTTGTAAAAATTTGGTGAGAGAGAGAATTCTTGGAGAAGAAGCAAAAGCTTGAAAGAAAGAAAGTATTGTACATCTAAGAGGTGTGGAAGATTGTAAATCTTCAATTGTATATCTTGTCAAAGCTTTGGATAATAGATTGACTTGTTTCTTGGTGGACGTAGTCCACATTGGGTGAACCATGTTAAATCTGGTTTTGATTTGTATCTCTTGTTTTGTATATTTCTTCTGGTAGAATATTCACTTTTATTTGCATGTATGCTTAGATATGATATATTATTTGTACAATCGGTGTGCTAATCCCAACAAGGTACAAATTTACCTGCAGCTTATGATATTGCTATTAGAGCTGAAAATTACTTAATTCAAGCTGGTAAACTTGCACCTAGGCCACCTATGCCTCTTTATCTAGAATTAGGAAGTCCAAGCACTAGCCAAACACCTACATTAGCTCCCATTCCTACCCCAAAAATCAGAATTCTATTGAAGCCTCTACCTCATCTTCTAGTACCTCAAATGAGATCCAAGAACTCATGAAACAATTGTAAAACTTGGGCAATGAGTTGGCAACAATTAAGAGGCATCATGCTCAAAATTTAAGGTCATATCAACCTCAAACCCAACCCAATAAACCTTAGTATCAACCTAATAAGCCCACCGCTCAAGCTGTAAATCGAACCAAGTAAAGCCTCCTGCTAATAGGCCATTTCAACCTTACAATCCTAATGTTGTATCCACGTCTAGAGCCATGGTACCAATACAAAATAACATAGCTCAAGAGTATGATTGGTGTTTCCCATGCAATCAACCTCATAACCAGTCAATGTGTTTCAATGGTGCCTTGAATCAAGCTCTTATGGTGACAACAACGGGTGTGGAACAAGAGACAAGCCAAGAAGAAAATCAGCAGCAGGAAGCTACCCAAGAGGCACCTCCGAATGAGACCACACTTGTTAATTGGCAAGTTGAAGATTTTTTTGGTATAAATCAGGTCCCTTCTCAAAGTGTGGCAACCAATACATGGTCTAAGAAGAGGAATATTAGAGAGGGACAGTCATCTAATTCAAATGATTCACATCCCTCTATCACTCCACAAGGTGTTAGTAGTCAAAGTGCAGTCCCGAATGTGCAAAGTCAGCCCAAGCCACCTTCTAGATCAGCCCATATACCAGTTGTAACAACCCATGTGCAAGAGAAGACTATGTAAGGTAGAGGGCAAGTAGAAAGATAACTCATCCCCATTCAATATTCTTGAGAAGATGAAGAAGACAAGTGTAAACATTTCAATGTGGGATGCATTAGCTATCCTAGGTCAAAGAAATATATTGCAAGATGCCATAGCAAATTGGTCCACATCCAGTCATCCATCCAAATATCAAGAGAAGGTGCTAACAAATGCAACTCAACAAGAAAACAATCAAGGAGGTCAACAAGGTAAAAACATGAAGCCTCCTCCATTTTACATATATCTAATTATTGGGAACAATCTTGTACACAATTACATGATTGATTCAGGAGCAAGTAGTTCTGTCATGCCTAAACAAATAGTTGATCAGCTGGGTCTCCAATATGAAGTCATTTCTAGAGGTGTAGTGCAATTAGACAGGAAAACAATAACAATGGTTAGAGTAATCAAATAATTAAGTCTCACATTACATGCATGCCCAAATGCTACAATATTGCAAGATGT
This sequence comes from Taxus wallichiana var. yunnanensis, assembly GCA_018340775.1. NCBI lineage: Eukaryota > Viridiplantae > Streptophyta > Pinopsida > Cupressales > Taxaceae > Taxus > Taxus wallichiana. The sequence continues at coordinate 737,212,812 of CM031235.1, read as the reverse complement.
CTCGATTATTGACTTGCCACCACTCTTTGCATTGTGCTTATCAAGAGACTTCACAACTAAAATTGGGGGCTACTTGTCTGTTGATTGGTCACACATGCTATTCAAAACAAGGTATGGAGCTAAGGCTACAATCATGTCTGAACCAATTACAAACTTCCATATTGAGCCTCATACACCAAATCCAATTAATGAAAATTGTTCACCTTTGATCAAGAAGATTGCCCAAGCACTTATGAAATGGATACCAAATTCGAAGCATCCCAGACTTAACTCTTGATGAGTGGGAAAATAAGAGGCATGCTTTTGATCCTTACAAAGAAATGGAAGAAGTTGAGCTAGGAGTCTATTGCTTGCACGAAGAAGATCAACCTCTCCCTAGCATTACCAAATCAGATCACAAAGATGAGAAAAAACTATGGAAACTATTCTTTGATGGTTCAAGGAGTAGGCAAGGTGTTGGAGGAGGAGCTATGCTAATTTCACCTCAAGATATCAAATATTACTCAACTTTTTGTTTTCAATTTTCTTGCTCAAACAACACAGTTGAGTATGAAGCTTTGATTCATGGATTGCATTAGGCAAGAAAAAGAGGTATTAATAATTTGTAAGTGTTTGGAGATAGTGAGCTAATTGTGAACCAAGTTAGAGGGAAAATGCTGCTAAGAATGATCTTTTGAAGAACTACAAAATCCGGGTATGGGATCTCATTGAGGATTTTGAGGCTTTTAACATCAATTCCATCCCAAGGAAGAAGAATGAGGCAACAAACAAACTTGCAACAATTGGGGCAACATTTGATGTTGTGGAAAGTATCAAAAGTGAGAAAACTCAACCTCATATAAAAGTTGTGGTAAGACCATTTGTTCGAACAATAACACTAGCTAGCAAGTGTTTGAAAATGACCAGAGAAATCATTAATTTCTTACAAAAAGAGGTTGAGTTTTCTGCTAGAAACCAAGACAGATTGTAGCAATAATATGGAGACCAACTAGTTCATTTGAGAACAAAAAAATTACTCAAAGTATTGGTGAGTTTGGAGTTAATCTTCAATCGAATGATTAATTTCGAGCGAAAGGGAAAATATTCAAGTGAAGGGTGAAGATTCAGAGCCTATTTCAGTGGGTGAAGGTAAGATGTTGTAAATTGGCAAAATAAGTACTTTAGAAGAGAAATATGATTTTGTCCAACTTTGTCAAGAATTCTCGGATGTCTTTGCTTGGAATTATAAGGATTTGAGAGGCTTCAATCCAAAGTTAGCACAACATACTATTGAGTTGGATCCGGATCCAAGCCCATCAGAAACATGAAGCAAAGGCCAGTGAATCCCCACATTGAACCTCTCATGAGGAAAGAATTGAATAAGTTGATTGAAGCTAACATCATCTTCCCTATCAAGCATTCAAGTTGGGTTACAAATTTAGTGTCAGTGTAAAAGAAAATGGAGAGATCAGATTGTGCGTGGACTTCCATGATCTGAATAGAGCTTCACTCAAAGATCACTATCCACTTCCTTCAATGGAATAAATCTTGCAAGTTGTAGTTGGTTTAGAAATATTCTCATTGTTGGATGGTTACTCAAGATATAATCAAATCATGGTGAAGGAAGATAACCAATTCAATATTGCCTTCACAACAAAATGGGGTACATATGCTTATAGGAAGATGTCATTTAAACTGTCAAATGCCAGAGAAACATTTCAGCAAGCTATGGATATGGTGTTCAAGGGGTTGACCAATAAGATAGTGCTTGCTTATCTTGATGATATCACTGTTTCTCAAAAAATGCAGCAGATCACCTCTTTCACCTCAGGCAAGTGTTTCAAAGATGTAGAAGATTCAAAGTCTCTTTGAATCTGAAGAAGTGTATATTCTTAGCACATGAAGGAAAATTGTTGGGCCACATTGTTTTAAGGGAAGGATTGAAAATTGATCCTAAGAGAGTTAAATCCATTCGAACTCTACCATTGCTAAGTCACAAGAAAGTTCTCCAAAGTTTTTGGGGAGAATAAAATTTGTCCACATATTTGTGGCCTGATTTTGCCACCTTAGTGAAGCCTTTGACAATGATGTTGAAAAAGAGCCTTGCATTCAAGTGGACAATAGAAGGTAAAGAGAGCTTTGAGGCCATGAAGCATGCTATATCTCAGGCTCTAACTCTTATCAACCCAAACTTTTCAAAAGATTTCATACTCTATGCTTTTGGAGGTTCAGATACAATTTTAGCCATCTTGGCACAACTAAATAAAGAAGGTTTAGAACAACCCATAGCATTCTTCAGCCAAAGTTTAGAAGATTATGAGGTGAGATATTCTTTTATTGAAAAACATGTTCTTGTTGTGATTAGAAGCTTGAAAAAGTTCAGACATTTGGTCTCGAACAATAAGATCCAGCTATTAGTGTCTCATGTTGGGGTCAAGGGCTTTCTCCTAAACAAATATTTAAATGAGAAAAGGGTAGGTTGGATCACTCATGTGATAGAGTATGACATTGAAATTTGTTATCGGCCCAATTTTGATTGCGCAAAATTTATAAAAAAAAATAAAATAAAAATGGAAATTTTGAAAATTTTCAAAATTTGTTACTTTGCGTGGTTTGTCACTTTCATCACGATTGTCTCATTTTTGTGATCATTTCGGTCTTCATTTCGTCCTTTTCAGGCGAGAACTCCTCCCGCCAGGCATTAAACTGCGTTAAAATTAATTAATTAATATTTAATTAATTAATTACTCTTTGTTTGATAAAATTAATTTTAAATAATTTTGGAGTATTTAATTAAATAAATATTAATTAAAATTCGTTCGACAAGTTTTATTTTAATTTCGAGGAAAAATAAGCTTTCACTTCCCATTGTTGGGAATGCCAAATTGGCTTCCCGGGCCCAATTTTCCCTTTCCTACCAAATTTGCTTTAAATCCCCGCTCGTGGGATTTCTTCCCCTAATTGCCAAATTAATAAATTGGAAAATGGGCAAGAAATCTCCGATTTCCCACATGGGGAAATTGAACGGAGATTGCCAACCCACTTTGCCATTTCCGTTGGCAATTGGCCGTTGCTTTCCACTACCCGGGAAGAGGGGAAGTCGGTTTAACCCTCATAAATTCCTCCGACGAACTCGTTGGAAAGATTCATACGAAGCTTTCTAAAATTGCTTCTCACTTCTTCTAAGGAACATAATATTTTTATCACATTCCACAATACTGCGAACGCCATTGTGAAGGATAAAACCCTAGTCCCAAAACACAAAGAATCCAACGCATGCAGAAGTCTTTGAAGAAGTTTCAATGCCTTTTTGAAGGAGAAATAGTAGGTACAGTCCAAACAAAGGCCAACACAGTCCAAAGAATTAATCTCTGCGCAGCCCAAGGGAGATAAAGGAATTTTGCGAAGTATTTGGCATAAGACAAAACACAAAAAGACTCCATGCGCAGCTAGGTAATAGGAAGGAACAGTTTGAAGACCAGTCCAAGCTAATCTCCACGCATAGGCCAAAGAAAATAAAATATTGAAAAGGCAGAGATCAGTCCAAAAGTTCCTCCCACACATTCATTAAAGAAGGCTACACATTCATAGTAATTTCCAACGCACAGTTTGAAGGAACAATCCAAAATAAAGAAAAGACAAGAAAGAAGATTACTCACGCATTGGTAGAGGGAGGGCAGCAGGTGAAGGCATAAAACAATTTCCACGCAGCCTTTCCACGCACCCACCAGTCTATCCACGCAAGCAAGAAGACAGTAGGAAGTCCCACGCATTAGAGAAGGAGGACAGTTCAAAACAGAAAAAGGACAACAAAGAATACCAATTTCCACGCATTCTTCAGGCACCAATAACATTCAATAAAACAGTTTTAAACGCATGCATAGAGATCCCACGTGCCAAGGAGAAGTTGTCCAGGCAATAAACCAGGTAGAGAAAAACATTTTCACACGGCCAAGAAGTCCCACGCATGGTTTGAAAGAAGTCAACGAGTAGTGCCACGTTCCATCATTTGCCAGGAAAATCCAACGCAAAGTAGAGAGCAAAGAAAATCCACATTCCAACAGGAGTTTTCCAATTCTCAACACGAGAGGTTTTTGGTGAATAAATTCCACGGGAGAATTTAATTAAAAATAAATCATTTTCATCACACATTGGTGAGAAGTATTCAGGAAAATAATTATTCACGCATTCAGGCAAAATAATTATTCACGCATTTGCATTAACCAAGAGCTCTCCAGGAAATTCGGGATATTCAATGATATCACGCATTCAAAATTTAGCACAAAAACTAAAAATGAATTTAATGAAGAAAACAATAAATGCGGAAAGAACGAGCCGCGGGTAGTAGTTGTCGAAGTAATCAACTTTGGAGCTCAATATATTGAAGACGAATGATCATCGGGAAGAAAGGATTAGTTCCTTGAATTCTTCCCATCTTCGTATACTTATTTTCCAAATTTCGAATGTGCAACACCTCATTTGATATTTTTCACAAACCCAAGAAAAACCCAGTTTACTCAATTTTGCCACGACAGCTTCAGCTGCAAAAGGCCTAATTTGAGAATCCATATCTCGAGCCCAGATGATTGTTAAGAGAAATGGTTTGGTTCATTGAATTATTCCCACATTCATGTACTTATTTGTAAAAATTCAAATGTCTGTGATTCGTTTGATATTTTTCATGAGTCAAATAAAATGCAGTTTGCATGATTTTGCTACGTGTGCGATTTTCAACTATCAAGGTGACTCACTTTGAGAGTTGATATTTTAGACTCAAATGATCAAGAGAAATGAATTATTTTGTTCAATTTTCCTCACCTTCATATGCTCCTTGCGCTTTTAGATGCTCAAGGTGACGTTTGGTATTTTTACTAGGCTAATTTTACAGGTAATTTGTGTAATTTTGTAAGATGGAAGTAATAGCCTGAAATCACGCTTCTGTCACAATCATGTCATCTCCAAACAAAACGATGTTGTGGTATAGGTTCCAAGGCATTCTACTCACCTCGACGCTCCATTCAGAGTATGAGAACATCGTCGATACTAACTTGGGACACGTCAACATAGGTCGATTCTGCGATCGCATATCAACCGAAGGCGAGTCACAATTTTCCTGACGCTTGTTCTGAATTGGTCATCACTTGCATGGATGCACCATGAAACTTGCATAGTGTGGCGATTCAACTCCAATGGCTCCAAAGTGGAAGCAACCTCTAACTTCCTCATTATGCGGTATAAGTCGTAGCTATTGGCATTGGTCTCTTCGGAGTCAAAAGCCATTGTTATCGGCAGAGATCGATAATGGGAGAATCTTGTCCACAAAAATGTTTTCACTTGATCATTATACGGAGCTACTCATAAAAAAACCAAGACCAATGATAAGTACAATTGTGCGGATCATCAAGCAAGGCCACATCATTCAAGCGTGTCCCTGTCAGCTCTCAGTTAGCAGTGTGTGCAATACTTCATGACCAATCTTAAAGTTGGAGTGTTCTCGAATTGGATGATCATGAGTGAATCAGAATGCCAACACTTCGGGATGGTGATAAAGACAAAATACATAACTCCAGGAAGTGAATTGCAATTTTGGCTCTTGGAAGATCTTCTCAATGGCGAAAGATTAAAAGTTGGATTCTGACAAGCCAAGGTGGCGTAACGACTACAGTCTCGTGACAAATGAATAATTCATCATGGAAGGCTATTCGGAGCATGTGGAGAATTGTGTGTAATTGTGAATGTGAATACGAATGAAGACAAACTTGCTCACACCAGGATGTTGCTCAAATGGAGGGGTGGATGAATTGCTCAAGTTTCAAGCTCGACACTCTTGTCATTTGGAGGATTGCAGAGCATAGTCAATGAGTTCATTCCCGTACGACCGGGATAGGTGGACTCTTGGCCCAATGGATAAGGCACTGATCCTAGGTGTCTTGATCTAGGTGGTGCATTGTTGACTAGGATGTCTATGTGTGCATCCAAGTCATTTAAGTGGGGTCCACGTGTGCCCATTTCTTTTATGAATTTTTAACTTAAGTGGTTTCTATTTTTAGTCGCTTTTTAAAAGTTGGTTGAAAAGTCAAAGTCACTTAAGTGCCCTATTTAATGTTCATGTAAAACCCTAACTACTTTGTAACCAACTTTTGGGTTATAAAAGGAAGTGAGGGGCTCATTTGTAAGGGTGACTTTGAGAGAGGAGAAGAAAATACTTTTGTATGCAAGCTTTACTTCAAAGAAAGAAACTTTGTGTTCTTTTGAGAAGACATTTTGGAGTTAATGAAATATGAACTTGTGTCCCATTCATTATCTCTTATAGCATTTGATGTTCTTATGTTCATTAGATGTTAGTGTTTGAATCTTGCATGCAAATATTGTCTTTGATCTTATTGTCAACGTTATTAATCGGTTGTTCTAGTTCACAGTGATCAAGCTATGATTATCTACTTGCTCATGTGTGTTCCCTTTTACACGTTCTTGTTTGGCTAACTCAAACTCCATTTTATTTGTGTTGGTTATTCATCTTTCATCTTCATGCAATATTAGGCTCTGTTTTTACCTAACTCTTGCATGTTATTTCAATTCATTCCTTTCCACTCCTTTCCTTCATTCCATTCCATCTTCCTCATTCACTTTTTCTTTCCATTGATGTTCCAAAACACCCCCCACATACAATTTTGAATGTACAGATGTAAATAAAATTTTGGTTTTCAATAAAGGCAACCCTACCTTCATTGAGGAGGGACTATGTTCCCACACTTGTTGCATGTCATTTGCATGCGTGCAAATCCTTATGCTAACAAAATCAAGGTTACTAAGTTGGTTCGTGGAAAACGTTTATGTGAGTAGCTAGCTTCCAAACAACATGATGAGTCAGAAGGTGAAGAAGAGGTTGTCCTAGTGTTGCAAAATGAGCAAGAACAACTAGTTGATGATGCACCCACTCCATGTTGGACTCAAAATATGGTGCATTATCTCCAAATAGGTTTGTGTCCTCTAGGATTGAGCAAAGAAAAGAGAAGATACTTTAGATTGCAGTCCATTCCATATGTCCTTATTGATGGAATCTTGTTCAAGAAGGATGTAAATGGAGTTCTTCTAAGGTGTGTCTCAACAAATCAGATTGAGAAAGTGTTACACGAGTTCCATGATGGAGAGGTGGAGGTCACTTTGCTTCATGAGTAACAACTCTCAAAATCATGAAAGTTGGTTACTATTGGCCTACAATGTTTGGCAATTGATACCCATGGATTAAAAAGTGTAAGAAATGTGCCTTCTTTACAAGCAAAGAGAAGTTAGCAGCACTTCCCCTCCATCCAATTTCAGTTGATCAGCCATTCATGCAATGGGGATTGGACTTCATTTGAGTTATCAATCCAAACTCAATCTAAGGACACAAGTGGATACTAACAGCAACAAACGGTTTCATCAAGTGGATTGAAGTAATGGCACTCAAGGAAGTAAATGAATCTAACATCTTGAACTTCTATGAAGGGATAGTCACGAGGTTTGGTATCCCTACCACTATCATATCAAACAATGCATTGGCATTCCTTGGCACAAGAATAACAGAGTGGGTTTTAAAAATGGAATTTATCTCAACACTTCTTCTAATTATTACCCCTAGGGTAATGGCCAAGCAGAGTCCACAAACAAGAACTTGCTGAGAATCATAAGAAGAAATCTTGATGAGAATCAGAGAACTTGGCACATGAAGCTCAAATCAGCCTTGTGGGCTGATAGGATAACACCCAAGAGGTCAACAAAAAACTCTCCATACAAACTAGTATATGGAAAAGAAGCAATGCTGCCTATATCACTTGAGTTATTGACATTGGAACTCATGAAACAACTGGAACTAGCTGAGTTTGAACCCATGGAAATCAGGTATGTAGAACTGATGGAGTTAGAAGAAACAAGAGAGCATGTAATGCAAACCATGGAGAAAGATCAAGCACTGATCAAGAGAAGATTTGACAAGAAAGCTAAAGCTAGGACATTCCAGGAAGGAGATTTAGTGCTGAAATGGGATGTTGATCGAGAAAAACCGGGAAAAAATTCCAAGTTTGATGCCATATGGAGTGGTCCATACATGATCACAGAGTGCAAGAGTAGCAATGTTTTCCAACTGTCCAAGTTGGATGGTGAAGAATTGCATATTCCAGTCAATGGAATCTATCTCAAACATTGTTACTAGAAGGAAGAATTTCTCACCCTTGTACATATTAGTTTAGGAATTTTCAATTCCTCTAAGTGCTTATGCACATTGTATTATTGTTAGAATAGGTTTTAATTTCCCTAAGTGTTGGTGCACATGTTCCATTTCTTCTAGTGTGTGTTCTTGCATAGTTCATCATGCTTCCAGAAGGAGAAGTTGCAACAAAGAGATTCAAAGTTGCAAGAAATGGTTGTTATCCTTAGGAAAATTCAAATGCAGAGCAACTAAATCATCAAGAGGTAGATTTCAAAGATTTCCACTTTTTTCTCCTCCAAATCAGCAGATTAGGTTTCTTTTTCCCTCCACCAAATCATGAGGATCAGTTTGGGGCATCTTGTAGTAGATGGTAGTGTTCATGGCCAAATCAGATTTGGGATAGTCTTAAAATCTCAATCACTCAGCCCCAAAGATCATTTCTAATCAGGCCAACCCATGGTGTCTCTTTCTTGGTCAAAACAATGCTCAGGAATAGTTTGCTATGTTCTACATCAAAATCCTAAGCAATCAACCTAAAGAGGAGACCAAGACAACCCCTACTCGAACTTGAGCAACTTCATTTAAAGCCCACAAATCAAGTCCAGACAGTTCCAGTTTGTGTTGAACCCATTCGAGCTCCATACAGCCCCAGGGTAAGAATTTTAAAATGTTGCAGATTAGTTTTTTGTCTTTTGGTTCAGCTCCATACCCAATGGATTGCTTTAAAACTATTGGTCAAAATCTAGCAAGTAGATTACCTCAAGAGGTCACCAAATTGTTATCCAAAATTACCCCCTCGGGTTAATTTTGGCTTGAACAAGCTTGAAAATGGACTTAGCCATTTTTTCACAAGTCTATGATGGTCAAATGGCCATCAAATTGCACTTCCCAAAATCCCTAGCCGTTGGCATTCAAAAAATCAACGTGGTATGGCTTCATTAATGAGTGATATTAAGAAAGCCGATCGACGTTCAAATTCCTATCAAACTCAATGACAACATCAATGGGGCTACGCGTAAGAGCTTAGTAATCGAATAAGTTAGATAGGGTCAAAGACAACTAATGACAATTCAAAGGGCTAAAAGTTCTAATCCATGGAACAAAAGAGCTCGATAAAAGAGCTCGGTCCAAGGAGCAGTCAAAGACTTAGGCGGATTTTTCTTAAACCCGTGGAACATCAAAAGGCTGCGATACAAAGGAAAGAAAAGAGCTACGTGGAGCCTTCACATTGGATCACGTTTTACAAATATGATAAATGTGAAGGCTCATCCAATCAGATCCAAACATGAAGTAAAAGACCGATAAGTCTGACAACATTAAAGCTTGGAGTTTTCCCATTGGGTCACATTTCACAATTATCGAGGTGGGGTTAGTCAAGGACTAACATGCAAGTGCGTGGAGCCCTCAATTGGCTTGCATTTCACATTTGTTAGTCGAGGGGAAAATTGTGAAGAAACATGGTCGTTTCTTATTGGCTTGTAGTTTTAAAAGTGCGAAAGGGTCTACAATGTAAAGGAGTTGTTATCCAAACAACTCCCCACGTTATTGGATAACTTATATTTTATTCTAACTCGATGTTCCTCATTTCGGGTTGCGTGCACTTAATTTTACTTCCTTGGTGTAGTTTGTTGGATGAAATTCTTCCATGCACCCTCGCATGCCTTGTCTTCTTCATGCTTCTTGTTATCGCCCTAAAATTCCCCTCTTGTGAAAGACGAATTTACAGGTCCCAAGTGTTGGTACTCATTTTTAATCCCGCCAATTCCATTTAAAATTCCTCATTCTATGTGTTTTGAAACATTTTTCTATCTCCTTTCATGGATGTGTGGAATTTATCAATATTTTTCTATGGCTGTGGACCACGTCGAGCCTTGTATTCCTTGCATTTATCTTTCTGTAGGAAAAATCTTTGATTCGGGCGCGAATGGTGGCATTTTCCCCTTCTCTGCATTTTTCTACAGTCGTCTTCTCGTCAAATTCTTTTCCAGCATTTGCGGATACACAGTCACCTCTAATTGGATGCAGTGTGGCGGGTCTTTTTGTGAACTTGTGACTTTTGTTACATTTGCAAAAATGTTGAATTACCCCCGTGTCTCCGTTGGATCCTGATTGGCTTTTCAAAATTATGAAGTGGCAGAGAGAGCAGTTTTGGAAATTTGGTTTTATTTACAAAAGGGATTAAAGTTGTAAAATGAGTTGTGACTCCTTCGGGACGGGAAAAAGTCAAATATCAAGCCCGCATCAAAAGTCAAAGCAGGGAAGTGGGTCATCAGAGCACTTTTGGAAATTTTGGTTTTATTTCCAAAAGGGATTAAAGTTGTAAAATGAGTCGTGACTCCGCCGGGACTGGAAAAAGTCAAATATCGAGCCCGCATCAAAAGTCAAAGCGGAGAGGTGAGTTGGTGAAGAACTTTCAGTTTTGAGCTTTTCTTCAAAAGAGTTAAAATTGTAAAAGTGATTCACGACTCCGTCGCCACTCAAGTAAAGCCACGTGTTAGGCCTATATTAAAAGTGGATGGGTGGGCCGAAATGTTTCGAAGTGCCATTTCTCTAAAAGGCACAAAATATAAAAGTTTTCCCCAGACCCGTTTAAGCTAAATCTCCCTCACATGGATGGCTCAAATTCAAAGTTTGTGAAAGAAGGATGAATGGTTGTGATATGATGCATCTAATTTTTCCGTCAGGCATGGAAACAATCAAGGCATTAAAGAAGTTCGGATGTCGGTTTCTTGAATCAATTTCATCATTTTTGTAACCGAATGTAACCATTTTTGGAAGCTATTTAGCGGGTTCTATACGGCATTGTTGGGGGTTAGATCCCGTACTCTGTAGATGTAATAGATTTGAAAGTAATCAATACAAAAGTTTTTCCCTTTCTTCCTCTACTATTCCTTCTTTCCTTGTTCGAATTTGTGAATCATCCATCTTTGCATGATAAGAAACTTTGTGTTCTTGTTAATATGATTTCAGAACTTTGTGTCTGTGAAATTATATATGTTATAAATGTGAATGATTCCATTCGTATCTACTTTGATTAATACGTATAAGGCTATACTCTGCTATCTATATTTCTTGAAAGTGTTGTTATGTTCTTCCTCTCTCATCTCCTTAGTTATTCCATTCTTTCGTATTGATGATCTTTGGGCATAAAACATTTCAAAGTATCAGGAATCCACATTTTGAAAGTTGTACATTTGTATATAAGTTTTGCTACTTGCTTTCAATAAGGGAGCCTCTCCCATTAAAGAGGAGGGACTTGTTGTCCCCTGACCGTGGTTTATTAAAGTACAATTTTAAAACCCAATAGTTTTTTGGTGATTATTGGGGATTTCGTTTCAAACGTATCCCTTTCTAAAAGAACAACTTCAAGATCATTTTCGATCTAGCGACTCTAAGATATACTCGTGGTAAAAAGGCTCTTGGAATAGAAGATTCCCATTTTCAACTTCTAGAGCAACAAAACTTCTCTCTTCTTCCAAAGAAAAAGGACAGAAGAACTTGTTCTACAAGCACACCTCCTGTTAAAGACAGAAATTCCAAGAATAGCATTCCTCAAGAACAACTCAGTCCTAATCTTCGTGCTTTGATACTTGCTGGTGTTTTAGTTCCCCTTCAATCATTTTTTTCAAAGATGGCAACCCCTTTGCCTTGGGGACAACATGTTGGGCCTCTTCATTGTTCCTCACCATTCGCATGGGTTACCTAGGGGTAACAGGAAAAATTTTCCCAAATTTTGGGGTGATGGGAAGGTTCATCCAGATGAACACATTGCAACCTTCATTGTTGCATGTGGGATTCTTGGGGTTGAACATGAAGATGTCTCTGTCAAGCTCTTTATGGAAACATTGTAGGATAATGCTATTGATTGGTTCTATCATCTTCCTGCTGGGTCAATCACTAATTGGAATACCATGAAAACTCGGTTTGAGCAACGTTTCAAACCTGCTGAAGATGTGCATGCTCTGTTAGCTCAAATCTCTCATATTAAGAAGGAACCATTCGAGCCCATGAGAGAGTTTGTGGCTAAATTCAACAAGCTAATTCATAAAATTCCACAGAACACTTGTCCTATGGATCAAATCCAAAAATGCTTCTTCCTCAATGCCCAGTTACCTAAAGTGAGTTATGCACTAAGGAGAGCTAACCTTGCAACTCTGGAGGTTGATCAACGGTTAGCTATCAGTGTTGAGGATGACCTGATCATGTCTAGTAAATTGAAAAGAGAACCTTCCAAGTCTAAGGCATCTTCTTCTCCCTCTCCTGGAGCCAACTCAGATCAGTTAGTGCAGAAGTTGGAAAATGATCTCATTGCCATTAAAAAGTAATTGGCTCAACATACTCCTTACCAAGACATCCCAAGGAAGAATTTTCAGCCTAGGAACCGGTTACCTCCTTCTCAGACCAGATTGGCTATTGAAGGCCCACCCATCAAGGTTCCAATCAATGCAACTTGTGAAGTTCAAGAACTTGATGATGAGGAGTTTAATGAACTCTATGAAGAACCAGAAGAAGAGGTTAATGAAGAACTGAAGGAAATTGGTGGATCCCAAGTTCATTTCCTTACCACTGAAGGTATGGATGACGAAGATGAATATCATGAAAGAGTGGCAGAGATGAATAGTGAGTCATATGTTTTTATGACTCGGGAGAAAAAAAAAAAAATAAAAAGTGATGCAACCTTCTAAGAAATCCAAGGAGTTTTCTATAACTATTCCAGTGGTTGCAAGAAGAGGAGCTCCTATTCCCACTACCTCCACACAAAAGGTGAGTAATGATAATCCTCCTCCTTCTACCTCTATTTTCCAAAACTTCTTGTCCTTTAATTCCTAATGTTGATAAATCAATAGTTTATCCTATTCCTAGTAGTGATGCCCCATCCACCTCCGGGTCTTTTGATATCATTGATCACATCAAAAAGACCAAAATCCAAATTTTAGAGGCAAAGTTTTACTGCACTCCATCCAAAAGCTTTTGCTAAAATGGTAAACTTTGTCAATTTCAAATCCAAAGCTTCATCCAATACTTCTAAAGGTCTTTTCCCACTCCCTCTTCCTCACCTCAACCAAGCCTTGTGGTTGCAGTCACTTCCCCTAATGAGAAAATTGAACCATTCTATGTGACTCTTCTCATAGTTGGCCATAAACTCAGTAATTGTGTTATAGACTCAAGAGCATCAGACAATGTAATGCTTGCAAAAGTAGCTCATGCTTTGGGCTTGACTCTAACACGTACCTTTGGTTCCTGCTATTCCATGGAGAGTAGAGAAGTGCCTTTGGTTGGAAGAATTAAAGATGCACAAGTAGCTTTTACTACTTTGCTAGAGAAAAGGGTTAAAGCCACTATTTTGGTAGTTGATATTCCTCCCTCATATGGTATGTTGTTGAGTAGGAATTTTTGTAAGGAGGTAGGAGGTGAAATTCATATGGATTGGTCGCACGCTTTGATCCCGGTCAATGGAAAAATGAAGAAGTTCTACCTAAGAAATAGACTGAATACATTGTGCAAAAGACTGATGATCCAAAAGTATAGTTACTCTATGAATATATAAGGCATGGAAACTACATGATCATGTCACAAGATGAGACAAAACCTCACAAGGAAGTGATTCATGATCCTAATGGCATTTGGGATTTGGAATTTGATGGAAGCTACTCTTCAATTTGGTTATGGGGCTGGTGTGGTGCCAACCTCTCCGAAGAGAAGATTCATCCATTCTCTTTCAAGCTTTGTTTTGAAAATACAAACAATACAGCTGAATATGAGGCACTCATACTTGGATTGAACATGGAAAAAGAAATGGGAGTGAAGAATCTTTGTGCTCATGGAGATGCAGAGCTGATTGTGAAATAAGTTAGGGATATTTTTCAAGTGAAGAATAGGATATTGAAGCATTATAGAAATCTTGTCTAGGATTCCATTGAGTTTCTTGATGCTTTCTTCATTGAAGTTGTGCCAAGAGAGAAGAATACTAGAGCTGATTCTCTAGTTATCTTAGGATCTTTGTTGATTCCTCACCCATATTTCTCTCAAGAGAAATTTACTATTAAAACGATTCATAGGCCCATCCTACCAAATAATGCAAACAACTGGTAGGTTTTCAATGATGATCAACACTTGCTCTCATTCTTGGAGCTTAAGGACAACTTCAACCAATTATATTTTGAAGGAAGTGAAACTTTGCCTAGAGAGTGTGTATCCTCTAATGAAGGAGATATCAAGGAAGAGATGGATCATGATGGTTGCATTAAGTTGAAGGGTAACAAGATTCCCAAAGGGCCAGTGAGTCTAGAAGATTTGTTTGATAAACATGATAGGTTCAAGCCAAGTCTAAAGCTTCTCAAGGGGCTCGATAGTCTACTGAATTTGAAAAGGTTAATGTTGGAAATCATGGTGAACCCAAGATGGTGAACATTGGAAAATGTTGCACTCAGGAAGAAAAGAAGAAAGCAGTGAATATGTTAAAAAGTATGCTGATGTTCTTGCCTATTCATATGATGATCTCAAGGCTTTTCAAGCAAGGGAGATGTAACACTATATCCCTCCGAGACCTGGGATCAAACCTTTCAAGCAGAAGCAAAAGCAATATAATCCCAAGAAGGCTAGACCCAGATTTTTTCAAGTGGGAGACATTGTTTTGTTGTGGGACAAAAGACATGAACCTCAAGGAAGCCATGGTAAGTTTGATTCTCTTTGGCTTGGTCCTTTCAAAATCAAGCACTTTGCTAGAGAAAATTCTTTCTATTTAGATTATATGGATGGATCTCCTCTCCCACTTCCTTATAGTGGGTAGTATTTGAAGTTGTTCAAGTCCTAGGTGACTAGGCAGTCCTTCTATATATTATGTATAGTGTTTTGTTTTTGGATTTCCCTGTTTTGGTTTGTTTCCCTTCTGTGTGTGTTGTCTTCTGTTTTATGTTGCCTTTAACTCTATTTTCCCAATGGATAAGGCATTGGTTTTCTTTCCCGAGAGTTTTTCTGTAATTCTTGTCTTGCCTCATTCCCTTGTCCAAGTCAAGTCATCCCCAGAAAGAGCCAGTTGTTGTCGCCCTAAAATTCCCCTCTTGTGAAAGATGAATTTGTCAGGTCCCAAGTGTTGGTACTTGGTTTTTAATCCGTCAGTTCCATTTAAAATTCCTCAGTCTGTGTGTTTTGAAACATTTTTCTATCTCCTTTCATGGATGCATGGAATTTATCAATCTTTTTCTATGGTTGTGGAATGCATTGAGCCTTGTATTCCTTGCATTTATCTTTTTGCAGGAGAAAAAACTTTGATTCAGCGCGAATGGTGGCATTTTCCCCTTCTCTGCATTTTTCTACAATCGTCTTCCCATCAAATTCTTTTCCAAAGATCTGCGGATACGTGGTCACCTCTAATTGGATGCGGTGTGGTGGGTATTTTTGTGAACTTGTGACTTTTGTTACATTTGCAAAAATGTTGAATTACCCCGTGTCTCACTGGATCCTGATTGGATTTTGAAATTATGAAGTGGCAGAGAAAAATTCTTACTTTGGCCCCGCAAAGGGACACGTGGTTGTTTTCAAAAGTCAAAGCGGGAGGTGGGTCATCAGAGCACTTTTGGAAATTTGGTTTTATTTCCAAAAGGGATTAAAGTTGTAAAATGAGCCGTGACTCACGGACGGGAAAAAGTCAAATATCGAGCCCGCATCAAAAGTCAAAGTGGGGAGGCGGGTCATCGGAGCACTTTTAGAAATTTGGTTTTATTTCCAAAAGGGATTAAAGTTGTAAAATGAACCATGACTCCGACGGGATGGGAAAAAGTCAAATATCGAGCCCGCATCAAAATCAAAGCGAGAGGCGGATCGTCGGCGAAGAACTTTGGCGAGTTTTGAGCTTTTCTTTGAAAAGAGTTAAAATTGTAAAGTGAGTCGCGACTCGAATCACCACTCAAGTAAAGCCACGTGTTAGGCCTATATCAAAAGCGGATGGGTGGGCCGAAATGTTTCAAGTTCCATTTCTCTAAAAGGCACAAAATATAAAAGTTTTCCCCACACCCGCTTTAGCTAAATCTCTCCCACGTGGATGACTCAAATTCAAAGTTTGCGAAAGCAGGATGAACGACTGTGATATGATGCATCCTGGTTTTGCCGCCACACATGGAAACAACTGAGGTGTTAAAGAAGTTTGGACATCGGTTTCTTGAATCAGTTTCATCATTTTATATAACCAAATGTAACCATTTTTGGAAGCTATTTAACGAGTTTTCTACGCCATTGTTGGGGTTAGATCCTAGTACTCTGTAGATGTAATAGATTTGAAAGTAATCAATACATAAGTTTTTCCCTTTCTTCCTCTGCTATTCCTTCTTTCCTTGTTTGAATTTGTGAATCATCCATCTTTGCATGATAAGAAACTTTGTGTTCTTGTTAATATGATTTCGGGAACTTTGTGTCTGTGAAATTATATCTGTTATAAACATGAATGATTCCATTCTGCATCTCCTTTGATCAATACGTATAAGGTTATACTCTGCTATCTATATTTCTTGAAAGTATTGTTATGTTCTTCCTCTCTCATCTCCTTAGTTCTTCCATTATTTCGTATTGATGATCTTTGGGCATAAAACGTTTCAAAGTATCAAGAATCCACACTTTGAAAGTTGTACATTTGTATATAAGTTTTGTTGCTTACTTTCAATAAGGGAACCTCTCCCATTAAAGAGGGACTTGTTGTCCCTTGACTGTGGTTTGTTAAAGTACAATTTTAAAACCCAACACTTTTGCATTCCCTTTTTTGTTGTCTACTTCATTCTTGCTTTATACTCTTTTTGGCAAATGGATTTCATTCCTATCCTATCACACAATCCTTACACGCACCTTTCGCAGACTTTCCTTCCGAATCGGGCCGAGTCCATGTCATTCCTCCTACGCACTTGCATACACTTAGCTCCTTCGCGCGTTTTTTTCTTTTCTCGGCACTACGTGCCCTTCCTCAATTGAACACTTGTGCCCCACTTGCATACTTGTCTCTTACAGGTATGCTTCCATGTCTTCCGTAGCACCACCTTTGCACACTCGTCTTCTACACCTTCCCGCCTCTTGCTTTCGTGCTTGCGCCTTCTTCTACGCCCGTCACCGTGCCACGTTAACATCTCGCCGACTTGAGTGTACAACACACAACCTATCAAAGTGCACTAATATGTGCCAATCTTGAAAACAAACCGGTGCATGACATGTAGTAGAAATGAAAAAACAAATGAATAATTGGCTGATTCTTCACCAATCCGCATGTGCCATGTATCTTTCATGTTAAATTTACAATGCAAATATTTTGATAGTTATAACTTTTGCTACGGTTGCTCGATTCCCGTGCGCCCTGGGCTCATTTGAAAGTTGTCGGCGTAGGCTACACATTGGACTTTTCAAAATCATATTTATGCGGGATTTGGTAGGTGGAAAGTAGGGAAACTTCATTCTAGTCATCAATGCACACATCTAATCAATCCAACCACCCAGATTTCTCCAATATTTTCTCTCCTTCTTCTACATGCCAAACAAACATGGGGAGGCGCATCGACAACCCCGCAGGGCATTCAATGTTTGATGTTGGTGATTGAAGATTTGAATATGAGTTTCCCTCTCTTTCTCCTTCTCTTCTCTCCTTCTTCTTCTATAAATAACAAAGTTCTGCTTTGTAAAAAGGATCCTCTTTTTTGTAACAACACCATGCCAAAATGGTGGCCAACTTCCCATGGGTTTTAGACCTTGACATGGTCTCTGTAATGTATTCTCACCTCCTGCCGTGAATGTAATGGATGTACGTCCCTTAAGCAATAAAATCATGTTTTGTGGAACTCTCGTCTTCCCTTTCTCATTTTCATTGCATCTTGCCTCTTTGTTTGTGTTTTCTAGCATGTTGTGCATCTCCTCTACTTGTAGTCCCCACGTTCATGTGTTGCACGCGCTAGAAGGCCGAGCCTGCGTGTTGATATGTGGCACACATCATCCGCCCTCTTCTCCGCATCCTCTCTGTTTCCTTTGCCGCTCGTGGAGAGCGATCAACCCTCTTTCTGGTGTTATCGCCTTCCTTTTAGCTTAGGATTTCCCTTCATGCATCTCCTTCTATCCCTGGTCCTTGACATGTTTAATCTAGGATTTTCTTTCTGCATTAGGAGTAGCAGTAGCGTTAGAAGTAGGTAGAGGAACCACCTTCTCTGGAGATTCATCTTGAGCGTGCAAGGTCCCACAACTTGGAGACGATTCCATTGTTGTCTCAAACAACTCGGTTCTCCCATATCCGAGACGCGAGTGCATGTTTGAATGACCAATAGTTTTTGGCATGCCTGATGGGACTATCTTGAAGAGTTATATACATCTTCGTCTCAGCAAGTTTGGTGTATTATTGTTGAGATATTTTTTTTGGAGGCATTTTTAATACATCCGGGTGACTCCACTGATTCAAACACACCCATTATCTCATGTGCATACTAGTTTTCCCCTCTTTTCATTTATTCATTTCTCCTCTTCCAAATCCCTCTATCTTCTTCCTTTGAAGTCGTGCAATCATGACTTCTTTCCCTTCATAGAGTTCCTATTTATAGCAGCAGATCTATTTCCCTCCATCACCACAGTTTCAAAATCCTCCTCCAAGTTAGTTTTTGAGCCCCATCAAGAATATGCACATAACCCACCCTCCACTGACCCATATGGTTATTTTTCTAACCAAAATGTTTATGAAGAACATGTTTATGTAGATGATGGTGGCAACTCCATGGTGAAGCTGATTTTGAGAGGAAAGTACAAAAGATGGAGATGGACATGATGAAACTCAGAGTCAAGTGTTTCATAAATGTAGCTAAATTTAGCTTCAAGGTCCCTTGTCCATGGGTAGGCCTTGTACTAGGATGGTTTAACACCCAACAAGTTGTAGTTTATTGTTGAGATGCTACCTCAAGTTACAAAGTGGGCAGAGCTAATGGAGGCTCACAAATCTAGTGCGCGATAACCCTGTCAATGGGGCAACCCTGCACTACAATCTTACAACCCTCCCACTCCTCCACGTCAACTTACATTGTCTCAACCTACTACCCATGTTCCCATCTTTTCGCACGCTGCTCCCACTAAGGATTCCATTGCTCCACCCTTCTCCCTTCCATCCCACCTTCACCTCTCTGTCATCTCTCCCTCCACGTGTGCTTCCATTCCTCCTGTGTGCGTGCCTTCCACACCTATCCTCCCACCTTCTTTTGAGTCCCCTTTTTTAATCAGACCATAAATGAACAACCCCTTACCAATGCACCTTTCCCAACTAATGTCATCATGTTCGACGACTGCAGAACAATTGAAGAATGACATGACTCATGCGACTCCGAATGGGAAGAGGAAATCGTGACAGGGGCCTGTTCTAGAAGAAAATAAGTTTGTTCCAGAGGGTGCAGTCTTGAAGGAGACCAAGTTATTTGTAGAGGAAGAACCGCGCATGACCCAACTTGCAAGCACTCCCCTTTAGGAGGAAAATTTACATGAGGGTCCCGTATGTGGGATTGAACTTCAAAGCAATGTGCAAAACATAAGGAGCAGACCATGCCCAATAAGATATTTGGCTAGTCTAGAGCCAAAAACAAAGTTTCTGTCGGTCATGCTCACTTCAAAGCATAAGGTAGAGCTTCAAAGATGCCAAAAGTTAGCAACAAAACCTCTAGAATCCAAACACAAAACAATTTTTGTGGAGGTATATATTTTGTTCGTTGATAATTTGAGGAGGGTGAAAGACCATCTCGCAAGGCGTTTTTCACTCTGTTTCCAACCATGTTCAACACCAAATTAGTCACATGGTCGCAATTTGTTAGGAAAGGCAGCTACTCTCTCTCGTTTGTTACGGGTTTTACTTAAGTTCCCTTTCCTTCTGGTTAGTGTAGGGTAGTTTAGGTTTGATTTTAGCAAAACAAGTACTTGTGCACACTCGCATGTTCCCTTTTAGAATATGTATGGTTTTCATCTTTTTACACATTTGTTGTGTTTCTATTTTGGCACACTTCTTCGGTGTTGTTTCTCTTTCTTGTTGTGCCCATGCGCCTCACATTTGGGGATGATAGTTCAGTTTTGGGGATGCAGTTCCAACAAATCCTCACAACTTTCCACTCTGAAAATCCAAGTCAGAATATCTTCATGAGAGCAACGATTCAGTTTAGAGTTCAGACAGAGCTTGAGTGACTCTGTGGAGTTCTTGAACTTGCAGACCGGATCTTCAAGTTTAGCGCTTGACTCCATGCCCAATGGACTTCTAAGGCTACACACTCGAGTTTACTTCCTTGTTACAGAGTTTTCTGGATGCAATTCTTTCGTGCGCCCGTACGCCTTGCCTTCTTCATTCCCTTTTCGTTGTCTCCTTCATTTTTGCTTTGCACTCTCCTTATATACACCTAATTTCATTCCTATCATGTCACACAATCCTTGTGTGCACCTCTACTGACTTGCCTTTTGAATTGGCTAAGTCCCTATCATTCCTCCCGTGTGCTTGTATACACTTAGCTCCTAAACACATCGCTTTTCTTTCGCCACTATGCGCCCTTCCTCAATTGAACGCTTGTGCCTCGCTGCCTGCATACTTGTCTCCTACAGGTATGCTTCCATTTCTTCCACACGTGCCACTTTTGCACATCCATCTTCTCGCACCTTCACGCCTCTTACTTTCGTGCCTTACACCTTCTTCTACGTCCGTCACTATGCCATGTCAACATCTCACAAACTTGAGTATACAACATGTAACCTATCAAAGCGCGCCAACAGGGTGTTAAATCCTGACAACCAATCGGTGCATGACATGTGGTAGAAATGAAAAAATAAATGAACCATTGGCTGATTCTTCACCAATGCATGCGCGCCACGTGTCTTGCGTGACCGCTTGCATTGTAGATCTTCTGACAGTCATAACTCTCGCTAAAGGTGCTCAGATTCCCACGTGCTTGGGCTCATTTGAAAGTTCTTTGACGTAGGATACACATTGGAATTTTCAAAATCAGATTTAGGTGGGATTTGGTAGACAAAAATAGGGAAACGCCATTATGGTCATCAATGCACACATCTAATCGATCCAACCACACATATTTCTTCAATATCTATTCTACTTCTTCTACACGCCAAATAGACATGGGGAGGCACATCTGATAGCCTTGTAGGTGAATTTGTAGGCATTCAATGTTTGCTTTTAGTGAATGAAGATTTGAATCCGAAGTTTCCCTCTCTTTCTTCTTCTCTTTTCTCCTTCTATAAAAAGAAGAGTTCGCTTTGAAAAAGGATCCTCTTTGTTATAACGACACCATGCCAAAATGGTGGCCGAATTCCCATGGGTTCCAGGACCTTGACATGGTCTCTCGTAATTTATTTTTGCCTCCCGCCATGAATGTAACTCGATCGTAAGGTCCCTTAATAAAATCATGTTTTGTGAAACTCTCATCTCCCCTTTCTCGCTTTTCATTACATCTTGCCTCTTTGTTTGTGTTTTATGGCATGTTGTGCATCTCCTCCGCCTTGCAGCTCCCACGTTCATGTGTTACGCACGCCTGGAAGGCCTAGCTTGCATGTTGATCTCGTGGTGCACGTCATCCGCTCTCTTCTCCGCGCCTCTCTCGTTTCCTTTCCGCTCGTGGAGAGAGATCGACCCTCTTTCCGTGTTATCACCTTCCTTTTAGCTTAGGATTTCCCTTTATGCATCTCCTTCTATCCCTGGTCCCTTGGCATGTTTAGTCTAGGATTTTCTTTATGTATTAGGAGTAGCGGTAGTGTTAGAAGTAGGTAGAGGAACCGACCTTCTTCGAGAGATCCATCTCGAGTGTGCAAGGTCCCACAACTTGGAGACGATTCCATTATTGTCTCAAACAACTCGGTTCTCCTAGATCCGAGACATAGGTGCACGTTTCAACAACCAATAAGAGCATGGAGGCTTTTCATTGGTCCACGTGCTTAGAGATCTGAAAAAGGTAAAGGACAACCTGACATCCCAATGGAACGTGGCGAAGTTTTATTGCCTCGTGTTTTCATAAAGGGAACTCGCAAAGGTAAAAAGAAAGGACAAATGGCGAAAAGAGAAGTAAAGCCCGATATTGTGACCTAATGAGGAATAGACACTTGGCAAAAAGACGAAGCAAGTACACGTTGGTAGAGGCCAATCCCAAGCCAATTAAAGGTTGCCATGTGTCAAATTCATGTGCCTCCCGACAGAAAAACTTCAGATGGCCATATCTTTCGACCCCAAGCTCCAAATCAGACAAAATTTATATCATTGGAAAGCTCTCATTAGGCTCTTCAAGTTGGCATCATTAAAATCTGATTTTGGTGACGTTTAGGGGTATAAATGGTGAAAACAACTTTTGGAGGCAGAGGGGAGCTGTTTTGGCACACAATTAGTCTAATCAAGTTGCTCAACCACTAGACTTGATGAAGCATGGCTCTATTTGCTTCTATGGGACGAAATAGACTAGATGATGGCCCTGTAAGGTGCCCATGTGCTTGGTAGAGAGTTTTAATGTGATCTGTTGGTGGTTGAAAGTTAGGAAGCCGTCCCGTCTCTCTTCTGTCCTTTTCTTTCTAGCTTAGGCTATATATAGAAGGGGATTTCATTTTGTCAAGGGGGATGATTCTTGTAACAAAACTCTGTCATTTTTGTTTTGGAATACCATTGTGCTATAGCCCTTCATATTGGACTTCTTGCATGTTGATCCAGTGCCTTTCTCTTCTTTGAAAGCGTTTAACTATGGATATTAATGAAACAATAGATGCAAATTTGTGGATGTTTTCTTCCCTTGTATGTGTTTATTGCATTCTTCTTGCCTCTTCATTTTATTTGCAGGTGTTTTGTGTCTCTTTATGCTCTTGCAAGGTGCAATATTGTTGTGTTTTCATGGAAATGATGTTGTTAGACCGTGGAGAGTTGTTTTCACCCTCTAATCAACATTTCTTCTCATTTCTACACATTGGAGAATCTTTCTCATTCCCTTTTCTTGGTGTATCACATATGTAGTGTAGTTTTCCTTACTTTCATGTTCTTTCTCTCTCCTTGGTCCCTTGGAAATTTTAGGATAGAGATAGTCAGTAGTTTTCTTTCATTAGAGTTAGCTTGCACTAGATTAGGAAGAGGAACCAACCTTCTCTAGAGGTCTATCTCAAGTAGCAAGTCCCACAACTTGGAGATAATACCCATGTTACCCAGTCACACCGTGAGCTCAAGCACACACACTCGTGTAAATCATAGGTGGTGCTTTGTCATTTGGTGATAACAGTAGCTCGTCACTTTGAAAAGTGTTCTTTTGATTTGTGCAATTAATGTTGGAAGGTAATTGAATCGAAATAATCACGTGTAACATTACTCATTTTTTTATGTATGTTAAATAAAACATTCTTAAATTAAAAAGGGTGAAATCGGTTGTGAGCATAGATTTTATACACAATTCTTAATATGTTATAGCTTAGTTGTTTAATTCCTCCATGTTATTTTATAAGCAACCTAAATATAAAAAAAACTAAGCAGATCATAGGGCGTGTGATATTTATTTCATGCCACATTAAAGCACCTTGAGAGACACTTGACAAATTAAACTCGTATTTTTTGGTAGATGATTGCAACATAAGGTTGTTTATGCACCACACACATTGTTTCTCCACCATCGTTTTCTTCATCCGGATCTCTGTCTTCACAACATACCCGAGTTTTTTTATCGATGATGCCTACTTTAAAATGAATTAGAATGAATTGTTAAAAACATATTTTGAATGCTTGGCTAACTTGGGCCAAAAATCAAACAAATAGACAATTCAATGACTTTTTCAATAGATAAAGCCCTCCATCAAGCACCCCATCACAACTCTAGCACCACCACAAACCAAGTACTAACCTGAGTCGCTCATGAGTTTAATTGTTATATTGTAAATTATTGTTAATCATATAATAATGCAAATCATTGTTAATAAAAATGATTTATTAAAGTAGTGAATAAATTACATATATCCAGTATGTGGGTGAGATAGAAAAGAAAGTGGCGAGCTCTACTTTGGAGTTGTTAGAAAATCTAGAGGTGCAACCATCATAGGAGTAAAAAAATATTTCTAGCGCACTCCACTGCTTGTTTGTGGCGTAGAGATTGACATCAAAGAAACCCTTGCTAACATGGCCATTGTTGGTAGCCCTTTCCAGCATTAATCATCTTCCTTACTATAATAACCATATTAACTACAACATAAGTCCCACACCACTTGTTCTCATATCCATTTTTATGTCGACTTTAGTTTAATTGCTTATGTTTGTATTTATGAAGGGCTTACGAAGGCCACCACATTTTTATAAAATACATCAAAGAAAGAAAAAATCAAACATTAAAATCCCTTCCAACATATTTTTAGCAACTCATGTACTATCACTAGTTATATCTTATATACCAATCTCATCTAATAAAGTTAAAAAATGATAGTCATCATCCTCATTGATTAAACAACTCAATACACCATCTAAAAACCTTTGTGTATCATAAAATAAGTACCTTTAAAATTAATTTTCAATAGTACTTCCAAGAAAACTCAAATCTCCATTTCACCACATACTAATTAATCTCCATACACTCCCCAAAATAACAATGTGAAAGATCCATTAATGCCTACCTACCGGAGCTATTACACTTTTTTATATTAATAAAAGTAGGATTTTCAATTAAAAAAACAACTACCTATGACATCACAATAATAAAGTTAACTAACATTATAGCAATACGACTTTAGTTAACTAACACTCCTAACTTTATAGCTCAAGTCAATTAATAATAATAACTTCACACCATAATTCAAGTTAACTTAACACTCTTAAGTAACACTCTTAATAACAATATAATTGAATATTTCTAATATTAATTATATTTTACTATTTTTTGAAGTTTATTTTTTCATTTTTTTCATTTTATAGGCGTATTGGTTTAATAATTCTATGGTTGTATAGAGGACCTCCTAAAATATCTTAAGAGTATTATGAGAATTTAAGAATATTCTAATACGAAAATAGTTTCATTTTTTTTTTTTTTTTGTGAATTTCTTCACTAATATGAATTGGGATATTTTAAAACAAATTTCTCTCTACAATTACAACAAATTAATGGTGTGAATGCATATTACACACCAAACAGCCAGGGAAAAACGCTAAAATGTATACAAGAAACCTCCTAAATTCAAGTGACAAAAAAACATAAAAACTTCTATTTTCCAAGACAATATTCTATTTTTCACTGAAAAGAGAAGCAGAAATCCTTCCATGAACCAAAACCCCAACGTATTAAAATCTCTACCCAACTTTCTCGAATCCAAACCAACTCATTCTTAAAAATCTTATCATCATCTGTCATAGTTAAAAACAATTTCTGGTATAAAATAAATTTTAGCGTTGGAGTAAGCAGGGTACATTATGAGTGGGAAATTGGCAGAGGAGACTGTTGATATAATTGTGCGCACTATGTGCCCTGCTCCACAAGTCAATTTCAATAATTCCTTCTTTACACGTCCTTACGCCATTCTTTCCCTCCCTCCTATTTTTTATTCTCAACGACATTCCGCCAATTATGCAACTCCAAATTGTCTTTCAGCAATCCGCGTATAGGAACACGTCTTTTCTCCTGGAATATACGGATGAGTGACAATGCCGCCCTGGTTGCAGATCCATAACGACAGCGCAATTTTTTTTTTCGACAAATACAAAAACCAGGTAAAATCTGCAATATACTCTGTTAAAGCTGTTTCTGCAGATCTGGGTCTCGTTTTTTTTGTATGGATAAGCTTTCTTTGATCACACCCACCTGAGCATTATCAGGTATTTATTGTTGAAGACTAGTGTAGTATAAATTGCATTGTGTTGTAATGGGATATCTGTCATGTAAAGCCGATTCTGCGGTGATAACATGCGATTCATACAAAAAAGAGAAGCCATTGAAGGTCCTCCACTTTTCATACAAAGAGCTGGAGATTGCCACGGGAGGATTTGCTGTTGGAAATTTGTTAGGGAAGGGCAGCCATGGCTGCGTGTACAGAGGTATTTTGCGAGATGGTAGTCTTGTAGCCATCAAGAAGCCTTCACTTGGACTGCGCATCTTGCAAGATGACACTGCAGTTGAGAATGAGATTGAAATACTGTCAAAACTGCACAGCCCAAGGCTTGTTAATTTACTTGGGTTTAGTCATGATACCAAGGAAAGGATCCTGGTTGTCGAGTTTATGTCAAATGGTACACTCCATGATATATTGCATTGTAACCCTGAACCACCCAGTTGGGCTAGAAGGGTTCATCTTGCTTTACAGACTGCTAAAGCTGTTTTGACCTTGCACAGTGCAAACCCACCTGTAATACACAGAGATATCAAGGCCTCCAATGTTTTGATTGATGGAAACTGGAATGCGAGGCTTGGGGATTTCGGGCTTGCTCTGAGGGGGAATGTGGAGGATATTAAGCTCAATTCAACACCTCCTGCTGGCACAATTGGGTACTTGGATCCTGGTTATGTCACCCCTGGAAACCTTAGTACTAAAAATGATGTCTTTAGCTTTGGGATTCTTCTTTTAGAGATTATAAGTGGGAGAAATGCTATTGATGTGCAGTATAGCCCCCTGCTATTGTAGATTGGGCAATGCCTCTAATTAGGCAGAATAATATCCTTGGACTGTATGATCCCAGGTTGGGTTCACCTAAGAATCTGGATTCGGTAAAACAAATGGCTTTCATTGCAGCTCGGTGTATTAGAACCACCAAGGAGAGGAGACCTTCCATGAAAGAGGTTGTGGAGGGGCTAAAAGTAGTGAGTAGAAGTATTCCCCTGCATATTTGGAATGGTCTCTCAAGGCGGAAGAGAAAGCCAAGTGTTAGGCAGGAAAAGGGCCATTCAACCCAAGGAAATGATAAGCCCTGCTTGACAATAGAAATGAAACCCTCTCTGCATCAAATGCCCCCTAAGCCTGTGAAATCCTTGGTGAGAGTATCCTCAAGGAGCAGAGTCGCGGATGAGGATGCAAATCTGGATGTTGGCAAAGGCTTTAACAAATCCAGCAGCTTTGTAAGGCATGGGAGCGGAAGGGTTCTGGTGGTCTCAGACAAGGATGCAAATCTGGATGTTGGCAAAGAGTTTAACAAATCTGGCAGTGTGGTGAGGCGTGCGAGTGGAAGAGTTCTGGTGGTCTCAGATGAGGATGCAAATCTGGATGTTGGCAAAGAGTTTAACAAATCCGGTAGCATTGTGAGGCGTGGGAGTGGAAGAGTTCTGGTGGATTTGTTCAATGAAGGAACAGGAACTTCAGAATCAAAATCAATAGATTGGCAGGCTCTTGCAAAATCAAGAAACCCATCTGCGAGGGTGCCTAATGGTGTAACACTGAGACAGGCAATGCTTATTAATAGATCGCCTTCCTCGCCTATCTTCAGGTCAGGTCCTTCGCCAGTTTTTGGTGAGCACCCTAAAGATGTCCTGAGCCATGTTGTGAGAAATCCTTCTGTTGGACGTGTAAGGAAACCACATGTCTTCATAGATCCTACTTTACATTACAAGCAGATACCCCAGGTCGCAAATTTCAAGGTTGTGGAGCAGACCAGCTAAGAGAATTCTAAATTCTTTGAGCTTCTGAAATGCAGAAGAGGCTTCAATCAAGGTCTAGATTTGGTAAGGTGCATCAAAACTTATCATACCTGCCAATTTTTTCTTTTGTTGTGTTAATCTGCATTGTAATGATTTCTACACATTCATTTGGTTTGACAAAAGCCTCAAAAATTTGAACTGAGGTCCTTTTGTTGTCCTTTTGTACTTCTCCTGTTTTTATTACTTAACTGGTTGGTTGCGCCATGTACTCACCATTGTTTATGATTGGATCTACAATATTTGTTTTCCATCATGACTATGATTGCAACAAGGCCTTTGAAATCCTATTAAATTAGTTTATTCAAGATAAGCATGGGTTATCCACTCCATTCATTATTTATTTTATTTGAAATTTTGAGTGGAAAACAATTCATTTTTCTTAGTTTGGGCAAAAGAACTGATGATTCAGGTTCCTTTGCCCCTATTTGTAATATATTTTTGTCTAGAATGATATAACAAATTGTATCAGCTTTTCTATTTTGGTTATTTCATGTTATCATGTTGCAGTCTTCTCTATGGTGCATACAAAGGAGGTCATTTTTTTTTCTTCAGGCATTTAAATTTGTTAATAAAGTAAATCAACTTTTCTTCTCCTCTCGGGGAGAGGAGTCTAGCATGATCAGGCAATGCACTGGCATCACGGGTTTATGTACCAACTATATATTGCAAGAAGAGTAGAGTCTGATAAACTGTGTGTCTTGGTATTTTGTCATGGCAGTCAAGTGAAATGTTTACTAACATATTAATGGTGCCTACAACTACTCCCCTGTGGCATATTATTTTTGCAAATCCATGAAGACGAGATCATATGTCAGATGCCCCTAGGGTTTTCTATCTTTGCAAGAATTTTGTCCCCTAAATTCAGCTCCACCATCTTTTTCTTTTTGATACGAGGGAAATCGGTAAGCAAGTCCGCCTGTGATGCCTCTTCATTGGAGGTCACAGGTTTGAATTGGCCTGCCACTATAACCCCGGCGATGCTAGGAAGACCCAATCCCGGACCGCAATTGAATCAAGGGGACTCGAACCGGTGCCTTTCAGGCCCACGGATTACATGCCTTTACTGGTCGAGCTACCCCTTGGGGTCAGCTTCACCATCTTATACTATGGTGGTGTTATGTACGCTATCCCAATCTGATAATATGAAGGTTATATGACGTAAAAATCAGCATAGGTGTTTACCCAACAGTGAAACCGATATATTGTGATATCATTTGTATCCACTACACAAATTGCAATTACAAACATTACAGCATCGCATGGGTATTTAGGGAGTTGTTTAAAGGTGCTTAAGACGAGGCTGTACAGATAAGCATGTCTGCTCTAGAGTAGTTATAGATGTATCGCCTCTTTAGAACTCATGGTAATCTGCAGCCAACAATTGCAGTTCTTTCAGAGGTCAGTGTGATTGATTTTATTTCCTTTTTATATGTCCATTTGCACAACTTTTTATTTGTGAGTATTCCTTGTGCCATCTTTTAAAAATTGTTTTGACACCTAATTACCTTTGGGCTGTCTTTTATCTTTTACTATGATTTTTAACTAGTTTTCATACATGCAGATATATAACCTTTGGTCTGTCTTTTATCTTTTACAATGAGTTTTTGTTAGTTTTCATATAAGTAGATATATAACCTTTTGGCTGTATTTTATCTTTTACTGTTTGTTTTTAGCAGTTTTCATTTATGTAGATCAGTGGGAATCATTTTCTGGATGATAATACAACTATTATGTAGCTGAGAGAGATATTCTGGTACACTAGATTTTAGAAGTATAGAGTAGTTAATTTACCCATCAGATTTAGTGCAAGGATCCTTGGCTTAGTTTTAGGTAAAGACTGAGACTAAAAATCTGTGTTCTATTTGTAACTAACAAACACATCTTGTATTGCTTGCAAATTTGTTTACCATTTTAAGAGCTTCTTGGCCCAAAATCATAGCTCTTAAATATATAGGCCATTCTTTTGATCCATTGGATTGCAGCAAATATTTGTGCATTCAAAGAAATCTGTGCAACCAAGGCTTCTCAATATTTCCTAGTTGTGTTTTCTTTGCTGCAGAGCTTGCTGCTTGTTTTCATTTTTACTGAACCAAGAAGCTAATTTGGGCTTCAATACTTTTAACTGTTTAAAAAGCAAGCATATTTCTGTTGGTATGTCCTTATTTGAGTTAGGCTGCAAGATGTCTTTCCTGTCACTATGATGTTAGCTTATTCTGCCAAACTCAACCCCATTTTTTAAACAACATTGTTGTTGTTGAAGTTGAAATTTCCTTGAGATGATAACAATGATAGTGCTAGGGAAGTGATGGCAGGATATAACCTGTATCGAAAACACGACGTTGATTCTGTAGAGGGCCTATAGTGTTTTTAAAAATCAAATAATTTTCAATGGAAAAACATTGTCCATTCTTGTGGGAAGGCACTTGTTAGAAATTATTTATGAATATTAATTATTAAATGCATCAGAATTCTAATCATAAGGCTTCCTATTAAGCTCATACAACCCAGTTTTCTTAGAGTATAATTCTGAGAGGATTGCTAGACCTGACATGTCTAGTTTTTTTATAAGTACGATTTCAAGTGGTTCAGTACTATGTTGCCAGAAATGATGAACTAGAAACATGATGGTAGTGGAAACATGACATGAAACATTTGGGGAGGGGTTAGGCACTACGTTGCTAGAAATGAGAAACCAAAAACATGAGGGTAGTGGGAACATGACAAGAAACATAATTGCAGAGGGTTTTGATCTGTGCAACCTCACTCTTTCCTTGAGTGCATTCATAACTTGTGCAACTCTGTGCAAGTCTGCACTTTGAGCACCTGTGTGCAACTCCTTGCATCATGCGGACTCTGCACATTGCCATGGAACATGCTGCACGACTCAAAAGACTACATCCGCACTTCGAGTGTCACCTTGCAGCCCTATGCATCATGCACTTCCTCCATAGTGCCAAGGAACATGCCACAGCTCAGAAAACAACACCGGATGGCAGCACTGCATTGTGCTCACAGCACCACACTCTGCTCGCAGCTTTGTGTAGTGCTCACAAAACTAGACTATGCCAAGTTGTGCCATGTGCACAACCTTAGCACAGCCTTGGCCATTTGTGCAACACCTCTGGACAAACCGCACGACCCAGCCAATATGCAGGACCTCTGGGTTACACATCGGCTGTTTGGACACCGTAAGCCATGTTCCGCTATGCCAAGTAGTATCTTTAGGGCATGTGCTACACCAGAACACCTAATAGCATCCTCCACACACCTGGGAGCCAATTCACATAATGGTCAGAAGGTGAAGGGTCACACATGGAATCCCGAGTGTTTCAATTTCCATAACAGTTATTATTCCTTCACGACTTTAGAAGATGTATGTATTAATCTGTAGCTTTAGAAGAAAGCAATCAGGTAGAAGATAAGCAACCAACAAGCAACAACTAAATTATAATAGGCAAAGCAAAATACATCTTGATGAGGCCGAACAAGCAACAACCAAATTATAATAGGCAAAGCAAAATTCTCAAATAAAACTCCAGTAATTCTCCTTATTCTTTGCTGTTTCAATTACATTAGATGCCCTCTTATTCAAATTCCAAAAGACTCCTAATTAAACTTGACTTCTAATCCAAACTTGACTAGACTTACTATCTTTAGAAAAACTTACTATTTATAGCAATAGCTATTTTTAGTAAGTTTTAAATTTAGCTTTCTAGATCCTACGAACTTGCGCACATTAACCACACACCTAAACTAATTTATTTCTTGAGTTGCAACTCAAGTTGACTCATGGTTATAAAGATACAATATTTTGAAATTAAAAAAAAAAAAACAAAAAACCCAAATTTTGGGCCTTGGATGGATGATTTCGGCTTCCAAAAATTGTTCAAATGGGCCATAAGTGGTTAGCGTTGCTTAACATGACTTATAAATTTTTGAGAGTTTTTCGTAAAAAAAATAGTGTCGTTTTGGTTCCCGGATCAAAAGTTATGGCCTCCGCAAAACAACCACTAAATTTGTATTATTCTCCTCTGGTTGAAAAGAACTCAACTCCTGCGAGTTCCTGTGATTGAATTGTTGTAGCTTGTGTATATCAAGTTTTTTCAACTCTTGTTCTAAAATCCATGTGTTGTCCTCCTGCTGCAAACCTTCCCATTGTACCAAATATTTGTTGAAATTGCCTTGCCTTGTGTTGATTTTTTTTGTCAAGAACCTGTGCCACCTTCTCCCTCTTCTTCCTTGGAATTTGTTCCTTCCAATCCACTCCTTCATTTTCTTCCTCTATATCCTCCTCCCCATGAAATGCATACAGATCTAAAATATTAAATATTGGAGATATCAAAATGGTGTGGTAGATTTACCTCATATGCATTGTCATTGATCTTCTTCACAATCTTATAAGGGTCAATCTTCTTGTATTTAAGCTTGTTGTATGTTCCTTTGGGAAATCTCTCCTTCCTCAAATAAACCATCACCATATCTCCTTCTTTGAATAGCTTCTATCTTCTAGTGATATCTGCTACCATCTTATATTTTTATTATTGTCTTGTAACTTTTGTCTTATTGTTTCGTGCAAGTGATGAATATGCTTTGCAAAAGTTTCTGCATCATCATTCACTTTTTCTGAAATTGGTAGCTGCACTAGATCCAAAACACCATTAGGAGATCTTCCATAAATAATTTGAAATGTTGACTTACCCGTTGATCTATTCACTGAACTATTGTAGGCAAATTTCTGCTTGTGGTAATGCCAAGTCCCACTATTTGGGTTTCTCACCAACAATACACCTCAATAAATTTCCTAAGCTCTTGTTCACAACTTTTGTTTGCCCATCCGTTTGAGGATGATATACACTACTGAATTATAACTTAGTGCCTAACTTTTTCCATAAGGTCCTCCAAAAATGGCTCAAAAATTTGGTGTCTCTATCTGAAGTGATAGATTTTAGGATACCATGCAGCCTAACAACTTCTTTGAAAAACAAATCTACTATCCTTGTAGCATCATTTGTCGTCTTACATGCAATAAAGTGCACCATCTTAGAAATTTATCCACAACAACAAAAATTGAATCATTACCTCTTTGTGTGTTGGGTAGCCCCAATACAAAATCCATGCTCAAGTCTGTCCATGGCCCTGTTGGCATTGGTAATGACATGTATAATCCAATGTTTTGTGCATGTCCCTTAGAAACTTGACATATCCTTGCATCTTGAAACATACCTTACCACATCTCTCTTCAGCTTTGGCCAAAATACTTTTCCTCCACTAATGCTATTGTCTTATTCTTTCCAAAATGACCACCCAAGCCACCACTATGCAATTCTCTTAAAATATTATCCCTCATAGATCCAAATGGAATACATAATTTTTCCATCAAAGTAATCTTCGATACGGTCCCCTAGGGCACTGATACTAATACGAAATGTCCCAAATTCAGGATTAGGTACAACACTGGATATGTGCTCGCAAACCCAAGGATATGACCAGTAGGTTGGTAAGGGTACGGCTGGATACATCTGCAACTATATCGGTTATTGTTTACCCGCTTCGTAGACAAATGGCCGCATCCTAATGTTTGAGGCCCAAAGCTGTGTTTTTAAATTTTTTTTTCTAATTTAAATTTAATATATCATTACAGCAGAAATTACAGTTTTCACAACACCATTATTCTACAGAAGGTACAATTTAAATTTAATATATCATTACAGCAGAAATTATAGTTTTCACAGCACCATTATTCTACATAAGGTACTAAATACAAGCCATCATAAACATGGATAAAAATAGTATGTATGAGATAAATCATAAATGTAATAAACACCTCAACTAGATATGGTAGGGACAAATGAAATTATGAATGTATGAGTAGTTTGTTGATGGTTATTTAGTTTGTTTTGTTTTTCATATGCATAATATGTGGTTAATTCCTATTTATTAGGCTAAAATGTATATATATATATATATATATATATATACATATTGTATCCGTATCTAATGCCGTATCCGGGGCCATTTTTTTCCCCGTATCCAAAATGTATTGGCTACTTAGTTTTCCCTTAAACAAATAACCATCTTGCATAAAATAATCTTCAGAAATATTACCTAATAATTGTTTCACCTAGTTTTCGACTCCTTTGTTGCTCAACAATCCTCCCGAATTCAGGATCAGATTTATATGATTCTTTGGTAGCTTCAAACCCAACCACTTGTTTACTATAATAGTTAGTAAGGCCATACATCTACTCAAAGAATCAACTACCTGGTTTTGTTTTCTTGACTTATGTTTTAAGACAAATTTGAAACCCTGCAAGAATGAAACCCACTTTTCATGCCTACTATTCATCTTTTTTTGTGTATTCAAAAATTTTAAGCCCTGGTGATTTGTAATGCATTAATGTTTGTACAATGACATAAAATTCAATATCATAAGTAGAATACTTTTTCCGTACCTCATTTAGCTTCTCACTATAATATGATATAGGCCTTCCTTCTTGACTTAAAACAACACCAATTCCCACATGTGAAGCATCACAATCAACCTCAAATATTTTGTTAAAATCAGGTAAGGCCAAAACAAGTGCATTTGTCACCTTCTTCTTTAATAATTCAAAGATCTCAAAGTCGTTGCCTTTGTCCATACAAACTCTTTTCCTTTCATGCATTCTATTATTGGTGCCACAATACTACAAAATTTTGATAAATTTTTTGTAAAAAGTAGCCAATCCATGGAAACTTCTTACCTTTGTTATGCTTCTTGGGATAGGTCATTCAACAATTGCATTTACCTTTCTGCATCCATCTTCACACCATCTTTGAAACTACAAACCCCAAAAATACCAAGCTCCTCTGCATAAACTTGCATTTCTTCAAATTTGCATATAACTTCTCTTTCCTTAATACTTGCAACACCATCCTCAAATGCAATAAATGATCCTCTTTACTTTTACTGAATATCAATATATCATCAAAATATACTACCACAAACTTACCAATGTAATCTTAGAACTTGATTCATCATCCTCATAAATGTACTGGGTGCATTAGATAATCCGAATGACATTACCAACCACTCATATAGACCATACCTGGTTTTGAATGTTGTCTTCCATTCATCCCCTTCCCAGATCCGTATTTGATAGTATCCACTTTAGATCAACTTTTGAAACTTTTTTAGCTCTGCCAAGCACATCCATCATGTCATCTAGGTGGGGTATAGGAAACCTATATTTGATGGTAATTTTATTGATAGCTCTACTATCTTGTACACATCCTCCACGTCCCATCTTTCTTGGGAGTCAATAGTGCTGGAGTTGCACATGGGCTCATACTTTCTCTTATAGCTCCTTTCTTCACCAATTCTAATACTTTATTTAATTTTGCATGTAATGTTGGGCTCATCTTGTATGCAACTTGATTTGGTAGGGATGATCTTGGAATCAAATCAATGTGATGTTGAATATCCCTCTTGGGTGGCAACCCATCTGGTAACTCTTTTGGTATTACATTTGAAAATTCTTCTAGTACCTTTGTTGCTTTAGTTAGTATGGGTACCACCTCTGCATCTTCTTTCTTTACCATTAATGCATAACAAAACCATGTCATCTTCATCTTTGTGATAAAATCTTTGTGGACAACATGCTCTCTGTTTTGTTTTTCTTCTTTAAGTGGCAACAAAACCACCTTTACTCCATCTTTCCAAAAGCTATGGGTATTCTTTTCCCCATCATGAATTACCTTTCTATCAAATTGCCATGGTCTCCCAATAAAACATGACATGCATCCATTGGAATGACATCACACCAAATCTCATCCTTATAAGTCTTTCCTATAGAAAATTTAATCAGACATCTCTTATCTACTGTAACTTCATTCCCTTTCTTAAACCATGAGACCCGATAGGGAAAATGATGTTTTTCACATTGCAACCCTAACTTATCTACCATTTCTTTGGAAACCATATTTTCACAACTTCCACCATCAATGATAATGTTACATACCTTTCCTCTAGATGTGCACCTTGTTTAGAAAATATTTGTCCACAGCCATGACTCACCACCTTGAAAGTGTTCTTTCCTTGGGGCAATCATTGTTCTTCTCATCATGAGATTCTCTCCCACATTTGGCGCAACAACTTGTGTCTTGTTCTTTAACCTCATCCTTGATCAAATTTACTCTAGGACAATCCTCTAGTCTCCTCTCTTGTGCATGATATTGTGGACATTCAAATGCCCTATGCCCTTCTTCACCACACCTATAGCAAACATAAGGTCTACGTGGGCCATCCCATCCTCTTCCACTACCATAATTGTTATTTCCATAGTATCTCCCTCTCTTAATCCCTCTTCCTCTTTGCTGGTTCTGGAAACCTTCCATGTTATCCTCTTGCTAGTCACGAGATGTTTCTCCTCTTGTGTTATTATACCCACCTCATCCTCTTATTGGAGATGATTGTCCTCTCTTTGGTCCTTCAAATCTTCTAAAACTTGATCTAGTCTACTTTTCTTCTGCCTTCAAGGCTAATTGATAAGCTTCTTCCATGTTATTCTTCCTATGCATGCTTAGTTCATCTTGAATAGAAAATTTCAAACCATTTACATTACCTTGCAGCCATTTGCTCTTTCGTCTCATATTGCTCTACTCGAATGGGCAACTCGAATGGATAACTTGTAAAATTCATCAGTATAATCTTGGACACTGTAATCTTTTTGCCTCAAATTTTGAAATCTTTGAATAAAGTTTTTGCATAGTCCACAGGTAAATTTTTTTTTCTTTAGCTTCTTCTCCATCTTGCTCCAATTCTTGATCTTCTCTTTTTCTTTTTGCTGCCTCTCCTTCTGCAAGTGATCCCACCATATCATTGCATGGCCCTTCAACTTTGTGCATGCAAATTTGACCTTCTCTTCTGTCATAGGCTTCCATTCAAAGAACTTTTCATGCTATTTAACCAATCTATCAACTCCTCTGGTTTTAAACTCCCACCATAGTTAGAAACATCTACCTTAATTCCATCATTCCTTCCTTCAAGTGCTTTAATCAACCTTTCTTCAATGGTTTGTGGTTGCTCTTCTCCTTCTTCATTATGTGTTTCTTCTTCTTGATTGAATCTTCTTCTTGTATCATCTCCTCCATGCCTTCTCCTTGGACGCATAATAACTTTTGATAACTCCTCTACTTGCCTTTGCAATTGTTGTAGAGTTTTATGCATCTGTGCATAACCCCTCGACCTCTTGTCATCATATCTTGAATCTATGTTTTGATACCAAATGATGAGGCCGAACAAACAATCAAATTGTAGTAGGAAAAGCAAAATTCTCAAATAAAACTCTAGTAGTTCTCCTTATTCTCTCTTTGTAGTTTCCATTACATTATATGCCCTCTTATTCTATTTCCAAAAGACTCCAAATTAAAGTTGACGTCCAATCCAAACTTGACTAGACTTACTATCTTAAAAAAAACTTACTATTTATAGCAATAGCTATTTTTAGTAAGTTTTAAATTTAGCTTCTAGATCCTATGAATTTGCACACATTAACCACATGCCTAAACTAATTTATTTCTTGAGTTGCAACTCAAGTTGACTCACGGTTACAAAGATACGATACTTTGTGAAATTTAAAAAACTCGAAAAAAAAAATTCAAATCCAATTTTTGGGTCCTAGATGGATGATTTTGGCTTCGAAAATTGTCAAAATGGGCTGTAAGCAGCTTGCACTCCTTAACATGGCGTAGAACTTTTCGAGAGTTTTCCATAAAAAAAAAAATGCGGTTGTTTTGGTTCCTGGATCAAAAGTTATGGCCTCCATAAGACAGACCACCAAATCCACATCACATCTTTCTCAAAAGTATGCCATCTATTGACTACATAGATAGATAAATACATTTACTAGCAACTAACCAACAACCATCTAATCTAGATAGGCACTCGACTGACCTGGGGTCACTATATAGATGTCTATATGGATATAGGGATGGCCGGGATACACCTTACCCCGCCATCCCCCGGCCCCCAACTATATAGATATAGGGCCCAGATCTGTCCCTGCCTCCCTCTATACTCATCTCATTTGGGCCTGGCCTATGTCCTCTATTCCTCTGGGCTCCTATCTATATATCTCCGAGCTCGCCATATCCATTCTGGTGGGGGCGATATAGAGAGAGATATATGTTTGCCAGATCAATATATAGGCTCAATAGTAAATACTAAAGCTTCCACATATGCAAACTACACATCTAGGTCCCCATCAAGAGTGTTGTCCCTCAGAGCACTTGGGATCCAAATCATTGGTATCAAAGCGGTTCCTCTTGCATGTCCCTTTGAACGCGGTCAGAGTGTTTGAGCCTTAACATCAAACCAATAGGACTATCAGATTACTTCATGTTCCTTTTCAACAAAGTTTAGATGGAAAAAACCAACACAAGATGAGATTCACACAATCATCAAGAATGAAATCAGGAAGCATTCATAGAACAATTTTTTTTCTGTTCATCCAGTTTGCAAAAGTCCTGGAACAGGCGGTTCCATCAACTTCATTAGGTAATGCTGTTGGTGTTCAAGTTGCACCTAGGTATCAAGTAAAACTAGACATTCTTGTGTTTGAAGGAAAGATAAATGCAAATGTAGTAGACAACTTGTCAGATCAGTTAGATTCTTTTTTTCCTATGAATGACTTTTATGACGAAGAGGAGAACAAGATGGCACTCACACCATTGAAAGTTTCATCACCCATCAAGAAGTGATGGCAAGTGCACACCCTTGGTGATGGAGGCTTGATGATAAAAGGTCTGATGCAACTTGGCATACATTCTTGGAAACCTTCAAGGATGAATATTACCCGCAAGATGTTTATGAAGATTGCTACATTTAGTGGCAACAACTCCGACAAGGGCATGAAAAATCCGTTCAATCCTACACCAATGCCTTTTGCGACTTGTATGCAAAATTGGGTTTATTTGAGTTTGAAGAGAATAGAGATCTCAAGTACTATAGTAACCCGCGATCATTCATTTGGTCTAAATTGAGGTTGACTCAGGTCTAGATGCTTGGCGACGTCTATCGCTTTGTGGTGACCATTGAGGAAGAGCAAGTGAGGCATATTGTCCGTGCCAAGGAAGACACTTGCTTTGGACAAGAACCCACCGTACAAGTCTGCAAATGGCAAGACAAACACGAAAGCCACAACCACTCTAGCGTCGGGTGCCATGTGCAAAAGAACAAACTTGCGTACACAACAGGTAGAGGATTTTGAAGACCAGCAAATTGCAAAAGTTGAGGCAACATATCTTGAAGCTGCTTGTCTTGCAACAACACCAACAACATATGATGCTAAAGAAAATGCCTATTCCCTGCACAGATGTGGGTGTGAGAGCAACCACTGAATTTTCGGTTTAATGGTAGGAGCATGAAGAATCTCATCTCTGAAACAACCGCTAAGCAATTGAATCTTACAACCATGACTCATCCACGTCCATGTCATTTGGAATGGATTTGTGCCTACGATACCAAGGGTATCCACATTGTGCCAATGCCGTTTAACATATGCTATCCATCTTTTCAGAGCTGAGCTAGGTTGTGATGTAGTGCTGATGCCTGCGATATCATCCTTGGGCGTGTGTACGTACATAAACACCATGGTGTGTACAAAGCCAACCCTCAAAGATTGTAATCTCGGTTGGTAGTAAGAGGTACTGGATTCGTGTAGCAATTCCACGCTCAAACCATGCTGACACGAACATCTGAGAAGATTGCATGCTCTCCTTGTCCATAATGTAACGCAATTGGGATTATTACTTTTCAAGGAAGGGCGAATGATCCATGCTCAATCATGCAAACACACTCTTTCCTTGAGTGCATTCATAACTTGTGTGATCGCGTGCAAGTCTGCACTTCGAGCACTTGTGTGCAGCCCTTTGCATCATGTGCAACATCAAAGAACATGGCACACAACTTAGAAGATTATATCCGCACCTCGATTGTCACCTTGCAGCCCTTTGCATCACGTGCTTTGTGTGCAGTGCCAAAGAACGTGTTGCATAATTTTGAAGACAACACTAGCTTGCAACATTGCATTGTGCTCGCAACATTGCTCCTAAGATGTGCTCGCAACATTGCGATGCACATGTAGCATCGCTGCACCGTGCTTGCAACATTGCTTTTGGGATCTGCTCATAGCATTGTGTTGTGCATGTAGCACTGCACCACACTTGCAGCATTGCGTGTTGCTCACAATACTACACTACACCAAGTCGTGCCATGCGCACAACCTCAGTGCATCCTCAATCTTATGTGCAATACCTCTAGACATGCTGCGTAACTCAACTTTTGTTTAGGACCTCTGGGTTACACATTGGCCACGTGGACAGTCCGTGCAACGTTGTGCCATGCGAAGTGGCAACTTCTAGTGTACGATACACTAACACCTAACAACATCTTGCTGTTTACAGCCTAAATATCTATATAGGAGAGTTATAATGGAAGGATCTAAGGTATGTTACAGGTAGAATATTCTCAATAAAATAATCCACAAAAGTCATACAATCTAGAGTATAGCTATTAATACAGTAAATGATGAAATGATAGTGTAAAACACAAGAAGGGATAAAGACTTAGCTGTACAGAGAGTTACAAAAGTGATTTGGATGTGCAGGATGTCTGGAATGGATGACCTGAGCCTAAAGATGCTTTGTTGCGAAGACTATGCTTGGAAATGACTTTTGTACGAATCTGTACATATCCTGTTGGGTCGTCATATGGTCTGGTCCTGCTTCATATGGTTTTGTCCTGGCAAATGATGGAGCTTTATAACATTGCTTGCT
Organism: Taxus wallichiana var. yunnanensis; assembly: GCA_018340775.1. Classification (NCBI taxonomy): domain Eukaryota; kingdom Viridiplantae; phylum Streptophyta; class Pinopsida; order Cupressales; family Taxaceae; genus Taxus; species Taxus wallichiana. The sequence goes on along the minus strand of CM031235.1, from coordinate 737,172,219 downwards.
TGTTGTTGGTTTTGAAATGGTTGACACTTGTCTGTCGCTAGGTACACACACCTTTAGCACCACCTGTAATGACCTGCAACAAATAGAAAACCCTAGATACCTGCAACAAATTTCATGAAATGATTAGATAACAAAAGGAGAAATCTGTGTGTGGGTGAGGCTGGACTGACCTTGGCGGTCAACCCTTGTTAAACCAATCCAGGTACTGCACTACATCCCCTCGAGTGGGAGCAAGCCTCATGTAGTTCTCCTAGTGTTGGTGCAAGTAGTGCATGCTATCCAAGCCAACCCCTATGTTGCTCTTGTGTCTATTGACACAAAGAATAGCGGGTGTGACTATAGATAGAATAGAAATGTAGTGTGGTGTGATGTGCCTCAAATGCTAAAATTGATCTCCTTTGTCTCTTAAGACTTTTGACAATGCTTGGAGTGACTTGCTCTTACTAAGACATAGCTCTAGGATCTTTACATGCTTGGTAATGGAGGAAGCTAAACTCTTGAACCTAGTTTGAGTGCTTCAGACCTGTGTGGTGGCTGCTCTAAAGGATGTGCAACTGCTTTAGGAAGATTTAGGAGAGCCTCGAGTGTTTTAGTGTTGATATTTTGGAATTGGATTATTTGAGAATACCAGGTGAGTTATGAAGTGTATTTGACTTGCTTATATAGGCTTTCGTAGGTTAGATGTTGCAGTAAGATTTTCAAATTGAGAAAAGGGTCGTTAGTAGGTAGGGGATAGGACCATGCAGGTTGGTCCAAAGTATAATATGACTTGGTCTTGTACTTTACGGTCCCGTATAGGAACCTAGTGACGAAAGAGCCATAGTACGGTAAAGATGCCTAGGGATAGATTATTGCTTTGGATAATTAATATTGCATGAATGAATGATAAAGCAATGTGTAGAGATTAGCAAGTCATGCGGGAGAGAGAAGGATATGTCAATTGAGCTTAGAATGTGAGTGTAAGTCTTAGTATAGGAACAAAGCCAAACTTGTCATTGCCAAAGGATAAGTTACCAAATTTGAGTGTCTACACTTACACTGCCCGGGTGGCCAAGTCACGTAACAGTCAGAAGGTGAAGAGTGACACATGGAATCCTAAGGGTCCAACTTCTGTAACAGTTTTGGTTCCTTCACGGCTTTGTAGTATTTATGTACACATTTGTAGCCTTATATAGCAAGTAGATAAGTAGAAGATAAACAACCATACATCTTTCTCAAGATTATACTATGTACAAAATGCTCAAAGAAATAAATACATACTGTCCAGTTCTATATCTCTCTCCTCTGTTTCACTCAATACTAAAGCTTTTGCATACACACACAGCACATCTAGGTTCTCATATAGTGTTGTGCCCCGGACCACTTGGGTTCCGGATCAGGTTTTAACACAAGAAATGGGTGTGTGCATGTTATTTGTATTAATGCCTGAATTGGCATGTATCTATGTATATGTATATACATATATGTGTAGATAAACATAAATATGTGTGTGTGTGTGTGTATGTTGTTGGAGTTGTATTCACACTAGGTACAATTATCTAGTTTTTATTTACCTAGTCTAGTTTCGCTTGTGTTCATACCTAGCTTGTTAAGCTCACTTAGGGAGTTTCTAGATTTATTTACAATTAGTCAAGTTGCTTTATTAACAACTTGGATTGCACGTAGGTTTGTTTGTGCGCATGATTTTAGGGAGTTTACCTTATTCCCTAATATTAGTTTCTCACAATAATTAGCTTGTCGTGAATAACAAGTTTGTGAGCCTATATAATAAGCACTCCAATAAGCTTATTGTATGGGACAAATACGGACAAATAAAGTTCGGAGAAATATCTTGGAGGTATAATTTATTTTGCAGTCCTGATTATTTACAGAGGTTGTGAATTTGCTTAAAGCTTGATCAAGTGGTGTTGTTCTCCAGAATTGATCTCGAGATCCTAATGGTTGCTCTCGTATGTGTGCACGCCTCCATATAAATGTGTATGCTCACACACACGTGTGTGTATGTATATGTATATATTTAGATGGATTGGCAAGGATTGATATATCCCAAAGCGGTACAAATTTGAACAATATTTAAGGTAAATAGAAAATCAATTCTCTTGTGGGTTATATAAGGGACCGGTATCATGCACCAAATTGGTGTCTAGCTTGGCAGCGACCTTAAAAACCATCTTGACCTTTATGTATATATATTTTCAGAGACTCATGATTCATGCGCTTTGCCATGGTTCAAACATCACAGAATTCACGAGTCAGACTCAGCAAAGTTTCAGCAAGTCAAAGGATTAGTCAAGTTGTAACTAGCAAATGCTCTGAAAAACATGGCAGAGTGAATAATGCATAAAACATTTACAAACAATTTGGCAACAAAATTTCAGAACGAGAAACCTGTTTAAAAGTGCAAGAAACAGAAATACGAGTGTCAAGGTCCCATTTTTGCAATCTGAATAATGTACATTAAGTTGTTTAGTTTGGAATTAATTCTACTACTTTGAGATGTGTTCAGCCTTCCACTTAACTTTGAAGTCAATCTTTCCTCCCTACCTATGACACAAAAGTAGAAAGTTCTTTCCGAGTACAAATTCATTAGGTATTTCAATATTTTCAAGATTGAGCTCATGGTTTTCCACACATAATTTACTCTCTTACTACTTTGACATGAATTGTACTTCTAGCTTTCTGTTAAATTCTTTTCTTCTAACATTTGGAACTTTTCCAATATGTTTCTGTTTACCTAAAGTGACTTTTTTCAGAATAATGTGGCATTTAATAATTTAAACAAGCTTAGCATTGAAAAGCTTAGAGGACCACCTTCCTCAAGCTACTCATTATATATTAATGACATCAATTGAATTAAGCAAAATATAAGCAAAGATGGTTTGTAGTTAAGTAATTCGAGTTTCGTGCTTCTTAAGGTAATTATTACAATGATGCAATGTCCTGAATTTTAGACAATGAAGGATTGCAAACCTTGCTGCTGAGTGCAGTTATCAAGAATTTGATTCTCCAGAATCTGCACCATTTGATGGAGGCACTAGAATTTGATTTAGCTGAAGTCCAGTTTAGTTTATTCCTGACGAATGCCTGCATATTCAAGAGGCAATTCTAGTCTGAAAGAGTGTTATTATCAAGATATGTGTAGTTGTGTGCAAGATACTGAGATTTTTAAACTGATAGAGAAAAAATACTTCGCATGAACAAAAAGATGGTTCAGATTAGGCAATAAGAAGAGGAGAATCTTTTTAAGGGCCCGATCTAAGTGTTCATTGTTGAGATCAATCATGTTCACGGTATTGACTTTCATGGGTAGATTCAAACTAGCGTGTTTTGAATTAGAATGTAGTCTGTAGTTTGATCTGCATCGCAATGCATCAATAAACATATCTCAGCACGTGACTTGTTAAAACTTCTCTTTTCCAGTTAGCACCTTAATATCTATTAGTGCCTGCTGCCCTGAATTTTCTTGACATTGCCAGAATTCGAAAATTGGCATTTTCAACTCTTTTGTGAAAGCGTAAAATGCTCCTATGTAGAAACGAGCATTGCTGTAAAAACTTCAAACAAATTCACAGAGGACATTGACATTTAATTCTTAAATCAAACTTTATACATCAATTATTTTACATCATATTGAATACAAAACATAGACGAGCCTTTACAGGATGATTTAAAAAGTAAATATTGACAAATAAAATGAGTGGAAACTAGGATGATTAAGCTCAAGGTTGGTGTTATGTTTGAATATATTTGGAATTTTGGACTAAAGCATATTTAAATCTGAAGGTAAAGGTATTTTTTAGGTCACAGCCTAGCGAGACACCAGTTTGGCCTATTATGAGATCCCTCTCATGGTAGCCCACAGAGGGATTTCTTTTTCATTTACCTTTATATTGCTCAGATTTTGTAACTTCATAGACCAAGAGCAAACTACACTTTGCCAAAACACTTATAACATTGCAAAACTGACTTAAATCAATGAAGCCGTTACCAGGTAAAAGTAGTTTCAACCCTTTAAAAACAAGGATTTCACTAAGGTTTTCTATCGAAGTTTTGGATCACACAAAAGCAAATATATAGATTGGTATCAAGTCTAAAAGGGAAAAATGTGAAAGATGATAGATCAACATAGTAGCCTGTAATTGACACCGCCTATGAAACCAATAAAATCTAATGGCAGCATTCCTGGCTTGGCTTAAGTGGTGTATTTCCATGGTGGACAATGCGAGCCAACTGTGTGATGGTGCTTGTCAGATCACCAATACTTTGAAGAAAATGTGACATTTTACGGAACCTGATTGGCAAAGAACTTATTGTGACACGTACACAACTCGAAGGATTTGTGTATAATGATGAAGATTGCAAAAGATAAGAAAAGAGGATTGGTCTTCAGCCCCCTCTTCAAATGGGTGAATCTATTTTCAATGCATGCAACTTGGACTTCACTAATGCGCCCACCTATTGTTGGTGGTTCTATGAGGAGGAGACGACCCCATGAATTTCAGTCCTTCCACCATTTGAGTTACGTCCCTTTGAAGCACCATCAATGGTTCAAGGGGTTTTCCTTTTATTAAGCATAACGCCCTTTCAACATTTCCTCTTAAAGGACGAATGACCTTCTGCAATCCAACATTAGATCTTATTAATAACCCTAGGAGTAATAGGAAGTCATATGGTGATGTGAATCTTTGAAGCATTAGCCCACCGAAGGATATTCAATATAAAATGTTGAGACCCAAGTATTCTTGTTGTGAAGTCCATAAGGAATAACAAAATCAGAAAGACTAGATTTGTCCTCCATAAAATTAAAAAAGCATGCTAGATTTAAAAACTAACTGTTTGTGTGAAAAAGGTTTAGGCTCAAACTTGGGTGGTTTGCATGGTAGAACCCCAACCCCATTGTGATAAGCATAAAAAAATATGGTAGGATAAGGATTTGTGTGGACTACAGAGAATTGAATGTTGCTTGTGTCATAGACCCTTTTCTTATACCTTTTACTGAGGAGATCTTGGAAGGCGTTGCAGGGTGCGAGATTTACTCTTTCACTGGTGGATTTTCTGGTTATCATTAGGCACATATTGCTAAAGAAGACCAAGAAAAGACAACTTTCACCATTGAGTGGGGAAGTTTTGCATATATAGTTATGCCATTTGGGTTGAAGAATATGCCTGCAATATTTTTGCGCATTGTTGTACAAGCATTTTAGGACTTCGTTCACAAGTTTTTACAAGTTTATTTGGATGATTGGACTATATATGCGCGGCAATGGATAACTGTGACAATTTGAGGCTTATGTTTGAGAGGTGCCGACAGTTGAGCATCTCTTTCAACATTAAAAAGAGTATTTTTGCGACACCCTTTGGAACTTTGTTGGGACATATTATATGCAAAGAAGGTTTGTTGGTAGATCCAACTAAGGTCGCAGTTATATTGGGCTTAGAGGAGCCTACTAATCAGAGCAAGGTGTGTCGGTTTTTAGGACACACAAGGTACTACATAAAGTTCATTAAGGGATATGCTAATATTTTTCGCGCCCTTGGAAGAATTATTGAAGAGTAAAGGAAAGTTCCATTGGAATGAGGTGCAACAACTAGCGTTTGAGATATTGAAGGAAAGACTTACTTCTGCGCCCATTTTGTGCTTTCCTTCTTGGGACAAACCATTCCATGTACATGTTGATGCCTCTGACATGGCCATTGGTGCAGTGTTAGCACAACCCGGTGATGGGATTGTTGATCATCCTATATGTTTTGCGAGCACGAAGTTGACCTGATTGAGTAGAATTATACAACTAAAAGGCGCAAAACATTGTCGATGATTTATGCACCGCACAAGTTCAAATAGTACTTGTTGGAAACTCCTTTTATATTTTATACAGATCACATGGCACTTAAGTACTAGGTCAATAAGCTCGATTTGCAGGGGGTGCATATGTTGGTGGATTATCTTGTTTCAGGAATTTGACTTTATCGTGGTGGTAAATGGGAAAGAGAAATTTCGGACCGGATCATTTGTCAAGAATTAACTCAGGTGAGGACGTGTAGAGCATTGAGGACACAATGTCGGATGCACAATTGTTTAGATTGAACCGCATGCCCTCTCGATTTAAAAGATATCGCCGTGTTTTTGCATACCGGTGTGGCGCTTGCGAGGATGAAGAGTTTAGAGAAGAAACAACTTGCTATACACGTCGCGCCTTACATGTTAATCAGTGGAGATTTATACAAGTTAGGTCGTGATGAAATTTTGCGTCGGTGTGTACTTGAACATGAGCGTGAAGCTATAATGGAGGAAGCTCATGGTGGGATTGCAGGAGGACATTATGCAAGAAATACCACGTGCACAAGATCTTGTTGGCTGGCCTTTGGTGGGAAACACTATACAAGGATTGTAAAGAGTATGCCGGGCGTGTCATCATTGTCGGACACTGGGAAGCTTTGGGCATAGGGATGAAATGTTGTTGCGATCGATAACAAGTATTGAACCTTTTGAAAAATGGGCGATTGACTTTGTGCGTCCTATTTTCCCACCGGTGCGTAGGAATGGATCGCGCTATATCATTACATGTACAAATTATCTGACTAGGTGGGTAGAAACAACACCTACAAAGGATTGCATGGCAACTACAACATCAAGATTTTTATGGGAAAACATTATCAACAAGTATGGATGTCTGTTGAGCTTGACAAGTGATAGGGGCACTCATTTTATTAATGAGACTATTAGAATATTATTGGCATAATTTATGGTGGCACACCACAAGACAACCCCTATTACCCATAGGACAATGTGACTGCTGAGGCTTTCAACAAGATATTGGGACATACATTAACAAAGATCTGTGATGTTGGAAGAAAAGACTGAGATGATAAAATTTTTGCTATACTGGGCATACAGACAACTTACAAAAGATTGAACAAAGCCGAGACCCTTTCGGTTGGTGTTTGACGTGGAGGCTATTTTACCTGTGGAATTTACGTTACTCTTCTTGCGTATTGTGCGCGCAGGAGGACCTGGATGATGAACAAGCACTTCAAGAGCGTATAGACAAAGCGATACAATTGGATGAGTGGCGCACCATCGCACGTTGGAGCCGGAAAGACGAAAAGGCTAGGCATAATGCACGACATGATAGGCATATTAATAATAATCAGTTTGAGGTTCGACAAATGGTTCTTCTTTATGACTCCAAGTTTGCACGCCACCCCAGAAAATTGAAGGTGCATTGGTGGTGACCGTATTTGGTGACCTATATACTTGATTCGGGTGCTTGTCGATTCTGCAGGTGCTGGATGGAACATGATTGCCCGATTACTTCAACGTGAGTAGGCTGAAGCCCTACTATAAATAAGTCTTCTTCGTGTTTGTAATAAGGCAATATTGCCAATTAGCTTAGATTTTCCTTTTATGCATTTCCTTTATATGTGTTTCCTTTCATCGTTATTATGCTTTGTCAATTTAGTTCAAGTGTTTTTGTTCTAATAAGTGCGTTTGCGTGCAATAGCTAATTACTATCTAGTGCATTCATGTGTAGAGGACCACACATACTTTTAGTGTGGGGTGGAAGATACATGATAAATGGGCCGAGATTGAACGTCCTCTGGAAGATGGGTATGCATAGAAGAAATATGGTGCAGGTGCTTGAAGTAAAGGTGTAGATCAAGAAAAATTGCTCATAAATGAAGACCACACGTAGATGGATGGACGCACAAAGTGTAACATGAGGTAGGCAACAACATGGGAAACTACTTGGTATTAGGCACAAAGGTTTTGTACTTCAGCACATGAAGGTGCTTGAGAGGAGGTCTGTGGCCGAGAAGTAGTAGGCACGCTAGAAGGTTACGATTAGGGTGCGAAAAACTCGCATGCGAAAAATTATTTGCGAAGCGTGGAAAAAGGAACGAAATGCCATTTAATGCTGAGTACGGTGGTAGATGGAGAGCAATAAATGTGGGGAAATTTGCAAAAACTATAAAAGGCGGGCTTGCAATCATTTTTACCTTGCATTGTGAAGTGTTCGAGCGAGTTGAAGAGTGAGTGAAGAACAAGTTGTGTGGGAAAGTGCGTAAGAGAGCTATTATAGACATCAAACTAGAGAGATTTGTGCACAACATTGGTTGGAGCTCCATCAGAGAGGGTGTTTGAGCGAAGAAAAACGTATGGGAAGCAAATCTGTGAGCTAGGGTTCGAGGTAAAGCTAGGGCATGCGAGTTTTATGTTGCAGAGCTCGAATCTAGTGTAAGAACACATTTTTATTGTCATAATGACACCAAAACGAGCACCTAGAGCAACCACGAGGGGCATGAAGCAAAAAGAAGTGGAAGTAGAGGTGGAGGATACCCTTGAAAGTAGATTTTTAGAAATGTAGTACCTAGAAGGCATCATAATGGGATTGGATTGGGAGTCACATATTAGACGAAGCAAAGTAAATGACTACAATCATCGTACTAAGGATAACATGGATGAGTTGGATAAACAATTGGTGGTAAAAACAAATTTGCAGACATAATGACATGGCCGTTTATGATGATGCAGGACAAAAGCTGGTGAATGCTAGATTTATGCAGCTATATGAGCTGCCATATTTTGGAAAACCAGAGAAGTTGTATCAATGGTTGATGTCCCAAGTCCAAGATGACTTCTTTTATTTTGCAGATCCGATGAATGTGACTTACCACGCCCTTGATTGGAAGGTTGACATGGTTGAGAAGCTCGGCACTGAGATTAACAATGACCTTATTGATGATGAGGGTGTAGAGGTAACAAGGACTACACTGGCTTATGCGAAGGGAGGGTGTGTGATGGATATTGTCAAGTTAGAAAAGTACCCTATGATTTAGGCAACCACGCACCTCCTCACCAAGTTGAATAACCAGGAGTGTTGGAGCCAGGTAAATAAAATATGGCTCCATATTGCTAAGAAAATGACAGAGGGAGTGGTATACAACTTGTCTTCTTTCATTGTTGAGACTATTATTGAAGAAGCGCACCATGGAGACAAGATAAGTTTTGGTGCTATTTTATTGTCTATTGTGTTTGTGGAAATTGGGGTGCCCGATGGGCCAAAGGAGAATATTTGGAAATATCTCAAAGAGAAAAAGTCCCTTGCAGACAGATTTGCAAAATACACATGTGATGGATCTATGAGTGGACCTTACAAGCAAAGGCTGGAACTCTGGTATAAGCGCTTGCGCGAAGCCTTTGAGTATGAATGGAGAATACCTAAGGACCTTCCTTCGGTATTGGATAAGTAGACATAGTTTGCGGTCTATCAACATTTTTACATAGGCATATTTGGAATGAAGGATGGAAAGTGGAGCCCTTGGTGCAAGCTCCCATATGCCTTCACCACGTGTTACTTCAAGCCTCGGTGCACAAGTTTTCAAATGCGTGTAGATTGGGCTTTGATGCAGACAAAGTAGACTATGATTATCATATGCCTCGAAAGACATACGCATATTCGAGTATGTCTGCTTACATAGAAAATTTGATCTCGAGATGAGATAAGTATTAATTCAATGAGCTTGACAAGTTGGGAATTTTGGCGTGGCTAAGGTATACATCTATCTTAAGCCCAAATTGGAAAAAGGTAAATATATTGAGAATGAGTTTAGGATTCCTGAACTACCCAAAGGGAAGCATACGGTGGGCACATTGCAGGATGAAGAGCCTAATCCACTCGACACGAGATGAAGAAGAGTTAAGAAGATAACACTAGATTGGACCATGTCACAAGGAAGAAACCAACTATAGGGGAAAAGAGAACGCGCGAGGCAACACCTCCGAGACAAGAAAGTGGAGAAGTGAGAATGGAAATGGGCGCCGTGGAGATAGAGGAAGGTGAGGGCACCGAGGATCAACAATTTAGGAGGGTGTTGAGACGGACAAGGCCTTAAGGCACAAGTTCAGGGCCCTCACAACCACCTAGAAGATCACCCCGAAACTCCCCAATGAAGATTGAGCTAGAGAAGAAGAGGTGCAAGTATATTCCCACTAAGGATAGTGAGGGGAAAAGTTAGATGACAACACGTATTTCGTTAAGGAGACTCCTGTTATTATTGTGGATGTAGGGGAGCCTTGGGACGAGAGGAATGCATCATGATACAACGACATTTGAAGAGCGGGAAGTGGTGAGTGGCACTACTGGTACATGGCTAGTTTAAGATAAGGGCGAATCATCCGGTGAGCTTATTGGTGCGAGGGAAGGACCAACACTTGATGCTAGAGTGCGCATTCGAATGGTTGTCGCTCGGGAGGAATAAGGATGGAGAGATGTATAAGACTCCCACTATTGGATATATTAATGATCCTACAAAAATCATTCACGCCAGGTTTCAAAGCAATTTGGAGCCGGAGGAGCTTTATGGATGGGGAACCGATGGACCACAGGCGGCCAACCTACGCACCAGAAAACAACTCTCTTGGAGCATGCAAACTCATATTGATGAGCCTGAGTTTGATGTAAAAGAATTTGCATGCATTAAGCAAAAATGAAGAATAAATCCCAAGCCACTCACTGGACGTTGAGGCCTACAGAGTTTACTGATGAGCAAGTGAGTAATACACTAAACAAAATGGCAGTTGAAGTAGTGCGTAGGAATATTGATAAATCTGCCATGCCGAGGATCTTGATGGAGGAGAATAAGAGCCTGAAAGAACAAGTGGAACAATTGACTGAGGGGTGGAAGAAGGATAAAGAAAAGTGGAAGGATATTTTGGACTTTACGGAGAGCTGGGGAAGGAGATTATCGATGCACATCCAGATGTTGATGAACAGACCGAGCAGACCTATCAATCGTCCTTGCACTTCTTACAGGTGTGTTCACTTGTTGATTAAGAAGCAGTTAGGGGAGTGCAAAGAGGCTAAGGAGGATAAAGCAACTACGAAGGAAAAGACTAAGGCAACAATAGCGCACCGAATAGTTGGGTATGAATCTCTACTCCAAACATTAAAGGATGAAATGAAGAAGGTAGACTCGGCGTTGAATTTATGTGTAGACCCAGAGCCGATCATTAAGACAAGGACTTTGGTTGAGGAGAATGAAGTCCTTGTTGCAAAGAAGAATGAGACTCTTGGGCGCGAGGAGAGGCTGACATTACTGGCAGAGAAGCGCGATGCACTCACAACAACCCGAGACCCTCACAAGGAGAAGATAAAGGAACTTGGAAAATTGATAGCCCGATGAATGGATGTAATGGACGGGATGGTTTCTAATTTGGTGAACGTTCTTAGGGTGTTACAGAACGAGGGAAAAAATATGACCTTGGATGAGATGGATGGATTACTTGCGGACATCCCTGAAAAGACAAAGAAGGTGCTCAAAGTGATTGGAATGAGTTAGAGGCGGAAATCAAGAATGAATACCCTGAGTTACTTTTTCCTTCAGAGAAATGAAACACCCATATTCTTTTTGATATATCTTCATTGTGTACAATCATTATTTTATTCATTATTCTTTATTCTTTTGAGAGATAAGGCATGATTACCGATTACTGGGGGCGACAATGAAGTTAGTGTGGGGTAATGTTAACTGGACAAAATATAGCCTAAGTGTTAGAGTTGCATAAGAGCAGGCGCGTAGAGAGAGGGCACGTAGGTGCACGCGGAAGTTAAACAAAAGAAAGGCGCGTCGGGAAAAGACAAAGTTCGGGACTTAGTCGTTTTGCATGTTATGGGTTAAGAATAAGGTTGAATGTAGAGCACACATTAGATAAGAACAAGAAGTCTTGTGGATGAAGCAATGACTATTTTTGGAGCAAGTGGAAGATCAAGCGTCATGCGAAGTTTGAGCTAATAATAGGATATATATATATATATATATATATATATATGGTGTTATTAATAGATGATCTATTATTAGGTGAAGCTTGCATGCTTCTTTAGTTGCTTTTGTAGCGGTGCATGACTATTTTGAGCATGCAACCTATTTTGAGAGTGCATGGGTGGTGAAGGGAAAGTCCCCACCCTATATATATATTGATTTGCTCGGTTTAGAGAGATCTAGTACTCAGATTGTGACAACGTTATGTTCTTTGGTATGTTGCGCACATGGCTTTGTATTGTTACTTTTGATGTATTCAAACTCTTTGGTTTTGTTATGACTTAATATAATGGATCATTGTGGATGGTTTCTTTGGTTATTGTATGGTAAATATGATATTTATCCTTGTTTGATTCATTATGCGCTATGGTTGTTAGCTAATTATTGTTATGATTTGCTTTGATTACTTGTTATGGAATATATACATGGTCATGTTAACATCTTGAAAAAGCTGGTATAAAAAGAGGGACTGGTACCTTTGTGCGCTTGTGAGTGCTCGGATCGTCGAGTGATGGGCAGCGCGTCTAGGGTTTTGAGTAAGAAATACAGAGACTACAAATAACAACAAAATGGGTCACCACAATGTTAGGATTTGAAATTGAAATCATTTATAAGAAAGGGAAGGAGAATGTTTTGATATATGCACTCTCCAGAAGTGCGAGCCCATAAAATCTTTTTATGTACAATATCCATATTATAATCCAATAGCGTGGATGAGGCTTGATTAAAATGGGAGAATGATAGAGATACATAGCTTACAATTAAAAATATCCAACAAGATTTAGGTGTATCGAGAAAATATTTTGTGGAAAGGGGACTCCCTATGGTACAAGGATAGGTTGTATCTATACAAGAATTCAACCTTGAAATAAAAGGTGATTGTAAAGCTACATTCCTCTCCACTAGGGTTATTCAAGATTCTTAAAGAATTTTTATAGAATCAATAATGATTTATTTCGGGAAGGACTTAAGGGGATGTCCAAAAATTTGTGGAAGAGTGTATGGTGTTTCAACAAGATAAGGGAGAGAGAATTAAGTCACAAGGTATTTTTGCAACCCTTAGCTTTTCCTAGCAAGTAGTGGGAGGATGTTTCTATGGATTTCATTACGGTGTAAGGGGAAAATTTCATCATGGTGGTTGTGAATATACTCACCAAACATTCCTATTTTTGTTCCTTTTCACACCGATTTTTAGTAAGCACAATAATGTATTCTTTTATGGGCACAATTATGAAGTTACATGTTATCCTTAAGATCATAGTAAGCGATTGAGATGTTATATATTTAATTTTAATTTTTAGAGTGATTTATTTTCATATTTGGGTACTCAATTGGAACATATATCATTTTATGATGGACAATAAGTCATATAAACAAATGGCTAGAAGGATATTTGTGTTACTTTGCTTTAGATGGACATGAATGTTGGGTTCATTGGTTGCCTATAACAAAATGGTGTTACAACACTTACTTCCATACGTCATCCAAAATGTCTCCTTCTATCTTCTTGTATGGGTACTAACCACCACCCATCACCTATTCCTTGAGGGTACAACTAAAGGTTCAAGTTGCAAAAGATACATTCAACACTAGCATGGTATATTAGCCAGTTTCCAAGAGAGCTTGAAAATCACACAAAATCAAATGAAACAAAAACATAAACAACACCAAAATGAAAGATAATTTGAAGTTGGTATTGGGAATTTGTGTTTATTTAACCATGCAAGAATATGTCCTTGAAATAATAGAAGGATAACAAGATTCCTCTTTAAGTATTACAATCTTGATCAAATCTTGCGTAAAATTGGCGAGTGTAGCATACACGATAACTTTACCTAATTTTGAACTTATACATATGATATTTCATGTCTCATTCTTGAATAGGGTCATTAAACAATGAGTATAAAACCAAATAGATTTACCAATGTTGGACTAGGAATGAAGGATCATCTTAGAACCTAAGGAAAACCTTAAAACATGCACCAAGAAGGTACAAACTAGGGTGATTCAAGAGTATCTGATTAAGTAGAAGAATCTATCTATAGAATATACATCATGGGATAATGAATCATTCATGTACAAGTACTCAGAGTTAGTCAACACTAAGGACACCATTGGTTTTAAGAGGAGGGGCATAATACATAACCTATAATGTGTATTGGGATATGCATGGGCAAATTGTGGTTAACATAACCTCTTACATTTTCATATCACATTTCTTTATGTTTTCATATTGTTAGTAGGGGTAAGTACATGGAATTTGTGGGTAAAAAGGGGTCTTAAGAGGATGTTTGTTTTAAAAAACAATAAACCTTAACTTATATGAATTATTTGAGATGGCTACACTCAAAATTTTAAGATGTTATAAGAATATGAATTGTGGCATTTTGTACATGTGGTAGTATTTAGAAACTAGACTAAAAAAATTTGTACAACATGTGGTAGTATTTATAAACTAGACTCAAAATGCCACAAAATTTTTCAGTCTAGTTTCTAAATACTACCACATGTACAAAATGCCACAATTCATATTCTTATAACATCTTATAATTTTGAGTGTAGTCATCTCAAATAATACAAATAAGTTAAGGTTTCCTATTTTTCAAAATGATGATTTAATAAATAATGATGATGAAATAAGTAATGAAAATGAAGAGAATAATTATATTGAAATGAGTATTGATAATGAATTGAATAATGATGTTGATATGAATAACGATAAAGAATATTTACATGAGAATCTAATTGTTAATTTTGAAAATTACATGGAAACACTATATGGTGAAAGTAATTATAATATCAAATCTTTACCACTAAGAACATCTCATTCATGTTTGCATATACGACCCATTAACTTAATTGAAATTGATAAATATACTTTGAAACCAATTCCTAACAAAACATATAACCAAAATCCAAGAATAAAATGCATGAGAATTTGGAATAACTATTTTAAGATAATAAATGATGTTCAAAGATGTTAATTGTATATACACCTAAATTTTCACTTTTCATCTTTCATACATGTTACTAACAATTTCCCTTGTGCAAATAAGGGTCACTGATGCATCTATTTCTTGAGCGGGTGCCTTAAGGGGCCTATCGAGAATCAGGTATGATTATTCACGTAATCATTATGGGTTAGAGACAATACACAAAGAGAGTATCGCTATGTGGTCCCACCTTAGTTGTCCTTGCATTAGTTATCCTTGTCCCTTTATGTCTCATACACATTGCACACCCGACACCTTACTTGCATCTCACCACTTGGCACTTTGTTCATTTAGTTCCATGATCTATGCCACCTATTTTTGAGGTCCGAGGGGTTAAAAATATTAACCATGTTAAATATTAATTAAATAAAATATATGAAACATTATACAAAAAATTATAAATAATTGCAATAAAATGAAATGAACACTCGAGACAATATTTACGTGGAAAATCCCCTAGGGGTAAAAAACCATGGAAAAGAATTTTCCATTAAATGAGAAACAATTACAGTCTAGTAAAAATATCCTTCCCTCACTTCTCTCCATTCGGTAATTCAATCAGTGTGACTTCTCATGAAGCACCCCAATTAAATAAAATTGATTTATAAAAACCAATTAAACCATAAACACATAGTTTATATTAAATAATTAAATATATAATATTCTAAATTATTTAATTATAAACTATGGTTTATATAAGAACACTTAATATTAAACTCCCCGTTAATATTAAGTGGGGAACATATGCTAAAGTTACCAGTTTATATAACATGATTTACAAATCCATAAACCATAGTTAAGCTTTAGACTAGCATATCACTTTTTAAAGATTTAAACACCTTCATCATGCACAACTTACTTTTTGGTACAAAATGATTTGGAATCCATAAATTAGAAGTTATGATTTAGGCTAGGCATGATTTGTGAGACTACATCTCATAGTTTCTCGGGAATATATTTACCAAACATTTCTAGGAGCCTTTTATAAAGTAAAGACTTTCTTTACAATAGATATAACACATTAAACTTAGAGTTATAAGTTTACAAAGATCATAAAAAGATCTTTTACAATGCTTTACATTGGAGCAAAAGTATAGAGGAGAAGGAGAAAACACATGGCTGACCATTAGGAGGTGACATTTTCATGCACATTCCCCTCAATGGAAACTCTGAAAGGCCAAACATTGCACGAAACTTGTAGAAGTTTACAAGTAAATAATGGCTTTGTAAACATATGTGCAACTTAATTTTAAGTCAGGCAGTATTGGAGATCTATATCACCGCATAACACCTTCTCTCGGATGAAATGCATATGAATCTCTATATGCTTCGTTATCTTGATGCTGAACTAGATTCTTAGCAAGAGAAATGAAACTATGACTATCACACAGAAGAGGAGTACTTCCTTTAACTTCTATGTGAATCTCTTCCAACAACCACTTTAGCCACATGGCTTATTTCGCTCCTTCCATCGCAGATTCTATATTCTTCCTCGTAGAAGAGATGGAGACTCGAACGCTTTTTCTTGCTCTAAGTAATGACATACGTAGAAAAACTAAACACATATGCAATTGAAGATTTTCTATCTATCACAACACCAACATGGTTAGAATCACAATATTCATATAAACATGCATTATCATAATAAGCATAATATAAATCATTATTGATTTCACTTTTAACCATTTATAAATCTTACATTAATAGGTTACAAAACAAGTTGTATAACAACTTAAATGACAATATGCTTAAAAACTAACCATGTCATATTACCAATATGTTGATTTTTTGAAACAAAAATTTCAACATTTCAATCTTGAAAATATATTAGATACAATCAAGTCATTGGACGTCTCTAATACATACACAAAGACATCCCCAAATGTCATTTGATATGCATATAATACTATTTTAGTAATCACATACTAATTTAAAGTTTAGAAAATGTTTTATCAACATACATATCTTCATTATCTACTTTAAGCCTTTAAATTTGTGAAACACATCGATTTGTTTTTAATATAAGAATCATTATACCATCATTAATTGAAATTAATCACAAGTACACAAAGGTGATGTTTTGTTCATATAAGTTATTGAACATGAGATTAGGGAGCGGGGATTTGGTGGTGACCCCAATAGGGTTGAGGAAGCGCCCTTTGTGGGGTTTGAGGGTAGCGCCTGGGTGCGCTCCTTGTCACGATACAGGGAGGGGTCAAGGGGCAATGCCCTTGTACGCCAATCACAATTAATAACCTACTCCTCCTTTGAAATTGACAAAAATCAACTCTTTGTGAGCCAAAAACAATCTTTCATTAATCATATTTTCCTCAATTATCAATGAGCAAACATTCATTTTCGAAAAAAATAAGGTACACTTGCATGCAGGTTGTTAATGTCATGTTACTTAAACCTTGCCTATTATCGTTAGTTTTACCAATGAAGTTGTAATTTTGTATAACTTAATGAAAACTTACAATATATGACCTTACGGTTATAAATTGCCACAACTATAATAATTTTCATCAAAAGTCGATTAACATTAATTTTAATGCATTCTTGTAATTTTGAAATGCATATTGATTATAAATCATAAAAAACATTAAGAATAATGCTAAATTGTAGCTCTATCTAACTCAATTGTGGGTTTCATAAAGGTCTATTTATAAGACTAATATATTTAAGGATGATTAATTATAACTTATCATGTCCATTCTATAAATTATAGCTTATATTTGTCTTGATTATTTCAAAATTTTAATTATTCTAGGTATTAATTCATCTAGCCACTAGGTCATATGTTATGTTGAAATTTGAAATATCTATTCGATAACATATTTTATTCAACATAGAGTAAAATTCTCTATTTTAATCATTTAAAAAATATACTCTAATATAATATAATTTCATAATATATAAGAGAGTCACCATGTGGAACATTTATAAAGGAGCATATCAATCAAGTAGACCATACAGATTCCATGCCATGCCCCATGATGACACCGGTCAACCATCCTACAAGACACAAATTCAAACAATAAACAAAGTCCACGTGGAGTGGCCAAAGTCATATATGGAGCGACCACCTCACAATACCAAAACAATTTGAAATTTAAATTAAAACAATTCTAAATTAATAAGTTTAATATATATATATATTTGAAGACAAGCTCATATATATGTTTTTGTATTAACTCCGTTGAGCCTCCACTCGAGCCATTTTACTTAACTTAGCGAGCTAACTTATCATATCAACCATTTAATCAATGCCAAACTAACAATGTACAATCCACATGGTGGGTCAAGATAGAGTTGAGCATTGATCCAATGGGATTATCAAACACACATGCCAACTCGAGTGATCAAGATCGAAATAACCAACTCTTGAACACACAACTCGGTGGGGCGATTTTCAAAGTACGGAAAAACAAAATTCAATGTGGCTGAAACCACATCAACCATTGGTAGTGTAAAGATTTATAAAGCATTCCATATGCCCCTGTATCCCCAATGTGGGACTAAAGACTTCAAAACCCATTAAAAATGTGTGATGCCTTAATGTAAATCGGTTGCATCTATGAATGTTGGTTTCAGATAGTAAAAATCTATTCAAGCGGAGAACCAAACTATCACACACTCATGAAGAAAACGGTGCAATCGATCATCACAAGCCCCTTCCATGAGCCTTAATCGAAATGACATATTATAGAAATAAATTAGTGATGTCACCATTTGCATCTGTTTATCCTACTTAAATGTGTGACAATTAAGAGAATTTTACCCTAAACAAACATAAATCAAATGCAAACTAAATATTGAGAAATTGAAACTACAGAGAACGAGTAAAATCAATAATCCTACAACCTTATTAGAGTTAAACTAATGGAAAAATAAAAGTTCCCGGAAATCCTACAATCCCATCACTTGAACATACATATAAAAGTGTTAAAAAAATCAAATACTTCTAACAAAAGCAACATATGGTTGAATGGAATGAGATTAGATGGTAAATCATCAGTGAATAAGTGATTGAGTGGAAAATCCCCACGTTCAAATTCTGGGGAGACATGTTAAAGGTGGGTAAAATAACAAATCAATCTTTGAGCCCCAAGATGAGGTTGGCGTTGCACTTAAATAGAAGGCTGCCCGGCTAGGAAAATTTCCAATGAAAAGAACATGAAATTTAGGGTCGTTTTTATGGAGAAAGACCACAAAGTGTGGTGCAAAAGTCAATTTTCAAAATTATGTCACATTATTTACTAGAAAATTGGCAATACAACAATTATGGACTGTGGAAACCTAAGATCAACAATTGTAGAAAATAATTGTGGCGTGTTTGTTGTTAGCAACAATTTACTAATATACAAATCTTCCCATCTAACGATTGCCTTTATATTTTATGAAAAAAGTGAATGGGGTAAGGTGGAGAGGGCCATTTTATCAAAAAGAGTAAATGGGATAGGTTTTAAACTTTAGATTAAAAAAATGTTTGTTCACACCAAGGCTACTTAGTAATACAGTTAGGTTTTGTCACACACCACATTTTTTAAATTTTTTTTTGGGGTAAATGTTTGTGGATGATTAAATAAATACGAATGATAGTTGATAAATACATATATATAGTTAATTACACACACATGTATGTATTTATATACTAAAACATATACATACATATGTGTAGATGTATACACGGATCTATATGTGCTCTTACCACATAACATTTGTTGATTTTGTTTGATGATCACATTCGGTTTGCTTCGTTATATTTGGATTGGTTATTTGGACACCACGTTGTTTGTTTGTAATTAATGATGTTTGCATTCATTAATGATTTTCCAGTCTCTTTAAGTTACTTTGTATTATTCATGGTATTTGATGAATCGGTCTTAGACCGCTTTGCATTATTAACGTTACCACATTGCTTGAAAAATGTTTAAAGTTTGAATGTTTTTAATTGGTCTTGGACAACTTTGCGAAGTAATTATTTATTGCTAACATATTGTTGACTTGGTCACATACCATCCTGCAAGGCAATAACGTGACGGTTATCGTTTAAATGTTTCGCAACTCCCTCCTTGACATTGTGAACATGGTCATATACCATAAGATATTAAAATCATAAGTATTGTTGCTACTCAAATAAGGGTCTTAGACCATCAACAATGTAAAGGATTATTGTTTTGTTGGGTCATAGATGACATTGCTTTGGAATTAGTAAATAATAAGTTTTATTGGTCACAGAGCATGGAGTAATTAATTATTTGGTATATTGGTCGTAGACCATAATGCAAATTTTAAAGGTTTTATGCTATTGATTCATTTTATATGGTCATCGACCATAGTTAGCATGTAAATTGTTAAGGCTATTAAAAGCTATGGTCAATGACCATGTTACTTGACAATGTCAAGGTTAATGTTTATTGTTTTGTTTGAATGGTCATCGACCACAAGGTAAATGAAAGACAAGGAAATTAGATATTTGTTTAAATTTAATTGATCTTTGACAATTCAATCTCCATGCAATTGTTTTGGTGGGAAAAGAACTTTGAATTTACCAAATCCACTACGTGACACTGCTCGTCCATTAATTGCATTTATGAACCACAAATTTTGGGGAATAGGAAGCTTGTTGGACAAGCCAAAACGCATGCACTCACTCTCCATTCACATTTTTGGGTTTTTGTGGTTGTTTTGGTCTACATGAGGTTTTTGTGGGTACTTTGTTTGGAAATCTATTGCCGAAGTTGCATGAGGATAGCAAGAGGTATTGTGGGAGATATGTTACAGGCATTGATGGTGTTTGATTTAAAATGGCATATTTGTATCATTCTTGTTGTTGGAAATTTTTTGGAATTATTTTGTGGGCATTCAAAGTGGAGAATAACATGAAAGTTTGAAGAGAAAACGGATAGGTTCAGGCATGAGTGAATCTTACTCTTTTCTTGTTGTTTCATTATGAAATATGGGAATGTGATGGGATTTCTTTGCTATTTACAAATATTTATCTGTTCTTAATTTTATTGTGAAAATTTGAAGGAAAATAATAAGGAAAAATTGGTAAATATAATGGGTTTTCAATATTGTTTACAATCTGGTTTTTCATTTAGTTTGAACCTCCCAGTTTGTTATTTTAACTGATAAACATGCATCTTTGTTCATGGACCTTTCGAGAGCCGATTCACCATGAAAATAGTTTCTTAATGTTTTGATTGTTGGGAAATAAGATCCGCCTCTTCATTTTTCTTAAGAATGTCGGAGGAAAAGACTTAAGCCCGGATGGGTTATTTGAGTTTGATATTTGATAGTTTGGTTAATATGCATTTATTACTTGTAAATAAGAACAACTCAAAAAGATATATGTTCCTTCTCCGAAATTGTGTTTTTGGTTATTTGGAATTTCTGATTAGAAAGCAAATGTGGATGTTAATGGGTTTCGTTTATAAGTTATAAAGGAAGTATATGTGATTTCTTGAAAAGGGTTTTGTTGGATTTGAGGATATTGGTTGTTTTCAAGTCGTTAGGAGCTCGACATTGTTGGATTGATGAAATACTTTGTAGTGCCCACACTTTTTATAGCTCGAGTATCTTGTTGTTTATTTGCTCATAGACATGTTTTGACAGGATTGGTGATATCTTGGACATTATATTTTGATAGTTGATTTTATTAGACATGTGTGACATTCAAAGCGCACAACACCAATTTAGCCTAATTTCTTTATTGTCGCTTTTTCTTGTTATGACATGGAAACTAATGAATATGATGTCTTTGGGAACCTAATAATATTGATGGATAGTGTTGCATGGTGGGATTATATGTCACTTTATCATCTTGTCTAACTTTTGGAATATGGAATATAATTGTGCACGTTGTCGCATCTTGATTTCAGTAGGATGTTAGGTTAGTTTAGCATGCATTGATATTTTACTATGTCATTTAATTATATTGTATCGGACAGGTGCGGTTAATGTGTGCAATGAGTGTGCAGGTGACAGGTTTACAGGAGAACGTGGGATTCAGGCCAACTACTCAATCTTGCACAAGCAGCCCACGGGCTGAGTCCTAGCCATGTTCAATGTGTGAAGCCTTAGGATAGATGATTATTAATTTTGGGCACTATGAGTGACCCCAATGTATGTAATGTATTGTGTTTTGATTTATTAATTTTGGTTAGGGTAGTTGGTTAAGTTGTAAACTTGTTTTGGGAGTTAATAACTCCTCTTTCATTTGAATTGTGGATTATGCTTAATGTGTCTCTTAATCACAAGGGTTTAGGGTCACA
The DNA here is from genome assembly GCA_018340775.1 of Taxus wallichiana var. yunnanensis. Taxonomy (NCBI): domain Eukaryota; kingdom Viridiplantae; phylum Streptophyta; class Pinopsida; order Cupressales; family Taxaceae; genus Taxus; species Taxus wallichiana. The sequence continues at coordinate 737,150,126 of CM031235.1, read as the reverse complement.
TGTGAGACCCTTGGGTGGTCCCCACACCCTCTACCCTTGTGCCAAAAATGCAAAACCCGAAATTAGGGTATTTTGGGCATTTTTGGGGACCCCTTTGTAGCTTGGGAGTCCCCCTATCACAAAAATGAGCCCTTGGACCCTACCTAATGGGTAGGGGGGCTTGTTTTCAAGGCTAGAGGGAGTTTTCCCTCCCTTTCTACCCCTTGTTTTGTCACATCCATGTAAGGGATGTGGATTTGTGTGTTTATCAAAAGTGCCACTAGTTTTGTCTTGCTAACATTTAAGGGAATTTGGGAGAAGAGGGCAAAAAGATAATTTTACCCTTTCTCTCTTTTGTTTTGGCATCTTTGACCATGAGGAGGGAGAGGGGTGACACATGTCACCCCCTCATTGGTGAGGATGCTTGCTTGCTCCTCTTCAAATTCCCATCCATGGGAAAAGAGAGGGACTTTTTGGAACTTCTTGCTTTTGGATGCTTGGGAGAATTGGAGCTTGGGATTTGCTTGAGTCAAGGTGTGAAGAAACTTGAAGTTGGAAAGCTTTTTGGAGAGCTTTCCTTGAGGTAGGTTCTCTTGTTTTTTTGTGTTGCTTTTCCTTTTAGTTATTGGATTGGTTGCTTGAGATTGTAATTTATATATGTTGATTTTGGTCATTTGCTTGTTGTTACTCCCTCCATCATATGGCATGATGGAGTTTTGGAGTGTGGGGGAAGAGAGAGGGAATTTTCCCTCTCAATCCTCAAGGCTTGATGGACAAGCCTTGAGGAGTTGTTTCACTCGGAATGTTTCGGCTTCTGGAAATAGAGTTACTTCTATCCTTTCATTCCTTTTAGAAACAGATAAGGTTAGGGCTAGGAGGAATACCTGTTGAATGTCGAGATGGTGTGCGCGTACCGTAGAGAAAGATCAGGTTGACTGCGAAGAACTCCTTTTTGTCTTGGAAGGACTACCTGCAAATAAGAACACAAGACCACAAGATTTTGATTATACGATAAATGAGGCGCCTTGGGCCTGTGAAATATAAAACTTCCTTTCGAAGGTGGTCAGTTCCCCTGCTAATATGAATTAACACCAAAAACTGTAAAATATCAATTAAATTGCTTCGTTGAGACGGGTAGGGGAAAGACTGATTTCTGGTTTTGAGTCACAATAACCGATACCGGTTGCTGATAACCGATATCGGTATGGTCTAGGATCTGTAGGTTGGTTGTTTTATGGGGTGGTTGTGTCGTAGGGTAACGGTGTTGTTGGTAAGGCTGGTATATGAGTGATATTAGGTAATGAGATGGTGAGAGGTAAATGAATGATAGTTAGATGCAATGACACGTTGGGTAGTGGATCTAGGAATGGATTTGTGAGGACTATGATTCAAAAGTCTAAGAAGTATTATTAAAAGGACATGCAAGATGTAACTTACTAGTTATTGACGAAGATGCAGGTCCAAGAACTCTGATGACAAAGGCAGAATCGAGGTAGGATGGCTTGACACACAGAAGATGAGATATCTCCCTCCCGATGATCAGCTGAGTATCACAGGCTCTGGTATCTAGTTGCAGTCTTGGGCTTGATCTCCTTTGCTGCAAACTCTTCTTGTCTCTTCACTTATCTCTTTCACCAAGTAAAGATCCGATTCTCTGATCACCTCGATGCTCTCTGTCGATTCAAAAATCCTTCGACCTCTGTTTTGGTTTGGGAGCCCATTTACAGGGAACCGATGGCGGTTACGTAACCGACGGCGGTCGAGTAGGAACCGGTATTGGTTAGGAAAAAGTAGGCTATTTTTAGTAAAATCGCCCACTTTCCCTGCTTTTCTCCCGAGAGATTAGTTGCGGGCTTGGTCAAGTGACTAGAAGGTTGGTTTTGGGTGCGAGAAAGGGGTCATTAGTCATGGGTGTAGGTGTGGACCAAGTTATAGGTCTTAATTAGGTTAGTTTAGGGTTAGGACTAGGTCATGATGAGGTGGCAAAATGAGGTGGCAGGTAAGGTGATGTGGATTTATCAATTACAAGGTAATTAATAAATAATTGTGTAAGGTTTAGGTGATGAGGTTAGGTTGCGAAATGAGATGCGGGTCACAAGGGGTCGTAAGACACAAATTTGGTGTCTACATTAGCCCCTTATTGTCGTGTAGCTTGTTTTGTAAAGTGCACTGCATGAGACAATAATATGAAGTGGTTTCCCCTGTTAAGGGTATAGGTAATCCCCCTCAAATCTAGCACAGATTGAGATCACGTGAAATCAGGGATAGGGTTGATAAAGGGTAAATGGTGTAGAGATGATGGTGAGATGGTGGGGTAGGTCCAAGGAAGCAGACGCACGTTGAAATGCAATAATGCGACTAGGGTACATGATTTGATGAGCAAACCAGCAATGCATAGGCAAAGGTCGATAGTTTATCCAAACAAGGGTGATATAATCCTGGTATCCAAGGCATAGGAAGTAGCTCCAGGGTATATAACAGGTAAGGTACAGGAACGTTTAGGCATGTTCGGCAGTACCAAATGGTTGGTTTGGTTGAGATAAACGTCACGGTCGAGGTCTAGGCAAAGTTGGTCGGCAGAGCAAGTCAGGGACCCTAATCATGCTAAAACACGAACAGGTGAGCTCGATGGAACAAAAAGCTACATGATGGGTGGATAAAAGTGTATGTTGTTGATGTTGGGTAAGGTATTGAAGTGATACGGCCGTGGGTCGGGCCAAGTTGTTGGGTTGCGGCCTTGGGTCGGGCCAAATGGGTAGGGTGAGGCCTTGGGTCGGGCCGGATAGGTAGGTTGAGGCCTTGGGTCGGGCCGGATAGGTAGGTTGAGGCCTTGGGTCAGGCCAAGTTGTTAGGGTGGCGGCCTTAGGTCGGGCCAAATGGTTGGGTGACGGCCTAAGGTCGGGCCGAATGGTTAGGGTGAGGCCTTGGGTCGGGCCAAATGGTTGGGGTGCGGCCTTGGGTCGGGCCGGAGTGGTTGGTTGCGGCCTTGGGTCGGGCCGGTGAAGTCAAAAATGGCTAAAGAGCAATGGAGCATATAGGCGATGTGGTAAAGAGGCAATGTGGTGGGAAAGGGAAAGTAGTGAATAAGGGCAAAAAGTTGGGTAAAAAAGGACAAAACCGATATCGGTTATCTATGACCGGTACCGGTTAGATAACCGACGCCGGTTCCTTAGGGCACGATTTGACCGGTATCGGTTCTATGTTAAAAACCTATAAAAAGAAAAATACGGCCGGTCATTGTCACTTTGTCAATTTGGAAACCAAATTAAGTTGTCTGAGGTGGAATATTGATATTGGTGTATTTGTTGGCTGAGGTGGCACTAGTTGAGTGGAGAAGTGAGGTGATTGGCGGGCCCGAGTGAGGAGGAGGCAGTAGTTGATTGGTTGAGGACCCAGAAGAGGACATTTGGAGCCATGGCACAGCCAGGAGGAGCAGGAGGAGCTGGACCAGCTGGACCACCACCACCCATCCCACCACGACGACGTGTCGTCGTACCGGTAAGTTCGAAACCTTGCATTGTGTTCATTTGATGTTATTAAGCTAGATTTGGGGTTTGGGTAGGAATGTACATGTTTTTAGGAAATAATTAGAAAATGGAAATAATTTGAAAAAGGGAGAGGGTAGATAGGTGAAATAAGCCGAGGCGGCTGGGTGGGTAGGTTTTTAGGGTGTTTGGGTGGGTAGAGAGGGAGAAAAATGAAAAAATGTAGGTTGGGGGCCGCGCGGGGGTTCGGCTCCGGGTAAATACAGCGACCGGCATCGGTCGCAAATTTTCAGGTCACGGTGCTTTGTGTTTGACCGGCGTCGGTCGTATATCGGCCGGCGTCGGTGGGTGTTGTGTGTTTATGTTGTGTTTGTTTTTTGTTTTTGTTTTGTTTTTGTGGTTTGGTTGTTTTTGTTTTTGTTTTTGTTTTTTTTGTTTATGTGGTTTGGGTGTGTGGGCGTGGTTTGGGTTGTGTGGTTGAGTTGAGTTGGTGTTTTGGTATGATTGGGGTGGGATAGGGATGTTTTGATATGATTTAGGTTGTGTCGGTTGTTGGATTTGGTTGTTTGGGTATCGTTTTGGTTGTGTGGTAGTATGGTGGGGGTTGTTTGTTTGGGTGTGAAAAGGAGTGGGATATTGGAGAAGATAGGTGGGTAGAGGGGTGTGTTAGGGAGTCGGGGTGTGGAGAAGGTAGGTGGGTAGAGGGGTGTGTTAGAGAGTCGGGGTGTGGTCGGGGGGATAAAAGGGGGTATAGAGGGTAAAGTAGATGTTGTGATAAAGAGTAGGGCTAAGGTTGTGGGTAGGTTTTGCAGGCACGTCAGCAGCTGACGATGCGGGACAGGATGCCCCCACTGTTGAGCCGGATGCGACCACATGTGTCTGCAGCACACTGGGCTATCATGCGCGAGGTGGGACTCGGCGGAGTCCAGCGATACAGAGCGATCGACAGAGATCATAGTTTGATGGTTGCCCTCATCGAGAGATGGGATCCGGCGACCAATGTGTTCCATCTCCCGACTGGAGAGATGACCATCACATTGGAGGATGTGTATCGCATCCTTCGATTACCTATCGATGGAGAGGCAGTCTTTCAGGTGGATGCAGAGACAGCCATGGACAACATCCTACAGGTTTTTGGGGATGCAGCCGCGCTATTGACATATCACAGCGCGAGTATCGGGTATGGGGATATGTACCGTGCGCACCGACATGAGACACGGCTTGCCGTGTTGATGATGATCGGGATCACCTGCTTCGCCCTCCCAGACTCAGAGGGAGGCCGCTTTCCATGGGCGCTGATGGGGGTGCTACATGAGATGGTGGAGGAGCACACATGTTATGCTTGGGCACCAGTATACCTGGTGCAGTTATATAGAGAGCTGTGGGGCTATCGCCGGATGAGGCGATTTGGGATTTGTTCGACATTTTTGCTTCACTGTTGGGCATATGAGCACATCATATGCATTAGACCAGTAGGATTACCCCAGCAGCCAGGGCCACAGGTCATATATAGATACGGCTTTCAGAGGTGGTTGGGGGTCGTGGGTCAGCCACGAGCAGTGCTTGCAGGGCGAGACGTTACTTACTACAGGCATTTATTAGAGGGCCTGACAGCGGTAGATATTGTATGGAGACCATATAGAGGTCATCACCCCCGTGGAGGAGCCCGAGGACAGTTGCAGTGGATCCAGTACACATTCTGGATAGCGGGACGGAGGCCGGGAGAGTATGAGAGGATACCCCTGGAGAGGGTACGCAGGCAGATGGGGCTATGACAGGATGAGCCCCCTCGCTTCCCTCAGTACCGGAGGGATGATGTAGAGGCCCCACTGCCTGCACCACAGCCCGTGGATCCAGATTGGGTTGCGGAGAGGCCGGCAGATGACACTGTAGATGATGCTGGCTGTACGGGAGCATATATGGTTTGGTGGGCTGGTCAGAGAGCAGCGAGGGTAGCACAGCCTGCACAGCCAGACTTGGCAGTGGTGATGGCAGAGCGAGATCAGCTCAGGGGTCAGGTGCAGCTATTACAGGCAGCTACTCTTTGCTGCGCACAGCACAGTATAGGTGTTTTACAGGGGCAGCTAGCCTAGGCTCAGTACGAGCACACGGCAGCAAGACACCAAAGAAGATGCAGCCACGGCCCCAGTGCAGTACAGCAAAGTGCACAGCAACACCACCAAAGAACGGCAGCACAGTACCACCCCAGCCCACAGAGCACCACCAAGCAAAGCACACAAAGACAGCACATGGGGCACCTTGGTAGTAGGAGTTAGGGGACCAGCCCCAGCAGCGATGGTGGCGCGGGACAGGTATATGGAGGCGAGAGCGGAGGCCGGTACTATCAGGATGTTCTTAATGGTACCGGGGCTGATTATCAGCCCTATGCGGCACATAGAGCAGAGACCTCTTGGAGCCAGAGGTCTCAGGGAGGGGTAGCCAGCCACAGCTGGTGGGTCCGTCACAGGCAGGAGGCGAGAGGCAGAGGCGGCGGGACCACAGCAGCAGACAGCAGAGGAGGTGGAGAGAGCTGAGGGGTCCCTGCACTTTTTGTATATTGGACATGGGCACCGGTCTGCGAACCGGTTGTGTTGATAGAGGCCTGCGTGCCTACATATTATTCATTGATTCATTCATGTATTTATTATACCGGCCTGCGAGCCGAGTACGGGTTGTACAGTTGATACCGGCCTGCGAGCCGAGTCTGTTTTTGATATGAGAGACCGGCCTGCGAGCCGTGTTGAGGTTTTTGACGGTTATTGCGGCCTGCGCGCCGGCTTTGTTGTATTATGAGATCACAGAGGCCCCGATGCAGGGCACATTGTATATTTGAAACCTTGTATATATATATAGATATGATGTTTTGATCCACATGCTGTGTTTAAAAATGCGTTAAATGTTTTGTCGATGGTTTGTGATATTTGATGTATGATGAGTTGGATTTACATGGTGTTATATATTAATGATGTTGATGTCTTTTGTGGATGGGATGTATGTAGATATAAATGATGAGTTTAATTGACATGTTGTATTATGAAATGTTGTATGTTTTGTCTTTGATTTTATGAAAATGTATGTATGTAGCTGTTAAGTTGGATCCAAATGGTATATAGATTAATGGTTTTTGATATCGTTTGTTGATGATTTGTTTGTTTTGGTAATGTGGATAGATGATATGGATGAAATCGTAATGAGATGTGGATTTGATGAAAAGATTATAGCTATCGGTGTTGGTATGCAGGAAAAAGAGGCGGGTGCCTCCAAAAATTAGATAAAAAATAAAGAAAAGGACTATGTTTTGAAAAAGGTGGGTATGTGACCGACGTCGGTTAGCTAACCGATGTCGGTATAGTATAGACCGATATCGGTTAGGTAACCGATACCGGTTATTCCAAAATGAGATTTTTCTAAAAATAGAAAAGCGTAGGTGGCAACTGAAGTTCTTATTTTGAGAGGCATGCAAGATGTTAAATATGTGAATGCGACGCTATTTTAACGACTGAGACAAGTAATTGCATGAGAGATTTGAGTGATAAGGAGGAAAGAGACAGGTAACGTGATTGTGGGCTGAGATCAAGAAGACAGAAATCCAAGCTATATTTGAAGAGGGTGGTGAGCATGGCTGAACGAGGAGAAGCATCCAGCAGGCATGGACGAGAGGGAAGACAAGTTCCACCGCAAGCTGCTGCAGCCCAAGAGGTAAACGATTTGGTTGTAATTTGGTGTTTGCATGTTTTGTAAATAGGAGGAGGGAGATTAAGTGGGTAGATATGATAAAGAAAACGTGATAGCAAGGGTTATAGGTGAGGTGAGTGTTATGGGGTAGGTAATCAGGGGTTTCGGGTATGTCTGTGTATACAGAGAGGAATAAACGATCAATTTATTGTCGTAGGTGGTTGTTTAGGCAAGGTGTATGTAATTGACAGTGACCGATAGCGGTTAGGGATAACCGGTATCGGTTACTGAACCGGTACCGGTTATTTATAACCGATACCGGTTACTGGAGGAATTTCCAGAATGTGAGAAAAAAAAACCTTTAGGGATTCGATGGATTGAATGGTTATTTGTTGTTGTGACGTATGCAGGCAGAGGCAGGGCCGAGGATGAATGATAGTGTACCAGCGCTGTTGTCACGAATCCGAGCGGATGTAACACCAGCTGAATGGACATTGATAAATCGTTTGGGGTTAAGTGGAATCCGCTATTATTCACGAATCGCACATAACCATGCTATGTTGCAGGCGTTGATTGAAAGATGGAATCCAGAGAAGAATACCTTCTATCTGCCAACAGGGGAGATGACAGTAACATTGGAAGATGTGTTCCGTATTTTGAGACTTCCTATTACAGGAAAACCAGTATATCAGGCATTACCTAGCGCAGCGCGGGGAGCGATAACAACAGTATTTGGTCCATACGCACGAGATTTGACACAGCGAGGTTTGACATTCACATATGGGATAATGTATGCAGCACACCCTGAGGAGACAAGGTTAGCAGTGATATTAATGATAGCGGTAGGGTATTATGCATTACCGAGGGCGGATGGGGGAAGATTTCCAAAGGCATTGATGTGTGTTATTTGGGAGATGATAGAAAGGAACGTGACTTTTGCATGGGCACCTGCATATTTGGCGGAGTTATACAGGGGTTTATGGGCTTGAGGCGAAATCACGGGGCGACTTTGGATTGTTCATACTTATTACACTTGTTGGGCCTATGAGCACATTGTTTGTGTGCGACCAATAAAGGCACCCACCCATCGTCGGGAGAGACCGGAGTACAGAGGTTGGGATTCAGACGATGGGTCCAGACAGAACAAGAGGCAAGATCCCAGGCCATGACGGGTGACATTGAGTATTATAGGCAGGTATGGGAGAGGGTGACGATTGCGGATATCTGTTGGAGGCCTTACGGGAACTATATGGTAACAGAGAACATAGCTGAGGAGTTGAGGGGTGTAGAGCGATTGAGGTGGATCGCAGGGCACAGACCAGGTGAGTATGAGAGGATTCCTCTAGATCGCGTGCGGCGACAATTGGATTTGTGCAGGATATACCCCTGGCTTATAGACCATATATGAGGATCGATGCCGAGGCAACATTCTCACCTCCCCGGCCAACACCTCCAGAAGGGCCAGAGGAGATAGCAGCCGATCGCAGGGTAATGGATGCAGGAACGACAGAGGCCTATAGGTTATGGTGGGTAGCAGAGCTGCGAGGTGTACGTGATCGCCTGACATAGCTGTGATTATAGCGGAGAGAGATCGTCTGCAGAGTTTAGTTCATCAGCTCCAAACGCAGATGAATGAGACAAGAGGATTGTTAGCGGTTGCGGAGTCACGAGCAGAGAGACTAGAGGCTGGATTCCTCCATGCGAGAGGGCGTATTCATATGTTACAGGAGAGATTGGCAGATCAGTGGGCGGTACCAATAGCCGCGGTACCTTTGAGGATGGAGAGGCCGGCGAGAGGCGTCGACGATCACGATCATCTCCTGGGTCGGGATGAATCGTGAGGGTCTAAGTAAATGTTATAGAGGTATAAGAATAAATAAGGATGCCGACCTGCGTGTCGATGATAGAGAAGATGTATTTGTTTAACATCTAAATAAGACTGAATATGTATGTTGATTTGAGTTATGATAATAATAAGAATGTTTGCGTTGTGATTTTTGGTGTTTTGAAAAAGGATAAAGAGGAATGTGATTAAATAGAAATACACAAAAATATTTATATTTACCACACATGATAGGTTATGGTAGGGGATGGTCGAGCTAACCTTGGGAGACCCCATGTCTCCTAAGTGCTACCTACATAGCCCATTGCACAAAGCAAGGAGGGGCCTCAGACCGATGTAGTTCTCCCTTAGGACCAGGGAGAGGTGAATTTAGGCAATTTGGTATGGTTCAGGCAATTGGTTGGTTGGTAAAAATATTGATATTAATATTGGTAAGGTAAGGTTGAGGGTGTTGGTAACGAATTGGTAATGTTGTAAAAGGTATAAGGGAAGCGAAAGTTAGCCTACCCAAGTAGAAGGGAACCATGTCCTGATTAAGATCAACACACAATCCTAGATACGAGGCAAAGAGGAAAGAGTGCTCCGTAGGTAAAAAGAGCTAAACAAACCACATAACGTAGAACGAGCTTGAACCCCTAGGTACCGTGCATAGACGAGAAGTCAATAGGTGAAAAGAGTTGTAAGATCACAATATATCGGGTGTACGTCACGTCCCTTGAGTTGAAACAAATGGTGAGGTGAGGTGGATGATATAACGGAGGTACAGAGAACTTGTTACAAAGCGAGTGTTCTGACGAAAGAGAACCTACCCTAAATAGACAAGTCCATGACTCAAAATTTCTTTTGAATGAGGCTTTTATTTTACTGAATATAGACTGATCGATGCGGGAAGTCTACAAGGGATATTGATTGTACTATTCTTGAGGTCTTCACAAAGCTGATCAATGCGAGAAGCTTCTGATAAAGGCTGACTGTGTATAGTTGTCCTTCGAGGGAGCAGTCTATTTATAGTAGCAGATATGATTTTAGTGCATAGCTGTCCTTCGGGGGAGCAGTCTATATATAATAGTAGCAATAGTTTGGCCTATAGCTGTCCTTCGAGGGAGCAGTCTATATATAAGGTAGATAGCTAGATGTCCTTTTGACGTGAAGCATCTAGTTTTTGTAGGAAGTTTGACTCAAGAAAATCCCATAAGAATACGGCTTATTTTAATACTTTGAAGTCATGGACTAGACTAAAAAGGGAAGGCATTGCTGAGGTGAAGTGAGAATCAAACTATGTGAGCTTGATTTTTATTATGAGGTGTAGGAAACAAAGTGTATGTGGTGGTAAGTGAGCTCAAGGGACGAGCGACAGGTAGATAAGAAGTGATATAACACTAAATTCAACAGTAGAATGGTCGAAGATGCAAGGCATTAAGGGGTTCAGGCTCAGGTTTACCATTAAGCGAAGCTAAACGATAAGTGCCTGATCCATAAGTGTGAGTGATTATATAAGGCCCAATCCAATTAGGAGCAAATTTTCCACGTTTGCTCTTTTCTAGTTTGGTTACATGTTGATTCTCTTTGAGGACAAGATCACCAACCTTAAAGGTACGCTCATGAAGTCGCTTATCATAAGCACGCTTGATACGTTTTTGATAGATTTGGAGGTGATCAAGAGCTGTAAGATGACGCTCGTCAAGAAGCTCCAATTGGGCTAACCGCTCTTGGCGGAAATCATCGTTGGTGAGAATATCCTGAAGAGATATTCTAAGGGAGGGTATTTGTACTTCGAGAGGCAGGACAACCTCGGTACCATATACCAAAGAAAAAGGTGTGGCATTAGTGGAGGTACGAATGCTAGTACGATAAGCCCAAAGGGCAAAGGGGATGTGATCGTGCCAATTTCTTCCGGATTCATTGACAACTTTCATGAGGATTTTGGTTAGGGTTTTATTAGAGGATTCAGCTTGTCCATTTGCTTGTGGATAGTAGGGTGATGAGAAGCTGAGTTTGATACCAAAGTTGTCGCAAAGGTCCTGTAACAACTTGTTTTTGAAAGATTTTCCATTATCTGTTATCAGGCGATGAGGAACACCAAAACGACAGATAATGTGGTGGTTAATGAACTCTACAATTTTTTCTTTTTTAGTTGAAATGAGCGGAATAGCCTCCACCCATTTTGTGTAATATTCGGTTGCTGTGATAATCCATCGGTGACGTTGCGAAGAGGACGGATGAATCTCACCAATAAGGTCTAAACCCCATTGTGAGAAAGGCCAAAGATCTCGGGCGACCTGTAGCGGGTGGCTAGGAGTATGTTGAAGGTTGGCATGTTGTTGACACATAACACAACGCTTAACATATTCATAGCAATCGTTATTGAGAGTAGGCCAATAATAACCTAGGCGGAGGATTCGTTTGGCCACGGCAAGGCCGCTAAAATGTCCGCCACAAATACCGTCATGGACTTGTTGGATGGTATGGGTGACCTCCGCACCGGTGAGACATCGAAGGAGGATGCCATCAAAGCCACGTTTATAAAGGAGTCCCCCCATAACAACATAACGAGAAACGCGTTTAAGAAACGCGCGTTTGCCGGTACTAGTAAGGTCAGATGGGAGAACAGAGGTTGTAAGGTAGTCGTGAAATTGGTGATACCAGGTATCCTGCGAATTAACAGACACATTATTTATCGTACAAACAACCGAGGCTGAATAAGATGGGGCAAAGAGTTGTTGGACCAAGACGAAAATGTCAGAGTCAGTTGATGAAGCTGGAATTTGCGAGGCTAAGCAAGCCATAGTATCCGTAAATTTGTTAGTGGAGCGGGGAATGGTTTGGATAGAATAGTGAGTAAATAAGGCTAGAAGTGAATCCACGTAGTGTTTGTACTTTTGAAGTTCCTCATTTTTGCATTGGTAGATGCCCATAACTTGATTGACTACCAATTGAGAGTCGCCAAAAATATTGATAGATTTGATACCTAAGTGTAACGCAACTTGGAGACCCAGAACAAGGGCCTCGTATTCCGCTGTATTATTAGTGCAAGGGAAATCGAGTCGGAATGAGAGAGGCATAGGCTCAGCGTCGAGAGGAATGAGAACAACGCCGGCTCCTCTGCGCCGCGGCATTTGGATCCATCGAAGAAGAGGGTCATTGGATACGACTCCTCCCTGAGTGAAAGAGTGGCGATGAGTTCGTCGGGGAATGTAAAATTGGTAAATTGTTCCCGGAAAGGGGCTTCCATAAGTTGGTCTGCGATGGTTTGTCCTTTGATTGATTTCTGGTGGACAAACTCAAGGTCGAGGTCGGCGAGGAGCATGAGCCATCTGGCGATGCGTTGGTTTAGATGAGGTTTGGCATACATGTAATGGATGGGGTCCGTGTTGGTGATGACGAAAGTTTTGTGATTCAGAAGGTAATGTCGGAGTTTGGTGGCTACGAATGATAGGGCTAGGCACAATTTTTCTACATGTGTATACCTAGTCTCATAATCCACCAAAGTACGACTTATATAATAAACGGCTTGTTCTCGATTCTCAGAGTCACGATGTGCAAGCATGGCCCCTACAGCGTGGTCGGTGGCGGAAAGGTAAAGATAGAAAGGGCGGTCGTCCTGGGGTGGGATAAGCATGGGTGGCTGCAAGAGATAAGCTTTAAGAGCCTCAAAGGCTTGGTGGCATTCGTCACTCCATTGAAAGTCAATGTCTTTTTTAAGGAGGTGATGGAAAGGTTGACATCGATCCGAGAGTTGGGAGATGAAACGTCGGATAGATTGGAGCTTACCTTGTAAACTACGCAATTGTTTAAGATTGGTAGGTGGGGGCATTTCTAGAATAGCTTTGACTTTAGATGGGTCGACCTCAATGCCACGCAGAGAGACAATAAAGCCGAGAAGTTTTCCCGAAAGGACACCAAAGACACATTTCTTTGGTTGAAGACGGACAGAATATTGTAACAGGCGATCAAAAATAATGGTTAAAAGATCGAGATGTTCACTGCGATGTTTAGATTTGCCAAGAAGATCATCGACGTAATCTTCAAGGATAGTGTGCATAATGTCATGAAAAATGTAGGTCATAGCCCGCTGATAGGTTGCACCAGCATTCTTAAGGCCAAATGGCATTACACGGTAACAGAAGGTTCCCCAAGGAGTTATGAAGGCAGTTTTATGTTGATCGGCGGGTGCAACCAAAATTTGGTTGTATCCTGAAAAGCCATCCATGAGAGAGAGCATCTCATGGCCTGCAGTGAGATCAACAAGTTGGTCAATACTAGGTAGGGGGAAGTCATCCTTAGGGCAAGCGAGGTTGAGATCCTAGAAATCCGTGCATATCCGAAGTCCCCCCGTCGCTTTAGTGACAGGTACGATGTTAGAAATCCATTGAGGATAGTCAATAAAGCAGAATGAAGAAAGCAGAGAGAAGTTGTTGAAGCTCCTCTTTGACCGAGAGGGCAATGCGTGGATGCATTTTTCTCAATTTTACATTTAAGCTGGTTTGGAATCGGGTTTCAGTGTAATGTTATGGACGGCAATGTCAGGATCAATTCCTGGCATGTCAGCGTAGGACCAAGCGAAAGCTTGGTTGCGAGCACGGAGAAAGGTAGTAAAGGCGACTTGTTCTGATGCGTTAAGGGATTGTCCGATCTTCACAATGTGAGGATCCTCCTCCGTGTGGATGTTGATTTCAATAGTAGATTCGTTCAGCATGGTTTGAGTTTCAGATGGTAAGGCGCGTTGAATATAAGAGTCATCCACGCCAAGGTAAGTGAGGATGGAGTCATCATCCTGGCATTCAACAACGTTAATTGAAGGTGAGTCCTCTTCAATCATGTCCTGAGAAGGGGGATAGAAGAGGTGTCCTCATTATCGCGTTGATAAGTGAGAGGACCTAGGAAGATAGCATTTATGAAAAAAAAAAGTTAGGAGGGATAGATTCGGGATCTATCGACTCTGTGGGTGACAAAGGAAAAATGGGTGATGATGGTTCGGTAGGGGTGACGTCGTTGTCTTCTAGAAGACAACTGACACGAGGTTCCTTCGGTGTAAGTGTTCCGGAAATCCGAGACCACTACGATCATTGTGCTTGCGTGTAGTTACGGGGATGATTGTATGTCGGCCTTGTTCATAAAGACCAAAACCAAAGCCTTTCCAAGCACAGCGAGTCAAGAAGGTGAGGGCGAAACGACGATTTGTCAGGTATTGAAAATCGGATTGGAAAGGAACCACACCAAGAGGGGGCTCAGGGGCAACGGAAGATGCGTCGACACCCCCATATGTTAGGTTAGTGCGGCAGTGAGGTGGTCCGTAGGGGATTACTTCCCCCACACGACGGTCATAGGTAGGATGTGCATGTACCTGTCCGTACTCCTGTGGGGTATGGAAAGAACTAACGTTATATAGGCGATACTCCCCCAGCGTAAGGCGTTGAAAAACATCTACTAAGGGGTCTGCGGTTGGGATATTAGCTGCAGGAAGGGAAGTGGTTTTTGCGACAGTGGTTTCATTTGAAGGTGTAGGTGCGGTTGAGGTGGATGGTTGAGGCACATTTGAAGAGGATGGTTGGGTTGAATGAATGGGTGTCTTGATTGGTACAAGCACATCATTAGGGCGGTATATCATATTGCAGGTTTTAAAGGGGGGAGGATCAGCTTTTACGGTGTAGGACTTCCCCTCGTATTCAAATTTTATGCATCTATGTAAGGTTGAGGGAACGCATCCCATAGCCCGGATCCAAGGGCGACCTAGCAATATATTGTATTGGAACTCTCCCTCAAGGACATAGAAGAGTTCGGGTAAAGTACGTGGTCCTACACGAATGTTAAGAATCACGGTGCCTAAGGTAGAGGTAATAGCGTCATTGAATGACCGCAACATGATGGGATTGGCACACATGTAGCTAGAAGGGATATTCATTTGTTGGAAGGCTTTTGAAGAGATGATGTTTAGGCTAGCGCCCCCGTCAATCATAACACACGCGTGCCGAATGTCCCGGACGTAAGGCGAGATGAAAAGAGCGAGTCGGGATCTTCGTACCAAAGTCAACAATTTTGTCGAGAAACCGATGCAGCTGACTTGTTTGTACGAGAGCGAGAAGAAGTTGGGGCAGTGGGTTGTTTGGTGAGAGAAGCAATGTGATTGGGTGTAAGAATGGAGGTAACAGGCAGGGTTTCATTAGGTAAGACCTCGATCCCTTGAAGAATTTCCACGAGAGCTTGTCGATGAGATTCAGAAGTCTGAATGAGATCATATAGTGTCATTTTTACGGGTGATTGGTGAAGCTGTTTGATCATGGCTCGATGGGAAACTCCATTGGAGACGGGGTAAGCGGGTCCACGAATAACCACTTTGGGTGGTGGTGCAATCGGGATGGTGGACGGAGAAAGAGATGACGCAGCGTCTTTATCATTCGCTTTCTCGTTGTTTTTAAGCTCGAGTAACAACACTAATCATATTAATCTCGTAGGCTTGAGATGAGGAAGATGGTTGGGATAAATCATGGTCTTCAAGAGGTGGGGTTGTAATAATGATAGATCTTGGTGAGGCGGGGATAGATGGTATAGGAGGGGTGAAGCTAAAGGTCTCTCCCTTCATAAGTTGTCTTTCTTAACCTTTCTATCTGGGAGAGGTGACTGACGAAGGATGGTTTTTAAAGCTTTGCATCCCTCCACATCATGTCCTGGTGTGCGGTGATAGGCGTAGATTTTAGACTTATCATAACCTATAGGTCGAGGTTTAGATGGGTCATAAGGTCTAAGTGGGGGTAGGGAAATGGTTGCATTCTCCACCAACATAGCAAGGATTTTGGCGTAAGATCCTTTGAGTGGGTCAAAATCGGCGGAGGATGAGGGCATTGGTTGTACGGGTTTTGGTAATGTTTGGGCGTGGTTGGTTCGTACGGGCGGTGGTTTAGCCAAGGGGTGTTGACACGTGGTTTTCACTAAACGTGGTTTCTTTGGCGCAGGAGCTACGTTCAGCTGGTTAGATGATGAGGCTACAGATGACGTGGTAGCGGGGAACAACCACGGCGAAAGGGGAGTGACAGAAAATAAATCCTTTGATGATGGAGTTCGTTTAGGGTTGATGGGTGGACCGGATACGTGGGGTGACAACGTTGATATATCCTTGGATTTCTGTATGGGCGTAGAAGGCGTAGGTCGTTTTGAAGAAAACGCAGGAGGTATGATATATTGATGCAAGGTGGAGGGATGAGGTCCCAATATGGAAGGTAGGTGTGACGATGATGGTTTTGATTGTGATAGAGGCACGGATGGAGTTTGTCTCCTAAGTGGCGGGGTGGCTTTATTTTTGGATAAATCTAGTCGCTTAGGCGGGTGTGTTAGGCTGGGTATTGGTGAGGTCCCAAGTGTAGGGGAAGATTTGGCTAAGTTAATAGAAGTGGACGAGGTATTTGGTAGAGATGAGGGGGGTGAAGGTGAGAACATGGGCATTTTAAGCTTCTGTAAACACTTCGGGTATATGGTGGAGGCATCAGGATCGGTCATTTGCATTTGAGTAGAATACGGCGTACTCAAACGTTCCCATAGGACCTGTCTATCTTCTGTGGAATGACAGTCCTCACGTGTGAATAGGAACTTTTGTACGGAAGAAAGACGGGTTGTGATTCCAGTCCACTGTGGGTGTGATACAGGGGGTAGATGAGGCACTGTATCAATAGATGTTAAGAGGTCGACTGGTCGTTGAAAAGATTTAGGTGATGAAGGACTAATAGGTAGGAGGGCGTGTTTGAGAGGATCTGTCATATTTAAAGAATATGGTGATGTCGGTTCAAGAGGTTTCTCGTCTAAGGATGACAAAAGAAGTGGCGAGCCTTCCTCTTGTACAACAAGAATGGTAGAAGGAGACGTCTGGGAAATAGATAAATTAGATAACATCCGCTCCAATGATCGTGCAAGGACGTGGTGTAAGAAGGCTCATTTATGAGAAGGGAACTCGGGAAGCTAATTCCTTGATGGGTAAAGGAACAGCAAGGATTTGATTTGTCTTGATGGCGAGGAAGGGGGTTCGGTTTCCTGCGTTAGTGAAGAGGCTTGATTGAGAATTTGTTCGATAGAGGTCTTTGGCTGGGAATCAAAGACTGCATGGATCTCATGAACACTCTCCTCGGCTAAGATATCTTGATTTACGTTACTGTTAGAAGAGTGATTTGGGAATGGTTTGTTGAATATTTTCAGATTTCGGTTGGCAGGGGCATTAGGGTTATCGAGGGTTATATCACCTGCGTCAACCATTTCCTGCACTATGTTTTTCAACATTTTGCAGTTTTCATGACTATGTCCTTTTACGCGGTGAAAGTTACAGAAGTCATTTTCTTTGTACCAGGAAGGTATAGCGTGGGTGGAATCAAACCCGGAGTGGGGTTTAACAGGAGGCAAGGTGATAGCTCCGGCTTTGAGCAATTTTTCCAAGATGACACCATAAGTTTCTCCCAAGGGAGTGTAATTGATGGGCTCGGCTTTGTACTTATAGGTGGTTTTTGGTGGGGTATTAGACGGTGTTTGAGATTTGACCATCACCGCGTGGACAACTCCTTTTGATTTCGAAGAAGTGGATGCGTGAGGAGGGGTGGTGTTTGGCTTATTGGTAGAATCTGGAGTTCGGAAATTGGGGTTTTTGTTGCGCAACCGCAATTTCTCTTCTTCTAAGGCTCGAATTTCTAATTTCCGAGCCATGGTAAAGGCCTCATCAAATGTACGGAAAGTTTGAATTTGGAGGGTAGGAGAGATGTGCTTAGCGCAGGCCCGCGTAAAAAGTTTGATAAGTTCAGCCTGAGGCAAGGCATATGTAAGTTGGTTGATAAGGCCACGCCATCGTCCAACGAAATCTGCGATAGATTCGTCTTCGAATTGTCGGATGGCATAAAGGTCGGTGATAGATACTTTCTTGGCAATGTTAATGGAGAAATGATCCAAGAAAGATTGGGCTAGTTGGTTAAAAGAGAAGATTGAGTGCTGGGTTAAAGCACTGTACCACTCCAAGGCGGGTCCTGATAAGGACATGGGAAAGGTGCGGAGTAACAAGGCATCATCATGAGCAATCAAATAACAAGCATGTCGAAATGATCACAAGTGTTGTTGAGGGTCCTCCTTACTGTTAAAACGGGTAAATTTTGGTAATTCCCATTGAGGAGGATATGAATGAAGGGGGACAGAAGGGTGAATAGGCTCGAAAAACTTGCTCGTATGTCAAGGCGCTACGACTTCCCGAAACAGAAGCCTCCAGATTTTGCATTTTGTCCATCATTTGTTTGATGAAATCTGTGGTTGGATGAGAAGATGGTGCGGTTGTGGTAAACGGAGGCAAATTGGGCCAAGGGCCTCCGCTAGACAATGGTGGGGTTAAGTGTTGATAAGGTATGGAGGATGAATATGTTGAGGTGACCGAATAGGGATGTCCCATATAGGATGTTGAGGTCACTGGATACGTGTATGGGAATGAAAAGGTAGGCGGAGCTTGAGAAGGAAAGCTCGTGTGGATAGGTGGCAGAGAGCAAGTCATGAACGGAGCGGTCTGCAAGAGAGATGAGGTAGGGGTAGTCGGTGGTAGTGATATGTGGGGTCCAAGATTAACCAAAGGAAAGCTAATCTGTGTCGTATGAACCTCTGAAGCCATCGGATTGGGAGACGGGGCTAAAGATGCGGGAAGCAAGGCGGTGTCATCAGGCGGAGTGGGAGCTAAATGAGCAGCTATACTAATAGGCATACCCACAAGGAGCTGACCATCGGGCGTACGGTCAGGGGCATGAGACAAATAGTATTGTACAGCACTAGGATTAGCATCCAGAAACTTGGCAAATTCTTTATCTCCCACAGGAATTTTAGGAACCTCGCTGGTATCCGTAGGATTCCCCACAGAATGTGAAGGGGGTGATTTAGGCAAAGAAACAGAGCAAGCATGTGAAACCATGGTGGCGGCTTGCTTTCGAGTGATAACAACCATGGACAGGAGTTCACAGTAGGGTTTCAATCTGTCAGGAATAGAAACAAACTCAGACCGGTAAAATTGGTAGGTTCTTTGGTTTGTCGAGGCTGGAAAAGACGATGATAATTGATATCGGTCGATAACCGATGTCGGTTATACTATAGCCGACGTCGGTCAGGTAACCGATGCCGGTGTAAGAAGTCTGGGATAACAAGATATAAAAAGCTGCTAATTTGATTTTTTTTTAACAACGTTTAGTACACTTGTCAAATTATTGATTACAGAAGACAGAGTATGACAGAGAAAACAGAACTGAAAACAAGCAAGATGCACACGTAAATCCAGAGACTAACCCTAGGGTTAATTTTAATTATTGTGGGCTTATGCCTTTAGACGCGGAATGATGTCAATCCTAAACAAAAGACTTAGGGGAAATGTCAAGTTTGTTTTGGCTCATAAGGTTACCTCAATCGGGCGGAGGAATACCGCGGAAAAGGGGGGATGTTTGAGCTGTTGAGTTAATTGTGAAGTGATTCGGTATGTGTTGTGCAGTGAAAGTAAGATTAATTTCTTGTCAATACCATGGATATCACCCCCACGTGTACGACCTGTTACTTAATCTACGTTCACTAGAATTGAAAACAGCAAGCAGGAATGCAATGCACGTGTTTTAAACCCAAATCGAAAATTATGTTCGATGAAGCAAAAGAGATGACTTTCACTAATGCAAGATGTAAAAGCAAAGCAAGTTCTTTTACCGAAATTATACAAAGCCTTGTGAATATCTTTAGAAGAATAAAACAGCAAGTATGCTCCCTATATGAAAGCAAGCAAGAAATAAAGAAACCCAAAATGGTCCCACCGGGCGTGCCAAAATGTTTCACTCGGAATGTTTCGGCTTCTGGGAATAGAGTTACTTCTATCCTTTCATTCCTTTTAGAAACAGATAAGGTTAGGGCTAGGAGGAATACCTGTTGAATGTCGAGATGGTGTGCGCGTACCGTAGAGAAAGATCAGGTTGACTGCGAAGAACTCCTTTTTGTCTTGGAAGGACTACCTGCAAATAAGAACACAAGACCACAAGATTTTGATTAGACGATAAATGAGGGAACTGCCTTGGGCCCAGGAAATATAAAACTTCCTTTCGAAGGTGGTCAGTTCCCCTGCTAATATGAATTAACACCAAAAACTGTAAAATATCAATTAAATTGCTTCGTTGAGACGGGTAGGGGAAAGGCTGATTTCTGGTTTTGAGTCACAATAACCGATACCGGTTGCTGATAACCGATATCGGTATGGTCTAGGATCTGTAGGTTGGTTGTTTTATGGGGTGGTTGTGTCGTAGGGTAACGGTGTTGTTGGTAAGGCTGGTATATGAGTGATATTAGGTAATGAGATGGTGAGAGGTAAATGAATGATAGTTAGATGCAATGACACGTTGGGTAGTGGATCTAGGAATGGATTTGTGAGGACTATGATTCAAAAGTCTAAGAAGTATTATTAAAAGGACATGCAAGATGTAACTTACTAGTTATTGACGAAGATGCGAGTCAAGAACTCATGATGAAAAGGCGAGGCGAGGTAGGATGGCCTGACACACAGAAGATGAGATATCTCCCTCCCGATGATCAGCTGAGTATCACAGGGCTCTGTATCTAGTTGCAGTCTTGGGCTTGATCTCCTTTGCTGCAAACTCTTCTTGTCTCTTCACTTGTCTCTGCTCGGCCAAGTAAAGATCCAGATTCTCTTGATCGCTCCTGATGCTCTCTGTCGATCCAAAAATCCTTCGACCTCTGTTTTTGGTTTGGGGAGCCCATTTACAGGGAACCGATGGTGGTTACGTAACCGACGGCGGCGGTCAAGTAGGAACCGGTATCGGTTAGGAAAAAGTAGGCTATTTTTAGTAAAATCGCCCACTTTCCCTGCTTTTCTCCCGAGAGATTAGTTGCGGGCTTGGTCAAGTGACTAGAAGGTCGGTTTTGGGTGCGAGAAAGGGGTCATTAGTCATGGGTGTAGGTGTGGACCAAGTTATAGGTCTTAATTAGGTTAGTTTAGGGTTAGGACTAGGTCATGATGAGGTGGCAAAATGAGGTGGCAGGTAAGGTGATGTGGATTTATCAATTACAAGGTAATTAATAAATAATTGTGTAAGGTTTAGGTGATGAGGTTAGGTTGTGAAATGAGATGCGGGTCACAAGGGGTCGTAAGACACAAATTTGGTGTCTACAGGAGTCTTATTATTTTTCCCCTCAATGGTTGAGGTGGGGAAGTTGATTCATTTGGCTTGAATCTCCTTCCCCATTCTTGGTAAGGAAACCCCTTTGGGGTTTGAAAATCCTTCCAAGAAGGATTTGGAGAAAGGGGGAGGAATAAGGAGGGCTTGATTTGATTAGGAGCAATAAGGAGGACATGGAGATGTTTTTATGTGCAAGAAATTTTGATGTATAACTTTGGAGAACTTTCTCCTCTCTTCCCCATTTTGAGGATGAACATGGGTTCTCCTCCTTGTAGATTTTGGAGTCTTGTTTGTTTGTGTCCTATCTTGTATGCTTGTATTATTGTTAGTGTACCCTTCATCTTGTGCAAGTTTTGGTAGCTATCCTCTTTCTTATGGGCTTGGGGAGGCTAGCATGCATCCCAACCTTGGGATAGGCATGTCATGATGCTTATGGTTGGGTGGCAAATAAGCTCTTTTTCCTTGCATGGTTTTTGGAAGACATGATAGTTGGAGCCTTAAGTTTGAAGATTGTTGAAGTGGATTTGGTGGCATGGTCTATATTGGCTCTCTCCTATTGTTGGAAAATGTTTTTTCCTTTCTTCAAGCATGTGTTCTTTGTAATAATATTGAAGTAAGCCTCTTTGTAAGCCTTCTTTTTGGGGGTATGTATATCATTTCAAGCAAGTGATTGCTTCAAAATGTATGTCTTCCTTTTAGTGTGGCTTGAACGTTGTATGTAATGGGATTAATCTTACTACTCTCCATGAGAGAGAAATGTCATTGTGTTGAAACTTTGTCTCCTTCATTTTTTTAGAACTCTCTTTTGGTTGTAAATATTTATAAATCTTATTCCAAAGAAAGTGTGTATATGTATACAAGATTTATGTAAATCATTCATGCCTTATAGAATGTTGTATTCCTCTACTGTAGTGGTTGTAAAATCTTTCCAAATGCTACTATTGAAAAAGTATTGTAAAAGAGTGACAAATAAAAGAGTTGTTAGTTTGTTGGGTTTTTATTTTGAAGAAATCTTGTCCTTAGTTTCTTTTACTATAGTTTCTTGGAAGTAATATATAGAGAAATTTTAATGTTGTGTTCTTAAGAAACAACCTTATTTGGTTTATTAAATTTTCCTTTGAAGAATTTTCCTTTAGAAATAAGTCTTATTTATATTGGGTAATATTTGCTTACCTTCCTTTTCACACTAAATGAAAAGAAACACATATTAATCATTGTATCTTAGTAAATAAATGAAAATAGGTATTCTTTGGTAGTACATTTAAAAGCGTAGTTCTTTTTGTTGTGCATTTTCAATAGATGGTATATATTCTTATTTTGTGATATATCTAATATATATAAATATCACTAATTCATTTTAGAAGTATATATATCTTTGTTTTATTTATACGATCACATATAAAAAAAAATTACTACAGTATATATATATATATATATATATATATATATATATTCAATAAACATATACATATATAACATATTTTATACAAAATAAATTTAAAATGAGTGCTTATTAAAAAATATAAAAAAATATAAAAATATATATCTATATATATTCATGCAAACAATTTTTTTGGAATGGCGGGGGGTTCGGCCCCACACCCCCTGCAAGCTGTACACAAAAACATACAAAAAAAAAAGTATTGGTAGGGGGCCGAACCCCCTCGCACCCTGTCACCCCGTGGGGAACGCGCCCCACCCACAGACCCCCACCCTCTCATGCGCCGCCACCGCCGCCCCACCGCCATGGCCGCCGCCGCTGCGCGCTCCCATGTCGCCCTGTCCCGCGGTCTCCCGCCGCGCCAAACCCGCCACACCCGCCTCCTCCAAAGCTCGCCCCGGCAGCCCCCACAGCACCCTTCTTCGGCCCTGCACTCCCCTGCCCCCCGTACACTTCCCACGCTTCCTCCAACCACGGATCCGCCCCTCCTCCTCAAATGTTTAACAGTAAATAACAATAGTTTTCTCTCACACACATATAAATATATTTACTCCACATCAAAAAAGAATAATACAGCATGAGTGTTCAAAACAATACTAATAAAAATAGTTCCATAGTTCTCTCCAAACACCTGCACAAGGAAAAAGAAAGCAAAATGAGAGAGAAATAATAGAAAGAGAAAGAAAAAGAGAAACATAGAGAAGTTAGGGCAAACCTAGGGTAAGAGGAGATCTAGGGACAAGATTTGATCTATCCTAGGGCCCACATGTAACCCTACACACTTTTGGGGATATGGGAGATATTGTAGGAATGTGAATTAAATTTTCAAAGGGGTGTGGACAAATAATTTAAAAGGGAAAATCTATTTTAGGGGTAGCCTTTCCTAGGTTGTCTCTAGTGAATTAATCGAAGCTAAACAAATAAAATTAATTATGGTGAATGTTTCAGTAGATCATTAAGTTAGATAATGTAAATTTTAGGGTATTGGAAAATAGTTAGGTGGAACATTATTTCTCACTTTTAAAAAAAAAAATTTACCATCTTATTGGGCTATTTTTCTAGTGCCGCAAGGAGGGTCATTACAGTTAGTATCAGAGCATGGGGTTCGCACTCGCGGACCACTGGGTAACTAATTAAAATGGTTAATGTTAATTTTAACAACCCAAAATTAACTAGATGAATAAAAAAATAAACAGTTAAAATAAATCATCCACCACCATTAAATTTTAAATTAATAAATTGCTCACTCACCTCATGCGCAGGATGGCGCCTAAGCGAGGACGATCAGCTAGAGGTATGGGGCATAGTGCATCTACGCAGGAGCCGCCATGCACCTGATTTTGGGCCTCGGATATTAGAGGCCTTGCGCTAGCTAATAGGCGTTGTGGAGCAGTGCCTACCACAGCCGCAGGAGACGAGTGGAGGCACCATTGGGAGATGAGGAGCCGATAGGCGAGGACGCGCATTCGGAGCCGCCAGAGCACGACACACCGAGGCGGGAGAGGTCACGCAGCCCTTCCATTCATCATGAGAGGGTAGCCTCATTCCGTCGTAGCCGATCACACAGTCTCGAGGGACCATTTGAGGATAGGCGACCCCCTTCGCCTGTTGGACTACATCGCCATGATCGAGATACAAGCAGTGTGATCAGGGATCTTCTTCGTTTGCAGCCGCCCACTTATACCGGCTCTACAGATGGCTTTGGGGCTGAGTCATGGCTCCTTAGTTTGGATAGTTGCTTTGGCTTGCACTCTTACGAGAGCAACGTCAAGGCGAGGTTCGCCATACACCTCCTCCGAGACGCAGCAGGCGTTTGGTGGAGGAATGAGGAGCGGAAGCTCCATCTGACCCGAGAGACAGTGACTTGGGAGTTGTTCGAGGAGCGTTTCAGGGCTCGTTATATGTCAGAGCATTTTGTTCAGAAGAGGATCGACGAGTTTCACGACTTACGACAGGGATCTGGCACAGTAGCGCAGTATGAGAGCAGGTTCCTGGATCTTCTTCAGTACGTGGATTACCTGCAAGATGAGAAATTGCAGGTTAACAGGTTCATTCGAGGGCTCAATGCAGATATAGCAGGAGCAGTTAGGATGCTATCTCCTCCCACACTTGAGAAGGCCGTTGAGAAGGCCTACTTAGCTGAGGAGAACAGGACCAAGGCACAGGAGCATCGTGATAGGAACAAGAGCAAGTTTCAGGAGAGGATACAGGCCTTCCAGAGTCAGAGGTCACGAGGTTCTGCACCACCCCCTAGAGGAGGATTTTGGCCTCCGCCAGCAGCCACGAGGGCTCCACCGCACCCACAGCGACAGACACAGCAGCAGAGCCACCCGCAGCAGGGGCTAGGCAGACACAGGGATTTCAGAGAGGTGTTTCTAGAGGTGGTTTTAGTGGAGCCAGAGATAGGAGGCAGGGCACTCAGCAGACACAACCAACTCGCACTCAGTAGTCTACTAGGGTTGGATCGGCAAGATCAGTACACCAAAGTACAGGAGGGACCCCATCTCAGAGGGGTACAGGAGGTTATTTTATCTGTGGATCTCCAGAACACTATGTGCGCATGTGCCCACACAAACCCAATACCATGGATGCATATAGAGCTGCCAGATCCGAGCAGATGGTGGGTGACGTAGGACGCGCTCATCGTGTATATGCAGCGGTTGACAACCGCCAGGCCGAGCATCAGGCCACGGTCATTGAGACGACATGTACTATTAGGGGTATTTCTGTCTCAGTACTTTTTGATTCAGGTGCTTCAGATTCCTTTATATCACCTTCTATAGTGGACCAGTGTGGGCTAGTGGTGGCTAGGTAACCAGATAGTTGGCAGGTTGAGTTGGCCTCTGGGGCCAAACTCGCCGTGGACTCGTATGTGGAGAGTTACGTACTTGATTTAGGAGCCTTCTCCACTACTCTTGACCTCTGAGTTATCCCTCTAGGTTCCTATCAGGTAGTTTTGGGTATGGATTGGCTCGAGTCTCATCGAGCTAAGGTGGATTGCAGAAATAAGGTTATTGAGTGTCAGGATGATCTTGGGAGTGCAGTTGTTATATCAGGGATGCAGAGACCTATCTCCTTGCGCATGATATCGGCTAAGCAACTCAAGCGGAGCATGCGTAAGGGTTGTCAGTTGTTTGCTATCACCATCAGTGATCGATCTGAGAGCATTCCAGAGCATTCACCTTTAGATGATCATGTAGTTTTGAGGGAGTATGCAGATGTTTTTCTAGGTGAGCTTCCAGGGTTACCACCCCGCAGAGAGGTGGATTTCACCATTGATTTAGTACCTGGATCAGCACCAGTTTCTAGGGCACCTTATCGGATGACGACCCCAGAGCTTCATGAGCTCAAGATTCAGTTAGAGGAATTGTTGGAAAAGGGTCTCATTCGCCCTAGTGTATCTCCTTGGGGAGCGCCAGTCATATTTGTGAAGAAGGACGGTTCTCTCAGGCTTTGTGTAGACTTCAGGTAGCTCAACAAAGTCACAATAAAGAACCGTTATCTGCTCCCTAGGATTGATGACTTGTTTGATCAGATGCGGGGAGCGAGAGTGTTCTCCAAAATCGATCTCAAGTCAGGGTATCATCAGTTGCGCATTTCAGATGCAGACATCCATAAGACAACATTTCGCACACGATATGGGCATTATGAGTTCACAGTGGTTCCATTTGGTTTGACCAATGCCCCAGCTGTCTTCATGAGCCTCATGAATGGTGTATTCAGGACATTTCTGGATCGCTTTGTCTTGGTGTTCCTTGATGACATATTGATTTATTCTCGTTCCGAGGAGGAACACGAGGAGCATTTGAGACAGGTACTTTAGGTTTTGAGAGAGCAGAAGTTGTATGGGAACTTGGAAAAATGCAACTTCTTTCAGACAAAGATTCAGTACTTGGGTCATATCATTTCAGGTGAGGGTATCTCCGTAGATCCCTCTAAGATACAAAGCTATCTTGGGTGACCAACACCCACATCGATTCGAGGTGAGGAGTTTCATGGGTTTGGCACGGTATTACCGCAGGTTCGTACAGGACTTTTCTAGGATTGCTCACCCTATTACTTCTCTTCAGAGGAAAGGGAAGAAGTTTGATTGGTCAGAGAAATGTGAGCAAGCCTTTCAGTTGCTTAAGGAAAGGTTAACCACGGTGCCCATCTTAGTAGTTCCAGAGACTCGAGAGGATTTTTTTGTTTGTATTGATGCATCACTAGAGGGTTTGGGAGCAGTTCTTATGTAGGAGCGTCGGGTTATTGCTTTTGAGTCTCGTAAGCTCAAGGACTATGAGCTTAATTATCCTACTCATGACTTGGAGCTTGCAGCAGTTGTACATGCTCTAGTGCATTGGCGACATTTCCTTTTGGGTAGGCCTTTCATTTTGAGGACAGACCACCGGAGTTTGCAGCATATCTTCTCACAGCCAAACCTCAACGCTCGTCAACGGCGTTGGATGGAGTTCCTATGTGAGTATGACATGGAGGTTCAGTACATCAAAGGGAAGGAAAATGTGGTTGCAGATGCACTTAGTCGACGACGACATGTGCTTGCTTCTTTGACTCTTCAGTCGGATTTGAGAGGCAGGATTCTCGAGCACCTTCCAGAGGACAGATTTTATGAGGGAGCTAAACAAAGGTTAGAGTCTCAGGGTTCTTTAGAGGGCAGATATTCGGGGTGTGTTTTAGAGATAGATGGTTTGCTTTGATTCCACAGGGGCATCTATGTGCCTAAGTCAGGTGATCTGCGTAGCTTCATCCTCACAGAGGCTCATCGAGCCCCATATGCGGCACATCCAGGAGTGAAGAAAATGCATGCCGATCTGAGAGAGTTATATTATTGGCCAGGTCTTTGACGAGACATAGCAGATTTTGTTGCACGATGCCTTGAGTGTCAGAGGGTCAAGGCAGAGCATTCACATCTCGCAGGACTCTTACACCCTTATGATATTCCTGAGTGGAAATGGGATGTGATCTCCATGGACTTCATAGTCGGACTTCCTATGTCATCTTATTGTCATGATGCCATTATGGTCACCGTGGATAAGTTGACTAAGGTTGCGCATTTTTCGCCAACCAAGGTCACCTATAATGCATAGGCCATTGCCAAAGTATTTATGGAGGATATTATTAGGTTGCATGGGATTCCGAAGACCATCATCAATACAGGATACTATCTACACTTGTTTTACGGGCGTCTTTTCGGAGCCGCTCTGGGTACTCAGATCAATTTCAGTTCAGCTTATCATCCAGAGACAGATGGGCAGACAGAGAGGGTTAATCAGGTGTTAGAGGACATGTTGAGAATGTATGTCATGGATCAGCAGAGGAAATGGGAAGATTATTTGCATCTAGTTGAGTTTGCCTACAACAACAGTTATCATAGTTCCATTGGTATGGCTCCTTACCAGGCTTTGTATGGACGACCTTGCAGGACACCTTTGAGTTGGGATAGACTAGATGACAGGATCATTCTGGGACCAGCCTATCTTCAGGATTTAGAGCAGCAGGTTGTGTTGATTAGACAACGTCTTGAGCAGGCCAGAGCACGCCAAAAGGTGTATGCAGACACCAAGAGGACTGATCGTCACTTCTCAGTGGGTGACAAAGTCTTCTTGAGGGTTCATCCGCATAAGAGTCCTATCCGTTATGGAAAGGGTTCTAAGCTATCGCCTCGTTTTGTGGGGCCTTTTGATATTTTAGAGGTCATCGGTCCAGTTGCCTATCGCCTAGCTTTGCCACCACGCCTTGCACGAGCCCACGATGTTTTCATGTTTCTGTACTACGTAGATATGTACCTGATGCTTCTCATGTCTTGGATTGGTCGGCATTACAGGTAGAGGATGGAGGACAGTGGAGATTGGAGCCCGTACGCATACTGGAGCACCGGAGGTTGGCCCTTCGGGGTCGAGACTTGGACCAGGTTAGAGTACAGTGGGACCGGTACGACGAGACAGTAGCTACTTGGGAGGATGCGATACCTTTGAGGGCTAGATATCCCTACCTCTTTCAGTGACTTCCAAGAGGAAGTCTAATTTTAGTAGAGGGGGATGTAGTGCCCACACTTTTTATAGCTCAGTAGCTTGTTGTTTATTTGCTCATAGACATGTTTTGACAGGGATTGGTGATATCTTGGACATTATATTTAGATATTTGATTTTATTAGACATGTGTGACATTCAGGCGTATAGCGCCAATTTAGCCTAATTTCTTTATTGTCACTTTTTCTTGTTATGACATGGAAACTAATGAATATGATGTGCTTGGGAACCTAATTATATTGATGGATAGTTGTTGCATGGTGGGATTATATGTCACTTTATCATCTTGTCTAACTTTTGGAATATGGAATATAATTGTGCACGTTGTCGCATCTTGATTTCAGTAGGATGTTAGGTTAGTTTAGCATGCATTGATATCTTACTATGTCATTTAATTATATTGTATCGGACAGGTGCGGTTAATGTGTGCAATGAGTGTGCAGGTGACAGGTTTACAGGAGAACGTGGGATTCAGGCCAACTACTCAATCTTGCACAAGCAGCCCACGGGCTGAGTCCTAGCCATGTTCACTGTGTGAAGCCTTAGGATAGATGATTATTAATTTTGGGCACTATGAGTGACCCCAATGTATGTAATGTATTGTGTTTTGATTTATTAATTTTGGTTAGGGTAGTTGGTTAAGTTGTAAACTTGTTTTGGGAGTTAATAACTCCTCTTTCATTTGAATTGTGGATTATGCTTAATGTGTCTCTTAATCACAAGGGTTTAGGGTCACATGTGAGACCCTTGGGTGGTCCCCACACCCTCTACCCTTGTGCCAAAAATGCAAAACCCGAAATTAGGGTATTTTGGGCATTTTTGGGGACCCCTTTGTAGCTTGGGAGTCCCCTATCACAAAAATGAGCCCTTGGACCCTACCTAATGGGGAGGGGGCTTGTTTTCAAGGCTAGAGGGAGTTTTCCTCCCTTTCTACCCATTTTTGTCACATCCATGTAAGGGATGTGGATTTGTGTGTTTATCAAAAGTGCCGCTAGTTTTGTCTTGCTAACATTTAAGGGAATTTGGGAGAAGAGGGCAAAAAGATAATTTTGCCCTTTCTCTCTTTGTTTTGGCATCTTAGACCATGAGGAGGGAGAGGGTGACACATGTCACCCCCTCATTGGTGAGGATGCTTGCTTACTCCTCTTCAAATTCCCATCCATGGAGAAGAGAGGGACTTTTTTGGAACTTCTTGCTTTTGGATGCTTGGGAGAATTGGAGCTTGGGAATTGCTTGAGTCAAGGTGTGAAGAAACTTGAAGTTGGAAAGCTTTTTGGAGAGCTTTCCTTGAGGTAGGTTCTCTTGTTTTTTTTGTGTTGATTTTCCTTTTAGTTATTGGATTGGTTGCTTGAGATTATAATTTATATATGTTGATTTTGGTCATTTGCTTGTTGTTACTCCCTCCATCATATGGCATG
The DNA here is from genome assembly GCA_018340775.1 of Taxus wallichiana var. yunnanensis. NCBI lineage: Eukaryota > Viridiplantae > Streptophyta > Pinopsida > Cupressales > Taxaceae > Taxus > Taxus wallichiana. The sequence continues at coordinate 737,120,092 of CM031235.1, read as the reverse complement.
ATGGAGTTTTGGAGTGTGGGGGAAGAGAGAGGGAATTTTCCCTCTCAATCCTCAAGGCTTGACCATCAAGCCTTGAGGAGTCTTATTATTTTTCCCCTCAATGGTTGAGGTGGGGAAGTTGATTCATTTGGCTTGAATGTCCTTCCCCATTCTTGGTAAGGAAACCCCTTTGGGGTTTGAAAATCCTTCCAAGAAGGATTTGGAGAAAGGGGGAGGAATAAGGAGGGCTTGATTTGATTAGGAGCAATAAGGAGGACATGGAGATGTTTTTATGTGCAAGAAATTTTGATGTATAACTTTGGAGAACTTTCTCCTCTCTTCCCCATTTTGAGGATGAACATGGGTTCTCCTCCTTGTAGATTTTGGAGTCTTGTTTGTTTGTGTCCTATCTTGTATGCTTGTATTATTGTTAGTGTACCCTTCATCTTGTGCAAGTTTTGGTAGCTATCCTCTTTCCCATGGGCTTGGGGGAGGCTAGCATGCATCCCAACCTTGGGATAGGCATGTGATGATGCCTATGGTTGGGTGGCAAACAAGCTCTTTTCTCCTTGCATGGTTTTTGGAAGACATGATAGTTGGAGCCTTAAGTTTGAAGATTGTTGAAGTGGCTTTGGTGGCATGGCCTATATTGGCTCTCTCCTATTGTTGGAAAATGTTTTTGCCTTTCTTCTAGCATGTGGTCTTTGTAATAATATTGAAGTAAGCCTCTTTGTAAGCCTTCTGTTTGGGGGTATGTATATCATTTCAAGAAAGTGTTTGCTTCTAAATGTATGTCTTCCTTTTTAGTATGGCTGGAACGTTGTATGTAATGGGAGGAATCTTACTACTCTCCATGAGAGAGAATTGTCATTGTGATGAAACTTTGTCTCCTTCATTTTTTTGAGAACTCTCTTTTGGTTGTAAATATTTATAAATCTTATTCCATAAAAAGTGTGTATATGTATACAAGATTTATGTAAATCATTCATGCCTCATAGAATGTTGTATTCCTACTGTAGTGGTTGTAAAATCTTTCCAAATGCTACTATTGAAAAAGTATTGTAAAAAAAAAAAAGAGACAAATAAAAGAGTTAGTTTGTTGGGTTTTATTTTGAAGAAATCTTGTCCTTAGTTTCTTTTACTATAGCTTCTTGGAAATAATATATAGAGAAGTTTTAATGTTGTGTTCTTAGGAAGCAACCTTATTTGGTTTATTAAATTTTCCTTTGAAGAATTTTCCTTTAGAAATAAGTCTTATTTATATTGGGTAATACTTGCTTACCTTCCTTTTCACACTAAATGCAAAGAAACACATATTAATCATTGTATCTTAGTAAATAAATGAAAATAGGTATTGCTGGTAGTACATTTAAAACTGTAGTTTTCTTTGTTGTGCATTATCAATAGATGGTATATATTCTTATTTTGTGATATACCTAATATATATAAATATCACTAATTCATTTTAGAAGTATATATATCCGTTTTATTTATACTGATCACATATAAAAAAATTACTACGATATATATATATATATATATATATTCAATAAACATATACATATGTAACATATTTTATACAAATTTTTTTAAAGCGAGTGCTTTATTAAAAAAATAAAAAAATATATCTATATATATTCGTGTAAACAATTTTTTTCCGGAATGGCGGGGGGGTTCGGCCCACACCCCGCGCACTGTATGCACAAAAACATACAAAAAAAAAGTATTGGTGGGGGCCGAACCCCCCCGCGCGCACTGTCACCCCGTGGGGAACTTGCCCCACCCATGGACCCCCACCCTCGTGCGCCGCCGCCGCCGCCCACCGCCACGGTCCGCCGCCGCTGCGCCCCCTGCCGCCTGTCCCGCGGTCTCCCTACCGCACCAAACTCGCACACCCGCCTCCTCAAAGCTCGCCCCAGCACCCCCACAACACCTTGCTTCGGCTCGCACTCCCGCGCGCCCCGTACACTTCCCACGCTTCCTCCAACCATGGATCCGCCCCTCCTCCTCAAATGTTTAATAGTAAATAACAATAGTTTTCTCTCTCACACATATAAATATATTTACTCCACTTCAAAAAGAATAATACTGCATGAGTGTTTAAAACAATACTAATAGAAATAATTCCATAGTTCTCTCCAAACACTTGCGAAAGAAAACAAAAAAAAAAAAAGAGAAAGCAAAATGAGAGAGAAATAATAGAAAGAGAAAGAAAAAGAGAAACATAGAGAAGTTAGGGCAAACCTAGGGTAAGAGGAGATCTAGGGACAAGGTTTGATCTATCCTAGGGCCCACATGTAACCCTACACACTTTTGGGGATATGGGAGATATTGTAGGAATGTGAATTAAATTTTCAAAGGGGTGTGGACAAATAATTTAAAAGGGAAAATCTATTTTAGGGGTAGCCTTTCCTAGGTTGTCTCTAGTGAATTAATTGAAGCTAAACAAATAAAATTAATTATGGTGAATGTTTCAGTAGATCATTAAGTTAGATAATGTAAATTTTAGGGTATTGGAAAATAGTTAGGTGGAACATTATTTGTCACTTTAATTTTTTTTTTTTTTACCGTCTTATTGGGCTATTTTTCTAGTGTGCCAAGGAGGGTCATTACATACTTATGTTTTTCAAGCTCTCTATAAGAGGCTATGTTGTTTTTGTGAAACGTGCTTTATGACTCCTTGAGTGGTATTTGTTTGATATATTCATCTTCGTAAGAAAATAACAAGGCTTGTCATTTGTGAAGGTTTTCCATCGTAATTGTGTTTAGCTCCTTGGAGTAGTCTGCTACCTTCTTTTGGAATAGACAATTTATTAGTAAGTGGGTCGACAATACAATTCGCAACTCCACTCTTCCTTAAGCTATTATTGTGAAGGAATGTTAAGTGAACTCATAACTAGAAAGAGTTGTTGATTTTATCCATTGGGTAGTAGAGTTATTTGATTAATTGATGTTGACAATAAATCTTTATTATATTATTCTCTAGCAATGATTAAGTGTTGTAATCTTGATTGTTGACTTGAGTTAGATAATGATAGTGGGGCAACTAAGGAATTACTTGATGACTTGTAAAATCAAGATTATATTCCATCTCTATTATAATCAATTTTAGGATTGATTGAGGAGTAAGTTAATTTCATTGAATATGACAAGTCTATGTTCCTCCACTACCAAACATGTAAAGGTCCTAGAGCCATGTCTTAACAAGAGCAAGTTACTCTTAACATTGTCAAAGGCCTTTAACGGATAAAGAGGATTAACATTAACACTTGAAGCACACAACATCACACTTCTACTACGTTGGGTACATATTATATCTATAGTACACCCACTATCGTGTTAAGAGACACGAGGAAAACATAGGGGTTGGCTTAGACTACATACACTACTTGCACTAACACTAGGATAACTTCATGAGGCTTGCTCTTGCTCAAAAGGATGCATCCAATGCCTAGATTGGTTTAGAAGGGGTTGGTCGCTAAGGTTATTTTAGCCTCACCCACACATGGATTTATTATTTTTCTATTTAATCACTTCATAAAGCTTGTTGTAGGTATCTAGGGTTTCTATTTGTTGTAGATCATTACGGGGGTGTTGAAATTGTGTGAGCTCTAACGACACAAAATGCAAACCATTTTGGACCATTGACAAGCATGTGAAGGTATATAACACCATTTTCTACGAGATCCAAAACCATAAGATCAGGTCAAGACCATACTATGCCCCAATAAGAGCTATACAATTTAGTACATAAGCATTGACCAAGCACGGTTCAAAGAAGAAGGATTTCTAGATCCATATTAGCATTTTCGGTTAGTCTACACATCTAGATCACTTTTTACGACATTACACAACTAATTTTTTATTCTCTCTTATGTTTTAAGTAATCATTCTATCATTCTATCATTGTTTAATGTATTTAAAGCTTTATTTTGGATTGTATGATTGATGTTTATTAATTTATTGAGAATATTCCACATGTAACACATCTTTTACATTCCTAAGTCTCGGTTCATTTATTTAGGACTTTTAAAAACACATCTCGTATGTTTATAGGAATTTGCCTCAATGGGCCCTTATGACCTTTATTTCACTAATTTTTTTGTCAACTCTCTCGCATGTTTTATGTTGCATTACTTGTCAATAAGGTCTTAATTTCAATTTGATAAGGTGCATTAGTACATTTAGGTTATGATATGGGAAAACACATGAGCATATGTAAAACATCTATATCAAAGTTGGAAGGAGATAGCTGATCCAAAACAAGATTTATGAAAATACTTTTTGGGAAGTCCTAAAATTCTATTTTTAGAAATTTTCACGGAAAGTCCTAAAAGTCTATTTTTAGCATTTTCAACAACTTCAGTATTTTACATTTTGAGGGTCTTGAGCATTTTGGGCTTTAAAAAATTTTAGGCTAGATATTTATCAATCGAAGCCATGGTCTAGTTGCATGCTCCACTCTTCTTTCCAATGGATCATCTGGTTCAGTAAAAGCAGATCAACGAGCTAGGAGATATGGCCTCGACAAGGGACACTAAATAAAATAATAAGTGATAATAGGAAATATTTTGGTTTTTTTCAACTTCTATCTTTTCAAATCCACCCCTAAGGTGGATATGAAAGGCCTCCATGTAGGATGACCTTTTGGTTCCCATCTGGAACCCTTCATATTCTTTTTAGCAGTTTTTCATATTATCTATTGTATAGCTATAAAGTAGTTTGTTTCGAATAAAGAGATAAATCTCTAGGCATACATCTCTCTTATGGAGTTTGCCAATTTGTATTCATTTGAAGTCACAATAAAATTTGTTTTTTTTATTGCTCTTTCATTGTAAATTTGATTGTTATAGCACATTAAACACCATCGTTAGTGTGTTGTCCACACTGGTTGCACTTTAATCTGGATTAAAAACTTATCTATTTTTAAGCATCCTTGTACCAAAAGTCATATTTCAAACATATATAAGCATAAATACTCTACTAGTTGTTGCATGCATAAAAAGATAAGGGTTGTGACAATTGCACTACACAAGATTGTTTGTTGAGTGCATTCTACTTGTTTGTTGATTGTCAATTTGTTCTTTGGTTGAGGGACTCGATAAATACCAAGAAATATCAACTTTTCCTTGGTTTCGCTTAAACCCGAACACATTTATTTTCCTTATGCATGATGCAAACACCTATATTGGAGAAACATTACTAAAAAATGAGATCATATTATTAATGACTCACAACAAAACCATATTAAAAAAACAAAATTTTCACATAATAAGACGCGAAGAACACATTCACACAATTATAATCATCCATAATTCTCATTTCTAAAAATTAAAATTTTTCAATTTCCCAACTTTCTAACATCCTCACCATTTAAGGCGACAATTATTTTAGGTCATGTTTTCTTAAACATTATTCCTCTCTTCTTTTGAACCTATTTTCTACTATATGCCAGTGATAACTCCCCACTACCCTCTATATCCATGTAAAATTGAGTATTATCCTAGTTCTCTTGATCAACTTTACATGTTTCTATGATCTAAATAGCCTTTTATGCAATTATATATAATATTCTAATTTATCTCTCTTTAAATTTGAATGGCTCATGCCTCTCCAAGTGGCAAAATAGGCACCCTCCCTATCCTTTAGCCTTTTCACTAATACCCATGTGGAACATTTAGCCTAAATAGGTCACATTATCCTTTCGATTCCACTTCCACGCCGTAGAGTTAAAACCCCGTTTCATTTCAGCCCACAAATCCATGCTTAATTAACAAAAGTCGGCGTCGGTCCCACCGTTAGGGCGGCCGTGATCCGGCAAAGCTGCACCGTCCGATCCATAAGATGAGGGTCAGTTAAAGGCCACGCGTGGTTGTACGAACATGGCTCTTCAGACGGAGGGTGTGGGCCCCTACTAACGCCGTCATCATTTCATTATCGATTCCCCACTCAATTGGCTTCCGCATCTTTCGCTTCCTTCACAACTAGGTATGATTAAAAGATCACAATGTCATTTCTATGAAAATTTAAATCAAATATATATAGAGGGTATTTTTAAATACTAGCAAAGTTCTATCCCTAATTAAATCAATCTATATTTCTAATTTATCTATGACATTTATTTCATTAAAAAAATATATATATAAAAATTATTTTTGAAAAAATCAGTATAGTTCTATTTTGTTAATAAAATTAGTTTATATTTTTATTTTAATTATGACATTTATTTCTTTCTCTTTTTCATGTCTTCTTGCTTATTTTCATTATGGTGTTCGTTGGTCACACTACATGAATATAAAGGAAATGATTGAAAAAAATGTATTGACAACAATCTTTCAAATAATATGTGTTAGAAATTATGTAATACCAATATTTGAGAAGATTGATTAATGAATAAGAAGAAGACCACCCTTTGATATGAGGAGTGTTTGTTTTAACACTCGTTGATTGAAACATGGATTTGGATCTTGATAGACCAAAATAATGTACTAGGCAAGATTAGTTTTTTGTTTTGGGAGGAGGTGCGGTGAACTCGGGAGAGGGGGTTTGGAGAAGTGTGTCTTATGCTATTTCAAGGAACAAAAGTGTTATGTGAATATTACGACATGATAATTAATGTGTTTGTTTTATTGATCTCACATTTGGGATTTGTGTAATGAATGTTTGACATCCTTGGTTGATATAAATTGATTGATTACGTTGCACAAAAAGCACCATGATCGTTTATGATAGTTTCAATGTGTTGGTGGAGTGGTAATTGCTAAAGTCTCTTGATTTTATTCCTCCACTTTATCTTTCATTGTGATTTTCTTCTTTCCAATGTAATTTTTTGAGTTGGACATCTTCATTCCGATTTGTAATCAACTTGGAGAGTTGGATATAAAACACTTTCATAATGTAGGTTACATAAAATTCTATGTATTTTCATTTTTTTGTGTTATTGATTGTGGCTTTATACTTTGTTTGAGTTTTTTTTATGAGAGATTTTGGTTTTGAACATGATCTACATGATTAAGATATTCCCATTTTTCTTTTATGAGACAAACATTTTTGACACGGTTTCTCGTTGAAGAAATGTATCTTATGCTACTTCAAGGAACAAAATGTTAGGTGAATATTATTCTAGGATAACTAATATGTGTTTGTTTGGTGATCTTACATTTGGGATTTGAGTAATAAATTTTTGGCATTCTTAATTGATATGAATTGCGGATTATGTTACGATTAACACATCATGATTATGTTGTCTTGAAAGCATCATGATTGTTAATTACGGTTTCAATGTGTTAGTGGTGTGGTAATCACTCCTTGATTTTATTCCTCCATTTTATATTTCATTTTGGTTGAGTTCATCCCGATTAATCAGGATATTTTCATTATGATTTGTAATTAACTTGGAGAGTTGAATATAAAACACACACATATGTGGGTTACTTAAAGTCTATATATTTTCATTTTCCCATGTTATTGATTGTGGCTTCATATTTTGTTTTGGTTCTTCTTATGAGATATTTTGGTCATCCTCAACTTGATTAATATATTCCATCGTGCATTTATGAGACAAAATTTTTTTGACATGATTTTTGATTGAAGAAGCGTATCTTATGCTACTTCAAGGAACAAAAATGTTTTGTGAATCTTATGATATCCATAATGGTAGCACAAATACATTTTTCATACGCAATGTAAAATAACAAGAATAAAATTTTATTCAATGGAGGAAATTCAATTACAATCACAAAATATGGAATTTTTATTACAGTCTTGTAAATTAAAATATTACAATGATCCCAACTATATATCAACACAAAATACTTCCAAATAACAAGAATATATTTTAATTCAATGGAGGAAATTTAATTACAAGCACAAAATATGGATTTTCTATTACGGTCTTGAAAATTAAAATATTACAATGATCCCAACTATATATCAACACAAAATACTTCTATTCTAGATTTGCGGGATTCAAGGTGTTGTGAACTAACAATGGTTCCTTCTTCTCACACAATTTGCAAAAAAATCGCATTCTTATTCTTAGACCCGAGTTTGTATATTCTTACTCTATTCTTAACCCCTTCAATGGCTTTGACCATTATATTTATAAGCATATGAAGTACAAGACAAAAGTTAAAACATTTTACTTTCCTAATCCTCTATTTTTCCATCCATGACTCATCAAATTTTAATTATTATGCATTATCAACCATTAATGTATTTTCATCTCATATTTGTAGGTCAATGTGTACAAGAAACCATAGTTGTATACAATCTTATGAATCCCTTTGTATACACAACATCAAAATCTACCATCCTTTACAAAAATTTACGTGAGATTATGTAGGCGTGAAATAATTTCATTTGTACATGGTTTCCTTTCCACTATGCAATCTTTACCTTTGCATCTAACCCCAACACTTTCACGCCTAGTGTGCATCTCCAAACTTTCTGCTAGGTTATACTTTTACAAAAATATTACATGTCTTTATTTCAACTACACTATTCTATTGCATGCGCATGGGTTGTGGAAAACACATATACCTACTTAGTCTTTTTGAATGATGTAAATTAATTGTGCACCCAAATGTTCCTACATCAATTTTGTAACCACTTTGATGATTCAAATTAAAAATCGATTAAATAATAGTTTGAGGAAACTATATGAGTATTGTTTCCTACAAATGCCACAAAGCATGACATATTTGACTTACAAGATTTGTAATTAAATAATATGGGAATTTCAAATGGAGATGATTGAAATTTACAACCCAACATCTCTTTGAAATAAGGGTCATGTAGACACCTTTACACTTAACACAATTTGAATCAAACCACCAAATTTATTAATGATACCTTTCCACAACTCAAACAATCAATCCATTATTGAAATTTAATATAAATCTAATACCACCATAATAATATACAAAACTACGTTTGTTTTAAACATAATATAATATTATATTTGCATAAAAATATTATGTAAGCTAACTATTTTTGAATATATTGATATAAATCTAAAGGCAAAGTACCAATACAATACAAAAATTATTACTCTAATTTGAATACTTGCATGCCTTTATAGAAAAGGAAAGAAGCAAATCAAGGTTTGGAAACAAGAAAAGGCTTTAAATATAAGAAATTCTCACATAAGAGGCTATATTTAGAGACACAAATAAATGGATATCTACAATATACAATACATGCATCTTAATAATAATACAAAGGTGTATAGTTATATTAGTATACTAACATCCCCGCTTAAGATGAAATTTGAAAAGGAAAAATAAGGATGAACCATTGGAACATCCCTCCTTAAGATTTGATTCCTTAAACTTGAATAGAGATATGAATTGTAGAAAAGCGACATCAATGAAGGAAAAGAGAAACCACTTGTAGTGGGACATGAAGAGTGGGAATTGAAGTGTGGCACAACATGAAATTTTAGTAGATGTGCCCAAATTTATCAATCAATTAGTTGTATGTTGTGGATCCACTAAAAATGAGGTGTTGATAAGGCATGCTTTCATACGATCTTCTATGATGGATCACTAATTGTCGAGAGATGGTAGATTCTACAAAACATGAAAAACTAATAAAAACCCATGAGATTATTTTTGGTAGGTAGGAGCACTATGAATGTTATGTGACGAAATCCCAATAAAGGGATTTTATTGAATAACAAGAATAAAAGCATTCAAAATTTACCTAAGTATATGTGAAAGAAGTGTAAGAGAATTAAAATGTAACATAAAAATATGTATTCTCGAGAAAATAAGTGTGTTAAACATTATTATGTACATAATGTCTTTGTAATGTTGTATTAACATTAAAGGGGTGTAAATGGAAAGGTGTGTCCATTGTGAATAACCACCTTCTCAACCCTATAAAAGGGGAGTAAAATAATTTGAATGAGGGGTGTGAGTGTGTGAAATTATATGAGTGAAAAATTATAGAATTACTAGAAAATAAATCATTTATGTAAAAGAACCGAGGTAAGGAAGAAGACCTATACCATTTTGAATAGCAATGAGACAAGTTTGTATAGAAATTACATAGATAAATATGAATATAAATAGTAATAGAACACCAAAGAACACCAAAAACACCAAAAACACCAAAAACACCAAAGAACACCAAAATATAGATAAATGATCACAATATTCAAGTATAATGATTTATCCACTTTGAGGGAAACCTCCAAACCATACAATAAGACTCAAGTGCTCAATATGTTTCTTAACTAATCCCCACTACCTCCCATATATACCCTTCATATACTATGGCCAACACCAAGGCCGACCTACTAAACATATGAAAGCATAAATGAATGAAATATGATAAGAAAATGGATTATGTAAGCCACAAGATGGCCCTACATATCCAATATAACCTATAGGACTACGGGTATACCATGCCCATCCTCTTATAATTTTCCCTCCCCAATGTTAGCAAGCCATGGATGTTGCTGGGCAAAAATGCTTCATCCTCCCATGTCGCATCTTCACCGTTCATATTCTTCCACTTGATCAGATACTCGTAATGAATCTTGTCCTCACCTTTTTAGTGCGTGTCTTAAGGATTCCTTCGAGTTATAATAGGATAATTCCCTTCTCATCCAAATTAAGAAAAAAATTTGGGTTGAAACCTTCTCCCTAATGATTTTTAAGCATGAAACATGGAAGTCCTGGATGCATTTTAGTTCCCCAAGGAGCTTTAACTTATATGTTACACTACCAATTTTTTGAAAAAACTTGGTAAGGACCATAGTATGTAGGTGTGAGCATATTATCATTCTTCTTTTTTTTAAGGACAACTACCTATATTGTTGTAACCATAAAAAGTAAAGTCTCCCACTTTTAAATGTCTCTCACTATGGTGTTGATCACCTATTGTTTCATATGGTTTCGTGTCATGGCTAAACTCTCTAAGGCTAGAAAGTACCTCGTGTTGGTGCTTGAATGTGATCTTTGACTACTCTCACTTTAGGTTTGACCTTCAATATAGAGATGATTAATGGAGGATGGTAGCCATATAGTTCCAAAATGGGGATATTGTGCTTGTCTCTTAGACTTCATAGCCCATGAAGAGAGTCTGGTTGATAGACTCGGTGCAAGTAAGCACATGTTAGGTGACAAGGAGTTGTTTGATTCACTAGGAACAACCCATTGGTGATCGGGTTTGGATAGCTGATGACAAAGAGTACATTGTAGAAGGAATAGGAAGAGTCACCATTCCTCTGGGACCATGAAAATGTACACTTACAAAGGTACTATATGTTCCTGGATTGACTAACAACCTCCTGTCAGTGACTCAGCTATTGAATCATCACCTGAAGGTAGAATTTCTTGTCCAAAATGGCATCAAATCATGTTTGATCTCGCGACAAGGTAAGATTATTACTAGAGAATTTCTAAAAGATAAGTTATTTGCTTTAGATATTGTTTCATCTTTTATAATAGCTTTATCTGCATCAATAGTACAATCTAATGCACTCTGGCATTTTAGATATGGACACTTGTCGGCTAGTTCATTGCATCAAATGAGTTCAAAAGAAATGGTTCATGGACTACCTAAATTGTCTAGTTCCTTGCCTCTGTGCCCTGGTTGTCTTGTAGGAAAACAACATAGGGATCCGTTTCAGGCAAGCACCTTCCTTGCCAAGAAGCATCTAGAGGTAGTTCATACCGATCAGAATAACCCTCTACCTGCTTCTTTTTTCAGGATACAAGTAATTCCAACTATTTGTGGATGACCACTCCCGCAAGATGTGGGTGTTTTTCCTAAAGAAGAAAAGTGAGGCTCTTCAACATTTCCAGAATTTTTATCATCGTGTTGTGAAAGAGACCAGACAACCACTTCTTCTACTTTGCTCAGATCGAGGGGGAATTCACATAAAATAAGTTCTTGGAATTCCTGAACCAACAAGGCGTTAAGTAGAACCTGACTGCTCCCTACACACCTCAAGTAAAATGGCATTGTTGAGTGATGCAATCACATAGTGATGGAGATGGCTCATTGCATGCTAACAATAACAAAGCTAGAGGAACACTATTTGGTTGAAGCAATACAGATAGCTATATATCTTCTCAACAGGGCACCAACAAATATTCTACAAAATAAAATGCCAGAAGAGGTATGGAGTGGTAGAAATCCATCAATTTATCATTTGTGAGTATTTGGATGCACACCATACATACATGTCTCAGCTCATAAGAGAAAGAAGTTTGATTTAAAGACACTCCCATGTATCCTACTTGGCTAAAACACTACCTCGAAGGCATATCATCTCATGGATCTTGAGACAAAGAAAATATATGAGAGTTGGGACGTGGTTTGTGATGAATCATCCTTTAAATCTGTAGTGACATTAGAAGAATCATTACCAACCACCTCTCACCGACTAGTCTCTGAATCAGATGAACAGCTAAAGGAGACTACTCAGAGAAAATAAATGCTTCCAGGAGATCTATTTGTTGACCTTGGAGAATTGGAGAATGTGACTCCACATCAATCCACATGGCAATGACATAGTTCTTCTCAAAAGTAGCCAAGTTATCATCGAAGTGGGTACAAATCACCATCAAGGACTCACATTTGCAACAACTCCCAGATACATCATCCGGAGTCAAAACAAGGAGTCAAACAAGAAATGAGGTAAACTTTGCACTCATGAGTTCATTGATTAATAGCTCTGAGACAAAATTTTTTCGTGAAGCACTCAATCAACCTTAGTGGAAGGAAGCCATGGATATAGAATATGACTCACTTATGAAAAATTAGACATGGGAACTTGTTGATATGCCTATAGGAAAGAAACCCATAGGCTGCAAATGGGTTTTCAAGACAAAATATAAGGCAAATGGATCCATCAAAAACATAAATAATGTCTTATAGCAAAAGGATATACTCAGAAAGAGGGCATCGAATATGAAGAAACCTTTGCACCCATGCGAAGATTAAGACCATCGAGTTGTTGTTTTGCAGCTTTACAAAGACAAAAAGGATGGGGACTTTAAAAATGGATTTCAAGAGTGCTTTCCTAAATGGTGATCTGAAAGAAGAAGTGTACATGACCCAACTGAAGGATTTGTTGATGAAGAGCATCCTAAAAGGTATGTCGTCTCATTAAATCACTATATGGACTGAAACAAGCTGCAAGGGTATGGTATATCAAGATCGACGATCACCTTTTGTAGCATGGGTTCACTCGTAGCCCCTCAAATTCAAATTTGTATGTAAAGAAGGTAGGAAAGGAAATTGTCATTCTTGTTGTATATGTAGATGATCTTGTGATCACTGGCAGTTTAGAAGATCAAGTTGATATCATGAAGAATGATCTCAAAAGAACCTTTGACATGACATGTTTGGGGCTACTACATTACTGTCTTGGCTTGGAAATATGGCAAAAGGAGCATCACATTTTTTTCTCCCAGATAAAGTACGCCAAGACACTCCTAGAAAAGTATAGAATGTATGATTGTAAACCTATATCCACTCCCATGGAGAAAGGCTTACAACTTTCAATATTCAGGATTCATCTCAAGTAGATGCTACTCTCTATAGGAAATTTGTTGGAGGACTCATCTACTTGACATATACCAGACCAAATTTATGTTATGTTGTTAGCTATCTTTCCAGATTCATGCAGGAGCCGAAGAAATGTCACTGGAATGCAGAAAAGCATGTTTTGAGATATGTCCGAGCTATAATTGATTATGGTTTGGAATATAATAAGAATGATCAATTCTTCTTATAGGGATACATCGACTCAGACCATGCTAGATTTGTTGATGACAGGAAGTCAACTACATGATACATATTTCATCTCGGATTTGGACCTATCTCGTGGATAAGCAAGAAGTAGAATGTTGTTTCTATCTCATCCATGAGAGGTAGAATATCGCACCACACGAGGAGCTGTGTGTGAAGCGATATGGTTACGTCACATTTTGGATGACCTAGAAATTCCTGAAAAATAGTCTCCTATTCTCTATTGCGATAACGAGTGTGTTGAAGCTCGTGCAGAATCTATTTTTTCATGAACGAACAAAGCATATTGAGATTTATTGTCATTTCATTCGAGAGCACGTCTTGAACCATCACATTCAGCTCCAATACTATCCTATAGAAGCACAAGTTGCCGACATTCTCACAAAATCTCTTGGAAAAGTGAAATTTGAACTTTTCAAGAGTCACATTTGCAAGAATAATGTAATAAGGGGGAATGTTAGCATAGTCTACGTACTTGTTTTTATTATTAGACTAGTTCCTATCTATTCCATTATTCTCGCCTTCTTGTTTGTAAGTTCTCCATCCATTTAGTGGATATTGTTTATTCAATTCACCTATAAATATGTGTCTTGCTTATGATAATAAGTGAATAATAAGAGATAGCAAATCTCTATTCTCTCTCCTTTATTTCTACCTCACACTAAGCTTATTTTTACAAGTTTTTGTGTTTGATGTTTTGTTTTAGTAAATTTTCATATTCTTTTTTGTTCTGAGCCCATAATTTTGTTTGTATTTGTTGCAGGTGAAAAATATCCCCAAATGAATGTGACCTCTTTTGAAGTGTGTGTTATAAAGAGTTTGAGTGCATGACTCAAAATAATAGATGTGTAACCATATTTGATCAGTCTGATAATCTACATATAAAACACATGAAGAACTAATGTGGTATCCACCTAGAATTACCTATATCTATAAATAGGATGCACATGGTGGAGACCATGACATGTAATCAAGAGAAATAATAACAATAAGAAGACTATTGATGACAATTTCAACAAGATAACTAGTAGTAATCAACAATAGTAAGGAATATGTAAGTGAAAAGATAACATTTCAAACAATGCCATACAAATGGCTTAATTCTTGCAAATAATGGACACCCATGGTTTTGCAAGAGACTAAAGGTGATTAGGCCTTGAAATAATAGAGGAAATATCACACAATAAATTTGTGATGATACAAACATAGGACGCATATGTTGTCATTATAACAAAAACAAATCCCTTAGGCCATAATCGAGTAGAAAATAAGTAGCCACACACACAATTAGCAAGCATGCATAGAAAAATTGGGTATCATAATATGATGAAACAACCTAACAAGTGATAAAAAAATACCTTATGAAACCAAAAATTTTCAATACCGCACAAAACACATATGTTAGTAATGTTAGTTTAAAATAAAATATGGAATCAAGTGTAATGTGGAAATGAAAACATACTATAATGAAATAATGGTACCTATTTTGCATGGAGGGATGCCCCTAGAAAAAGTATGTAAGGAACAATGATAACTCCCATAAGTATGCATCAATCTATATTTCCTAGATCAACCTCAATATACCCCATGAACGCATGTGTGTAAAGAAATAATGTTATCTATCAAATAAGAGGGATACAAACATGTATGATGTAAAGTGCAAATAATGGATGCTAGATAAATACATCCTAAGTTTTGTCTTTTTAAAAAATATTTGAATGCTTTTTTTTGTGTGATTATATCAAAGTTATTGGAATTTTCTATTGCATAGCTATATACGAGAAGAAAGGAATATCATAAGAACTACCCAATGAGAATCTTCAGAGAAGATGAGTAAACCATTGCAGATGATGGAGGATCGGGCATCGCACATATCAAATAATGTGACTCAAGTTTTAATGGAAAAGGGGTAGCACTATGTGCCAAATAGGGCCTAGGAGAAGGGAAATTATAGCCATGAAATGGCGAGTATGTGGAGCATGAAACATGTATGTTAGATTAGAAGAATGAGTATGCCTTAAATATTGGTGAGGATATGTAAAGTGATATGAGGCACTAAAGGATAGACATGACATCCTATGAGAATGTAATCCATGAGAGGTGATAAGTTTGGATGAAGGGTTAGCTAGAGGTCACCCATGATTAGATCTGTGTGAATACTTATATGCAACCAAAGGTTCAGTAGGAGGACTAGAGTTATGTGAATCAATGTGTGAATCTAGGGACCTATCCAAAGACCTAGGAGGATTAGATGTGTGTGAATCATTGAGTGAATCTAAGTACATATCCATAGGTTTACCATGAATAGGGATAGAGACTATGGGAGAAGTAATAGGCATGTTAGGGGAAGGATCCTAATAATGGATACCTTGAATAATATCAACCTACTATTATGAATGAACTTGGTACAATGGTGAATGGTTTATGGGATAACCTTAGTAAAACAAATCCAAGGAAGACTAGAGTATAATGTATCATATCTAAGATAACTAATAACTAAGAATGAAATGGGTGTGGAAATAGTACTAATAGTGATAGGTAGTGTAGACACAAAATCACGCACTTAACACTATTTTCTATACCATCAAGTATGTTGATTTATGTATGGATCTTGAGTAAGAAAATTATTCATTGGTTACACAATTCCTATTCCATCTACTTGTGTTTTTGTTTCTATTGTTTTTATCTTTCACACTTTTCACTCATACACCTTAGTTACGGTTAGGTCGGAAGGATTCCTATCTCTCGGTATTCTCATATTTTTCGTTAGTTGTCTCTTTACACTAGTGCCCAAAATTGGACACTAATTCCTAGGAGTAACTATCCATCATGGGATCCCATTTATTCTTTATTTTTTATCTTATTTTTGACATTTAAGGTTGTTATTTTTAGTTTTCCTCTCATATAAACACAACGTACATACCATTACAATGGCGGGAAATTTTTCAAAGCAAGGGCTATCTATCTACATATCAAAAGAGACTACATTTGGGCACATTTTTCTCCATACACACTACATAGGAAGGGGGAGTTATGAATTCCATCCCACACATTTGCATTTTATCTAGCTACTTCTTGTTATCTTGGCGTCATTGGTGCAAGGAAAACTAGGAGCATTATTACACAAAAAATCACATAGAACTACATTGGGTATGAGATGTAGTGCAACACTCAATCGTAAGTTCACTCATTTGACAACTGAGGAAAGTTTGATCCCTCATTTTACATCTTTCTTTTTTAGGATTTGATTTCCTTTTTAGGGTTTTGCAGGAAATTTTTTTATTGGATATTTACAATTACTCCGATAGTCAAAATGTGACATACAGGTGATCATTGGAAAAAAAGTGTGAAACCCTAGTGATGGTGTTAGAACCATATTTCGGCCTCTTCTGGCAGGACTATAACGCCCCCTCTTATTGGCGTATTGGTGCAAGGAAAACCTAGGAGCATTATTGCACACAAAATCACATAGAACTACATTGGGTATGAGATGCAATGCGGTGCACTCGATCGTAAGTTCACTCATTTGTGATTGAGGAAAGTTTGATCCCTCATTTTACATCTTTCTTTTTTAGGATTTGATGTCTTTTTTAGGGTTCTGTAGGAGATTTTTTTATTGCATATTTACAGTTACTCAGATAGTCAAAGTGCGACATATAGGTGATCATTGGAAAACAAGTGTAAAACCTAGTGATAGTGTTAGAACCAGATTCCAACATCTACATGTAGACTATAATGCCCCCAGAGGTCTAGTGCACCCCAATTGCCCCCACTCCTACTCAAGCACTCGTGTGTCAGGAATTTCAAAGACATCCGCATTTTTTTCGAACATGATTGCAACAGTCCAATTTTCCGTTCCATTAGTTATCTGAGTTTAAACACACTTTGGTATAGGAGAAATCAGGGTAAGTGCCCTATCTCTTCCATTTTATTTCATAATTATATCAAATAAAATTTCCTAGCATTTGTATTTCATTATATATCATTATATCAATCATTTCTTTCAAATTTAAATAAAATATTAAAATTTTGTTAAATCGGAGTAGTGTGATGTGGCGTGTGAGTAATAGAGTCAAATGCAAGCTTATGAGAAGAGATATTGAGAGATTGAAGTAATGACAAAAATGGACATTATATTTATCATACGTATCAACCAATACACCATGTATAGGTACTTAGTGAATAGAGACAAGAATAAACAATTTATCACAAATTATTTTTTTAAATATATTCTAAGTTAAACCATAATAATTGATAAGTTTAATGCACATGTATATGTAAAAGAATTTTCACACTTAAAATGATAAATATTACATTATATATTATTCAAATTGATAAACATAAATATAAATAAAAACTATGTGCTTGTTTTTCCTTAAATATTGATTCTTCTTTTTCTCTTAAAATTAATATGAAAAATATTTGAAACATTAAATATTGTCAAACCTAATAACATGGATCAAGAACTAATAAACAATTTTATTCTATAATTTTACGATACAAAATTATGTATTTTAATCAAAAGTATTATTGAAATAAATTATAGGAAATGTCCATGGAAGTCTTATGGTACTTTTGGAATAAAAGAACCTTAATATATTTGAAGGAAAAGTTAGTCAATTACAATCTTAGGTCTAATCTCTCAATCTTGAAAGCAAGGCCTATTATGCTTCTATTGATAACAATTATTTACATGGTAATCATATACCTAAAAATATTCATAATTTAGCATTCCTTAAAGATCTCATTATGCCTACATTTTCATGCTTTGATGTTCTTGACAATCCATATTTGCATCTCAAGCATTATTGTCTAGCTATGGCTTCTTATTCCAATGATTGATTATTGCTTAAATATTTTTGGCGTATTCTTACCGATGATGCTCTCCAATGGTGCACACTTTTACCTTTTGAATCTATTAGTACCTATTGTGAGATGGAAGAGGCCTTCCTTTACTACTTTATACTTAACAATTTCCCTATAGTCACACATGATCTCTTACGGCTTATATTAAGGCAATACAAAACCTATTATTGATTACATTACGCAATGCTTGCATGCATCAGTTATTATTTTATCCCATTGATATTGAAAATAAATTCATCTTTTTGTGTGTCTTGATTCCTACTTTAAAAGATTTCTTGCAATATGACACATGTGAATCATTCACGGTATTATGTTATAAATTTATTTATCTAGAACAATCTCTCTTTGCTACACATGTTATGGATCATCCTCCCATTTCTAGTAATGTTGCATCATATAGTTCTTCATTAAGCATGCTCCAAGGTCTCCATATCCTCCACTCCATAGGAAAGTTTAATCTTCTCCATCACATAATCATCCTTCATCCACTCCATCGCGTCAAGCTCTACCTAAGACTTTCGCATCTCCTACTGGGAGCCCTTGCACTTTTCATATGCTTCAAAGCATCATGATGTGTTGTGTGCTTTTCTTGATAAGCACAAAATTCAATTTCCTTCTAATCAACATCATTCTCCTCATTGCTTGTAATGCCAACATGATCGACCTTATTACAACGATAATCACATCAATTTCCATCATGAAAATGACTGATACACCCTTCATGATAGATTATAATAATTAGAATTAGAGGGTGTCATTGCATTTGGCTCTAGCTCTCGTGAGTGGTCTATGTCTCCAATTCCATGTAGGCATGTTCTACTCCAAAGTGCACTTATCTCCTTTAGCCACTTCTAAGGTCACTAGTTGTCCACCGCCACAAGTTATTATTCATGCACACCCTCTATCACATTCATCCATCACAACACCACCTCATTCATTGCGTAGTGCTCCTACTACACATTGGTTTCCTAAGTTGTTGGAATCTATGCTTCCCATTGCTGCATCTCCCATCATTGGCACCATTTCATCAGGAATTCATTTTGGTTCATATACTCATGTTGCTTCCATTCCACATGTTTTTACCACTCCATGCATGCTTGGTATTTGGTAGGTGATTTTCTCACCTTACCCCTTGATGATGCACTCATGTTCTCATGGTTCTTACATATTTGTTGAGGATCTATTACAATAATAACTTCCCTATATCCTTTTTTACATGCCTCATTGATCTATATATCTAGCGTACACTATTGAGTCACTTCCCGATGATGTACCCTTGTTTTATGGTTCATTCTTGATTGTTGATGAGTATTATATAAATGAACTTCATCATTCACACACTAGGAGGAATCATTATTATCCCCCTTCATCATACCAAAATTTTATGATTTACACTTTTATTATCATCCCATTCATTTTATACATACTTTACCATTCATCACATCTTTATTCATATATACAATAAAATGTTTCATCATTCATCTAACACATGGAGCAATCACACTATATATATTTCATACACTATCTATTATCACATACACTATCTCATCACTTATCTATCTATGACCAAATTAAACATCATTATCCATTAGTCAACATTAACAACTATGTAATGCAAATCAAATCAACACATATGAACAATGCTCGACACATCACATATCAATATAACACATCAACACAATACAATGACAACAATTATCCATTTCTATATATCATAAAAATATCATGTGGTTACATAGTAAAATCATTGGGGAAAGCACCTACATAAATATGCATCATATATCATCACAACTATCACTATCTACAATTGTGGGATCCCTAGAACTAGAAGCTTCACCGCTCAATTTGTGTCACCGATCATGGACCCTATACCTCACTACCGCCTACGTAATAAATTCAACTTAATCGATGCTTCGGAAAATGACCTTGTAGCTCCAAAAATCTCACAAATACATCTTGTGCTAGGGAGCGTCCACCGTAGCCTCTCTAACCCATTACGTATCCTCTCGTGCCTCATCCCTCTCGCTCAATATAATGGTAAAATTAGCCACCGCTACCGCCAATGGATCAAACATATGAGCATGCTAACCCATAATAGAATCCACCTACTCTAGCATCCCACCTCTAATGATAACATTGGTGGGCACATTCAACATCAATGTACAGATCAAAGTGTCAACAATCAATGACTAGAAAACATCCCTATAATAATCCAAAACATCGGATTAGTTCATATCCACAATACGAAACAATCACATAAATAAGTCATAATACACAACTATCAATACACATATACTCATGCTCTTCTATTTCCTCTGTAACATCATCACCACTCGGAAAGCGGTGCTTATCTATCTGCTCCTCCTACTAGTAGTTCTCCCACCGAATTGACAACAATTAGATATAGTAGCACTCATAGGTACATTACCCACCATACACTATAGGCCTCGTACATCACATGACATCCACATGTATGCGCCCTATGTCCGCATTAGAATCATCTAGACTATGAGCTACTAGTTGTGCTCTTCGAGCCCTAGTCTAGCTCGATCATCCTCGATGCCCTCATGGATCTTACCCATATATATGCCTTTGGGGGAACATCTTGAGCCATGCTAAATTGTCTTGATACACGCTCTCCTTGGAATAGCTCCACCACCCCGGAAATCTGTCATCTAGCCACATAGTGCACCGTATACATCAAAGCTCTATTACATCTTCTATCCATCCTCCATTGTAGTGCCCACTTCCCTTTGACACTTTTTGATACTGATCATGACACTGTCGACTATATTATGGACATTATTATAGTTTTGATTTAGTATGATGTTAGATATTTGATCATGGATCATTGTTGACTTTGATTCTTATATGATGCATGATGATTATTAGAGACACTTTATATGTTGATGATGTTATCTATGTTGGACATGGTTATATGATAGATCTTTGTCGGACTTATGATATTTGGATATTGTGAGTAGCCCTAGAAATGGAAAATTATTGGATGATGATATAGTTGTTGATAAAACTATAATGATATTGTTAGATTGCTTTGATGTTGTTGTGATTCATATGTCTAGATGATTTTGGAAATTTAATTATATTTATATTATTTTGGACGTTCTGATATGGCCACGAGGCCGAAGGAGGTATTTGTGTTTTGCAGGTTAAAATATCACAACAAACATCGGGGATTGGAGACCAACCACATTGGAATTCTAGATGAATTCAACAAGGTCACCATGACAACTAGTTTTGTTTGTGTGTGTGTTTGTTAGTGTTAGGGATTCCCATGGGGGATCACCTTTAAATGTGACCAAGGGATTTTATGTATTTCTTTTATTTTTGGTCCCTTTTGTTTAATTTTTGCATGTGTTTATTTTGTGGTGCACTTACCCCTTTCATTATTTATTTAATGGTGTGTAAATATTGTGAGTAATCATATTGTTTAGTTAATTAATTAAAATATGTCATAAGAATGTAATTAATAGAGTTGTTGGCCATGTTTTAAAGTGTGTAAGTAATGTGTAAGTGACCTTGTAAGTGATGTGTAAGTTAACTTTTGAGTGTGAAACACTCCACCTTCTTGGAAATTCAAATTTTTCCTTGGAGGCTGATTTTGGAGGCTTGTGGGACAAGTTAAACTTGTCCCATACCTCTTAAATTTACATACCAACCTTTCCTATGGTTGGAGGGTTAAATTTAGACCTTTTTATGCATTTTTACAAGTCAAGTTGAATGTTGTAATTGCACTTTTCTTACATAATTTAATTTCAGTCCTTATGGGGTATGGACTTGTTTGAGTGTGTAAGTAAATCTATCATATTATTCACCCACCTATTTATTATGCATTGGAGAATGAAGTTGACTTTGTGTTTGGGGTTGAGGATGTGTGATGTGGCATCCTACATGGATCCACCTCATCCTCTTCTCTTCCCTCTTCTATAAAATTTGAATTTCTTGCCTTGTTTTGGGTTGCTTCACTTTTGGGAGACTTCATTTTGGGTGAATTTTCTTGCTATTTTGGGAGCTCTTGCTTGGAGAAGTTTTTGGAAGATTGTTGCATGCTTGTGTTGGGTTGATTTTTGGATTGCTTGCATTGGAAGGAGCTTGCTATTTTGAACTAGGAACAACTCCATCATGGAGAGGTAAGAGCTTGGATCTTGAAATGCTCTTCTTTTATTTATGTAAATGTTCTTGTGTGAATTTTTGGTATATATTGTGGGATGTTGGGTAGATGGCCTAGGAATGGTGTAGGAGAAGACTATGGGGTTATTTTTTGGGAGGCACAAGTGGTTTTAGGGAGGTATAAGGGTGGAGGGAGTTGGGAATTTGGGTTCCATCTTATAAAGAAATAGCTTACATTTCTTTACTCATTATGGGGTGCCATAAGAGGTTGGGGAGATATAAGAAAATGTGAGGAATAAGGGGTACTTGGGGGAGGCATAAGGGCATGACAGGGTTTGAAATGATATTCATATATATTTGGTGGGTTGTACTCAGGTGGTGATACCCATTTTTCCCCTTGGGAGGCATAAGCAACATCCCCCATAGCTTCTTACTCCTTTGGCTTGCTTGATGAAGCCTTAGTATTTTTTTCATGTGTTAATGTAGTTGTAAAACTACATTCTATTTTGGACTATGTTTTATTGTGAAAATGCTGCTTGTATGTTTGTGGAAGCCTATTGTTGCCATGAGTTGGATCACACCTTTTATTGCATTGTGGTTGGGGCTCGGGGGCCAATGAAGAAGGATGGATTCTCCTCTTCATTGGATGTCTTGGTTGGGTGGAGAGCGTTTCCTTTCCCCTACTCCTGTTGTGATCAAATTGGAAGAAAGAGGAGTATGCATGTTACTATTTTGGAGCTGAGAAAAGATAGTTTGACAGTCCCTTGTGTAATGAAATCTCATTGTAACCTTTCCCACTTGAAGTGGATGAACTTGTAAATGTTTGTAATGGAAAGATGTTGTATTGATTGCAAGTGGAAATTGGAAATGTAAAAGAGTTATACTCTGTATTCTGTTTTGGAAAGAATGTGAAAGAATGATACTGTTTGGTATACTGTATTTTGTAATCAAATGGAAAGGAAGTTGTAAGAGTTCATTTGAATTAATGAAAATGGTTTTGTCTTGTCCATATGATGTTATTCCATTGGAAATCTATGTTTTTCATACTCTATGAAATCTCTGTTTGAAAAGTGGTAAAGTGGAACACGTGAAAAGAAAATGTATTATGTCGCCCTGTATACAATAAATGATTTTGGAATAAATGAAAGAAGGAAGTTGTAAGTTGTCTTTTGGAATCAATAAATGAATGTAATGCTTTTCTCAAACTGCATTGTTGTATTGAATCTGATCATATCAATGTATTGAAATCTCTGTTGAAAGGAAGAAATGCGTGTGAGAAAAATACAATATTTTGTCTCTTTGAAATGTAAAAAAATTGAAATCAGTATTGCATTTTGGTCTTGAATGGTTTGTTTTGAATCAACCAAATATGTTAGCTTGGAATTGGAATGTATCCTAAATACTTGGAAGAAGAAAGTGGCAAATAGACCCATTAAAATTTGATCCTTGTTATTTGTAATTTCAAACTGGCAATTATCTCAACAAAAAAACACACAGTTCAAACTGTAACAATGAAATAACAAATTAAATTATTGAATTGAAGTAGTAGGCCCTAAACAAGTTCAAATAGACAAAAACACTTAAAGGAAATATGTCAAAACTTAGCAAAATCGGGCTCAAACCGTTTTACAGTCATTTTGTTGTCAAGAAATGTAAATGTTCAAATTGCAAGTCAATCAGACAAATTGAACCTTGAATCCTTCCTTAAATCCATTTAGGAACAATCCTCCATGTCTATTTGACATGTTGAGAGAGGAGGAAGATCAAATTGAATAAATCTCACAAGTTAAAATTCACCAGTTTGCACTTTGTAAAAGTTTACAGGCCATTTTCTTAAAATTGACCCCTTAAACTTTATCAAAATCTAAAATTAATGATCTCTAAGTAAAGAGGATGTCGAGAGATTTCTAGAAAGTCCTTGTTTTCCAAAAACCAAGCTCTCTATCAAAAGTTATGGCCCTCTGAAGTTTTTCTTCCTTGGTGTCAAATTTTGGGAAAAATTTCCTTGGCGGGCCCGTGGCCCGAATTTTTCCCTTAGAGCTTAGGAAAATTTTTGGGAAAATTTTCCAAATTTTCCCCAACGCCTGCCAGCACATTGCCAATCGAGGCTACCATGTGACACCATGAGGTGACAATGGAGGGGCGGATCCCCTTTTAACTTAGCGTTTTGAAAATTTTGGGAAAATTTTCCAAATTTTCCCCGCCAGCCCACAACCAATCAGGTGATGCCACATGGAATCACGAGGTATCGGTGGAGGAATGGGTCCTTTTTTTTCTTTTGCACCTCATTTTTTTTGGAAAATTTTCCAAGTTCCCCCGTTGTCCGCTGGCCCGCAGCCAATTAGGGGCTGCCATGTGGCATCGTAAGGTGCCGACGGAGGCGCGGGTCTTTTTACCCTCTTAGCCCTTCGGGGAGTTAAGAAAATTTTCTCCCCACTACCCCACCTTGTCCATGTTGGTTTAGGAGACACCACGTGTCCTTTGCGAGACTCACGAGAGCGCAGGCAAAGTGACTTTTCACCCCGTGCGGGAGAATTTGCAAATGTCTCCCGCCGCCCCGCCTTTCCCTGCTTTTCCCCGCGCTGGCTTAGGGAGTGCCAAATGTCCCTTGTGGAATTGTAGACCCACATGAGCATGGGCACAAATGTGATTTTTTCCCGCGTGGGAAATTTTTTTCCAAAGGTCTCCTCGTGGCCTGCCAACCCACCCTTTGGGCAAATTTTCACGCTAAGGCCCACTGGCCCATAACTTAAAAAATATGAGGAGTTAGGAGGACTTATTTATATCAATGGAAAGGTGAGGAAATTTCCTATCCAATGGGAGTGATTTAGGGAAATTTTTAATGCATTAAGTGTGAGAAAAATTAAGTTGAAACTTTAATCTTGTTAGAGAGTGGGTATGGTGAGGAATTTCCCTTTGAACCTAATTGAAACTTCTAACCCTAAATTTTGGACCTTATGACCTCTAATAATTATTAATAAAAGAAAGGTATACTCTAGTAGATTAGAATTGTTCAGAACCTGTTAGTGACAACTGTTGTCTTGTAACTTGGTTGTAGATTCTTTTAAACAAAAACAATTATTCCATAATTTTTCCTAACTAACCCTAGGTTGTTTCTTGGGTCTCAAGTGGGTTGTTTTAGCGGGCATTACATCCATAGTCTTGATATGGCCTCCAAATAATGGCCCTTGGCCCCATATGATCAAACATCAGTCTAAATGTATTAGTATCCATCCTCCTACTCCGCACACCTACCCATCTCATAGAAAATATATGTTGTCTCGCCCACTCTGAGTGAGGCCCACCAAACGGCATACTTATTGCAATATGATTGAAATCTCACACATGTAACAAAGTGGTGGCCCCTATTCCACTCCCATGCTCCTTACGCATGAACATGTATATATCCTTATATAAATGGGGTAGGGTAATACATAATATTCCTAAGCATGTATCGTCCCATCCTTCTCTATGTAACGAAAAATATCATGCATCTTATATAAGATGCCTACAACACCAACCTCCACTAAAAGTGAAGAAATGATCAATAACAATGAAATTTTGTAATCATGGAAACCCCGACCTTAGTATAACATCTCGAATGATAAGGACCTCAGTTTGAACTTTGGTCCTTATAAAGTACCACCAAGTGGCCCTCATCTGTCTCTGTGTATCATCTACAACCATCACTTGAACCCTCTCACCAACAACAAGAAAGTGAAATATGTGATATACATCCTCCAAATTCATCGTTATCTCTTGTAGGTAACCAAAATGTGCAAGAACTTGCACACCATCTCTCACACAAAGCGGTGATCATTGACATATTATGGGCCACAATCCACATCCTCGACATGTTTTCTAAGGTGACATGGTATATTTCATCCCGCTCAAAATTTGACAAACCCAATCATAATAATGTACTTAAATGAAAACCACCACGGAACTCCTGTGAATGAACATCCCTCTACACAACACAACACAACAAAAAACGTGACATTATTACCTCGTATAGATGCGAAACACATAAAAACCATAAAAAACCATCCATTTTTACATTCACAACATTATGGGATACAAATAGGCCTTCCGGGTCGCTAGCGCCTAGGAGCAAGATGCGGGCACCTAGAAGCATGTCACCAAAGTGCCCATGTCTCGTGCGCTAGCATCCCGAAGGTCATTATCCCCTTTATCGTTCTTGCCGGGACGAAACACCTAGAAACTCAAAATCAATTTTTTTACAAAGATTCATGAAAGGTAACTAATTTCAACACAATTTTTGAAAAAACCCACACTCACAGCTCGGTGGTCGTACATGATGGAACAAATGCCACCACCATCTTAAATCGACTCAATCAGTGGTGCTCTCACTTGCAACATCTTCACACACACAGAGCTCAAAATCACACTCATGTAATGATTAAATTAAATATATATTAACTTTTTCCCTACTACTATTTATAGTAAATTTTAATTACTTGCATCGCTATGGTCATTATTTGCACTCATTCTTCCAACTAATACACATCACATGGTTTTTCTCATATCTTGAGTTTTGTTACTCCATTTCCTATCTCGTCTACATCATTATCTTTAGATTTTTTTCTTACCATCATATCTTAAACATTCCACAAACACTATATTCTTACTTGGAACAGTTCCAACTCAATATAAACACAATTTACGAGATCTACTATATTGCACTTTTATCACAATTACATCATCACACATTTACTTTCGGCTCAGTATTCACTCTCATCATCACTCTCCATTTCACCAAAAGGGGCCATACAATCGGGTCATATTATAATTTCCATCACACAAGCTTACACAATCATTCCAAATTTCTAATTCGTCATCATCAAAAAAATTCTCATACATCATGCAACTTTTCACACCACTTTCTAGTGATTCCCCTTACATAACTGGGGGAAACAAGCATAAAATATCTCCAAGAGTAACCGATAAAAATTCAAATCTCAATGCAAAGTTTCTACTCACATGAATCAATCAACATGAATATGGTGCACTTCTCCCATATGACCTAACATGGGAAGTTACCTTTACATGTTCTACTACTTCAAGATGACCTAACATGGAATCCATCTCATACATACAAAGACACCCTTAGAGTGTGGGCAATGAGATGCCATTGTCTTTCATATAATGCTTCTATATGGGTTATTCACATTTAATCGAAATGAGAAAAATTATGTCTTTTTTTCCTCTCTGTGGTAGTGGCTAGACATTTTGAGGATGTAATTAAAGTTAGAGGCTAAAACTAGACCTCTCTCCATACACTCTTCCTCTGGTAGCATGACACCAAAAGCCTCATTATTTCATACATACAAAATCAAGTTAAGAATTGATCACTTCCTAACACAAACAATCCCCATCGGTGACAAAACCAAAATATTCAATCTCACTTAGTTCTCCTCACAACGGTTTGCTACTCTCCTTACGCCACATGGATCGATACATTTATCTATGGTTTTGCACATTATATGCTCTCATTCCGCATGTACTTCTACAACAGGATTCTCCGTACTTCTTTTAGGAATTTTACTTACTTCCTTTACACTACTTGAATTTCATTCAAATAGCATAAAGGGGGCCAAATGTAGACACAAAATCACACACTTACTACTATTTACTATACCACAAAGTATGTTGTTTTATGTATGGATCTTGAGTAAGAAAAATATTCATTGGTGACACACTTCCTAGTCCTTCCACTTCTATTGTTTATTTCTATTATTTTTATCTTAAAAACTTGTCACTCATACACCCAGTTCTAGTCAGGTCACAAGGATCCATGTCTCTCAGTCTTCACAAATTTGTCGTCAGTTGTCTCTAGACAATAGTGCCTAGAATTGCATACTAGCAGCATCTAAACGCTTCTCGTCCAACCTGGGTGCATTGTCCTCTTTATTTTTATCTTCTTTTTGACATTTGAGTTCGCTCTTTTCGATTTTCCCTCTCATATTTCGAGGTACTAGTTTTCATGTCGGTTTAATAGTGTCAAAATTTATGTAAGAGATCCCTATATAAACACAACATACATACCATTATAATGGTAGGTAATTTTTATCAAGGGATATCTATCTACATATCAAAAGGGACTGCATTTGGGTGCATTTTTACATACACACTGCATAGAAAGGGGAAGTTATAGATTCCATCCCACATATTTGCATTTTATCTAGCTATTGCCTATTATCTTGGCACCATCAGTGCAAGGGAAACCTAGGAGTGCTCTTGCACACACAATCACATATAACTACATTGGGTCTGAGATGTAGTGTATCACTTAGTTGTAAGTTCACTCATTTGAAAACGAGACAGATTGACCCCTCATTTTTCATCTTTATTTTTAGGATTTGATGTCTTTTTGAGGGTTTTGTAAAAGATTTTTGTATTCTGATTCTGTGTACTTTAGCAGTCAAAGTGTGACGCATAGGAAATCATTGATGAAATTTTATTAAACCCTAACAACAGTATTAGAACCAGATTTTGACCTATTCTACAGACTACAATGCCCCCAAGAGGTCTAGGGCACCCACAGCATCCTCGCCCTACCCAGTGCCTCGTGTCTAGGAATTTCCAGCACCTCTACATTTTTCCGAGTGGGATTACAACAATCGAGTTTTTGTTCCATCGGTTTTCATAGTCCCAGACACACTTTAGGATAAGTGAAATCAGGGTAAGTTCCATTTCTCTTCCATTTTCTTTCATAATTAAATCAAATAAAATTTCCTAGAATCTATATTTCATTGTATATATGATTATAACAATCACTGCTTTCATATTTAAATAAAATATTCAGATTTTATTAAATTAGGTAGTGTGATGTAGAAGTAGCAAGCACTACGATCGAAACGCAAGCTTATGAGAAGATATATTAAGATATGAAGTAATGAAAAACAATGGACATTATCTTTATTATATGGATTAACCAATATACCATGTATAGGTACTTGGTGAATAATGACAAGAATAGACAATGTATCAAAAATAGTTTTTTTAAATATATTCTAAGTTAAACCATTGGAATCGATAAGTTTAATGAACATGTATATGTAAAAGTATTTTCCACACTTAAAAGGATAAATATTACATTATATATTATTCAAATTGATAAACATAAATATAAATAAAAATCTATGTGGTTATTTTCCCTTAAATATCGATTCTTCTTTTTCTCTTAAAATTAATATGAAAAATATTTGAAACATTAGATATTGTCAAACCTAATAAGATGGATCAAGAACTAATAAATAATTTTATTATATAATTTTACGATACAAAATTATGTATTGTAATCAAAAGTATTATTGAAATAAATTATAGGAATTGTCCACGGAAGTCTTATGGTACTTTTGGAATAAAATAAACTTAAAATATTTGAAGGAAAAGTTTCGACCCTTACCGACTTCTCTATAGAAGTCATTAGTGGACTAGTGCATGTGCAGGTATCTTAGTAGTTGAATATCCTCAAAGAATAACTAGAGAAGCACTTGAATATTGGGCTTCTCAAAGTCATTGTGGAGCATATTATTAGATCAAGTGGCTACCCCATATTCAACTCTTCTTTTGATTAGACTACCCTCCAACCTTCCACTATGGAAGTAAATGTCGAGAGTATAATTGAGGGCTTATAAATGGTTCTTACTTTGAACAATGTATCTGGTGGACACAAAATTAGATGAAACTCATGATTCTAAATATGAAGAAGAATTTCTTGATATCCATAGAGATAAAACCATTGTTCAAGTCTTATATAACTCTATTGATAAATACAATAGAGAAAAAATAAGAAAGAAATGGAAAATATTGAGGGGAAATGCATAAATGGATATAAATTATAATTGATTCCAAGGCACAACGGATAATAGAGGACTTAAAATAAATTTTCAAGAAATATGATTAGAACAAGAGGGATACTTAAGATGTTTTTTACAACGAAGGATAAAGAAGGGGGCATTGACATATATAATTCTAATTCATGCTAGGAAAGTGAGATTGCACAAGGAATTATGATGTAAAAGGGGGCCATGAGGTTCCAAATTGATAACTTATATAAGGGCCATGTTTCTATTGTTTGTGTGTTGCACATCTCAAGAGTACCGAGGAAAAGAAACTTCAATATTTGAACTTCGTTATTTGTAATTCTTGAACTTGTTTATTTGTGAATTTTCTTCAACTTCATTATTGTTGGTGCTCTTTGTGAATCACGTGGTGTGGGTCTATTTTAAACTTTAGATATTATTAGTTTTCCCTTAGTGACACATATTATTTTGTAGTTTATTTTACAATATAAAAATAAAAAATAAATTATAGGATAACACATACAAATTATCTCACCTAATAAGATGAATGAAGAACTAATAACTAAAACAATAATTACTTTTACTATACATGTTTTTGTAATAATATATTATGATTTAATTATTATTTAAATTAATAATAGGGAAACACATATCTTACAAAAAAATCATACTAAGAGTTTTTTTAAGAAGTTAAAAGTGAATAGTGTTGGAATAATTGTCATTGATGTCAAAGGAAAATGAAGGACATAACAAATTGAGTAGATTCATTGATGTTAAAGGATGTTGTATGTTTTATTTAACAGAGCAGAGTGTTGAAAGAGTTTCATATTTTCACTTTGGAGTCTCATACATTCAATTCATAGACTAACCACATTTCTTCGGAGTATGTCCGAAGTCTATTTGAATTCTTTAGAATCTATCTAAAGTCTTTTTGATTGCTTTGGAATTTTTATGAAGTTTGTAGTTTTGTATTAGTATGGGACCAAAATTTTTGGCTAAAAGTTGTGATGCATCCTTTGGAGTCTAACCAGATCGCTTTGGATTTTTAAAGTCTTCTCTATTTACTTTGCGATCTAAACTAAAATCTTGAGTTTTTTAAAGTATGAGGTTATTCTTGTGCTGGGACCAATATTTTGGGCCAACCATTCCAATAAATTTCTAAGTTTTATAGATCAATTTTTATGATCATGTTTGGCCAAACTTACAAGGATTTAGAAAAATATGTGTGATCTTTTTATTCCTAGATGATTGTTTGTATTTTGACCATAAAATGTTCCATATCTTCTTTGGTCTAGCTGACCTAATTTTATTGGTTTTCTCTTGTAGCTTGACATTGATCTTATATTTGTAACTATGGCCAAAATTCATCTTGTTTGGATGCCAATGTTAAGAACGTGCATATATATAAAAGGATGCGTGGACTCATCATTTGACGTGTGCTTGAGAGGATAAAGAAACAAATTATAGAGTCGAGTTGTGGAGAAAAAGGAATATGTGAAGGATGGATCTGCAAAAGAATTATGCTTATATGATGAACATGAAGAAGAAGAGAATAAGGTCATGAAGCAAGTGAGTAGTATGTGTGCAATAAGAATATGTTCCTTTATGTCTCAAACAAAATTCTTAGTATAAGTTAATGGCACCATGTTGAAGAAGAGGAAGAGACAACTCAAGTAGATTAGAAGATGACAACATGTTGAAGGAAAGTAGAGCATGAAGATATATGAAGAGATTTTTTGAAGATACGATTTCATTAATTGGACCAGCATCCATGTTGGAAGAAGGATATGATATTTGCGTATGTAGAGAGTGTTTGAAGATATAATTTCATTAATTGGATGAACATCCATGTTCGAAGAATGATATAATTGTTGTGTATGCAGAGAGAAAACACGTTCAATAAGAAAAAGAAAATAAAAATATGAAGAGATTGATTAAATAGTTTATAGGGACCTGATCTCATTAATTGTACTAGCATCCATGTTAGAATAAGGATCTAATTTGTGTGCATGAAGAGAGTGATTGAATTTCCATCAAAAGGTTAAGGAAGTAGCTACAAAAGGTGAATCTTTATATTGTTGGGGTTGGTTCATCACAATTTAGGGATTGGTGTATCTAGTAGGTTGATGCCTACGAATTATCTTAGTTTGTTCTTAGCATTAGGGATTGGTTCCTTCAATGATTTGGTTCTCATGAATCGGTTGAGTTAGTGCTAAGCATTGGGAATTGGTGTCCCCATAGGTTGGTGCCTACAAATATATATTGATATGTTTTGGGATATATTTAGATAGTAGATCCAAGTAGTCATTTATCTCGTAGTTTTCTCTTGAAAGGGTTTCCACATAAATCTTGTGTTCTATGGTTGTACAATTGTTATATCTTATGTGGTTCCTGTTATAATGGATGATAATGTTTAAATAAGTAAAAATTTGTATAATATTGACAACCACCCTCTCGAATTAGTGTGTGTTCAAAAATTGGTATCAGAGTTGGTTCCCTCAAAATAGTTTTACTACTGGAAGGTATATCTTCATAGCACACATGGAAGGACAAGAAATATTATCTTCAAACAAGGCTCCATTATATCATGGATCTAAGTTTCCTTTTTGGAGTATTAGAATGCACACCTATTTAATGTCTCTTGGTTTTGACATTTCATAATCAATTGTAAGTGGTTATGTCGCTCCGTAAAATCCTCCAATAGATAAATCTAGTAAGAAGGCTAGTGAAAGAAATGCCAAGGCTATGAGTGTAATTTTGGGTTTTTAATTTGAATAAAAATTTGTTAAATTGATGCAATGTATATCTTCCAAGGAGGTATAAAATTAAATAAAGAACATATATGAAATATATGATAAAGTGAAGAAAGAAAATATCTAAACATGCATAAATCAGTTTGATTGTTTGAAGATGAAGGATGATGAAAACATTGCATCTTACCTTCTTAGTGTGAATGAAATTTTCAAAAATATTAGAGGTCTTAGAGAAGAAATTACATATGAGACTATTGTGTTAAAACCGATCAGATCTCTTCCTTTGACGTATGATTCCAAAGTATCAATGATTGTATAAATGAAGGATTTAAGTACCCTAAAAATGGATGAACTTTATGTAATTATTACAATATATGAGATGATGACTGAAAAAGATAAAACAACTAAGTGAGAGGAAACTTTCAAAGCTTCACAGAAGGTGACAAGTATAAATCATGAGTCACATGACTTCTCCAAAGTGTCGAATCAGATCGGGAAGAAGTTAATTTTATTAGAAAGTTTAAGTAAGGAAATAGAAAATATAAAGGTATGTTACCCCTCAAATGTTTTAATTGTTGTAAAGTAAAACATTATGCTTATAGATTTATGCATGAAAAAATGATTGTGAAGAGATCAAGATCAAAACATGAAGGAAAGTAACCAACATTATTAATCTAATAATTTCCACAAGCACAAGAAAAATCTATACGCCAAGAAAGAAAGTATTAGCTCATCTAATGAAAGTGTTGAATGTTTCCTTGATAGTGAAAAGAAAGAACCTTTGTTCATCAAAATAGAGACAATAGAAAGTGGAGGAGATATAATGCGAATATGAAGAAGATGTTGAATTTGATCTTGTAGAAGATCTTATATGTTCCCTAGATGAGATAAAGATACTAAAAAGAATAATAGTAAATTTGAATAAGAATTGAGTTCCTCATAGTCAAAGCAATCAAAAGATATTGAAGAATATAATAAGATCATTATTTTCCTAAATACTCAACTTGAAGAGATGAAGAAGATGAATTATATTGTGAGATCCCAGTGAAATAGAAGGAAGAAAATGTGAGAAGATTGAATCTAAAATAGTTTCTTTGAGAAAGGAAATTAAGAAGACTAATGCTAAATTTAATAATTGCCTTAAGTATGAGAAGATTATTGAAATATTAGATTAAATTCTCAAAAATCAGATATCTCCATTTATTAAAACCGGTCTTGGATTCAAAGAAGATCGGGGACCTTCAAAGAAGTTATAGACAATTCAATGTTATATACATATGCTCTTAACAGTTATATCATGAATGGAAGCACTAAAGTGAATGAGAATCATGTTCCTCATAGTAAAAAAATCTAGAAGAAAACAACAAGAAGAAGGATATTCATGTTCTGATAATTATCATTCCTTGCAAATACCACTAAGGAAAATGTAGAATATTCTTTTCCCCAAGGCACAATCACATAACCAAGTTTCAAAATTCTTTTTATGGTTTATTTTTTTCATGTAATCAGTTTGGGCATAGAGCGTGGACAATAGATCTCATGCAATAAGTTTTTATAAGAAGATGAATACAAATGAAATTTCTTATGGATTTCAAATAGAGACTATAGTTTATTTCAAGAACACATAGAATGGAACTATATCTTATAAATGCCATAACTATGGGCATATAGCACATTTTTATAGAAGTGTGGAAACTCTCAGACATAATAAGAATGAGGATAGATGGAATGGAAATAAAGTTATAGATGATTTAGCAAGTAGAAGGTTCAATTATTTTTATTCTTTATCAAATTATATTTTTGTTATAATTGTGACAAGTATGGTCATAAAGCTAGACAATGTAGAAACAATCTTGTTGAGAAAAAAAAGAAAGTGGATGAATGTGTTAAACTCAAAGGTGAATGAATAAAAGTTTGGAAGTAAAATAAAAAGAAGGGGATCTCATACGATAAATGAAAATGTGAAGACTGGATTGCCCAAGGGATTTCAACAATGACTACTAATGATGATAAATCAGAACAAAAGGAAATGAAAAAAGAGTTCGAGTCTACATAAGGCTTGTAAATGAAGGGTTATCATGAAAATGAAAAAGAGAAAGGTGATCCAGTTAATGATTATTAGGATGAGGACATCTATGAATATGAATAGGATTCAACATATTATGATGATGGTGAGAATCTACAAATTGACATGCTTATCTAGAGAATAACATATTTTTCCCAGCAGAAACTAAAGGTTGAGATTCAAAGGAAATAAAATAAAGATATCAAGAAAACAAATTACAGTCAAAAGAATCCATGAGAAAAAAGTATCTTTAGACAAGATGCAAGATTCAAGGTATGTGGATAGTGGTACTTGTGGAAATTTTCTAATCAAGATTTGTAAATAGTTAAGAAGTTTTTGTGGGCTTAGAAGATAAGAAGAAGAGGCACATGAAATTTTGATTGAAGAGTGATAAAAATGTTACTTAAAATCAGAAATCATGAAGTTGAGTCGAGTTGAATTCATGTAAGTAGTAGGTAGGTTGGTGATAGTATTAATGATAGAATTATTATAAGAGGAGGATCATTCTTTTTGGGAAATAGTCTAGTATCATAGATTAACAAGAAGCGGGTTTCTATTTATTCAGCTACGAAAAGGAAAATAAATAACATTGTAGCAGATATCTTGGTGCACATAAGTTATAAGAAGGAAGCATGAACTCAGAGGAGAAACTTATTTCCTTGTAATAATGAAGACAAGTCGAGAAAGTGATCAATAGATGCATAATCCAAGGGGGAGAGTTAGGGTAACGGGGAAAAGTATCTATTATTTAGAAAATTTAAAGTAAGAGGAAGTAGTACAACAAGACATTATAGAAAAGGGGTGTTTCGTAGAAAGGGATGATTTTAGAGTTTTACTCTTTTTCCATTGATGTCAAAGGGGGAGAGATAAATCAAGGGGGAGAAGTTCAGAAACATGGAATTTTGTAGAAAGGAGGAGAAAGCTACATACAAGAACATAAGGTAGTTGTCTATATAAGATGGTGTGTTGCTATCAATGACAAAGGGGGGGATTGTTGATATAATTGTCTTTGATTTTAAAGGAATATGAAGGACATAAAAAATTGATTAGAGTCATTGATGTCAAAGGATGTTGTACGTTTTATTTGAAATATAAAAGTGTTGAAAGAGTCTCATAATATCACTTTGGAGTCGCATACATTCTCTTTGAGTTTGACCGATTGCTTTGGAATATGTCTAAAGTCTGTTTGAATGCTTCAGAGTCTTTCCGAAGTCTGTTTGATTTCTTTGGATTTTTTTTGAAGTTTTTGGTTTGTATTGGTATCGATTAACGTTTTTTTACTAACAGTTGTGATCCATCCTTGAAGTCTAATGGATATCTTCATATTTTTCTAAAGTTTGTTTAATTTACTTTGGATTCGAACCAATTCTTTGCAGCTTTTTCTGAATTCTATGGTTATTATTGTCCGGGACCAACATATTGGGTCATCCATTGCAATTAATTTATGAATTTATTTGATTATTTTTAATGATCATGTTTGGATGAACTTCAAGGCTTTACAAATATATGTGTGATTTTTTTTTTTGTTGGTGAATGTCTTTATTTTGGCACTAAAATGTTCCATACCTTCCTTGGTCTAGTAGAACCAATTTTATTAGTTTACTCTTTTATTTTGGCATTGATATTCTTTGTGTAACTATGGTTGACCTTCATATTTTTTTATGCCAATGTTAATAATGTGAAAAAGTATAAAAATATACGTAGACTCTTCATTTGACGTGTTCTTGAGAGGAGAACGTAGTGAATTATAGAGTGGGTTTGTGGAGGAAAAAAATGTGAAGAATGGATCTTTGAAGGAATAATGCTTGCATGAAGAATATGAAGATGAAGAGAATAAGGTCATGAATCCATTGAGAAGTATTTTTCAACAAGAATATGTTCCGTGTCTCAAACAAAATTCTGAGTATGAGTTAATGGTGACATGTTGAAGAAGAGGAAGATTAAAATCAAGTAGATTATAAGATGACAACTTGTTGAAGGAAAGTAGAGCATGAAGATATATGAAGAGAGTGTTTGAAGATATGATTTCATTAATTGGAATATTGTCCATGTTGGAATAATCTATGAGTATGGAGAGAGTGTTTGAATATCTAATTTCATTAATTAGACCGATGTCCATGTTAGAAGAAGGATCTAATATGTGTATGAAGAGGGAGAAAAAGTTCAAGTAGAGAAAGCAGATGAAAATATGAAGAGAGTGATTGAAGAGTATAAAGTGACCTGATTTCATTAATTAGACCAACATCCATGTTGGAAGAAGGATCTGATCTGTGTGTATGAAGATATTGATTGAACTTCCACCATCGGGTCAAGAAGCAACTACAAAAGGCGGATCTATGTATTTTTCGTATTGGTGCCTCATAATTTGGGGATTGGTGTCTCTAATTGGTTGGTTCCTACAAATGATCTTAGTAAGTGCTCAACATTGGGGATTGGTGTCTTTAGTGAGTTGGTGCTCATGAATCAAGTTGATTTTGTGCTCAACATTGGGGATTGGTGTCTCTAGTGAGTTGGTGCTCATGAATCAGTTGAGTTGGTGCTCAACATTATGGATTGGTGTCTCCAATAGGTTGGTGCCTAAAAATATATATTGAGATGTTTTGGGATGGATTTAGATGGTAGATCCAAGAAATCCTTTCTATGTGGTTTTCTTCCGAAATGGTTTCCACAAATTTTTTTATGTTTTATGGTTGTGCAATTGTTATATCTTATTTTGTTGTTGTTGTTATGGATGATAATGTTTAAATAAGTAATTTTTTTTTATAATACCGATTCACCTCCCCAAGGATTAGTGTTTGTTCAACAATTAGGTTTTTAAAAAAGATACCAAATTATTTGGAATTTTCAATAAAATTAAATAAATTGAGTATCAATGATGGCATAAAGAATGAATTTATATAATTAAATTGATTTTTCTACTACATTACTATATTTATAAATATTTATGATTTTTATAGACTTCCTCGCTTACATGATTTTGATCAAATATGTAATATTCTAGTTCATTAGGTTTCTTGTTCCCTTTTCAAGGTTGATTCACCTTACTATCTAGAAAAATTTCCCTTGCCTATTACTAAAGGTTTCTTCGATATTTGTGGATTTGGTGTGTTTTGGTTTTAAATTAATAAACTAGTATTTTCAAACAATTTGATTATCTTAACTATTTTTGAATTTCTTATATTTAAGATCATATTATTATATCTATACATATAAATTTATTTATTGATATATCCTAAATTAATCTATATTATAATCATAAGTGGTTAATTTAATATACAAGTGTAAATATAAAACCATTTTCTACACATATAAAAGACTAATTGTTACATTGTTGAAGGTTTTACAAAAGGGATAGTAAGCTAAATGGGTTTGATTATGGGGGAAACATCATAGTAAGCATGCTTGAGCCAAAGTAGTACTAGAATGGGTGACCTCTTAAGAAGTCTCGGCGCTTCACCTTTATGAGCATCACCTAGAAGCAATGAGTGCTAGAATGGATAATTCATACTCGTGAGATATTAGTCAAAGTAGATTTACCACCTCATAATAGGTCAAAGTAAATTAACTTTAAAGTACATGCAAGTTAAATATAGAAAATATATACAAAATATTTCACTACAAAAAAACACCATTAACATAAATTACATTCCTGCTTTTTTATATAACATTAAAAATTGTCTCATCTAATAAAATGCATAAAAATCTAATAAATATATAATATTACTATATAC
Source organism: Taxus wallichiana var. yunnanensis (assembly GCA_018340775.1). Taxonomy (NCBI): domain Eukaryota; kingdom Viridiplantae; phylum Streptophyta; class Pinopsida; order Cupressales; family Taxaceae; genus Taxus; species Taxus wallichiana. The sequence continues at coordinate 737,080,968 of CM031235.1, read as the reverse complement.
TTTTAGGATACACAATTTTCATAAATATATATTATAATTCAACATATTGTAGAAGTTAAAATATTATAGCAATATGAAATTATTTTAATCATAATTTTATTAGTTGGATTCATTTCTTACAATATGATATCAAAAGTTGATTTTGACATCTTTATAGCTTTACATCGTCATGCAAAAATAACATGGGAGGAGATGATTATAGGTCAATGTATTGTTTATATAGATGTCCAATTCTGAAAGATAATATCTTATATTTGTTTGATATAATAATTTTGTGTAGTTTTAACTAAAAGATATAAAAATATACATATTCTCTATATTGTTGATTTTAGATACAACCATATTATTATTAATTGTTAAGATTAAATCCACATTTAAAAAAGGCTCTAAGTTTATTGATGTTTAAAATTCAGATTCATATATAGTTTGTAAGGTTTGTAATTATGATGTGATAAGTATAATTTATAACATAATATGAAGGTTGGTTTAAAAGATTGTAATGATGTGAGATGTAAATAAAAATAGTTTATATTAAATTTGATGTTTATTTTATTGTTATAGGATAGGTTTCTTTGTTTATAGAAGGTGATAAGAATCATAATATCAATCAATCAAAAATTAGTAAATAAGGTATAGTGCTTTTGTGACAAGCTCGGGATAAATGTAGGATCAAAATCGCAAGGTACTCACACACTGTAACTGGACTTGAAAAATTTAGACACAAAAATATTTTGGAAATTAGTTAAAAATATGGAAGAATGATGTAGATAACATAATCACTCACATATGTGACCTAGATATGGTGAAAATGTTTAGATGAAATGTTTTGAATAGTATGGTGTTGTTTTAGGAAAACAAAATTAAATTTAATATGTTGTGATACATATACAATTTGGTCTTATCACTACAATAATGATTTCTCTTTTGATAAACTATAAACAATATGTGAATGGGACTCATCATATAGATGGCATCATGTTCAAATGGGATCCCTCATACGTAAGCCAATGGTGTCCCACCCCATTTAGGGTTTATGCCTAATGAATAATGACATTTGGAAAATATGGAATGGATGTGTATGCATATCCTTATAAATCCATGGTGATTTTGAAGGTTGATACCATAAATAATTGTTGTTGTGCTTGTGTTAGGTGGAAGATGTAGTAGGTCAATCAAGACATCTTCACCCATAAACATGACCCAAAGGCATGTAGATACCGAAAACTACTATAAGGACAAGCCTCATATTGTGCACAACAAAAAAGTAAAAATATTATAGAAATTTCTTATTCCCAAGATCAACCATGGTTGTGAGGGAAGAGAATATGTATTAAATAATTTATTATATGTGATTTATATAAATAAATTTCTTTCCTTAATTTATTTCAACAAATTTACAAAAGCAGTCTCATCTGTGACTACCTTGCAACCATATTGTTAGATTATTTTTTTTTGTAAAAGCATGAGACAATCATGGTTGTGACTCACCAAAAATCACAAGAAGTTTTTGTTCCAGTCATGGGTGTGCCTAACACATGTATTAAAATATCCTCAAAATAGTGATGTCACGGGTTACACTAGTCCTTTTTCATCTGCCTTCACTTCTCCAAACTCGGAAATATTGATTTACGTGAACAAAGAAGCAAAAAATATGGTATGTGCTCAATTACACCAAGAGTCAAGGGATTGGAATGATGGGGGTGAGATGTGTTTTATATTGTTTGAGTTCATAGAAGGTTGTGACACATATGGGTGCAATGTGCATAGATGGGTGAGATGATAAGGGTCCATAGTGAATTGGGGATGTAAATGGGTAGGTGGGATGGATAAAATTAAATGTGAGCAGGTGGGGGTTAGTAAATGAGTGATGAGACGTCTTTTATCACTTTTTGTGGGATTATTCAATTTTTGGGGAATATTATGTTTTTTAATGTTTTTGTTATTTTTTGGCTTAGAAGACCTCATGCATAAGATGCATTTTCTAGTTTCTACAAGTACTTGGAGGAAACATAGATTCATAGAGGAGAGAACATCAACCTACCATAATTAAAAGATGATATTCCCTGGAATAGATTGTGAGATAAATGAAGTTAGCAAAAGACATAAATAGACAACATGTTGGTTAACAAAAGTAATGAAATATAACAATTTCATTTTTATTAATTACATATTTTAAAAACTATTATAATTAATATAGGTAGGAATAGTAATGCACTAAAGGGATATGAAGAGAGTGCAAAAAGGGTTTATGGTGCCCCATTTTATGTGCTAATGAAACTTAGAAGAGTTCACTAAAATTTTAATATGTTTTATATAAATTATTTACACAGTTATATATTTTTGTTTCTATAATTTTTAGTATAAGTTATTAATATATACAATTTTATCATATAACTATTTTTACGGGAAGTGTGCTACAACAAGCGTGAAACAAAGAAAATGCATGTAGCATTAAAAACATGGGATGTGACACACATGCCCTCAAAAAATGATTCCATAATAGTCACTTTGTGTGGATAAGATGAGCAATATTTTAATGGTTATTATCTATTTAAATTATAAATTAAAATTAAACTCTTATAACAAATTATTATTGTTTATTTGCACATAAAAATAAAATATGAGGTGATGAGGCTAAATAAACAAAATGCAAAATTATAATAGGAAAAGAAAAAATTCACATAAAAATCTAGTAATTCTACTTAATCTCTATCATTTGAATTACATAAGATGTCCCCTTATTCTAATTTTGAAAGAATCCTAATTAAATTTGCCTTCTAATCGAAACTTGACTAGACTTGTTATTTTTAGTAAAACTTACTATTTATAACAAGTTTTAAATTTTATCTTTCTAGATGCTACGAACTTGCATACATTATCCACACACCTAAACTAATTTATTTCTTAAGTAATAACTCAATTCTACTCATGGTTACAAAGATACAATGTTACAAAATTTATTAAAACTGAAAAATAAACTTGAAACCCAATTTTCGGGCCCTAGATGGATGATTTTGGCTTCCAAAAATTGTCAAAAATCATCATAAGCTAGCATAACTTACCATGGTATAGATGTTTTTGAGAGATTTATATCAAAAAAATAAATATGGTAATTTCAGTTCCCATATGAAAAGTTATGGCCTTCACAAGGCAGACGACCAAATCTGCATCAACAAGATGTGCGGGGTACATAGGATGCGTAGGAAAACAATGAGGAGGATTACAATCAATATCAAGAGGAGTAGGAGAATAAAGAGGAGAATGATAATTATTACAAATTTTAGGATGTAGCTCGATATTTATTTGATTTCTAATTTCGAAGGGACTTTTTAGTACTCCTCAAAATCCTAGGTTATACGTTAATTTATAAAAACTATTGGAATTGAAATGTTGTCTTCTTTGACTATCTATAGAATTTAGATATTTTAAATTTTTCCTTGTTACATCAATATTATTAATTTTTATATAAATTACACTAACAAATATTAAATATTATGATTTATTTAACATAATAAAATATAATTAATATCTTAATATATAATCTTTAATATTCATAAATAATTAAAACATAAGTATAATTTATAATTATTTATAAGTAGAGTGACTACAAATATATGTATTAAACTTTTTGAATGGGTTTGTATCATTTTTAAGACACTTAATAAAGTCATGGATATTGGTTTAGATTTACTTGCGCATGTCACCGATTTAATGAAATCTTATATCATAGGAATGAGATCAAATGAATATAATAAGTAATAAGTAATATCTAGCATGCAATGTATAAGAAAGTATGCAAGATAGGAGATAAGAATGACTTAGCTTGTATACGGAGATATAAAATAATTTTGGGATGGAAATTGACTAGAACAAGATAGATTTGGGTGTGTACGCTTTGTTTGGAACACCGAGATATGGTACTTCTTCTAATAGGTGTGGCCACAAAAGGACAAGACCTCCCCGGGTGCTAGCGTATAATTTGGACACTAGTGTCATGATAGTAGTTGGCTTATGGTTTTTTAAAGGCATGGACTTGGTTCTTTCCTTTCGATGTTTTTTGCTCCAAATATATCATAGGGTTCTTGTATCACACACGTTCCTTAAAAAAACCATAGATACCTACACAAAGATTAATAAAACATTATATGAAATAAATAATGCATATGCTTGATTCAGTATTGACCTTGATGGTCACCCCAATGTGATTGTCACCAAGCGCTACACTACATTTCAGACTCTATGTACTTCTTATCGGTGTGTGATTTTAAATTGTGTACCTTAAAGCTATGTTGCCCTTGTGTTAGTCACGCAAAAATAATGGGCTACAACTATTTTACCCCCAAGATAAATGTGCGAGATAGAATTCAAAATAAGAACTCCTATGTAGTGAATAATGCATCCCAAAATATAGTCTTTGAATATTGGTCCTTACCCAAGTAGTAGATAGTAAGTATTAGCTCCCAATTTCCCAACCCCTAATAGTAGTGAGTAAGTCACACACACACACACACACACACACACATGATTCCCTTGTTTTAATTTCTTCATTAGTACCAAGAAAATCCAACCCAAAGTAGTAAGAAATACTTTAGAAAATGTACCAAATGATATAGCAAATGTACTAAGGATTTTGGCGTCCTATTGCTAAATTGTGGATTTTAGCTTCCTTCCACCAAGGGAGGAGTATTGGGATAGTAGAGCCGAATTTAACCTCTAGTCCTTAACTCTTCCCTATAGATAAGTGCCACTGTAGATGGTCACAAACCTAATTAAAAATTGGCATGGGTGACATATTGTTCTAGACATATCGTTGTCCTGCATTTTCCGTAGGTGTCACTTCCTTATTTGATCCTGATAAAAACAAAGTAATTAGTCCCCTTGTAACTCGAAATTAATTTTTTTTTTCTGTTGGTAATTGATTTAAATCTATAACTAAGTGTTTATGCTAGAATTGGAGAAACTTGTCGTTGGAAACCCGTTGATATTGTAATGTTCTTGTTTCTATCCCTAGGATAGGAATGCCCGATTAGGACACTAGCGCTCATCATTCTTTGAGTTGGGTGCATCTATCATACACGAATGCTGGCTCAAGTATGATTCTGAACCTATTTCTTAGTTCTTTTTTTATTGCTATTTTATTTTTTTCAACTTGTATCCGGCCTATGCATTGTTGAGAGGTTGAAATAGTCACCTGATGATTCTCCCCACTCGTTTGGGGTGTGTGAGATGATTCAAGGCTAGTGCATCCAAAAAGAGGAAAGTTAAAACTAATGTGCACATCTAAAATAGAACTCCTATAGGGGGAATAGGAATACACATGGTCACAACCATGACATATGCGAATAATGGGAAAAATTATAGCCAAAATTTTTAGTTATAAAAAATCATACATGATGTAATAGAAACAAGTCACAAAACACAATAACATTATAAAAGACACAGTGAGTAGTTGGTTGAATACATGGGAAACCACTCGGGATTTCTCAAGAGAATCGAAAACTCCAAGACAAAGACAAGAAAATAAGCAATGAACATAGGGCATAACTACACAAGAAAATAAAATAGACAATAAAATAATAAAGATATAAGATGATCAAAGAATCGTTATTATAAGTAGGCCTTAAGACAAATGCTACACATGAAGCACTGTTACCATGTAAGAAAATTAGATAGTATGCCACAATGCATACAACAAAGAAATAAGAATGAAAGTAGTAAATGTTGTGATGATAGAAGCTGAATATAAATAAATTGGGAAAGGTATATTCCCCCACAAGCCTCAGTGGGATTGGTAAGGTAAAGTGCCAAGCATCATACATCGTGTAAGAATCTGTATGTAATCTACAATCACCTCGAGAGTAGCATGTGAACGCACATGTGTGTATCAAAAAACATAAAACATATTATGAATCAAGGTAACATGATAAAAAACGTGGAACAAAGAATAGTAGAAGCAACCAAAAGTATACGCAGTAAAGATCTAAGCTAGTATTTTTATTTTTGTAAATATGTGAACATGAAATAGAAAATATGTGAGATGGGATTAAGGATAACCCCATGTATGTGTGAAAGATGATTTCCATATAGGTGACTGTACTTTCAACAATCGTGTATGAACCTATAACATGTTAAAAACTAAGTGATTTAGTGATCACATATTTTATAGGCTACTATTTTTAAATTAAATCTATATGTAGCCATGAGATTCTTATTCTATTAAAAATCCATGATAAGAGTGATGTATTTTTACTTGGTTAATACGGATCCTATAATCTAGGGATTATTTATTCCTATAAAATGTATTCTTGTATATTCAATACGAGTTTTAAAACTTCGATTTTTTATTAGAGCGATTTGTATCATGCCCCTTTCATGGAAGAATAGATTTTTTTGGAGGGGTATACATATTTTATTGTCCAGAAATTAGAGTTTGGCATTCGTTATAAGGTAGTGAAACTGTACACAACGTTTGGTTTTGCAGATATAGTGTTTGGACACTCGTGCCAACTCCAACAATCTAATTATGTGAGAAACAAATTAGATTCAATTTCATTGTTCTTCTTCAATTTTTTCCGCAAAAAGATCACTGATAGTTTTCCAAGTGCGAATTGTAATGATGCATGAATTGAATTTACTCTCGAGTCCTTTATCTTGATTCCTCATCCTGTAGAATATTATGACAGCTCAATTTATGGCTCTTCCCTTTCCTCATGCAAACAATGCCACGTGGAATTTAGTTTTAAGAGGTGTGTTATTTATATTGTCATGTATTCCATTTTATCTTTCATATAGTATATTCATTCAAATTACTTGTGTTGTAATGTTCTATTTATTCATGGTAGAATTCACATATTTGATATAAATGTGTGTAATCTGTACATTAAGTGGGATTAATATTTAAAATCTTTTAAAGTCATAGTAGTGTCTTTTGTCAAAATCCAAGTCATCAATTGTGTTGATCATATAAATATTGTTTATTGTCATCAACCATTATCATAATCTATTATATTTATTTGTATAAATTTGTTTGTAATTGTTTTGGCACAATAAAATGTGTGTCATTTTTTAGTTGTAAAAATTGTGTTGTCCAAGAATAAACTTTTAGGTTGTCAATTTAAGTCATTGTCAAAGTATCAATGTGGACAACCTTAATCGTATTGAAAATTGAAGGCAAATATTTCCATACACTGCAACTAGTAACCCAACTATTGTTGATCAACGAAGATCCGTTGAATATTATGGAAGGAAAAATCATAAAACCTAATGACGTAGATGAAGCAACAAAGTGAGAAAACAAAAATCGAAAAATAATGAATATTATTGGTTTGAAATTATCTTATGTCTACCTGTATCACATGAATCTACCAAAGACATCATATTTCATTTGGATGAAATTGAGAAAACTGTTTGGGTCATAAGCAGAGAGTGTAACATTGGCACTCAAGAAAAATCTTTTAGGACTCAAAACGGAGAAGGAGAAAGTATGAGGGAACATATAAGTAAGTTTCATTCTATTTCAAATCAATTATCTGGAATAAAAGTTGATGTGTCTGGTGATACAACAATGCAAAATTTGAATTAATTAATAACATGCCTTCCATTTATTCTAACATGGTCTTTACATAGAAGAAAATAAATCCTAGTTTAGAATATTTGATTTCTTCTCTGATCGAAGAAGAAAATAGAACCAAGAATACTGATCCAAAAGAAAGTGCAATGTATGGTAAACATAAATCATATGCTAAAGGAAGATACAAACCTTCTTTTAAGCAAGGATCAACCTCCCAAGATCCACGAGAAAAGCTTATTTTTCACTATTTTAATGCTCTTGAACATGGAATTATGTATCATGCAAAACAAAGAGAAATGGATATACTTGGTGGAAAATTTAAATAAATATTTAATTTATGAAAATAGAGGAAATTAAGGTCATTGGGATATGAATTCTACCCATTCCAATGATGAGGAAGAAAATGCTAGTCACAAGTGATGAAGAATTTTTGTATTAAGTAGAATTTAAAACTTGATGATGGAGGCATAAGAGGTTGGATTTCGATTAGTAACATCTCTTCATCACCAACGATGGGGCCACACAAAGTTTTGGTGGCGGTTTATTTTCTAGTGTATACTTTCTTTTCAAATTTCACATTTCGATTGTGTATGTTATAGTGTACTTCTCCTTTAGAGTACATGTATTTGTTTGTGTTCAGTTTGGAGTGTGTTCATGTTTAGATTGTTACTAAGTGTGCAATGATTCATATATACTTCGTTTATGTAATAACCTAGTGAAGAACAAAAATAAGAGTGAAAAGCAACATCATGATATTTGGGTTGTTGGTTGTCCTCTAAAACCATTTGTATGTGTGGGTTGTTGGTTGTAGATTATAAAATCCATATTTATATGCAGATTGTTGGATGTCCTTGGAAAACCATCCTTGTTGAGGTTATTGGTTTTCCTGAAAAACCATCTAGATCATGAGCAAGTAGAGGTGATAAAGCGCACAAGGGTAAGTGCACCAAGTTGGGGGGCCAAAAGGGGGTCTTAAGTGGACGCTTTTTTCAAAAAAAAAACTTCAACTTGTACGAGTTTTTTGAAATAGTTACACTCAAAATTGGAAGATGTTGTAGAAATATGAATTGTAGAATTTTGAGTCTAGTTTCTAAGCTTCTAAATTTTATTGAAAATAGATAAGTTTAAGTGCGTCAAACAACTAAAATACCAACAGATGCTCCTGATTTTGTTAAAAACATAATATAGTGACTTTTGTGCCCCTCACCGCTTTTGAGCACCATTTAGTATTTTTGAAAACCCTTTGGTAGAAAGATAGTTAGGAGCATCTAGTTTGGGTTCCATTTTTTTCGATTTTTTTAGCGAATATTTTTATTTATGATTTTTCTAGTACAAAATTTTTATGTTTTGAAAAATAACTGAGCTCCGACCGTGCCCCCTATCTACCTCAAAAATATCAAAATTAGATTTTTTTAATATGTATATAATTATGCCTAGTTTGGGCTAGTATAATTTTTATAAATTTCAATCACCCAAAAATAAGATACACCATGAAAGATAGACATATTTACACTTCAAAAAATAGCTATAAAAAGGCATAGTTAAAAAATAAATAATATGGAAACCTTATATTAGTCACAAAACTTGAAAAATTATATTTTTAGAAATAAGAGACTCGCTCTACGTCATGGTATAATTTTTAAAAAATGGATCGATTGTTTTATTTTGATTTATCATAGAGGAACCGACATTTTTACATTTTCTTGTAAAAACATGTTGTTTCTTTGTGTTTCAGACAAGTCCATGCCTCAGGCTTGGGGATCCAAACCAGATCCCAAGCCTTGAGGCATGGCTTGGGAAAAGAGAAAACGTAAAATGCGTACGCGTTATAATGCATACGCGTTCTGTGTAGTATGAACGTAACGTGTACACGTTCTGTGTAGTATAAACATTATGTATGCTTTTGACATGCTTCTATTTACATAAATAAATGTTTAAGTATAAGTTTTTCATTCATTTAAAGAATAATAAACTTATACTTTAAATGAATGAAAAACTCATACTTTAAATTTATTTATGTAAATATAAGAAATTAGGGTCACTCTGCACCTTATGGAATTAGTCTCACAGCTCCATGAGTCATGGTTTAGGAGATAGTTTTTTAAAGTATAATCTGGTCAGTACATAGGTAATTTTTCAGATTTCAGCATTCAACCTAAATATTTTAGCATTTAACTTCTATAATCGAAACCCTAAACCATAGGCCATAAACCTAAACACTAAACTGTAAACCTTGAGCCTAAACCCTAAACCCTAAACCTTTAACCATGATCCCTAGACCCTAAAACCTAAACCCTAAACCCTAAACCTTAAACATTCAGCCCTTACCCGTGATCCCTAAACCTTGAGCCTTAAGCCCTAAACCCTAATCCATAAGCCCTAAACCCTAAACCATGAACCATGAGCCCTAAATGCTAAACCCTAAACCCTGAACCGTAAAAACTAAATCCTAAACCCTAAACCTTGACCCCTAAACCCTAAACCTTAAACATTGAATCCTAAACCTTAAACCCTAAGCCTTAAACCCTACACCCTTATCCCTGAGCCCTAAAATCTAAACCCTAAACCCTAGACCATATACCCTAAGCCCTAAGCCCTAAAACCTAAACTCTAAACCCTAAACCTTAATCCCTAAACATTAAATCAAACCCTAAACCTTAATCCCTAAACATTAAATCTGAAACCCTAAACCCTTAAATATGATCCGTAAACCCTAAAACCTGAACCGTAAACCATAAACCCTTATCCCTAAACACTAAATCCTTAACCCGAAACCCTAAACCATAAACCCTAAACCTTAAACCCTAAATCCTTAACCTCGATCCGTAAACCCTAACCATAAACACTAAACCCTAAACCCAAAACCTAAATCCTAAACCATAACCCTAAACCTTGAACCCTGAACCCTAAACCCTAAACCTTAAACCCTGAACCATGAGCCTTAAACCCTAAACCCTAAACCCCAAACCATATTTCATTAATATTTCCTAGTCTCATGCTTAGAACCATAAGCGAGTCTACTTATAGAACTACCTTGTTTATGAGAGGTGTGACAAGTAACTAAATGGATATGACATTTACCTTATGCCATACAATGCATATATTACACATCTCTTCCAAACTTGTTTCTCCCCACATATACTTGCAGACTTGAATGTAAATTTATTCACAATCTGAAACAAATTTCACATTTCTCATATTTCCGTGTATGGTATTATGTAAGCCAAGATGACCCATTGGAATTTGAAAAAATAACCATCACAATTTTTTTTTATCTTAAAGGAAACAAAAGAAACATAGAGAATATATCAATGCAGAGGTGTAGGATCATAATTGAATTTCTGTAGTATCCTCTCCTCCAGAGAAAGATAAATTTCAAGTGTTCTACTGGAATGGATAGTAAATTTGACAGAACTTCCTAAAGTGTTCAAAATAAGCATAGAAGGGGTTATCAATCACCTAGTAAATCTTTCTTGTTTAGTTCTAAATGGGAGTTACCTGGCCTACGACTTAGTGACCTTCCATTCATTGATAATTCCTTATATGATAAACCCATGGATGTTTTCAAAATCCCCTAAACAAAAAGATAGGGGTAGTCATCAATCCTAGTGAAGGGTGTGATGTGATTTCCAAGAAACTTGAAATTCATATAGATTTAGAGGTCATAACATGAATTTTCAAATATCTCTATCATTATAAATGGAAGCCAAGTAACAATGTCTCCTGTACATCCAAGGATTGAGGACTACTGGGGTCTTTGGAAGGATTGGAAAATCATGAATATGACATTTCCCTCCTTTAAAATATCAACAGATGAAAAACATCAAATTTTTATGACTCTGTTTGAATGTTCTGCCTAAAAATTCGATGAACCTTGAACTCTGTGACCTAAACCCTTAACCCTCAACCATGAGACCTAAACCCTAAACTATAAACCCTAAACCCTAAAACTAAAATAATAAATCCTAAACCGTAAACACTAAATACTAAAACCTAAAACCTAAACCATAAACCCATAACCCTAAACCCTTGACCCTAGACCTTAAACCCTGAGCCTTAAGCCCTAAACCCTAAATACTAAATCCAGAACCCCAAGCTCTAAGCTTCAAACCTTAAACCAATAACATTGAACCTCGAACCTTAAGCCATAAACCATGAACCATGAACTATAAACCCTAATCCATAAACCATAAACCCTAAACCTTAAGCCTTGAACCCTACACCCTAATCCTTGAGCCCTAAATCCTAAACCTTAAACCCTGAGCCCTAAACCCTAAATCTAGAGCCCTGATCTCTAACCCCTAAACCTTAAACCCGTAACTCTGAACCCCAAACCCTAAGTCATAAACCTTAAACCATGCACCATAACCCCTAAACCATAAACCTTGATCCTTGAGCCCTAAATCGTAAACCCTAAACCTTAAGGCCTAAATGTTAAATCCTAAAGGTCCCTAAACCCTAAACTCTAAAAACTAAATCATAAACCCTAAACCCTGACCCCTAAACCCTAAACTCTAAACCCCAAGTACTAAACCCTAAACCCTAAGCCATAAACCCTAAACCCTAAACCTTAAGCCCTAAACATTAAACCCTAAACCCTGAACTCTGTGACCTAAACCCTTAACCCTAAAACCTAAACCCTAAACCTCGAGCCTTAAACCCTAAACCTTGAACCCTTTGCCCTAAACCCTGAACCTTGACCTTTAAACCTTAAACCCTAACTCCTAAACCCTAAACTATAAACCCTAAATCCTCAACCCTAAACCTTAAACCCTGAGCCCTAAACCCTAAACCCTATACCATAAACCCTAAGCCATAAACCCTAAACTCTAAGCCCTAAATCCTAAACCCTAAACCCTAAAACCTAAACCTTGACCCCTAAACCCTAAACCTTGATCCCTAAACCCTAAGCCCTGAACCCTAGGCCCTAAGCCATAAGCCCTAAGCCAAAACCCTAAACCTTGAACCCTTAAACATAAACCTCAACCCTAAACCCTAAAAACTAAACCCTGAGCCCTAAACCCTGAACCCTCAACTCTCAACCCTAAACCCTCAACCCTGATCCCTAAACCCTAAACCCTGAACCCTTTTCCCTAAACCCTGAACCCTGACCTTTAAACCTTAAACCCTAACTCCTAAACCCTGAACCGTAAACCTTAAATCCTCAACCCTAAACCTTAAACCCTAACTCATAAACCCTAAACCGTAAACCTTAAATCCTTAACCCTAAACCTTAAACCCCGAGGCCTAAACTGTAAACCCTAAACCATAAACCCTAAACCCTAAACCCTAAACTCTAAGCCCTAAATCCTAAACCCTAAACCTTAAACCCTAAAACCTAAACCTTGACCCCTAAATCCTAAACCTTGAGCCCTAAACCCTAAACCCTAAGCTCGAACCCCAGGCCTAAGCCATAAGCCTTAACACAAAACCCTAAACCTTGAACCCTCAAACATAAACCCTCAACCCTAAACCCTAAACCCTAAAAACTAAACCCTGAACCCTAAACCCTAAACCCTCTACTCTCAACCCTAAACCCTTAACCCTTAAACCTGATCCCTAAACCCCGAACCTTGAGCCATAAACCCTAAACCATCAACCTTGACCCCTAAACCATAAACCTTGAACCTTGAGTCCTAAACCCTAAACCCTAAACCCTAAACCCTAAACCCTTAACCCTAAACCCTAAACTCTAAACCCTAAACCATAAATCCTAAACCACGAACCCTAAGCCTTGAGCCCTAAACCCTAAACCCCAAAATCTGAACTAAGCCTTAATCACTAAACCTTAAACCCTAAAATCTAAACTCCTCTTAAACCCTAAACCCCGAGCCCTAAACCCTAAACCCTAAATCATAAACCCTCACCCAAAGGAAAGTCCTAAAAAATCATTCATTGTGTTTCAGTGTGTAAGGAATATTGTTTAAGGTGATCGATCGACTCATTTAGTTTTTATGAGAGACTACTTCCTTTGAAGGCCTAAAAACGCATTATTGGCCATTTTGTAGTTAATTGAACACCCTTCTGAACAAGATAAAATGAATTAGTCATGTCATCGAGTTATCAAGGACCATTATTTGTGAAGTATTAAGGCATCGTTTTTCTCCATAAGAGACATATGAGAAAAAGCATGTATGAGAATCATGAATTTGATTCCATGAAAGGATGATTTTAGAGCTAGGAAAGGTGAGGGGATGATATTTATATGGAGCACCATGTTTCTAAGAATGAGCAATCATCTGAGTTCACTTGATGTAATTCACTTGGTACTATTTGTAACAACTCGTTCAACACCTAGTAGTGTTATCACACCTTAAGGAGGAGGCACATTAAAATCACCTCATTTTGGCCATAGGACAGGAATCCCATTCAGGGAACAATCCTCTATCTGCAAAGTGAGGATCTCTTTTTAGTAAGAAGTAGAAAAACATCATAGAGTTAATTCATGGTCACTAAAGTGAATTATGGACCAAATTTAAATATTAGTACCAATTCAAGTAGTGGTAGGGCCAAAATCCATTTTAGAAGGTCAAAAAACCTAAAAAATGACTATATGCTTTCCAAAAACAAAGACCGACTACAATATATATGTCCGAAAGTTTTAGGTCATTTTTAAAATCCTAAAAATGAGTAAGTCTTGACTAGATTAGGTTTTGAAAAATTATCTTCTAGATTATAATTGTTGGAGCTATGAGACCACTTCCATAAGGTGCAGAGTGGCCCTAATTTATTATATTTACTAAAATAAATTTAAAGTATAAGAAATAATAAAAGTATAAGAAATAATAAAAGAAATCTTATACTTCAAAATTTATTTTATTATAAGAAATTATAACGCGTACGCATTATAGGTTCGGTGATTCCGAGTTAAAAAATAAAAACACGAGCGCGTTTTGGTTTTTTTCATATTCTTGTCCGCTTTTGGGCCCCCAACTTCGTGCACTTACCCATAATGAGGTGTGATTATTTTTCTACGATGTTTACACTAAGGGGGAAAGTTAGGAACTAATTGATCTAGTGCTCACATATTTTATAGGCTAATATTTGTAAATTAAATGTATATGTATCCATGAGGCTTTTATTCTTTAAAATAACCCATGACAAGAGTGACATACTATTAGTTGGTTAATAAATATGTGTAGTGCCCACTTCCCTTTGACACCTTTTGATACTGATCATTAATCGCTGATTATATTATGGACATGATTATGGACTTTATTATAGTTTGATGTTAGATGTTAGATCATGGATTATTGTTGACCTTGATTAAATTATGATGCATGATGATTATTAGAGACATTTTTATATATTGATGATGATATGTTGTTTGACATGGTTATATTATGGATGTTGTTCGGACATGTGATATTTAGATATTGTGAGTAGACCTAGAAATGGAAATTATTTGATGATGATATAGTTGTTGAGTAAAATTGCAAATGATCTTGTTGGTTGCTTAGATGTTGTTGTGATTCATATATCTAGATGATTTTGGAATTTTATTTATATTATTTTGGATGTTCTGATATGGCCATGAGGCTGAAGGAGGTATTTATGTTTTGCAAGTTAAAATATTACAACAAACATCGGGGATTGGAGACCAACCACATTGGAATTCTAGATGAATTCAACAAGGTCACCATGGCAACTTGTATTTGTTTGTGTGTTTGATTGTGTTAGGGATTTCCATGGGGGATCACCTTTAAACGTGACCAAGGGTTATGTGTATTTATTTATTTGGTTCCTTTTTATTGATGTTTGTATGTGTTTATTAAGTGATGTGTTTATCCCTTTTATTTAAATAAATTGTGGTATATAATGTGAGTAACCATATTGTTAAAATAAATTAATCAAACAGTGGTCACAAGAAAGTAATTATTGGAGTGGGTGACTCTTGTATTAAATATTGTAAGATATGTGTAAACTAATTGATTATAAAATGTCCCACTTTTTGGTATGTTTTGTACCATTATAAACATGAATTTTCAGTTTCATTGATTTTCTAAAGGTAATAGCCATAAAACCATACACATTCATGAAATTTCACAAACTAACGAAATGTTGTATTTAGAGTGTAGAATACATGTAAATTTTTTTAAAAAAAAATTACAAAAAAAACGGTCTTTTTCTTAATTTTACTCATACGTTGTTTCTTATGTTATAAAAGAGGAATGACTGTCCCCGGGTGGTTCTTTTGAATGAAAATTTATTTTTTCACCATGAAATTTTAGATATGTGTTCAAGATTTGAATTTTGAAGTGCTGTCAAATTTTCATATTTTTTGGACTTATATTTTTTTTTTAATTAATTATTTAGTAAAAATATTTTCAAATAAATGGCGTACAAATGTTTATGCCAATAAATTTTAAGATTTATATCAAAAATGAATTTTTTTTTCACAGGTAAGAAGAAGACTTCAATAAATAATAATTTTAATTTTTTCAAATTTTTTTGATATTTTTTGCTATTTTTCAAATTGGGTTGATTGTGTACGATCGATTGTCCTAAAATACCATATGTTAGAAAAATATAAAAAATAAATAGTAAAACATATTTTTAAAAAATAAAAATTATATTTTTAGAAAGCTAATAAAATTCTGTATTTTGTGTTAAAATTTTGTAATTTTATTCATTCGTTAACCCTAATTACGTGGCACCTAAGTGGCACATTTTGGCATAAAATTATCCTCCAAATGGATTTGGCGCCAAAATGTGCCACATAGGTGCCACATAGGTGCCACATAGGGGGTTCGCGCGAAGGGGGTTCGCGTGAACCCCCCCTTCGCCCGAACCCCCTAAACCTTAAATCCGCCGCCCAAAACTATATAAATATCTATATATAACTCTTTGCCGCCAAAATTATTTGAATTCGAGGGGTTCGCGCGAAGGGGTGTTCGCGCGAACCCCCATTCGCGCGAACTAGTTTCTTCATCCTACGTGGCAGTTCAGGCGAAGGGGGTTCACGCGAAAGGGATGTTCGCGTGAACACCCTCGATTTCCGATCCCGCCCAACTTCTTACTCGCGTTTTTGGGACATGAAGTGGGACACAACATTGTGCTCGACCTTGTGTAAGAGATGTGTAAGTAAATTTGGAGTATGAAACACTTCATCTTCTTTGGAATTTGAAATTGTCCTTGGAGACTGATTTTGGAGGCTTGTGGGACAAGTTAAACTTGTCCCATACCTCTTAAATTTGCATGCCAACCTTACCTATGGTTGGAGAGTTTAAACCTAGCCTTCATTATGCATTTCTGTAAGTCTAGCCGAATGTTTTAATTGCACTTCTTGCTTGAAATTAATTTCAGTCCTTTGGGATATGGGCTTGATTTGAGTGTGTAAGTAAGACTATCATATTATTCACCTACTTATTTATTGTGTCTTGGAGATTGAAGTTGACTTGTGAGTTGGAGTTGAGGATGTGTGATGTGGCATCCTACAAAGATCCACCTCATCCTCCTCTCTTCCCCTTCTATATATTCGAATTAATTTTATTATTTTGGGGTTACACCCTTTTGGTGGCTTCACTTTTGGAAACTTCTTTTGGGGTGAATTTTTTTGCTGTTTTGGAACTCTTGCTTTGAAGAAGTTTTTGGAAGATTGTTGCATGCTTGTGCTTGGCTGATTTAGATTGCTTGCATTGGGATAAAATTGTTGTTTTAGAACTTGGAACAAATCCATCATGGAGAGGTAGGAGCTTAGCTCTTGGAATGATTCTTTTTCTGTTTATGAAATTGTTATTTTTGTGAATGTTTTGGCATGTTTATGCGGGATTTTGGGTACATGGCCTAGAATGGTGTAGGAGAATACTATGGGGTTTATTTTGTGGGAGGCACAAGTGTTTTGGGAGGTATAAGTGTGGAGGGAGTTGGGATTTGGGTTCCACCTTACAAATAAATAGCTTGCATTTATTTACTCATTATGGGGTGCCATAAGAGGTTGGGGAGGCATAAGGAAATGTGAGGTATAAGGGGAAGTTGGGGGAGGCATAAGGGCATGTCAAGGCTTTGATATACTATATTTTGGTGGTTTGAAATCAGGTGGTGATACCCATTTCCCCTTTGGGAGGCATAAGTAACATCCCCCATAGTTTCTTGCTCCTTTGGCTTGCTTGATGAAGCCTTAGTGTTGTTTTTCATGCTTTAATGTAGTTGTAAACTACATTCTATTTTGGACTATGTTTTAAATGTGAAAATGTTGCTTGTGTGTTGTGGAAGCCTTTGTTGCCATGAGTTGAATCACATCTTCTATTGCATTATGGTTGGGGCTCGGGGGCCAATGAAGAAGGATGGCTTCTCCTTATCATTGGATGTCTTTGGTTGGGTTGAGAGCATTTCCTTTCCTTTCTCTTGTTGTGATAAGAATTGGAAGAATGATAAATCTACATGTTCATTGTTTGCGGAGCAAAGGAGAAAAAAAGAAAACAGTTTGAAAGTCCCTTGTTGAAATGAAATCTTATTGTAACCCTTCCCACTTGAAGTGGATGAATTTGTATATGTTTTGTAATGGAAATATGTTGCATTGAATATGAAAGTTGTAATTTTGAAATGTAAAGGAGAGATATACTCTATTTTGTTTGAAAGAAAGAGATGTATTTTGTATATTATATTGTGAAAATCAACCAAAAAGAGAAGTTGTAAAAGAAGGAAATCTTTTCTTTTGAATAAAATTTGCATTCTTTTCAATGATTAGAACCACTGCTATTTAAAATATGAGTTTGAAATGTATTTGAAATCTCTATTTGAAAGGAAGAAATGCGTGTGAGGAAAATACAGAACTCTGTCTTTTGAAATGTGTAAAATTAGAAATCAGAATTGTATGTTGGTTTTAAATAGTTTGATTTGAATAAACTAAATGTATTAGATTAGAGTTGGAATGAATTCTAATACTTGGAAGATGAAAATGGAAAATAGATCCTTTAAAATTTGATCTCTATTTTGTATTTTCAAATTGGCAAATACTTTAACCAAAATGCACAGTTTGAACCTGTAATAATGAAATAACAAATTAAACGATTAAATTGAAGTAGTATGCCCTAAATGAATTCAATTGGACAAAAACACATAAGGAATTTCTTAGAAAACTTAGTAAAATCGCTCAAATCGTTTTGCTTATCATTTTTGCTGTCAAGGTTGTATTTTTTTAATTAGGAGTCAATCAAACAAACTTACCTCCCAAATCCATCCTAAATCCATCTAAGAACAATTCTCTATGTCTAATTGACATGTTGAGGGAGGAAGAAGATCAATTGATTAAAATTTCATAAGTTAAAATTTACCAGCTTGCCTTTTAAAAGCCTATAGATCATTTTCGTGAAATTGACCCCTTAAACATTAACAAAATGAAAAATTAATTATTCCTATGCAAAGAGGATGTCGAGAGATTTCCAAAAAGTCCTCGTTTTCCCAAAAATGATCTCCCAATAAAAATTTATGGCCCCCGAAGTTTTTCTTCATTTGGTGTCAAAAATAATTCCTAACTATCAAAAAAATTTAGGAAAAATTTCCTTCATTGGACCAGGGCTTGAATTTTCCCTTAGTGCTTTTGGTAAAAAAATGAAGGCACAAATTCCCCACTACTTTTCGACCCACAAGCCTTTCTTTTTGTCAAAAATCACCTAAGTTCAAAAAATAAATTTTGGAAAAATTTCCGCATGACCCGTCACCCCGCTTTTGCCATTTTGGTTGTTTTTCGCGGCACGCAGGCCTGCAATAGTTAAGTTAACCTTTAAAATAATTTGGGAAAATTTTCTAAGTTTCCTCCGCCACCTTACCGCGGCCCACAGCCTAATCAAGGCACGCCACTTGGTGTCACAAGGCGTCGGTAAAGGAGCGGATCCCCTTTTTAGCTTAGCGCTTCGGAAATTTTTGGGAAAAATTTCCTAAAATTCTCCTGCCAGCCCACCAATCTGCATCAATGGATGGATGACATGTGTCTTCACAATGCATCCATGGAGGCGCAGAGCTTTTTAAGTCTTTAAACCTTTTTCTCATAAAATTCAAATTTTGCTAAATTGCTCTGACGGCCCGATGAGCCGCAACCAATCTTTGAGTGACATGTGGCATTGTTCGGGAAGTCGAGGTGCGGGCTATTTTAATCCTTTGCGCTTTTAACCCTAAATTCTAAAATCTCTAAGTTTCCTACAAGTCTGATTTTCCCCGTGACCAATCAACGCTTGACACATGGTGCTTTGGGCGTCGGCGGAGGCGCGGATCGTTTGATTCCATAGCGCCTTTTGGCAAAAGGGATCATTGTCTCAAAATCCTCCGACGACCCAATTTTCTGTCAGAGTTTTTAAATATCGACATGTGTCCTCTTTAGGCTCCCGAGCGCATGGAGACAGATCACGCTTTGTGCCAAAAAGAAAATGCGCTAAAACTCTCCCCGCTCCGCCGGCCCGCGCATGGGAAAATTTTCTTCCCAGGCCCGCAGACCCGCTCTTGGGAAAATTTTCCTCCCAAGGTCCGTCGGCCCATAACTTGAGAAATATGAGGAGTTAGGAGGACTTATTTATATCACTAGAAAGGTGAGGAAATTTCCTATCTAATGGGAATGTTTTTGGGAAGTTTTTAGTGCGTTAATTTTGAAAAAAATCAAGTTGAATATTTTAAGCCTGTTAGAGGGTGGTTTAGTGAGAAATTACCCTCTTAACCTAATAGATTAATCTAACCCTAAGTTTGGACCTTGTGATCTTTTATAGTTGTCATATTAATAAAACTATAAGCTATTAATAGTTTTTGGCTTGAAAACTTTCTTGCGACAATTGTTGTCTTGTAACCTGGTTGTAGACTCCTTTAAAAAAAAAAAATTATTCCATAATTTTCCTAACTAATCCTAGGTTGTTCTTGGGTCTCAAGTGGTTGTTGTTGTAGCGGGCATCATAGGATGACCAGGGGAAAATTTAAGGGTCCCTAAAAAAAAACCTTAGAAAATATTTGGCAAACTGGGAAAATTAGCTTTCACATGAATGGCGAATATCAAGACATCACGAAATCACTATTAAATGCTACTAGACGGTAGCTTTTTTATATGCTACCGGTTGGTAACATAATTTTATGCTACCAGTGACAACATATAGTATGTTTTCGACTGGTAGCATAAAAAGTGCTACTCGGCGAAAGAATTTTTATTCTACCCACTAACAAGATAACTATATGTTGTCGACAAAGTAAGCATAAAAATGTTGTCAGACAATAACATTTTTATGCTACTATATGTTGTCAGCGATAGCATAAAAATATGTTACCGAATGACTATATCTAGGTGAATTTTATGAATTTTTATTTCGTGGGAATGGTGAATTGACCCTATAATTAACTTGCACCTAGAAAATTATGGAAAACTGGTCCTAGCTTGTACCCTAAATATTTGCCAATTTCAAATTTTAAAAACTGGAATATTCATGAATTAATGAATATCCCCACTAAAATTTTGCTTATAAGGATCCTATTATCTAGGATTATTTTTTCAACCATAATTTTGTTAAATGTTGATATTTTACAATTTAGATAAATCTTGAAATTGGCTATGTTGGTTTTAATTATACCAAATATTGGAATTTAATTTGGCTATTACTAGAATCCAAAAAGGGGTTTTCGGAATTATATATCATGTATGAGGGATTTCCATTTTAGGGGTTTACATTTTTTTTAGTAAGAATAGGAAATACATATTTAGTTTATTAAAACATTTATAACTTTGTAAATAAGTAATTAATTTATAACCCATTCACACTTTATATTTATTATTTTAGATTAGGAATATGTTCATTCTCTTCCAAATTTTTAATAAGATCAGGAAATACTTAATATTGTATTAATTTACTAAGTATATTGTATTGATTTACATTTATAACTTTGTAATGCATAATAAATAATTAATGTACTATTAACCTATTCCAACTTTATATTTATTGTTTGAAAATAGGTGCCATATGTTCATTCTCATCCAACTTTGTATTTAATGTTTTGAGAACGGGCATATGTTCATTCTCTTCCAACTTTGTATTTAATGTTTTGAGAACATGCATATGTTTATTCTTCCAACTTTATATTTAATGTTTGAAAAAAGGCATATGTTCATTCCATGCAAGGCATAATATACAATTTTTTTCTCTATTAATTAAAATATATTATGATGTTACCATTTGGCCCAATAGTGACAAATTTGTGATAACTTCTGAGACCCTATATTAATTTCATTTTTACCTACCTCGAATCATATAGTTGTGCATAAAATTTGGATGATTGTGATTTATTTTAACTATGGGGTTGTGCACATTTGCATGTTGTATATTTTACATATTTTGATCATATATAGTTGTGTCTAATTTTGCTTCTAATTTATGATATCAATAAAATTTTTTTTATATTAAATTATAACATGGATTTATTTCCATAGAATGAAGGTAGAAATGTGTTGGTATGAGATAAATACAACATAAAATGATGGTAATAAATGAATTGTTATTATATAGACTACAAAAACAAACCAATTTATTTATATTTATTAATCAACATAATAGTAACTATTAAATTCAATCAAGCTTAGTAATCTTGGATATGTTTTTATATGAGATAAATTCAAGTCACAATTTTTTTGCATTAAAATGATGGATATAAATCCATTGTTATGAAATAGACTACAAAAATAAACCAATATTAATGATTTTTATGAGATAGACTACAAAAAAAACTAAATTTATTTATATTTATTAATAAACATAATAGTATCAAGTAAACTTAATCAAGCTCAGTAATTGTTCTTTTAAATGTTTCAAAAGACCAACGTAAATTTGGGTGTGGACCCACATGATTTAACATTGTACATAAGTGTGTAAAATTTTTTTCTATCAAAATGTATTGTGCCATCAAATATAGATAGAAGGTAATCCAAATAAAAGTGCCTCAGTTTGTCATGAACAAAACATTTTGTTTCACCTATGAACAATATGTTTTCTGCTCCATATATTTGGGTGTACTTGTCGAGAATCTTTTGCATATTTTTTTGTAAACTGGCACAATATTCCCCTTCTTTGATCTTAAAAATTTGTTGCTAATTTCACACTGTATTATGCCCCAACAAAAATGAATTCAATATTTCTTAGCCAATCAAATTTTTGAATGAAGGCATGTTGTTCTCTTGAATGCAGGTATGTAAACCACAATCCAATATCAAAATGTTTTGTGTTATCCTTAACAATTCAGGGCTAAATGTATGACTGAAGTATTGGTAGCATGCATATGTAAAATATGGTTATATGGTCAACGATCTAAATTCAGTAAGCCCTGGAACTCCAAAGAGAAATTCTTCTACCCCAAAACCAATAACTTCTTTCCATGGGAAATGAGATCGAAAAACCAACCAATAACACAATTCTTTTTCAATAAATTAAATCATAGAGTATATTATCTAATTTTATTGATAATTACTTTCTTTTGTATAAACCTATCAAGGCTAGTTTTGAGCATTAAATGGTAATAACTATTAATAACATCCTAAATTATCATTATATAATAATCACATCATTTGGATGAAATGTGAAAAAGAACTAAAAATTGTAATAAACACATTTTGAGCATTAAATACTAATAACCATCAATAACATATTATTAAACAATATATAATAATCACATCAAATGGAAAATGGAAAAAAGAACTACAAAAATGTAATAAACACAATTTTATATATTGATTTGTTCCACTGTTGTTTGAAATAGAGAACATCCCTTTAAGATGTCTCTTACATCATCTACAACCCCTATCAAGGCTAGTTTTGAAAACAATGATGACATAAGCCACTTATTATTTTTAAAGTCTTTATCAAAAACCTTTGGAGACACCGAAAAATTTCTTCAGGAACTCCTTTGTTGATTACATTAACTACAACATAGTTTCACATTTGTATGGAAATTTTGGTGTTTTCCAAATTATTTCCAAATTTTTAATAAATTTGTCTCCCTCTTTTTGCAATGCTCCATACCCATAACAAAACAAAGGATGCATGTCCACTTTAGCTTTTTGTAATAGTTTTCATTGCTAGTCTTTTCTACATTTTGGCATCCAACATAGACTAGAAAATGTTATTGATGAAACTCTTGAGAAATATAAGTTAGAAATTGGGAAATAAACATTCATGGTAGGATGTGCTCGTTGTTCAATTGAAATGTATTTTCCTTTTTAGAAGTATGATTTTGAACTAAAAATCCTTCTAATTCAAGAACAATCAAATGTTTCTTTGGAGGCACTGCAAAAAAATATATGAAACTTCATTATTAACTTATATGTATTTCAAATATGATAATAATATTTCACAAAATATTTTTACCTATTTCTTTACATATATTTGTTGATTGTAGATTTTCTCCAGCTATATCTGCACATAAAAATGAAATTAGGATATATTTATCAAATTGATTCCAACTAATATTGAAAAGTAAAAAAGATTAATATTTTTACCTATTTCTTTACATATATTTGTTGGTTGTAGATTTTCTCTAGTTATCTACTGCACATAAAAATTGAAATTAGGATATATTTATCAAATTTATTCCAACTAATATTGACAAGTAAAAAGATTATTAATTTTTAAATAATACAATTGATACCTGTTTGTGAGCCAACTATCATAATTGATGGTGAAGGGTTTGATGTAGCTTCAGTATTAATCACCATCAATTGCATGTTTTGTTGGGAAACTTCTTGTTGGTTGGATGACATCATGCTATTTTCAGGAATAATATCTTCCTCTAATGGATTAACCTCATGGCTTGCGCTTTGTTCTCCACTCATAATCATTTGTAAGGGCTCAATAGTTGCTGCCAATGAACATAAATACTTATAATGTAAAGTAAAAATTGTAAACAATGGATAATTTTCCATTCTTGCTTAATCATAGCTTTATTGTAATATTTGTTCAATATTATATTCACTAGGTGGATACCTATTCATTGTAATACCTATTCAATCTTGTATTCACTAGGTGGATACCTGTTCTCATTTAGGAATCATATAATAAGAATAGATGTTGATATATATTTGTTTTTAGTATGAGAGAGATGTTACATAATCTGGTTGTCTTGTTAGAGTAGGTATTTACCTTAGCTCATGTTCACCTAGGTACTTTATTTACCTTTATTGTATTCATCCTCACCCACTTAGTGTGTGGATATTTCTTTATCTTATTTAGATATTAGGAGATATTATCTAGTTAGGTATAGTTCTTTCCTTGATCTATGGTATTGACTAGATCCTTGATGTCTAATTCTCTCCTAAATCTATGGTCTTGACTAGTTCTTTGATGACTAGTTATTTCCTTGATTCATGGCTTGATCTACGACCTTGACTAGTTATTAGATTGTTATTCCTTGCCTATTTAAGTAAGGCCCATTCTCAATGTATCAGTATTGAGTTCCATAACAATATATGATATTCTGCTCATTTGTTTGCAAAGGTTTTATATAAAGCTATTTTGGTGAATTTCTTTTATCTTATTGATCGTGGTGTTTGATTATCATTTGTGTTCTATGGCTTGGAAATACGATCTAGTTATCGTTCCTTTCATGTCTAATGCAGAGCCTAAATCACTTTCAATCTATGGGAAGGTTAGAATGATCCAAGACTTCAAATACTACATTTTACTTGGCCAATAAATACTTTTATCTAGGACTAACGCTCTTCAAAACTTACAATTTTCACCTTATGAAATTATATTTAATTATTCATGATTGTCTTATATTAATTTGGACTAGTAATTCTCTTTAATTATTCATAATTATCTTATTTGGTTAGACTATCACAGGCGGAGCTAAGTTCTTCACTACATACCCTCGATGAGAGGGATCGAGCCTTATGTAGTTCACCTTTTATGGAAGGTAGAAGTGCCATTCCTCATGATTTGCAATATACTTTATAGAGTTATTCAAATGATTAATATGTCTAATCCACTCGAATGTGTGGATGCATGTTCTTTATAGGAATCATCGAGGAATAATATATGATTGCTATATGAGAATGGACAAATGCACATTCAATACATGTGATATTGAATTTAATCATTTTAAATCCTCTATAAGGAAGTGGTTAATTTTTTTTGTAGAGCGAGCTTATCCACGCAACAATGGAAACTTTATGGAAATTAATGTTTTAAAAGGAAGTGGAGCTCTTGTGGAATGGTAAGCTTCACCATGATACTATTACAAGTGATATATTTATTTGATTATAAGCACCAATACGTTCATAGGCCATATTATTTTTAACTATACCCATAATTCAAAATATCATCTAGTTTCCTTTCCAAATAGTGGACAATTGCCCATTGTAAAAAAAGTAAACTTTTAACTCTTCATGTCAAGCCCATTCTCAATTAAATAATAGAGATAAAAAATTGTTTTATAATGATAAGTTGTGCATTCTCATAACCTTATCTTGTTTATAATGGGCACAAGCCCATTCTCAAACAAATAAATATTACTTTTTTATAATTATTCCATAACTTAGAATGTTTATAATACGCACAAGCCCAATATCATACAAACAAACAATTTTTGTCTTGTAGTTATCTATATTTGTATTATACTAGTTGGACTATCCCTAGCAGAGCCAAGTGCTGCACTACATACCCTCGAGAGGGATCAAGCATTTACATGTAATTTTATTTTATTTTTAGAATGGGTTGTGAGAATGGGAAGTGAATTTGTACAAGTAAAAAAATAGTTTTTCTTGTAATTATTGATAATTGCATTATAGTAGGTGGACTATAAACTTACATATAGCCAAGTGCTGCTTTATACATACATATATATAATTTAATACTTTTTTAGAATAGGTTGTGAGAATGGGAAGTAAATAGAAGTATATAATTCACATTATGTAGTTGGCCTTTTGTAGTTTATGCATCTATAATGGGTTACTTCCAAACTTCCCATTCTAAAACAAAGTGAATTTTATCTGTACTCTTCATATGTGATACCTATATTATGATAATGGGCATCTGCCAATTAAATACAAAGAAAAAATATGTTTATTTAACCCATTACAAGGTTATTAAATTGTAAAGGTAACTACATAATGCGTGAATATATATTATTTCTATACTTCCCATTCTGAAACAAATTTAATTCTCTCTGAGTATGGGCATCTGCCCATTCAATACAAGTACAAAGGCTATGAGAATTCACAACTTCCCATTCTAAAACAAAGTGAATTTTATCTCTACTCTTCTTCTGTGATACCTATATTATGAGAATGGGCATCTACCAATTCAATACAAAGACAAAAAATGTTTGTTTTTCTGAGAATGGGCATATGCCCATTGTAAACATTTAACTACAAGCAATACTAAACTTAATCATTTTAATACCTCTAAATATTCTGAAACATATTTAATTTTGTCCCTGTTTGTCTTCTATGATATCTATATGAGAATGGGCATATACCCAAGCAATATTGAACATAATCATTTTAAGAAATCTATAAAAGATGTGAGAATGGAGAAATTTTAACTCTATTCTTCTAATTTAACTTCTAATTTTTGTTTACATATATTCTATAATATGAAAAGAAATTTTAGGAGAAAACTATATGAAGGAAGTACATCTTAATATTAGAACAAAGTAAACATTGTTAAGAATTAATAAATGTTAGTATTCACATTTACATAATGACTATAATAAAAAGAACACAAAAATCGTAGAGGCTATTCATCTGGAGGTGTAGTTAGATATTTATAATATTGTTGGAGCATGATTTCTTGCTTGTGATTCTCCACCATAAAGATAAGTGAGGTCCTCTTTGTATTATGTGATGCCTTTATTGAATTTTACCACCATATAATATTAATACAGGGGATGCATTAGTGTTGCATCTCTCAATCATGTGCTCCCAAAAATGCATTGATCTCTCACATTTGAAAGGATGATCAGGGATGAAAACTTTGATTTCATCCAGTTTGATAATATCCAAGGGCTCTGAATGTTTCCAATCTAGATCCACTGTCACATCTTCCACCTCCATACTAGTTGAATTATGAACACCATATATCAAAAAAATCACTGACATCCCTTGAAACACATGTTCTGCATTCATAATTCTGTAACATCCTTATGAAATTATTGTTGATTTTTTTACTTTTTCATGTACATGCTTACAACAGTATGAAATAAGTAAACTTGTATTGGTGGAAGTATAAAGATGTAGACACAACTCATTGTACTGCACCTAATGAATGTTAGAAGATCAATAATATCTTTTTTGAGATAAAACTCACAACATTACAAAAATCATCAACTACGACTTCTAAATTGAGTGAAAGAAATAGAATTCAAAACCTCTCAATGTTCTACTAAAAAAAAGGATAAGAACATTTACAAGTGAATTCATATGTATCTTGCATCCTTGGTTGAGAATTTTATTAGCAGACACATACAATTCAAGTAGTTCAATAGCATTTTTGAATAATTTGGTAAATTTCCTTGACTCTCTTTCCGTGATGGTATCTTTCCTTTTCATATTTTTCTTTTCATCTCTAAGATATTGACATAGTTGAGAAAAATGAGACTCATGCATGTCAAAATTTTCAATCACATTTAATTCATTGCATCCCATAAGAGAAACATATTCTGGAACTCTTTCCTGCATATAAGACATAACTTTGGCTTTTTTTTGCTCTATTCTCCTTTACTCTTTTGTAGTAATCTTTTAGAAACATTGCATTAACACCTAGAATCTTCTCTGAACCAAACTTCACCACTAATTATTTAAAATAAAGGACATCGAATTCTTCATTTATCATACCTTTTGTGCCTCTAAATAGTCTTGTTGTAAGCATATCTAATGAATTTGGCTTGAAATCTAGGTATATAGATTTTTTGGGAAACAAGGAAACCCACCATTGGTATAAAAATCAAAAACTAAAACCCACTTATCCCAAATTTCATCTAGGAGTACAAGAAATGAAATTTTATCATTCAAACTATCCAATTTTGCCTTCTCAAAAATAAGAAAAATTTCTTTTCGAATGTCTGCGTATGTGAACATTAAAATAAATTTTATTAGTTTAGCATTCTATAAGAAATAATTTAAGTTAATTTCTATGTGCAAAAAAACTTAGTACAATTTATAAATACCTTCCATTTTTGACTTTTCATGACCAGAACCAAGATGTTGTGGTCTCTTCTCTAAGATCCACCTTGACCTGGCTTTGTACAGTTGGTCAATAAATATTGTTTTAACCCATTTTTTTTGCCATATTATGTTGCTTGAAAATACTTATTATTTGTTATGTTGTTCCTTTGGAAGACAAAATACGGGAATACCTTTATTTGATTCTATCATGAACAAATGAAAAATTAGGATTTGCAAGGATTTATTTTTGGGCTTCCATTGTATGTTGCCCATTAATAATATAGAAATGAGTTTCATTGTCATGAATTTCATGCTCAAACTCCATGTTAAAAATAACACCAGTAGTTTTTTTGAAAGGAAGAAAAATTGCATCCCATTTGAAGAGGTACATGGTTACATAACATAGAGTGGACAAGGAGACTGACACTTGCTAAATCAAGTGATTTGTATTGGTATTTTGCAGGAGCTACATGACAACGAACAATATCAATTTTGAATGAATTTTCATCAAATAAAAAAAGATGAATCTCTTCAGATAATGTAGATTCACTTTTTTAAATTCAGTTTGTGCTTGTTTTAATAATAATTTCTCTTTTGCAGATCCCTTCACCTCATGAAAGTGTGATTTTAAAATGTCTTTTTCCATCTTAGATAATTTTTTCTTCTAAGCATGGTAAAAAATTTAATGTAATTTTTTTGGCCCAATTCCTTATCCATATTCATGTAGTGGGAAACAAATGAAGTAAATGCATACTGATAATTTTTTTGAATATAGTGATAATTCCTGCACAAATAACTTGACTATTCTGCACACCACTCTTGTCCCCTTTAGTGTATGGATCAATTTTCCAACCATAACTATAACATGAATATTTGTGGTGTTTTGTTGACCTTTCCATGCCATATTTTTTGTAAAGTGAAACTTGTAATTCCATTTTATGTATTGAGCATGTTCTGGATGTGTTGTCCACTTCTTCCACTTGAACAGATACAATAGTATCTATTATACACTTTATGCTCGAATAATTCCAATTGGTGTGTGTTGGTCTCCCAAGGAATGAAACAACCACAGATCATTGTAATAATTATTAGGAGTGTGAAATTCAATGAACCATTCTTCATTCCTTCTTTCCCAGTCATCATTTGCACCATCAAAAAAAGGAATTTCCTTATACGGGGTAGTGGTAATAAGATCCATTTTTTCCTATTACAAATTTTGTTAGTGTAATGTATATCAAAATCTTCACAGTATTAACATTTTTATAAAAGTAACAAGTTGTGATAACGTGTAACTTCCCATTTTAAAATATATTCTTTTTCTATGATTGCATCTACCCATGATAAAATTGTTTGTTTGTATTGAATGGGTAGATGCCCATTCTCATGTGATAAAATTGTTTATTTGTATTGAATGGGAAGATGCCCATTCTCATGTAAGACTTAATAATAGAAGGAAATATGGCCATTTATGTTACTTTTACTCTGTCTAATTTGCAAGTTTTAGAGTTTCAACAAGATTTGAAGAAAATGTTTATGCTACTTTTACTCTCTCCACTTTATTTGTTCATCCTTTCCACTTTAAAAGGGCAGATGCCCATTCTCATATATAACTAATAGAAAAATAATAGAGATAAATATGCTCATTCTCATGTATAACTAATAGAAATATCATATATATCTAATTTAATAGAAGAAGAATAGAGATAACTTTAAGCTCAACATATTATATTTACTTTATTTTAACATGGGAAGGTACTTTGATTTAGAATGAGAATTTGTGCATTGTGACAACCTTTATAGAAGTTGTGTACGTTTATAATGGGCACAAGCCCATTCTCATACAAACAAACATTGTCTATTTTGTTATAATTAATAATTGTATTATACTAGGTAGAATATCCCTAGCAGAGCCAAGTGTTGCACTACATACCCCCGAGAGGATCAAGCCTTATGTAGTTCTCTCTCTCTCTCTCTCACACACATGACAGATATATATATATATATATATATATATCCATTTTCATGTAGTTTTTTTTAATATATAAATCCATTCTCATGATTTCAATAGGCATAATTATCTTGATCAAATATTCTCAATTTTAATTCGTAATTTTTTAGAGTAATTAAAATGGGAAAGTGGAGTGAATTTTTTTTTTTTTTTTTTTAGAATGGGCAGATGCACATTCCCATAAAGGAATCATGAAAGAAGAAGAATGCGATTAGAGGTATTATGCTCATTCTCATGTATAACTAATAGAAATCTCATATATATCTAATTTAATAGAAGAAGAATATAGATAACTTTAAGTTCAACATATTATATTTACTTTCTTTTAACATGGGAAGGTAATTTGTTTTAGAATTGGAAGTTGTGCATTTTCACAACCTTATATAATTTTTGCACGTTTATAATGGGCACAAGCCCATTCTCATACAAACAAACATTGTTTGTTTTGTAATAATTAATAATTGTATTATACTAGTACCCCCTGAAAGCTTAACCACACAGAAAAAATGGGAAATCATTCAATGAAGGTGAATCATCTCCACACACACACACACATATTATTCTTATGTGATTCAAATTATTTTTATGTCTATTCTTATTCTGTGATTATAATTATTTTATCTCTAATCTATTTAATTATATATAATCGTATAATATTGGCTAGACTATCCCTGGAAGAGCCAAGTGTTGCACTACATACCTTCTAGAGGGATCAAGCCTTATGT
The DNA here is from genome assembly GCA_018340775.1 of Taxus wallichiana var. yunnanensis. Classification (NCBI taxonomy): domain Eukaryota; kingdom Viridiplantae; phylum Streptophyta; class Pinopsida; order Cupressales; family Taxaceae; genus Taxus; species Taxus wallichiana. Next base: position 737,049,544 of record CM031235.1, on the reverse strand, counting down.
AGTTCTCATCATATTAAAGACCGATGTTTATCAAGGTAGTAATAGAAGTGAAGAATTTTTTTCTTGAAGATATAATTCATGCACATATTGGTCATGCATTACCAAACATCAACATGAATCATATATTCAGGATTAAATGATAAACTTCTATTATGACTGCTAGTTGAATATTCCTTGTTGAAGAAATGATTAGGTACTCATGTTTTCCTACACCACATTATTAATTGAACTTAATCATTTTTATGCCTATTCTAGGTGGGTGAACTGACCTGCAGAGCTAGGTGGTTGAGCTAATCTATGCTTCTTCTATAATTAGTACATGCCCATGCAATATTGAACTCAATCATTTTAGCTGGACTAAGCATTGTGACTATTGTTTATAATTGTATCATTTTGGTTGGACTAACCTTGGTGGAGCCAAGTCCTAGAACCGTCAAGTGTTGCACTACATATTCTCTGCCCATTGTCATACATGAATCCTTAAAATATATTGTTATAGAATGGGCAGATGCCCATTATCTTCCCTCATATACCATTCTGATATAGAAATCATTAAAATATATTGTTTTAGAATGGGCAGATGCCCATTCTCATCCTCATATAGAACTCATCAAAATATATTGTTTACATAGATTCTATTAACTAAATTACTAAACTTATTTTATTAATTGACTCATAAAGTTCAAACTAAATTTTAATTCTATTAAACAAACTTATTTGAACTTAATCATCTTGTATATTGGCTCATAAGTTTAGTAATTTTGTATTTTCAAACCTTATGTAGTTCTATTATTTTGTTTATAATTGTATCATTTTGGCTGCACTAACCTTGTTGAAGCCGAGTGTTAGCATCTTGCTAAGTGCTACACTACATACCCTTGAGATGGATCAAGATTTATGTAGTTCTATTATTTTTTTATAATTGTATCATTTTGGTTGGACTAACCTTGGTGGAGCCAAGTGTTGGCACCACCAAGAACTAACTTTTAAGGTCTCTATCTCCTTTAACTTGCAAATTTGAAATATGGTTGTCATTATATATATAGTTTTATAATTTCTAGAATGGGTTAATACACTAATGTTTACATTTATATTTGTTCTAGACCATGACATAACGAGACCACCATGTGTGTGTGTGTGTAACTTTATAATTATTAAAAATAGGTTTTGATGATGGGTTAAGCTAATGTTTAAATTGATATTTGTTCTTGACCATGACGTTGCAATACTATGATGAAAATATATTATTTACCACCATTTACTTATAAATGACAAATAACCTAGAACTTGGTTATGCTAATAGAAATGATGATGATTTATACATGTAATTGGAATATAACAAGATCAATAATTTTGCTAGTTTAACAAAATATAGAAACTAAGTAATTATAGAGATAAAAATAAATTTTATGTTCATAGATAAAAATTAGCAGTGACTAAAAAAGGAAATACGAAGAGATAAAATTACAAAACGTATACTATAAAAAAATACCACAGATGAACTAATGATCTGGATTAATCGTAATAGAAAATATTGATTTCCTCTTCTTTGACATTAGCGAATCGAAGGAAGAACACATGAAGATACCCTAAGTAGCCATATGACAGAGGCCACCACTAGCAGTCACAATATTTAGAAAGAATGTGTAGGTGGGACGCCATTTAATAGCTCTCGCAACACGGAAACACCCGGTAGACTTAGGGTGGATAGGAACATGAATCTCCATTAAATAATTGTTCGTAATACAGAGAGGGGTGTGTCTCGAGGTTGTACAAAAGTATAAGACAACATGCACAAAGTGGGTGAGGGCTTGGTTTCTCTCCACCAAAGGTTCCATCAAATAACGTTCAACCCAACCAAGCCAGCGTCAAGGCCAACCAACAAGGACAGAGTAATGAGATTACAATGTTTAAGTTCTTCATCCAAACCAACCCTATGAGAGGGAAAGATAAAAACAGGAAATCATAGCAACTTCCAATTTGTTACGAATAACTAGAAGCGGATTCAAAATAAACACTAAAGAAATTTATGAGTTAACCAAAGATCTTTTGGATTCACAGAGATAGGCGTCACCTAGAACATTTTCAATGGCCTCATAGATAGATGGGGAATCAATCTGAAAAACCCGCTTGAAACATGACCGAGAAATGGAATTGAAGAAGGTCATTTCTCTTTTGTCACTTCGTAGAAAAATAACAGGAAGAGAGGGAACCTCCATGATGACAGAAATAGCAAAGAGAGGATTCTAGATGCCAAATGAGGGAGAGGAAGGATACTTAAAATAAAACCACACGATCCAAGGATGAAAGTGATTTCTTCTCACTGAAGTGGCTATCACTATTATTAAATAATTGCACGCATTCCTTCCCAATTCTCAAAGATCCTACATGAAGGATCCTCTGTGAGTTGGATCCATCGACTCCAACTATTAGCCATGTATGATCCTAAAGACAACAAACATTAGCCAATGTCATTGAACCTTTAATATACGCCAACCGAAAGCCATTAAGAAAATAGTTTTTATCTTTTTATATACATGAGTAGAATCCCATTCTTATATATGGATAATAGAAGAAGAATAAACTAATAGAAGAAATATTATGAGGATTATATTTAATATTCCCATGTTGATATATGAATAACAGAAGGAAGTTATCTTTTTATTCTCTCACAAAAACAAACGAGCATATATGTTTAATACCTATTTAAATAGTATCTCATAAAGGTTAGATAATAATATCTCGTATATTTTTCAAGATGTCTACATCTCTATGGGATAATTATATAATGGTACAATATTGGATGGACTAACCTTGGAAGATTCAAGTTGTGCACTAAAACAAAGTATGTTTTATTTATATTATTCTTCTTTAGTAATAATTTGTGTAGTTATTAAAATGGGCAATTCAAGAGATAAAATTTTACTTCTTTTTTAGAATGGGAAAATCCCATTCTCATATAGGAATCATGAAAGAAAAATAATAGAGAATAGAAAATAGAGACTAAATGGGTAGATGCCCATTCTCATAGAGAATAGAGAATAGAGACTAATATAAGAAGAATGAAGATGAAATGTAAAATTTTAAGATTTATTAGAATGGGCAATTAGAGAGATACAAGTTTGCTTCTTTTTCAAAATGGGAAGATGTCCATTCTCAAATAGACATCATGAAATAAAAATAACGTAGAATAGAAAATAGAGACTAAATGGGTAAATGCCCATTCTCATAAAGTATAGAGAATAGAGCCTAATATAAGAAGAATGAAGAGGAAATTTACTTTTTAAAAAAATTACTTCATTTTAGAATTGGCAATTGCCCATTCTTTCACACAAATAGGCATACAGTTTTTTTATCTTTGTATCTACATGGGTTGTTCCCCATTTTGCAATGGAGGGTAGACCATTGATATGGAAGGAGGACCATATTGGTTGGACTATCCGTGGTGGAGCCAAGTGTTGCGCTACATACCCTTAAGAGGGATCAAGCCTTACGTAGTTCACCTTATGCTTAGTTCAAATGCAATGGAGTTCTTGGGTAACACATGTATCTATAATTATTTATTATTAGTTACCTTTTTGGCTCTATCTCTTTTTATGAAGAATATCAAAGACATTAATAAGAAACACCAATGAATTTTCTAAATCTTCTCATGAAGAGTATCATCTAGTGTTCATTCCATTATAAAATGGGGATAGTCCATTGTAAACAAAGTAATCTTCATCTTCATGTCAAGTCCATTCGATTGGGTAGATGCACATTCTCATATAGCAAATATAGAATAATGCAGACAACGAAGAATAGATGTTTAGAATGTGCATATGCCCATTCTCAAATAATAATCATACAAGAATTGTGAGAGACTTTTATCTTCTATAAAACATGGACGAACAATGAGATAAATATTACATTTTTTTAGAATGGGAAGATGCCCATTTAACATATAGAAATCATAAAAGAAGAATGAATCATAGAAGAAGAATTTACTTTTTTACAAACAAATAAGATTTTACTTCTTTTTGAAATTGAAGATAATTTTCAGAGATACTTATAACTATTCTCTGTTGAATTATTATGAGATGAACTAGTTTTATTTCTTTTGTAATCTTATCGGGTATAAAGATAGTACCATATTTTTGATGTGTTTTAAGAATATCACTTCAATCTTTTGTAATACTTGCATAGTTGTTATCCTCCATAGTTATAAATGGATGCATCTAAATATGACCATTTCTTGCATGTTTTAGAGTCTCAACAAGATCATTTTCTTTCAAAAATGCATGTTCTCAATTCCCGATGGACCTCATATCTCATACCATTCAAACTACTAATGTATATCTAAGAAATCCAATATCAATAATTCATGCTAAGACGAGGAGTTATCTATTATGTTTTTACCAAATTACAAAGTGGGCTTACCACCTGGGAGGCATTTATTATTTTCTCGAGTGTGCGGGTGAGTTATGAGACCAAGTTAGGTAGGCGAGCTACGCAGTCGAGTTAGTCGAGGCAAGTTAATCAAAAATTAAATTTTAATTCTATAATTCTTATTTCATCCATGAAATGAGATGTTTTTTTCACGATAGTTGTTCATCAATGTTAGATAATAGTAATAAAAGTAAAGCATTTTATCCCGATGGTGAATCATATGCAACTTGGCCTTGTATCATTGGTGAATCATGTCATGTTTGTTAGCCTTGATATTGTTTGTGTCTATTTGCATTGATGAATGATTTACCAAGCATGCAAGGCCAAGATGCAAATGGTTCACCCTTCGGGATTAAATTCTGCACTTCTGTTACTATGATCTAACCTTGTTGAACAAAAGTCTTCCATTGTATAGTATTGGGTATTAGAATGTTTAGATCCCTTATTGGTATAGTATTGGGTATTATAATGTTTAGATCACTTCATATTTTTAAACAAGATTTTTGATTATGACCATGATTACTTGCATTATGACACTTGTTTACAATTGTATCATTTTTGATGGACTAACCATGGTGGAGCCAAGTTTTGGCTCCGCCAAGTGCTACTCTACATACCCTCGAGGGGATCAAGCATTATGTAGTTCTATTATTTTTTTAGGAATGGGAATTGTTTCTCCCCAAGTGTTGTACTACATACCCTTCGGTAGATGCCCATTCTCATATAGGAGTAATTAACATATATTGTTTAAGACCTTAACATATAAGGACCAACATGTAAATATATTATTTTTTTACCACCATCTAATTATTAATTAAAGGTAATTGTTTTAAAATAAGTCTTGGATCGTCTCGTAATAATGAGAATAGGCATTAGCCCATTCTCTAGACATTCTAATATTTTATTTTGGCCCTATTTTTGGTTAGGTATATTGGACCATTTAGAAATATGGGCATTTGTCCATCCTTGAACAAACAAACATTTATTGTTGGGTTGTTCCCCATTTTTCATGGAATGAAAACCATTGTAATGGAAGGAGGACCATATTAGAAGAATAATTAAACTACAAAAACATTCTTATAGCCATTTTATAGAGTTAATCATTGTATCGCATTGGCTAGACTATCCCTAGTAGAGCGTAGTGCTTGCACCGCATACCCTTAAGGGGGATCTCTTTTCTATCTCTAATTTTTGTTTATTCTTTCACTTTTGGGCTCTCTCTCTTTTCATGAAGAATATCAAGGAAATTTTTGAGAAACACCAATGAATATTTCGACTCTTCTCAATATAAAGAATAACATCTGGTTTTCCTTCCATAGAAAAATTGGGGATGACACACTTCATCTTCACATCAAGCCCTTTGGAGTAGACACATGCCCATATGTAGTATGCCTTATTCCTATTTTTCTCTGTGATTCCTATATTAGAATGGGTATGTTCCCATTATTAATTAGCATATGCTCATGTTCTAAACATTCTAATACATGAAATTTTGAACTAAAATGTCATATTCTCATTCTAAACATTCTAATACATGCAATATTGAACTTAGTCTGTTTAGTACTTCTATATTACTCATAACAAGTCCACAATGCAAGATGCTAGTGGAGAGATAAAATTTACTTACTCATACAAACAAAATAACATTTTTTTCATTTTATCTTGAATACAATGTAATTTTTCTAATACATCTAATACAAGAAATTGATACGAATTGAATGGGCATATGCCCATTCAATTATAATATGAGTAATATAAGAAAATTCTTGTCATTTTAGTACTTCTATATTAATCATATCTAACTCCACAATATAAGATGCTAGTGGAGAGATAAAATTTACTTTGTCTTTGTTTAAGAATGAGCAGTTTCCCATTCTCTCATACAAACAAACAAACATTTTTTCATTTTTTCTTGAATACAATGTAATTTTTTAATACATCTAATTATAGAAGAAATTGATACGATTTGAATGGGCAAATGCCCATTTAACTACAATATGACTAATAGAAGAAAAATAATTTTTATAAAAGAACTAGAGAGATTAAATTTACTTTGTTTTATTATTAGAAAAAGACTTGAGGAAACATATAAGAAGAATCCATCATTTTTGTGTCTTGTATTAATATCTTCTTAATAAAAATTTAAATGGGTCTAAACAAATATAACATACTAAATTATTAGAGCATGGTTAGTAAGTCCTTTTATAAAAATATGACTACCATTGAAATTAGTCGCATTACGACGATTGATTATAATTATATTGTTTTGGCTAGACTAACCCTGGCAGAGCCAAGTTATGGCTCTGCAAAATGCTGCACTACATACCCTCAAGGGGATCAAGCCTTATATATTTCTATTATTTTGTTTTAGAATGGGCATCTTGGCTTCACCAAGTGCTGCACTACATGTCGTTAGGCATATGTCCATTCTCATATTATGTAGCTCTATTAACTTGATTTAGAAATGGCAGATGCCCATTCACTACCCATACTCATATAAGAGTAGTTAACATATATTGTTTAAGACCATGACATATTGAGACCAACAAACAAATATATTTTTTACCACCATGTATTTATTAATTAAAGATATTGAGAATAGCCATTATCCCATTCTCTAGAAATTTTAACATTTTTTTTGCCATTTTTTTGGTCAATTGTATTGGACTATTTAGAAATATGGGCATTTGTCCATCCTCGAATAAATAAAAATTTATTGTCGGGTTGTTCCCCATTTTTCATGGAAGGAGGACAATATTAGAAGAAGAATTAAAGTGCAAAAAAAATCTGACAGCCTTTATAGAGTTAACAATCATATCATATTGGTTGGACTATCCATGGCGGAGCCTAATGCGGCATTGCATACCCTTAAAGGGGGATCAAGATTTTATCTCTAATTTTTGTTTATTCTTTTTCTTTCGGGATCTCTCTTTTTCATGAAGAATATCAAGGAAATTTCTGAGAAACACTAATGAATATTTATAACTCTTCTCAATGTGAAGAATAACATATGGTTTTCCTTCCATAGAAAAATGGGGGATGACACACTTCATCTTCATGTCAAGCCCATTCGAGTAGACACATGCCCATATGTAGTATGCCTTATGCCTATTTTTCTCTTTGATTCCTATATTAGAATGGGCATATGCCCATTATCAATGGGCATATGCTCATGTTCTAGACATTCTAATACAAGATGCTAGTGGAGAGATAAAATTTACTTTGTCTTTGTTTAAGAATGGGCAGTTGCCCATTCTCTCATACAAACAAACAATTTTTTTTTCATTTTTTCTTGAATACAATGTAATGTTTTTCTCTTAGATAAAATATACTTCATTCTCACAACAAACATCATATAAGAATGATAGAATAAGGGATGTGGTTCACTCTCACAACCTTAGGGCAGGTGCTAATGATATATTTTAAGAATTTTCATATGCCTATTTTGATATAGGAATCATAGATGAAGAATAGAGATAACACATTCTAACAACCTTTATAGAGGTATTAAAATGGGTTCAAGCCCATTCACATACAACAATCATTTTTTATTTAATAATTTAAAATATTATTTGAAATTTATTGGTATTATTAAATGATACAATATTATTTCTTGTATTTAATTATTACTATTATTAATTAATTAATTTTGTTTAGTCCTAATATCATATCTTAAATACATATTCTTTGATTTCTAATTTTTTGATGATTAAATTTTAAATATATTTTGGCCCATTCTAAGCATTATAATTAATGAAGCATTATAAATAATGGAGTTTATGTCGTTAATTAGTTTTATAAAGTTTTATTATATTTTTAAAAAATTATAAAATTATTTTAAAATGCACTATAATTAATTAAGCATTATAAATAATGGTGATTATGTTGTTAATTAGTTTTATAAAGTGTTATTATATTTTTATAATATTATTTAGTTATTTTTAAAATATTTTTTTATTTGTTTGATAATGTAATTGGTATTTATTAATAATTTTATAGTTAATATAGTAATTGAAGTTTATTAGTAATATTAATTCTTGTAGTTAATATTATTTGATAGGATATATTTTTTGTAATTAATTATAATATTATTAATTTACTAATTAATACTAATATTATAGAATCATCGTGATTTCTATTATTAATCAATGTTATTGATTAACTATTAATTACTAATATCATATCTTGATTAGAAACACTTTGATTTCTATTATTACTTGTTGTTATTGATTAATTAATTTTTAATAATATCAACACGATTGTTTCAAATTTCAAATTTTTGGTGCTTTATTTTTGGGAGGCAATTCTTAATGGTCATTTATTATGGTATGTTTGATTCAAATTTTGAAGTTTTGGCGCTTTTTTTTAGATTTGGTCATTTATTATGGTAGGTTTGATTCAAATTTTGAATTTTTGGTGCTCTTTTTTTAGATTTTTCGCAAGATTGATTCAAATTTTAAATTTTCTAGTTTTATTTTTAGGAGGCAATTCATAATGGTCATTTATTATGGCAGGTTTGATTCAAAATTTGAATTTTTGGCACTCTTTTTTATGAGGCAATTTTTTTGGCCAAGTACATTATAAAAATATTGATTTTGAATGAATCGGGTTTTCTTTTCACACTATTGTGACCGATAAATTTTCATTCGTAGAGAGATTTAGATGGGGAAAGATGAAGACCGTATATGTAATGGAGAGATACAAAGATACAAAGATTTTGTAGAAGAAAGAAGAAGATATAGTTGCCGATATCGGAGAGAGATACAAAGATACACAGATTTTGCATAAGAAAGAAGAAGAAATAGCTGCCAATACAAGTTTTTGCAAGGGAGAGTATTCAAGATTTCTCAAACGCAATACAACAATGGCAGAGGAGGTTATTCAATGTTTTGATATCTAATTTTTTCCAAGTTTACTTCTAAATCCTAAAAAATGTATAAAATGTACTATTTGAACCATTTTTTCATATATCTCATTTATGTTTATGTCTAAAAAATGTATTGATTTTTTTCCATGCATAAATGTACTAGAAAACAAATACAGAAATCAATTTGTTTACATTTGTAAATGTAATACACATAATAATTGTTTCATTCTTTTTTAATGTCTTAAGGACTAAAATGCATACCTATTTATGGTGCACAAAAATGATTAGATAGACTCAGTACCACCTGTCTCTTTCTGTGTATTTTTATAACCTTTGCAAAAAGTTTATTTTTCAATAATCTATGTATCCAATCAGGCCAAATCCTTTCGCATAAGAAAAAACAATTTGATAGACTTAATATCACCTGTCTCTTTATGTATAATTTCTTATAACCTTTGCAACTGTAAGTTTATTTTTCAATAATCTTTGTATCCAATTTGCGAAATTCTTTTGAATAACTTTGTCTTTCTCCTACAAAATATCGAATAAAAAAAACTCGGTCGTAAGAAAGTGAAAAATCAAAACCCAAGCCATTCAAATTCAATATTTTTATAATGTATTTGACCAAGAAAAATTACCTCTAAAAAAGTGCGAAAATTCAAAATTTGAATTTATCCTACCATAATAAATCACCACCCTTTAATGATTAAATGCCTTCAATATCCTAATAACCTAAATCTCAAAATTTGAATCTATCCTACCATAATAAATTACCACCCTGTAATGCTTAAATTCCTTTAATATCCTAATATCCTAAGTCTATCGTAAATACTTAACCATGAAAGTGTAAATATTTCAATGTTTTAATATCCTAGTATCCCAATGTTTAAAAACATTTAAATGTTTTAAAGAGGTATTAGAATAACGAAAAATACATAGTTTAATATTTGTACATACATTCAAAATTTGAATCTATAATACATTAACAAATCACCACCCTTTAATGCTTAAATGTTTTAATATGTGTAGATATTTGAATTGATTGGACCCATTTAAATGTTTTAAATAGATATTTGAATAATGAAAAATATATAGTAGAATTTATCGTCATACCTATTTAGACACATGTAATGTTTTTAAAATGTCCACATTTACAGAAAATATGTTTTAATAATGAAATCATGAAATTTTAAAGATGTTTTTAAAATAATGAAATTTAAATACATTGTACTAATTACATATTTATTGTGTTTTAGAATGGGCATCCATTCTCATGGCTTGTATAAAGTTATTAAAAATTTGAATCTATCCTACAATAATAAATCACCACCTTTTAATGCTAAAATTTAAAATGCTAAAATGCTTTAATATCATAATATCCTAAGTCTATCGTAAATGTTTTAAAAGATATTTGAATTGATTGGACCCATTTAAATGTTTTAAATAGATATTTGAATAATGAAAAATATATAGTAGAATTTATTTTCATACCTATTTTGACACATGTAATGTTTTAAAGAGGTATTAGAATAAAGAAAATATGCTTTAATAATGAAATCATGATATTTTAAACATTTATTAAAATAATGAAATTTAAATACATAGAACTAATTCCGTATATACATAGAACCCATTTTCATAGCTTGTATAAAGTTATGAAATTGATTGGGCATTTTACATTCTCATGTATTGGATGGACAGATGCCCATTCTCATATAGGAATCATAAAAGAAGAGTATGTATTATATATTCTCATAGCTTTTAAATATGTATGGAATTGATTGAACATTTCTACATTGTCTTTTATTATATTCACACATGCCTATTCTCATATAGGAATCATAAAAGAAGAGTATGGATTAAATATGCTCACAAATTTTAAATAGGTATTCAAATGACTAAGTATTGATGAATGTGGACATGCCCACTCTCATAAAATCAATATTTCTTGTATGAGAATGTTTAGAATGGGCACATGCCCATTCTCATAAAACAAATATGTTTCAATCACAACTGTGCACATGCCCATTCTAAAAAAAAATCAATATTACTTGTATTATAATGTTTAGAATGGGCATATGCCCTTTATGATAGGAATAATCAAATTTACTTTGTTTTAGAATGGGCATCCATTCTCACATCTTGTTAAAAGAGTTATGAAATTGATTGAGCTTTTTTGCATTGTCTTGTATTGAATGGGCAGATGCCCCTTCTCATTTAGGAATCATAGAAGAATTTCTTGAGTAGATAGGAATAATAGAAGAAGAATAAGAAGAGTATGGATTAAACAGTCTCACGTTTTTAAATAGGTATAAATATGAATAATTGACACAATCTCATTAAATTAGTATTGCTTGTATTACAGTGTTTGGAATGGGCTTATGTGCATTCTCATGAAAACAAAATTGTTTCATCTTGTATTGAGTGAAAATCACATTTTTATTCTACTTATTCTCATATAGGATTCATAAAAGACTTGCTTGGACAGATAGGAATCATAGAAGGAGAGTATTCATTGAAAATGCTCACAAATTTTAAATAAGTATTAAAACGACTATGTATTGATGAATGTGAACATGACCATTATCATAAAATCAATATTGCTTGTATTAAAATGTTTAGAATATAGATACTAGTATCATTGTTTCGAATGGGCATATGCCCATTCTCATACAAACAAATATGTTTTATCTTGTATCTGGAATCATTGTTTCGAATGGGCATATGCACATTTTAAAACAAATGAATATGTTTTGTCTTGTATTAAATGGGAAGATTCCCCCTCACAATCATGTTAAAGACGTATTAAAGAGTGGGAAGTTGAGAATTTTTGTCTTGTATTGAATAGTCATATTCCCATTCTCACAACCGTTATAGAGGTATTAAAAAGATTAAGTTTAATATCACTAAGATTAGAATATGTAGAATGGGAATATGCGTATTATCTTTAATATTTATTTTAGAATGGGAATTTTCCTATTCTCATAAGGGTTTCGTTAAAAATATTCATGTATTTCTCATACTAGAGATAAATGAAAATATCACAAAAATAATTATAGAGATAACATTAGAATATGAAGAATAGGAATATGCCTATTCTCTTTAATAGGAATGATAAGAGAAATTTCATTAATTTAAATAGACATATGTGAATAAGTATAATAAAAATAATAGAGATAACGTTTACTTTATTTATCATGGGAACTTACCCAATCTCATCGCCTTTGTAGGTGTATCCGATCCAACTGTATCACTTTATAATGATTACTCTGATTCCTGCATTCCATATGAAAAGAATAAACTATATGCATGTTATTTCAATGAACTGGAATGAATTTTCAACTCGTAATCATGTTAAATTATTATTAAATGAAGATTACAAAATGGTTAACTATCCTTTTTATCTACATAGTACATCTTATCAATAAACAAGGTAATAATGCAATCTCTGTTGGAAAACAAATTTTAATACCTAATTTTATAATCAAATAGACAACTACAAATATGATAAGAAAGAAACAAAATTCATTCATCATCTCAATAATCAATATAGGAAACAACGTAATAGTAGCATCTAATAATGAAAATTAAAAGGTTAACATTAAATAAGATCATTTCACAATCAATATTTTACATAAACAAAATTCCTACATCATCACATGAATTAATAGAGATAAAATTTAATTTGTTTCGTAATGGACAATTCCCCATTATTGCAGCCTTTATATAGCTCTCAAAATTATTTACTTCAATTTGTCTTCCTATATGATTGGTGCAAGTGTATCGCCCACTATAAGGGGGAATGGAGTTCCTCCCTTCTTTCTCTTCATGCATATCTCATGATATGTGATTAGTTTCCTTGAAAACTCTAAGAGAATCAACTTGGGTCCCGCATACCTTGGAGTTTGGTCGGTTCACCCTCAAAATTTACCACCCTGAGATAGGTGAATGTGGGAAACTGAGTGAAAAATTCCCCCACTTCTTTGTGACAGTGACCACACTGGGGCTAGTTCGACCATGTCTCATATTCGGCCTCAATAGGCAGATCACCTCATAGAAGAAGGCGTCATTGATCTTTGAGAAATGAGGGATGCTATTCTTGAGCCTTAGCTCTAGGTAGTATTCATATATTTTAACCTGGGGCCATACCCCATTTCGTACTAAGCCTGCGAAATCCCTCGCTGATGCTACAACATACATAACATAGGAATTCATATAGAACTTCCCCGTTGTCATGACCTGTTGAAGCTGCTGAGAGATGGTATCGCTGATGATTTCTCCCATGCTAAAACACTATTCAAGAACATTCTTACTCATGGTCTCTAAGTAGCTCAACATCCATTTATGGAAATGATGGGCATCGGGAAGCCCATATACCCTGCTAAGAAGGTGATTGTATCACTCAGTTCCTCATTGAAATCACTTTGTGGTGGATAGTCTGTGGCCATCACTCACCGGCTTTTTGTTTTTAAGGTATTGTTCATTCATCATTTGCATACATTTGTCTTCATTTTTGTCGACGCCTTCTGCACATATATTCTAGGCCGATGGCAACATAATGCCTGTGATGAGGGATGCCCGAGTTATTTCAAAGTGATGAGCGATTAGGTTGATGACCGTCTTTCCTTTTTTATCCTCGACAAATCTTGTGTCCTTGTTATAGCATTGAGCCACCAACATGATGAACTCGTTATTAATAACACTTACTGGTAGCCCAACTGCAAAGTGCAATCCATTGCCTACTAGTTTGTTCATCCAAGGAACACTAGTGGCCTAGTTGGTTCTTGCCCATAAGTCCTCCATATTAATGTGCCCGAGCTCGGAGTCTGTGATGTCGAGATCACTCTCTGCGTATGAGTTAGGCATCCTAACTTTCTAGTATTTATACTTCATCTCTTGCTCTGTCAACTTAGCTTTACCTTTAGACTTGGTTGGCTTCTTGCTTGACAAAGACATGTGTGAGCTCGAGGATGGTTGTTGTTTTTTTGCAAGGAGAATCAAAGAGGTCCAACATAGAAGAGCCATGTCAACCATCATATTATCCTTAACAAAAGCTTGCAGAAAGAAGAATGAGCAATTATGAGGCTTAGGGCGCAAGGCACAAGTTCATAACATGCTGTAGAGGCTTAAAAAGGTTGGGCACACTTTTGGGGATGTTGACATGCAAAAAGGTGCACCTGTGTTGATAGGGGAAAAGCTACGCCAAAGGGTTATAGAGGGGTGCACTTTTGGAGTGTTGCACAAAAGGTTTTAGCGCTAAGGAGAAAGCTGTGGGCATGGGTTTGCAACACAAAACATGGCATGTTGGTGTCAAGGTTCCTGTGCCAGCGCCTTAAGAAATTTACTTCAATTGGGCGCTGGAAAAGATGGAGTTGCATGGATTTTAAGTGCGCCCAAGGCACAATTTCAGAAGATGTTGCAAATAAGTTCAATGCACCGAAGGAAAATTGGTTTGCGCAGATTTGGGGGCACAACATGAAATGTTGATGTTGGTTGGGATGCTCTTACACCTTTACAAGATTTGTTAAGTGTTATATTGGGTGTAGATTATGGATATGTTTCAGATGCGAGAACAAAGTGCACCAAGGTGCGATCGTGGGGCTTGTAACATGAAAGGATAGTGTGTAGAAGGAAAAGATGAATTCTTTCCAATTTCTTTACAACTTCTCAGATTCCTCTCTCTTTTGATTTTACAAAATAAAAAAGAGAGGGTTTGTGGGTTTTCTAGCGAGGCAGAGCCTTCTCATTTCTGAGATCTAGAAGGAGGGATAAGGGGTTTCGGATGGTTATGGGGTGGAAGTTTATTCATGTTTTAGATTTAACTTTTATAACAATCCTAAAACCACCAACAACTAAGAAAAAAAACCACAAACAACAATAAGAGTGATAAAAACCACTTACCTAGTTTAACAAAAGACAAAGGACGATGTTGGGGTCCACAAACTCGAAAAACGAAATGTGGGCATGACATGGATAGTTGACAGTGCAGAGGAATACTTTTCACAATTTTCAAATCATGAAAATGACAGGTGTTAACCACATATTTACAGGAAAATATCACATTTATTACCTCACCAAATTTTCTTTGGCGCACGTTTTTAAGTGTCGACATGGGTATAAGTGCGCTTTGCTGCAATTATGTTAGTGTCAACATAAAGCTTTTAGCACCTTAAGCGCATGTTTCATGATGTCGACATGAAGTTTCTAGCGCCAAAGGGGAATTTACTTAGCGCATATTTTAATGTGTTGACATCATTCCTTAGTGCCTTGGTGCACTTTTTAGGCGCATGTTTAACAATGTTGACATGTCTTTCTTTGCGCCAAAGGGGCACAACTTCTCCGATGTCGACATGTCATTTAGGGTGCCAAATAATTTTCCAAGGGCGCACTTTTATTGTGTCGACACAATATTTCTTACGATTCTTCAAAAAAGCTGAAAATGGCTAAGTTCTTTCAAAATTGATTTCGAAAGGAATTTTAGGCCATTTTAAACATTAGCAAACCTCCTCGAGGGACCAAAATGAAATTTTTGGTATGGTTACCTGCAAAATTTCCCTTGTCAATTTTACCGGATAACAATATCATATAATTTCACTTTACACATGTCTTCTTGAATTTTTTTCAAGTTCCCTCTCTACTGATTTATTGCTCAACATTCAAATTCTTCTTGGCTTGTACCTAACTTTGGCATCTTGGGAGTCACCCTTTATATATTTCACGAAATGATCAAGAGAAACAAGAAAATCATACTAAGAAACATCACCTTGTTAGTATGATTAAACACATTGGTCAATAAGACACCCTTCATTTCTAACTGGATCACGCTTTTAGGTCTGTTAGTAGCCAAAATTCCATACTATCACCGTATTTTCTCCACTTCATATTCCCGACATAGTTTTCGTGCATGAATATGTTTTTGCAGAACCTTCAACAATTTTGATCATGGTTTAACATTCTTCTACCAAATTTCATCATGTTGATTCTATGATACATAGACAACCTTAAATGGCTAATCATTCATTACACATCTTTAATGGCTATTCATTAATTTCATATCATGCCAATTCATTCTTCATACCCGAGAAGTACCAAAATGCAAGTTAGATTTTACATATGGTTCATTGAGATCCTTAATGCATCATTTTCCTTATGAGATTTGGAAGTTGAAACTCTTTAATGGAAACCTTCTTATTCACTTATTAGTATTCCAAAAACTACCTTATGAAACCTTCACACTCCTTTAAATGCACTTTGATTCTCTCAACACCCTCTTTCTTTCTTGCAAATCAACACCTATAGACTAGTCCTTATAACTATCATTCACAACAAATGTTTGAAGATTGATATGACTCTAAATATTCATAGGTCCTTATGAGGAAAGAGATATGGAGGTTACTTTAAAATTTCATGTTGTGATATTTAATTTTAAGACCCTACAACTTATAACACACTGCCACAGTGCCCTCAAACTGATTATACTCTATTTACATACGTAGCATTATATTTTCTTCATTGTTCTCAAGTAGTGACAACAATCATACTTCACTAAACTTTGATAATCTCAGAAAATAAACATGATGAATAATCATACTTAGGAACATCATAAAACATACCTTAAGAACCAATAACATAGTGTAAAACCTACATACCTATAGAGATATCTTGACAACACATTGCAATAAGACATTTTCAACCACAAAATTGTTAATCAATCTATTTTGTCACTTGAAAGTGCCTTAATGATGTTCCCCTCAATTCTCAATTCAATGTTCCTCTTTTATCATATAACCATCTTCAAACTCTAATGAAAATATTTCAAGGTCATAGAAAAAAAGACTCGACATCATGAACTCATAGCTACAATATCTTACTTCAAGAGTGAGTTATCACATACTATAAACCCAAATTTACAATGCACAGAATTTGATATTTCATAACTATACCTATCTTTGCAATCATTTTTACACTTTCATGATTGTCATACCTTCTTCAAGAATCCATCACTTGTGCACATGGTCTCTTCCTTGACACAAATTTCTTTATTTAAGTAGCTTGTTCGGTCTTAACATGTTTTTTTGCAATCTTAACAAGTTTGGATCAGTATTGAGTAGCTATCACACTTTCTTAACCTTGATACTTGAGTAAACATGATAACCTTGTAGAACCTATCATCAATTTACACACTATTTAATGCAAGATCAATCTCTCGAGAATTAAAATAAACCCGTAGCACACTTCTATGGTACACTTTGTGGGAAAAAGATGATCAACCTATATGAGATCTTTTCATCAACATACCGAACACCTTTCAATAGTCCATACGGATAGCCTTATTAGCATTGTACCTTGTTGGATAATATTCTTACTTTTGATAGCATTGATAAGGCAAGTATAAACCATGAAAACTATTGACCCAACCCTCTCTTCATGACTTGGAAATATTTATGGAGACTTAAATCAACATCTTCTGGTATCAACTTTCATTTAAGAGCACTATTGATAAGCTCACTCAACCTCATATATAAGAGAACTTTAATTTCATATTGATAGATAAATGAAGAGCAAACAATGCTTCTAGTATATACCTTCTATAATCCTAGAGAAGGCATACCATCTTGCAATAGTACCTCAAAATAGAAGAAAGACATCAAAGCAATATGATGACTCAACTCTTTCCCTTCTAGTTCTTATGGTCTTATTAGTATTCTTGGATGCATTCCTTAATGTGACCTCTGGATATCACATGAGATCTCACTTTCTGAATTATTTCATGGCAAGAACACATGTTGAAATCCATGCGCCTATTCTAATACTACTTGAGGGAGAAGTTATTTATCCTTTACACTAGGATTGTCTTCCATATTCTTTCCTTTATCATCACCTATTGATGTTTTCTTTGTATTAGATTATCCTATTACTATCTTAGATTTTGTGTCTCTTCAACATATACCTTTGCTATATTATTATTTCTATTTTATTTTTCAACTTCTAATTTTGCTTCCATGATCTTGTATATCCATTTTTACTTTTTTCTTTCCATTGTCTTTCTCAACCATGTCTTTTTTTCTTGTTCTCAAAGTTTTCCTTTCCTTTGAATATCCTTTTGATTTTAATTTCAAATGCATTCAATTTGTATCTAAACCTAGGTGGTCCATGATAAAGTTTGGAAAAATGTCCTTTCCCATGATAGTTGAAGCAAATAACCTGATTATTTCCTCTTGAGTCTCCTTCTTCCCAAAAATGATTTACTAGTTATTCTAGGCATTACTTGGCTATATGACCTTTTTATTTGTAATTAAAACACACTATATTCTTTTCATATTTAGTACTACAAGCTCTCCATGGGTGTTATTTTTCAAACTTACTCATGCAATCCCTAGCTCTATGTCCAAAAATGTTGCATGAAAAGAAAATTTTAATGAAATTTACCTGATATTCTTCTTGCATTTGGTTGTCTAATTGTATTTTTGTTTTATTTGTTTCCCTTCTTGGTCTCTGAATATCCTTTGCAAGATACATGGCTTGATTTAACCTTCAATTCCATTTTCCTTGCTTGTTTTAGTTCCTCTCTAAGGGTCTTTAGATCTGCATTTAATTTTTCACATTCTTCACTCTTGACTTGAATATTTTCTGACATATCTCATGCTCTACTTCACTAGAATGTCTTTGTTTTCTTTACAAGCCATCAAGCTAGTTAGTAACTTGTTCCAACTCAATATTTAGGGTCTTTAGTTCCTCTTAAAATTTAAGGAAAGAATTTTTCTTTGTCTCTCAAAGCCTTTGACACTTTCTCAACAAATGAAGCCATCTCATTAAGTTCTTGACCATGGTTAAATTCCTTGAGCTTGATTTCTATCTTTAACTCATTTATAAGAGCTTGAGAAATTTCATACTTCTTTTTCAACATTGATTCTATTAATGAACCCATTCTTGTGTCTTCAGGATCACCTCCAAGATGTTAATCTTGACTCGGGAGTACCAGTGCTCTACGATTCTAATTTTTAGAAACTAGTGTTAGGAATATCTATGTTGTAGTGTGAACATAGAATATTATGTAAGTGATTATATTATCTAGGATAATATAATATGTGTTGTAATAATTAATTACATTATTGTAAATGTAATTATGAGTGGGTGAGTAAATATTGTTATGAGTTGTTGAGTAAACAAATCATTAACAATATTAGTTTTGTGAGAAAACAAAATCTCACGTAAAATAGCATGGAGTTGTTTTAGGAGTTATGTGTGGAGATATTTATGGAGATTATATCTCCTTAAATATAGGAACAACATCTCCTATTTAAATGGATGTAATACTTCCTATGAAAAAGCAAGAATAAAGAGTAAGATTTCAAATTTTCTTTATGCAATTATGATATTAATTTTTCATTTGGTAACAGAGCAGGTTTGATGCAAGAAATTTCAGTGCTTTCATGATCAAATCCGTCTCAAATAATATATCATAGTTTTTGTTTCCGGATGTGGGTTTTTCTATAATTTTGCATGTAGAATCACGTGCTGGTCAAGAAACTACAAAAGAAATTTCAGTAGAACCCAGTACGTAGTTTGGAAGAAATACGGATTTTACTATGTATTTATCAAATTGTTAATACAAGTTCTTGACTTGCTTGGAGGTTAAAAGGTATTCAATATAAAATTTTAAAGTACTTGATTCAATTTTGTATTTTTTTATTAGTATTGTACAAAATAATGGAGAAACTAAATCTGATTGAAAATTTTGAAGGACAAGATTTCCATACATGGCAACTACAGATGCAATTACATTTAATAGAAAAGGATCTATGGGATGTGGTGAAGTCTAATTCAACTCCACCCACTAGAGGAAATGAATTGGCAAAGTGGAATGCAAAAGATCAGAGAGCATTGGGTACCATTGGTCTGGGCTTATCAAAAGCCTATCTACATCACAAAATCTGCAAAATAAATTTGGGAGTCTCTTAACAAATTGTTTGGTTTTGAAGTGAAATGGCAAAGACTACATCAAGCAACGCGCTTGTACGGGTTGAAAATGGAAGAGAACTCAAAAATGGCAGATCATATAAGTAAGTTTTGTTCTTTGCTAAATCAACTAGCTGGAATTAAAGAACATGTAAAAGATGATGATGCTAAAGCTATTCTTCTTAATAGCATGCCTAAGAGTTACTCAAATATTGTATTTACTTTGAGTAAAATTACTATTAGTCTAGAAGGAGTGATTTCTACATTGTTAGAACAAAGCAGTCATGAAGAACATGAAGAAGTACTATATGTAGGAAACAAACCTAGCTCCTCATCTAAGAAGAAAAAACATAAACCAAAGAAGGTTCCTTCACATGGAAAAATAAAATGCTTTTATTGTAATGAGATTAGGCATGTAATACTGAACTATAAAAAGAGAGCTCAGGATCTTCTTGATGACAAGATAGATCAGAAAGCCCTTCTAGCTGAAGTAGAAACTGATTGGGAAGTCTACTCAACTGATGAAGAACTTTCATGTCCTAGTGATGAGGATTTCCTATGGTAGACTCTTTTCTTGTTGGAGGAAGGAGGCAATGGAGGAAGGAGGAAAATCAGCGTCCTCTCATCATTCACCAATGATGGGGTCGCAGACAGATGTGGTGATATTTTATTTCAGTTATGTGGTGTGTTTATACACAAGGGGGTGAAACTAGTTTCATGTTTTGATTTTAATGTGTTCACATAGACTAACAACAGTTCCTGAGTGTCTATTTGGTGTGGAAGAAGCAAACTGCTTGACTCAACTTACAGGGGAAAATCATCTACATACGGTCCTCTGACTATCGTACGGTCCTCTGACTGCCATACTTGATGGAAGGTACTTCATTGGAAGGTGATCAGTCGATGAAGATGTTCATACGACAAGGATGATCATTAGCAGCAAGATCCAGATAGCAAGATCCAGTAGCAATGGCTACTCCGACAAGTTTGATGTTTCCAGGAGCTCTTACCCCATGTTCACACTAAGGGGGTGAATGTTAGGAATATCTATGTTGTAGTGTGAACATAGAATATTATGTAAGTGATTATATTATCTAGGATAATATAATATGTGTTGTAATAATTAATTACATTATTGTAAATGTAATTATGAGTGGGTGAGTAAATATTGTTATGAGTTGTTGAGTAAACAAATCATTAACAATATTAGTTTTGTGAGAAAACAAAATCTCATGTAAAATAGCATGGAGTTGTTTTAGGAGTTATGTGTGGAGATATTTATGGAGATTATATCTCCTTAAATATAGGAACAACATCTCCTATTTAAATGGATGTAATACTTCCTATGAAAAAGCAAGAATAAAGAGTAAGATTTCAAATTTTCTTTATGCAATTATGATATTAATTTTTCAACTAGGACACCGAGATGGAGGATGATGCAGTGTCTTATTAAGATTTTATAGAAATTTCCATTCCCTTAATTTTTTTATGATGAACAAATGAAATCATACATAAGAAAATAATAAGAGGGAAGACATAGAGACACAAAATTTATTGTCCACTTTGAGAAAAACCCCCTTTGAAACCAAGAACTCTTCTTAGGACAAAATTGTCTTATATCTAGTTACATTGATTTCATGGTTGAGCTTCAACTCAACTTGGAGCTGCAACTCCAAAATTTTGACCAAGATTCCACTCAGTATTTGACAAGCTTCAACCTATCTAGAAGCTTCAACTCCCAATTTTGGTTCAACAACAATTGACCTTTAGTGAGCTTCAACTCACATGGAAGCTACAACTCCCCACCTGCTAAGCTACAACTTAGACTTAAAAAAAAATTCTTGATCACACCTGGCTTGTTGTCTCAAAAACCGATGATGACCACTAAATTTTCTCACTCTCTTCTCTTATCAATTCTACACCCCATTCCCATTTCTTTTGATCATCTACCAATTTATGTCCTATTAGGCTCACTAGCATTTTCATGTCATGTTTTCACTCTCTCTTATCACTTGATCAAAATCAAAATATTTCATGCAAGATTTAGCTCAATTAACTGTTGTAATCTTAATGATCATGAAGTCTTAATACAAGTATCTCCTTGATTTACTCTCTCAAATATCTCAAGCATAAAACCTTCTAGTTCATACCCTTTGTCTATACATTCACTAAGAATGTTTTCCACTATTCCTTTCATTCCTAGACCGAGTTTAGTTCACATTCCTTTTTCAAGGTTGTCTCGACTCATTCATCCATTTTGTATACACCTAAAAATATTTTATTTGCTTCAACTAATGTCACTAAAGCTTCATCACACATCACACACTCTCTTCACAACAGGCACCATGTTTCTAAATCAACATGTACCTTTGGTATATATCCATTTACTGAGTTATATCATTCTTCATCTACTTTGTCTTGTTTCATTTAGAAAATCACAACATTTTCACTATCTCCATTATCTTTTTCCAATTCAGTATTCTATACTTCTTTGATGTATATCTCTCAACCATCCATATGAATTCATTTCATAAGTTTTATCTGTCAAGTAATTTAACACCTCTTCATCTCTTTCCTCTTTACTACTCGGTCTTATTATTCCAATCTTCACATGCACTTGTAATTTATATCACTTCACACTTCCATATTTCAAGAAGAAGCACACCTTTACACCACACTATACTTTTCATATATGAAACATCTCACATTCGCAAAACTTTTCATTTTCTCTCAAAAATACTTAAGCTCTTCATATTCTTCCCATGTTTTTTGCTCGTGTTAGCCAACATTCTCTATCTCACAAAGTGTAATAGTTATAACTTTTTTCAATAGAGAATATTTACCTTTTTGTCTCCATGTAGACTTGGAGGTTTTATTTGCCAAATGAAAATTTATTTTAATTCATTTTAATTTTTCAATATTTGTTTCCAACTCTAATACTAGTCCTTTCAATGTGTGTGGACTATCCTCTTGTATTCTTGCGAGATCAAGTCGATTACAAAGATTTATGACATAGTACAGAGAATTTACACATTGCAAACAACCCAAAACATTCTTCATCTCCTTCATTGACACTTTAATCACTTGATTCCCATACTCATCTTTTGAAAATATAACATTTTGGAAGCTTTCAAGGTTCGGTTTACAAGTTCTAAGTGTGATGGAAGACATAGGTAGAATTTGAAGATGTCATTTAGCACTACTTTCATATTTGTAAGCATATTCAACACTATCACAGAGACTATCTTCATGTCGATATCTAGCAAGAGAAACAATTTGGCTAGATCTTTTAAAAACCGTACATAAAAAGGGTTTTGAATTTCAAACCCTATCTTTCCTTTAAATTCTTGTAAACTCTTCGAAATCATTTTTTCAGCATCATAGACATGTGATCATTCCAAGGATGTTTTCACTACCATCCGAGATCATTTACTTGCATGTATCAAGAAGATTTCATTAAAAGTTTCAACTATACATGTTCAATTATTACTCACAAGTCTAATTTGCATAGTTAAGGTCTTGAGTTTCAAACCCTCTCCAAATCTATAAAGACTTAAAAGCACTTTATATTTCAGTATTGTTCCAAAATAGGAATGAGAGCATCTTTTTTATGATATTTGGTATAAAAACTCAAACATTCTCTTTCTTTGTTGGAAGATTTTCATATGAGAATCAAAGTTTTAATACTGAAAACACTAATTCTTCTCTAAAGATGAGCATTTGATCTTGCAAGCCAAAACATTACACACATAATTTCTCAATTCACCTATAATTTATTAGGAAATAGCTCAAAGATGCTCTTTTCTTCTTTTAAATGAATTTTCAAGAGATAAGTCTACTCTTTATACACAAAACATGGTATATTGAGAACACCTTGAGTCGATTGTTTTAGCTCTTTTAATTATGGTTCATCTTGAGTTTCATTTGATAAGTAACCTGATTTTTATGTGATGTTTAAAATATATGAACCCCGATTAATGTCATACAACTCATGCATATAATCATTTTCCTTTGACATGTTCAACTAGATCAAGAATTTATTCTTATTAAAATCTTTCTCTTATAATTTATGGTTGAGATATGTCTTCCTTTATTGTTTTTCAAATATTATTTCCCTAATAACCTTCAATCACAACAAGATAGTGACTTATATTACTTTCCATTTCCACCATCCAACTTGAAAGACCTTCACATCCATTGTATATATAGTTTAGCCAAAATAGAGATACCGTGCGCAGTGAGTTAACCATGAGACTCACACAATCTACCCTTTCGATCTAAGAGGATTCTAACACACTTATTGGAAGTTTCCATAACTTTCACACGGGTCATTTGAAGACAAAAAAATCCATTTTGTGCCTACCGCTTGAAGAATAATATTGAGAGAGAAAAATCTTGTTAGAGAAAGGTTCATAACTTTCTTGTTTCTTAGCTAATTTCCCTCAAAAATTTGAAAAACTTTAGGATTGGATTTCTCTTCAAAAATTCCTTCTATTATTTATCGGAATAAGGATCAAAATTTTTCCTTGGATGCTAAGAATCTTAGGTGCTCAATTTGTATTCCTTTAGAAACTTGTCTTATAAACAATTACATAACTTCCACAAACCTCTTCAAAATTTGATGAAATTTGGCATGAAGCACTATAAGAAAAAAATATACACACTCTATAGGTTGTTTATCCATAAATTTTCCTGTACATCTAAAACCTATCCTACTTACCTTAGCATTCATTTTCAATCCTCAAAGGAAGTTTTGGTGAATTGTTTAATTTTTCCTCTAAGAGCTAAAATAAACCTTTTGGATGCTCATGAATTCACTAGGTATTATTCCTAGGCTATTCCCATGCTTACTTGGTCTTTCCATCTTGTTATTTAGCTCTTACACCTCATTACACTTTGGAACTAGGTTTGAATTAGCCGCCATATTTGTGACTCCCAACATTTGACCTGTTACTCACTCAAAAACATCTTGCACATGCTAGAATCATCATGTATGACTTGTATAACATATATGCCAAGTTTTTAAACTATGTTAATACATCCGGTAGACTCTTACCTCACCGATCAAGTTTATAGAATAATGAAACCATCCTAAAACCATCCTAAATGCTCAATACACCACTGATGAGGCACTACCAATCAACCTTCATTTCCTTTACAGAGACTTACTTCACCACTCACCACTTTTCCATCAATTCCACTTGACATAAATGAAAACACCAATGACCAGGGTTCAACAATATAATACAACCAAGATTACCCAAGTGTAAGTGAAAAAGGTTAAGGATTAAGTGCAACCCAAACATGTATGTGGAAGAACCTAGTATCATAATATTCTAGGAGAAATATATAGCCTTGATATTCACTATGTGGTGTGAGAAAAGGTATGATATCGGTAGGAGTGAGGCCCAAGTGGGTTAGAGCCTCATAAGTACATATGGTTTTAGAGAAATGAGGATCATAAGGTACATGCTGCCAATATTCCTTATTAATATATAATGTGCAAGTAAATCAATCAAAAGAGGAGGGTGGCCTAGAAGAAGAACCATAAATAGGAGCTAGAATGGGTTCAAGGGTGTGCACGATATTATGATAAGGAATCAATACAGTAGTAGTACTCAGTGGAGTTTGAGGTTTAGCTAAGTATTTACTAGGGCCTATAACAATGTAGTGGTTATGAAATAAGGATTCATAGAATTCCATGGGGGATAAAATACAAAGCAAAAAAATTCATCATTAATATTAATATCATAAACATTATTATCATCAGAATCATCAGTCTCAACATGGTAGTATTGTTCAGAATTTTATAGGGGTGTGGCAATAAATGTGGATGGTGTATGGGAGGAAATAACAGGAGAGATGAGATTATTAGTGTGAATCTAAATAGAGGAAGCAATGGGATGCAAAGATGTAGGAGTGGAGTTGTTGGGATCCCCAATATCATATGTATCAAGACAATGTAAGGGGATTGGTTGAGCTAGAGGATTAACCTTAGAGGTGGCATAATCCATGTGATAATATTTGAATGGTTTAGGATCAATAGTAATAGTATGTTCATAGCCATAAAATATATACTTGACACAATGATGGGCCGTATAAGTGATATATCATATGTCAAGGATCCAAAGTTGACCAAGAAGAATATTATATTGTAATGGGCCATCCATGACATCGAAAGGAGTAAGGAGCTTATGGTGTCCCACTTGCAATTACAATTGGATAGTTCCTATACATGCATGGGTGGTAGTGTGCCATGGAAAACAAGGGTATATTTCCCGGTTGTACCATGAGAGATATTGAGTTTGGATAGTAAAGATAGAGGACAAATATTCAATGCAAATCCATTATGAATGAGTACATACTTAATTTTGAAACCTTGGATCCAAGCCAAGATAAGGAGAGGAGGTGAATTAGTACATGACCCGTGAGGAATATCCTCACTAGTAAATATAATATAATTGCTAATGTGTTTAAAATATTCCATGATATAAGGAAACAAGAGGGTCATCACTTTGTATTTGAACAACTTGTAATGTAGTTTCGAGAGTGAAATGATAATCAAGGGCCTTACGCAAAATATCAAAGAGAAATATTTTAGTGAGGGTATCCTTTAATTACATAATCATATCATACTCTTTGGATGAAATGATATGCTGAGGAAGTGGTGCACTAAGAGGAGGAGGAAGAGAAGTAGGAAGTTGTAAAGGTTTCTTAGTCTAGCAGGAAGTGAAAAAATTGATAGTGGGGTCTGCAGAGCTAGTTGTGAAGCAAGGTGGATCTTGAGTAATGAAAAGGATATACTCATCTTAGATGGCCTCTTGGGAATAAACATGAGTAGGGAAGATAGAGGAATTATCCATAACATCATAAGATAAAGAAGAAGGAAAAGGGATCCAATGCATGATCTTGATATGAGTTCACAAAATGATTTAATGAAATCTTAAATCTTAAATATTATATCAGAGGATTGAGATCTAATGAATATAACAGTAATAAGTAAGATCTAGCATGAAAATTACAAGCAAGTGTGTAAGATAGGAGATAAGAATGACTTGTATATGGAGATATGGGCTACTTACGGGTTGGAAATTGAGTGGAATAGGAGAGATATGGATTGTGTAAGCTCTATCTAGAACACTAAGATCTAGGACATCTTTAGATAGGAGGAACCACATGAGAACATGACTACCCCAAGTGCTAGTGTCTAATCTGGTCACTAGCGTCCTGGAGGAATCTCCACTTCCATTATTTTTGGGGCCTAGACATGATTTCTTCCTTTCACTTTTTTTTCACTTATGAATTTTTTTAGGGTTCCTATATCACAATGTTCCTACAAAAATTACCTAACTACCTACACAAATCTCAAGAAAACATTATATGAAATAAATAATACATATACTTGAGTTGGACTAACCACCCCAATGTGATTGTCACTAAGCCAAGAGGAGGAGGGGGTCACTTAGTATAAGTATGGTATAGCATGTTCATTCGAAGGGTATTAAAGAATACCCTTAATGTTAGTTTTTACCTCTAATTATTCAATTGATAATACCCCTCATGTTATATTATTAGAATTAAAATAACCTTATTTTTCCATGTACCTTACTTACACATTTTTCCATTACAATTTTATTTACACATTTTTATTTATACCCTAATATGTCAAAAACAAAATCATGTTTCCCACTCAATTATTATTATCTTAATATGCCTTTTCTATAGAAAGAGAGTTTGAATCCATTTACTACCTATTACTAATTTCCTTAATGACAAGCGTTAACCATTTATCAATATTTATTCAAATAATTAATATGGTGAAATTATATTATTTTTGTTTAAAATCAAACTCAATCCTAGTTTTCTATTGTCGATTATTTCTTTCTTAAGAATATCCTAATTTAGATTTCCTTGTTAAAAAAGAGATTATAATATATCTTTATGACCACTAGTATTTGGAAATTTCAAGGTATTTAGATTTAAAAACTAGGGTTCATATGTTTTAGTTTTATATTAAAATTAATCCTACCTCTTATCTAGCCCACCTGTCTAACCAACCCCCAATGCCTAATTCAAAATAGTAATAAATTAAACCCTTCCACCCCATAATGTCTACCAATATATTGAATTTTCTTTTATCAATTTTAATTACCTCAATATGAATGAATGTTCTCGAGATATTTCCTTGCTAATGAACCCCCTGTGCACCAAGTGCTACACTCTATTTGAGACTCTATATAGTTCTTGTGAGTGTGTGATTTTGAATTGTGTCCCTTGATGCTAAGTTTCCCTTTTGCTAATTGCACCAAAATAGTGGGATACAAATATTTTCCCCCCCAAGATAAATGTGTGAGATGGAATTCAGAATAATCCCTCCTAGATGCAATGAATAATGTAGCCCAAAATGTAGTCTTTGAATGTTGCTCCTTTTCCAAGTAATATATAGTAAGTGTTAGCTCCCAATTTACCACCACTAATAATAATGAGTAATTCATGTATATATATGATTCCCTTACTTGAATTTCTTCACTAAAAACAAAAACATATGACCCAAAGTAATGAGAAATACTTTATAAAAGATACAAAATGATATAGTAATGCAAATTCAGGAAAAGGAGGGAAATGGGTAGAAACACTCAAAGGGGACATTAGTGCATGGGGAAATTATATCCCTAATGGGAAGTAGTGTCTATAATATAAGTAAAAATTATATTCAAAGAAAGTAAACCAATAAAAAAATTAGCTTTATTGTAGGCCTCTTGAAAACCTCATGATAAGACCATGGAAGCACTTAGACCTATTGGTCTTATTAGAGATTTGGATTGCAGATGCTATTGTATATTAATATCCAAATGTGGTTACGGATGTTATGACAATTTTTCACAAGGAAGTGATGTCAAATCGGTAGCAGATTTGATGTAATTTTCTCAAACCTCCAGGATAGATATGTAAAGTAATTGGAAAGCTTCTATAGCTGAGGGTGAAGCCATGAGAAGTAGATCTTGGGTTAAATTGGATCCATAAGTAATAATTTTAATTACCTAAAATTTTAAGATGACCATGTGTACGTGCGATTCTGAGTTTTCGGAGAAATCATTGTCTTTGAATTCATTCAAGAAGTGGTTGCACATGAATTATTGTTTCCCCCATGTTTGTAGGCTTCTAGAAGTGAAGTGAAGTGGAGCATTAGTAGATAATAGGATTTTTAGTGCTCAATCTAGGCCTCTGGATCAAGATGGTCATTTTCCTAGAATCTCTATAGATATAATTGTTTTGTATGCTTCATATTGTTCCGAGTGCTTCAAATATTAGTTTGAGTAAAGGAAAATTATCTATTTGTGGTGAATTTTGTACCTTGTCAAAGTAAAAAGAAAGGATTCAATGGAAATAGTTATTAAACTGGTTGATCAAAGTATAAAATCTTCAGACTTGCAGGTGATCGAGATACGTCTACATCTTTCACAAAGAAACTACAATCAACACCGAATGATTCATTTTCTCTGGAAATCCTAAGATCTAAAGGCCCAAAATCATGCAACCCATCCACAAAATCTAAATTTGTAAGACCGAATGACTCATTTAAAATGGACTTGGCCATCAGAACAAAGACTTGGACATTCAAATAGTCGTCAAAGATCTATAACACCAAGAATTTCAAATCCTCATGATATGAAGAGTTGTGTGACTGGATTTTGGGTACCTTCATAACATTTGGATTTCATGGGTTTCAAATTCCCGAAGTGAGCCACAACGAATAATTTTGTCATGTCCGAACAACATCCAATTCAACAAGTACGTGGGAAAACTTAAAATAAGAATACAAACACATGGAAATTTTTATATGGAGCCAAAAGTTTGAATTCCACCATGGGATGAAGTTACAATGCAAAGCAATAACCAATTAAATACAAGCATGATGCAAGAAATTTTTACACAAGGAAGGTACATGGTGATTTCCTATTGGCTAATATTTCAAAATTTTTAGTTGTAGCTTTCAAAAAGTGTGACATTGATAGTTGTATGGATATTTTCATTGGGTCACATCTTGTGATTTTTAATCAAGGTTATTAAAAGTATGACATAGGGAAGGGATATGGAATGTTCTTATTGGTTGGTGTTTTAGTCTAACAAGATCCTATGGATGAAACCGAATTATGAAGTAGTGTGGAGTGTTGTATTGGCTCATGCCTCATGATGGATAATCAAATTTAAATAAGATTCTAACACCACGAGGAGTGTTGTATTGTTTATTTGGATAAAATTTTATAAATAAATAAACACGCATGTAAAAAATTAAAGGAAAGGAAGTAAAGCCTGACCTTGTGACCCAACCAAAGACTGACACATGGAAAAAGTAAAATAAATGCACACATTGGTAGAGGAGATCCCTAAACCAATAAAATTCTACCACATGTTGTTCTCCAGTTCATTTCAACACACAAAACTTAAGAAGGCCATATCTTTCGATCCCCTACTTCAAATATTGCAAAATTTATATCATTGGAAATATCTCATCAAGACATTCACTTTAACATCATCAGATTCAAAAATTAATGGTAGTTGATGGGATAAAAAAGAAGAAAACTTCCTTAGCATTAAAGATGTAGTTCCAATATTATTAAACCACTCGTCTTAATGAAGTATGGTGTGTATTTCTTCTCCAATAAGAAAGATAACAGGAATGAATGACCTGTGAAGGATTATCCTGCTCCTTTTCATAATTTTAATGCATCTTATTGGTGGTTGAAGAGGAAAATCATATTTTTATTCTCTCTCTCTCTCTCTCATCTTCTATATATTGTAAAAGTCTTTCATTTTGAGCGAGAGGCGGAAGGGTAGTTGTAGAATTTTGTTGATCATTTTAAGTTATAGTTTCTAGTTTCTTGCAAAACATTTTGTATGTATCCAGTTCTATGAGGAAGAGCTAAGGTGGTTTCTTGTATAACCATTAGCAGGTTTTGAAGGCATTTTTTATGTCTCCTTTTCAAAACTTACATGAATAGATTCTCTCTATTTTGATAAAACTATACTTTTTTTATCTCTCATGTTTTAAAAGTATGAATGAGGCAATATAATTTATGTTACAATATTGCATTGGCTTTAATTTATTGGGTACACAATGTTCCTTCTTGATTCTTGCATTCTTTTGGTCAATGTAAGAATACTATAGAGTAGTGTATACTTTATAATAATTCAGTCTAGTTGTAAAATCTCAAGGGCATCATCACTATTTAAAGGCTATTGTTATCCCTTAAGGGTATTTTGGGTGTATGAAACAAGCAAGTGCTTTATCTAAATTCTAACTCAAGGATTTGTAGTTAGATTTGAGACTATCGATAACATTTTTGCAAATTGAGTATCAATGAATGCAAATGTTATTTTACATATTATGTTAAATTGATTGTTCTTTTCAAGCATCACCGTTAAGGATGGATTCTTTCCATGGGAACATTAACATACCAAATTCATAAAAGAAATTACCCTCCCCCCTTCAAATCTCAATTAAAAACATCTAGTTATCTTCATACCTACTAAGCATATCATACTTGCATACCATACATATGTTTATTCTACAAAGCTGTGTTTAAGATTTATTTATTACCAATATGCTTTGATGATAATCCCACCAAGTCTATGATCTAATATCATTTAAATCACTCTTGGTTGATAAATATTATGCAAATGTAATATTAAGATTGTTTATTATCTGTTTGTTTTGATTTGTATTTGATATATCAAGTGTGTACAATAATCAAGTGACAAATATTTTGAGTGAGTATTGTATATGTGGTTGAACTTTATTTAAATTAAGTTGCACCAATTATAAAGGAAACCAAGCCGAAATATTTTCCTTTATTTATATCCTCCAACTAGGTCCTCTCACCTTGGTCCAGGAAGAGCCATAAGTAGTAGGGTATCCATCCCCTTTGTTAAGGTGTCTCTTGATCACCTCCCAGATTTGAGTTATTAATTTGAGTGTTGAACAAATCCCGACTATCAATGACAAATAATTTTTCATTGTTCATCACTACCTCAAATCCAACCCACTTCGGTTAGCTCCTCATTTCCTTGGGGTGTAATTTTGGGAGCCAACACCCTTGAATGGCATCGTTTCAGGGGAGATGTTTATATAAGATTTATCTCATTGAAATTATGAGTTAAATTTTCTCAGGATGTATAAATTTCTAGTATTCCTACATATTGGATAGGCCCGTCAACAACACCCATGTGGTGTCATTTTTAGGAAATTTTATTAATAATGTTGAAAATTATAAGAAAAATTTCCATAAAACCGGTACTTCCATCAACACGCTCGAGTGGCACCATTTTGGGGAAGAAATACCTACATGTTTAAAGGTTCCATCTATTTCTAGAATTTGATATTCTAGTGGCAAATCCCTAAAGTAAAGCTAGAATAGAATGACTTCATTAGATTATAATCACTAATTTACTTTATATTTTGAAAAACTGGAAGGATTACGGTCTTCTTTAAAATATGATCCCACAAAGAAGTTGCTTCCTGAGTTTGAGTTTGTTTGGAAAAAGAAGTAGATATGGAAGCTTATAATTGATCAGATTTCAAAGAGCAATTGTAGTCAAGTTAGTAAGCTTGATATTCCTCTAGTTGAGGATTGTTATAACGCATCGACAAGTCCTGAGTCATCTAGTTTGGATGATGATTTCCACTCTTTGTACAAGAAATATCCTATTTCTAAGGCTATACAAGGTAATCCTAATCCTATTATTTCATTTAATAAGGAGAACCAGGGATTTGGTTTAGATTCTACACCTCCCAAAAGCTTTCATCGATTGTTGAAAATATGTTAAACCAATAAAATCGTGTTCAACATTAGTTACACCATCCTCCACCTATAGCTCCTATGCAAAATAACATGGCTGATCCCCTCCTAAAGAACCTTTCAGAGTTAACATATATAGACCTATTTATTTTAATGACATGGAAGGTTATCCAAATGAGGTCCCCAATGAGATTAGAATGAGGTTTCTTAAGTTTCAAGGAAATAATGCTATCAGTGGTGATCATCCTTAAAGTTATTTCAAAATTTGATGGATGATTATGAGGTTTATTTTTATGATGTATATGTGAATTTGTTTGTACAAGCTCTAGAAGAATATTCTCTTTAATAGTTCAAATCCTTGCCCGATGGATCAATTGATTCATGTCAGGAGATGAAAAATGCATTCAGGGTTTCATATGGTTATAGAACTAATCCAAGGTTTTTTTATCTGAGTTTGAGAAAATTTAAAATAATATTAATGATTGTGTCCAAGAATTCAATACCATATTCAATAAAACCTTGACAAGGTTTCCCAATAATATAAGACCCAGTGATGAGTCTTGTCTTATTAAGTACTTAGATGCATTTGATAAGAAAGCAACATACTACTTAAGAGACAAAAATCCTTGGACCCTGAGACAAGATTTTACCATGGCTATCCAGATTAAGAATAATATTAAAGCTATTGGGAAGCCACCAAAGAGAGAGGGTGTGAAGTTGGTTAACCCAGAGAAGCCTCAAACTAGCAAGACAATTGACCTTGAAGAAGTTGTCAAAACTTTGGCAGGGGTTGTTAAGGAAATTTCTTATAAATTAGCATGAGTTGAAAAGGGATTGTCTCCCAATCCTCATAATCAACATCAGAACATTGGACATAATATATTTTGGAATCATCCCAAAGGAGATAATTGGGCTGAGGATAGAGGAAAAGGACCTATGGGTCACACTAGTAAGAAAAAAAATTTTAGAGATAATAAAGTAGTTTCGACCCTTTAGTGGGAAGAGTAGTTGTTATTGAGGAAGAATATGCCATTGATTGGTGTGATGAATTCTTGTTGCCTCATGCGCCTTGTGATCCACTTGCATATGATGAAAGTGATGAAACTTATTTTGGTGATGTGTACATGATGGAATGTTAACAAGAACATGAGTTGAATGTATCTTCTATTGACCTCCTCTACGCCCGAATTAT
This sequence comes from Taxus wallichiana var. yunnanensis, assembly GCA_018340775.1. NCBI lineage: Eukaryota > Viridiplantae > Streptophyta > Pinopsida > Cupressales > Taxaceae > Taxus > Taxus wallichiana. Next base: position 737,015,298 of record CM031235.1, on the reverse strand, counting down.
GATTGATTTCTAGACTTGTGTTGAAAAGGTTTAGTCTCTCCATGTTGAAATAAATGTTGAGGATGATATGGCCCATGATTTTAAATTTCCTAATCATTATTTGAAGTAATTAAAAGCCTTGATGATTAAGAAATATGATGGTGATGTTCCTTCCAGTGAGGATACAAAATTATTGATGAATGTTGTAGTTTCTCAGGAAAAGGAATGCAATATCAGAAATAGATAAATTAAAGTACCTACTTCTACATGGCCAAATCAAGGATGTATATTCTTTATAATATCCCCAAATATTCCCTCAGATAAATGTGTTAAATACAAATCCTATAATTCATCCCGAGCCACAAAATTCTTCCCAAAACCCCACTAAAAATAACCTTTTTCCATATGAAAAAACTATAATAGTTCCTTCCAATGCTCCTCTTCCTAAATATAATGTATGTGATATGGCCCAAATTTTAAGCCAAATAAAAATTATTGTTCCCATTGTAGAGTTCTTATGGATCCCTGAGTATAAAAAGTGTTCCTTTGATTATTTGGGTTTTAAAGAGGATGAGATTATTACCAATAAGGATCCTAGTGATGAGAAATCATCCCCCATAATTGTTGAAGCTGAAGTACAAGGAACTAAAGAGGATATGGAAATTCCTCCTGAGGTATATTTGGGAACTTATTTGGTGGAAACACAACTGGATGTTGACCCCTTTTTCACATCCCTTATTGTAAATGGGTGGCTCTTACACAATTGTATGTTGATTCTAGAGATTCATGTAACATCATTCCTCTTGTAGTCATGAATGAGTTAAAACTTAAGATAATTATTGCTTTTGGGAAATGTTATGCTATGGATTCTAGAGAAGTACTTTTGTGGGCTATGTGAAAGGATTCATTATACAATTTAGAGCACATCCATCAAAATAATTAAGCATGAATATTGTCATTGTTGATTTCCCTACCAAATGGGGATGTTGTTGTCAAGAAAGTGGGTAGTTAATGTGGGAATCAATCCTCAAATAGATATGTCCTATGATTCTATACCATTGGAAGGGAAATTGGTCAAGTTATACAAAGAAGATAAAATGTTACACCTCATTGAGGATCCTAACAATGCCTCTTATGAAATACTTTTTACTAATGTAGACATGGATAATTTTATAGGAAATTTTAACTTTGAAGATGAATGTATGAATGAAAATTCTCAATTTCAAAACCTAGAGGTCCCATGGACTATGACCTTTGATGGAGCATGCTCAAGTAGTGGTAATAGGGAGTGGTGTTGAGTTCTCCAAACAAGTGAGTCTTTCAATTTTATTTTAAATTTAATTTTGAATGCACCAATAATGTGGTTGAGTATGAGGCACTCCTATTAGGATTGATAATTTCTTGGAGGCATGGGATAAAAGACCTCCTAGTTAAAGGGGATTTTGAGTTAGTGATTAAGAAAATAAGAAAGTTATATGTGGAAAAAAATAAAAGGTTAAATAGTACAAGAATGTAGTATGGGATCTCATTGAATGTTTTGATTCATTCAATATTGAGTACCATGATAGAATCCAAAATGGATAGTTGATACATTGGTAGTCTTGGGTTCACAATATAACACTCGTCGGGATTCATCCTCTTATTGTAAGTTTTAAGTGGAAGTATTGGTTTGACCTTTTGTACCTGATAATATTCATTAATATTCAACAATGGCAAGTATTTATTGATGATTCACATATCATTGATTTAGAACCTATGGTAGAGGTGTGTGAGGGAAAGAAAACCTCTTTGGTAAAGAAGTAATTCAATTAAAAACTAATGTAATCCCAAGAGGATTAGTTAGTTTAGAATCTGCCTTTGATAGTATTGATAGAGTAGTTGTAAATATGCTACTTTTCCAAGAGATGTTGTGGAGTGCAATCTAGGTTCATGCCAAGATCCTAGAAATGTATGGTTAGGAAGTAATTTGAATAAGGAAGAAAGAGAGGCTTATACTAAGTTGTTAAGAAAGTATCAAGACTTCCTTGCTTGGTCTTATTCTGAGTTGAAGGTTTACATGGAGGATTTGTTTCAGCATGAGATACCCTTAGCACCCCACACTAAGCCTTTTAGATAGAAGTAGAGGCCTATTAACCCTATTCTTGTAACCAAGATGCAGGAAGAGTTGAATAAGTTGTGAGATGGTGGTATCATAAATCCTACTAGATATTCTTCATGGGTAGCCAATTTAGTACTAGTGAGAAAAAGAATGGAGACATAAGGCTTTGTGTTGATTTTATAAATCTAAATAGGAATTCACTTAAAGATAATTATCCATTGCCAAATATGGATAATTTATTGCAAAAGGTAACAGGATCAGAACTATTGTCTACCTTGGATGGTTTCTCAGGGTATAATCAGGTTGTGGTCAAAGAATCAAAACAGTATAAAATTGTGTTCACTACTCCATGGGGTATTTATGTGTATGTTAGAATTTCATTTGGATTGATGAATGTTGGGGCCACATTCCAGAGAGAACAATGGATGTTTCCTTTGTAGGATTTATAAATAAGTTCATTGTTGTGTATCAAGATGATATCACAATTTTTTCCAGAAATAGAGGTGATCACTTGCTACATTTGGAGAAAATATTGATTCAATGTAGGGAATATGACATCTCTTTGAATCCCAAGAAGTTCCATTTTGGCATGCAAAAGGCCAAACTTCTTGGACACATAGTATCTCACCAAGGAGTCATGATTGATCCAAAAGAGTAGAAGCTATTGATAGAGTTCATATCCCCCAGTCAAAGAAAGGTATTCAGTCCTTCTTTGGGAAAGTTAATTTTGTAAGAAGATTCATTTCTAACTTTTCTGAAATCACTTTACCAATCACCAATATGTTAAAAAGGATCAGGTGATCAAATGGGGTAATGAAGAAACCCAAGCTTTCAAAGGAGTGAAGGATGCACTCAAAACTACTCCTGTGTTGGCCAATCCTAATTATAGAAAATATTTTCAGATGTTTTCATTTTCCTTTGAATTCACTATTGCCTATATGTTATTACAAAATAATGAAGAAGGTCATGAAAATCCTATTACATTTTTAGAAAAGCTTTGCAAGGATCTGAGTTGAAGTATTATGTCATGGAAAAGCAAGCTTTTTCTCTAGTCAAAGCAACCAAGATCTTCAAACCTTATATTCTTAGTTCAAAGATAGTAGCCTATGTACCTCACATAATGGTAAAGGAAATCTTGTCTCAGATGGAAGTATCTAAGTAAAAAGTGCAGATGGGTTAACAAGCTTCAATAATATGACATGGACATATAAACTACTAAGTTGGTGCAAGGTCTAGGCCTTGCGTAAGGTTGATGGCAGAGAGAAATCTGCAGGTAGTTGAGATACATAATGTTGAAGAATATGGGCCACACCCCCATGAAAAGGTAAGAAATTCAGCTTGGTATAAAGATATAGTCTATTACTTGATAAATTTGAATTGTCCTATGCACTTGGATAAAAATTAGAGGAGGACACTCAAGCTAGTTTCCCAAAATTATATTTTGACTGATCATGGACTAGCTTGGAAGAACCTAGAGGATTTTTGCTAAGATGTATCACAAAAGAAAATACACCTAAAAAATTGTATAATTTCATGGGGAGTATGTGGAGGTCATTTTTCTAGGAGAGTCACTGCTCATAAAATTTTGAGGGTAGGTTATTAGTGGCCTTCATTTTTTAAAGATATTGCCTGTTAGTTAGAAGATGTGAGAGTTGTCAATGTTTTCTAGAAGATTGAAATCATCTAAGTGCCCTGCCCTTGTAGCCTGTGTTAGTAGAAGATCCATTCAAACAATGGGGATTGGATTTTATTAGAGAAATATCAGACTCTTCAAGTGTTGGTCATAAGTGGATATTGGTAGCCACTGATTACTTTACCAAATGGGTTGAAGCCATTCCTACCGGAAAGAAACTCATCAAGTAGTCATGGATTTTATTCTCAATAACATAATGTAGATTTGGGGTTCCCACCAAGATAGTTGCTGACAATGCCATGAGATTCAAAGCTAAACCATTGACAACAATGTGCAAGAATATGGAATAAATTTGGCTTATGCATCAAATTATAATCCTCAAGAAAATGGAAAAGTAGAATGAAACAATAAGAAATTGTTTAAGATCCTCAGAAGAACACTAGAGACAAATAAGAGGAAATTGGGTAAGAAACTTAAATTTGCACTATGGGTAGATAGAGTTACCACCAAGAGGTATATTAAGAAGAGTCCTTTTGAATTCGTTTATACAACTCAATCTCTTTTGTCCTTGCACTTACAACTTTTGCATATCAGTTCATGCAACAATTTGAAGATGGAGAAGAAGTAATTCTATATGAGATAAGGATCAATCAAATTATGGAATTGGATAAGGAAAGAAGAGAATCCCATCAAAGATATGTCAAGTTCAAAGAAAAACTCAAGAAAATATTTGACAAGAAGGTTACTCCAAGATTTTTCAATGTTGGATACTTGGTCTTGTTATGGGATAACAAACATGAAGACAAGGGAAAACATGGAAAATTTGATGCCCTATGGATGGGACCATATTCTATTGATATTAGGGTTGGAGAACATACTTTCTTTCTGAAATACTTAGAAGGACATTTTCTGGAGTTTACCATCATGGAAGGAATCTCAAACATTTCTTGGACTAAGATGGTGGGATAGGTATGACTTTTGTACATTGTAAAACTTTGATTTGTTGTTTTTGTTTTGTTTGTGTTGTTGCTTCCCTTTTTAGTGCTCTTGTCTATAGTGACCAGGTTTCTCTAGTTTTATGTTTTCCCTCAACTTGTTATGTGTCTATTCAGGTAAACATGTGTGTTTTTTTTTCCGAATCCTTACCCAATGGACTAGGTATCTATACTTTGTTCTATGACACCCACCGAGGGTTCATATTCTGAGCAGGAGCCATTGTTGGTTCTCAATCTAGGCCCCTGGATCAAGTTGGTAATTTTTGTAGACTCTTCCAGTAGATATGACTATGTATGCTTCACATTGTTCTTCATGCTTAAAATATTAGTTTGAGTAAAGGAAAATTATCTATTTGTGATGAATTTTATGCCTTTTCAAAGTAAAAAGAAAGGATTTAGTGAAAAGTTATTAAATTGGTTTATCAAAGTATAAAAGCTTCATATTGATGGTGATCAAATATATGTCTTTTCGAATATTTTATGATAAAACTACAATCAACACTGAATGATTCATTTTCTCTAGAAATCGAAGCTCTGAAGGCCCAAAAGCATGCAACTCATCCATAAAATCTAAAGCTACAAGATCAAATGACTCAATTAAAATGGATTTAGCCATTTTAACAAAGACAAAGACGTTTAAATAGCTATAAAAGATCTATAATTCCCAGCAGTTCAAATGCTCGTGATGTGAAGAGCTACATGGTTGGATTCTAAGTCCCTTCATATCATTTAGGTTTCATGGATTTCAAATTCTGAAGTGACCCACAATAGATAATTTCTTCGGTCAAGAACAATAGCCAAGTCAACGAGTCAACATGGTGAACTTATAAGAAAAATTCAGACACATGGCAAATTTTATTTGGAGCCAATAAGAAGTCCAAAGTGTGGATGAAGTTATGGTGCAAAGCAATAACTAATGAAATACAAGCATCTTTGCAAGAAAGTTTGACACATGGAAGGTACATGGAGCTTTCCTATTCTATAATATTTCACAATTGTTATTGAAGATTTCAATCAATTTGACATTGTGAGGTGCATGGAGATTTTTCATTAGATCATATCTTACGCTTATCATCAAGGTTATCAATAATCTAACATAGGAAGGCACGTGGAACGTTATTATTGGTCAAGCGTTTTGTAGTCTGACAAGGTTTTATGGATGAAACTAAATTGCGAAGTAGCGTGGATATTTTCTATTGGCTCGTGCTTCACGATGGATAATCAAAGTTAAGAAAAGTATGACACCAGCCGAGGAGTGTGTCATTGTTTAATTTCTCTCGCATGTCATAAATAAATAGACATGCATGCGAAAATTCATAGGAAAGGAAGCAATGTTTGACCCACGACCTAAATAGAGACCGACACATAGAAAAAGTTAAATAAATGCACACATTTGGCAAAAGAGGAAATCCCCAAACCAATCAAAGGCTACCATGTGTCATTCTCTTGTTCATCCCGACATGCAAAACTTTAAAAGGCCATATCTTTCGATCCCCTACTCCAAATCTTACAAAATTTATATCATTGGAAAGGACTCGTTGAGTCCTTAACTTTGGAATCATCAAACTCATAAATTGATGGCATTTGGTGGGAGAAAAATAAGAAAATTTCCTTAGTATTAAAGATAAGTTGTAGTATTATTCAACCACCGTGATTTCTATCTTAATGAAAATATGGTGCCTCTTTCATTAATGCATCTTGTTGGTGGTTGAAGAGGAAAATTATATTTTTCTCTTTCTTTTTTCTCTCTTTCTCTCTCATCTTATATATATTCTAAAATTATTTCATTTTGAGCGAGAGGTGGAAGGGGGTAGTTGTAGAATTTTGTTGATCAAGTTAAGTTCTATTTTCTAGTTTCTTGCAAAACATTTTATATGTATCCAGTTCTATGAGGAAGAGCTAAGGTGGTTGTATTATACATCCATTAGCAGGTTTTGAAGGAATTTTTTTGTCTCCTTTCCAAAACTTACATGAATAAATTTCTTTTTTTGATAAAACTATACTTTCATGTTTCTCATGTTTTAAAAGTATGAATGAGGCAATATAATTTCTGTTACAATCTTGCACTAGATTTACTTTGTTAAGTATACAAGGGTCCTTCTTCATTGTTGCATTCTTTTGGTCATTGTGAGAATATTGTAGAGTAGTGTATACTTTACAATAGTTCAATCTAGTTGTAAAATCCTAAGGGAAGCATCACTATTGAAAGGATATTGTTATCCCTTAAGGGTATTTTGGGTGTATGAAACAAATATAGCAAGTGCTTTATCTAAATTCTAACTCAAGGATTTGTAGTTAGGATTCTAAATATTTTTGATAACATTTGTGTAAATTGAGTATCAATGAATGCAAATGTTATTTTACATATTATGTTAAATTGATTGTTATTTTCAAGCATCACTATTAAGGATGGATTCTTTCCATGAGAACATTAACATACCAAATTCATAAAAGAAATTACCCTCCCCCTTCAAATCTCAATTAAAAATATCCAATTATCTTCATACCTACTAAGCATATCATACCTACATACCATACATATGCTTATTCTACAAAGTTGTGTTTAAGAGTTATTTATTACCACTATGATTTCATAAGAATCCTACCAATTATGTGATCCAATAACATTTAAAGTAGTCATGGTTGAAAAATATTAGGTAAACGCAATATTTGAGGTTGTTAATTATCTTTCAGTTTTGATATGTATTCTATATATCGAGTGGATACAATAATCAAGTGACAACTCTTTTGAGTGAGTATTGTATATGTGGCTGCACTTTCTTCAAATTAAGTTGCACTAATTATAAAGGAAACCAAGCCAATAAATATTTTCCTTTATTTAGATCCTCTAACTAGGTCCTCTCACCTTGGTCCCAATAGAGCCTAGAAGTAGCAGGGTTAATCCATCCCCTTTGTTAAGTTGTCTCTTGATCACCTCCCAGATTTGAGTTAGTAAGTTGAGTGTTAAACAAATGCCCGACTATTAACGATAGAATTTTTCGCTTTTCATCACACCCTCAAAGCCGACCCACTCACGGTTAGCCGCTCATTTCCTTGGGGTGCGACTTTGGGAGCCAACATGATTTAATTAAATAACTAAATTAATTAGTATGTAATTGTGAGGGAATAATTAATCATTTATTTAATTAAATTTTTAATTTTATTAACTAGAGGGTGTAGGTATTAATTTAATTAATTCCAAACATATTGTAGAATTAAATTATTTAATTATAAGAGGTAGGAATATGACTTAGGAAATAGAACACATTTAATTAATTTAAAGGGGTATTAAATTAATGGAATTAATTTGAAAGGTGGATGTTATAGTTGGATAGAAGAAATTTAAGTAATTATAATTGGATAGCGACGAGATATAAATATGTATGTATTTTTAGGGTGTTTACATCTGCCTCTCTTTTAAAGTTCTATTACGAAGTTATAGTGCTTTAAAGATAGTAGACACATGCATATTAGCAATGAGTGGAAAGCGGTGAATAATTTGGATGCCCCATCAAGTAGGAAGTGATGATGTGTTTGGATTCCCTATCAAGATAGGATGGTAAGGGAATTCTGTTGGCATAGCAGCCTATTTAAAATGATGAGATCCCTCTCCACCATCGTTCGAGCTTTTGGTGGGACAGAAAATCATTGGTATCGTGAGCCTGGGTAGTTAAGTGCGCCATCCCTGAGTAGTGTGGCGATGGGTGACCTCCCAGAAATTCTTAGTGTCACTGCCTCCTAATGCTGTTAGGCTAATTGGGCATATACCCGGCTCCATTGCGTAGGAGGGTGTTGGCGTAGCAATTGTTTAACACGATGAGATCCCTCTCCACCATCAGTTTGAGCTTTTGGTGTGATGGCAAATCATTGTATCTTTATAGGGTATCCTGATGGCGTGAAGGGATATCGTTTGATGAATCCTACTTCTCATGAGTTGTATATTGAGAGAAGTGTTAAGTTCAATGAGTCTTCTTCAACTTCTACTTCTCCACCTATTGAGGTTCTTCAGCTTGTTGACTCGGATTTTGACTCATTAGATGATGATAATATTGAGCGTGCTCCTCTTCCAGATCCTCCCGACCATCATACCTCCGAGTCTTCTGATTCTAACAGAGTGATGATGAGGACTATGTCCCTTCTCACTCAAGTGAAGAATCTTCTGACTCTGAGCCTGATCCTCCTGGTCCTCTTTGGGCTAGGAAAACTTTGCAAAGTGCTGGAGATTTAGTTGGAGATACTTCAGATATGAGACGTACTCACTCAGATTTCATTAGACCCCACTCTTTCTTCACCTCTGCTTCTGATCCATAGTCTTTCTGGGAAGCTTCTGGTATTCTTGAGTGGGATTCTACCATGGATGAGGAGTATTCCTCTCTCATGAAGAACAATACTTGGGATCTCACCCCTCTTCTGAAAGGAAGAAAAATCGTTCAGTGTAAGTGGGTGTTCCGAACAAAGTATGGAGTAGATGGAGATGTTGAAAATTTTAAAGCGTGATTAGTACCGAAGGGTTTCTCTCGTATATCCGGGGTTGATTATACTAAAACCTTTACTCCGGTTGTGAAGATGACTTCTATTCGACTGACACTAGCCATTGGTGCAGCGAACAGATGGAAAGTCCATCTAATGGACGTTAAGAGAGCCTTCCTTCATGGTGACCTAGAGGAAGAAATCTATATGGAACAACCTACGGGTTATATCCAAGATCCCTCCTCGCTTGTAAGTTAAATAAGTCTCTTTATAGCCTTAAACAAGCCCCTCGGGCTTGGTATGCCAAGATGGACTCCTTTTTACTTACATAAGGGTTTACTAGGTGTCATTCTGATCCAAATGTTTATATTATACACTAAGATGACTCCATACTCATTCTTTTTCTATATATTGATGACTTGTTGATCACAGTAGCTCTTCCTCTATTATTGATTCTGTGAAGATCACCTTGGCAAACAAGTTTTCCATGACTGACTTAGGTCTACTTCATTACTTCCTTGGTATCCAAATTTCACAATCTAACTCAGAATCTTGATTTCACAACCTAAGTATGCTCTTGATTTGCTAGCTCATTTTCAGATGTCCGATTGCAAGTCTTCTCCTACTCCTTTTCTTTTCGGGGTTAAGTTGGTTTCATATTGCTCTACTCCCTTGGTTGATGGTACTCTTTATCGACAGTTGGTGGGGAGCTTGATTTACTTGACTCACACTCAACCGGATTTATCTTATGTTGTTGGGATCGTGTCTAGATTCATGCAAGAGCCACATGAGCTGCATTGGAAAGTAGCTAAATGGATCCTTCATTATGTTCATGGCACTTATACTGATGGCATTCACTATCATGGAGGGGTAGATATTGACTTGATTGGGTTCACAGATTCTGATTGGGCCGGTGACTTAGATCATCGAAAATCTACTGCCACGCTTTCTCTCTGGTCCTATCAGTTGGTCTAGTAAGAAGTAGAATGCAATTGTGATATCATCTACAGAGGAAGAATACAGAGGAGTAGTTAATGCTGCCACATAAGCTATTTGGCTACAGGGTATTCTAACAGAGTTTGGCATCCACTTTCGGTGGCCTACCATTATCTACTATGATAACACAAGCACTATCTCTATTTACAGAAATCTAGTTTAGCATCAGCGGACGAAGCACATTGAGATCCATATGCACTTCATACAAGAGCTTATTCATGATGGTATCATTGACATTCAATATATTCAGAAAGTTGATCAGATTGCAAATTTATTTACCAAGCCCTTCACTAAGATGAAGTTTCTTCATTTACGGTCTCTTCTTGCGATGAGGTCTTCTGTAGCTACTCATCTTCTTCGGGCTATGTAGTCCTTCTCTTCTTCTTATTCTTCTAGGAAGATTGTGTTTGTATATGGGCACCTTATCAGGCCTTTAGTTTCGGGCCCCATTGACACATCTTTCTTAGTTGTTTAGGAGTGTCTTCTCTTTCTGTCTGACTCATCATAGCCATTACCCTAGCTTCGATGAAGGGGGGTGTTGGTGTGAGTTATCCTATGTGTCCTTCTCATATTGGAGGGTCATCTCACATGGGTTAGGTTTAGGGTTTTCTATTGAGTCATGCACTAGGGTTACTTAGCACCCTATATGTACCCTTTTACTATTCATTTATGAGCATGTCAAGACACACCGTCTTTTTCTTACGAACAAGCTTTGTTCTGTTATGCAAGTTTATTCATTTATTGATCATTTCTTCCTTGTGATTACGTTGGAGCTATTTCGATTCAACTTGAGTGCAACTTCATTATGGTGCATAGTTTCCGATATGATCCGTCAACTCTTTCAAATTCCCAAGAGGGTGGGTGACATGGTAATGCAAAGTGCACAACTACTTGATAGGAGGAAAATGGAAGATAGGAAGGAGTGTGCTCATAGTAGTAATGTCATTTATAGAATTTGAATATAAGAGTAACCTTTATTTTGTTTTTTTACAATAGATTTATCACCATGATTATGAAGGAATAAAGATGATTAACCTAGATGCACGTAAAATAAACACACAAAAATAAAAATAAATAGAAAAATGAAAAAAAAACAATATGAACAGTAGGTTCAAGCATCATGGTTATAAAGGAACCAAGATGTTATCACACTATCTACAATTGGTCTAAAATGAAAACCTCATCAATGCAACACAATATTGTAAAAGAAGACAATTTATCTATGCCCTAGAACGTGCCACAATGAAAAGTAAGCAGATGTGAATGCTCCCAAACACTAAACTTATGAAGTGCATGAGAATAGGGTCAATCCGAAGAGCAGAGTATACTTAGAAACTCCTCGTGACACTCTTGTAGGACCCACATTCAGAAAAGAGGTTTGATATTGATTTTCCTAGTGAAGTTATATCATGAAGGGAATAGTAAGTGGTGAAAATCATAAGATTGGAATGAGCAATAGGGGAGAGATAAAAAATTTAATTTTATAAAAAATGCATCGCATTGGTGAAGTTGCGAAAAATGTGCATTTTGTAGGATTTTTTTGCAAATTTTTAATGTTTTTGAATTTTTGTGATAAATTATGATTTTTTGAAATATTTGATTTTTGATGGTTTTACAAAGTTTTAGAAAAATTTGATGCAAAGAAGAAGAGTGGCATTTTATTACACCTGATTTATTATGGATAAATGATGTTACTAAAAGCATAAAACAAGCATGTCAAACAAACCCAATATGAACAAGAAAGAACCACACCAAAGTTATATGTGAACTAGGATGCAGAGAATTTTCTTGCAATTGGTCTACAATGCAAGTAAACAAAGTGCAATAAAATTAAAAACTGAAATAAGCTAAAGAATCATCATGAGGTTGAAAAACAACAACAATAAAACACAATTTGCAAAAAACGACGTTTAATGACACTCGAATGTGTTCAAAATTAAAGAATTAGACATATTTGAATTCCCTTGAGTGATATCTTAGAATGAGAGAGGATTGGATCAGGTCAAACAATTGAGTGATACTTAGATACTAAAAAAATACTCTTATTGGATCCCATTAAAGTTTGATCTATATTGGATTTAATCCAAGTGTGCCCCAAGCAAAGTTATATTGCAAAAGGGGTAAATTGATTTCCTCGAGCATAGATATACACCATGGGCAAGAAAATTGATTAACAAAAGATGATCTAGAGCAATCATGATGTGTGTCATCAAATGACAATATTGTTGAGCTGTGTTATTCAATTGCTGAAATTTGGTCAAACATTATCCGAATGTATCAATTTTGGATGAGTTTTATACTATTTCTTGTGATTTTGGAACAATTTTATATTGTTTTGGAGTTTTAAACAATTCTATATATTTTTTGAGGTTTTTGAACATATTTTAATTTTTTATATATTTAGAAACATATTTAAATGTTTTTTCAGTTTTTGAAACATATTTGAATGTTTTTTTAATTTTGTGAAACATATTTGATTTTTTTAATTTTTGACTCGGTAAAGGGTTGCACAACTTGAACTAAATTGACAAAAATTGTAAGCATTCCATTCCATTTTCATAAATGTAGATGATGTAATGATAAGATGTCTCACTCGCTCATGACTCCACACAACTAGGAAGATGTGAGGGCTCATCATCGAGAGCCAAGAAGGACGTGAAAACTAGGTGAATAGTGATATGAACCTATGAGAATAATAGATGTTAAGACACAAGGTGTAATAATGATCCATGTAAGAACAATGTAACTAGTATTTAGTCAAGAATATTTGACCAATTCCGAGATGATTCTACTTTTTAAGTTTTGACTAGACTCAATTTTTTTATGTCTTGTTGATTGGAAAAGTTCAAGGAATTGTTGTCTCTCTTTAACATGAGTATCTAAATTACTTCTTGGGATGTTTTTGATTAATCAATTTTAATTCTAAATGATTTATTTGTTGATATATTTTAATGTGAATGACCCCCTACATGTTTCCCCAAGTCACCCTGGAAGAGACAAGCGCTCAACACCAAAGACAAAATGTAGTCAAGTAAGGGCTCCTGTCTCCATTTCTAGTCTCATACTACTAGTGAGAAGTATGGACTTATCACCAAATATTGTAAAGGAAAAAAGTTGTAATGATTGATTTATATATTTTAATTTTATTATTGAATTGATTTCTCCTTATTTATTGAATGTGTGCTTATTTGGAAGGAACATTTTTCCCTAAAATATCAACATCATGCGACTAGTAGTAGAACATAAGGTTTCAACACCGTAGATTGAGATGGATAATAAAAGGTCTAGATAAAGAGTTTTAGATATTTATATAAAAGAGAGATCTTGATTTGAAAGGATGAATTTCCATCAGTAAGCTTTGAGACAAAGTCGTAGGTAAAAATATCTAAAATGGTGGAAACCACAATAAATATGACACACACAATGCCCAATAGGAACGAGGTTAACTTTTTTCATGGTAAGTGAAGAGTGAAAAGATATAATAATGGTGTGATTAAGATATCTTCCAACAAATGAAAATATTAATGTTATTTTTACTTTCTTTTCCACTTTTTGTTTTCAAATAGTTCTTTATGCAATAGTTTAATCTGAGTTATATTTTATTTTAATACTTTTGAATTTTTCTCGAATCTTGACAAATGAGATTTTGCAATGGACTCTGTTGTACCCAAATTTAATCTCCTTCAAAGGGCGATCAGCATCATGGATTTAACAAGACACTCAGAGGCAGATAGATGATTATGTATGTCATTTTGCAGCCGAGGAAGCAATCTATCGACTTTTTAGCACTCAAAGCTTTGAAAAGGAGTGGGTAGCACCTTAAGAGGATTTGATCTATCCTCACTATTTTAGGTTGTGCCTTTCAACCAAGGTAAGAGAACCCTTTTGTATCCTATTTTTTATGGAGGAGATGGAGATGTCCTTCCTAATGAATTTGTTTAGGAGACCTTGGAGAAAATATGATCAATGAAACAAAATCTAACTCTCACGAGTTGTCACTTTAGATAGTGGAGATATTTTCAGGGCAAGGTTCATGTTACTAAAAACATTTGAAATCCTGATTGTTTCTGCATGCTTTAGTAATGGAAATTATGCTCTTGTGCACACACTAGACAAACAAGGGTAGTATGGGTAGGACTAGTTGTTTTAAATAAATTTTTGGTGGGAGGTGAGGCAGAATGAACTTGATTTTCCAGATCTCTAGGAACTCTTACAAAATAGAAAGTCTAATCAACAGAATGCTTCAAAATAGCTAAAATGTTCCTTTAACTAGAATGTGTGCTTTAATGTAGGCCCAGTATTAGCACCTTTTCACACAATCTATGATATTTTAACACGAAGGCTCGAGTTAGAAAACCCAACAAAGTATTGAGATCCAAACCCAATCACGCCTGAGGTACACCCAGAGGCTTACAAACAATCTCTGTCAATAAATGAAAGAAAAGTCATTTTAAATCATTTATTTCATCCCCAGATGAAAGCTCTTCCAGGAAATGAAATTGTAGATGCCACTAAACTATCACAAGGATTGAGACTTGTGTGATTAAGACAATTTTGATACAAGATTGCAATAAGAACAAGAAAATTTATTTGCAGACATTTAGAAATGAAACAAACACATTTTTCTCAAGATCAACATAGAATAACTCAAGTTTGATTAAATTTATTAGCAAGGGAAAGTTTCTAGAACAATCTCAGAGCTTGTCAATGGTTGTACACTTGCAACCACCTTGACACGATCAAACTTAATACAAAAGAGTTATACGAGCTTCTCATATGGCTTCTCAAAAGACAGGCTTTGTCAAGTTTTCCTCTTGGGAATTTTCTTCGACCTCTAACACTCTAACCTCCAAAAAAATTTGCATGAAAAATTTGTGCCATTTATAACATTTACAATAGAGCCCATTTCCCCCAAAATCATGACATTGAGTGCTACCAAGTGCCCACCATGATCATGATCGTGATTTCAGAATCAAATTTGTAAAAATTCTCTAGGTGCTCAGGGGGAAAATATTTTTAAATATCTCCCGATTCAACTCCTCCTTCTAGTAGATCACTCTTTCTTCAACTTGCCAACCACTTCTGCCCCTAATCTCAAATCTAGTTCCTTGCGTGCTCGGGAGAAGAAAAATGGAAAATCATATCAAGCCCGAGAGTCAGACCATTTTAATGGTGAAAGACGTCTCCAGATCTCCTCCACCAAACTTAGATATCAAAATTAACTCTCCTCTTTGTTTGGCATGTAGGAAATACCAAGAAATCATGAAGACTTGCACTTCTAGGCATGTTTTAGTAAAATGGGGGGAAAATTAGATTCAGACTCTCAGCTATCATTGATCTTTACTTTGAATTTGGGTCGTCCATGTGGAAGATTCATTTTAAGATGGCCTCGGGTTCTTCTTTGACTTTTTACAACTTTTAGAAAAATGTAAATTTTTCACATTTTGATCCGCACCTCCATCCTTGAGAAATGAGCTTGACACGTGTCCCAATGTGGGTCCCATTGGAACCATGCTTCTCTTTTTACTTTTAACTCTTTTCTCCTAAAAGGAAATTTTCCAAATTTCCTCCGAGGGTCCGCACCTCCATTGTTGAATGGAGCAAGCTTTTACCTTTCCTCTATTGGGCTTGTGGGCCATTTTCATGTTTTAATCTTTTGAATATCAGGGGGTAAAAATGTAAGTTACCCCCGATGGTCCATCTCCTGCCTCTTAACATTTTCAAAGCCAACCCTGAACTCCTTCTTCGGGCTTGCAAGCCATTTTGAGATTTTAATCCTTTTGATGACAAGAGGAAAAAAATCCAATTTTCCTCTCGATGGTCCACTTCCCCACCCCTTTGACTTTTCAAACTACCATGTGTCACAATGGCACATCTTGAGATGATCCCCAAAGGTTGAGACCTTGAATGAGTGCGGGCTCACCACGTGTCATTATGGCACAACTTCAAAAACCTTAAGGTTTCAAAATGATTTGGTGGGGGCGCGCTTCCATTTTAGAATCTTATTCCATTTTTTCAAAAGGGAAAAACATTCAACTTACCTCCAAAGGCCCGCATCTCTCGCCATTAGCTTTGCCATGTGTCCTCCTGCGGGGTCAAAGTAAGACTTTTTCCTTGCCACTTAAAATTTGATTTAATTAGAGCCAAGTGGGACCATGGGGCGAGTTCAAACCTTTTTCAAAGTATCCAAAATGAACAAGTTCAAAAAAAAACCCGCGCGCCCCATCCAAAGTTAGAAGAAGCCACATAAGCACCACAAGAACCAATAAAAAATGAGTGGAGCCATGGGACCCAATTTTCCTTTTTGCTAAGAAAGTAAAATGTGATAAGTTAAAGAATTTTCCCACCATCCCCTTACCAACCAAAATAATCCACGTTCATTGCCGATGTAAGGATGTAAATTTTTATCTGGGAAATGCCCATCAAACCATAAAATGCATAAACACGACCATTTGAGCCTGGGATGAATTTTTTTCCAAGGACAGAGGATTTAGAAATGTTACAAGGCTCAAATACACTCTTCATAGCTACATCCATACATTTTTCATCAAGTATTTGGGGAAAAATGACAAGGGCAACAAATCCCGACTGTAAAAAATGGAAAGAATGGGAAAGCCCGAGTTTTTGAATGAATAGAGGACGAGAGACCCAAATTTCAGACCTCTTCGGAGAAACAAAGAAACAAGGACACAAATATAGATCCATATGTGATCTTCAGCCTAAGGAAATATTAATTATGGCAACAAAGGAAAGTAGAGACTTCCTAGGCACAACACGGGGATAAAATGTGACAGAGGCTGTAAATCAATGGATTTTCAAAGGAAAAATGGGGCGAGACTATTTTGAGCACCAACATCGGCTCCGACTGGGATGGGCATTCCCTATGAGTGCCACAAGAACAATAGTAGACCAAGTGCCAAAATATCCATTGGGCAACGAATTCATCTCACAGAGATAGAGAAATAGAGCCATCTCCCAAAAATGAAACAAAACCAGAAACCAACAAAACAGGTCACCAAGGACCAGAACGAGCAAAAACACAAAAAATAAGAAACAAACAAGTAGCTATGCACTGTACAAAATATGTTTACCTTGATTTTGGGGAATCAATCCAAGAAATGCTTCAAATGTCTTCCATTAACAGGCAATTCAAGCAAATCACCATCCAAATCCTTCAAGAAGAAGGTGTGTTCACCAATTATAATATCAATGGAGTAAGGGCCCATCTATAATGAGTCAAATTTGCCATGTTTTCCCTTATCTTCATGTCTGCTATCCCATAGCAGCACAAGATCTCCAATATTGAAAGCTCTAGGAGTGACCTTCTTGTCAAATAACTTCTTCAGCTTTTCTCTGAACTTTACATGCCTTTGGTGGGATGCCCTCCTCTCTTCATCAAGCTCAACAATCTAATTAATGTAGGCATCATAAGGACTTACCTCCTGATCCTCCAACTGTTGAATGAACTGATATGAAGATAGTTGCATATGAAGGGGCAGCAGGGCTTGAGTCCCATATACCAACTCAAATGGACTCTTTCCAGTAACTCTCTTGACAATGATTCTATCAGCCCAAATAGCAAACTTCAACTGTTCACCCCATTTCCTTTTATTCAACTCCAAGGTTCTTCTGATAATCTTCAGCAAGTTTTTATTACTAGACTCAACTTTTCCATTTCCTTGGGGGTTGTAATTAGAGGCATATGTCAAGTTGATCCCATACTCTTTACACATTCCACCTAGAGGTTTAGCTTTGAAAATCATGGCATCGGGCCTACAATCTTGATCGGCACCCCAAACTCGCAGATAATATGGTTCAACAGAAGTCCATGATAATTTGGTGTGAAACCTTCTTAGTGGGGATTACCTCCACCAATTTAGTAAAGTAATCAGTGGCTACAAGAATCCACTTATGGCTAGCACTTGAAGGGTCTAAAATCTCACCAATGAAATCCATTCCCATTTCTTGAATGGAGCTTCAATTGATACAGGCTACAAAGGAAGGGAGCCTGAAGATTTCAATCTTCTAGAGAAGCACTGACAACTCTCACATCTTCTAACCAACAAGGTTGTATCCTTGAAGATATTTGGCCACCAATAACCAGCCCTCAAGATCTTGTGTGTTGTGACTCTTGTAGCAAAATCCCCCCACAAAATCCTCCATGGAGATCAATAATTATCTTGGGGGCTTCTTCTTTAGTAATGCACCTTAAAAGGACTCCTTCTGGGTTCCTCTAGGCTAACCCATAATCAGTAATGACATATTTCTGGGAAGCCAACTTAAGGGCTCTTTTCTGGTTCTTACTTAAATACTTAGGGAAGTTTAGATGTCTAAGATAAAAAATTACATCTTTGTACCACTCAGAACTCATCAATTTTTCAAAAACACTTACCCTTTCTTCTTCTACCTCATTTACCTCAATAGTTTGCAAGTTTCTCTTAGCCATAAGCTTAGCCAAGCCCAAACCTCTCACCAACTTCGTGGTTTGGATATCCATATCATATTCTTGCAACTTGTTCACCCACCTACACCTTTTGCTTGAGACTTCCATCTCTGATAAAATGTCTTTCACCATGGTGTGGGGAACATAAGAAACAATCTTAGAACTCAAAATGTAAGGCTTGAAAACCTTTGTTGCTTTTACCAAGGAAAATGCTTGTTTCTCCATAATAGTGTACCTCATCTTAGCCCCTTGCAAGGCCTTACTGAAAAAGGCAATTGGCCTCTCAGCCCCCTCATCATCCTTTTGTAGTAGGACAGAAGCAATAATGTTCTCTGAAGCAAAGGAAAATAGTTGGAAAGGATTCTTATAGTCTGGAGCTGCCGAACATGTGCATGCTTTAGTGCCTCTTTAATCCCATTGAAATCTTGGATGGCAGCCTCCTCCCACTTGATGACATGATCCTTCTTTAACATGGAAGTGATTGGAATGGTCAACTCAGCAAAGTTCGATATGAATCTCCTGATGAAGTTTATCTGCCCAAAGAAGGACTGAATTCCTTTCTTGGTTCTTGGAATTAGGACCTTACTGATGGCCTCTACCCTTTCTGGATCAATCATCACCCCTTCTTGTGACACAATGTGACCAAGCAACTTTTCCTTCTGCACTCCAAAATGGCACTTCTTTGGATTAAGTGAGATGTCATATTCTCTACATCTTATCAACATCTTCTCCAAATGCAAGAGGTGATCACTTCTCTTCCTAGAAAATACAGTCACATCATCTTGATAAACAACAATAAACTCATTGATGTAACTAGAAAAAGCAACATCCATTGCTCTTTAAAAGGTAGCTCTAGCATTCATCAAACCAAAGGGCATCCTAACATACACATATGTTCCCAAGGAGTAGTAAAGGTTGTCTTGATCCTTTCTGATTCCTTCACCACAACTTGGTTATAACCAGAGAAACCATCTAGGGTGGAGAGAAATTCAGAACCAGTCACTAACTACAACATGTTTTCCATATTTGGTAAAGGATAATTATCCTTCATTGATGCTCTATTTAGATTCCTAAAATCTACACATAGCCTGATATCACCATTCTTCTTTCTCACTGGTACTAGGTTTGCAACCCAAGAAGAATACCTTGTGGGATGAATAATCCCTCCATCTCTAAGCTTCTTTAGTTCTTCTTGCATTTTGAGAGATAGAAGTGGATTGATTGGCCTTTTTTATTCCTAAATGGCTTTGAATTAGAATCCAAGGGAATCTCATGTTGAAATAGGTCCTCTCTGTATGATTTTAATTCAGAATAAGTCCAAGCCATGTAATCTTGGTATTTCTTCAACAATTGGATGTATGACTACTTCTCCTCTTTGCTGAGATTTCTACCTAACCAAATTTTTCTTGGCTTCTCCTTCGTACGAAGATCATGCTCCTCAACATCCCTCGAGGCTGTCATATGTCTATTAATAATGCAATCAACATTATCAAAATTTGATTCAAGAGCAACCAACCCTCTAGGAATGGTATTAGTCTTTAGCTAGATGATGCCCTTGCCAAACAAGGTTTCCTTCCCCCTTGTTGCACATACCATTGGCTCCCAATCAATACTTTGATCAGCAAACTCTCCCTTTTTCTACAAAAATTCTGATCTCGAAAGCGTCATAATAAAAATCACAATGTTTAATGTTGTTAGGCACAGAGGGTCTTGTAAATACCTCAACATCATATTCACAATATGGGGACATTGTACAATTATCAAAATGAGACCCCAACACTGCAAGCTTGTCTGCCAAGTCATTGAACTTCCTATCATGATGCATAATGTTGAATGAATCAAACATCTCAATGAAATCCCAAACTGCATGCTTGTATTGTTTCATTCACTAGATTTTTGTGGCATACAATTTTTTGACTTGTTTTACAATTAATTTTGAGTCTCCCTTTACAATGATGTCCTTGACACCATATTTCCAAGCAATTATTAAACCCAACAATAGTTCCTCATACTCAACAATGTTGTTAGTGCACTCAAAGTTGAGTTTGAAGGAAAAAACAAATTTTTCCCAACCCAATTGTTGTTAGTGCAGTCTTCTCTTCTTTCAACCCCAAGTATTCGAATGCTCTCTTTTTGTGCTCAGGAATCCTAAGCAACTCAACAATTGGAACAAAGACTTTTATTTGACTTAAAACTTGGGAAATATCATATGGGACATTATTTGGCAAGGCAGTATTAGAAGGAAAGCTAACACACTCACTATGTGGTACAAGATTTTTGACAACTTGGGCATGAGGAGGGGTATGATTTTTGTTTGGAGCTGTAGGGCATTTGGAAGATGCATCTTTCTTAGGAGCATCTTTAGGAATGTTTGAAAGTAAGGGAGCTTTTGGCTTGGCTTGAGGCCTTGTCCCTTTGACAACCTTACTTCTTGTGTTATATTCCTTTTCTTGAGCAACAACAACATTCATCAGTAACTGTCTATCTTCCTCAGATGGGATTCCTCCATCATACTTATTTATCATTAGAGCCCTTAAATATTCAAAGTCATTATTGGGAAATTCAAAATCTTGTACAGTATCTACTTCTAAAGTATGAGAGGGAGGAAGAATAGGTACCCTATGAATGCAGTCCCAAAAAGTGGCAGTAGTCTGGGCACTTATCACCTCAATTGAAGTTGCCCCTTGTTGTGAGCTCGTGGAACAACCCATCATGTAGACATCATTATCATTATCATCATCAGCTTCTTCTTCTTGCTGATCTTCTTCACAAGGAGCATGGGGCATGAAACATCTGTCACACCAATCAATGACATCTGTCTCCTCCACAACAAAAACTCTGGCAGCCAAAGGATCAGGCACCATTCTATTTTCCCTGCCTTGGGGCTGCCTATTTCCAAATCCAACAGTCCCTTTCCTCTATCATCAGATCTTTGGTGATTTGTGAACCTGTCTTGGCCATGCTACTTGTGTTGACCTTGTGAGCTCTGCCCAATCCCCTTCTCTTCCCGGGCTAGTTTGTAGGAAATTTCTTTGATAGCCCCTGCCAAAGTTTTCACAACTTCCTCCAAATCAGCAGCTTTGCTCGTCTGAGGTTTTTCTAGGTTAATTATTTTTACACCCTCCCTCTTTGGAGGCTTCCCAATTGCGATATTTTTTCAATTTGTAAAGCCATAGTGAAGGCTTGCCTCAAATTAGTAGGGTCTATTTCCATCAAGTAGTAAGTAGACTTTTTATCAAATGCATTTGAATATTTAATCAAACATGATTCATCACATGGCCTTATCCTAATAGGAAATCTCCTTAAGGTCTTATTAAACCTTGTGTTGAAATCATGTACTGACTCATTAGGATTATTTTTGATGTTTTCAAATTATGTCAAAAGAAACCTAGGGTCAGTTCTATCACCATACTACAATCTAAATTCATTGCTCATCTCAGTCCAAAATCAATAGAGTTATCTAGAAAAGCCTTATACCAATCCCTAGCATCCTCTTCCAAAGTATGGATAAACAACTTGATATATACATCTTCATGTTAAATCTCAAAGTCTTCCATCATATTGATAATTTTTTTAAAATGTTGATCACCAATTATAGTGTTGTTTCCTTGGAACTTTGGTAGTCTGTTCCTTACATCTTGAGGAACTGCATTTGGATAACCAACCATTCCCACAAAATTTATAGGACCAAAAGTGTTTACAACAAATGGAGATCTAGGTGGGGGCTGGGCCATATTATTTTGAGGAGGTGACCTTGGAGGAGAAACAAACTGATAAGGGGTAGAGGGTCCTTGGAACACATGAGTATAACTTTCAAAATGGATACCCCCTAAAGGACTTATTTCTTGGAAATCCCTATCAACTTCTAAAAAGACTAAAGGCGTAATGAGAAGTAAACCTTTCAAAATCAAATGAAGGCCCCTCTTCAGTTGGAGAATTCAATTCCACAAAGAGGGTACATGATTCAAAAGCACTTGAATAAATGTCTTAAATGATAGGCCGATCACTTTCATAAATGGATATCTCTCTTCTTGTCTCGCTGATCTCCCATAACTCTCCGTGCTTTTATTCCTTCCGATTTTTCTTTTCCTAGCTTTGGAAATAATGTCCTAAATAGATCCCTAGCAAAGAAAGATCTTCTTTCTTCCATATTTACAAAGACTGGTAACAAATCTCACTTGATAGAGGTTAAGACACTGGTACTCATCAATAATCAGATCAACAGGGAGTCGCCACTAAGGATTTCCACCTTAGTTGTGCAAATGCACTAAAATATGATTGTAGAACTAGGGTCTGAAAATGAACTATGATCACTATGTTCCCGACAACGATGCTAGAAGTGTGTTGGTACCCAAATTTAATCTCCTTCAAAGGGCGAGCAACATCATGGATTTAACATGACACTTAGAGGTAAATAGATGATTATGTATGTCATTTTACAGCTGGGAAGCAATCTATCTGACTTTTTAGCACTCAGGATTTGAAAAGGAGTGGGTAGCACCTTAAGAGGATTTGATCTATCCTCACTATTTTAGGTTGTGCCTTTCAACCAAGGTAAGAGAACCCTTTGTAGCATGTTGTTTATGGAGGAGATGGAGATGTCCTTCCTAATGAAGTTGTTTAGGAGACCTTGGAGAAAATATGATCAATGCACTAAAATCTAACTCTCACAAGTTATCACTCTAGATAGTGGAGATATTTTCTGGGCAAGGGTCAGACTACTACGACATTTGAAATCCTAATTGTTTTTACATGCTTTGGTAATGGAAATTATGCTTTTGTGCACACACAAGACAAACATGGGTAGTATGGGTAGGATTAGTTGTTTTAAATGAATTTTTGGTGGGAGGTGAGGCAGAATGAACTTGATTTTCTAGATCTCTAAGAACTCTTACAAAATGGAAAGTCTAATCAACAGAATGCTTTGAATAGCTAAAATGTTCCTTTAACTAGAATATGTGCTTCAATGGAGGCCCAAATTAGCACCTTTTCACACAATCTATGAGATTTTAACATGAAGGCTCGAGTTAGAAAACCCAACAAAGTATTGAGATCCAAACCCAATCACACCTGAGGTACACCCAGAGGCTTACAGACAATCTCTATCAACAAATGAAAGAAAAGTGATTTTAAATCGTTTATTTCATCCCCAGATGAAAGCTCTTCTAGGAAATGAAATTGTAGATGCCACTAAATTATCACAAGGATTGAGACCTGTGTGATTAAGACATATTTTGATACAAGATTGCAATAGGAACAAGAAAATTTATTTGTAGACATTCATAAATGAAATAAACACATTTTTCTCAAGATCAACATAAAATAACTCGAGTTTGATTAAATTTATCAAATAGGGGAAAGTTTCTAGAACAATCTCAGAGCTTGTCAATGGTTGTACACTTGCAACCACCTTTACATGATCAAACTTAATACAAAAGAGTTATACGGGCTTCTCATATGGATTCTCAAAAGATAGGCTTTGTCAAGTTTTCCTCTTGGGAATTTTCTTTTACCTTTAACACTCTAACCTCTAAAACATTTGCATGATTTTTTTTTCCATTTATAACATTTACAACAAAGCCCCTTTTCCCCCCAAAAATCACGACATTGAGTGCTACCAAAGGCTCGCCATGATCACGATCGCGATTTCCAGAATCAAATCTGCAAAAAGTCACCAAGTGCTCAGGGGGAAAATCTCTTTGAATATCTCTGCATTCAACTCCTCCTTCTGGTAGATCACTCTTTCTTCAACTCGCCAACCACTTCGCCCCTAATCTGTCAAATCTGGTTCCTTGCATGCTCGGGA
This sequence comes from Taxus wallichiana var. yunnanensis, assembly GCA_018340775.1. Classification (NCBI taxonomy): domain Eukaryota; kingdom Viridiplantae; phylum Streptophyta; class Pinopsida; order Cupressales; family Taxaceae; genus Taxus; species Taxus wallichiana. The sequence goes on along the minus strand of CM031235.1, from coordinate 736,990,878 downwards.
GAAGAAAAAGAAAATCATATCGAGCCCGAGAGTCAGACCATTTTAATGGCGAAAGACATCTCCAGATATCCTCCACCAAACTTAGATATCAAAATTAACTCTCCTCTCTGTTTGGCGTGTAGGAAATACCAAGAAATCATGAAGACTCACACTTCCAGGTGTGTTTCAGTAAAATGGGGGGAAAATCATATTTAGACTCTCAGTTGTTGTTGATCTTTACTTTGAATTTGGGTCGTCCATGTGGAAGATTCATTTTAAGATGGGCCTGGGTTCTTCTTTGACTTTTTACAACTTTTGGAAAAATGTAAAATTTTCACATTTTGCTCCGCACCTCCGCCCTTGAGAAATGATCCTGACACATGTCCCAATGTGGGTCCTAGCGGAACCATGCTTCCCTTTTGCTTTTAACTCTTTTCTCCTAAAAGGAAAATTTTCCAAATTTCCTCCGAGGGTCCGCACCTCTGTCGTTGACTAGAGCAAGCTTTGACCTTTCCTCTATCGGGCTTGTGGGCCATTTTGATGTTTTAATCTTTTGAATATCAGGGGGAAAAAATGCAAGTTACCCCGATGGTCCACCTCCCACCTCTTAACATTTTCAAAGCCAACCCTGACCTCCTTTGTCAAAGCTTGCTAGCCATTTTGAGATTTTAATCCATTTCATGACTAGAGGCAAAAATCCAATTTTCCTCCAATGGTGCACTTCCCGCCACTTTGACTTTTCAATTTTCCACATGTCACAATGGCGCATCTTGAGATGATCCCCAAAGGTTGAGACCTGAATAAGCACGAGCTCACCATGTGTCATTATGGCACAACTTCAAAAACCTTAAGGTTTCAAAATTATTTGGCAGGGGTGTGCTTCCATTTTAGAATCTTATTCCATTTTTCCAAAAGGGAAAAACATTCAACTTACCTCCAAAGGCCCACATCTCCACCATTAGCTTTGCCATGTGTCCTCATGTGGGGTCAAAGTAAGACTTTTTCCTTGCCACTTAAAATTTTCTTTAATCAGAGCCTGGCGGGGCCACGGGGCAAGTTCAAACCTTTTTCAAAGTAGCCAAAAGGAAAAAGTTCAAAAACAAACCCACCACGCCCCATCCAGTTAGAAGAAGCCACGTAAGCACCAAAAGAACCAATCAGAAATGAGCGGAGCCACAAGACCAAATTTTCCTTTTTCCAAGAAAGTAAAAAGTGATAAGTTAAAGCATTTTCCCGTCGTCCCTTGACCAACCAAAAGAAGCCACGTTCCCTGTCGATGCAAGGATGTAAATTTTACCAGGGGGAAATGCCCGTCAAATCGTAAAATGTAGAAACATGACCATTTGAGCCTAGGGATGAAGTTTTTTCCAAGGACAAAGGATTTAGAAATGTTACAAGGCTCAAATATGCTCTTCATAGCTACATCCATACATTTTTTATCAAGTATTTGGGGAAAATGACAAGGGCAGAAAATCCCAACTATAAAAAATGGAAAGAATGGGAAAGCTCGAGTTTTTGAATGAATAGAGGATGGGAGACCCAAATTTCAGACCTCTTCGGAGAAACAGAGAAACAAGGACACAAATATAGATCCATACATGATCTTTAGCCCAAGGAAAGATTAATTATGGCAACAAAGGAAAGTAGAGACTTCCCAAGCACAACAGGGGGATAAAATGTGACAGAGGCCGTAAATCAATGGATTTTCAAAGGCAAAATGGGGTGAGACTATTTTGAGCACCAAAGACTCATCAAGAGAGAGGTCCATATTTATGAAATTAAAATGGTTCTGACTTATGAGACTTGGGCGGACAAGATCCAAGTAAAAGGAGAGGATCAAAATATTTTTGATTAATGATAGATGGAAGGAGTCAAAATTTATGAGACTTGGGTAGAAGAAATCCAAGTCAATGGAGTGAATCTAAAGATTCAATGATTCTTGGGTTATGAGACTTTGGCGAGACAAATACCAAGTCCAAGGAGAGAATCCTAAGATTTGAGAATTCTCAAAATATGAGACTTGGGTAGACAAGGGCTAAGTCAAAGGAAAATCAAATGATTCAATGAGTCTTGAGATATGAGACTTAGGTAGACAAGGGTATAGTCCACAAACTAAATCAAATGATTCGACGAGTCTTGAGGTACGAGACTTGGGTGGAAAAGGGCCAAGTTAAAGGATGGAATCAAGATTCAAGGAGTCCCGATATATGATACTTGGGTGGATGGGGTGTAAGTCAAAGGATGTATAATTGGATAAATCTTCGATGGGATTAGAAACCCTATGTCAAGTTACGGGAGGATTATTAAGGCAGAGAATATGTTGAGATTCATATTCACTTGTGAGTGGAAGAGTGCAAGGAAAAAAGTATTGATTTATAGATGTACATCCAAGACTCCTTATAACCTATAGAGAGAAAATATTCAATGTTGTTTTTCGAGGTCATGAATTAATTTGTTTGGAAAAATATTTACAATTAACTCTTGAAAAGGTTGTATAAGGATATTCCTAGGTATACACAACTCATGGAATGTATGCATGTAGATGTATTGAGATGTAAGGGTCATCCTTGATGAGATGCTTACAAGAGTGATTGTTTGATGGATTATCGATATAGAAGGATGTGTTGTTGTAAGTGTCAAAAATTCTTGTGGTTTTGTTTCTACAATAATACTATGGATATTTAGCATAGGAGCCAGAGGTTAAAGAACATAATGAATATCAATGGTTCTTGATGATGGACTCTCTTCTATGTAGTATTCAATCATATCAAGGTTTGAAATGGAGTCTTGAAGAAAATTCAAGCTCACAATTGGTGTTAGAGGGTCACCGCCAAAATGGCTTCAATGTTTATTTGAACCAACAAAAGAAAATATACAAAATAAATGGATTAGTTTTGTGTTAGAGAGACTGGAATTTTATCTTTATGATCTTGTTGAGTTTCAGTGTGTTGAAGAGGCTGGAAAACATTCAACTCTTAATGATAATTTGTGGTAGTTGATGTGTCTTCGGTTGTAATAACATTTTCCTCAATCTCTATAAATATCTCTTTGTCATCAATTAAGTCTTGGACATAATTCTTAAATTGCACACATATATTTTTGAGTTTCCATCAATGCTATGGAATTCATAATATGTATGAGGTTTGTAAAATTATGGCTTGGGTTATCCTTTAACCCAAGGTCTTGTGAGAAGATATTTTATCATCCTAGCCTTTCTCCGAGAGAGTTTCTCTAAGGGGTGTAAATTTTTTTAAATTTGCACGAAGTGGTTTCTTTGCTAGGTTGTATGATTGTCATTTTATTTTATTTTTCATGCATGTTGGGCACATTTTTATTATCCATGACACCATCATTGATGATATTGCGACAAGCTTGGGTTGTGATACCAAGATTTATCGTGATGAGTGCGAGGGTGGTTAAATGTGTGATGAAATTCTCCAAGAGGTATGCGAAGGTGGTAAGATATCCCTTTGGGAGGTGTAAGAACCAGTCCAAGGCTTTCCTCCTATACTTCTAGGAAAAAGGTACAAGATAAATTTTTCGTTATAAGCCACTTCATGGCATGCTATGAAAAATTCATGTATATGCTCTCTAGGATCAGTTTTTCCCTTGTAATTTTTGAATTTGGGTGTCTTGAAATATTTTGGAAATGGTGTGCGTAAGATGTCCATGCTATAAAGGGTAAGGACACAACTCATCAGATTTGAATTGTTTATGTTGTTTATACATACCCGAAATGGTGTCTTTCATCAGTTTCCATTTCTAAGAAAATGATGAATTTTATGCATCCACCATTGTAATGAAAATGGGGAGGGTGAAGAAAGGTGAGATGAAGAAATCAACCCCTAGCAAATTGAATGCTAAAATGGAAGACGTAAAATTTTTAGCAACATACTCAACCTCTATCAAAGTGAATGATAGAATGGAAGAGGAGAAGAAAAAAGTGAACAAGGCAACCCTTAGCAATGTGAATGATAATATGTAAGTGAGATAGAAAATATTTGACTTGTTTAACCCTTATTAAATATAATGTTAAGATGAATGAAGTGTGAAATGATGATAGACTACTCAACCTTTTACAACGTGAATGTAAAGATGGAATCTAGGGATTTGAAAAGGTTGTTAGATTTGAACCTTGACAATGTGAATGTCAAGGTGGACGAAGAGAAGAATATTTGAAGGAAAAAGTGATGGGTTTGGACTTTTGACAAAGTGAATATTCAAAAGGAGACAAGACTTGGACAAGGTTAGATTTTTCTTCTTTTAAAATGGATGTTTAAAAGAGAAGAAATTTGATAAGATAATGTGATCAACTCTTGACAAGAGTAGTGTTAAGAGAGACAAAAAGGTTCAAAATGTTAACTCTTAACAAGGTGAGTGTTAAGACAAAAAAAAGGGGGATACCTAAAGCAACACTTAAATAAATTATTATTGTTAATGCGTAAGAGGGATTGAAATGTTAGTTAGAGTAATATTAACAATATGAGTGATAAGAGTGATGAAAAGGTTGAATTATTTTTTGTGACCATTTACAAAGTGAATGTAAAGAGGGAAGATGTGAAAGGAGCTTGGCTTGCTCACTTGTGACCAAATGGTCAGAACGAAAGGAGACTTAGAGACATGATTAAGGATTCTCAATACTTAACAAGAGTAGTGTTAAAAGAATAAACTTAGGAAGTGTGAAGGTTCTCAACTCGTAACAAGATGCTTGCTAAGAGAGGAGACTAAATAATGAAAGGATAACACTCAAATGATGACAATGTGAATGTCAAAATATAGAGGTGAAAAGATGATGATGAAAATCTCGAATCTTGACAAAGTGAATGTGAGAGACGATGGGAAAGAGTGATTGGTTAAGGATCTCAAATTAGAGAAAAGTGAATGCTTTAAAAGAGATGAGTGAAGAATTTGTTTAAATAGGCTGATAATTCAACCAAGTGAATGTGAAATGTGATGATGTAAGATGAAAGAATGCTTGAAGTTCAAAGATGTAAAATTTAAACTCAAGACTTGGAAAGATGAAGGATTAAGGTGATCATGATGGTGCTTGACTATGATAAATGTAGTATCATGATGTCAAGATTTAGATGACAAGGATAATAGTGCTTAAGTGCAAATATGGATGTCCACACCTCAAGACTTAGACTCATTTGTAAACAGGTGAAAACGAAACAAAAGTGGATCCTAATAAGGAGTATTTGGAAACGTGAATGAGATACAAAGTGAACCCAAATAAGGAGTATTTGGGAAATATTGAAGATGGGAAAATGAACCCAAATAAGGAGTATTTGGAAAAGTAGAAAATAAGTGAAAGTGAGAATGTAATATATGAGTGCGAAACACAACTCACTAAAACAAAAAGAGAGAGACAAGAATGTGAAAACAAAATTTTTATTTACAGATGTTTTGGCCTCTACCTTAGATTGGATTGGATAGTTTGTAGCTTCTTGGGTGTCTCTCTCAACTAGGTGTCAGTAATAAACCCAAGTGAGCATGGTGTTATTGCTAGATGTCATCTTTAATTTACCCCCTTTGAAATAACGAGCAAAGATCTTTCTCAAATTAATCACACCTTTGAAATAACGAGCAAAGATCTTTTCTAATATCACAAGATGTAATATTCAGTTACGTTTGGGGTAACCATTTCATCATCCAGATCCCTCAATGTTCTCACTACTTTGGGGTTCCTATGGTACTCCTCAAATGATTTTTATGGCTTATGCAAAAGCACTTACCATAGTTATAGCAGTTGGGAAATAGCCTTGTCATCCACACCTGTAAATATAGTGAGAATGGTGTATTTTATCTTGATTAAGAGGTTCCCGAACACTAACTATTAATAGTGTTCTTAGCTCACGATTGAGGCAACCTCGCTATTAGTAGTTTTAACATTTTTTACAATAACCTCCTTTAGATTTGGTCCTGAAAACAAAGATTAGAATGCTTTCATGAGGTAGATAGAGGGCAAGAAGAAATAAGCAAGGCAATGTTTATGATTTCCAAGATCACTTTGAAAGTTCAAGGAAAGAGCATATGTGTGAAACTCACTTTGATTAATACAAGAAAAAGGTTAATTTCTTAAACAAATAATTGAAAAATGAGGCTTACGTTTCTAATTTCAAAGATCACTTATAAAATGCAAGGAAAAAGCATACGCATGAGGTTGTTATGTTTAGACAAAAACAAATAAAATATCTCAAATTTAAGCAATTGTTTTTATCAATTTGCCTTTAGAAAACAAATATGGAAACCTACACACAAGATTGAGCAGTTTAGAGAAAAAAGATGAATCTAACATGCAAAAAAATACAAGTGTTAGGAGAAATTAAATCATAAATTTTCTATAAGTTTAAATCAAAAACTTATTAGTCCCTTGCATAGTTCATCTCAAGACCATTTTTTCAAAAAAATACGGAGTCGTTTTGAGTTCGGGTGAAAACATTATAGCTTTGGGAAGATGGGTTATGCTAGTGCACACAAAGGAAACATTAGCGCATGCAATGTGTACACGCTAAAGGTAACAAAGGATTTTTATTGATTACGCTAGCATTCAACGTGTACGCTAGTGTGAATTTTTTTATTTTTTTGTAATGATAGTGTGTATACAAAGTGATGAAAACACATGTAAATGAACACTAACGCACACACATGTATGCTAGTGCAGAGATCGTGCACACTAGCGCATGTAGTTCTCGGGAAAATTTACAAAAATGTTAAAATATAACAAAAGCTATTTTTTAATTTTTGCTTTTTTTCTCCACTTGAGAACCTAAAAATTCAAGAGCAATATTAAATGAAGAAAAAGACACAAAAATAAATTTAGATCAAAAATAATGAACTAGAATGTAAGAAATAACATGGGTCCCTCCCACCAAAGCGCGTGCTAGAATGTAATACAAGTAAAAATCATAGACAGAGAAATTAAATAAATAAAAAACAAATTATATTCATTGTAGACCTTGAAAACCTCAAGATAATATCGTGGAAACACTTATACTTGTTTGTCTTGTTTAAAATTTGGATTGTAGATGTTCTTGTATATTAATATCCAAATGTGGTTATAGATTCTACGAGAATTTTTTCACAAGGAAGAAAATGTCAAATTTCTAGCAATTGGATGTAATTTTCTCAAAGCTCTAGGGATGGATTTGTAAAGGAATTGGAAATATTTTATAGTTGAGGGTGAAGCCATGAGAAGTGGATCTTGGGTTGAATTAGCTCTACAAGTAATAATTATAATTACTTGAAATAGTAAGATGACCATGTCTGTGCAGTTGAAGCTTTGTAGGGGCAATCATTATCTTTGAATTCATCCGACAAGTGGTTGCATGGGAATTATTGTTGGCCCCACCTTTGTGGGCTTCTGGAAGTGGATTGAAGTGGAACATGAGTAGATAAAAGTATTTAAATAAATAAATAAATAAATTAGTATTTAATAGTGAGGTAATAATTAACCATTTATGTAATTAAATGTTTAATTATATTAGCTAGAGGGTGTAGGAATTAATTTAAGTAAAAATCACAGATAAAGAAAGTAAACAAATAAAACACATATTACCTTCACTGTAGACCTCTTACAAACTTCAAGATAAGACTGTGGAAGCACTTAGACTTGTTGGTCTTGTTAAAGATTTGGATTGTGGATGCTCTTGTATATTAATTTCCAAATTTTGGTTGCAGATGCTACGAGCAATTTTTCACAAGGACGCAGATGTCAAATTGGTAGCTTTGGATGCAATTCTCTCTAATCTCCAGGATGGATTTGTAAAGGAATTAGAAATATTTTATAGTTACTCAAGTGGATCTTGGGTGAATTAGCTCCACACATAATAATTACTCGAAGTAGTAAGATGGCCATGTTTGTGTAGTGCATGACTTTATAGGGCAATCATTATCTTTAATTTCATTTGAGAAGTGGTTTCACTGGTATTATTTCTACCCCCACCTTTGTAGGCTTCGGAAGTGGAGTGAAGTGGAGCATAAATAGATAATAGGATTTAATTAAATAACTAAATTAATTAGTATTTAATTGTGAGAGAGTAATTAACCATTTATTTTTAATTAAATGTATAATTATTTTAACTAGGAGGATGTAGGAATTTAGTTAATTAATTCCAAAGATATAATAGATTTAAATTATTTAATTCTAAGAGGTGGGAGTATGACTTAGGAAATAGAATTAATTTAATTAATTGTAAAGGGGTATTTAATTGATGGAATTAATTTAATTAATTCGAAAGGGGGATGTTGTGGTAGGATAGAATTAATTTAATTAATTTTAATTGGATAACAACAAGATAGAAATATGTTTGTATTTTTAGGGTGTTTATAATGTTAGGGATGCTCGGAAGATATAAATGTCAATACAAAGTTGGCTCACATGTCATTTTGTATCCAAAAGAAAATTGGTCATTCCAAAAAGTGAATAACAAGAGTGTGGGAAAGATAAAAACAATGAAAGACTAAAATAAGTGTTCTTAATAATTAGTCTTCCTTTTATGAATCATGTATATAATGAAATACTTAGAGGCGTGATGTAAGTATAAAGTTCATGAATTTTTACTACAATACAACAATGGCGCAAAACTAATGCCAATAAAAATGCTTACTCACTTCATTTTGTGTCACTTTTATGCAACCAAAATGAATTGATTTTCTTAATGTAGCATATTTTAAAACACAATAAAGGTCAATATTAACATAAACTCAACCCCGAAAGTGGTTCTGCATTTGTACTTTATTTAGTTGTTTCATTTGGTTACATTAACAATGATATGGGAATCCCTTTAGCTACCATGTTGTTCCATCGTTAAAGTAAAAATACTTAAACTCTTTTCAAAAGAACTCATGTACAAAAACATTGTTTGTTTCATATCCCCTATCTAAAGATAAAATCAAGAAGTATGTTCCATAAAGTCTCAAAAGGTACCACAACACCTGGTGGATCTAGGGTTTACCTTAGTAGTACCATGAAATTTTAGCTTGATGATCCTAGAACTATAGGTGACTAGAAAAAACAATACTTTCATGTAGATAATTATCTCCATCAAACCCTTTATCAAACATTTTTATACATTTTTGAATTTTCAATGTAATTTCATTTTATTCAAGTTTTTATCTCATATTTCTACACACAATTGAAAAAATATTTAAAAAATAAAAAAGATTGTTTGTTTAAGATCAAAGAGTGTTTGACCTAACGATATAATTTTTATGTAACTTTATTATTATAATCTTGAGATATAAAATGCATGACTAAAATTTATAAAATTCATATGTGTGCATGTTTTGTGTGTGTGTGTGTGTGTGTGTGTGTGTGTGTGTGTGTGTGTGTGTGTGTGTGTGCGTGCGTGCGTGCGTGCGTGCGTGCGTGCGTGCGAGCGTGTGTGTGTGTGTGTGTGTGTGTGTGTGTGTGTGTGTGTGTGTGTGTGTGTGTGTGTGTGTGTGTGTGTGTGTGTGTGTGTGTGTGTGTGTGTGTGTGTGTGTGTGTGTGTGTGTGTGTGTGTGTGTGTGTGTGTGTGTGTGTGTGTGTGTGTGCGTAAGCGTGCGTGCGGTGCTGCGTGCGTGCGTGGGTGCGTGCGTGTGTGCATGTGTGTGTGCGTGCATGTGTGCATAAACATGTGTGCATATATGTGGATATTCATATTTGTATGTACATATTTAAATATATATGTTGGTATACATACATATAGATAATGTTTATTGTAATTATTCTAGAATCATGACAATAATCTTAAGACAAACATTAATAACTATCCAAGGATTTAATACTAAGTAAAAATTCTAGAATGTTCTCTAGGATCATTTTGTTAACCATAAGACATGAATGCCCACATACATAATACAATAATAAACAACACACACACACACACACACACACACACACACACACACACACACACACACACACACACACACACACACACACACACACACACACACACACACATGTCAAGGTATAATTACTACCAATATATTAATCTCATATGTGAGGGAGGGCCAATTATGTCCTTAAAGGATTATTAAAATGGATCTCTCTTACACCCGATTATTAAATACTAGATGTCTATGCTTTTATAAAAACAATTAGAGCCTAATATTATATTTTGAGAGCGTATTACTTGTAGCAAAATTATTCTTAGAGGTACACTTTAAATCAATGTTCTATTAATAGTTGAAGTCAACTAAGTTAATTGTTGATAATCCTCTCTCTTAATAAGATATGGATAAGTTTTTACACATGAGCTTATCCATATTTACAATTAATAATATGAGTGCATCTTAAACACATATAATAGTGTATATTAATTACATATAATAACAGCCCCCTTAATATGTACTTTGTAGAAGGTGCAGAACTCAAAATTATATGATTGGAGCTCATGGATCCAATTCTTGATCATTAAAATTGACTAATGTTGGGCATACCAATCAGCTATATGGTCTCATGTCAAAAATATAAGAGATTTCACCAAATAGTTGCATGTAGTAGATGCAAGAAATATCACACTAAATATCTCTCCATAATGTTTATTGGATTAAGAGATGAAGTATATTTATGATTGAAACATTTATATCAACTTCTCAATCATAGAATAACTACATGTAGTATATGTAAGTAACATTTAACACCTACCACATGAATGCAACATCACACCAAATACATCTATAATGTTGAAAAGGTGGAGAGATAAAAACATCTTTATGAGTGAAGCTTATAAATTCACTTCTAGATCATTAAATAATGATAGATGATGGGGCTACAAATAGGTTATATTAAATATCTTATGTCGAAGATACAAGTAGTTTGTAATCATCAACCCAATTTTCATTCCCATTGATTTCATTGGATGATTTCAATAAGTGGTCATAGGGAAACCTTGAGGTAGGGTCTAACTTCTCCATATGGACTAAGCGGAACATAGCGGGTCCATCCGAATATGGATCGCTCACAGCATTAAGGACCCAAGCCCACCCCCATGTCCCACTTAGATAAATTTCTCCTCCACCACTCCATTTCATAGCTATGGTATAATAAAAGTGCTTCCCATCCAAAGTTTGGTATGGAAAATCCCTTTTGGTGTGAAAAAATCATCTCTCTTTTCACTCCTCGATTTGATGTTCGCTCTTCTCTCTGTTGACTCACTCTTGGGGCTCGTGTCCCTAGATATTCTCGTCTCTAACCTTCATGGCTGGCCTCAATGGTATTCTTCCGGAGACATTTCAAATTCCCATTGTCTCGTATCAATGATGTGTATGTGGATTCTTCAATCGCCATTCTTTTTGAGGGTTTCCTAATTTGTAAATTCATTGGCTTTTGGCCTAAGGTGTAGGATCTCTTCAAGCGGCTCCATATGACTGGAAAATCTCCTCTCCGAGTCGATTAAGCTTCTTCCAAGTCTTATTGGACAATTCAGCTGATCTTGATGAAATTTTTAGATTAGGTCACTGGTTTATGGGGCATGCTGGTCTATTCATGAATTGTTCGGTCAAAAATTTGAACCCTAATTCAAAATTCCTCACCAAATTTTCATTCTGTATTTTCCCTTTCAGCCTCCCCACTAAACTCTGGTGTGAAAGAACCTTTGAGTAGATTGGAAATTCTCTAAGGAATTTCATTTTCACTGTAAAACCCACTAAAAATGGGGTTCTTGCTATATATGCTAAAATTTTGTGTTAACATGTATTTAACAAAATATCTACCCCATGCCATTTTCCTTCAATCGAAACTAGGAATTGGATGTAGGATCTAGACTATGAAAATGTCATGTTTCGTTGTCAAGGAAGTGCCATAAACATGATCACTATGCACGCCAATGCTCCAAAGTAAAGAAAATAGAGACACCTAAAGATAATGGATTCTCTAAGCCTAGAAAGAAGAAAATAATAATGCCAAAAAAATGGAACAAGATAGTAAACATTGATACAACTAGTAATATTGTGGTCTCCACTCGTAATGTTTTCAGGTCCTTAAACACCTCTCGAGTATATCTCTTAGGTCATAGAACCTAACTCTTCTCAAGATGCTAGAATGGTTGAGTTAGGCTCTAAAGATGGAGAAATCATAGAATCCGAAGAGGAGGAGGAGATTATGGGTGATGAGGAAGATTTCACCCAAGATCAACTAAAGGACATTTGGAATAATCAGATCAAAGTAAAATAGAGGAAAATGATACGGTGATTAAAGTTTCTAGAATTGACAAAGTAAATCCTAGTCATCCTCCTCTCTCTAACTCTCACAATCAGAAGCTCAAATCAATTTTAGAAAAGTTAGTCATATGTAATCCCATAAATTCTCTTAAAATTTTCTACTTTGGATAAAGAAAATCGGGATCCAGGAGCAAACTACGGAGGAAAAGGGGCATAAAAATATGGTTCATCCCCTAAAAGAGGTAAGAAATCTCAATCAGGGGGTGATCACTCGTAGTGATGGTACTAAGCCTTCTTAATGATTATTCTCTCTTGGAATTTGCGAGGGCTCAATGCCCTACACAAAAATGACTCTTTAAACATTTTATTAGTGATGAGAATCCTAATATTATACTTCTTCTAGAAACTAAGATGGAAGACTCGTAGTTCAACTTTATTTCTCAATATCTGTGGAAAAATAGTAAACATCTCTCTAGAAATGCCATTGGTGCATCAAGAGGCCCGACTGTTCTCTAGAATCCTTCCAAAATCTATGGCCAATTGATTGATGATTGTGTTAATTGGCGGTGTTGTTGAATTTAAAATTCTTGGTCACCTCTAAATTTCATTTGATCCAATTTTTATGGACCTCAAAGAAATGTTGGCAAGGAAACATGTTGTATTTATTTAAAATGTCTCAAATATTTAATGTGTGATTCTCTATGGATTTTTGAGGTGACTTCAATTCTATCATCTCCCAATCCACCTCCAAATTTGCGCAATTTATTGAAGACTGTGAGCTGGTTGACACCCCTCCTAAAAATGGGAATTTCTTTTTAAAAAATAGAAGACTTGGAGAAAATTATATTGTTGAACACTTGGATAGATTTATACTTAGTGAAGACTAGATTCAATAGAGCATTTCGTTTAAATCTAACCTCTCTTGGATGGCAGGTTCGATCACTAGAACATCAAAATTATCATTTCTCCATCTATTTCGCTAGCAAGAAGACCATTCAAATTTGAATTAATGTGGCTCATAGACCCTACCTTAAAACCTCTCTTGTTTGATTGTTGGAACACTCATATTGATGGATCAAATATGTATAGACTTGCTAATAAACTAAGGAATGTAAAATTCAAGATAAAGGAATGGAATAAGCTCACATTTGGGAACATTTTTAAGAAAAAAAGAGGAGATCCAAACCAAAATTACTATTATTGAAAAATATATCCATGAAGACGGGCTACATGATGAGCTTAAAGAGGAAGAAGAATATTTAGTGGACTTGTTAAACCAAACTTTTCTCTAAGAAGAGATACATTGGAAGCACCAATCCAAAATAAAATGGCTTAAGGAGGGGGGAGAAACACTACATTTTTCCAAAATCAACCATAATAAGAAGAAATATCAACAGGATTTTCAGCATCTCTCTCCCCTCAGGAGAAAATGTGTTTAATCCTAAAAGAATTGGGGATGAAGCTGAAAGGTTTTTAAAATATCTTTTTCTAATTATGGAATTGAAAAATATGTGGCTAGACTTCAAATCCTAAATCAAATTTCCAAGTTAATTAATTATGAGGACAAAATATGCTTACTTCTTAGTTTCTATGGAAGAGTTCAAATATATTGTATTCTATTTTAAACTCGATAAATCCCCTAGCCCGAGATGGCTTTCTTCTTCAGGCTCTATCAAGCCTTCTACGGGATATTGTGGGCTTTGATGTGGTCAATGTTGTTCAAGAATATTTTTTCTCGAAGGATGTGTTCCAACAACTCAACACTACCTTCATTTCTCTCATTCCCAAATCTGATGATGCAAGGTATCTTGACTCATTTAGACCTATTTATCTGTGAAATATTTCTTACAAAATCATTGCAAAATTTATGGCCAACTGCATAAAAATATTCTTCTTAGGATCATATTTCCTGAGTAAGGGGATTTGTGGTCGATGCAGACAAATTCTTGATAGAATCATAATTTCCCATGAACATATTCATTTAGCTAAAATGAAAAATTCTAGAAACATGCTCATTAAACTTGACATGGACAAAGCCTTTGACAAAGCCAATTGAGAATTCATCATTGTCATCATGAAAAAAATATTTTTTCTTCCTCTAGGGGGTTGGATTTATGCTTACATTATCTCTCATAAATTCTTTGTACTCATCAATTGTGAGATGGCTGGTTTCTTTAATTATTTTAGGGGTATGCGTTGTGGGGATCCTCTCTCTCCATACCTCTTCATCATTATCGTTGAATTTTTCATTAGATGTCTCACCCACCTTCGAAAGTTGATAGCATTGTCTAGTGTGTTTATTGCCAATGGAGCTCCCATAATTACTCATATTTAATTTTTCGATGATATGGGTCTCATTGGAATTAATTCTATAAAAGAAGATTGGTCTTTCAAGAAATCTTTAGATCTATATGAAGATGCCTCTGATCAATTGATTAACAAAAGAAAATAAAAATTTTATTCTTCAATACTTGCAAAGCTTCTCAAACTATGATTTACAAAATTTTGGAGATCAGCCCGGGATATTTTCCTATTCTTACTTGGGAATCCCTATTTCCCAAGACAAAATCTCCTCTTTCATTTAGAAATCCACCATTGATAAAATCTTGAAGAAGCTAGACAAATGGAAAGGTAAGTGGCTCTCCTTTACATGTATGATGCAATTGATATCTTCGCACTCAATCCATTCCAATTTACATGATGTTTGTTCTTTTTTATACCTTCCAAAGTTACAAATTGAATAAAATCTATTCAAACTAAATGTCTATGGAGTGGCACAAGTGATATCATGAAGCTCCCTCTTGTTAAATGGGATAACCTCCACCTTCCCAAAGCATGGGGTGGACTGGGTTTCAGAATAAATAAAATAATTAATAAGGCACTTCGGACTAAGCTAGCTTGGAGACTTTACAAAGAAAAGTAAGCTCTCGGAGTATCATTCTTAGGAAAAATACTTGGATAATATGAAGCTTAAATGTATTTTCAGTTCCTAAACCCACATATTTTGCTCTCATATACGGAACTTCATGACTACCTCTTTGGGAATTATCAAATGTTATCTAGTTTCGCACCCCCTTGCAAAATGGATCAACCTTCGTGTGGGCATTAATAGTTAATGGGAACGATTTACAAGACAGCTCACTATGGTGAAGGTTTAGAGTAGGATTTTGGATTAATGGTCAAGCTGAAAAAATGTATGGATTTTCAGCTCTTTGATGTCCATCAATCCCTCCTCTTTTTGTGTGATAGCATTCTTTGTTGACACTGCCAACCTCTCCTCTTATCACACGACAAAATTCTTTGTTGACACCCATCAACCCTTGCTCTTGTCACGTGACAACATTCTTTGTTAATGCCTGTCAACCTCTCCTCTTTTTACATGACAACATTCTCTCTTAACACCCGTCAACCTCTCCTCTTTTCACACGACAAAATTCTCTCGTTGACACCCCTCAACCTCCCCTCTCGTCACACGTCAACCTCCCCTCGCTGTCATGTGACAAAATTTATTCTTGTCTTGCGACAACATTTCTTCTTATCGTGCGACAAGCCTTTCCTCGTCAGCGATAACTCTTCATGTTCCTGTCATGTGTCGCCTAGTGGTTTTCATCATGAGACAACAAAAAGTTTTAGATATCTTGCAAGACATTAATGGTACCGCATGAGTAGCTAGACAACCAGATTAATGAAGCATGGCACCCGTATCTTTTCTCGCATGAAAGGTACCATTGGAAAGTGGACAAGTATGGCTGCCCATACCTACGTATATGCATTTAATGAAGGATGTTGGTTGGTAGCTCCTTTTCTCTATATATATGTAAATTCCCCTCATTTGAAGGGAGAGATTTCAAAATTGTAAAGGAACTCTGCCAAAATTGTTCCAACACTTTTTGTATGTTGTAGGCCTCAAATTTATGCATTTTGTGAAGGATTCTTGCCTTGTGCCTATATTGTAATGGATTTTGCATCATTTTAAGCAATAAAATTATTTTTTTGTGGCTCTTCTTTCCCTAGCTTGATTTATATTGCATTTCTTTCCTTCTATTATATTTTGTAGGTATATTGTGCATATTATGTTCCTTTGTAGGGCTTAAATTTGTTGTGCTCCACGAGATTGGAGGTTTGAATGTGTTTTGGGATTGTGGCATTTTATCTTCCCTCTTCTTCCCCATTTCCCTCCACTTTCACTCACTAGGAATCTCTAGTCTTGTTTTGGTGCTATTGCCTCCCTTAGTTTAGGATTTACATTTATGTATTTCTCTTCCTCTGGTCCCTTGGGATTGATAGTTTAGGAGTAGATTAGCATTAGAATAGATCATAAACCAGCCTTCTTCTCAATTGCAAGGGTCTCACACCTTGAGACAATCCCATATTAGTCAAAAGTAGAGTTTTGTAATGTGCAAATCCTAGGGTGCTCCATTTCCGACATAACAGAAACCACCTTTGCTAAGATGGAATGTTGGAAAAGGCACTTTGACACACTTCTAAATGGATCTTTGGATCCTACATAAGCCCCTGGATAAATGTAATCTAAAGCAATCTTATATTCTTTCAATCCCTTCATGAATGGTCGAAAGGATTGTCAACTCCGTACTTAGTTGGACAAAGTGAGAAATAGATCTTGATGGACTTTCTTTTTCCTTTTCACTTCAATAATAGATGTGATGATTTGGTTTGGATGGGTGTTAGAATTGGCAATTACAATGTTAAAGATGGTTACATTGCTGCTTTGTTTTTCAATGGGAGGGAACCTACTTCTTTTCCTCATTAGTAAGTATTTTTAGAACAATATCTCCTAAATCTAATGATTTCCTTTGGACTTCCTATTGGGATAAAATATTGACTCAAAACAATTTGAGGAAAAAGGATCTCAATGTCCCTCCCTGGTGTGTTATTTTTCTCAAGGCCGAGGAAGATACCAACCACCTCTTGATTCATTGTGACTATGCTATCCATCTTTGGAGACATCTCCTATGTAAATTAAATCTCATATTTTTATTTCCCGAATCCCTCAAGGTTCTTTTTGGATTGTTGGTTATGTTTCTCATGCTCAAAACCACTTACTCAAATTTGGAATTCTATTCCTACTTTGATTTGTTGGAATATTTGGATTACAATAAATCACAGGATTTTCACCAATGAGAAAAGAGGATCAGATGTGGTCCTTTCTCCGACTCTTAATTTTATTAGAGAGCTCCTTCAAGTATGGCCTCCTAAAGCTAGTAAGATATTTTCTGCTGATAATACTATTTTCCTTAATTGGAATAATACTTTGGTTGGCATCCCTAATAAAGGGGTTGGTCTCAAAAGTAATAAGCGCAATACCTCTACTTGGGTGGATCCTCATGATGATTACATCAAGCTAAACTTTGTCGGAGTTTCCAAGTGCAACCCTGGTTGGGTTGGGGTTGGTGGAATTTTTCGAAACTCCTCTAGTCAACCTATCTTGGGCTTTGTTGAAGCCCTTGGGAAGTGCTCTAACAACTTTGTTGAAGCCAAGGCTCTTTGGCATGGTCTTTCAATTGTGAAGAAAATAAAATGGGAAAAACTCTTTGTCGAAGGTGATTCACAAGTCATCATTAATGCAGTTTAGAAATATTACGTCAATAATTATCAACTTTTCATAATTGTGGAGGATTTGTGGGCTATTTGTGAGCCTCTCTTAATATGTCACATTTTCTCGTAGCACTAATAAAGTTGCTGATAAATTAGCCAACATTGGAGTGGATAGAAGCATTAGAAAGGACCCCAAAGTCTCATCATATTTCATCCCAATGAATTATTAAATTTGATGGGCAATTTAATTAATTATGATATTAAGGGGCATTCGGCGGTGGCAATGACAAGACAACACAGTTGTCCATCACATTAAATTCCCTTTCCTCGTGATTAATTGGCATGTTTCCATTTGTGTTGCACGTTGTTCCTCAATGGTTCTCGCATGCGAAAGGGGATTTAAATAAATTTAGATAATTTAGTAGAGCACAGTTGACTATTATAGCAGTTGAAATATTGGGTTCATTCTCACAAATTGAGAAGGGAAAAGGGATAACAGTTAGGCTAAGTGCACTAGGCGGAGCTTGGGAAACTCCACTACTGAGAGAACACAATAAAATCTATGGATGATTAGATTCTTCATCATTTCTCTTTGGATGATGTGCATTTCTCTAACCTAGGTCTAGTTAATGACCAAGTTCAAGGAGCTGTTCAATGTTGCGAATTTTTTGGATAAAGGTACTCACATCACTACTAAAGAGGAAATAGAATTTTAGCATAGCACTCTTATTGAGGGAGTTGATGACCCTGGCTCCTACGTTGGATGGTAAATAACTCATTGCATTGCATGCACTGCTCTCGACTCAAGGTTGGGGAGAATGCGGCGGTGGAGGAAGTTGTTAGAGTGATGGGTGATACTGGTCAATCCACCTCTCGGCTAGATACCCGAAGGTTGTGCAGTTATTGACATTCAAATCGTGCTTCTTGGGAGACAAATTCATTTGATATACATGAAGAAATTGAGAAAATGGGATTTGATCTCGAGTCTTTACGGAGAAGATTTGGACCTGTCTAAAGCCTAGGCCTAGAAAGCATCAACCAAGGTCCTAATCTTGATGCCATCTCGCTCTATTATGGGGTTATCGACCAACAAGTTAGAAAGCTCGAGAGATGGAGAAATCTCTTGTTGAGCTGTTCTCAGACACCAAATTTGTGTCTTACAACACCCTGTGCCCCGCATCTCATTTCGTAACCTAACCTCACCACTTAAACCTTACACAATTATTTATTAATTACCTTATAATTAATAAATCCACATCTCCAAACCTGCCACCTCATTTTGCCACCTCATCATGACCTAGCCCTAACCCTAAACTAACCTAATTAAGACCTATAACTTGGTCTACATCCACACCCATGACTAATTACTTCTCACCCGCACCAAAACCAACCTAATCATGACTTGACCAAGCCCACAACTAATCCCTCGGGAGAAAAGGAGGGAAAGTTGGCTATTTTACTAAAAATAGCCCACTTTGACTTAACCGACATCGGTTCCTACTCGACCAGATTTGTCGGTTAGGTAACCGCCATCGCTCGATTCTCGTAAATGACCTCCCAACTAAAAACAAGGCATCGGAATTCATTTGAAAGATCCGGAATTCACTTGGCAGAGCAGAGACAAGTGAAGAAAAGAGAAGAGTTTGCAGAGAAGGACATCGAGCCCAAGACTGCAACTAAGGAACTAGAGCACAACGACACTCATCCAAGCATTGGGAGAGAAGATAGCTCATTTTTTATTGTCAAATCATCCCACCTGAGCCCTGCCTTCGTCATCACAATCCTTGGACCTGTATCTTCATCAGGAACTAGTAAGTAGTGTCTTGTACATTTTTAAATAACATTTCTTGAACTTCTGAATCATAGTAATTATAAGTTCACTCTTAGATCTACTACCCGGCAGCACCCTACATCTAACTGTCATTCCTCTACCCTTACATTGCCCCAAGAACAGCCCCCACACTCTCTGAGTCTTCTCCATCACCCTATTGCCTATCCCTAATCATTTACCAGCCTTATAAACACCATAACCACCTTATAGCTTTCCTTCATTGAAAGCCCCTAAATCACTGCCCCTACTGGTATCGGTTATCAGCAAGTACCGGTGTAAAACCGTAGTCGGTTGTACAGTGACCGGCATCGGTCACTGTGACTCAAACCAAAACCAGCCTTTCCTCTATTGCTTTTAACGAGGTAATTAAATTGTAATTTTGCAATAACTTCTTTGTTAGAATTTGTGTTAATTCGTATTAAGAGGGGAACTGACCACCTTCGAAAGGAAGTCCAATATTTCCTAGGCCCAAGGCAGTTCCCTCATTTATTGTCTAACTAAAATCTGGTGGTCTTGTATTCTTACTTGCAGGTAGTCCTTCCTAGACAAAAAGGAGTTCTTCGCAATCGATCTGATCTCTCTCTACGGTACGTGCGCACCCTCCCAACATTCAACAGGTATTCCTCCTAGCCCTAACCCTTATCTATTTCTCAAGAGAATGAAAGGATAGAAGCACCTCTATTCTAAGAACGAAAACATTCTATGCGAAACATTTTGGCATGCCGGTGGGACCCTTTCTTGGGTTTCTTTCTTTCTTGCTTGCTTTCATATAGGGAGCACACTTGCTATTTTCTTCTTCTAAATATTCACAAGATATTTTGTTATTTTGGTAAAATAATTTGTCTTTCTTCCTCATCTTTGCATTAGTGAAAGTCATCTTCTTTTCTTCATCGAATATCATTTTTGATTTGGGTTTAAAACACGTGCATCACATTCTTGCTTCGTTGTTTTCAATTCTAGTGAACATAGATTAAGTAATAGGTCATACACGTGGGAGTGATATCCACGGTATTGACAAGAAATTAATCTTACTTTCACTGCACAACACATCCTAAATCACATCATAATCAACACAATACTCAAACATCCCCCTTTTCCATGGTATTCCTCCGCCCGATTGAGGTAACCTTATAAGAGAAAACAAACTTGACATCTCCCTTAGGTATTTTATTTAGGATTGACATCATCTTGCATCTAAGGCATAAGCCTACAATAATTAAAACTAATCCTAGGGTTAGTCTCTTGATTTGCTTGTGCATCTTGCTTGTTTTTACTTCTATTTCTCTCACATACACTGTTTCAAAGTTGATCACTTCGTAACAGTTTGGTAGGTATACTAAGCATCGTTAACCCCAAATCAGCAACTTCTTACAACTTCTTACACCAGTCCTATTCTACCGAAATCGGTTAACTGAATGACGTTGGCTACAGTCTAACCGACATCGGTTTACTCCGATCAATATCATTCATGTTCTTTCACAATTTCGACAAACCAAAGAACCTACCAATTCCAACATCTTGTGGCTATTTTTGTTCCTGATAGATTGAATCCCTACTATGTACTCTTGTCCATGGTTGTTATCACTCGGAAACAAGCCGCAGCCATGGTTTCACATGCCTGTTCCGTGCCTTTTCCTGAATCACCCCCTTCACATCCTATGGGGAATCCTACAGACACCAGTGAGGTTCCCAAAATCCCTGTAGGAGATAAGGAATTTGTGAAATTTTTGGATGCTAATCCTAGCACTGTAAAGTACTATTTGTCTCATACCCCTGACCGTACACCCGACAGTCAACTCCTTGTTGGTATGCCTATTAGTATAGCTGCTCACTTAGCTCCTTCCCCACCTAATAACTCCACCTTACCTTCTTCATCCTTAGCCCCGTCTCCCAACTCAGTGGCTTCGGAAGTTCATACGGCACAAATTGGCTTTCCTTTGGTTAATCTGGGGCCCCACATATCATTACCGCCAACTCCTCCTACCTCGTCTCTCTCGCAGACTGCCCCTTTCATAACTTGCTCTCTGCCACCTATCCACATGAGCTTTCCTTCTCAAGCTCCGCCCACCTTTTCATTTCCACACACTTATCCGGTGGCTTCAACATCTTATATAGGACATCCCTATTCGGTCGCCTCAACATATTCATCCTCAATACCTTATCAACATTTAACCCCACCATTGTCTAGTGGTGGCTCTTGGCCCAATCCTCCTCCATTTACAACAACCGCACCATCATCTCATCCAACCATTGATTTAATCAAACAAATGATGGACAAGATGCAAAATCTGGAGGCTTGCTTTCAGAAGCCGTAACGCCCGACATACGAGCAAGTTTGTGGGAGCCTATTCATCCTTCTGTCCCCCTTCATTCATATCCTCCTCAATGGGAATTACCAAAATTTACTCATTTTAATAGTAAGGAGGATCCTCAACAACACTTGCGATCATTTAGACATGCCTGCTATCTGATTGCTCATGACGATGCCTTACTACTCCGCACCTTTCCCATGTCATTATCAGGACCCGCCTTGAAAGGGTACAAATGCTTTAACCCAACACTCAATTTTCTCTTTTAACCAATTAGCCCAATCTTTCTTGGATCATTTCTCCATTAATATCGCCAAGAAAGTGTCCATCACCAAACCTCTATGCCATCCGATAATTTGAAGATGAATCTATCGCAGATTTCGTTGGACGATGGCGGGCCTTATCAACCAACTTACTTATGTCTTGCCTCTCAGCTGAACTTATCGAACTCTTTACGCAGCCGCGCTAAGCACATTTCTCCTACCCTCCAAATTCGAACTTTCCACACCTTTGATGAGGCCTTTACTATGGATCGGAAACTAGAGATTCGAGCCTCAGAGGAAGAGAAATTGCGGTTCACAACAAAACCCTAATTTCCAAGCCCAAGACTTCACCAACAAACCCAACACCACCAATTCTCATGCATCAATCGCTTGAAATCAAAAGGAGCTGTACACATGCTGTGATGGTCAAATCCCAAGCACCATCTAATACCCCGCCAAAAACCACCTATAAGTATAAAGCCAAGCCCATCAATTACACTCCCTTGGGAGAAACTTATGGTGTCATCTTGGAAAAATTGCTCAAAGCGGGAGCTATCACCTTACCTCCTGTTAAACATCACTCGGGTTTGATTCCACCCGTGCTATACCTTCTTGGTAAAAAGAAAATGACTTCTGTAACTTCCACCGCGTGAAGGGACATAGTCACGAAAACTGTAAGATGTTGAAAAACATAGTGTAGGAAATGGTTGATGCAGGGGATATAACCCTCGATAATCCTAATGCCCCTGCTAACCAAAATTTGAAAATCTTCAAGAAACCATTCCCAAACCACTCTTCTAACAGTAACATAAACCAAGATATCTTAGCCGAGGAGAGTGTTCATGAAATCCATGCAGTTTTTGACTCCCAACCAAAAGCTTCTATCGAGGAAATTCTGAATCAAGCCTCTTTATTAACGCAGGATCCGAACCCCTTCACCCCCATCAAGACAAAATGATAATCTTGCCATTCCTTTACCCATAAAGGAATTAACCACCAGAGTTCTCTTCTCATGAATGAGTCTTCTTACACCACATCCCTGCAAGATTGTGAGTGGATGTTATCTAACTTATCTATTTCCCAAACATCTCCTTCCATCACTCTTGCTATAAAAGAAGAAGGCTCGCCACTGTTTCTGTCATCCTTAGAAGAGAAACCCTCGAACCGACATCACTAAATTTTAATCATGATAGATCCCCTCAAACATGCCCTCCTACCTATTAGTTCTTCATCGCCTAAATCTTTTCAAATGACCGGTTGACCTCTTAACGCCCATTGATACAAAGGCCTCATTTACCCCCTGTATCACACCCACAGTGGACCGGAATCACAACCCACCTCTCTTCCATACAAAATTTCCTATTCACACGTGAAGATTGTCATCCCTCAGAAGATAGACGAGTCCTATGGGAGCGTTTGAGTACACCATGCTCTACTCAAATGCATATGACCGATCCAGACACCTCTACCATATACCCAAGGTATTTACAAAAGCTCAAAATGCCTATGTCCTCATCTTCACCCCCCTCATCTCTACTAAATACCTCATCCACCTCTATTAACTTAACCACACCTTCCCCTACACTTGGGACTTCACCAATACCCAGCCTAACACACCCACCTAAACGGTTAGATTTATCCAAAAATAAAGCCGTCCATCCACCTAGGAGACAAACCCAATCCCTCAAGTCTAATCTATGCCTGTCACAACTAAAACCCTTGCCGTCACACCTACCTTCTATATTGGGACCTCACCCCTCCACCTTGCCTCAATACATCATACCTCCTGCGTTTTCTTTAAAATGACCTACACCTTCTACACCCATACAGAGATCCATGGGTGTATCAACACCGTCACCCCAAGTATCATGTCCACCTATCAACCTTAAACAAACTCCATCATCAAAGGATTTGTTTGTTGTCACTCCTCTTTCTCCGTGGTTGTTTCCTGCCACCACGTCATTTGTGGCCTCATCATCTAACCAGCTAAACATAACTTCTGCGCTAAAGAAGCCACATTTAGTTAAATCCAATTATCAAAACCCCTTGTCTAAACCACCACCCGTGCACGAACCAACCATACCTAAAAATTACCAAAACCCACCCAATCAATAGCCTCATCTTCCTCTGACTTTGACCCGCTCAAAGGATCTTACGCCAAGATCCTTGATATGTTGGTGGAGAATGCGACCATTTCCCTACCCCCACTTAGACCCTATGATCCATCTAAACCTCGATCTATAGGTTATGATGAGTCTAAAATCTGCGCTTACCACCGCACACCAGGACATGATGTAGAGGGATGCAAAATTTGAAAACCATCCTTCGTCAATCACCTCTCTCGGATAGAAAGGTTAAGAAAGACAACTTACGAAGGGAGAAACCTTTAGCTTCAATCCCCTCTCCTATACCGCCTGTCCCCACCTCACCAAGAAATATCATTATTGTAACCCCACCTCTCGAAGACAATGACTTATCCCAACCATCTTCCTCCTCTCGTGTTCACGAGATCAACATGATTAGCATTGCTACTCGAGGGAAAAAAACCAATGGGAAAGCTAAAAAAGCACACTGCGGCCTCTCTTTCTCCATCCGCCATCCCGATCTCACCACCACCTAAAGTGGTTATTCGTGGACCTGTCTACCCCATCTCTGATGGAGTTGCCCACCGTACCATGATCAAACAACTTCACCAATCACCTGTAAAAATGACACTGTATGATCTCATTCAAACCTCTAAATCTCATCGACAAGCTCTCATTGAAATCCTCCAAGGGATAGAGGTCCTACCTAATGAAACCTTTCCCGTTGCCTCCATTTTAACACCCAATCATGTTGCTTCTCTCACCAAACAACCTATCTCCCCAACCACTTCTCTATACAACAAGCCGCTGCTGTCAATTTCTCCGAAGACAAAATTGTTGACTTTGGTGCAGAAGATCCTGACCCCGCTCTTTTCATCTCGGCTTACTTCCGAGACATCCGAGTACATCATGTTATGATTAACGGGGGCGCTAGCCTAAACATCATCTCTTCCAAAGCCTTCCAACAAATGAATATCCCTTCTAGTCAGTATGTGTGCCAACCCCACCATGTTGTGTTCATTCAATGATGTTATTACTTCTACCTTAGGCACCGTGATCCTTAACATTCATGTAGGGCCATGTACTTTACCTAAACTCTTCTATGTCCTTGAGGGAGAATTCCAATACAACATGTTGTTAGGCCACCCTTGGATCCGGGCTATGGGATGCATTCCCTCCACCATACATAGATGCATAAAATTCGAGTATGAGGGGAAGTCCTACATCGTAAAATCTGACGCTCCCCCCTTCAAAACCCGTAATATGTTATATCACCCTAATGATGTACTAGCGCCTAAACATCATCTCTTCCAAAGCCTTCCAACAAATGAATATCCCTTCTAGCCGCATGTGTGCAACCCCACCATGTCGTTCATTCAATGATGCTATTACTTCTACCTTAGGCACCGTGATCCTTAACATTCATGTAGGGCCATGTACTTTACCTAAACTCTTCTATGTCCTTGAGGGAGAATTCCAATACAACATGTTGTTAGGCCACCCTTGGATCCGGGCTATGGGATGCGTTCCCTCCACCTTACATAGATGCATAAAATTCGAGTATGAGGGGAAGTCCTACACCGTAAAAGCTGACACTCCCCCTTCAAAACCTGCAATATGTTATATCACCCTAATGATGTGCTTGTACCAGTCAAGACACCCATTCATCCAACCCAACCATCTACTTTGACCACACCTCAACCATCCATCTCAACCGCACCTACACCTTCAACCAATGAAACCGCTGCCACAAATACCACTTCCTTCCCTGCGGACAACATCCCGACCTCAGATCCCTTGGTAGATGTTTTTCAATGCCTTACGCTGGGGGAGTATCGCCTATATAACGTTAGCACTTTCCATACCCCACGGAGAGTACAAGCAGCTACATGTGCATCCTACCTACGACCGTCGTGTGGGGAAGTAATCTCTACGGACCACCTAATTTCCGCACCAACTTAACGTATGGGGGTGTCAATACATCCTCTCTGTCACCCCTAAACCTCCCTTGGTGTGGTTCCTTCAAATCTGATTTTCAATATCTAACTAATCATCGTTTCACCCTCACCTTCCCGATGCACCGCTTTGCTTGGAAGGGCTTCGCTTTGGTCTTTATGAACAAGGCCGACATACGATCATTCCTATAACTACACACAAACACAAAGATCGTTGTGGTCTTGGATTCTCTAAACCACCTACACCGAAGACACCACCTATCCGTCAGTATCTAGGAAGATGACGAAGTTACCCCTTCGAACCATCATCACCCATTTTGTCATTGTCACCCACAGAGTCGATAGACCCTGAATCTATCCCTCCTAACTTTTTTTTTTCATAAACGCTATCTTCCTGGGTCCTCTCACTTATCAACGCGATAATGAAGACCCATCTTCTCTTCCCCTTCTATATCTAGACATGATCGAAGAGGACTCACCTTCAATTAATGTTGTTGAGTGCCAGGATGACGACTCCATCCTCACTTACCTTGGTGCGGACGACTCTTATATTCAACGCGCCTTACCATCTGACACTCAAACCATGTTGAATGAGTCAACTATAGAAATCAACATCCACACAGAGGATGATCCTCACATTGTGAAGATCAGACAATCTCTTAACGCATCAGAACAAACTGCCTTCACTACCTTCCTCTGTTCCCGCAACCAAGCTTTTGCTTGGTCCTACGCTGACATGCCAGGAATTGATCCTGACATTGCTGTCCATAACATTACCCTGAAACCCGATTCCAAACCAGTTAAACAGAAACTGAGAAAAATGCATCCACGCATTGCCCTCTTGGTCAAAGAAGAGCTTCAACGACTCCTTTCTGTTTCCTTCATCTTACCTATTGATTATCCTCAATGGATTTCTAACATCGCACATTGCATTAAAGCAACGGGGGGACTTCGGATATGTACGGATTTTGGGACCTTAACCTCACTTGCCCAAAGGATGACTTCCCCCTACCAAGTATTGATCAACTTGTTGATCTCACTGCGGGCCATGAGATGCTTTCCCTCATGGATGGCTTCTCGGGATACAATCAAATTTTGGTAGCCCCGGCCGATCAACATAAAACCGCCTTCATAACTCCTTGGGGAACCTTCTACTATTGTGTCATGCCGTTTGGCCTTAAGAATGCTTGGTGCGACCTATCAGTGGGCTATGACTTACATTTTTCATGACATTATGCACACTATCCTTGAGGATTATGTCGATGATCTTCTTGGCAAATCTAAACATCGTAGTGAACATCTCGATGTTTTAACCATTATTTTCGATCGCTTGTTACAATATTGTGTTCGTCTTCAACCAAAGAAATGTGTCTTTGGTGTTCTTTTAGGAAAACTCCTTGGTTTTATTGTCTTTTTGCATGGCATCGAGGTCGATCGAGCTAAAGTCAAAGCTATCCTAGAAATTCCCCCACCCACTAACCTCAAACAATTGCGTAGTTTGCAGGGAAAACTCCAATCTATCCGAAGTTTCATCTCACAACTCTCGGATCAATGTCAACCTTTCCATCATCTCCTTAAAAAGGAAATTGTATTTCAATGGAGCGAAGAGTGCCACCAAGCCTTTGAGGATCTTAAAGCCTATCTCTTGCAGCCACCCGTGCTTATCCCACCTCAGGACGATCACCCTTTCTACCTTTACCTTTCCGCCACCGACCATGCTGTAGGAGCCATGCTCACACATCGTGACTCGAGGCATCGAGAACAAGCTGTTTATTACATAAGTCATACTCTAGTGGATTACGAGACTAGGTATACACATGTAGAAAAGTTGTGCCTAGCCCTATCATTCGTGGCCACCAAACTCCGACACTACCTCTTGAATCACAAAACTTTTGTCATCACCAACGCGGACCCCATCCATTATATGTATGCCAAACCTCATCTAAACCAATGCATCACCCGATGGCTTATGCTCCTTGTCGACCTCAACCTTGAGTTTGTACACCAGAAATCAATCAAAGGACAAACTATCGCAGACCAACTCGCGGAAGCCCCTTTACTTGGGGAATAATTTACCAATTTTACTTTCCCTGATGAACTCATTGCCACTCTTTCACTCAGTGAGGAGTCATATCCAATGACCCTCTTCTTCGATGGATCCAAATGCCAGCACGACGGAGGGGCCGACGTTGTTCTCATTCCTCTAGACACTGAACCTATGCCTCTTTCATTCCGGCTTGATTTCCCCTACACTAATAATACAGCGGAATATGAGGCCCTTGTTTTGGGTCTCCAGGTTGCGTTACACTTAGGTGTAAAATCTATTAACATTTTCGGCGACTCTCAACTGGTCGTCAATCAAGTTACGGGCGTCTACCAATGTAAAAATGAGGAACTTCAAAAGTACAAACATTACGTGGATTCACTTTTGACCTTATTTACTCATTATTCTATCCAAACCATTCCCCACTCAACTAATAAATTTGTGGATACTATGGCTTGCTTAGCCTCGCAAATTCCTGCCTCACCAACTGACTCTGACATATTTGTCTTGGTCCAACAACTCTTTGCCCCATCTTACTCAGCCCCGGATGTTGGTATGATAAATAATGTATCCGTTGATTCGCAGGATACTTGGTATCACCAATTTCACGATTACCTTACAACCTCTGTTCTCCCATTTGACCTTACGAGTAACGAAAAACGTGCTTTTCTTAAAAGTGTTTCTCGTTACGTCGTCATGGGGGGACTCCTCTATAAACGTGGCTTTGATGGCATCCTCCTTCGATGTCTAACCGGCGCGGAGGTCACCTATATCATCCAACAAGTCCATGACGGCATTTGTGGTGGACATTTTAGTGGCCTTGCCGTGGCCAAATGGATCCTTCGCCTAGGCTATTATTGGCCTACTCTTAATAACGACTGCTACGAATATGTTAAGTGTTGTATTATGTGTCAACAACATGCCAACCTTCAACATACTCCTAGCCATCCGCTACAGGTCGCGCGAGATCTTTGGCCTTTCTCACAATGGGGTTTAGACCTTATTGGTGAGATTCACCCGCCCTCTTCACAACGTCACCATTGGATAATCACAGCGACCGAATATTACACTAAATGGGTGGAGGCCATTCCACTCATTTCAACCAAAAAATAAAAAATTGTAGAGTTCATCAACCATCACATTATCTGTCGTTTTGGTGTTCCTCATCGCCTGATAACAGATAATGGGAAATCTTTCAAAAATAAGTTGTTACAAGACCTTTGTGACAACTTTAGTATCAAACTTAGTTTCTCATCACCTTACTATCCACAAGCAAATGGTCAAGCTGAATCTTCTAACAAAACCCTGACCAAAATTCTCATGAAAGTCGTTAACGATTCTGGAAAAAATTGGCCTGATCACATCCCCTTTGCCCTTTGGGCTTATCGGACTAGCATTCGTACCTCCACTAATGCCACCCCATTTTCTTTGGTATATGGTACTGAGGCTGTCTTGCCTCTCGAAATACAAATACCCTCCCTAAGAATATCTCTTCAGGATATTCTCACCAATGATGATTTCCACCAAGAGCGGTTAGCCCAATTGGAGCTTCTTGACGAGCGTCGTCTTACAGCTCTTGACCACCTTCAAATCTATCAAAAGTGCATCAAGCATGCTTATGATAAGTGACTTCATGAGCGTACCTTTAAGGTTGGTGATCTTGTCCTCAAAGAGAATCAACATGTAACCAAACTAGAAAAGAGCAAACGTGGAAAATTTTCTCCTTATTGGATTGGACCTTACACTATCACTCACACTTATGGATCAGGCACTTACCATTTAGCTTCGCTTAATGGTAAACCTGAGCCTGAACCCCTTAATGCCTTGCATCTTCAGCCATTCTACTGTTGAATTTAGTGTTATATCACTTCTTATCTACCTTGCGCTTGTCCCTTGAGCTCATTTACCACCTCATACACTTTGTTTCATGCATCTCAAAATAGAATCAAGCTCACGTGGTTTGGTCATCACCTCCTCTTAAAGATGCCTTCCCCTTTTTAGTCTGGTCCATGACTTAAAAGTATCAAAATAACAAGTTCTCAATTATATGATTTTGGGATATTCTTGAGTCAAACTTCCTGCAAAATTAGATGCTTCATGCCAAATGGACATCTAGACCGCTACGCTCTAAACTAGACTGCTCCCTCGAAGGACAGCTAAGTGCAAAGCCGCATCTGTTATTATACACTAGACTGCTCCCCCGAAGGACAACTATACACAAAAGCCGCATCTGCTACTATAAATAGACTGCTCCCTTGAAGGACAACTATACAAAGTCAGCCTCTATCAGAAGCTTCTCGCATTGCTCAGCTTCATGAAGACCTCAAGAACAACAAAATACATATCCCATGTAGACTTCCCGCATCGATCAGTCTATATCCAGAAAAATAAAAGTAGTATTCAAAAGCACTTTTGAGTCATGGACTTGTCTATTTAGGTTTGGTTCTCTTTTGACAAAATAATCACCTTATAACAAATTCTCTGTGCCCCAGCTCTACCATCCACCTCACCTCACCATTCGTCAAAGCAACCAAACTCAAGGGACGTGACGTATATTCGATATATTGTGATTATACAACTCTTTTCACCTATCGACTTCTCGCCTATGCAAGGTACCTAGGGATTCAAGCTCATCCTACATTAATATGTGGTTTGTTTAGCTCTTTTCAACTACGGGACACTTTTACCTCTTTTACTCGAATCTAGGATTATGTGTTGACCTTAATCAGGACACGGTTCCCTACTACTTGGGTAAGCTAACTTTCACTTCACCTATACCTACACCAACATCGCCAATACCTTACCAACACCAACAACATTACCCTACCAATATCAATATTTTTACCAACCAACAAATTGCCTAACCACAACCAAATTTCCTAAATTCACCTCTCCCTGGTCCTAAGGGAGAACTACATCGGTTTGAGGCCCCTCCTTGCTTTGTGTAATGGGCTATGTAGGCAGCACTTAGGAGACATGGGGTCTCCCAAGGTTAGCTCGACCATCCCCTACCATAACCTATCATGTGTTGTAAATATAAATATTTTTGTGTATTTCTATTTGATAACATTCATCTTTATCCTTTTTCAAAACAAACATTCAAAACACAACCATTCTTATTATTATCATAACTCAAATCAACATACATATTCAGTTTTATTTAGATGTTAAACAAATACATCTTCTCTATCATCGACGCGTAGGTCGGCATCCTTATTTATTCTTATACCTCTATGAAATTCACTTAGACCCTTATGCCTCATCCGAACCAGGTGATGATCGTGATCGTTCGACGCCGCTCACTTGGCCTCTCCATCCTCAAAGGTGCCACTGCCCTTGGTTCCTCCCACTGATCTGCCAATCTCTCCTGTAACATATGAATACGCCCTCTCGCGTGGATGAATCTCACCTCTAGTCTCTCCACTCGTGACTCCGCAACCGCTAACAATCCCGTTGTCTCATTCACCCGTGTTTCAAGTGGTGAACTAAACCCCGCAGCAATCTCTCTCCATTGTAATCATAGTTATGTCGGGATGATCGGCCCTCTCACGTGAACATCGCAGCTCGCTACCCACCACAATCTATAAGCCTCGCCGTAAGCTTCGCATCCATTACCCTACGATCGGCTGCTATCTCTTCTGGTCCTTCTGGAGGTGTCGGCCGGGGAGGTGAGAATGATGCCTCGGCATCGATCCTCATATATGGTCTATAAGCCATGGGTATATCCTGAACAAATCCAAATTTTTTCCGTGACGCGATCTTGAGGAATCCTCTCGTACTCACCTGGCTTGTGCCCCACGATCCACCTTAATCACTCTACACCCCTCAACTCCTCAACTATGTTCTCTGTCACCATATAGTTCCCGTAAGGCCTCCAACAGATATCCGCAATCATCACCATCTCCCACACCTACCTATAATACTCGATGTCATCTGTCACAGCCTGGGATCTCGCCTCTTGCTCTGTCTGGACCCATCGCCTGAATCCCAACCTCTGCACTCCTGTCTCTCCTGACTGGATGGGTCAGCCTATTGGTCGCACACAAACAATGTGCTCATAGGCCCAACAATGTAATAAGTATGCACAATCCAGTGTAGTCTTGTGATTTCACCTGCAGGCCCATAAACCCCTCGTATAAGCTGCGCCGAGATATGCAGTGTCCATGCGAAAGTCACGCTCCTTTCTATCATTTCCCAAATAATACACATCAATGCTTTTAGAAATATTCCCCCATCCACCCTCGGTAATGCATAATACCCCACCGCTATCATTAATACCACTGCCAACCTTGTTGCCTCAGGGTGTGCTGCAAACATTATACCATAAGTAAATGTCAAACCTCGCTGTGTCAAATCTCATGCAGCTGAACCAAATACTACTGTTATCACTCCCGCGCCGCACTAGGCCCCACCTGATACACTGGTCTTCCTGTAATTGGGAGCCTCAAAATTCTAAACACATCTTCCAACGTCACTGTCATCTCCCCTGTTGGCAGATAGAAGGTATTCTTTTCTGGATTCCATCTCTCAATCAACGCCTGCAACATAGCATGATTGCGTGCGATTCATGAATAATAGCGGATTCCACTTAACCCCACACAGTTTATCAATGCCCATTCAGTTGGTGTTACATCCGCTCGAACTCGTGACAACAAAGCTGGCACACTATCATTCATCCTCAACCCTGCCTCTGCCTGCATACATCAAATCAACAAACAACCATTCAATAAATCAAATCCCCAAGTGTTTTTTCTCACATTCTGGAATGTCATGCAGTAACCGATATCGGTTATAGATAACCGATACCAGTTACCTAACCGATACCGGTTATCTCTAAACGATATCGGTCACTGTCAATCCTATACAGCCTGCTTAAAAACACCACCTACGATAATTATTTACTCGTTTACCCCTCTCTGTACCTACAAACATACCCAAAACCCCTACTTACCTACCCCATAACCCTCACCCCATCCCAAACCCTTGCCTATCACCTTTTCTTTTTCATCTCTACCCACTTACCTTCTCTCATCCTATTCATAAAACATGCAAGAATTAAATTACAACCAAAAATTTTACCTCTTGGGATGCAGCAGCTTGAGGTGGAACCTGTCTTCCCTCTCGTCTCTGCCCACTGGATGATTCACCTTGTTCAGCCATGTTCACCACCCTCTTCAATATAACTTGCCTTTCTGCCTTCTTAATCTCAGCCCACAATCACTTTACCTGTCTTTTTCCTCCTTATCACTCAATTCTCCCATGCAATTACCTGTATCAGTTGTCAAACAACGTCGCATTCTCGTATTTAACTTGTTGCATGATTCTAAAAATAAGAACTTATGTTGCCTCCTAAGATTTTTTATTTTTAAAAAAGCTCGTTTTAGCGTAACCGATATCGGTCATATATCTACCGACATCGGTTAGCTAACCGATATCGGTCACATGTCTCCTTTTGCTTAAACCTAGGCCTTTTCTTTAGTTTTTGCAAATTTTTGGTGGCGCCCGCCTCTTTTCCCTGCATAACGACATCGTTATCAATATTTTTCATCAGAATCCCATCAACGCATATACATATCATCAAAATTTCATCAACATCATCTATATACATTAAATTTCAAAAACCATCGACAAAACACATGAGACATTTGACTATATACATCAAACCAATCATTATACACACCATGTGGATCAAACTCATCATCTATATACATTAAATTTCAAAAACCATTGACAAAACACATGAGACATTTTAATATATACATCAACCCAATCATTATACACACCATGTGGATCAAAATCATCATCTATATATATCAATGTCAAAATATACAACTTGCCCTGCATGGGGCCTCTGTGATCTAAAAATACAAAGCCGGCACGCAGGCTGCTGTCTCTATCAAAATATCGACTCGGCTCGCAGGCCGATATCAACTATACAAAATGTACTTGGGTCGCAGGCCAGTATATACAACAAAAATGAATAAATAAATCCTATGTGGGCACGCAGGCCTCTATATACATACTCGGTTCGCAGACCGGTGTCTATATCCAATATCAAAAACCCATCTCCGCTCCCAGGATGTCTCAACTCTCTCCACCACCCTCGGCCCGTCCTCCCTCTCTGGTCTCGTGTCTTTGGCTCTCACCTCCTCCCTGTAACCGACCCACTGGGGTGTTTGTGGCCCCGTGATCTCGGCTCCGGATGTCTCGGCTCGTGCGCCGCATATGGTGATAGTCATCCCGCAGTACCATCAAGCACGTCTTGATAATACCGGGCCTCTGCTCTCACCTCCATATAGCGGGCCCGTGCCACCATGGCTACTGGGGCTGCTCCCCCAACTCCTAATAAGAAGTGGCCCCGCCTACCGGTACACCCCGTGCTCGTGCTCGCGGTGGTGCTGTGCTGTGTGCACGTGGTTGTGCCGGTGTTTGTGGCGGTGCATGTGCTCTGTGGCGGTGCACTGTGGCTGTCTTGGTGTCTCGTGCGGTGCTTGAGCACTGTACAGGCTAAGCTGTCCTCAGTAGCACCCCAATCTGCGTGCTCGTGTCAGCTTAAGTGCCTTGCCCTATAATAGTTACACTGCCCAAGAGACGATCCTCTCCTCATTATCACACCCGCCAAATTTGGTTTGTGTGGGTGTAAGGTCTCTCATAAATTGCTCTCGACGACCGCCCACCACACCAAAAATGCCCCCTGTCACTCCAGGTATCATCCTTTGTATCATCGGCCGGTCTCTCTACCTGGGCCTAGGTCAACTGATCAGTGCGGTGTAGGTAGTGGTGCCTCTACATCATCCCTCCGTCTTGTGGGAAGGGAGGTGGCTCATCTGCCGTAAGCCCAATCGGGCCGTCATACCCTCTCTAGGGGTATCCGCTCATACTCCCCATGCCTCCGTCCGGCCTAACCAAACTATCTTTCGATCCAGGGCATGGTGTGCTCTGCTCCTCCTCGGGGTTGATGGCCTCCGTAGGGCCTCCATATAATATTGAGCCCGGTCAAGCCCTCTAACATGTGACGATAGAGGCCACATCTCATCTCGCGAGCACCACTGTGGTGGCCCATGACCCCAACCACCTCTCGAAATCCATATCGTATATTGTGGCCCTGCACTGGGCAACCCTACCGGTGGTATACAGATGATATGCTCGTAAGCCCAGCAGTGTAACAAAAATTTCGAGCATATACCAAATCGCCTCATACGGAAATAACCCGAGAGCTCTCTGTATAGGCACTGCATACGAGATACTGCTTGGTGCCGGGCATATCATGTATTCTCCTCTACCATCTCATGCAAAACTCCCATCAAAGCCCGCGGGAAGTGGCCTCCCCTCGAGTCGGGAGGGTGGGCGGGTGATACAATCATCATCAACACGGAAAGCAAGTGTCTCATGTCTATGCGCGTAATACATGTCACCATAGGCAATGCTCACGCTGTGATAGATAAGCAATGGGGCTGCATCCCCGAATACATGCAGGATGCTATCCATCGTTATCTCTGCATCCACGGAACCTTTGCCTCACCTACGATCGGCGAGTCTCGGGATGCAATACACATCCTCTAATGTAATCGTCATCTCTCCAGTAGGGAGATGGAAGACATTGGTTGCCGGATCCCATCTCTCGATGAGGGCAACCATTAGGCTGTGGTCCCTATCCACAACCCTATACCATTGGAATCAGCCGAGTCCAACATCTCGCATGATGGCCCTCGCGCAGCTACGGTGACATGTGGCCGCATCCGCCTCAATAGAGTGGGCATCCGATCTCGCATCGTGAGCTGTTGGTGTGCCTGCAAAAACAACCCACTTCATCAGGCCTACCCTTTACAAAAACAACTACCTTAACCCTCTATACCCACTTACATCTATCTTACCCTATGCATCTACGATTTCCCTTTACTTATCTCCCACCCTACCAACCACCCCAATCTAATCTAGCCATCTAATTCTACCCCCACCAATTTAACACCTCCTACTTCATACACAACACATTATCCTACCCGAACCCCCCCAACAACCCTAGCCCCCACCCTAATCACCTTTTCTATCAACCCTACCTCCTCCCCCTTCACCCCCAACCAAACAAAAAAACAAAACTCTAACAACAAACAACCACCACAAAGTTCACAAACCTAACTCCTACCCATGCTGATGGGTACAGGTCACCCTCGACCGCCATCGGTCCCCCAAGCACATTTTCTGTACCGACGCCGGTCGACATATGACCGACGCCGGTCTATCCACAAAGCAATTTCTACAAACCTTCGGTGACCGATGTCGGTCGCCTAGTGACCGACATCGGTCACTGTCCCATTCCGGGGCCGAACCCAAAACGGCCCGCAAAACCTATTTTTTCCTATTTCTACCCATTTACCCACCAAAAAGACCTAAAAACTTACCCACCCTGCCGTTTTGGCCTAACTAACCTACCTACCCACTCCATTTTACAAATTACTTCCATTTATTCATTATTTTATTAAATTTGGGATTCCTACCCAAAACCCACATCTAAGTTAAAATCATTAAATTCACATAAGTAGGGGTTCAGAGCCTACCGGTACGACTACACATCGTCGTGGTGGGATAGGTGGCGGTGGTCCAGCTCCTCCAGCACCTCCTGCTCCTCCTGGCTGTGCCATGGCTCCAAATCTCCTCAGCTGGGTCCTCAACCAATCAAACTCTGCCTCCTGCTCCCTGGGGTCTACCAATCACTCACTCATCCACTCAACTACTGCCAACTCAGCCCACAA
Source organism: Taxus wallichiana var. yunnanensis (assembly GCA_018340775.1). NCBI lineage: Eukaryota > Viridiplantae > Streptophyta > Pinopsida > Cupressales > Taxaceae > Taxus > Taxus wallichiana. The sequence goes on along the minus strand of CM031235.1, from coordinate 736,953,957 downwards.
ACTCAACAAAATCAATTTAAAACCCAGACAAGCCGTATTGGTTATCAAATTGACAATGTGACAATGACACGCCGTATTTTTATTTTTATAGGTTTTTGACCTATAACCGATATCGGTTATTTCGTTCCCTAAAACACCGATATCGGTCTTCTAACCGATACTGGTCATAACTAACCGATATCAGTTACATGCCTACTTTACCAAAATTTCTGCCCTTATCCACCAATCTTCCTGTCTCACCACGTCGCCTCCCCGGCTTTGCTAAATAGCATTATTTTGACTTCATTGGCCCAAATCACGGCCGCAACAAACCAACCAATCGGCCCGACCCAAGGCCGCACCCAACCAATCAGGCCCGACCCAAGGCCGCACACCAACCAATCAGGCCCAACCCAAGGCCGCAACCAACCAATCGGCGACCACGGCCGCACCCAATGAAAGCAGGCCCGACCCAGGGCCGCAACCAACCAATCAAGCCCGACCCAAGGCCGCACCCAACCAATCAGGCCCGACCCAAGGCCAGCAACCAACCAATCGGCCCGACCCAAGGCCACACCCAATCAATCAGGCCCGACCCAAGGCCGCAACCAACCAATCCGGCCTGACCCAAGGCCGCACCCAATCAATCAAGCCCGACCCAAGGCTGCACCCAATCAATCAGGCCCGACCCAAGGCCGCAACCAACCAATCCAGCCCGACCCACGGCCACACCTAATCAATCGGCCCCACCCAAGGCCACACCCAACCAATCAGGCCCGACCCAAGGCCCTCCCTAATCAATCGGCCCGACCCAAGGCCACACCAATTAAGTACCTCACCCAAGACCCGCAAATTACGATTTTATCCACCCATCATGTAGCTTTTTGTTCAATCGAGCTCACTGTTCGTGTTCTAGCATGATTAGGATACTTGAATTGATCAGCCGACCAACTTTGCCTAGACCGAGACCGTGACATTTATCTCAACCAAACCAACCATTTGGTACTGCCGAACATGCCTAAACGTTCCTGTACCTTACCCGTTATATCCCCTGGAGCTACTTCCTATGCCTTGGATACCAAGATTATATCACCCTTGTTTGGATAAACTATCGACCTTTGCCTATGAATTGCTTGTTTACTCTTCAAATCATGTACCACAGTCGCGATCTTTGCATTTCAATGTGCGTCTGCTTCCTTGAACTTACCCCACCATCTTACCATCATCCCAACACCATTTATCCTTTATCAACCCTATCCCTGATTTCACGTCGCCTCAATCTATGATAGATTTGAGGGGGATTACCTATACCCTTAACTGGGGCAATCACTTCTTATTAATTGTCAGTGCAACTTTACAAGACAAGCTACATGACAACAAGGGGCTAATGTAGACACCAAATTTGTGTCTTACGACACCCTGTGCCCCGCATCTCATTTCGCAACCTAACCTCACCACTTAAACCTTACACAATTATTTATTAATTACCTTATAATTAATAAATCCACATCTCCAAACCTGCCACCTCATTTCGCCACCTCATCATGACCTAGCCCTAACCCTAAACTAACCTAATTAAGACCTATAACTTGGTCTACATCTACACCCATGACTAATTACTTCTCACCTGCACCAAAACCAACCTAATCATGACTTGACCAAGCCCACAACTAATCCCTCGGGAGAAAAGGAGGGAAAGTTGGCTATTTTACTAAAAATAGCCCACTTTGACTTAACCGACATCGGTTCCTACTCGACCACCGTCGGTTACGTAACCGCCATCGGTTCCCTATAAATGACCTCCCCAACCAAAAACAAGGCATCGGAATTCATTTGAAAGATCCAGAATTCACTTGGCAGAGCAGAGACAAGTGAAGAAAAGAGAAGAGTTTGTAGAGAAGGACATCGAGCCCAAGACTGCAACTGAGGAACTAGAGCACAACGACACTCATCCAAGCATTGGGAGAGAAGATAGCTCATTTTTGATTGTCAGATCATCCCACCTGAGCCCTGCCTTCGTCATCACAATCCTTGGACCTGTATCTTCATCAGGAACTAGTAAGTAGTGTCTTGTATGTTTTTAAATAACATCTCTTGAACTTCTGAATCATAGTAATTATAAGTTCACTCCTAGATCTACTACCCGGCAGCACCCTACATCTAACTGTCATTCCTCTACCCTTACATTGCCCCAAGAACAGCCCCCACACTCTCTGAGTCTTCTCCATCACCCTATTGCCTATCCCTAATCATTTACCAGCCTTATAAACACCATAACCGCCTTATAGCTTTCCTTCATTGAAAGCCCCTAAATCACTGCCCCTACCGGTATTGGTTATCAGCAACCGGTACCGGTGTAAAACCGCAGTCGGTTGTACAGTGACCGACATCGGTCACTGTGACTCAAACCAAAACTAGCCTTTCCTCTATTGCTTTTAACGAGGTAATTAAATTGTAATTTTGCAATAACTTCTTTGTTAGAATTTGTGTTAATTCGTATTAAGAGGGGAACTGACCACCTTCGAAAGGAAGTCCAATATTTCCTGGGCCCAAGGCAGTTCCCTCATTTATTTTCTAACTAAAATCTGGTGGTATTGTATTCTTACTTGCAGTAGTCCATCCTAGACAAAAAGGAGTTCTTCGCAATCGATCTGATCTCTCTCTACGGTACGCGCGCACCCTCCCAACATTCAACAGGTATTCCTCCTAGCCCTAACCCTTATCTGTTTCTCAAGAGAATGAAAGGATAGAAACACCTCTATTCTAAGAACGGAAACATTGCATGCGAAACATGGTCATGGAAGAAAATGCTTGTGCAAGGAGGATTATATTGTTTCTTTGGAGGTGGTGATTCCTAGCTCATTTGAGGAAGCTACTTAGTTTCTTGTATATGTTTATATTTCTATAATTATGTAATTTTGGTACTATGTAAGCAACACCATATGCGTTCCTTAAATTTTTAATTGTAACATGTTCTCATGTTTTTGATAAAATATTAAAATAGTGGGCTTCACGACCTTTTTTTTACTTATAAAAAAATTAGCATGGCCCATAATTTCTCTATTTTTCCACAAATTTTGATGACATCAAAAGTACCATACAAAAGTTGATTCAAACTTTAACAAAGATTAAAATTTTGATGTCAAAAACTAGATGGACACATTTTGATAAAACTTAAGTTCAAATAAAAAATATATTTATACACGAATCCAAAGCCATGCAAAAATACCATTTAGAGGTTGATTAAACACTTGGTGTAGAATGATAGTTGTTTGTATAGGTTGAGATTACATTTTAGAATATTTTATCTCAATTTGATAACTTTATTATTCTAATTCTCAAAGTGACCCAAACACTACACGAATTACATGATGTATGAGGTGAATTTCGATAGCTTTGATACAAGTTAAAGTTTATTGTAATGTTATTAAGATCATGACAATAATATTGCCCAGTAAACACTAAGAATTCTTTAAGGATTTGAGAATGAGTTGGAATTCTTGAATGTTTACGGGATCATTGTGCTAACTTATAAAACATTAAATCAATATAAAAATAAATGTGTGAACATAAAATACCGCCAATGTGTTAAATTCATATATGAGGTAGGTCAATGGTCCTCCTTAAAACAATATTACAATGAATCTCTCTTCCACCCTAAATTCCAAATACTAACTATAAATGATTTTATATTTAAAGAAGAATAATTTAATATTAGATTTGAAGAGTAGATGAATTGTAGAGAAATTATTCTTACAAATAGATTTTAAAGTAATTTTTATTAATAGTCGAATCCAATTAAGTCAAATTATTAGTTGATACTTCTCTTTATTAATATTAATATGATATGGATAAGTTTGCACTTACATGTGACTATCCATATATCTATAATTAAATAAAAGGAGTGCATCTTAAACACATAAAATAGTGTATGGTTAATTATATATACTAAGATATGCATACATGTATATCTACACATACGATAATATCACCTTCCCAATCATCAAAGACCCTTAGCCCATTCATTGTTTCACGATGGTTAAGTGTGGAATAAATGGGAAACTTGGTCATAATGAATTAATTATAAAGTGCAATATAAAATATTATTATAATCACTTTATATTGTTTTATTAATGATAAAGTTAAAATAAAAATGAAAATAAAATAAAAAATGATAAAGTGATAAAATAAAAAAGAAATAAAGCGATAAAGACACTTTATTTTATTTTATTTTCTTAAGGAAAATGTGACACATACGGAGGACAAAAAGGTAAAGAAAAATATTAAGTGCAGGGAAATAAATCGGATTGGTGGTTGTGTGTGGCTAAAAGGCCAAATGAGGTTATAAAAGCAAGTTGAATTGCAAGGGGAAGACATCTATTTTTGTTTATGATAATTTTTAGATTTGTGGTGTAAGCTTACATGTTTTCCATAAAAACTCCAAAGGACAAAAACCCTTTGAAGTTGTCTTTAGAGGACAAAAACCCTCTTTAAGCTTAGAGAGAAGAATGAAAACTCTTCTTTCTTTTGAGAGGGAGCTCTATTTAGGAGTTTCCATTGATTTTCAAGGGTCTACTTCAGATTTCCAGTAGTTATTGAAGGCTAAAGTTGCAGATTTATATTGTTTCCAGCTAGGGTTTGAAGACACAAGTGTTGGGGAAGATTTCTACCTTCAAATTCAACCAGATCTAGGGTTATCTACACCCCTGTGAGTGGAGTTTGACCCATTCTAGGGCATGAATGTCCCGGATCTCATCACCAACATCTTTGTCATATTTTTAGAGGCCAAAATCAGTTGGTTTGCATATTTTTGGGCTGAGGAAACTCCATTTTCAGCTAAGTCTGTAACTACCATTCTACATATTTTATAAAATAATTGCATCATATTATTGATCCAAAATCAGTATTTTTCTCATATTTGTTTCCTTATAAATTTTTTTGATCTATTTGGGATAAGAATTGAGTTGTTTTACTTCATACCTTGTGGGTTCTCACTCCTAGAGTAGGTCGTACTATTTAGTAATAATTCATATTTGCATTATAAAAAGTTTTATATTTTCTACAACTTGTTGTGTTGGTTGTGATTTGTGGATAATCGATTTGGGGTTAGAAAAATTTCCATTGGGGACATTACACATACAAGTGTATGTGTGGATATACTTATGTGTAGGTATGTGTATGTGTATGTGTATGTGTATGCGCACGTGCACGTGCACGTGCATGTGCATGTGTATAGAAAAACACATAAAAATTATAAATTTTGGTTTTGTATTACAATATTGACAGTATATTATGTTTATTTTTATTATTATTTTAATAATTAGTTTTTAATAACATACATGACTTTACAAACATTTCACTCAATTAAAAAATACATTAAAAATCAATGTCTTGTTGAAAACATGAAAAAATATTTAATTCATTTTTATTATGATGATAATCTACGATAAAATCCCTACATTTTCCAATCATATCATTGAAATTTTAAAAACAAATGTATCATGTATATCAACACTTAATCAATCAATGTAACATTTAATATTGAAGAAAGAGGCAAAATTTTAATTGAGAGTTGATTCACCTTTACATTTTGTCAATGACAATTACTTCTAAATACAAAAATTCGGTGTATTTGTTTTAAACCCTAATTTTCTAATATTTCTAAGCAATTTAATAATTTTAGATTTCCAAAATTTCAAAGTATCCGATGCGCGAGAATTAGCGGGAACTTGACAAGGTCGTAACTTGAGCTTCTTGGTGTCCGTTTGAGTCCATTTTTTTAAACCATGTGTTTCGATGAGAGCGAATGAAGTGGTAACTTGCCCTACCAATTGGGGCAAGTTTTTGTCATGTTTTCGGGCCCTAAATCCACCATCTTGAGGCCAAAAATAGGATTTAAATTATAGTTCAATTTTTTCCTATTTTTGGGCATTAGTTAATTTTAGTCTATTAGTTGCATTATGAGTTAGAAAGTTGGCAATTCCTCAAATTAGGGATGTAGAAGATGTGTGGCAATTTTTGTGCCCATAGGAATAAGTATGCAAACTTACTAAGAATAGCAGGTTCTAGTAAATTGCTAAAAATAGTAATTTCCGCCACCTAGAGTAGATTTAGTTAGAGTTAGCTAGAGTTTACTTGGCAACTCGAGTTGGGAGTTTTATTATTTAAGAAACATTGTAATTCATTATTCAAGAACAAAGAAGGAGATCTATTTTCTTTTGGAGTTCATATTATTTGTAGTATATCTAGTTTGTTCATAATTTGGCTACATTATCTGGTATCAGAGCTGGTTCTAAGTATTTTTAAAAAAATGGCAGGAAGAGGAAGAGGAAGAGGAGGTAGTATTGCCTAGATGAATATAAATATGCAAGATCTGCAGAGACAAGTTGCTTGCACTTGCTGCAATGATAACCTAGAGAGGAAATCAAGGTGGAGATGACACAGATGAAGAAGAAGTTTGTGAAGAGGAGGAAACGTAAGCACCACCATTAGCTTTTGAAGAAAAGATGCTTGAGCATTAGAAGGAAAGAATGATGGGATAAGAGTTGATGTTTCAGAGTATGGTGGTAGTCTAAAACCAGAGGAGCTGATAGACTGGTTGACTAGCATGGGAAATTTTTTTGAGTGGAAGGCTATTTCGAAGAAAAGAAGGTAAAATTTGCATGCACGAAATTGAAAGGTCATGCTATGTTATGGTGGGATCACCTATAGAAAGAGAGGTCAAGAAAGGGGAAAGAAAGAGTTAGGACGTGGAGTAAGATGGAGAAGAAGTGAAAGATAAATTTCTCTCGTGGATTATACACAAACCCTTTACAGGAGGTTTTTAGAATCTCTGCAGTAACTTACAAAAAAGTGCAAGAATACACAGATGAGTTCTACAAGTTGTCCATTCATGTAGAGCATGAAGAAACTGAGGAAAAAATGGTTACAAGGTATGTTAATGGATTAAAATTTTCTATTCAAGATGAGATAAGTATGCATAGGATTAAAAGCATGGAGGATGCCTATCAATTAGCCTTAAAGGCTAAGGAAAAACAAAATCGTCAAAGTTTTAGGAGATCACCTGGAATGAATAGGGGGCCTCATCTTCCTTTCGGGGACGAGTTTTTTTCAGCCAAGGTAGGGGAGAATCATCTCGTGGATTGGAAAAGCAAGAGGATACGAGACAAGATTTCCAGAATCAACAAAGAGGTAGAGGATTTTCTAGGGGTAGAGGATATGTTGGCGATAGAGGATGGGAGGCTCCACGAAGACCATTTGTTTGTTACAAATGTGGTGAAGAAGGGCATCGGGCTTTTGAATGCCCACATACTTATACACATGACAAAAGGCAAGGAGATGCTCCAAGAGTAAATCTTGTTGAAGCTGAACAAGTAGAAGATGAACAGGACTTGGAAATTCCACCAGATGTTGGAGAAACTCTGATGATCAAGAGGATGATGATTGCTCCAAGAAAGGAGGTCAAGGGGATGCATGGCTGCATACAAATATTTTCATAACAAGATGCACTTCAGGAGGAAAGGTATGTAATGTTATTATTGATGGTGGTAGTTGTGAGAACATGGTTTCAAATGAGATGGTCGATAAATTGGGTCTACATTGTGAGAAGAATCCTAACCCTTATCGTATTACATGGTTTAAGAAGGGTAATGAAGTTACTATTGATAAGAGATGTTTAATAAGCTTTTCTATTGGGAACAGTTATAAGGATGAGATTTGGTGTGATGTTATTCCTATGGATGCATGTCATATGCTACTAGGAAGACCATGGCAATTTGATAGAAAAGTTATTCATGATGGGGAAAGAATACTTATACTTTCTGGAAGGATGGCACAAAAATAGTTTTTCTACCTCTTAAAGAAGAGGGGAAGGCTGAAAATATGCTTTCTGCAAAGGAATTTGTGAAGGAGGCAAAGGCAACCAGTTTTTGTTATGCACTAGTTGTAAATAAAGATGAACCTGTAAGTGCTCAAATACCAATAGATACATCATAATTAATAGAAGCATTTTTGGATGTTATTCTTGATGAGCTACCAGATGGATTACCACCCAAAAGAGATATTCAACACCATATTGATTTTATTCCAGGGTCTTCACTCCCAAATCAAGCGGCTTATAGGATGAGCCCGACATTAGATGCAGAGTTGAATAGGCAAGTGGCAGAGCTTGTGTGAAAGGGGGTCGTAAGGGAGAGCATGAGTCATGTGCAACACCAAATTTATTAACACCAAAGAAGGATGGAACATGGAGAATGTGCACGGATAGCAGAGCAATCAATAAAATTACAATCAAGTATCGGTTCCCAATACCTCGCCTTGATGATATGATGGATGTGCTTCTTTGGATCTAAGTATTTCACCAAGATTGATCTTCGAAGTGGTTATCATCAGATTTAGATCAGAGAAGGAGATGAGTGGAAAACAACATTCAAGATAGGAAATGGATTATATGAGTGGTTGGTGATGCCATTCGGGTTATCCAATGCACCTAGTACTTTTATGAGATTGATGAACACCGTGCTATGGGAGTATAATGGTAAGTTTGTTGTGGTTTATTTTGATGATATCTTGATCTTTAGTAAAACTAAAGAAGAACATTTGAGGCATCTAAGGTTGGTATTTGAAGTGTTAAGGAAAGAGAAACTCTATGCAAATATGAAGAAGTGCACATTCATGCAAGAGAGTTTGGTATTCTTGGGCTTTATTATTTTAGCAGATGGGGTATAGATGGACTCATAAAAGATAAAGGCAATTATTGAATGGCCTACTCCACGGAGTATAATAGAGGTAAGAAGCTTTCATGGTCTAAAGAACATTTTGAAAATTTATTAAAAATTTCAGCAATATTGTAGCACCTATAATAGATTGCACAAAAGGAAGGGAGTTTTTGTGGACAAAGGCAACTTTGAGGATAGTTTTCAGTTATTGAAGAAGAAGGTGACATAGGCACCTATTTTGGCACTACCATATTTTGATAAAGTGTTTGAGGTTGATTGTGACGCCTCACATGTGGGTATTGGAGTTGTTCTAAGTTAAGGAGGAAAGCCGGTAGCTTTCTTTAGTGAGAAACGAATGAGGTAAGAAAGAACTACTCTACTTATCATGTGGAATTTTATGCAATTGTAGAAGCATTAAGGCATTGGAGGCTTTACTTAGTGCCTAAGGAGTTTGTGTTATTTACAAACCACACAGCCCTCGAAGTATGTGAATACCCAAAAGAAGTTGAATAGTAGGAATGTAAAGTGGGTATCATTTTTGCAGGGTTATAATTTTTCTCTAAAACATAAATCCAGAAAATAGAATCAAGTTGCAGATGCATTGAGTAGGTGTGTGACTTTGTTTACCACTATGGAAAATGAGGTGGTGGGTTTTGAAGCAATAAAGGGTTTGTATTCTTTTGATTCTGATTTCAAGGATATTGTTGAAAGACTAATTAGTCCATTGTCAGACAATGCAGGAGATGTCTTGGATGAGTATATTTTACAAGATGGATACCTATTCAAGGGACGCCAACTATGTATTCCAGTTGGGTCTATGAGAGAGAATATAGTGAAAGAGTTGCATAGCGGAGGGTTGGCTGGGCATTTTGGTAAAGATAAGATGATAGCCTTGGTAGCAGACAAATACTATTGGCCAAAGATGAAAAGAGATGTGATAAGATATGTGGAGAGATGTCGAATTTGCCAACTCTCGAAAGGCCATGCATAGAATATAGGGTTGTATATGCTGTTGCATGTTCCTAAAGGGTCGTGGACAAATCTGAGTATGGACTTTGTTTTGGGATTGCCAAAAACACAATGAGGTAATGACTCAATTTTTGTGGTTATTGATAGGTTTTCTAAGATGGTTCATTTTATTTCCTGCAAGAAAACAAGTGATGCAATAGGCGTAGTAGATTTGTTTTTTAGAGAAGTTGTTCATTTGCATGGTGTTCCAAAAACTATTACTTCAGATAGGGACACAAGGTTCTTAAGTCATTTCTAGTGGACTTTATGGAAGAAATTTGGAACTTAACTACAGTTCAATAGTGCCTATCATCCGCAGACTGATGGGAAAACAGAGGTGGTAAATCAGAGTTTGGGAAACCTGTTAAGGTGCATCATTGGGGAAAATCCAAAACAATGGGACTTAGCATTACCACAAGCTAAGTTTGCATATAACAGTTCCATAAACAGATCCACGGGAAAGTCTCCATTTTCAATTGTGTATGGGAGTAATCCAAATGGGGTGTTAGATTTGGTACAACTACCAGTTGATGGCAGAGTCAATGATGATGCAGAAGCATTTGCCAAACATATACAACAATTGCAGGAAGAAGTGTGGAAGAAGCTGCATAATAGTAATGATAAGTATAAGGAAATAGCAGATGTGCACAAACGGAGAAAGGTATTTACAGTTGGTGAGTTAGTTATGGTATATCTGCATAAGGAAAGGTTTCCAAAAGTAACCTATAACAAGCTGAAGTACAAGAAGATTGGTCCCTGTAAAATCGTGAAAAAAATAAATGATAATGCTTATGAGGTAGAATTGCCAAGGAATTTTGATATTTCTCCAGTGTTTAATGTTTCAAATTTGTATTCTTTTCATGGGGATGGTGCAGAAGGGGATGTTATTGATGAAGTAGTAGATTGGAGGTAGCAGGTTTCGTGAAGAAGAAAGAAGAAGTGGATCATATTCTAGATAAGAAAACAATGGACACGCGACATGGGAAATACAACAAATATTTGGTACATTGGAAAGGACTAGAACAAGAGGAAAATACTTGGGTCACAAGAGTGGGAGATTAAGAAGTTGGATGTAGATAAATGGAAGCAGTTTGAAGAAGACAACTTAGTTGATACGTTTTTTTTCAAGCAAGGAGAATGATGCACCAATTAGCAGGAACTTGACAAGGTCATAACTTGAGCTCGGGTGTCCGTTTGAGTCCATTTTTTAAAACCATGTGTTTCAATGAGATGAATGCAGAGGCAACTTGCCCTACCCATTGGGGCAAGTTTTGACACATTTTCGGGCCCTAAATCCGCCATCTTGAGGCCGAAAATTAGGATTTAAGTTATAGTTCATTTTTTTCCTATTTTTGGGCATTAGTTAATTTTAGTCTATTAGTTGCATTATGAGTTAGAAAGTTGGAAATTCCTCTAATTTAGGGATGTAGAAGATGCGTGGCAATTTATGTCCCGTAGGAATAAGCATGTGAACTTACTAAGAATTGCAGGTTCTAGTAAATTACTAAAAATAGTAATTTCCGCCACCTAGAGTAGATTTAGTCAGAGTTAACTAGAGTTTACTTGGCAACTCAAGTTGGGAGTTGTTTTCTTATTTAGGAAACATTGTAATTCATTATTCAAGAACAAAGAAGGAGATCTATTTTCTTTTGGAGTTCATATTATTTGCAGTATATCTACTTTGTTCATAATTTGGCTACATTATATACTCTTATATGTATGCAATATCTTTATTTTATTTTTAAATATATTCCAATTTAAATCTAATTACAATTAGATTTTATAAGTTTAATGCACTTGTATATTTAAAAATATTTTCCACACTTAAAAGGCTAAATATTACATTATATATTCTTAGAATTGATAAACAAAAATATAAATTAAAAACTATGTACTTATTTTTTCTTAAAGATTGATTATTGTGTTTTCTCTACAAGATATTTGAAACATTAGATATTGTCAAACATAATCAAATGGATCAAGAACTAGTAATTAATGTTATTATATAATTTTACAATACAAAATTATGTATTGTAATTAAAATTATTGTTGAAATAAATTATAGGAATTGTCCATGAAAGTCTTATGGTACTTTTAGAAACAAAGATCCTTAAAGTATGTGAAGGAGAAGTTAGGGCCCTTACTAAATTCTCTACATAATTAATTAGAGGATTGGTGCATGTGCAACTATCTTAGGAGTTGAATACTTCCAAAGAATAATTAGACAAACACTTGAAAATTGCTCTTCTCATAGTCATTGCAAAACATATTATTAGATCAAGTGGCTACCCAAATTCAAATCTTCTTTTGGTGGACTACCCTCCATCCTTTTGTTATAGAAGTCACTATCATGGAGTATTATTGGAGGCTTATTAAGGGTTCTTATTTTGAACAATGTACTAATGGACACAAAATTGGATGAAACTCATTATTCTAAATATGGAGATGAGCTTATTGCTATCCATAGAGATAAAACCCTTGTTTAAATCTTATAGAACTCTACTTGGTAAAGAGAAGAGAGCAACAATGAGGAAGAAATGGAAAGTATTGAGGGTAAAATGCCTAAATGGCTTGAAATTCTAATTGATTACAAGGCACAATGGACAATAGAGGCCTTAAAATATATTGTCAAGAAATTTGATGAGAATAAAAGAGCTCAATAAAAACTTAAGATGAGTTTGACATAAAGGACAAAGAAGGGGGCATGGACTTCTAGAATTCTAAAATGCTAGGAAATAGTGAGATTACATGGTGAACTATAATAGAAAAAGGGACTATGAAGATCCAAATTGATAAGCTGAAATGAGGGACATGTTTCCATCTTTGTTGTGCATCCTAAGAGTATTGAGGAAAAGAAACTTTAATATTTTAATTTGGTTATTTGTAATTACCGAACTTTTTATTTGTGACTTGTGTTGAACATGGTTGTTGTTGGTCCTCTTTTTGACTCATGTGTTTTGGATCTATTTTAAGCCTTAGTTATGATTTGTTTTCCCTAGAGACATTGTTTTATAGTTGATTTTACAATATAAAAATTAAATTAAATTATAGGATAGCCAATACAAATTATCTCACCTAATAAAATGGATGAAGAACTAATAAATAAAACAAGTAATGAACATTATTATATGCTTTTACTATATATATTTTTATAATAATATATTAAATTATAATTATTATTTAAATTAATTATAGGGCAACACATATCTTACAAAATTTCATAATAAGTTTTTTTAAAGAAATCAAAAGTGAATTAAAATTTTGTAAACAAATTTTAAAATTAAATAAATTAATGCATTTACATAATTAATTTTTTTACTATCTTACTATTTTCATAAAGATTTATCATTTGCATAGACTTCCTAACTTACATGATTTTGGTTAAACATGTAATATTCTAGTCTATTGGGTTTCTTGTGTCATTTTCAATGTTGATTCACCTTACTATGTAGACAAATTCCCCCACCTATTATTAAAGGTTTCCTCCATCTTTAAGGATTTGATGTGTTTATGGTTTCAATTAATTGTATAGTATTTCCAAATAATTTAATTATCTTAATTAATTGTGAATTTCTTATATTTAAGATCATATTATTATATCCATACATATAATTTGATTTATTGATATATCTTAAATTAATCTAGATTAAAATGATAAGTGGTTAATTTAATATACTTGTAAATATAAAACCATTTTCCATACTTATAAAAGACAAAATAGTATATTGTTGAATGTTTTACAATTGAGATAGTAACTTAAGTGGGTTTGACTGTGGGAAACATCAAAGTACACTTAAGCAAAGTGGATCATTCATATTCATATATAATTTAGAATATTTGTATTTACCATAGGATAAGGTTGATAAAAGAATGTAATAATGTGAGATATAAAAAGAAATAATTAATATTAAATTTGATGTTTATTTTATTGTTATAGGATATGTTTCTTTGTTTATAGAAGGTGATAGAAAAATCACAATATTTTGTGTATATGATGGAGTTCAATAAAAATGATCATCTTTAAATTTGACATCCATTTAATTGTTACATGATATGATGGGTATATGATAGAGTTTGTAGTCTTTTTTTGAACGATCCAAGGAAGTGGTGTAACTACATTAAGGTCATACATCATAGAGTGGCCGATAAGAAAATTATCGAAAAGGTAATAAGAACTATTAATCAATATAAAACTCATCAATCAATAAAATTATGTAACAAATCCAAAACAATTAGGTCAAAATTAATACACATTGACTTTTTCAAAAAATATATTTAAAACCTTAATGACTACAGCTTCTAATTAAAACAAGAATAAAATATATAATAAATTTAATATGAGTTTGCTTTTTAAGAAGAGAAAAACTTAGATTCCACATTAGAAAGGCTTTATAGAACTAATATCTTAGATTCCACTTATTTTATAATTTAATAGAATTATGGGAATTCAAGAATATCTTACTCTAGGAAAGGCAAGGGGAAAAAAGCATTTTGTACAAAGCTTTGTTTGTACACTTCAAATAACGTTGAATACAATGCACTCAAAGAAAAGTCGGTCGTGAAATGGCTTAGAAACACCATGCAAACTACGGAAGATAACACCAGATATTTATGACTGACAAAAGCAAGGCGTAAAATAATTTGTACCGTTAACCAGTGACCCATATGACTTAAACTCCAAGAAATAATCAATCAGAATGAGAATCAAATGCAATTCAGTCAATGCCTTGAAACTCAAATGTTTTGCCTTCTAATCTTCCGTGTTAAGCATCAGAATATTGATTGACTGTGTTATTTAGTGCAGGGTAAAATTTATTGTTGGGTATATAGAGGTAGTGAATTTTGAGAAAATATATTTGGTGTAGGATTTTTTTGTTTCCATCTTTATGTTACCGGAATCTTGGAATCCGTAAATTAGAATGTGATTGTTGTTGTAATACATGTGACAGTAGATCAATATATGTGTGTAGGAAGATCTCTTTAATAAGTTGGAGACTTAATAAGCATTATCTCTCAACATCATCTGCTCAAAATCAAATTTATATTTGGCGTAACATTATATTAAGAAGAGTTAATCTGTTATTAACTTATATTAATTGAAGGAACATACCATTTTATTCTCAACAAACCAGCCGTTTATAAGAGCATTTGAATACCTAGATAACTGCATTAAAACAGGAGAAGTTGATGAAGAAAGAAATGTACTAACTGAGAATTAGTCAGCAGGCACATGGATTAGCTGCACGGTGCAGCCCTCTGCAACTAAAATCCCTTCTTATGTCATCAATGCTTACTGTCAAAGTTTGTCGTTTTGTTATGCAAGTTTATCATTCGTCCAGTCCACTGTCCAGTCATGGTAGTCACACAGCTGCAGTTTTCTTGCTTTATTTTTGGCAGTTTGACGTTTTCCCTAAGTAAATAAAGGAGCTCCACTGGCAGAGGAAGAGACGTGGAGACAGTTTTGTCTGCCAAATCAGGACCCACACAGTACACTGCAACAAAGGAGCGATGGAGATTAGTCCAGTGCCCACTGTACGATCTACCTACCTATCCCTACGACTTAGGGCACTCTCCCTTTCTTCATCATGGGTAGAGGTCATGTATGTTTGAATTTTCTAGGGGTAGGGTATCTATATCTCGTATTTGATATACAGTTGTGTATTTCTTAGATTATGAGTTGAGGTAAGTTATTTGTTGATTTAAAAATAAGTTGTGTATTTCTTAGATTATGAATTGAGGTAAGTTATTTGTTGATTAAAAAACGAGTAATTCGCATCATAAATTATAAAACCGAATTTTCTTATTATAGAGGATACAAGTTAGGGCACTCTCTCTCCCCTTCCACTGTTTATTATAAAGATCACAAGTTGAATCTTCTCAAGACAAGACACCCACACCTAATCTTTTAAGGATAGAGTAGGCACACCTCATATTTGAAGCACAAGTAAATATCTACTGACCTTAAAACAAACAGCCCAACATCATAAACTATAAAATCAGTTATTAATATTATTATTTAAGTATAATATACCTAAATCAGCCTATATCTTTCACCGCAAAATATGAAGCACGCATGGATGTGTCTACTGACAGAAATTGGCTTAGTGCATTTGCTTTTTGGCCTTTGGATTGTCATTTCGAGAAGGTTGATGTGCCCATTTTCATGCCTCCGGCGCAAACAAAGGAAAAAGAACAGACAAGAAATCTTGGAAATTCTACATACTTCATTGCTCACAGGTTTTGTTGGCTTGTTTTTGTGCGGTTGTGCACTGTGTGCCGAACAAAGAAACACAAATCTCTGAGTGTATTCACTGTCACATCCGCACCAGAAGTAGCAAAACATACATATAACTTACATTAAAGAAAAATCCATACAAGACATCTACATTAATACATCCAGCGGTAACGAAAATACATCCTAATACCAACAAAAATACTACTATTAAAGAGAGAACGTTTTCACAGTCCATAAAAATCAATGAGAAAATGTCTGCAAAAACTATAAGATTTTGATATTATCAACATTTCAGATCAAGCTTACAAACTTGTATTAATGCCATAAAATTAGTGTAACCAATAAAATAAAATGTCTTCATGAGCAAAATACACTTCTGGGAAGGAAAATATTTGTGTCTCAAAACACTCTACATTTACAGACAAGGTTTTCACAGTGCATAATGAATTTTATTAAAATTTTGAAAATACTTCTGGAGAAAACTGTGTAAAAGATTTTTTTGTTAAGTTATAACAATCCATCATCAAAGATTGATTGAGAAGTTCATTATACAGTGTGAAACATAAAAATCTGAATCAACCTTTGTAATTTCATGGATTGTGAAAACATCAAATCTCTTTTAAGACTACAATGTTTACACAAATCGCATAAAAATCAGTTCAATCTATGAAATAAAATGTATTCCTATTCATAAGCAAAATACTTATCTGTAAACCATCTACAGTTTAAAAAAACATTAAGTTTTCACACTCGTAGATGAATTTCGTTTTTTCAGAAAGACATTTCAGATCGCATTTGGTAATCCGTCCACAATGTTGCACACAGACCGCAAAAAATCCAGCTGAGTGAACATATTGAAAGTAAATTTGCCGTGTTAAGAAACAACATAGGAATTTGCAAAACTTAAAACGGTATTCCGCTCGGTCGAGACTGCATGGAGAATCCAAACGACTCACTCAGATGCAGTTTAACATTAAAATTACTGTACAGACGAGAACAATCTCGGGGGGAAATAAATTTATGTGATTTGCATTTCCCCCTAGAAAACACCACTACTAAATCTGAAACAAAAAGGAGAAGAAGAACAAGAACAAGAAATTCTGACCAACTGGTTTGAATTTGAGGAATTGAGAATTGAATAAAAGTTTGGTCATGTTTTCTTGCCGAGGGTGTGTTTGTTGTTGTGCATCCACACCTTGAGAACGTGTCTCTTTACGCCGGCATCGTGACAGAACTGCTGCACGGCGCCCTCGTCTTGTTTCTGAATCCTCCATCCCAACTTCTCCGCAAACGAAAACATCTTGTCTTTCTGATCCTGGCTAAACTTCGTTCTGAACCGCTTTTTCGCCGCCGCCGAACTCCCCGCCGCCGCCGCATTCAAGTGTTCTTCGCTAGAAACTAAGGGCAAATGCCCCCGGGAGCGGCAAAGCCAGGGTCGCCTGCGCCTGAGAGGAGCCGAGCGCCACAAAGCCGCCGCCTCTTTTCCTAGTGCAAAACACGCAGCACGGTTCTCCTTCGACTTCCCTGCGGTGGAAATTGCGGTGGCAAAGACAGGCGGCGCATTTCAGCGCCTCCAGCGTCCCTTCCTCGCCGCTCGCCATGAACTCTCCGCACCGTCCACGGCATGCCCGCCTAAACTGGCCGCATGGTTTTTCAAGCATTCTCTGTAAACAAAACTCTTTCTTCCGCCCCCGCCGGAAATCTCCTCCGCGCCATTGCTCGCATTGCTCAGAAATTGCAGCTTTGAAGACGACTCCCGTATCGAATCATAGTTCACCGGCATTTGCATCCCGATATCATCCCCTTCATTTCCTCCGAATTCCATCCTACTCCCACACCTTATTCCATTAAAAAAATCCTCAAACCCTCACGCCGTATCCACAAAACCCTCCCTCAGAGAAGATCTTCTTAATCCCAATGTTTAACAAGCTCTAATCCGTTCCACTGGATTTATAATTTGGCGCAAATTAACGACCAGATGTTATGACAGAAGTGAGGGAAACAGAAACAGAAACAGAAACCGAAAAAAAAACCTAGGCAAAAATCAAATGGACCTTCCCAATGCTATAAAAACTCATACTAAAATATAAAAAAGGTGGATTTCAATCCAAGCAAGAAAATAAACATGTGTTTACTTAGGCTCATTAAAAAATTATTATAAACCCTACTGTAACACCTCCGTTTCCTTAAACGTCGCGCTGCTTGGGAAAGAGCAGTTTGAAGTTTGAACGACCGGCCCTTTCCGGTAAATTTTTAGCGCAGTGGAAGCGCGTGGAAACGTATCTGATATTTAAGCGAGGGTTGACCGTAGATTATGCGAACGAGCTGCGTACGCTTCCCGCCACGCCGAGCTTCCGTACTTTTCTGAACACGGTCACAACGTAGCTTGCTGAACTTCCATTTGTTTTCAATACGACGACTGTATGCCTCCACGACATGTATTGTCTTTACATATTTGAAGTTTCTAAGTACCTTCCACATTTTTTAAAACAAATTTGTTTTTTTCGAGAAAGAAAAGGGAAAAATTGTTAAACTTGTGTAAATGCATCAAATTATGCAAACCACATCTTGATTTATATTTCCCATTTATTATTAATAATAATTGGTAATTGCACTTGAGTTGAAAATTATGTCGGAGAGAATATAAATATTTATATATTTATTTTGGCACAGGGGAAAATAATGTTGTCGGAAAAAAACTGCTCATAAAACATTACCGGATTTTAAGACTTTCCAGTGAAGGCAACTTCAAAGGTGGACGCCTACCGGCAAATAATGTAGTATTGTTATACAATTCTATTAAACATATGCCATAAATTATGAGTTTAATCAGAACGAGTCCGCTAATACAAAAGCCTTGACTTTCTCATGAGTCTAATGTGATTTATAATATTATTAATGATTGTTTACAGAGAGTCAAGTTGATTTGAGAAGAGTTGGGTGTAATTATTATATGAGTTCGAGAATAGATGGATTGCTCGGAACTTCTCTACATCAGAAAGAATGTACACATCTTTTGGGTATCTCGTGTTCATCTACATGATTTGAATCTAAGATTTATCCCCTCTCATGCTCTCGTTTTACTTTTTAGGTGCATTTTAAAAATATATATAATGCACTTTCATTATATTTAAAAATTGACAACACAATAGAACAATAATGAAGTAACAAATGAAGGGTACTATTAAGGAAAACCACTACCTTCCAAGAACACCGAGAGGGTCAATGGTTAAATAATGCATACATTTAACACTTTTACATGTTCTTGTATTAAAATCTAGATCATCAACACGAGTATGTTCTTTTATTCTTTAATGCAAGATAAGCTTTTCCTTTGGATCAACACTATTAAGGCATAATGAATGGTTTTGTTGAATGAATTCCTTAAATTTCTTTGACCTCGATAAAAAAAATTGGATGTTAGGGGAAAGAGGCTCGAGCCGAAGAAGCCCAAAATGATGATTATGTTCATATCTCCTCCCTATTAACAAATTCTTAAAGTGTTTATGTTAAGAGTTTTTGAGCATTAGTGTAAAAATGGAAGGAAAAATGTCATTAGAGTAATGACTACTCATGGAGGTCATTTGGTCAATGAGTAAAAATCCCACAAAAAAATAATTATCTATTTAAATTTCTCCTGAAATTCTTTAATTTAACATAAAATACATGATCGCATCAGAATTGGTTACTCCCACATTGGTAATAATTGTAAAATAAGGGTTATATATAAGATAATATACTCTCCAAAATATTTTTGAATGGGAAAAGAGGCTAGAGGATGAGAAGTTGAAATGGTGAATTATATCTATCACTCCTCCCCAAGTAACAAATGTTTATCAAGTGGGTATCCTTGCCTTCGATTCTTAGTATAAAAACACAAGGAAAAATGTCACTTGGGTAAGGATTTTTGTAGTAAGTATAAAACACATAAATAAAAATTAGGGGTAATTTAAGTCGTGATATTTTCCATTTGGTTAAAACTATTTTTTTGTCATTTGAATATGGTTAATTGTGTGAAAATATGCATTGGTTGATTAGGTTAATTTGTATATAATTTTATATATTTGTACTTCTAATCACCTTATAACATATATTCAATCATATTTTGAGACACATTTTTTCCATAATTACTACACATGTTTAGGTCTCATTGCCCTTATTTGAGACATGCATTAGTTTTTTTGAATCAACACACACACACACACACACACACACACACACACACACACACACACACACACACACACACACACACACACACACACACACACGCACACACGCACACGCACGCACGCACGCACGCACACGCACACGCACGCACGCACGCACGCACGCACGCACGCACGCGCGCGCACACGCATGCACACACGCACGCATGCACACGCACACGCACATGCACACGCACACGCACACACACGCACACGCATGCACACACGCACGCATGCACACGCACACGCACATGCACACGCACACACACACACGACTTATCAATGTGTTTCTGCTTACAGTGGATGGTTTGTGGATAAAATTTGAAATAACTATTTGGGTTTTATTAATATATATTTTCTTATATTAAAAGTTTAATGGTATTCTTAATTACATCAAAAGGGGTAATATTATGGTCATCGCATAGTTGGCCATAGAAAATCAATGAATGATATAGAAAGGGTCCAATAGATGTCTATGTAATTAATCTAATATGTCCATGTGTGTTTCGATGACCTTTTTAACTTTCTCTTACGTTATAATTTAATGTTTAATGGTCACTTTTCCAATAATAGATACAATGAAATTCATTTGGATGGGTTTGGGGTTCATGTTTTTTCTTATCGTGGTATATGTTGTATGAGTAATCATAGTTGAAGATGGGTAATTTGTTAAAGTGATTTAACAAATATAGAAATTTGTAAAACCCTATAAAGCTATTTCGAGTCACATGCAATGATATAACAAAGAAGTGCGGATATGACGCAAGCAATAAGCAATTAAATTTGAAACCCTAAGTGCAAGATAAGGGAAGAGATACTTAGCTGATTTTTCGCTTAAACCTAAATCAATGGCCGAACTAAAAATTGTTGGAACAAGAGCATGATTGTCACCAATGAGCTCGTAAAATTGTGCGAGTGTCAAAAATGTTGGGAATGGGGCACTGGATTGGGTTAGGGCGTTTGGGTGTCAAGGACCTATGTAAGCACTTGTCAGGATCGCGAAGTAACCTGAAAACTAAATTTTAAAGGGTCACAAGATGTTCGCTAAATGACATTGTTAGTCACATGTATATCATTGTAAGATCGTTGAGTTCACTTGAAACTTGCAAAGAGAAAGAGCACCCACACAACCCAAAAGCACATAAAATCCTAAAAAGAAAAAGATGCAAATGGGGAGTCATGTTGACCTTGACGTTCACTCGATTGAGTGAACTTACGATCCGGGCACCGCACTACATTTGCGTAATTAATGTAGTTCTCGCATGTGTGTGTAGAATCGTGCCTCGTGGATCTTGTACATGATGTACTTGATAACAAACAATAGCTAGATGTAGCAATGTAAGTAGATGTGTGCATGGAAAAATGAACTTCCCCTCTTATGAAGTGTATGCAAAAGAATACAGTCCCTTGTCCCTTGAATGATAGCTAGATGGATGCTTTGATGCTCTTGAAATGCCTTTAGATGCAACCTTAGGTGATAGTAGTAGATGTTTAGAGCTTGGTCCTTTATTATGGTCACATAGCTTTGTATTTATATGATTCCCTTGTTTGAATTTTGTAATTAACCACTAAAAGGTTGACCCATAAGAAAACAAGATGCTCAACTGCAGAAATACCCAAAAGATGTGAGCAAGAAACAAAGAGGTCAAGGGTGCCCAGAGGGGACAGAGGTTCTGGGAGTTGGCATCCTAGCCGACCGCTAGTGTCTGACTCATAAAAGCTAAAGTATCAAAACTCGAGTGGCCAATAGGGTGTGTAAGACCAAGAAGGAAACCAGAAAAGAAAGAAAAGAGGCCAAAAATAGTGGTCGATTAGTACTTTTGTCGCTTATGAATCATATGAATGTGGTATGTGACTAGGACCTCAGAAATGTACCCAAAGTGTGTGATTTAGTTTCTACAGAAAGGAATGTGACATAGTCATTTCTTTACCAAGCCTCACGTAGAATAATAATTGAAATCATACATACATGCTCAAATGATTAATTAATATATTTTCTCTAAAAATGATAATATAGTTATATCTTACAAGCATTTTTAGGGAATTCATAAGGAATGGCTAGACTATTTATTTGAAAAAGGCATATATGGATATGGATTTGAGAGTTGTAGAAGAAATTCAAAGATGCACTACGAGACATATTTGACTTGGGGAAATAAGGTAGGTATTTAGAGAGGTAGTTTTAGTAGATTTCTTATTCTTATGAATCTAAATAGGAGGATAATAAAAATGAGAAAACAATAATACTTATGACCCTCAACGACTCAAGATTCTTGATGAGAAACTTTTGACCTATGAAATCAAGTTATCCATATTTTGCCCCTCGGAAAAATATTAGATCAGCCATGACCCCGCATAGAAAGAACCTGAGAAAACTCGTTCAGATCTTGTAAATAGGTCGTAGAAGGACTCAACAATGGAATAGCAGGGTCGAGTCGGTTGAATAGTCAATGCATGGGGTAGACCGGTGGAGAGTGCCAAGTGTCCGAATGGTGCTAATTCAAGGATCAAATTGAGAGAGGGTTTCCAAACAAGCGCCAGACTGCCGCGTGTCCCAGGTCAAGAAATATGACCCCGCCGAGCAAAGGACTTAACCAAAATATAGAAATTAGGCAGGCAGTGGAGGAAGCACCACGTGGCAAGCCTAAACTAGTAGCGCTAAAGTGGGCCATCGGGGGGAAAGTTGGTCTTTTGCCCCTTGTTATTCCAAAGGTGTAAAAGTTGCAAAATGGGCCACAACTCCACCCAAAGGAAAAAGTCAGTGTTTGAGCCCGAGTCAAGGTCAAAGTGGGGAGTCAGAGGAAAAGGTGAAAAATTTCCTATTGTGAAAAGACATGGAGATAAAAATTGAATCACATCTCCCCAACCAACCAAAGGGTGTCACGTGTCCATGCGGAGCATCAGGGCCACGAGAGTATTCTCGAGTTTTGTATTTTTGTGGAAAAAGGGAAAAAGATAAATCATGGACACGTAAACCTGATTTTTCCCTAATCTGGGCCTGTCATGTGCCCCGTATTAAAAAGGAGATCCATTTTTCAAACTGTTTTCCCGCCCATTTGTACGGACCCAATACAAACTTTGAAGGGGCATATCTTTCGACTCAGGGCTTGAAATATTGCAAATCTTACACCGTTGGAAGCGTCTCGACGTCCTCTACGCCATGAAAAGATAAAAAAATCATTTTTTCAAGTCTTGGTAGGTGAAAAATGGAGAAATGTCTTCGGGAATTTAATGCAAGATCTTCTTTCCTCAACAACCAGATCGGATTCGATTTGCTTTGCCATTTCTTCCTCCTTCGAGGCACCGAATAAGGATTTGATGCAGTCAAGACAGATTTGGAATAGATTTTATGGGAGACATTAAATAGTGGTGGTTGAGCTTGGAGCTATTTTCTCACTTCTTTCTTTTTCTCCCATTTGTATCGAATCTATAAATACAGGCTCGAGACTCATTGTAAAGGGTTGGACATTCTTTTGTTTTACAGGCTCCCCTTTCCTTCTAGCAAAGGAATTTGTGGAGTTTAGGCCTTCCATTAAAATTGTAGTATGTTCTTGCCTCCTAGCTGTTTTGTAATGCATTGTATCAATCTGCAGAGCAATAAAACATGTTTGTGATCGATTCTAGATCCTTTTTGTCTCTTCTACTCGCATCTGGTCTTTCATTATAAATTTGGTTATCTATGCTTGATTATTGTATGTATTTTGTTGGTTTGTGTCTATCAAAGAAAACTAAAGTTCATCATTCCTTCAAAGGCATCACCTTATAGTTTAGGCATTTCTTATTTCTTAAACTGCTTTTTTATCCCCTGTCTCCTTCGCAAATTTTAGATTAGGTATAGAGATAGATCCTCTCGCAAGTTCTCATGTACGCACCTAAATAGAGGAATAGGAACCAACCTTTAATCGGAGAGATTTTCCATTTACAAGGTCCCATACCTTGGGAAAGTTTAATGTTATGCGGATCACATCAAATGACTCTGCCTTAGAAAAGCATATCTATAGAACTCATTTGGGGGTGATGTGGTTTTGCACTAACAGTTTTGGCACACCCAGTGGGATAGAGAAGTCTCCATCTTATTACAATAAGATTGATGTGCACTTGTTGTGATTCTAACTTTTAAGAAGTTTTAAAATTGTACATCTGGCGACTCCAAAAGAAACAAATCCACCTTGGTTTGGTAGTCTACGTAAGTTCATTAGAAGGATACAAACAAGGTCTAGAACAAGAGAGGAAGGAAAATTTGTACACATACACTTGTCTCCAGATAGAAGGAAAAGAAGAAGAGCCCAGAGGTCTCCATCTCCCCCAAGCAGAGCCTTGTCAACACCTCCTCCTAGTAGGTCATTCTTTCAAACAAGAAGGGTACTCAGGCCGATCAGAATGGCTCAGCCAAATCCTTATGTCAACTTCACTGGCAAAGCAGCCCACT
The DNA here is from genome assembly GCA_018340775.1 of Taxus wallichiana var. yunnanensis. Taxonomy (NCBI): domain Eukaryota; kingdom Viridiplantae; phylum Streptophyta; class Pinopsida; order Cupressales; family Taxaceae; genus Taxus; species Taxus wallichiana. The sequence continues at coordinate 736,929,381 of CM031235.1, read as the reverse complement.
CACCCTGAATGCACAAAATCCAGTCCGATTGCAACATTAAAGAGCATCTCATATTTCACTAGGGAGAACTAGACTTCTCCTGGTGACCATGTCCAAGATATTACAAATGTTTATACAATCCATGAGATCCATGAGATGGATATTGCAGTCAAGTTGCTAGCCTCTTCACTCAAAGGTAAAGCTTCACAATGGTTTAGGAGCCTTAAAGCAGACTCTATTCAAAATTAGAACCAATCTGTGCACAACTCTTCACAACCAATTTGGAGAAAAATGTGATAACTTGTCTTTGTTGGAGCAACTAACAATAATCAAGAGAGCCCCGAATGAGAAACTGATGGATTTCAACCTCATATTTCAATGCACTGGGACAGATTCCAAAATAGTAAAGCCCACTAATGAAGGTGCCTTCTTATACTTTCTTAAGGCTTTAAATTTTGATATTTCTTTGATGATTCAGTCAATGGGGGCACAATCTTACTGCAAACTATAGCCTTTCCATAACAAATGAGAACTATTTGATTCAGTGGAAAACTTACCCCTAGGCCATCCATGCCCCTTTACCCCAAGTTAGAAACCCAGTGCCACCCAAACACCCACATTAGCTCCTATACCCACCCCAAGGATTCAAAGTTCAGTTGAAGCCTCCACTTCATCATCTAACACCTTAAAGGAGCTTCAGGAAGTGATGAAACAACCGCAAAAACCGGGAAATGTGCTAAGAACTATCAAAAGACAACACACTCGCGAGTTCTAGGCCATATCAGCCCCAAGCTCAAGATCGTGCCGACCCCATATCAACAAAATAGACCACCATCCCGGGTTGTAAATCAAAGTCAACACCAAGGGAAATCTCAAGCTGCTAGACCTTTCAGGTCATATGACCCAAACACGTTTCAACATCAAGGGATTGGTTCTAACACATAATAACATGACACAAGAGTATGAATGGTGTTTCCCATGTAATCAGCCACATAACCAATCGATGTGCTTCAATTGTGCATTAAATCAAGCTCGATGGTGCAAACCGTTTGTGTGTCACAACAACCTAGCCACGAAGAAATTCAACAAAGAAGGAGCTCAAGAAAAGGGACCCAAATGAATCTATGCTTGTCAATGGCGGTGTTGAAGACTTCGTGGAATGAATCGAGACTCCTTCTCAAAGTATAGCTTCCAATACACGGTCTAAGAGGAGAAAGATTAGAGAAGGACATTCACCTATCTCGGTGATCCTCAACCCTTCTTCGCTCAACAAGGTATTGGATTCAAAATAAAACTCCCAATGTGTAAAGTCAATCCAAGCCACCTTCCGGACCTACTCAGCATCTTTGGTTGTAACATCCTGTGTGCAAGAGAAAAATGTGCTGGGAAGGGGCAGCAAAAGGATAGCTCATTCAACATCATTGAGCAAATGAAGAGGACAAGTGTGAACATTTCACTATGGGAGTCACCTGGCCATTCTAGTAAGCAGAGGGATCTATGTGCAGATCGCTATACAAAATTGGTCAAGTTCAAATCACACCCCTAACCAAAGAAGAGAAAGTGCTTACCAATACAGATCAACATGGGGAAAACCATCGAGAACAACAAGGTAAGAACCTGAGACCTCTTCCATTCCATGTTTCATTGATTATTGGAGACAAATTGGTGCACAATTGTATGATTGATTCTGGGGCAAGTAGTTTTGTAATGCCCAAGAAAATAGCTGATCAACTAGGTCTCCAATATGAAGTCATCTCTAGAGGGGTAGTGTAATTAGATGGGACAACAATGAAAACTGTTGGAATCATCAAGGATTTGAGACTCACTCTGCATGCCTACCCTAATGTGACTATTTTGCAGAATGTATCAATCATAGATTTACCACCACATTTTGCTTTGTGTTTGTCTAGGGACTTCACTGCCAAAATTGGAGGCTATCTGTCTGTTGATTGGTCACATATGCTCTTTAGAACAAGGTATGGGGCAAAGGCCACAATCAAATATGAGCCATTGTTGATTATTATATTGAATCTTATGTGCCTAGCCCAATCAATTCCAACTACTCAGCTTTTGATTAAGAAGATCTCCTAAGCACTTGTGAAGCAAATACCAAGGTGGGATGTATCCTAGACTTGACTCTCGATGAGTGGGCCAACAAAAGACATGATCTTGACCCCTGTAAGGAGATGGAAGAATTTGAGCTAGGTGTCTCTTTGTCCACATGAAGAGAATCATCCTCTTCCTGACCTAATTAAGACAAATTATAAAGATGACAATGAGGTATGTCAATTGTTCTTTGATGGCTCAAGGAGTAGACAAGGAGATGGAGGAGGAGCTATGATTGTGTCCCCCAAAGGTATGAAATATTATTCAGCCTTCATATTTCAATTTTCCTGCTCAAATAACACCTTGAATATGAGGATTTGGTCTATGGTCTTCATTGGGTAAGGAAGCTAGGAATCAAGAACTTGCAAGTGTTTGGTGATAGTGAACTGGTTGCCAATCAAGTCAGAGGACTTAATGTTGTCAAGAATGACTTGCTCAAGAGCTATCGAGTAGGTTATGGGATCTCATGGAGGATTTTGAGGCCTTCAACATTGTGTCCATACCTAGGAAGGAGAACGAAGCTATTGATAGACTTGCAGTAGTTGGAGCAACGTTTGATGTGGTCGACAACATCAAAAGAGACAAAGAACAACCACATATCCATATAGTTGTGAGGCCAATAGTGCGTATAACAACACATGTTGGCAGGTGTTTGAGAATGATTAGCAAATCATTAATTTTTTGCAAGAAGAAGTTGAATTCTCACTAGAAATCAAAACAGTTAGAGTAGTAATACGGGAATCAAATAGTATAGATGCATATAAACAAGCTTCCCAAAGGCTTAGTGACATTGGATTCTAGCTTGAATCCTAACATTTGATCAGTTTATAAAAGAGAAGGCTAACATACAAATCAAAGGAGAAGATTCAGAGTCAATCCTAGTTGGAGAAGGAAAAACACTTTAAATTGGCAAAGTGGCCACCGATCAAGAAATGTATGAATTCATACAACTTTGCCAATAATTTCTAGATGTATTTGCTTGGATCTATGAAGACCTAAGAGGGTTCAATCCAAAGCTAGCACAACACACAATCGAACTAGATCCAGCTACTCATCCCATCAGGCAAAAGTAGAGACCAGTCAATCCACACATTCGCGCTTTGATGAAGTAAGAGCTAAACAAGTGATAGAGGCACGTATCATATTTCCAATAAAACACTCAAGCTGGGTTACAAACCTGGTCCCAGTCAGGAAGAAAAATGGAGAGATTAGGTTGTGTGTAGATTTTCAAGACTTGAACAGAGCTTCCCTCAAAGATCACTACCCACTCCCTTCAATGGAGCAGATCTTGCAAGTGGTGTCTGGATCAGAGAGATTCTCTCTCCTAGATGGCTACTTAGGGTACAACCAGATCATGGTGAAACCTATAGATCATGGTGTCTGGAAATGTGCAAACATCTAGAGTTTTGAAGGAGTGGAATAAAAATTAGTAAAGTGAGGGATGCCCCCTCGAGTGTCGATGGGGTGATGAAAGAGGTCGATCGACGATTGAAAAGAAGAAGGAAATAGATATAAGAATAAGAAGGGAGGGAAAATGCCCCAAGTAAAAGGGCGAATAATGCGAAGAGCAGAATGGAAGCCATTTTATTCTTGTGGACAGTGAGTACGAAGTACCCATGAAATCCAATTCTCCTATCGTCGAGGCACCAATCATTTGATATTTATATTGAGAGGAGTGTGTGTAAATGTGGAAGAAAAATGGTGAAGCTGAGTGTGATGGAGAGAGAAGAGAAATTAGTATGAAGAAGGGGGTGAACTAAAATCCATGCATTACCTTGTAAACAACTTATTTTTCATCATATTGCTAGTGATCTTCATCATAGGTCCTTATTAAAAATGTAAGCATACGACAAAAGTGTAGAATGACATGAAAAGCCATAAGACGGATAATTTTCCATTGCTAAAATGTCAACTCCATGCAATATATGAAATGTAATGCAATACGAGAAATTAAACAAGCTAACCTAACACAGAAACAATTATAAACACACATACTTAAACCAACAACGCTCAAGGTAGTTGCAAAAATGTTTTTTTCATTGAGATTCGCCCGGATGTTTGTGATAAACGTCAAGGGTTAAAAGTGGTGCCCCAAGCATGGATAAATGTGAGGGGAAGTGATGGAGGACACATGGTCCAATGAGAAAGCATTGTGCGCTATGACACAAGACAAGGAAACTCATTGTGCCCCAAAGTATAAATGAAGAAAGCAATCTAGCTTTGTAAATGGGGGTAGATCCTGATGATCCGCAAGTCACACACATGAACAAGCAAGAACCAAAGAGCATCATTTTATAGGATTATTTTTGAATTTTTAGAAGTTTTCTAAAACATATTTGAATGTTTTGATTTTTCTAACATATTTGAATGTTTTTGTGATTTTGAAAGTTTTCTAAAGCTATGTACAAGAAGATAAAGAAGCATGGATGCCCTCAGAGATAGGTGGGAGTATTCAAAGGAAAACTCTTCATGCATAGAGGATGGATCAAGACCAATATGGATAGGTTCAAACAGATGTGGCGTAAAGCAATTATGTGTTAGGAAGGAGCAAGAATTCCTCCGGCGGAAGTCGCCAAGAAACATGTAATAGAAAGGAAGCAGAAGATTACTTTTTGTGAAAGGGGACAAAGGTGTCTGCAAACATGGAAAAAGAAAAATGTTTACACGTGGATGTTCTAAAAAAATAGAAGAATGATATGGATGTTATGTATGGATATGGAAAATGTAGATATAAGTTTGGAGATGAAAATGTGATTATCCTAAGGCACAAATCAGGAGACAAGATATGGACTAAAGCAAGAGTTTTAACAAGGTCTAAAAAAGACATTTGGTAAAGATATTAATCATGTTTGCTCCTCGAGATCCAAAGATGTGTATGTGGAAATTAATTACCTCTTGAAGGGAAGATTTGATAGACAATAAGTGAAGACACCCTAGCCAATGTGTAGAAATGATTTATTTTCAAAGTAGATTTGTGAATGGATGGTGGAAGGAGATCCATACATTACTTTTCTGTCAGCCAGACATCCATATCCCCGATGAGGATATATTTGATTCTCATCGCAACATTTCTCTACTACTAGTAAAGTGTCCATATCTATGGTAGAGATTATTGGAAATACCCCAAGAGAGAGTTATATATCAATTTGCTTTTGTTGTTTGATTTGATTTTGTTTTTCTTTTTGAAAATGTATTTCAGCTCTCTTGTTTGACAAGGGGTCAAGAACCACAAATGGCTTGATGGAAGGATATCAAAGTGATTGTGATGACGATATTGGCTAGTGTCAACAAATATGTCCAAAATTTCTTCACAACAATTTTATTAGATGTAGATAGTGATAGGATATCTAAGAGGTCATTCATTCTTTAATTTACCAAGGTGATGAAACACCAAGGTCAAATGGATACCATAGAGATAAATGTCGCAAAATACATGTGAATAGACTAACCACAATATCATCGAAGGGATGAAAATGGTAGAAAGACTTGCACAAGAATAACAAGGAAGGGAATAAAGAAAATCCATGTGTATGTTATGCCCGATTGTAATGTGTGTTCGTTTACCTTTTATTTATTTTTAAAATGTTTTCTCATTCATTTATATTTTATGTTTTCTCGAAAGGTGGGATCAACAATATCACTTGGCGTGATAAGATCCAATAACAATATTCATGATTTACTTGATAAGTGAGATTAAATGTGTTTTCTTATTAAGAATCATATTATCCTCGATCTCAATGATCACTTTGTGAGCTCATATTCAGCAAATGACCTGTGATTTATCATGAAACATAGATTTTTGAATGAGATATTAATTTCCCTATCCAGAGGTTTATGCACTTTGCGCCATACTTGATGGTTGCGTTGATGTGCATTATTAAATTGCTTTTGATTATGAACCTTATGGTTGTTTGACTTGTTGGGAGCTTTGGAGCTCTTGGAATTTTTCATCTGAACTTGATGAAGAAAATGTTTGGGTTTATTATAAGCTAATGCACGGTTTGTCTGATACCAAGAAGTGGGATAAGAAAATAGACGTTTATGATTTATGTGAGGAAAAGGATACAATCCAAGAATCAAGAGGATGGGCTACCAGGAGGTGTCCCATAGACTAAATATGAAGGGATACTAGGACGTGGCCCTAGTATTGAAGATGAAGGAATGTCAGAGGAGTCCCATATATGTAAGACGATGGAATACCGGGATGTGGCCTTAGAATAGAAGATGAGGGACTACTAGGATGTGCCCCAAGAATGGATGAAGCTGAGCCACAAAGAGGTGAGCTACATATTGGAGATAACGAAGGGCTACTAGGAAATGGCTCAAGAATAGAGGATAAGGGGCTACTCGGGAGGAGACCCATCAATAGATGGTGGAGGGCTACCAGGACGTGGCCCCGAAATATATGAAGATAGGCTACCGGGAGGTGAGCCACATATAGATGATAATGGGCTATTGGGATGTGACCCAAGAGAAGATGAAGATGGTGGGCTACTCAACGACAACACACACATAGAAGAATATGAAGGGCTACCCAAAGGTGACCCAATGAGAGGTTGTGATTGAGGAATCGTTATAGATAAAGAATGAGTAAGAGGAGAATCAAGTTTAATGGTCTTAGGATCTTCTTCTATTTTCTAACAAAATAAATCAATTTCTTCTTCCCAATACGCTAGCGTATCAATGTATAAAGATAATTTTTGTGTGTGATCCTCTAAAGGAGTGTCATTATGTGACCCCATGATTTTTTTGATCTCTTATTCATTCTTAAATGAATCGATCAAGATGGGTTGTTCTTCGACCATAGTAGGTTGATTAGAAGAAAGAGGTCTAACATGTGTGGAAAATTTAGGATATTCCTGATGATGTAGATGAAATGAAGGTTTGACCTTATTGTGTCCATAAATGAATTGGATAGTGCATCGAAAATATATATTAGCACATTGTTTCTTATAAATGGTTTGACATGGATGAAAACATAGATCTTTAGAACATGGATGAGCATAAAATAAGGCATAATCAAAATGGATCGGGGGCCAAAGAGGAATCGGATTCCGATTTTTAGAAGAAGATGACTCAGAGATGAAGTAGACTTTGATTGAGGCATCTTGTGAGTGAAAGAAGATGGCATTGGTTTACCTAGAAGATGACATATCTTTGGGAAAGCAATAAGATCATTCATCTAGGTAGTATATTATGATGTGAGATTTGACTTGGATGATTGTGACATGGGATTTGACTTAGATCAATGCAACATGGGTATCGACTTAGAATAATTTGGAGTCACCCAGATCTTCAATAAAGGAATGGGTCATTGAGGTGACGAATAAAGGGGGTCCCTGTGAAGGAAGGGACGACTGCAACATATAAGTCGCATTATATGTATCTCGAATAATAGTTTATATTTGAATCCTCATAAGACTGAGAGGAATCAGAAGAATGATTTGGATTAGAATCTGAAGAAGAGTGGGGGGAACCCGAATAATAATTTGGATGAGAAGCATCCAAACCATACCACCGACTATGAGATGAAGGTGGGGAACAAGGTACCCAAACGATTTTTCTAGTGTGAGGAATCAACCAAGGTTTAGTCGTGATGGGCGTATTTTAAGGTAAATTCCTAAATCTAGGCTCCCTATTGTTGTAAGCGTGAGGAATCATGTGATATTCGGTCATTGTTGGCATTGTTTAGATACAAATGCCTATACCTAGATAGTGTGATCAAACATATTCAAAGTGAAGAAAGTTCCATGTTGATTCAGGCAACATAATGACAACCAACTCGAAATTTTGTGAAAAATTGGAGGATTCATGTGTGTTTTTCCAAAGGGAATCTAAGGAAAACATACATTGTGATGACACAATTTCAACTATCTAATCGAGGTTTGGACTACAACTCGCGACCGTGAAGGATCAAAGGATCTAAAAGGATTGTCCCTAGACAAACAAATACATAAGATGAATGATCACAAGGGAAAAATCATGCCAATGCAAAACACAAAACCAATCAATAAGGAAATACTCCCTATGCAAATGTGTGTCTCAATGACAGTTCAACGAAAAAATGATCAACACAATGTTAATGTTTAAGTCAAGTTCGAAATGAACAAGGCATAAGTATTAGTAAGGTGTTGATGCAATCTCCGATCAAAGGATACTTATGAAAAGTCTAGATTTAAGGAAGAAATGAACCCTAAAACAAGTTGAGTTTACTCACGCGAGCCACACAATAATACTACTATGATGCGTTACCCAAGCTTTAAAAGAAATCGAGGTATTAGTATCACACTAGTATCAATACGACGCAAACAAAGTAATCAAAACTCTTTCAAGATTGAGGTAATGTTTGAAATAAAACCATGTCAAAGTATGCTAAGGATTTGCTAAGATGTGGGTAGTGTAACGTCACAATATGGACACTTAGATTACATTTACTAGAAACGAGATGTAAGTATCGTAATTATGGTGAGGTGATGCGAACAACGTAACACTTCTAAAGAGAATCAATGATGACTCAATCCTAACTATGATGATAATGTGTCTTAATATGGATTTGAGACAAGGGGCCCTCTGGAATATGATCACGTACCATTCACACTTACAACACTTGCATTCGGAAATGCATCCTAGTCATGGAAGTAGATTACGAAATTAGTGGACACGATTATTCTAGTGGTATTCATGCGTGTTGTTATATTTTGTCCCAAAATGGACAACAACATAGTAAAGGTGTAGATCAAGTGATGATGAAACAAACTAAACGTAACTTTAGCGAGTTTCTCCTTGTCTTAAGACAAGTGAAAAACTAAGACAAAGTGACACATCGTAAGTCTCATGATGAATAACACTTAGTTTCAACTTAAGTGGACTCTCACCTTGTTCAAATAACAAGGTTTTGACTCCAAGAAAGTCATCACTTCGTGAGAGCTCTATAAAACACGATGGCTTGATATAGAAAAGTGGGCTCTAAGACGATATGGCTTTCCTAGGTGGTTCTCTCAACTAGGTACTACAAACATCCTCTGTGAGCTCGATTTACCAAGAAAGTCACACTAACTAGTCTTGGAGTATCTCAAATTTACTTTACCCCCTTCAAATACGATGAGCAATGAATGCGTTCATGCGTATCTTTCACTGGGTCAGCAATGGAGAATGTTTTGGTGCTAAACTCACAAGTAAAATCTAGTCAAGTGGGTAAGTGGAGCACTTCCCATTTCATCCACAAGGTTCCCTCTTACGTGGACTACTTTGGGGTTCCTAGGACCACCCCCTTTTTTAGTTTAAGGCTTATGCCAAAGGGGTTATGTCCTAGTTTAAAGTAGATAGGGCATACCCTTATCCGAACCTACAAATCAAGTGTGTTGAATATGGTGTGTTTTTTTATCTTTTGAGCTTAATGTGGTTTTTTTCGCACACCGTTTGACAACCTACAAGAAATGAGTTAGCCTTCGTTTAGACTTTGATTCTTTGACACATGATATGGTCCTTCAAACAAAGATTAGTAATTTTCCAAGTGATCAAAACATCATATAAAGGAGATAGAATGTTGTTTTTGATTTCCCATATCATCCTAAGATGCAAGGAAAGAGCATACACAAAAATACCTCACTAATCTTGTGGAAATGGAAAACACTCAATCAAATTGTGAAAAGTAAGTTATTTTTAACCAACTTTGAAGTTAATCCTTTTATAAAACTTAGTGAAGTGTTTTGAAAGCATAGAAAAGGTATTGAACCATTTTTTATTCCCAAGATCACCTAGAAGGTGTGAGGGAAGATCATACGCATTTTAAAACCTTACAAATAAAAATGAAACATTCATCAACTCAAATAAGTAAGAGTTAGCACATAACTACAATATTATCAAGATAACTTGTAACGTGTTTAGAAACTCCAAAGAATCAACCCTGAAAGTATTATAATTTTTTTTTAATTTTAAACAATAACACATGCACACCCTTTATGACATGTGCGCGCCTAAAAAGACAAGTGCGCCGTTTTGTGGAAAAGACAGAACAATTACACTGCGTGGGCAAAATGATAACTTCATGTTAGTTTAAGCATCGGACCCAACTATAAAATATATGTGCGTGCAAGGTAAAAATCCATTTGACACGGAGATTCAATAAACACTTGCACATCCCAAGAGACATATGTGCGTGTATGTAAGCATGTGTGCGATGTTCATGACACATGTGTGTCTCTAGCTAAATTATTGACAAGGGTAAAAATACAAGATAACAGTGCGCGGTTAGAGAAACGTTTACACGTCCATAGGAACATATGTGCGTGCTTTATGCAACATGTGTGTGTGATTTTGATGTGTGGGTGACCCTTTAAAACACCTACGTGCAAGATTGAAAAACCACAAAAAGGATGAGAAATAGAAATCTAAAATCGCTAACAAAGTTAGATTCTTTCCTTTTAATTCAATTTCTAAATTTAAGAGGAAATGAAGGGAAAAAGAGCCTAATTGACAAATTTTCTTCAATTTATAGAGAGTAGAATAGTTAGTACAATGTTAGTAATAATATTTCTTTGATCGACTATAGGTGTCTACAAATAGTAAATAAGATACTAAGCTATTGTATTTTAATTTCATTTTTTTAGTGACCACATATCACTTTTAGTAAATAACCAACTATCTATATTGATCATTACTATTTGAAATAGTGGTTGACTTCACTCAAAGATTTTATTTACAATATTATTTTGTAGCCTCGAATTGCATTTCCATTTTGAATTTCTCAAAACCCTAATTTGGGGTATACTCTTGAAGCTTGAATATTGACCCTAGATGCAAGGATAATATGAAACCGTAGTTTTATGATTGAATAACTTCTTTCAAGGCCAAAACTATGTGCATGAAGATTTATAATGGAATCCTCAAATCAAGGGCATTTTGAAAGTTATCAAGCCCTAACAAGAAGTTGTTTTCAATGCATACATTTAAATATGCATGATCTTATTTGAGTTGATTTTTTAAAACCTAAGTTATTATCTAAAACCAAAAATATTTAATTATTATGTCCATATTGTTTGGTACCCCATTTTGGGGCTAGATCGGATCACCTTCGGTACTTACATGCCCTTGGATGATGGGAAATAAGCAAAACCATGGTTATTTGAAGTCGGAAGGAACTATTGAGAGATGAAAGTGAGTATCAATTATCTAAATATGATAACTTTTTAAAGAAGCTCAAATGTATATCTAAAACATCTAACATGGTACATAATTTTACCAAGAGTCATGGAGGACAAAGAAGGAAAGTGTGAGTTCAAGGAAATATGATAAGTCCACAATCAAGGTTTTATTACTTTAGTTTTTATAAGCATGTTTCTCCACTTATATCTATATATACCCTTTTTGTTGCGCAAATTATATTATCTTCCTCTTTTTACTTTTTATATTATTCTAATTGAGATTAAATGATATGGTTGCATTTTTCTTATATGCGGTAGTTTAGAAACCCATATTTGTATGAGATGAGTTGCATGGGAGAAACATTAGGTTGAATATTTTATGCTTGAAAAACCTAATATGGTTATAGGTTACAAGGAAATCATTATGAAGTATAGGGTTATAATGAAAAAATACTCCACGAGTTCCTTATTTAACTATTGGGATAAAATGAAAATTTAAAAATAATTTGGAATTTAGGGTTTGGTTATACACACACATGTCTATTTTTAGGGTATCAAAGGCTAAAATCTTGACTATTTAGATAAAAATTGTGTGAATGTATTATAACCCTGTAACCTCTTTGGAAAATTTTCCTTAGTGACGACATTTGTTATGTTTTAGGTTATGGGTGTATAGTTTAAATACTAAAGCATGTGCATCAAATCAACCTAAATCTCAAAGAACATAATGATTAATTTTAGTTAACATCATAGGATTTAGGCATGAATTTTTGTAATTGGTATATATTTTATTTATATGGAATATTTTTATTAGATGTATACAAGTTTTGAAATTACTATGTAACCATAAAACATTGTTTACTTTCAAAATATTTTAAGAGTGTGTGTTCCAACTCCTTGAAATGATACACAATTTGGAGGCTAAATGATTTTATATCCTCCTTTAACCTTTATAGTAACTTGTGATTCATAAGGTGTTACTATTGAGTTAAGGGACTCATTATCTTATTTTTGACAAGATTCTTGGTCTAGACTATCTTGAGAACAAAAAGAAAATGTAAATTTCATGACATTAGAACTATTTTAAGAAATGTTGAATTCTTGTGTATGAATATTTTGGACATTAAAATAAGCAAGATTCAAAATGATTGCACTTTATTTTCGGTACTTATAAACTAATCATAAATGACAATTTTGAGCTTGATGTGAAACTCTCAATAAACTAGATACAAGGAAAAAATGATCCTATAAATCATATCAAATAATTTTACATAACATGCCATGAAGTGGCATATAACGATAACTTTCTCTTGTGCTTTTTTCCTAGAATTCTAGGAGGAAAATCTTTGGAATGGTTCTTACACCTTCCAAAGGGATCTATCACCACCTTCATGAAACTCTCAGAGAAGTTTGTCAAACTTTTCTCTGCCAATCTTGACTCGAAGTTACCTTAACTCAAAGAGAAAAATCCCTCATTGCTAAAGGCTTAATCAAGCCTCATTCTCATGACCATGGGTACAATGAAAATCCTAACAATCACAACCAAACTGATACTCATCATGATAAATCTTGGTATGTCAATCGAAACCCTAATGTTGTCAATGTTAGTGTCATGGTAATCGAAAAGTGCATAACATACATGAACAATCAATCAAAAATCCAATCATAGAACCTAGCGAAGACACCACTCTGCGCAAAGTTAAAAGAAAAATTTACGCCTCTCGGAGAAAGTATCTCTAGTGTTTTTCAATTTCTCAAAGAGGCTAGAATGATAAGATATCCAATCACAATGCCCTTTCCTGAAGGGGAACCAAATCCATATTGGTACAAAACCAATACTTTGTGATTTTCATCGCATTGATGGCCATTCCACAAATAAATGCGTGTGATTTAAGAATTACATCTAAGACTTACTTGATGACGGATTCATTTTTGTAGAGACTGACAAAGCCATTGCAATTGACAACACATCAACTGCCATACCTTGTCATGAAGAGTTGAACATTTCCTAACCTCTCGTACATACTGACACTCAATGAGATCACAATGCCAAAATTCAAGTATCTCTCAATCAAAACCAATCCCTTTCTTCTTCATATTTTCTTCCATCTACCCAAAAAGACATTGAACCTATTTCGCACAACAATATTCTAACATAAAATGAGAGCTTGAACTTACTTCAAGACTCCCTTTCGATCCTTGATACAATTGTAGACTCTACATAATATGCTCCATCATCCAACAATATTGAGCTTGATTCTATTCTTTCACTACCAAATTTTATGCCTAACATCTCTAGTCTTATTGTAGAAACACAACCACAATGAGTTTTGACACTTGCAACAACACAAACTCTTGTGTCCGCAATCCCTCAAATGACCAATCTTGCAGGCATCTCATCAATGATGACCCTTACATGTCAAGACATCTACATGTGTATACTCCATGAGTTGTGTATACCCAAGAATATCCTTACACAACCTTTTCAAGATTTAATTTCCAATCTTTCATCGAGTCAACTAATTCATAACCTCAAAGGAGAAACATTGAATATTTTCTCTCTATGGCCTACAAGGAACCTTGGATATACATCTAGAGATCAATCCTTCTTTCCTTGCATTCTTCCACTCATGGATGAATATGAAGCATTGGATGCCCCATCTAGTAGAATGGTAAAGGAATGCCCCCTTAAGCAAGTGGATAGTGCAAAGCAAGGCGGTGGACAACCGTTTGATAGGAAAGAGACAAGGAATTTGAAGATATAAAGGTGAATAGTGATATAAAGGTGAAGTTATTGGATGCTTTAAGAAACACGCCGTAACAATGATCCATGTAAGAAGAATGTAACTCATCTTTAGTCAAGATTATTTTAAGTTTTTTATCCACCTTATTGAGAGCAGGTCTTGCAAGAAAATATTAAAATGTTCTCTTGAGGTAGGTAAAGGTAAGACGATAGAAGAAAGTTCATGCTTTTGATTTCCAAGATCGCTTAAAAAGTGCAAGGAAAGAGCATACACGTAAAACAAGATTTGATTAAAAAGAAAAGAAAGGTTAATTCCCCAAAACAAATAGAAACAATCACGTTTCTAATTTCCAAGATCACTTTTAAAGTGCGAGGAAAGAGCATACGCGTGAGGTTGTTATGTTTAAACAAAAATAAATAAAAATTTATAAAATACTACAAATTTAATAAAAAATGATAAGTGTTAAGAGAAATGAAACCATAATTTTTTTGTAAGTTTAAACTTAAAATTATTTTTCCATTGCATAGATCTTCTCAAGACCTTTTCGTAAAAATGGAGTCATTTCGAGTTCGGGATCAAAAGTTATGGCTTCCGAAGATGGGTTACACTAGCGCTCTTAGTGAAAAATTTGAATGTGAGAAAACGACTAGACAATTGGTTTTTTTGGTTTTTAGCTTTTGTGCTCCACCCGAGAACCTAAAATCTTGATAGCAAGGTTGAATGAAGACAGGAAACACATACAAAGTTAAATCATGAAATGATAAACTAAAATGAGAAAAAGAACATGGGAGTCTCAAAAATATCCAAGAAAAAATATCCTTCAATTTCCTCTATATAAATGCCTTACTACCCCAAGTCCTCTTCAATGTCACTTGAAATTGCTTGTCAACACTAAAATCCCCATTTATTAATTCTCATAACCTTCTTCTCAAGTAGGTTATTTAAAAATAATTGGTGCTTGATGGAATTCATTTAGCACAAGATCGTGTTAACGCCTCAAATATTTTTTTGTTAAAGTGGTTGATAATTTAGGACTATTTGTTCTCTTCCAATAGGGATGATGGTGAAGCATTTATTTCCATCAATGTCTTCGATGGGTTATGGGTGGTGTGTGGAGAAGAAATATTGGTGTGTTATACGCGTAGAGGGTTTACTCAAGGTAAGGTGATACATAACACGTGTGATCATATAGGAGATGATTTTTTATTTACTTTTTTGCACCAATTTATAGATAAAAATAAGGTTAGTATAAAAGAAGGCCCACATAATAAGAGTGTGAAGTGGTAAATCCTAATAATAAGAGGTAATATGTAAAATTCCATGACTACTCGTGTTTTAGAGATATATATTTATTTTAGTATAATTTTCTTGATATATTTTAGTTGTTAATAGGTCAACTTTATTAATGACTTTGAGTTACTATTAGTTCATTATACTTATTTTGGAGTAAACTGATTATTGTAAATAATTCACCCATGTATTGTTTAGATCTATTTTCAAATATTTGACCATTGTAATTTATCATTCATTCAATTTAATGCATGATGATTGTCTATTTTCCCCCTCATTTAATTTATTGAAAAAGTATGAACTACTTACACCCTACTAAAAATAATAGTAATATAATTTAAGGAATTTTTTTTTCGAAAACATTAACATTGATATGAATAGATAATACTTTTACATGAAGAACTCAAAAATACAAAATGATAAATAATCTCGTTTATACAATCCTAAGTTGATACACTTACACAAATATATTTTTTGTTTGTTTTGATGTATTATCATGTCCCAAAAAAAAGGAGAAAGGTATTATAATGTCTTATACGGAATAGATGTGTTTAAGGAGATAACACGTTAAACGAAAATTACGAAAATTGGGAAATAATTTTTCAGCCGACCAAATATACGAATTAGGTGTTCAAGAATCCGATCATATGCTTTCCCTCGATTGTTATTGGTCAAAATGAAAATGAAAATAAAAGTTGAAGTGAAGGTCAGCGTCACAAAATTAGTGGAATCTAATGTTGATCTGCTTAAATCTTAGTTTTCGAGGAAGACTTGACTACCAAATTGACATTATGATTAGTGACGATGATAAAGGTCCTTGAAATTATCAAACACAAGAGTGTTTTGTTGTTTATATTTTGTTATTGTAAAGTGTGATATTTTTATTAGTTTGTGTGCTATTTTCCATTAAAAAAATCTTTTATAAAATAAAAAGAGTAAATACATAAATTTGGTGTGAGATTAGTTAATTGTTATGGTATTGGTGTATTTAGGTATTTTTTAAAGGAAAAAATCGTAATTTTATTCATAAAAAGATAAAATTACATTTTGTAGATGTATAAAATATTTCAACAACCAACATAACTATCCCATCATTATAACAACTAAGCACATTTAAGAAATGACAATAGGTAAAAAAGTACAATGTCTTCAATATGACCTTTCCCCCTTCTTTTTCTTTACTTCTATCCATCCCATTGAGGATGAATTCAATAGAGTTAATAGTAGTTCAAGATTATAAGATTCTGGATTTGTAAAGTGATAAACTCCTTATGGGATTCAAATATTTCATATTCATGTGATCTTTTCATTTTGCATATAGAAACTTTATTGCTAGTTATTTCGGGAAGGGGGAAGTCTCCATGTTTATTCCTTCTTTTAACTCTAAGATCTTCTTAATACATGCATTCCGATTCCCCCTTTTATGTTAATTTTCTCTTCCTCTAGTCTTTGGATAATCTTCTAATATCTTATCATCCTCTTGTTCGAAAGTAGAACCTCATGTATGGTTGCCAACTTTTATTCTTAGAAGATGACCATTTTTCTTCTTAGAGTACGAGTTGGGCTTGTGGGCATGATTCCTAAAGATGGCCTATTTGATGACATATCCGACACCTAAAGGGCCGTATTTTTGTAATCTAACCCCGGTCCCATTGATATTTTCCCTCCTTTAGAATCTATCCGGGAGCACCTTACTTAGGTCAATCTCCTTACAAACCCTAGCATAAGTATATAAACCATACCTTATCCTCTCAATATTCATATTTAAATATCTACCCAAAGAATCAACAATACCTTTAAATACCGAAATATAACAAAATTGGAGTTGTAAGTTTGGGAGATTAACACAACCGAAATTTTAGCTATAGTCATAGCAGAAAGATCAAATTCAAGGGAACCATGGGGTTATAAATAGACCTAGGATATTCTCCAAAATGAAGGCACCTCCTCAAGAATTTTATGCTAATCTTCTTTATGATTACACTTGTTGTCGTGGTTCTTCATCAAGTTTTGGAACAATCCATAGAGTAAAGGAAAACACGTGAGACTAAGGAAGAAGCCGCGGATAAAGAAGGAAAGCTACCGAAGACTATATAGACCCGCTGCAGACGAAGAAGCCATCGAATATAGGATAAATCCGCATGAATCCTACATAAAGCCGCAAATCAAAAGAAAGAAAAAAATAGAGGAAGGCGTAAAGCCGACAAAGTCATGACCAAAAGAAGTGTCTTTTGGATTATTTTGTAAGAAAGATATTTATTGTACTTAATTCAATGAATATGTTGTACCATGGGAGATAAGATAGATGTGTGTGCCTTAGATAAGAAATGTATAAGATATAGAGAATAAAGAGAAATTGTATGTGTATGAGACTAATGTAATCTATTTTGAGATATGAATAAAGACTGATGTTTGGAGAAAAGGTTGTTATGTGATTTTACATTCTTTATGTTCATCAATTAGATTTAGTTTACTTTTCCTTGCACATCCTTAACAAAAGGGTGAACTTCTTAACCCTCACATTGTTTTTGAGGCTTAAGGTCAACATTTTGGTGTCTGAGCCCATGTTCCTTTGTTAGTTAGATGTCTAAAAATTATTGCCACTAGGGTATTGGAAACCAACACTGACAGAAATTAAGGATTGGTGGGAAAATCAAATTAATATATTTTTCAAAGGAGAAGCAAAGAGACTCAAAGCATCATATAAAGAAATTGAGGCAGAAGTATTTGGAGAATACGAAGAGGAATTTTGGTCTCAATTCCCACATTTATTGTGGCCTTGCATATTGGCACATGCTAAAAGAATAGAGTGGTCGCGGTTACATTTGAGAAAACCTTTTGAGTGGACTCAAGAAAACTTAAACATGCTCAGAACCCTAGGCCGAACCTTGGACTAGAGCAATTGATTATTGGTTTGAGACCACATTAGATTCTTATATAATTACTCTGGCTATACAAGGTTGGACCAACTTTGATTATAAGAAGAGTGAAGTTCTAATAGGAACAAGAGGTATATTTCTCAAGCAAATTCCATTTTTAATAAAAAATTAACTAGTAGAAAAAGGATAAATTAGAAGTGCGGAAAAGTTGCTTTAGGGGACAAGAGAGACACCACGGGATGATGTAAGTGAAGGGGCGATCCCAGAGACATAACTGATCAAAATTAATGGGGTGATGGTTAGGACAACAAAAATAGGATGACATGAAGGAAAAGAAAAGAAAACAAATTACATAATTGACAAAAAGAAGGATTAGGTGGATTAAGAGAACTATTAACTAAAAGAAAAGAAACAATCATAATGAGGAGGTTAGAAGAGAGAGCTAGGATAGTTATAAAGGAGTTAGAGAAAAAGACAAAAAAAGGTTAACAAGGGAGGAAAGGGAGAAGAAGTTAAATGAAAGAAAAGAAAAATTGAACAAAATTCAAAAATAGAAAATAAAGAAAAACCCACTTCAAGTGGAGGCCAACATTTGGCTACCCCAGAAATGGAGGCAGACACACAGAGTCTTGCTATCATTCCCGCACAAGGCAGAGACCAATAAGTTTTGGTTATCCCACAGACCTCAGTGGTAAAATATTCCATAGATAATCCAATCCAACAATCGTTATCAAAGCAAGCTATCATAATGAGAGATTTACAACAGTTAGTAGGTAAATTAGAACCATCTTTCAAAGAGATAGTAGGAGCAGAAGCATGTGAAGAAGAAGAAAGAGAAGTTCCATTATTAATTAAAGAAAAAGGTGAAGAGGAAGAGGAAGTCACCAATATGAAAGAATTGATTGAAGAGTTTGGAGAAAAAATAAACATAATAGAGGAAAAGGATGAAGGAAAAAGTATTTCAAAGAAACAAGATAAAGAAGAGGAAAAGAAAAATAAGAAAAGAAGAAGTGATGAAGGATTAGAAGAAAATTATAGATTAAGAGATGTTAAAGGTAGGAAGTTATTTGTGGAAGAAGATAATTATGAAAATTCACCAATAAAAGACATGTCCCCCAACCATCATACTAGCCTAAAGGAGATGACCCCCCGGATCGGTCGCCATTCCATGTGTCGCTTCACATACCTATTCGAAAAGTAGAAAAATGAGAAAGTTTGATGGAAAGATATCAACAATTGCAAGAAGAGAGTAAGAAGAGAGAAGATATTGTAAGAGAGTTCCAAGAACTATTAGGAGATCTATACTTTGATATTTAACTATCCAGAGACAAAGGGAGGAAAAGTAATTTGACAAAATTTCATATCAACCTAAGAGAGTAAAACAACAACCAATTTCTCAGCCACAACCAAATCCCTAATCAACTAGAAAGATGGTTGTAGTCACAAAGTCACGCACTTACTATTACATTTATACCACCAAGTATGTTGTTTTCTATATGGATATTGCATAAGAAAAGTATTCACTAATGACCAATCCCCTAGTCCCGTCGTCAGTTAGTTGGTCATCATCGTCATTTGTCTTGCATAGTCGTCAGTTGTTTTAAATTTCTGGTTGTCTTTCAGGGAATCTTAGGTGTCGTTATTTATTCATTTGTTGTCTCTAGTATTTGACTAGGGATCATGGAGTAGAACTGGGGCGCCCATGGGTGCCTTAGTCCTTATTTTAGGCAACCTGGTCCCGAAAACACTTGTGTTTAATTTAGATTCTCGAGGTCGGTCTTTGTAATTTTCCCTCTCATTCCCTAGGTACTAGTCGACATGTTAGGTCATTAGTGTTAAAATTTGAGCAAGATATCCCTATATAAACATAACATACCTACTATCTTATGAGTAGACTATCTACCGTCAAGGGCTAGCTATCTACTAAGGAAAGGGACTACATTTGGGCATCATTGCATCACACACACTGCATAGGAAAGGGAAGTCTATTATATTCCATCCACCATTTTTCATTACGTTTACTGTTTCCCTCTATGCGTCATTGATGGTAGGGCACACTAGGCACACAATTGCACACACATGCACATTGAACTACATTAGGTCTGAGATGTAGTGCAACACTTAGTTGTAATTCCATCCATTTGGAAACTGAGGAAAATTTGAACCATGCATTTGCATCTTTCATTTTTAGGGTTTGATGCTTTTGTGTGGGATTTTTTAGGAGATCATTCATTGGAGATATATAACCTCATCAACAAAGTTACTGCGATAATCATGTGAAAAATATTGAGATATTGTGAAGATCTGGTGACACTTCTAGATTCGAGGTCTGAGCCGTCCCTCTGACCAAAGCACCCATACTGTAAACTAGGGCACCCACATGCACCCTGATCCTCTTCTAAATGCCCCATTACAGTTAAATATTCATTTGCGACATTTTTTTAGGTTGTAACATCATACTCTACTTCAACTGCACATCATCCTATTCAGTCTAGAATCATAGCGAGGTAAGTCATTTTCAGGTTAGTACCATTTTTCCTCCCATTTTAATTATCTTATTTCATTTAAATATCAAATAAAATTAGTTAGCATTTACATTTCAGTTTATACTATTTATCTCATTATTTTACTTATTTAGATTAACTCTAAAATTCATATTTTAGTTAATCATTTTGGTGAACCCGAACTTTAGAATATTTTACCCTAGTATCGATTCAAACCCTAATGGATAAGGATAGTTCATCTTCTTCTCCCATCATGTCTCATTTTAGTGTTAACCATATCTATGATGAGGCTTCCATCGTTGAGCTCACAACTCTCTATGGTAATCACACTCCTATGCTAGATCATATAAAAAAAGCTTCTAGATGGTCAACAATATGTGCCTACTCATTTTGAAGATTCTCCCATTGACATTAGTATTGTTGAGAATCTATTAGCTTTCACTCATTGTACACAATTTTATCTCGGCTACTTATGATCCTTCTAATATTTCTAAGGAAATTTTAGATGATTCTCTTATTGATTACATGCTTGGTATTGATCATCATTCACATGTACATGTTGATTCTTCTTCTTCTATTCATACCACCTTTATAGTTTCATCTCACGATTCTCCTACCTTTGGTATTGCTTCTCATGATATATCTTATGCTAGTTTGCATCCTCTTTTGCACTATGTTAATGATCCTATTGATAGTATTCTTAGTGAAATTTTCATTCTTGAGTCTCTATCTGATACTTGATGAGGTAGTTGATAGCCATGGTTCTCCTTCTTTTCATACTATTGAGTGTGAATATCCTATTCCATCATTGTGTTCACCTGAGATCACATCTAACACTATGCATGAGTCACCTCCATCCATCAATTCTTTTTCTCCTTCCATTTCATATCCTCTTATTACATCATCTACACCCATTTGTTCATCTTCTCATATAGATGTATCTCCATCGGTCACCTCACCTATTAAGGATGTTTCTGATGCTATTCCTACCACTTGCTATGGATATTCCATCTATATGATCTACTATAGCTTCTTTGGCACCTACTAGTAGTGTGTCATTAACATTGGAATCTCCTTTATAATCTCTTAATGTTCCTATGATCACTCATAATGGTAAATTACAACCTCTTAATACATTTTTGCCATCCTCCACCATTCCTTCAAAAGATATCATCTCTCTCATGCATGCCATAGGTCAATTACAATCTCAGGCTCATTATATTACTCTATAAAGTAGGGATTACTATGCTTCTATTGATAAAAACTCATTACATGGTAACCATTTCCCTAAGAAGATACATAATTATGCATTTCTAAGGACTTTATCATGCCGACATTCACATGTTATAATCGTACTAGTGACCCTTATGTTCATATTCTATATTAACGCATGCTTATGACCTCTTATTGCAAAGATAGATTATTACTTAAGGCATTTTAATAAAGTCTTATTGATGAGGCATTACAATGGTACACTTATCTTTCATTTGGGTCCATTCATACTTTCTATGACATGGAATATGTTTTCCTCCATTGATTACGATCGCATGCCTACTTTACATCAGGGCTCATTAGAATCTATTAAGGATTATATCTTACGATTTAATGCTTGTATGCACCAACTGGTATTCCAACCTATAGACCTTGAGAAGTAATTAATTTCTATTGTGGTTTGATTCCTGCACTCAAACAGAGATTACAATATGATACATGTGAGTCATTCATTCTTCTATGCTACAAAGTCCTAGATCTAGAGCAAGATCTTCTTTCAAAAATGTCATTGACCCTCCACATACATCTACTTCTATTATATCATCTATTCCTCCTCCGTCAAAATTGGTTGAGCGTCCTACATAGTCTCCACCTTTTCCTCATAAGAAAAGAAAACAAGCTCAACCTACTCCACCACCACAACATAATTCTCCTCCTCCTCCACAATAGGACATTTCTCCTTCCACTTCATCTATTTGGTGTGATCCATTGAATTTATCCCATCATGCTCAACCTTATGATGTATTGGTTTTCTTTCTTGAAGAGTGCCTCATTCGCTTACCATCTAACCAACACCATCCACAACACAAGCTACAATGTCAGCTTGACCAACCTTATTGTAATTATCATCACACAAATTTCCATATGGACAATGAATGTCTTACCCTTCATGAAAGATTGCAACATTAGAGGATAAGGGCATGATCTCATTTGGATCTCGCTCCCGTGAGTGATCCATCTCTCCTATACCTTGTTAGAGAGGTTCTACTAGATTTGAGTCATCTCCTCATTCTAGTGCTCAGGCCATGGTACATCCACCACCGCAATTTGTTTACTCATACACGCTCTCCACCATATCCATAGACCACTTAATCATCACATCCATCACATTCACTTCATCCATCTCATCCATCACATTCATGTTATCCATCACATCACATTGCTCCTTCACATTGGCTTCCACAACCCATCATCTTCACGCATACCACTGTAGCTCCATATGACATTCAGTTTGGTACATATTCGCATGTTGTTTCCATCCCACATGCTTCCACCACTTCATGCCACCTTAGTCTTTGGTAGGTGATTTTTATCACCTTACCCCCGATGATGCACTTGTGTTCTCATGGTTCTTACATGTTTGTTGAGGGTTTTTATCTAAGAACCTTTCATCGTGCGCTCCATCATTCATCTAGCACATCCAATCATTTCCCAATGATGCACTCTTTCTTTCTATGGTTCATCCTTGACTGTTGAGGGATCTTAATTAAGTGAACCTAATCATCCATATGCTGGGGGCATCATTAATTTCACCCCATTTATCACACTAAAATATTATGATTAAATTATATTATCGCGACACACATTCATCACAACACGTTAGTTTGATCATCATACATCATATCTTTTTACATTCATTCTACTATCATCATTATACTAACTACGTGTTACAAAATTCCATTTAATAGAAATTAACCATACACCACAAAATAAGCTCATCATATATAAATCAAACGTGTCCATACATATCTAACGAATAAAATCGTCAATAGGGGGCAAATCCTCTTCATCATATACGATAATAATAATCACACATCATCATCACTATCGCTCTCAGGTACTGTGAGAGATCCCTAGAACTAGATACCTCACCACTAACTCTGCATTGCTATTCACAACAATGGATTGGAAACATTTAGAGCCCTTGGATATTATCAAACCAAATGAAATTGAAGTTTTCATCTATAGTCATATTTTATACCCTTAGACCAATAGTCTAATCCCATGCGCACCAACCTATCACCCAGGGGGCGCTCCTCCGAGGCATGTGCGGGTGTCGAGTCTCTCCTTTATGTGAGTCTTGTGAGAATGCACCATCTTATGACATATAATCAAATACAAAAGAATAGAAAAGAACTATAAAACATTCTAATAACCTAGAATGAGTTGTCATCTCATTGCATCCAGAAAAGAGAAATAACAAACAACATATGGAATTGGTTCATATAGAAAGGAAATGTATAAGTATGATACTCCTGAACACATATATGATTTATAACAGAGCCTTATATTCATATTAACATATTCAATAACCACATTACATCCCTTGAGGTCATAACAGATCCTCATATAACCATGTAGAGCTAAGTCATGCATCAGAACTACACTATGTTCATCATATTACAAAAATGAATGCAAACCCATCCCTCTAACATGCCATGATTCCTATATTCTCCTAATCCCTAACCCTTAGAACCCTCCATATATTTCTACAGAGCTTCACCTCTCTTCTATTTCCCTTCGACCTCTTTCGACTCTCTTTTTCTTCTATTAGGTGCTTGTATTTATAACCTTAACAACCACCGCCATGCCTTTCTGAAGTTATAGATTGGTTGCCAAGTGTTGAAGTGGTCCTCCATGGGAGCATGCCTTCTCAGATCTGAGCTCTCCACTCTTTGCAATGATTTCTTCTGGAACCTTCCATCACATGCTTGGAATATTCCCTTTTTGATCCCATAGTCGCCAAGTTGGCACCTTATCCATAAGGGTCATGTTTTTCTCGTGTGCTTCCTGGGATGCCGAATATGGCTAATTCCAAAAACTGTCTTGGCTTGCGCACGCATATCTTATGTTCTATAGAAAACTATGATAACCCTTCCTGTGCACCTTCAACCCCATGCACACTTCTTCAACTACGTCCCATGCACCCATGCGCCTTTTCATCATTAGCTAATATTTTGGGGCCCAACATCACCCCACACTATGCCTACTCTTAATCCTCATAAACACTCTTCAAATAATAAAGAATGCCGAATCCTTATAATGGTTAGGAAGAAAGAATAATGGAATGAAGAAATAGGGAAAATAATGAAATAATGGGGAGCTTATTTATTTCTAGAGGAGAGGGAAATCCTTCCCTAATTCTGCTTCTAACTTTCCCCAAGCGTTGACCTCATTCTAAGCTTGTTGACAGAGGTCACCCACCAGGGCACTCACTTCTTCAAAATCAGCTCCTCTCCCTTAGCGTTCATTGTCTCCACGATCTCCTCCAGTTGTTTTCCCAAATCCTTGAGTGCGTCCATCCTCTCGAGTGATTTGGGGGTACAATTCTTTCAACCGGTTCTTGATTGAGCCCCACAAGGTCTCAATGGCCTCTGATTTCTTTTCCACTTCAACTAGGATTTTGTCTCACTCAGCCCTGTTCCCCTTATTATTTTCTTGGAACTCCTTGAGTTCCATTTCATGGGTGGCAACCAAGATACTTTCCACTTTATTACTATCGCATAGTTATCATAGGCAGCCTCAACAACTTATGCGATGGATTTTACATCGGCGAGGATCTTGTTGACCTTGAGTAATAATTCTGAGAACCTTCCTCTTATTCTCTTTTTCTTGGCACGCCAATGCCTCTTCTACAAATTCTAAGGAAAGTGGCTGCCTCTCCATAGTGAGTATGTGGGTCAAGTCCTCTAGGCACTATAAGGCTGATCCATATTTTTGTGCGGGCAGTGTTAAGTCTGGATGCTTCAAGACAATGGAATCCGTGATCATCTCTATTTTCTTGTATGCCTCATGCACCCTTGCCTTCTCATATTTTAACTCACACCTTAATTGAGTGCTGATTAGCTCCTCCTACTTTAGGTCCTTGCTTTTCTTAAGGAGCTCCTCCTCCTTTTTCTAGCTCGCTTCAGGAACTTCACCTGTCATTTATTCCGAATAATGATTCAACCTCAACATAAAATATGTTGAGTGTGTTGTAGATTTGTTCATCTGATAATTTTTGAGCATTCACCAAGGGGTTCATTCCTTTTGTTTCTAGAAGTCTCATTAATTCTCCTTGGCTTATTTCAAATTCAGGGCCATTAATGTGGGACTCAAATTCCCATGATAGCATTTTACTCATCTGAGGGTATGTACCTTCCTCATCAAATGAAGCCATGGCCAAGAGTTATTTCGTTGGTACGGTGCTCGAAAGTGTGTGTGAAAAACCTTGTTTGGATCATTGATGTAGCTAATTCCTTGAATTTTTTCTCTTTCTCCCTATGCATGTAACTTTTGGAAATCTTATAGCCAAACTGGGATCTCCCCCATGCTGCCATATTCTTTTCCTACGTTTTCCTTTTCAACTTCATTCAACACCTCATCCATGCTACGTTCTACCTCTTTTTCCACCAAATTCTTGATAATTCCTGCCAATTCTCTCTCTGCATCCTCTTCTATCTATTCCTTTGTGAGGCTTGGTGTCCTTTGATCCTTTATATTTACTTCTCCACTCATCCCCTTTCCTTGAGCCTTAGCTTCTTCTTCGTCATTCTTCTCCTCATCATCTTTGTTATACTCCTCATCCCCTTCTTCCTTAGAATCATGCACCTCATAAACCATATGGTCTTCACCTCCTTGGGCTTGTCATTGTCATCCCTATCGCTGATGTAGGCATCTATAATTTACTCGTTATGAATCTACCTCATCAGTCACCTTTTGCTTCTTCCTTATTGGGGATTCCAATACATGAGATTCTTCCTTTTCTTTCTCTTTGATAGGTGATGTTTTCATTGGTGATTCCTCATGGATGAGGTGCTCTTTGTGCTCAATTGCATCTTTTAGGGTCTTTTCTTTGACATGAGACTTCTTTCACTTTGCACATAAGTACTAGGATTAATAATTACTTCCGGCGTGCCCATCGATTGTGTAGTTTGAACACTTGGTGCCTTTTTCTCCTGTACCTCTTCTCTTTCTCTCTTCCTTGGCATGGCCTTCTTCCTTCTTGTAGGGTCTTCAAGAATGGAGACATTATTCTCCAAGTAAGTGCCCTTTTCAAACTTTAGCCTTATGCATAGATACACCCTTGTTGTGGTCTTCCCTGCAATCGGAAGCATTAAATGCTTCATCATTTGTACTTCGTGGGAGACATAGTTCTCCACGTACATGTAATTATTTGGGTAGACGAGCTTCCGACGTAGTTTGTAGTGGTCTATATCTACCTGACTAAGGTTGAACCTTAGTCTCTTGGCCTCCTTGAACCGATTGACTCCGGCTTGGAAGTATTGCATGGTGAAAGAGAAGGGTAGCTTGCACCATAGACTCATATTCCCATATGTTGATGTAAATTTGCCAATGCAAAAGTCTTGGTACATTGAAATTTTTCCTCTCCATCCAAGAGTGTTGGTAACTACTTTGGGATCCTCCATTCTGCTCCAAATGCATCGCGCATCTGCTTGTACCATTTTTCCAAGTGTGCCTTGTGAGTGTCCATCATGGTTTCACAAGTGTACTTTGCAAACCTTTTTGCGGGTGAGGGATCCTCTTTTGGATACTCCCAAACAAACTTTTTGGCCCATCAAGCACACCAATATTTGAAAAGATAATTTTTAGGAGGATGTTATTGAATAATATCTTCTCTCCCTCCTATGCACTACTTATGATATCATCCATGATGAAAGCGGACAAGTTATAGATTGTTCCCTCTGATATCTTCCAGCATACATTTAGCCATGCCTTGTTCACTTGTGTCCATTGTTCCTAATCATTGAGCTTGGTCACCAAGTGCACGACCATCCTCATAAATGGGTCTAGAATTTCGGTGATGTCAAAGTATCATGACCCCTTCTTGTATTCATACATGACTACAGTCTCCTTGATAGCCTCCTTGTTGCTTAGATCATCATCTATGTTATCTCCTTCATAATTGAGGCATGTGAACTTGGATATCAGTTGTGGTGTGATGCACATCTTGCACCCCGCAAAAAAAAAAGTGATCCTCATGCACATGTGACATCAACCATTGATAAAGGTGCTCAAGCTTTCCAAAGTAAGGAAACTCATATAGTTGTAATAATCTATCCTTCTCTAATTTGACCTTCACCTCGTCATTGTAAATGGGCATCCCATTTGGTGTCCTTTTGTTAGTTGGTTAGACCAACTCTAGCACCATTTCCTTCTTGGTTGTGCTCATGCAATGGTTATAATCACTCACGACCATCTTTCACAAGTGTGACTCCCACTCTTTTCCTAGCAATACCCCATCTGGGTACTTGCATTTCTGAATACCATTCTTCATTGGTGCTTGCATGACGGTAGCGGTTTGATTTCCCTTGCCCTTGCCCTTTGTTTTCTTTAGTGAAATGGTTGGTTTCTTTGGTGCCATTCTTCTGGTCGAGATGAACTTAAAACTCCTTCCTCTTGCTTTGCTCTACTACTCTGCTCAATCCCAAAGCTCACTCCAAATCTTCAACTCTTGGAATGAATCCTTCTTTCTCCATGCCCTAGCTACCAAACCCTAACCAGGAAAACCTTCCACAAGATGACACTCTACACACAAATTTCTTAGATTCTTCTTTCTTCGCACAAATTTCTCTCTAGATTCCCTAGTTCACAAGAGCTTATTTCACTTTGTAATCACAAGGTAGAATAATGATGTTCCCGACTTCATATTTATAGTTTTTCCTTCTTTCCAGCATTAAATGTTATACCACCTACCACCGTACTAGACACTAAATGTGGATTTTTCCACCGAGCCAACTTTAAGTGCCCTTACCCATGTGCCACATCCTACATGAAAAATCCTTTACAACCTTTTGGTGTGCAAAAATCCAATCCGATCAAGACTCTATTGCACGAGTCTACAAAGCAGTCAAGACACTTTTTTTTCATTTACCCATTTTTTCCCTCGCCTACCTCATGTTGTTCCTATGTTTTTCCCTCTTTGTACATGGTCTCAAATCCTTATCCTGACACCAACCATTCTCGTCCACCTCTCTTCTACATGCTTTCTTAACCTTACGCATTTCCTTCTACTGGGCCATTCAACTTGTATAACAGCTTATACTTTGCATCACTCCACCCCACACTATAATAGATCCGTGGTCCCCTACGTATACAAGACCTTGGAAAAATAATGCGGTTATCGGTGCACAAGGCACAAAATAAAATAAAATAAAGGAACAAGCAACGAGAAAGGGAAACACAAGAAAATAAAAAGCATAAAGGAGAATTCTAAGCTAACTAGAATTACTTCCTTATTATAAACACCAAGAGGACTTATTTATAATAGGGATTCAACCTACTCCCATTGAAATGACCTGTAACCTCATCACATCCAATGCTTGTCAACTAGAAAGCGCTGAATCAAGAATGTACGAGATGATGTAATGTCCCAACCAATGGACATTTCAAATTCTCGGATGTCACAGAGTATACTTGGAATCATATAACAACACCATCTGCCCAACCTCAAACTTCTTGTTCTTGATATGATGATCATGCCATGATTTTTGTCTTACTTTTTCTGTCTTCTAACTCCATCTAGAAAGTGATCACCTTCGTCTGACTACATCAATTTATCAATCCTTTCTTCCAGTGCTTTCTCATCAGCTAACCCTCCTATGCGTGCTATATGTAATGATGGTAACATGAATTCAACTAGTAAAACAACCTCCACACCAAATACCAATTAAAATGGTGTGGCCTTGTTCAACCTCTTGTAGGTTGTCTTGTATGCCCATAGAACGATTGATACTTTTTCATCCCAATCCTGTCTTCCGATGTCACAGATCTTAGTCAATGTGTGACTTAGTATCTTGTTACATGCCTCAACAATCCCAATTTCTTGAGGTTTATAAGGGGTAGTTTTTGATGGGCCACCATAAATTCTGCTAACAGAATCCTGACCATTTCATTGAGAAAGTGCATACCTCTATCACTTGTTAAACTTAAAGGACAACCATACCTACTGATAATGTTCTACCATAGAAATATAGTAGCTATCGTTGTGGTGCAATCCTTCATAGGTGTTGCCTTTGCCCAACATGTTAAGTAATCAGTGCAAGTAATGATATTCTATGAACCAGTCCTTCGTGCAATTTGGAAAAATTGGCCCTGTAAAGTCAAATGCCCATTTTATCAAATGGTTCAATGCTAGCTATTGGTTGCAAAGAAATTTCATCCCTCTTTCTAGGTTTTCCAAGGTGCTGGAAATGGTCACAGGATTTTCAAAACTCAATACAATATTTATATATGGTTTCCCACCAAAGACCTGCTAATAAAATCTTCCGCACGATAGAATTTCCTGTATAGTGTCCTCCTACAATCCCACCGTGCACTTCCTCCATAATTTTCATGTGCTCATGTTCCAATACACATCGGCATGCAGATCCTCATCACGACCTAACTTATACAGGTCTCCACTAATCAACATGTAGGGTGCGGCATGTATAGCTAATTGCTTTCTCTCCAGATCCTTCATCCCTTCCGGTGCCACACCTATTTTTAAGAACAATGGGATATCTTCCAAGTTTGAGGGTGCATGCCACAACTTAAATAGTTACACATTCAGTATGGTATCCTCAATGCTTTGCGTGTCCTCCCCTGAGTTAATCCTTGATAAGTGGTTAGGTCCTAAATTTCTCCTTCCTGGTTTTACGACCATTATGAATTCAAACTCTTGAAATAATAGGACCCAACAACATATGTGCCCCTACAAAGACGAGCTTGTTGACTAAGTATTTCAATGCCTTTTGGTCCGTGTAGAATATAAATGGTGTTACCAACAAATACTATCTAAACTTGTGCAGTGTGTAGATCATAGACAATGCTTCATGCTTAGTAGTTGTGTAATTCTATTTTGATAGTGTCAACTTTCTACTTACAAAGCACAAGGGATGATCAAAAATTCCCTCACTAGGTTGTGCTAGTATTGTTCCCATAGTTGTTCCTAAGGAATCAACATGCAAATGGAAAGGCTTATCCCAAGAAGGAAAATGTAATATGGGTTGTGATAAGCCTATCCTTCAAAGTGTCAAATGCCTTCTGTTGTGCTTCCCCAATGAAAGGCACTCTTGTGTTTTAACAATTCCTCCAAGGGAATGACAATCTTGGCATACCCCTTGATGAATTTTCTATAATACCCCATATGCCCAAGGAATCCACAAGACTAGGCTTTGACTAGTAGGCTCCCTAATTCCACAATAAGCGTAACTTTGTTGAGATCTACTAGTAAGCCTTCTTTGTATTTAATGTCTCCTAAAATGGTTCCAAATGGAGTAACAAGGACACATTTCTTAATGTTGAGGGATATCCTCAATTGCGAGATCTCTCAAACAGTAGCCTCAAATTTTCACAATGGTCTTTCACTAATCCATACACAGTCCAGTCATCTAGGTAAAATTGAAGAAATTTATGGATGAAATCTTGAAATGCTTGTACCATGATGTGTGAGAACACAATAGGTGCATTATTCAATCCAAAAGGCATAACCATGCAAGAAAAACTTCCCCATTCAAGTGGTGAAAGTTATGTTTCTTTGGTCTTCCTTTGCAATCTTGAATTGGTGATACTCTGAGAACCCATCCATGAAAGAGTAGACTTTGCACCCGGCTACTCCCTCTAAAATTTCTTCAGTAAAGGGGGTTGGAAAAGGATCGATGATACATACTACATTCAGATCCCTATAGTCAATACAAATTCTTATCCTTCCATCCTTCTTGATACTGATGACCATTGGGCTTATCCATTCTGATTCTTCCACTTCTTTAATGATACCAAATGCTATCATCTTGTCTATTTCTTCCTTGACCCGTACGCACACATTTGGATTCATCTAATAAGGCCTCTTCCGAATTGGGCGCACACCTTCCATCAATTTTATCTTCATCTCCCCTAAGGAATGGTGAACGCCTTTGAGTTCATGGTATCGATGAGGAAACAAATCATAGAACTCGCGCAACTGATCAATGACCTTTGAAACTTCTTTTTTGACCAATAGTCCATGATAGCTTCCTTAGGTTTTGTCTCCATTCCAATTTTAACCTTCTTTGTTTTCAAGGGCTCATGGTAGGTACGTGCTTGCTCATCAGTGCTATCTATGACTTCACACGTACCTTCAGAATGAATAACATCCAAAGTTTCTATTTCTTCTCTATCTACTACATAGACCATTTTTTCTTTTTCTTTTTCCATGCATGCACGCTTGAGGTGTAATTACAGTAGCCTATCTTCTACTATAGCACTATCTCCCATCGTAAGGCACTTGATCACCTACAACACCTTATCTATTGATGGCTTGGTACTCCTATATTCAAAATCTTGAATGAGATCAACCGCCAACTCCTGCTAATTACTTGTTTGACGACGCATCTTTGAATGAACATACCAAGCACGCGCACAACCTTGTAAGGTGGAATACAACTTATGCACCCATAAAAAAGGTGGTAACACTTCTGTGCTTCCCATCTAGGCCTTCTCACACGATTGGATATGAAATGAAGCAGTCTCTTTACCATGGTAGTCTTATATGACTGTGGGCGTGTTGCTCCTTGAGAACCTTACCAAGAATGTGATTCTTACCTCATGCCACTCTGAAAGGTTCTCCCGATATGTAGCCTACCAAGTGTGTTGAAATTCCAAGTAGGTTATAATTGAGCATTCCCCTCCTATTGTCCTCATTTTTCCACCGAGATTCCATTTCTTGTAGGAAAATTTTAGGATATGCTCCCCCATTATTACTTGGAAACTTCTTTCCTCCTAGGCACTTGAGTGAGTGCACCCCCTTATTACCGATCCTCTCAACTGTCGACCAATCAACTCATAGGTCCCATGTGCCCAATTTTCACATGCCACACTAGTGGTATCCCTCAAGGACTGAGCATCTTCAAACTAGATGACTCCTCCATGAGATGAATTATCTCAAGATATCCGATTGAGCACACATAGATTGTATCAAGGAATTATTCTCCTAAGGGCTCGGTATAGGGCACTGACTTCCCATCTGTTAAAGGAATGATCAACCTTTCTTCATTGTTTTCAAAGCTGATATACCCTTTGTTAAACCATAGGTTGGCATTTTTCTTGTAACACCATGGGTGCCTAAGTAATGCTGGAAAGTTGTCTTCCTCGGTGAGTTCGAGAATTCAAAGTCTCTAGTAAACTTGGCCCATTAAGTGGAGATAATCGCATCCTTCAGACTCTAATGGGCATTGCCTTAGTTTTGTTTTCCATAAACAACATATTCAAAGATGGTCAGTAACGCATGCCTTCCCATCCGATGCCGGGCATCTAAGGTACGAACATTGACCTATGCTTGTGTGTTGATAAGGATGTTACTTAGAAGCCATCCATCAACAACCGCATTCAAAGTAATCTCCTTGTCATAGTCAAGGCTATGAGGAGGAAGGTTTGCATGTAAAACCTACCTTTCGCACTTTATGCCGGCGTGTGGTACCTTCTCTCTCAGCCATTCTCCTAAAAATGGAATAATATTCTCTTGCCTTAACATCCTACATACCTCCTTGAATTCATCCAAGTCACCCTTTTGAGCCTTGACATTATTCCTTTTCTCTAACTGTTTTGATTGCTCCTTTAGACATTGGATCTCCCCTTGCAAACTTTAAATCACGTCCATAGTCTCTTGATACACCTCCTTCTGATGAGCAGGGTCTAGATATTTTCCATGTACCACTTCCTCTCTTGAAACTAGTATCCTTTACCTTGACATCTCCCTGGTGTATGCAACCTCTGCTTACATCATCACCAATACAGGTTCTAGCCTTGACTCACGCGCTACTCTTGGCATCCATTGTTAATTATCATTCTTGATGGTCACCATTCTAGTGCCTTTTTATTTTATGTGTTGTTGGTTCATATGCTCATGAAGCTCTGGAAATTCTTCATACTTATGTTTCTTTCCACACCATGAGCAATAACATCGATCAGGACATTCACGTTTTTAATTCTCTGTAGATCCAAAGTTATAACAGGTTCCTCACAAGAATTCACTTTATCCTCTCGCCATAGTTCATGTGACCACAAAATCCTTCGTAAAAACCTCTTCCACGCATTCCTCCATTTGTCGCGCCTTCGTAATAATGGTCATCATCCTTGGAACTACTTACAAGGCTAGTCTCGTTCACACCAAGATCAATATCATCATGTATCTAATCAATCCATTTATAATCCTTGATATTATGGGTTATAGAGGTACAAATATTACAATAGCAAGAAACATTCTTGTGAATTGCACACTGTAGTAGAGGGCAACTACTTACATCATGATCCCCATGGAAGATCCCACAACCCATGACCATAACGTGTACTAACTTCTGAGGGAAACTATCCTTTGCATGTCCCTCTACTTCATAGTATGTACACTAAAGCCCACTATGAACCTCATGCATTGATTTTGCACACATCTTCTCCAACTATTTGGCCATTGCAATAATTTGAGCCTCCAGAAAAGGAATTACACCAGTATCAACGCTCCCAACAGACTTCCGTGCATAGGGAAGCTTCCAATGCCTCACACGGGTCTGTGAAAGTCTTGTGCAACAGAGCCCTTCTAAATGGTGTTATCAATCCTCTAACAAACCATTGAGCATGTTGAGAAGGATGAATGTCATAGGATAGTTTAGACAAGAGTTTCTTGAAATGCACATCATACTCCCACACACTCTCTCGCCACTCCCTCGCTGGACTTCCTTCGATCATTGATTCTCTTTTGCTCAAACTCAGGTATATGGAACTCGTTAAGGTGTTATTCAATGTTGTGTAGTCTACCACCATCTAATGGGGGTCATACTTCCTATACCAACTATGTCCGTGTCCTTAAAACGTTGTTACAAAATCGACTTGCCTTTCCGGTCTCGGGGTAGTGATCCCTTTTATGCGCCATAGTAATCCACACTTATGCACATGCTCTGCAACATCTTCAACACCCCTATATTTTGGTAAGTGTAAATACATCTCAAACAATACTTGTGGAGATGGTTGGGGTCCTTGTCGTCCCGATCTAGAGCCTTGGTTCCTCGGTGTTTCCTCCTCCTCTAGATCCACTGGATCCTCTAGATCCTATTGATTCTAACCCACTAGATCCACCTCCCTGCATGGTCAACAAAGGTCATGAAGTGGTCATATCTAGTGTTCCCAATGTCCCACTAAACTACGTTATGATGGTTTGTTATATTTTCCCACTACCACTTGCATGTCCCATGCCACTCCCAGATGCGATACCAAAACCTTACATATTTACACCTTGTCCAAAGATTCCTCCAAATACAAGAATGGCTTACACAACCATGGATGTTCCAAATGAGAAATTATATCTCTTGGGCATAGATCAGTTACTCCCATTGATACCAACTAGGTTAACAATACTTCTCCCTTGATCTAGAAAACCAAGCACTAGGGGTTGGTCACTAGGTGGGTTCAGATGTGTATTGATGACTCTTCTTTATCCATGCAATAAAATCTCATAAGAAGTTGAAAGGGCCTCTCTCCCATGCTTTCTAAGATGGGGTAACACAGATCGCTCATGTTCCATGTTCTCTCGCATGAACCTCAACTCCTTCCCATAATGTTTGCCTCCATACATCCATAACACTTGCAACCTCGTGTTGTCTAGTCATCTCCCTTTCATGAGATTCACTATACTTTAGCCGTCTCTCCTCCCTTTTCTTTTCAACCACAATTTATGACATATTCCTCCACTCTATCTTCCTCTCCCAATGCTCGAGAAGCTTTAGCCAGCCATGGGAAATGCCTCCAAACTCAAGGTAATGACCAAAATATTCATAGCCAACGGAATAACATGCAAAAATGATCCTTTAGGCTCCTCGTAAACTCGAGCTCAACAACTCGGGTAATAATACGTAGAAATGGCATATTTAAGAGTATATCCTGTCATTACTATCTTCCATCGGTGATCAATAGCATGCGTCCAAGTTAGATATACATCTTGCAGTCTCGATAGTCATCTTGGGTCCACACATGCGATCTATAGTACCAAATTTATTTTGATGCATATGCTGAAATCCATTCATATAGTTCTACCGGAAAATAATAGAAGAACATCTCATACAACTCATGGTATATGTTCTCTTCTACCCATCTATGTGCATCAAACTCAGGTCCAAAGGTGCCGAATCTTCGAGAAAACTCGTCCTCCATACTCTTGAACCATGTTTCAACACTTTCCAAGGTTAGATGATCTATCATCATACATAACGAGAGATAAATATGCATGCCATTTCTCACAACAACTTCAAAAAGAGGTTCAACAAAACCAAGATGTAGTCATATTTATACCCTGAGACCAATATTCTAATCCCATGCGCATCGTCCTATCACCCAGTGGGTGCTAGGCACTCACCCGAGGCATGCACAAGCGCCGAGTCTCTCCTTTATGTGAGTCTTGTGAGAATGCACCATCTTATGACAGATAATCAAATGTAGAAGAATAGAAAATAACTATACAACATTCTAAGAACCTAGAACGAGTTGTCATCTCATTGCATCTAGAAAAGAGAAATAATAAGCAACATATGGAAATGGTTCATACATAAAAGAAATGCATAAGTATTATACTCTTGAACACATATATGATTTATAATAGCACCTTATATTCATATTAATAGATTTAATAACCACATTACATCCCTTAAGGTCATAATAGATCCTCATATAACCATGTAGAGCCAAGTCATGCATCATAACTATACTATGTTCATCATATTACAAAAATGAATGCATAACCATCCCTATAAACATGCCATGATTCCTATATTATCCTAATCCATAACCCTTAGAACCCTCCATATATTTCTCGCAGAGCTTCACATCACTTCTATTTCCTCTCGACCTCTTTCAACTCTCTTTTTCTTCTATCGGGCACTTGTATTTATAACCTTAACAACCACCACCATGCCTTTATGAAGTTATAGATCAGTTTCCAAGTGTTGAAGTGGTCCTCCATGGGAGCATGCCTTCTCAAATATGAGATCTCCACTCTTTACAATGATGTCTTCTGGAACCTTCCATCACATGCCTGGAATATTCCCTTTTTGATCCCATAGTTACAGGATGGCACCTTATCCATAAGGTTCATGCTTTTCTCATGTGCTTCCTAGGTTGTAAAATATGACTAAGTCCAAAAACATGCCCCGACTTACGTGCATGCTATATGTTCTACAAAAACTACTAGAACCTTTCCCTGTCGCCTTCAACCCCATGAGCCCTTCTTTAACTAGGTCCCGCACACCCACACACCTTCTCATCCTTAGCCAATATTCCGGGCCCAACATCATCCCCGATTTGTTAGAAGAACAATGGATTGAGGGGAGGGGGTGAATCGATCCTTATAAAAATTCAAAAATATTTCAGATCTAAAATGCAAATGCTCATATGTATTCAATCACAATATTCACTTATTCAATACTTAATGTGTGCACACCATAAACCATCAATGAAGCATATAAACATGAAATCAAAGAAGCAACACAAAAACACAAGAGATAAGTGGGAAACCCTCAAGGGGAATAAAACCCAATGAAATAAAATCTTATATTGATATGTTTATGAATTTAGTGAGGCACCAACCCCACAAGGAGCACCAACCTCTAGTTTAGTAGAGCACCAACCCTACAAGGAGCACCAACCCCTAAATTTGTGAAGCACAAAATCCACAAGGATTATACAACCCACCAAGATAATTAAGCACCCAATCAACCACATTATGATTTGTATATATATGATTTTTTTCTTCCACAACTAATGGATACATCTTGTTCATTTTGTACTTATTCAATCAAACCTAGTGATCACACTTCACAATACAAGCTCCTTAAACCATCTAAAATCATCAAAATATTGCTCTCATGTCCTCTAATTTTTATAAACCTGAAACACACTTGAATCAGCTCGAATTATCCACAAACACCTGCAATTAACTCTCACCTAGATCTCTCTCCACACACACACACAACTAATTCCAAAAACATGATTTTATATGTTTCTCCACTTTTCAAACTCAGGCACAACCTTTTCTCTACTTTTTTTTAGACCCATACATAAAGGAAAAAATAAAAATTTGAAATAGAATAGTCACAAGTTACCCAATTATGTTGGCCTAACTCAAATCAACATTTCATGTGCCAAAAATGGCTCAAAACCCCATGGCACAATCTTAAATTTTCCCTAACATTAATACCGTAATTTTTCATGACCCAAAACTCATCAAACATCATTAAAAATCATTTAAAATTAATACATGGTTACAATTAATATCAATCAATCAAATAATTTCATTTATCGGGCCCAGCTTTGCTTTACAATTATCAAAGTAGTTGTTTCTCGCACCCTTCATCACCCTAAAAACTTTATTTGATCACCAAATCACTTAAAAAGATAAAACCATGCCATGTAAAAACATGATGGAAATGGAAGAATAATTATAACACTTTGAAGAAAGTTATAAGTCATGAAACATCCATCTCTTCAAATCACTACTACTTTAGCCTTCACCAAAATAAATCGCTAAAAACGTTATTTCCAAAGGTTAGCTCATAAAAACATTTATACATACAATAAAGACCTACACATTTATTCATTGCATTCAAAATTCATCCCTATTAACATTATAGGTGATAGGAATCATCACCCAATCCATCTCATGCCTCAAAAAACATAAAAATTACACTAGAGCATATGTTGTCTTGAACTATCAAAAATTTTCATGTCCAAAGAATTCCCTAGAAACCCTATAAAATGATCTCATCATGAGAAAAAACTCATATCAATACAAATATATTTGAATCCTCTTTCCAAAAAAACTTTAATCACCTTCAAAATCCACCTATAGCTCAAGTTATGCTCATTTTAGTAAACCCTACTATTTGAGATCCCAAAGCTTCCCTTTGACCAATTAACCTATTTGGACCTCAAAACACCATCTACCTACATGAAATTTTCCTAAAACATCCATGCACATGAATAAAAACCAATACATCATGCAAAATAAATTTTACATGTTACTCATTTGGACAACCTTGTCCTAAAACCTTCTTCTTCAAAAATGTTATTTATAGGTGGGTCCCACTCATCACCATGACCTCAACCATACATTTCAGGAAATATGAAATAGTCCTATTAAACATCCAATCATTAATGTTTATGAACTATCTAAAACTGGATCATTATACTTCACTTTCTGCCAACTACTTCTAGCTAGGGTTTAAGTAGGGTTTTAGACCTCTTTACCTCCTTAATATTCATTCATAAAAACGTGACTATCAACTAACCTCATTATTTTTTTGAAACCTTATAAACTAAACTTATAAGATTCCCTAAAAGGAAGAAGGTACCATGCAAAGAACACTATTCACAATGAGCATATGAAGTTGAACTTCAAGTTGGAAATACACTTGTTTTTCATCCTGCCTCGTATAATCATCATATTTGAAAAACACATATTATAAGAACCTAAATTTTTTCTCAAAGGACTATGACACATCCCTCTAACATATCCAATCATCAAAATGTGAATGCCATACCTAAATCTCTCAATTCACTAAGACTTGCCTATACTTACATTCATGTTCCTCACTCTACAAGCTAGAGTCACTGGAATAATGCAATAAATGAATAAGAAACCTCTGAAAATGACCCAAAAATACCTCATATGCCATGATATAAATTTATGCATGCTTCTATGGGCTCATATAGCTAAAAACCATTATGTCACACCTCTAAGTTGTTATACCTGCTCCCAATGAGCACCTGTAACCAAGTGAACCACATGTACTTCGCACTATGAAACTGATGTGAGTTCTTAAGAACCCTCAAAACATGTAGGTCATAATGTCAACATGCTTCCCATGCATCTAACAAGCTCCTACCGCTATGCCTCATCACCTAGGCACTTGTATGTGCTTGCAAAAGTAAACACACCTCATTAAATCTCACTGTACCAACACAAACACATCTAAAACACCATGTGAACATAATATACATCATCATAAGACCACAATTCAACATTCAATTTATCATTATTGTGGTTTTTAGTCAATGACAACACCTATTAGGACCACATGCCAATAATTTCCCCTTTTTCATTGATGGAAAACACCCTAAACTTCTCCCCTTTTTACATTAATGAAAAAGGCATACATGTATCTTACTTTCTTCACCTACCTCAACTTCATACCATCATTATTTGGTTAGAAACATCAACCAAAGGTATCAAACAAGCTCAAATTCTTAATTTTTGCACAAAAATATGATTTTTTCCTTCATTTTAGGCATGCAAACACCATTCTCCAACTGATTAGAGCATCCACAACATATTAAAACCATTAGTAAAGCATGAAAAATCATAATCATACCTTGTTAGGAGCTACAACATCATTTTTCATCTTCTAGGCATGAAAAGACACAAATTTTTTTCTTCACCCTTGTTTTGCTCCTATTGAAAACATTGTCTCATACTCAAATCGAGTCAATCAAATCTTCAACATGCCAATAATGTCAATTCCATGAATCTCAAAGGATTATACCACCTATCATAACCACAAACCATATTTTCTAGGCCTAAAACCATGAAATACAAGGGATATTATTACTCTTCATACCAAGAGCAACACTATGAGTCCAAAACTAGACTTCTTAGAGCATTTTTGACCAATTTTAGCATGCAACCATAGGTCAACCAAGATTTGACTCAAGAAACTATCACTCCCCCTAGACACAATACCTCTAAATTAGCTCAAGATTAAAAATTTGAGCTACTAGCATTTCTATCATACCATGAAATAAACTTTACCACTTTCTCGTTGTTCAAAACAACTTTTATAGTCTTTTACAGTCATATTTTACTGATATAAGCCAATACATACCATCACAAGCATGGAAAAAGGAGAAAACATCATTTTTTCACCTTTAATGGCCTTGAGAACACCATTTCAATCTCATAAAAGATCAACCAAGCACTCCCCTTGACTTGGATAACAAATTAACACAACAATGCACCTGTAGAAGCATAATTTTGATCTGTAGCATTGTATCATTCAACAAGCTTGTCAACATATTAAGTTATTCTTCCAATAGGTCAAGTTAGACATCACTTGAGGCACTAAAACACATTTGAAAAGGGATGAAACATAATCTTTCCATTTCTTGAGTCTCTAACATATCTGAGAGACACTTTATCCTTCATGCTCACTAAGATTAGTAGGTAATCATCCCTGTACTGATAACCAAGGAGAAAAATTCCAAAAACTTGTTAATGCAAAGCTTGTCTTTCACAACTTTCAAGGAATACATGTCTTTCCATATGTTCAAGGGCTAACAAAAAGAATGAATAAGCACTTCCATACCTGAGAATTTATACACCCTTCCTTTGAACATACCCTATAGTCAGAGGATCAGTAATCAACTTTTCCATGTAATTTCTTAGCCTCCTCATCAAACTAACCACAAAAGAAACTCAAG
This sequence comes from Taxus wallichiana var. yunnanensis, assembly GCA_018340775.1. NCBI lineage: Eukaryota > Viridiplantae > Streptophyta > Pinopsida > Cupressales > Taxaceae > Taxus > Taxus wallichiana. Next base: position 736,887,994 of record CM031235.1, on the reverse strand, counting down.
ATCCATCATTTTGACTTGGGATTGAAAATGTACGCACTCCATACACAAGGAGGACTTAATTATCATAGACCAATACTTAACCCGTAATGACATTTTTCTTGCCTTGCATATCATCTGTACAACTGAAAACCTCATGGGATTAGGAATCCTTCACTACCTTGTTCTTTTCCTAGGAACCAACCATTTTCTTCCATATAGACTCATCTTATTGAAAAATATTTTGAGTGCATTCTCAAGCATAGAATGTGTTATCAACAAGCTATACAAGATGCCTACAGGCATGTAGGTTAACCTCTAAGAATCCCTAGTAGTCTCTTGTCCATCCACAATCACTAGATCTCATAATCAACTCAAGTAAGTCACAAGCTACATGAGACATCATAGAATATCACAAGAAGCTTAAAAACATACCTCCTTCCTTTGATGAACAAGAAAGCTCTGTCTCTCATGCCATCACATAAATATAGTGAGCTAAGGTTGCATAGACTACTAAGATTGTGTGAGTTCTCATCTACACACTCACCTTCATTGAGATAATAAGAGATAATTTATACTTAATTCATATTTGAACACTCCTTTGAAAATTTCAACCAATATATTTCCTTATCAAGCCGTTGAGAAACCGAGGAGTTAGTGTCTAAATGAGAAAACCCTCCTCACTGTGCATCAAGGGAACTCTTTCAACACTGTCATGAAATTAAAAGTTTTCATGCATTGTTAACACCTAAAACCAAATTCATCATTTTATTATTGCATCCAAGATAATATGTTTCAAATTTTAACTCCTAACTCGATCATTTGATCCTTCAAAACTAATTTTTCATGAAGACTGTCACACACTACTATGAAAAACATCAGATATAGTAGAAATGCTTCAAAGTACATCATACATATATTTTATGACATCCAAAACTTATCTTAGCATGTAGAGAAACATTCTTCAAGAATCTGAGCACCTTCATTATGGATATGAAGAATAAAAACATTGAAATCATACTTGTAACATGGCTATGAAGCACAAAACACTTGAGTCATTACCTTACATTATATCTCCTTGAAATTTGTTCTCATACACTCTAGGCATTTGATTTATCTATTTTTTTCTTGAATAAGCATGAAAACACACTCTTTCCACATGACCAATCTCATTACAATAGTAGCAAACAACTAAGTTCTTCCTTTTGAGTCCTTCATTTTGACTAGGTCTATCATGTAAGCAATACCTAGCAGTGTGTCCTTGTTCATTGAAATTATAGCATACAATTATTTTAGAAAACTCACTTCTATTGTCTCTTCAAGGATGATCATCTCTAGGATATATTCTACACTCATTATCTCTATGAAAAAAGCATTACAAGTAAAAAATGACCATTGAAAGTTCTTTCATACCTTGAAGCATTGGGTTGTCTAATGGACCTTGAATTTTCATTGTTCTTGATAGGTGTCACCTTCTTTTCTTCTTTCACAATAGGTTTATCTGATTCCTTTCTTGAAGCACCAAAATCTTGCTTTAGTTCTTTTTCTTTAGGCTCTTCTTTGAAGCCCAAACCAGTCCTATCATTTGTAGCTCTTTGTTTTCCAAGTAGGTCATCTAGATCCTTAGCACTCTTTTCAAATTTTTGCAAGGACATAGTCTTCTTACTGATTTCTAACAACTCAGCCCTTAAAAACTCTATGTCTTGTTCATAATTGGTGCACAAATTCTCTTTATCCTGTAGGTTAGAGACAATAAACTTCACCTTTTCTTCTAGTAACTTGTTTGCTTCAATTAGTTTTGTAGACTCAACCACATACTGTTCATCTAACTTATGAAACTGATTTTCATATTCTTTAATTTGCAAATTCATATTTTGATTCTCTTTTTCATCTTTCTCAAGTTCTCTTTTGACACTTTCAAGATCATCTATGTCATCTTCACATTCCTTATCAGAATAGTTACCATAACTAGAAATAAAATCCCCTAATAAAGAAGATCCATCACCTAAAGACCTCATAGCTTCTTTAGTCATGAATAATCCCCCATTTTCTAAACTTTCAAATTCAAAAGATTATCGATTTAGATTCTGATACACCACTACTTACATATAAAAATTCATCACCTTCATTTGAATACAAAATTCTTTTATCCTTTTTATGGCTAGGCCTCTTAAAGTTCTTCTTACCTTTTCCAAACTTGTAGTTCTTCTTCTTAGGTTCTTCCTCATGATCCTCAACATCATCATTTTTATTTTCGTTGCCTATGAGAACACTTAGCACCAAATTTTCCTAATTCTCCATAGTTAAAAAATTTGAATGGAAGCTTACCTCTATACTTACCAAAACCTTGCTTCAATCTTCTAGCCATCATAGAAAAATCTCTTCATCTTCAAACTCTAGAGTGGTATCATCATCCCTTACCTTCTTTTCTTTTTTCTTCATTTTAGACTTGAATGTAATAACCTTCTTGGCTGGTTTTGAGTCTCCTATTATCATTTCATAAGTAGTCAAACTATCACAATTTATTCCTTCACTTCATCACCTAAACCCTTCATACTATTCAAAAATTCATCATCTCTAAGAAGATATGCAACTATTGACTCATTATCATTCATTTTAAGGCTTTCAAATTGATTTCTAAAATTTTGAAGTTTTGCAATTTTTACCTTTGAGTCACCTTCATAGAGAAATTGTAGTTTGTCCCATGCTTCATTTTCATTCTTACAGTGCATCACTTTTCCTATTTCTGATTCTCTAATTCCACTTAGTATTGCATTGAAATTCCTTGAGTTATTGGTATAACCAGTCTTTTCTTTTTCAAGGCTTGGAGAGTTGGCAGGAAGAACATAAGCATTTTCTACAGCATCCCAAACTTCAAACCCTTGTTCCATGATGAGAGTATTCATCCTCATACTCCAAGAACTATAATTCACTCCATCAAAAATGGTGGATTTCTAGTTACAATGATTCTCACCATATTTTTCTTCAAGGATCTCCTTTCAAGTTGTTAAACTCTGCAAAGGACCAACTCTAATACCCATTGTTAGAAGCATAGTGTACCGAGAGGGGGGGAGTGAATCAATCCTTATTTTAAATTCAAAAATATATTTCAGATCTGAAACTCAAGTGCTCATATGTATTAAATCACAATGTTCACTTCTTCAATACTTAATTTGTGCACACCATAAACCATCAATAAATCATATAACCATGAAAGCAAAGAAGCAACAAAAGAACACAAGAGATAGGTGGGAAACCCTCAAGGGGAAGAAAACCCAATAAAAAACAATATTATATTGATATTTTCTGAATTTAGTGAGGCACTCATCCCACAAGGATCACCAACCCCTAGTTTAGGGATTGATGATCCAAGTTGACATATCAAGTTATTCTTCCACTAGGTCAAGTTAGACATAACTTGAGGCACTAAATTTTTTTCGACAAGGGATGAAACATAATATTTCTGTTTCATAAGTGTCTAACATATTTGAGAGACACTTTGTCCTCCATACTTGCTAATATTAGTAGGTAATCATCCCTATACTGATAACCAAGGAGGAAACTTACACAAACTTGTTAATGAAAATCTTGTCTTTCACAAATTTCAAGGCATAAATGTCTTTCCACATGTTCAAGTGCTAAAAATGAATGAATGACCACCGCCATACCTAAGAATTTGCATACCCTACCTTTCAACCTACCCCGCAACTGTAGGTGCACACTGTAATCAAAATTTCCATGCAATTTCTTATCCTCATCATCAAAATAACCACACAAGTAGCTCAAGATCCATCATGTTGACTTGGGATTGAAAATTTACACACTTCATACACAAGGAGGAATTATTTATTTCGAAGGAGCAATACTTAACATGTAACAAAATATTTTCTTGCCTTCCATATCACCGTAAACCGAAAAACCTCAAGGGATTAGTAATCCTTCACTACCTTGTTCTTGTCTTAGAACCAACCATTTTCTTCCATATAGACTCATCTTATTGTAAAAAGCTTTTGAGTGAATTCTCAAGCATATAATATGTTATCAACAAGCTATAAAAGATGCCTACAAGCCTATAGGTTAACCTCTAAGAAGCCCTGTAGTTTCATGTCCATCCATCGTCACTAGATCTCATAATCAACTCAAGTAAGTCACAATCTACATGAGACATCACAAGATCACAAGAAGGTTAAAAAATACCTCCTTCCATTGATGAACGAGAAATCTCTTTCTCTCATCCCTTCATATACCTATAGTGAGTGAGGATGCATAGATTACCGAGATTGTGTGAGTTCTCGCTACACACTCACCTTCATTAAGATAATGAGAGCTACTTTATACTTCATTCATCCTCAAAATCCTTTGATAGTGTCAACCAAAATATTTCCTTATCAAGCCTTTGAGAAACATAGGAGTTAGGGTTTTAATGAGAAAACCCTCCTCACATGGCATCAATAACACTCTTTCATTATTCTTTTGTCATGAAGTTCAAATTTTGCACACATTATTAACACTTGAAACTAACTTAATCCTTTTCCTATTGCACCCAAGATAATATGTTCCAAATTTTTAATCCCAACTCAATCATTTGATCCTTTAAAATTGAGTTTCCACAAATACCTTCACAAGCCATCAGAATAAAAACACAAATATAACATAAATTATTCAAAGTACATCATACATATCTTTGATGACATCCAAAACTTTGATGTAACCTAGAATTCAGTGGTACAAGCCCAATGAAACCCTATGCATGGTGGTACATCACTTAGCCTAGATTGAGCACTCACTTGAAGTGCGTAAAGGTACCAAGTCCCTCTTTAGGGTTACTATTGCAGGATGTTAGCATGATGAAGAATTAACATATATAGTTCCATTACTAACACATCATTCTACAGAGCATACCAGATATATATCTAAGGAAAAGTAGAATTAAGTACTAACCATGATGAGATCAAAAACATACTAGATTCAGATACACATAAAACTAACACTTAGATTCAACCAATATCCTTCATTATATTCAATGCAATAAGTTTACAGAAGCTTCATTACAATATCAGTAGTATGCGTGTATGCATTTAACAACATATCTCTATATATCTTGATCCCCCTCTATTACATAGTTTACTACATATATATAAGGGTGGGGACTTTCCCTTCACCACTTATCCATTCCAAAAATAGGTCGCATGCTATTACTAGCCACGTGCCATTACAAAAATAGCCACACATGCAAGTGCACTAACAATAGACTACTACTAGCTAACTGATAGTAGTAGATCTATTTCCGTCCTGTGTCCATGCAAATTTCTTCATATCCAATCCTCCAAAATAACCAATGCATGGCATGCATGCATGTCTCTACCTCATTTGTGTGCTCTACACGCCATCTCTAAAAATAGACCTTTATGAGTGAAAATGGATAAGTCCCAAAGTTGAACTTCTGATCCACACGTGTGTTCTCCCTACTCATTCGTGCCTTTAAATATGAATCACTTCCCCACATGGACTTCTTGTGTTCTTTCTTTATCAAGTGTTATTTGATCAACATTACCCCACACTAATTTCATTGTCACCCGACAATGGTCATCTCCAAAAATTGAAGTAAAGAATAGAAGAATGGAAAGAATGAAAGATTGTATGAAATAATGTTTTTACTCTACAGTCTCTTCTTCAGTTTGAACAACTAATTCAAGATATTCCTATTTTATTTCAGCCTCCAATGTCTGCCACTCAGTGAGTGCCTCCTATATTTTTTTTTGGAATGTCCACAGAAATGGACTCCAATTCATCCCTCGCAATCTCCCCTTTTTCATTTTGCAAGACCAACACAATGCTGGAAATTGCAGTCATCCTCCCCTCTAGTAAATCCATCTTCTATGCAATGAGATTCCAAGGCTCTTCCAGTCGAGTCTTGCGTGGTTCTTGTAAGCACGCTAAGGCTTCGTGCTTCTATTTAACAATTGATAATCTTTCTACGCAGCCCAAGGTTTCGTCCTTCATCGCTTTCTAGACCTCATTGTTCTCCTCCAGGGTTTTTATGTTGATGAGCACCTTTGGAGCTATGCAAATGTTCAAGGCTTGGTCTTCTTTCTTCAATTCTTCTTGCAGCACTTGAAGTAACCCTTCATAGGATGAAATCTTCCACATCACTGAAGCCTTCTCTCATTCTCGTCTCATGTTGGATACTTTGGTCTTTGGCTCGCAAAAAGGCTCGTCTTCAAGTACTAGGTCCACCAAATTTCCTACATAGTGTATTCATTGAAGGAAATGTCTATGGTACCTTTGGCTCCAAGTGTGGCCTAGCTCTTATGAAATTATTGCCAATTTCCTTTGTGATGTTGATAAATATAGTGTTCTGTTTTTGCACTAAGTCTCTCTCCCACGTTAGGCACAATATTTCCCCATCCTTAGTTTTTATCTCTTCCCGAGTGCCCTAATTATGGAAGCCTTGTCTATATTCCGCCTTGCCACCTCTATTGAGAATTTAACCAATACATTTCTCACCTGTTCATTTGACATGACAAGAGGATTTCATCGTCATGTGTTTATCCCGAGGTGTCTTTTTCAACCTCCGCGATACACATGACTCATCACATACATCAAAATCGGCTCATCCATGTGTGTGTGCATGGACTATGATAATCGCTTCCTCGTGTGCACTGTAGCCATATATTCATCCATTAATTCCCCTGCCATATAATTCCTTTTGTGACAAGCAGTGCTCTGGAAACAGTGCGGATAATTTTACTCGTGCATCCTCTCGTATAACCCATGGCTAGTGGAATGTGCTCTCCACTTGTTCTTCTAGACTCGAGTCTGCTTTAGGAACTTGAGCTTCTAGATTTGGGACTTGTGTTTCCATGTCTTGCACAGTCTCTGTAGCTATCTCATATGTTCCCTTTTCCTCCTCTTCTCCTTGCTTCATTTCTTCATCTTTTTTTCTACATTCTCTGGAGGTGTAGGAGAATTAGGTGTGCTTTCCTCTGATTCTTCCGCCTCCTCATTCAACTTCAGTTTCCTTCTCCTTTTCATGGTTGTCTCTTTCTGTGGAGAGAGTCTGGGTGATTTTGCGTACTATTTGCGGAGTAACACCTTTAGTCTTTGTTCTCTTGAACCGCATCCAATTACTCATCATCCCCCTCTTGTGGTTGAGGTGGAGTAGTGGTGCAATCAACTTCATCCTTATTTGTAGGATGTCTTTCGCCTCTATGCTCCAAACCACGAATATCTTTGTGCTCATCCTTCTCATCCTCCACTTTAATTGGTCCTGTGGGCTTAGGCATGGGGATGTTCTCCATCGTGTGCTTACCCTTTCGTCCGTGCTAGAAGTGTGAAATCATCTTCCACATACTTGTTATTCTCCAACTTTGGCTTTAGTTCTGAGGTATACCAATGCTTACTCCTATATCTCCCACAAATAAACTTATTAGTTTAATTCTCAATACATCTCGAAATGAGTCTTTCAATATATGCACCCGCCATGGATACACATATTTCTTCCTTAGTATGTGGTATTCGCAATATACCTTATCCGCATTGAATGTGATTCATCACATGTCCGAGAACATGTGTACTAACATATGTAAGTACCTTACCGTGAAGGCATACAGAAACTTACACCAAGGGCTCCTTGCTCCATCCTTCATGGAGAATTGCGCTATACAAAAATGTTGGTATACAACTAACCAAACTTCATTTCTAACCACCGAAGGCAAGTATTTGGGGATGTGACATTCTTCTTAAAAGGACGCGTGAATCATATCGTACCATTTCTCATCCCTTTGCTTGACCAATTTTGTCATGGATCCATCACACAAGTACTTTTTGAAGCATTCTGTAGGTGACTTGTGTTCCATGGGATACTCCCATATCTTCTCCTTTGGTCCATCAGGTACTCGATCTCCATGAACACCAATTATAACATAACAGCTCCAAAGCTGATATTTCCTTCTATGCACGCTTCCTCAATGATAGTTTCTACAATATACCATGAAATGTTGTAGACTACCCCTTCAGACATCTTTTTGGCAATGTGCAACCACATGGTGTTCACTTGTGACCACCTTTCCTGGTCATTTAGCTTTGTAACAAGATGTGTGGCTGCTTGCACCATTGGATACTTCTTCAGTTTATCGATGTACATGACACATGACCCTTTCTATACCCCAACTCCTTTTTGGTATCCAATATTGTGGCCTTATTTGTTAGATTAACTCACAAATCTTCTCCTATTCCTTTCAACTCCATTACCATAGAGATGAGTGTGGTTGAAATTATGGCATTGCGTCCTGCAAAGTAGAAAAAATCCTCGTAAACTCTGCTCATGAGCCATAGGTACAAGGGCTCATATTTCCCAAAGTAAGGGAGTTCATATAGCTGGTAAAATCCTATCTTCTGCAAGAGCTTCTCGCCAACATCATCATACACTGACATGTCTTCCTCTATGTGTTTATTTGTCTTCATGTTCAGCAAGGCATCAAACTATTTCTTATTCTCTATGGTATGGTGATTGTACTCACTCACCTTTCTTCTTCTTATGTGAGAATCCTACTCCTAGCCTACGATAACCCCCTATGGATATTGCATCTCTGAAAAATTGCTTTTGAGAGCTATCTCCTCTTCCTCTTCGACCACCTTCTTCTTTCCCTTCACTCCTACTATAACTACTTTCTTGGGTGCCATTTCTACCTTACAATCCTTTGTAGATCCTCACCTCTTGAATTCTATAATGTGTAAATAAAACCCTAGCTTGATTCAGTGTGCCCTAGGTGAAATTACGTGCCCTTACTCCTCTTTTTCACCTTTCTTTGCTCAAACCCTTTACCACCGGGGACACAAGCTCTTTCTATGCATAGATCTCTTCATCATGACTGGTTACACACCTCTCACACCTCAATTCGATCACTTGGCTCTTCGCACTTATCTCTTTGTCAAATACTCTTAATCGTAATGGTAAAAAGGAATTCGCATCCCATCCTTATATAGATTTTCAATTTTTTTATGCATTCATTGGTCCTTCACCTACCAAATATCCTCTCATTGATTGAATAATTCCATCCTTTCTCGTACATTACATCTTTGTGCCTCAGCTATAACCTTCTAGCGTGCCTTCCTACCCTTTGGTCATAGACTTATCCTTAGCATGCTTCCTTACACCCGAGTACTTTGTCACTGTACCTTCTACTGGTAGTTGTTATGGCCTTTGCTTACCTTGTGTTATATTTTCCCTTCATTCATATCTATATTTGGTCACTTTTTAGAGGAAATCCTTTGAATTAAAGAGCACCCGTAGCAGCTTATTCCTTTCACCTTTCAATTCCCACAATCTTGTACCTAGATATCGACAACCACCCCACACTAAAAGTATGTGCAGTCCTCTATGCATAAACATGCTTCATGTAGTAATTAGCTTCATGCGCGCAAGCGTGATTATTTCACAACTCACCAACTAAATTAAAAAAGCATAGAGATAAAGAAGGAAACACATTAAGGAAATAAAAATTTAAAATCTAATCTAAATGGTAGTACTACCTTATTACCAACAATAAGAAGACTTATTTATAGAGGGCTTCACCTACTCCTGTTGAAAGTAAGGGTAGCCATGTTCCATCCAAGGCTTCTAACTGGCAAGAGCCTATTTCAAGGATGTAAGTGAGAACATACGACCCCAACCAATGTAACTTAAGTTTTCTGGATGGTGCAATAACTTAGAGTCATAGAGAAGTACCATTTGTCGAATCTCAAACTTCTTATCCCTTATGTTTCGTCATGCCATACTTTCTCGCCTTTGGCCTTTTCTTGCTTCGACTCCAATGTGCTATGGATCGTCACTCATCTAGCTGAATTATCTTTTCAATCCATTCTTCTAAAGCTTTCTCATCAGCTAGACCTCCAACGTGTGCAATACACAAAGAAGGTAACATAAATTCCATAGGAAGAATGACTTCGTAACCAAAGAATAACTTGAAATGGTGTGGCTTTGTTCAACCTTTTATATGTTGTTCTATATGCCCAAAGTACTATAAATACTTTATCATCCCAATCCTTTCTTCCAATATCACATATTTTTGTCAATGTGTGGCTCAAAATTTTGTTGAAAGCCTCAATAGTTCCATTTCTTGAGGATGATAAGGTGTAGTATTATGGTGTGCAATCATGAACTCATCCAATAAAATTCTGATTATCTCATTAAGAAAATGTGTGCCCCTATCACTAGTCAAACTCAAAGGACATTCATACCTTGTAATAATATGTTCCCATAGAAACCGAGCTGTTGTAGCTGGCTGACATGGGTCCTTGGTAGGTGTCGCTATACCCACCTTGTCAGATAGTGTGTGTAAGTTATAATGTAGTGTGATCTAGTTTTGCGTGCAGCTGGTGAAATAGGACCCAAAAATCTATAGCCCATTTCTCAAATGGTTCTGCACTAGCAATAGGTCTCAGAGGCATTTCATCTCACTGACATTGTCTTCCAAGAGGTTGACAATGATCACATGCTTTACAAAATTCCTTATAATATCTATAGAGGGTCTCCTACCATAATCCAAAGCCAAGTAAAATCTTGCATGCTATGGCATCACCCGCATAGTGTCCTCATGTAATTCCACCTTGAGATTCTTCCATAATGCCCGTGCACTCATGTTACAATACATAACGGTGTAATATTTCATCCTGACCCATTTTGTACAAGTCACCACTAATTAACATATAAGGTGTAGTGCGTATAGTAAGATGTTTCTTCTCCAAGGATTCAATTCCTTCTCGGTGCCATCCCTGTTTGTAAATAAACATCAATGTCCTCTAGTTACGATGGCGCATGTTATGACTTGTATAACTATGCATCGACATGGTATCCTCAATTGCCTATGCTTCTTCTCCTAACTATATTTTTGATAAATGGTTTGGTCCATAATTACTTTTTCTTGGTTTTACCACAACTATGAAATCAAACTCTTGAAATAGGAGCACCCATCGACATATGCGCCCTTTTAAAACATGCTTATTTACCAAATACTTCAATGCCATGTGATCTGTATAAAAGACGAATGGTGTAGCTAGTAGGTACTGGTGAAATTTATGCAATGCATAGATCATTGACAAAGCTTCGCGCTCTGTAGTTGTGTAATTCTATTCTAGGAGTCAAATTTCTACTAGCAAAACAGATAGGATGATCTACAATACCTTCTCCAGTCTAGCCAACACCATGCCAATGGCTATATCGAGGCATCAAATGTACATGAAATGGTTTTTCCCATAAAGGAAAACACATAATAGGTGTGGTAGACAGTTTCTCCTTTAATGTCTCAAATGCACATTTCTCCTATACTCCCCAAAGAGAATGCACCCTTCCCTTTCAATAACTCTTTTAATGGTTTGACAAAATTTGGCATAGCATTTGATAATTTTTTTGTAATATCCTATATGTCCCAAAAATCCACACACCTCACTTTGACTGGTAGGCTCCCTAGGCTTATAATGACTGTAATTTTTTGGATCAACCAAAACCCTCCTGCAGATTATGTGTCCTAAAAGTATCCTAAATGGTGTAGAAAATATACACTTCTTGATGTTTAAAGAGATACTCAACTTCCTACACTATTCAAACACTAAGCACAAATTGTCACAATGGTCCTTAACTAACCCATACACAATCCAACCATCTAAATATACCCGTAAGAATTTGTGAATAAATTCCTTGAACTCTTGTACAACTATGCATGAAAATACAACAGGGCATTTTTCGATGAAGGGCATTACAAGATAGGCGAAGCTACCCTATTCGAGTAGTAGATTTAGTCTTCTCATAATCCTCTTGGGCAATACTAACTCGATGATACCTAGAGAACCCATATGTAAATGAATATATTTCACGTGCTGTAACTCCTAGTATTTCCTTAGTAAATGGCGTAGGGAATGGATCTGTTACACATGTAGAATTCAGCTCCCTATAGTCCACACATATTCTAATTCATCCATCCTTATTTATATTGATCACCATTAGACTAACCCATTCTGAATCATCAAGGGGCATGGTAATTCCAGAATTCAACATGTTATCAATATCTTCTTTGACCTTTTCACACAAATTGGGGTTCATTCTGTAAGGCCCCTTTCTAACTAGGCGTGCACCCTCTTTAAGCTTTATCTTCATCGCCCCTTAAAATTCATGTATGCCTTTAAGTTCAGGGTACCCCCTAGGAAATAGGTCCTGGTATTCCCTTAATAACTCTATGATTTTTTCCACTTCAGATTATGATCAATAATCTCCAATTATGGCTTCCTTAGGCTCAGTATCTGTTCCAATATTCACCCACTTTGTCTTCATAGGTTCATGATAGGTGCATGTGGTCCTATCCGCACTATCCAATACCTCACGCCTTCTTGTTGAATGGTTTACATCTAGATTATCTACTTCTTTGTCATCCACTAGGTAGACCATTTTTCCTTTCTCTTTCTCAAGGCAAGCACATTGAAGTAATGTTGCATCGGCCCCTGGTTCTTTATCAAGACGCACTCTTGAGTCCTCTTTATCTAATAATTCCTAGAGGAGTTCTTCAGCCTTGGCACTATCCCCCATAGTTAAGCGCTTGATAAATTTAAATGCTTCTTCTACTAGAGGTTTTGTAGAGAAGAATTCAAACATCTGGGCCATTCCTATAATTAAAATTTTCCAATTTCTAGTTTCTCTATGGATTTCTACATATACATACCAAGCACGAGTACAACCTTGTAAAGTGGAATAAAATTGGTACACCCATAGTGGAGGTGGTAAAGCTTCTTACCATTATGTCCAAAGTCTCTCACACTTCTGAATGTGGTGCTGAATAGGTTGATTACCATGATAAATACATATTTGAGTAGGTGCATTGCTCCTAAAGAACCTAGTAGTAAGAGAAACCCCAATTTCATCCCATTCGACCAGATTATCCCTATGGACCACCCACTAGTGTGCTGCTGTCCCATGTAGTGTATATGCTAGTATATTTCTCCTCTCCATTGGGTCTATCCATTTTTCTTCCATGGCACGCAAGAATACCGTGGGATCCCCTTCTTATGTGTAATAAGGTACCGAGTTATTACCTATCCTCCTAACATAATGTGGTTTTTTGCCTCAAGGGAATATGATCTTCCTTTCGCACCCTACCAACTCATAAGTGCTATGATCCCAATTATCAAAAACAACACTTGTAGTATCGCTAATGATTGTGCATCCTACCACTAAATTATTTCTTCTTTGGTTGGTTCAATCATCTCTAGGATCTTAGATGACACGTACATAAATCCTATTAAGATCTTCTTCACTTAAGGGCTCAACATAGGGCACGGACTTTCCATCCGTCAAAGGGATAGTGACCCTTTCCTCTTTATTTTCAAAATTGATATAGCCTTTGTTGAACCAAAGATCAACATTATTTGCATAGCACCAAGGACACCCTAATAGAGCTAGGAAGCTATCTGATTCTACTAGTGCTAAAACTTCAAAGTCTCCAGTGAACTTGGCTCCTTGTATGGTAATGGATGCATCTTTTAAAACTCCTATAGGAGTGGCCTTAGTCTAATTAGCCATGAATAATACATAAGAGGATGGCTTCAATGGGGTCTCCCCATTTATACCCATGCATCCAAGGTAAGAACATTGACTTCTACATCTGTATCAATCAGTATATTACTCAACAACCACCCATCCACAAAAGAATTAAGAGTGATTTCCTTGTCATATTCTAGGCTATGAGGAGGGAGATTTTCATGCAGGATCTACGATCCGGTCTTAGTACTTGTGAGTAGAGTGTTCCCTTTTAACCAACTCCCCAACAGTGGAATAATGTTCTCCTGGCGCAAAATATTGCATACTTCTCTCAAGTCATATATATCGGTTTGGACCATCTCGATGTTTTCTTCTTCTTTAAGTACTATATCTCACCCTAAAGATTCCTTAGAACTTCCATGGTATCATGATAAATCTCCTTTTGATAGCAAGGATCTGGGTACCATGCATGAAGAAACTCATCTTTAGTGATGGTAGGTTTTTTTGGTAATGCCTCCTTGGCACATGTTGCCTCAACACGGGCTATGATCTTCACTTTTACTACCTCAAATTCTACTTTCATCTTATGCATCCATTGATTTTCCATAGTGCGTTGTATCCTAACCATCCTGGTGCCTTTTTTATTGTTTATGTTGCTTACTCAGATGCCTATATAAGTCTAGACACTCTTCATAGCTATGGTTATTTCCACAAAAATAACATGTAATATTCTAAGGACATTCATGCCTATATTGGTCAAGAGATCCATATGTATAACATGTTCCACGAGGAAACTCACTTATTCCACCACCACGGACTCGTCCTTGAATCCATTGTGGTATCCTCGACCCTCGCCATGAATTCCTTCAAAACACCACTCATTCTCGATCATAGCACCCCTAATTTTTCTCCGGTCTTGATGCTCATTCTTTCCCTTAGAGTTATCTGAAACTTCCGTCTTCCGTACACCAATATCTATAGCATCATGAATCTATCCAATCAGCTAGCAGTCCTATGTGTCTTGAGTTATGGACCTAAAAATTTTACAGTAGCTTGAAACGTTCTTCCTTATCACACATTGTAATAATGGGTAGTGGCTAGCATCATGGTTTAAGTGGCATATCTCACAATCCATCAGAATGAGGATCTTGTTATACGAGTAAAAATATTTTTGTATGACCCTCTACTTCATAATCTGTATACCAAATTCTGAGCACATTTCATGGGCTGAATTCACCGATAATTTCTCTACCTATTTTTCCATAACTGCAATATGTGCCTCTAAGAATGGGCTAACGCCAGGGTCAATACTCCCAACTACCTCATCACATAGGGCTGATTCCAATTCCTCGTGTGGATTAATATATGTCTTATGTGACAGGGCCCTCTTAAATGGTGTAATCAATCCCCAACAAACCATTATGCATGCTATCTTGTGTGAATATCATAGGAAAGTTTAGACAAAAGTGTTTTAAAATGGGCATCATACTTGCACACACTCTTAGTAGTGCCTTGCTTAATATCCTTGAGTGCACTTATACTCTTCTGCTCAAATTTAGGGATATAAAACTCTTTAAGAATGCATCCTTCAATGCTGCATAATCCACACAAGTCTGATCAGGGTCAAACTTTCTATACCAGCTATGCGTGCACCCTTGTAACGTAGTAGCAAATTGGCTTGCCTTACGCTTAGAAGTTGTGATTCCTTTTACATGCCACAATATTTCACACATATGCACATGTTCAGCAGCATCTTCTATGCCCCTATACTCTGGAAGATAAAGAGACATTTCCATATAAATATTATAGGGTTGGTGTAGACCTTGCCCACCTGATCCAGAACCTCTAATGTTTCCCCTACCTCTAGAACCTCCAGATCCACCTAAACCAAAACTTCCCATGCCTCCTGATCCCAAACTTATAACTAGAATAGGTCCTGTAGATGTACTCCCTTGCTCCGATAGTAGTACTATACTAAACCCCTACGGTCTATGAAGTAGTTCCACTTCCATAAGTGAATCCAACATTTGACGCGCTCATATTCTATGCAGATGATGCACCTGAAAAAACACCTCCAAATAAAAATGAAATTGTTTTCCCTGCCATTGATGTGCTTTCTCTCTTACTTCCCACACTTGGTTTTTGATTACTTGTCGTATTTTAGATCTTTGGAAAACCAAGCGCAAGGGATAGGTTACCAAGTGGATTCAGATGTGCACTCGCTACCCAGGTAGTCTCTAATGGCTTGCTTCGTTGTGAGGCTGAGGGGGGATCCCTATCATGCTTTCCAAGATGGGTGAGTTCTTGATGCTCTAGCTCCATGTCTTCTACATGAGCTTTAAATCCTTCACGAGCCATGTCTCTCCTCAACGCCATAGTTTCTGTAATGGTACAATACTTCTCTATCTCCCTCTCGTATGCCTCATTATATTTAAGCCGCCTTTCCTCTCTCTACCTTTCTACCACTAGGTCTACCATCTTTTACCAATATTGCTCCTACCCCCACACGTGGTGGGGTTTACTCTATAGATTCAAGGTTACCATCGGGATCTTGATTTCCAAAGGAATGCCTTGTAGGTAAGCTCCCTTGGATGTTGTAAAAATGGAATTCAGCTACTTCTTAGACACGAATAAGTGGAAATTGCCATGAAACCACATATCCATAGCTCAAGTACAAATCATATCAGCATCATACAGGTCCTAGAATTATTTTGGCATCCAGAAAAGTGCGTGGTACCTCCAATTCTACTTAGATGCATAAGCAATCAGCCACTCGTACAATTCTATTAGAAAGTGTTATCCCGTAAAATTGACAAGGGCAATTTTACCGATAACCATACCGAAAATTTTGTTTCGATCCCTCGTTAGGGATCCCTTGCGTTTGAAACGTTGTAAAATCCCTTCCCGGGAAATCTAGTTTTCGAACTTAGTCTTTTTGAGCCTTTTTTGGCTGGGCGCATGGATTTTCCTTGTAACACTAGCTTTTGATGCGCCCCCTTAAAAGCCTTTGGCGCATGGTTTTCCATGTTAACACATCTTTCGGTGCGCCAAAGGATGTTGAGTCTATTTTGCGTGCGCCAAGGCGCATGCGCCTTATTGTTGACATTGCTTTTGTTGCTCCACTTTTCGGTGCGCCAAAGGGCGCACATAATCTCGCTGCAACACAAAGTTTTGGTGCGCCAAAGGGCGCACGCTTTCTCCTGTCGACAGCAACTTTCATGCGCCATTTCAAAAGTGGTTGGCGCATTGATGACAAGTTTTTCTATATATATCAGTGCGCGCCCAATGTCATTTTCATTCTTTTTGTCGAGCACGTGATCACTCTGGACTTGTCAGCCTCTGCTTCGTCGTTTTCGTCGCCCTGTGGACCCGCTCTCAATTTTGCTATATATCTAAGGTAAGAGGTTCTCCCTCTTCTCCATTTTCGTGCTTTCGGTTCTTTGCGTGTTCTTGGTCTGTGTTCTTGGTCTGCGTTGTGGTTTGCTAGCCGGTGTTAAAATAAGATTGGTTTGAGCTAGTTTCCCTCGTGCTGTCCTGTCTTCCTTTCTTCTTTTTCTCCTCCTTTCCCTCCCTCTTTCCAGATCTGCTGGAAGGGAGCTGTTTTGAAAGGGCTTGGTCTGCCAAACTTTTTATATGAAACCTTATATGACCATGCTATCTTTGAAATGGAAGAAAGAATGAAAATAATTGAGCAATGAGTTTAGTTCTATGGCGCACTGGCGCGTCTTGTTGCACTTAAAACAGTTGCGACCCTTTGGCGCATCTACCCGCCATGTTACATGATTAAAACCCGCGCCAATGGCGCAGCCTTTTGTCCTGCTACATCTAGAACTCATGCGCCTTCAAAGCGCGCCCTTTTTGCATGCTACAAGTGTAAATCCCGCGCCTTTTACCCATGTTACATCCTGTTTCCATGCGCCAAAGGGCGCACCCAGCTTTCATGTAACACAAGCCTTATTCGCGCAAGTATAAAGCTATCAAGGCGCGGGTGCACCCTCCATTGCAGTAACATGATGTTGTGTAAACCCTTCATGCGCCGCGCCAAAGCCTTTGGCGCACCATTTGTTAATGTTACATAATCCATCCATGCGCCAAAGGGCGCACCGAACCTTCATGTAACATACTCTTTCCATGCGCCCTGCTATAAAATGCAACCTGCTTCATCCATGCGCCATGCACCTTTGGCGCCAGTATAACCTCTGCAACATTCCTTTTCTGTGCGCCTTATCTATTTGGCTGCCAGTTGCATTTTTCTGCGCCCTGAGCCTTAAAATCTCTAACTCTTTCTTCTGCTAGCATTCCAATGGAAGATCAAATGACTAATTCAACCTTTTTGGATTGGGTCTCACTTCTTCTTCATGCAGATCAGCAACTGAGTTCGAAAGAACACATGTCTACGTCAAGCAAGAAACCCACCAAACCAAGAGGAAAGGCTAAGCTGACAGAAGAAGAGATGAAATACAAATATCAGAGGGTCAGGATGCCCGAATCACAGGCTGAGTGCAGTATGGATGTCAGAGACTCAGAATTGGGTCACATTGACATGGATGAGTTCTGGGTTAGGACTCAGAAAGTCACAAGAAGTCCATGGATGGACAAGTTAATAGGCAGTGCCCTGCACTTCACCGGAGGAATCCCCGTCAGCGCTGTCAACAACGAATTCATGATGGTGATTGCGCAATGTTACAACAAAGACACAAGATGTGTCGAAAATAGTAAGGGCGAGGCAGTCATAAACCTCACTGCCCGTCATTTTGAGTTGATACTTGGCATCCCTCATCACCGGAACTTCGTGGCTGTTAGCCAACGAGAATGCATCAAGGCCTGGGAAGACAACGAAGACCAATGCATGCAGTTGATGAATGAGGTCTACCTAAAAAACAAGAAGGCGGTGACCCGGTGGCCACAGACTATCCACCGAAGTGATTTCTCAGAGGAGCTCAGCGATACTATCACCTTCCTGAGCAGAGTCTTCGGGCTTTCAGATGCCCACTATTTCCATAAGTGGATGCTGCGGTACTTGGAGACAATGAATAAAAATTTACCCGATCAGCGCTTTTGCTGGGGTGAAATAATAAGCAGCACCATCTCTGAGCAGCTACAACAGTTCGCCACAACAGGAGTGTTCCATATGAACTCCTATGTAGTCTACGCTGCAGCATCGGCGAGGGATTATCCGGGGCTGAACCGAAGTGGAGTATGGCCTCAGGCCAAGATATTTGATTACTACCCAGAGCTGAGGCTGGAGAATAGCATCCAACATTTCACAAAAGTTAACGATGCATTCTTCTATCATGTCATCTGCCTACTGAGGCCAAACATGACTCATAGCCAGACGACCAAAAACATAGTGGCAGTCACAGAGAAATGGGGGGCCCTGTTCACCCAATTTCCCACGTTCACCTATCTGAGGGCTGCCAACTTTTTGGGAGAGCCAACCAGGCTACCAAGGTATCTTTGGGCCTAAGCGATTCTACTAGAATCTGCCAAGACAACTGGTCACATACCATGAGAAGTGCCTCAAAAGAAAGAAGGGTGGAACTCCTTTCCCCCTCAAAGTGGGCCGATACACATGCTCCACCCACCATAAGGTGAAGGAAATGTTCGCAGAGTGGAGATACTCAATTTGAAGCATGACTTCCCGGCCAGGCCTACCTTCGACCCAAGAAGTTGCCTGCCAAAAGTGAAGCTCGATCCGATCCATGTCCCTCAAATTGAGGATATTTACATTGACGTTCTCCATGAGGCGGAACTCAGAAGAAAGGATCACTCTCGCTTAGCATTGGCGGAAATCATCCAATACGGAGTGGCCATTGTCCCCGAAGGCTTCCAGACTATGGAAGATGAAGTAGATAAGGTGTATAATGACACAGATGGGGACAATTGGCCCTTCCCGGCCATTGACAGGAACAAGGCTCCTCAAACAATCGAGGAGAGGGTCAAGGAGACTATGCGGAGAACAGAGCATTGGTGCCGCATGAACGGACTAATCTACCTCGGGGTAGATTTCACAACTTCCCCTTTGGGCAACGCACCTCCAAGGTCAAAGAAGTTTGAAAGGCAAAGGTGCAGAAGGTGAACCTAGCACCATTCAGGAGGAAGCCCCTGAAAGTCCTCTTCCCTCAGAGCCAGAACAAGTCATAACTCTTGATGAGGAATTGACAGAGGATAGTCCTATACGCCCATCCACCTGTGATGTTGGCGTCGCTACAACTTCAGAGGTCCCTTCTATCCCTTCTTCTTCTCTTCCTTCCTCCTCGAGTGACTCAAACGACCACCCCTTTGGTCGTGTCCTATGCCCCTTCTTCTACCCTTTCCCCGCTTCTTCATCTATCTCTCTCCTCCTCGCTGATTTGTCTTCTTCCATTTCTTCCCTCATCTTTGAGCTCCCTTCCCTTCCTATGTCTTCTGCAGTTGCGGTTTCCCTTCCTCCCGTGGACATTTCTTCGGCTATTCTTTCCATGCCGCCGCCGCGTGTCTCCACGTTTTTCCCCTCTTCTACCGTTGCCGCCTCCTCTCGTCTCTAGTCCTTCTTCTATAGGACCAGCTTGGATCTCTCAGCAGCTGAGCCAACAAAAGAGGAAAGTCCCCATCGCTCCGATGGACTTTTCGGTAATTCCAGCCAAAGGGGCAAAGAAGCACAAGCCGGTTACATGCTTCTCGAAGAGTGCTGCAGGTGAGAGAGTCATGGAAATAGCATACCCCAACCCCCTCAAAGAGAAAGAAGATCTGTCTCCGACAGATTTCACCGTGACCCAAGTCACAATGGGGACATCCTCTGAAAGTCTCTAGGGGGAAGCTCTTTCCGCAGTTGATGCACTCTGCAAAAAGCTTCAGGAAACGAAAGAGGAGAAAAGGCTACTGAAGGAGCAGAACAAATACCTGCTTCAAGCCTTACAGAAGATGGGAAGTGCACCTCCCACAACTGCCGCCGAGACTCCTGAGCTGCTCTACCAGAGAAGATCAATGAGTATTCAAAGATCGGCGAAAGGTGGTATGGTCTGCTTTCGCTTGGAGGAGCCAGATCCTCAAGGATAGTGAAAGAGTAATCGCTGAGTATATCAGTTTATACCTAAACATCGAGAAGGCGAATAAGGAACTCCAAGCATTAGCAGGTCCGATATCAGAAGAGTTAGAACATGCTAGACTCCAGCACGAGACCTTCCAACAAATGTTCGACTGTTCAGTCGAAGATCTGGTCAAGTTCGGAGTCTTCGGTCATCCAAGGGCCCTCAACAAAACTATGTCCACTTTGGACTATCAGATAGATCAGCTGGAATTTGTTTTAGAAAAGATAGACAAGGTAAAGGAAGAGGCCCTGGATGCAATGCATCAAATGGAGAAAATTGTCCTCGCCATGACTCCAGGGTTGCTCACTCCTTCCCTTACCTTGAGATCAGCTGATGACACTATCCGCATTTTCAAGGAGATAGCTTCTCAAGGGACAGGGCCAGAGGTCACATTCGACACTGAATCTATCAACAACCTACTGGCCTGTAGGGACTTCATCGGGTTCCTTATCGAGGCGGAGAAAGATTATTCCAAACTCCCGGAAAAGCTCATAGACGAGCGGGAGACTTGCGAAGCAATCAGTGAACGGCACAAGGATCCGTCACAAGATCAATTTGGGCCAATGATCAGCAAGTTTTTGGAATACCGCGCTCGGTTCACATATCATCACCGAGCAAAGATCGAGAAACAGCAACCCCTTTTTGGCGCCGCAGATGATGATGATGAGTAGCTTCTTCTTCTTCTTCTTCTTCTTCTTCTTCTTCTCTCTATTCTCCGACTTTCTTTTCGTAATGTCTAAAATGTGTTGGCACAAATGATGACATCATCCATGTTGCATCATGGGATGATGTCATCCACCAAGTTGTCAAAGTCAACATGACTTTTAGATATTTTGTAAATATCTTTGTAAATAAGTGGTTGGCTCCATTTTGCCTTCTCTCTCCCTCATCTTCTATAAATATGAGAATACTTGTTGTATTCAGGGGGTGAACATTTTTTAGATAGAAATAGAAGTGAGGAGAGAAAGACTTTGAGCTTTCTTGTAACAGAAGAGAACAATAATACAATTATTCAGACTTTGTGCTCAATAGCTGTGTTATACATTAGATCTTTCTTACGTTAGATCTGTATGTGTTTGATCTGTTGGATTCATATCTACTTTTCCGTCATTTGTTTATCAGTATTGCTTTGTTTATTTATGCAAGTAGGTTTGGCTCTGTTTACTACCAAACTAAAAACATAAATCTTCTGACCTTTCTGCTTTGGAATTCATTTCTTTTCTCCCTTCGGATCTGTTCTTTCTCTTCTCCCTCTTTCATTCCTTTCTTTTCGCAGCCTGGAACACTCTACTGGGATGAGATCCCAACCCCCGAAGGCAGAATCTGTGAGACTTGCATAGGTTCCTGCTAGTAGAAATAGCAATAAACCAGTTTCGCTTTGCTGTCTCAAAGAGGGGCTAAGCCCTGCACACTGTTGGCTCGTCTATCCATAGATCTGTCCACGCGACAGATTTTCGGACCAAGAAAGATAGCAAAAATATCTCATATAAACTATCATACAAATTCTCTTCCACCCAAGTGCGTGCATTAAACTTAGATCCAATGCTAAAATGCCATGCATATTCTTCCTCCAGATCATGTATCCACTCTTCAATACTTGTTAGAGTTAACCGGTATGTCTTCATCGTGAACCATCCCGAAAATAATGAAAAAGAGGTCCCGACAATGGAACCAATGATGTAGCCTAGAATTCGGTGGTACAAACCCAATGAAACCCTATGCATGCTTTGGCACATCACTAAGCCTATACTAAGTGCTCAACCAAAGCGAGTAAAGGTGCCGAGTCCTTCTTTAGGGTGTTGTAGGATGTTAGCATGATGAAGACTTAACATATATAGTTCCATTACTAACACATCATTCTACAGAGCATACCAGATCTATATCTAAGGAAAAGTAGAATTAAGTACTAACCATGATGAGATCAAAAACATACTATATTCATATACACATATAACTAACACTTAGATTCATCTAATGTCCTTCATTATATTCAATGCAATAAGTTTACAGAAGCTTCATTATAATATCAGTAGTATGCATGTAGCAGATTTAACAACATATCTCTGTATATCTCAACCCCCTCTATTACATAGTTTACTACATATATATAAGGGTGGGGAATTTCCCTTCACCACTTATCCATTCCAAAAATGGGTCATATGCTATTACTAACCATGCACCATTACAAAAATAGCCACACATGTAAGTGCGCTAATAATAGAATACTACTAGCTAACTGAGATTAGCAGATCTATTTCAGCCTGTGTCCATGCTAAGTGCTTCATATCCAATCCTCCAAAAATAACCAATAAGGGGCATGCACATCTCTACCTTATTTGTGTGCTCTGCACACCATCTCTAAAAATAGACCTTTATGAGTGAAAACAATTTGAGTCCCAAAAGCCGAACTTCTACTCCACGCGCATGTTCTCCTATTTATTCGCGCCTTTGAATATGACTCACTTCCTACACAGACTTCTTATGTGCTTTCTTTTCAAGTTTTCTTTGATAAAAAAACTTATCTTAGCATGTAGAGAAAAATTCTTCAAGCATTTGAGCACCTTCATCATATCTATGAAGCAAAAACACCGAAACCATATCTATTAGACCTCAAAATTTCTTGGAGAAACCGTGATATTGAGATACTTAGGTTATTGAACACCATTTTATCTCTAAAATTATGGAGTTATCACTTGATAAAATTCACCATCTTATCTGTGATACTTTAGCATTTTTAGAAAAGAATAGATGCTTATGGAGCCCATTACTAGACACAAGAGATCAACACAAACCCATAGAAACTAAAAACACTCATGAATTGGTATGCAAGACCACCTCTTTCAATGGATGGAACACAATTGTATATTTATATACATAGATGACAATGTGGTACATATGTCAAGACTATTTATACTTCATGACAACTCCTTATAACATCATGATAGCTCAGAGAGGACACTACAACCTTCACAGACTGCAAGCAGATGACTAGACCAATAATGAGCCTTGATAACAACTTTGATGAAATTTTACAACAAATTTATACTACTCAAGGTTATAAAATACACTTAGTACACTCCATGACAACTCTTGACCATGCATGAGATCACATCAACAACTCAATCACGTCACATGTCATACTATCATTCAATATTACAAAAAAATGACACAAGGACTTATGTATCAAGCTTCATGGACTAAAATAACATAATATCATGACTAAAATACTCAAGAACATATTCACCCAACTCATACTATGAGATAATATGCCATAAGAACTTACAACTCAGAGTCTGAAGAAAAATTTCAAGATTGGTACACAAGACTCATCTTAAGAGCCAAAATTGTCATCGGAACTACATGACACATTACTATGAACAAAAATACTGAATATATCATGATTATGCATGCCTTGACCTTATAGAAGAGTCACACAATAACTTAGATAGCTCCCCCCTCCTAGACGCTTCATATGCAATGATATGCCTTCAAGAAGCATAATGAAGGCATATAGCTTTTATGGAGACCTAAAAGAAGTTCTTGAAGAGGTCCCAAGCCTTCTTGGCCACCTAGAAACTACTTCATCCTCTCTTTTCTGATATGAACATTGTGTTACAACTCTCTTCTCAATATCAATTTCTCTTGATGGGACAACATTGTCTTTCCTTAGTTCCCATGTTCTTCTAGAGTCATTACCTTGCATTCTAGCTCCTTGAAATTTGTTCTCATACACTCTAGGCCTTTGATTTATCTATTTTTGTCTTGAATAATCATGAAAACACACTGTTGCAACATGACCAATCTTGTTACAATAGTAGAAAATAATTGATTTCTTCCTTTTGATTCCTTAATTTTGACTAGGTCTATCATGTAAGCAATACCTAGCATAGTGTGTCCTTGTTCATTAAAATTATAACAAACAATTCTTTTAGAAAACTCACTTCTATTGTCTCTCCAAGGATTATCATCTCTAGGATATATTTTACACTCATTTTCACTATGACCAAAAGCATTACAAGTGAAAAAGGACCATTGAAAGTTCTTTCATACCTTGAAGCATTGGGTTTTCTAATGAACCTTGACTTTTCATTTTTATTGATAGGTGTCACCTTCTTTTATTATTTCACAATAGGTTTATCTGATTCCTTTCTTAAAGCACCAACATAGTTCTTTAGTTCTTTTTCTTTAGCCTCTTATTTGAAACCCAAACTAGCCCTATCATATGCAACTCTTTGATTTCCAAGTATGTCATCTAGATCCTTAGAAATATTTTAAAATTTTTACAAAGAAAGTCTTTTTACTAATTTCTAACTTCTAAGCCCTCAAAAACTCTATTTCTTGTTCATAATTGCTGCACAAATTCTCTTTGTCATACAGGTTAGAGACATGAAACTTCACCTTTTCTTCTAAAGCAATTCATTTTCTTCAATTAGTTTTTTAGATTCAACAACATAATGTTCATATAGCTTATGGAACTGATTTTAATATTATTTAATCTGCAAATTCAAATTTTGATTCTCTTTTTCAGCTTGCTCAAGTTTTCTTTTGACGCTTTCAAGATCATCTATGTCATATTCACATTCCTTATCGGGATAGTGAACATAACCAGAAATAAAATCCCCTAATAAAGAAGATCCATCACGTGAAGACCTCGTAACTTATTTAGTCATGAATAAGGCCTCATTCCCTAAAATTTTAAATTCAATTTCAGATTAAGAGTTGTATACACCACTACTTGCATATGAAAATACATCATCTTAATTTGAATAAAAAATTCATTTATCCTTTTTTAATGGTTAGGCCTCTTAAAGTTCTTCTTACCTTTTCCAAACTTGTAGTTATTATTCTAAGGTTCTTACTCATGATCCTCAACATCATCATTTTATTTCTCATGCCTATGATGACATTTAGTATAAAAATGCCTTACTTCTCCATAATTAAAACATTTGAATGAAATCTTACCTCTCTATTTACCATAACCTTTCTTCAATCTTCTAGTCATAATAGCAAAATGATCTTCATCTTCAATCTCTAGAGTGTTATCATCATCCATTACCTTCTTGTCTTTTGAATTCATTTCAGATTTTAATGCAATCTCCTTCTTGGATGGTTTTGAGTCTATTCTCATTTCATAAGCAGTCAAAGTACCATGCAACTCATCCAATTTTTAAGTGGTTAGATATTTATCCTCTTTAGTAGAAGAAACCTTAGTATCAAACTTAGAAGTCAAAGACCTTAGAACATTTTTAACCACAACTTCTTCCTTCACTTCATCACCTAAACCCTTCATGCTATTCAAAACTTTATCAACTCTAAGAAGATATGCAACAATTGACTCATTATCATTCATTTTAAGGATTTCAAACTGATTTCTAAAATTTTGAAGTTTTACAATTTTTACCTTTGAATCACCTTCATAGAGAAATTGTAATTTGTCACATGCTTCCTTTAAATTCTTGCATTGCATAAATTTTCCTATTTTTGATTCTCTAATTCCACTTAGGATTGCATTGAAATCCCTTGAGTTATTGGTATAATCAATCTTTTATTTTTAGTGCTTGGAGAGTTGGCAGGATGATCATAAGCCTTTTCTACACTAGCCCAAACATCAAACCCTTGTGACATGATGAAATTATTTATTCTCATACTCCAAAATATGTAATTAAATCCATCAAATAATGGCGGCTTTTCTAGTTATAGTGTTTCCATCCATATTTTACTTCAAGGATCTCCTTTCAATTTGTACTACTTCTACAAAAGGACCAGCTCTGATA
Source organism: Taxus wallichiana var. yunnanensis (assembly GCA_018340775.1). Lineage (NCBI taxonomy): Eukaryota > Viridiplantae > Streptophyta > Pinopsida > Cupressales > Taxaceae > Taxus > Taxus wallichiana. Next base: position 736,861,646 of record CM031235.1, on the reverse strand, counting down.
CCAATTGTTAGAAACACAACGGAATGAGAGGGGGGGGTGAATCAATCCTTATAAGAACTTCAAAAACATATTTCATATCTGAAACTAAAATTATCATATGTATTCAATCACAATATTCACTTATTCAATACATAATGTGTGCACACCATAAACAATCAATGAAACATATAACCATGAACGAAAAGAAGAAACACAAGAACAAAGGAGATAAGTGGGAAACCCTCAAGGGGAATAAAAACCACTAATTTTTTTATATTGATTATTATTTTTAATTTAGTTAGGCAACAACCCCACAAGAAGCACCAACCCCTAGTTTAGTAGAGCACCAAACCTAAAGGAGCACTAACTGCTAATTTTGTGAAGCACCAACTCCACAAAGAGGATATAACCACCCAATATGATTAAACACCCACATAAAAACCTTACTATGTGTAGATATATGAATTTTTTATTCCACATCTGATGGATACCTCTAGTTCAGCTCGCACTTCTTCAATCAAACCCTAGGTGATCACACTTCACAAAAAAAGCTCTTTAACCCCTTTAAAAATCATAAAAATGTTAATCTCATGTCCTATAATTTTTTTCAACTTGCAACACACTTGAATCAGTTCCAAATCATGATCAAACACCTGAAATCAACTCTCACCTAGGTCACTCCACATGCACACACACAACTAGTTCTAAAAAGCACCCAAAACATGCTTTTATATGTTTCTCCACCTTTCAAACTTAGGCACAACCTTTTCCCTCATTTTTTTCGACCCATACATCAAGAAAAAAATTAAAATTTGAAATAAAACATTCACAAGTGACCAAATTAGGTCAGCCTAGCTCAAACCATCATTTCATGTGCCAAAAATGGCTCAAAACCCCATGGGCACAATATTAAAATTTCCCTAACATTAGTACCATACTTTTTCATGACCCAAAACTCATCACACATGATTAAAATATCATTTAACATTCATAAATGGTCACAATTAATATCAACCAATCAAATTATTTCATTTATTGGGCCCAGTTCCCTTTACAATTCTCAAAATAACTATTTCTTGTATCCTTCATCACCTTGGAAAATTCATTTGATCGCCAAATAACTTCAACAAGATAAAACAATGTGATGATACCACTTGATGGAAATTGAACAACCTGTATAACACGTCTAATAAATTTATAATTCATGAAACATCCATATCATAAAACCACATCTACGTTTGCTTTCACAAAAATAACATGCCAAAAATATGTTTCCAAAGGTTAGCTCATAAAAAAATTTATACTTACATTCAAGACCTTAAAATGGATTCATTTGATGAAAAATTCATCCCTATTCACATTACCGGTAATAGGAATAATCAGCCAATCCATCTCATTCCTCAAACAACATCAAACTTGCACCAGAACACATGATGTCTTGAACTATAAAAAATTTACTATCCAAATAATGCCATATAATCCCTTGTAAATGAACTTATATTGAACTCATATAAATGGAAATATCATTTAATCCTCTTTCCAAAACAACTTGAATCACCTTCAAAATCCACATGTAACTCACACTATTCTCATTTTATGAAGAGCACTGCTATTTGAGATCCCAAAGCTGCCCTTTGACTAGTCAACCTGTTTGGACCTTAAAACATAATATACCTACATGAACGTGTCCTAAAACCTCCATATAAATCAAGAAAAACTTGAATACATCATGAACTATCAATTTTTCATGTTACTCGTTTGGAAAACCTTGTCCTAAAACCATCTTCTTCAAAAACTACTATTTATAGGTGGGGCCCACTCATCACCATGATCTAAACCATACATTTCTAGAAATATGAAAGATTCCTCTACAAAATCAAATCATTAATTTTGATGAACTAACAAAAAATGGATCATTATACTTCACTTTCTACCAGCTACTCCTAGCTAGGGTTTAATAAGGGTTTTATACCTCTTTACCTTCTAAACATCCATTCATAAAAATATGACGATTCATTTACCTCATTATTTTTTGAAACCTTCTAAACTCAGCTTATAATATTTCTTGAAAGGCACAAGGTCCCATGCAAAGCACACTATTCACAACAGGCATCTAAAGTTGAACTTGGTGTTGGAAATACACTTGTTTTTCACCATGTCTCACATAATCAGTCATATCTAGAAAAATACATATCATGGGAACATAAAATTTTTCTCGAAGGACTATGAAACATCCATATAACATAGCCAACCATCACAATGTGAATTACATACTTGAATATCTCCAATCACTAAGACTTACCTTTGCTTACATGCGTATTTCTCCTTTGTAGAAGATAGAGTCATTGAAACAATGTAATAACCGAATAAGAAACCTTTACAAATGAATGAAACATACCGTAATGTCCCAATGCAATTCCTACCTCATTAGTCTAGCGATTGGTTTTCCATCTTAGCCTTGGTTATACCCAAGGGGCTAGCGGTGTAGATAGTTGTTGGGTATGGTTTTCACCTACATTTAACTTATATGTTATGTTTTAGCGTTATGCATGTATTTTATGATGACTTAAGTGAAAAAGGTGGGGTAATGATCTATTTCTTCATTGGGGGCACTTAAGTGGAATTTTTGGCCTAAGCGAAATAAATTCACTTTAAGTGATGATTAAAACATGCCATATCTCCAAGGGGGGTATAATTAGGGTTTTATGGGAGCATTTATGATGGCAAAAAAGTTATAAAAGGTGGTGTTTGTGGAGGAAAAAGGATCTATGTTCATTTTTCCATCTTATGTTGGAGCTTTTATCTTGCTTTCCTTGCTTGTGGAGGTGAAATTCCACAGAAACCTACTTTAGGTAGTGAAAGATCTATCCCTAACTAGTAGAACACTCTTCGGTGGTGAAAGATCCAACCCTAGTTTACTATTGTGGAGTTATTCAGATCGGGTTGTTAGATTCAAAGTTTCAGAGGCTTGCTGATCTAGTTTAAAGTCCAGAAAGAGAAGAAAACCATATTTAGTAAGAGAGATCATTTATTTTATCACTGGAACTTCTTGTTATTGGATGTCATTGCATGTTGCTTCATGTCATTGCATGTTGATGCATGTTACATGCATGTCATTGCATGTTGTTGCATGTTGGTTTAATTGCAATAAAAATGAATATATTGGTTATTTTTTGATTTTATACCTTGCTGCCATAACTATACTTTGCTGTCATATTTTTCTATATACTGTTGTCATAAAAATCAGATTGTTATTTGTGAAAATTTGGTTGGAAATCTTGAATATAAAATAAATCTAGAAAAGGGATATTTCAGTGGTATCAGAGCGGTCTTTTCTGCAACCTGTTGGGTAGTGTATGAAGGTTTATTCCAGGAGGAATACACCCAAGAAAGAAGGTCCAGACATGGCAGATAAAGATGGAAAATCAGAGGAACTGCTGAATGAGGAGTTTATGAAGAAAATGTTTATAAATATGGTGAAACAACAAGAGACTACAAACCTCTACTTGAGCCAACTCACAGAGAGATTATCACAGGGTGGCCTTGGGAACCATATGGAAAGAGGTGAAAATAGTAATTCCGGGCTGCGGACTCATAGAGATGAAAACGGAAGATCAGGGCAGCACACTCCTTCATCCCAAAACACATGGTTGAGCATGCATGAACTAGTTTTCCTGAAAGATCCGGAAGTGACACTGGTAGGGAAACAAGGGGATATTGTTGATGAGGAGACTTGTTGGGAAAAGTATGAATCCTTGAGTGAAGGTTTCAAAGCTAATATGCCTTTCTCGGAGTATTACAGGATGAAGATCGGTAGCCGGCCTAAGTGAGATCACTATCATCATGTTCCCGAGCTATAAAGGTGATTGGAGCAGATTTCAGTTCCACACTTCAATGGATCTAAGAAGTGTACTACGACATCATGGATTCAAAAGTTAAAAAATACTTTGACTTGAATCCCATGTGCAAGAGAATGTAATAAAATTTGTAATCCTACATCTTGAGGGAGATGCACATGATTGGTGGCATCATGGCCTTGTCACATAAGGACACACACATATTACCACTTATGCGGATTTTGTAGAGAGACTGGTGGGCAGGTTTGATAGGTGGGATCCCAACAGATTCTTTAAAGAGTTGACTCATTTGAGATATACAAGATCCTTGGATGGGTACATTGCAGATTTTTAGCGGTTGTCAGTGATGGTTACTGATGTTTCTGAGGTGAGGTTGACTTCACTTTTTATAACAGGGCTGACAGATTCACTAGCAGGGTTTGTGAAGGCATTCAAGCCTTCTTCACTACACGATGCCATCAAGAGAGCCTAAGATTTGGAGTTAGCCACTCTGAAGCTGAGGTTTCCACCTTGAGTTCAATAGAGAGGACCCCCATTTAGATGTGATGGTTTCCAGCCGAAGGGGCCACCACAAAGACATGAGACAGATAGAAAGCCATTTATTTCACGAGAGCTTAGGGATGAGATGAGGTGAAAGAAACTTTGTTTCAATTTCTGTTCACCATGGGCCTTGGGATATGATTGCACAGGAAAGGGCAAGGCCCAATTCATTGAGGTCTTTGAGGAGGAGAGAGAGTGAGAGAGTGATGGAGATGAGCAGCTAGAGACCCAAGAGATGGATGACGGAGATGAAGATGCTTTGGATGGTACTGATGAGTAGGAGGAAGTTTTCCCTTAGGAGACTATAGCCACTTTGTCTAGTACCCCGAGGTACAAGGCATTCAGAGTTAGGGGAGTTATGCAGGGGCAGCGTGTTGTGGTACTTATTGATAGTGGGGCTACCCACAACTTTATTGATGCATCCTTGGTTGAGAGGCATGACCTACAGACAGAGGAATTTGAGGGCTTCAATGTTGTTGTAGCCAATGGTGAGTCTATGAGATGCACCCATAAAGTTCCACAGTTGAGCATCACCATGGGGAACTACACCGCTACTAATGACTTCTATATTGTCGGCATTGGAGAGACCAACATAGTGTTGGGAGTTTAGTGGCTTCACTCCCTTGGTGAATTTCATACTAAATTTCAGATGATGGAGCTGAAATTCAAGTCTCGAGGGCAGAATGTGACCTTGAGGGGTCTATCTATAGGAGCACCCAGGGTAGTCACAACTAAGAGGATGGAGAGGATATTTTGGCACGATGAGGTGGATTGGGCCATTCATTTCTTGGTTTCGACCAAGAATACAAGGAGTGACCATCCAGAGTATCATGTGGATGTCCAAGGCCTATTGGACAAGCACAATGCAGTTTTTCAGGACATACCTCCAGGTGTACCACTAGACAGGGGGTTTGAGCACGTGATTGAGCTTGGGGACAACAAGCTAGTGGTTACTACTCCTTACCATAACCCCAAATGATTTAAGGATGAGATTGAGAGGAATATATAGGAGTTTCTGGATATGGGGCATATTAGACCTAGTTCTAGTGATTTTGCTTCTTTAGTGGTGTTGGTGAAGAAGAAGGATGAAACCATGTGAATGTGCATAGATTACCATGCACTGAATAAGAAGACAATAAAAAATAAGTATCTTGTGCCATGCATTGATGAACTACTAGATGAGTTACATGGATGGCCTATTTTTCCAAAATAGACTTGCGATCTGGATATCACCAGATCAAGGTTAGAGAGGAGGATGTGCATAAGATAGCTTTTAGGTGCCACTATGGCCACTTCAAGTTTTTGGTGATGCCATTTGGGTTGTCTAATGCACCGGAAACATTTCAGTCTGTATGAACCATGTGTTCAATTGCCATTTGCAGAATTTTGTATTGGTCTTCTTTGATGACATTTTGGTCTACAGTAGGACGTGGGAGGATCACATTCAACATCTTGATGAGGTGTTGGGAATTTTGGAAGCTAATTCACTTTATACGAAAGCTTCTAAGTGTGAGTTTGGTATGATAGAGATGCTATATTGGGCTATGTGATCGGAGGAGGTGGAGTCAAGGTGGATAGGGAGAAGATTTAGGGGATTTTGGATTGGCCACCACCTAGGACTTTGACACACTTGAGAGGATTCTTGGGACTATGCACATATTATAGGAGGTTTGTGAAGAACTTCTCTCGCTTGATTGCACCCTTGACATACTTGACCAAGAAGGGGGCTTTTTCTTGGTCAAATTCAGCACAACAGGTTTTTGATCACCTTAAGGGGGTGATGAGTTCTTGTCTAGTTCTTACATTTCCATATTTCACTTGGCCATTTGTACTCGAGTGCGATGCATTAGGAGTGGGTGTTGGAGTAGTTCTCATGTAGGATAGGCATCCCGTTGCCTATAAGAGTCAAAAATTGAGTCCAAAGAGAGAGAGGATTCTCAATTTACAACAAGGAGATGTTGGCCATTATGCATGCATTAGTCAAATTCAGACAATATTTAGTGGGCATAAAATTTGTGGTTCATACGGATCACAATAGCTTGAGGTTTTTTTTGGAGAAAAAGGATCTCAATGACCACCAACAGAGATGGGTAAATAAGATACATGATTTTGATTTCAACATAGAATATAAGAAAGGTAAGAATAATGTGGTGGTTGATGCACTGTCTAGGAGACCTTGCTTTGATTCTATGATTTGCTTTATGTAAGATATTTCAGCTAATTGGAAGGCTCATATACTTGTTGAATACTCCAAAAATAAGTTTGCATGTGAGATTATGGATGGTATTATTTAGGATGATCGATACAAAGTTTTGGATGACCTAATCTACTACAAGGATAGAATTTTCCTTGTACCAGAGTCCAAAATTAAGGAGAAGATCCTTCTATCAATGCATGATACACCCTTAGCTGGACATCTAGGAAATTTTAAGACATACATGTACATCAAAGAGAGATTCAAATGGAAGGGGTTAAAGGAAGATGTCCTTAACCATGTCGGGAGTGTTTTTGTCAGCAAACCAAGGTAGAGCACTCTTTCCTAGCAGGACTTTTACAACCTCTGCCTATTCCAGAATAGAAGTGGGAGAGTATATCCATGGATTTTATCACAGGTCTTCCCTCAGTGTATGGGCATGATTGCATATATGTGGTGGTTGATCGGTTGACTAAATATGCCCATTTCCTTTCTATGCCTTTAGGGCACAAGGCACCGCAGGTGGCTCAGACTTTCTTCACAGGTATTTTTAGGCATCATGGGTTGCCTAAGAGTATTGTCAGCGATAGGGATAAGATTTTCATGAGTACATTCTGGCAGGAGATCTTCAGGCTTGCAGGTACGGAGCTGACACCTAGTACCAGCTATCATCCACAGACTGATGGGCAAACTGAGATAGTGAACAAGTGGATAGAGGGCTACTTGCGTAGCTATGTTGCAGGACATCAGCGTGCATGGGTCAAATGGCTACATATGGGTGAATATTGTTACAATACCACCTACCAGATGAGTATTGGTATGACTCCTTTTCAAGCATTATATGGTTATGAGGCATCCTCATTTGTAGACCTAGTATTATTAGATAGCCAAGATCCCAAAGCTCGTGATTGGGTTCAGGAGAACCAAGAAATTCTAAAGGCTCTCAAAGGACTAGGAAACATCCCTCTAACATATCCAACCATCATAATGTGAATTACATACATGAATATCTCCAATCACTAAGACTTACCTTTGCTTACATGCTTATTTCTCAATGTAGAAGCTAGAGTCAACTCAAACAATGTAATAATTGGACAAGAAACCTTTACAAATGACTCGAAACATACTGTAATGTCCCCATTCCTACCTCCATGGTCTAGAACTAGTTTTCTGTCTTAGCTTTGGTCATACCCAAGAGGCTAGTGTCATAGATAGTTTTTGGGTGTGGTTTTCACCAACATTTCACTTATATGTTATGTTTTGGCATTATGCAAGTACTTTTGATGACTTAAGTGAAAAAGGTGGGGTAATGTTCTATTTCTTCATTGGGGGAACTTAAGTGGACTTTTTGGCCTAGGAGAAATAAAGTCACTTTAAATGACGATTAAAACATGACTTATCTCCAAGGGGGGTCAAATTAGGGTTTTATGAGCAATTTTATGATGGAAAAAAGTTATAAAAGGTGGTGCTTGGGGAGGAAAAGGGATTTGGGTTCATTTTTCCATCTTATGTTGGAGCTTTCAACTTTATTTTCTTGCTCGTGGAGGTGAAATTTCATAGGAACCCTAGCTTCGGTAGTGAAAGATCTATCCCATGTTAGTAGAGCACTCTTCGGTGGTGAAAGATCTAGCCCTAGTTTGCTATTGTGGGGTTATTCGGATAAAGTTTTCAAATTCGAGTTTTATAGGCTTCCGATCTAGTTTCAAGTTTAGAAAGAGAAGATAACCATATTCAAGAAGAGAGATCATTTATTTTATCGTGGAACTTCTTGTTATTACATGTCATTGCATGTTGATGCATGTTACTTGCATGTCATTGCATGCCGATGCATGTTACTTGCATGTCATGCATGTTGATACATGTTACTTTCATGTTAGTGCATGTTTGTTTAATTGCAATAAAAGTGAATATATTGGTTATTATCGATTTTATACCTTCTTTGTCATAACTATACTTTGTTGTTATATGTTTCTATATACTATTGTCATAAAAATTAGATTGTTATTTGTGAAAATTTGGTTGGAAATATTGAATATAAAATAAATTTGGAAAAGGCATAGTTCACATACCTCATATGTCATGATACACTGAATACATGCTTCCATGATCTCATATAGCTTGTAACCATTATGTCTCACTTCCAAACTCAAGTTATACCGCTCCCAATGAGAAAATGTAACCAAGTGAACAACCTATACCTGCACTATGTCAATGATGTGAGTGACTAAACACCCTCAAAAAATTATATTAATCATGTCAACATGCTTCCTAAGCATCCAATAATCTCCTATTGTTATGCCTCGTAAATGCCTAGGCACTGTATGGGCTTGCAAGAATAAGCACACCTCATGAATCTCGATGTACCAACAAAAACACATCTAAAACACCATGTCATCATCATAATACCATAATTTAACATTCAATTTATCATTAATGTGGTTTTGCATCAATTAAAACACCTATTAGGACCACATGCCAACATGACCATTCTTTTAAATGTGAGAGATTAGTGCATTTTTGGGAGCACATGATCGAGAGATACAACACTAATGTGTCACCTGTATTAATATTATAAAGTGGGAAAGATGTAATAAAGGTATCTCATAATACAAAGAGGATATCGTTTATCTTAATGGTGGATAATCACAAGCAGGAGATCATGCTCCAACAATATTATCAATATCTAACTATGATTCTAGGTGAATAACTTCTTCAATTTTTGTGTTATTTTTATTATAGTCATTATGTAAAAGTGAAAAGAAATATATTAATTCTTAACAATGTTTAATTTTTCTAATATTAATATGTACTTCATATATTTTCTCCTAAAAGTTCTTTTCATATTATAGAATCTATGTAAACAAAAATTAGTTAGAAGAAAAGAGTTAAAATTTCTTCATAATTTCTCACATCTTTTATATATTTCTTAAAATGATTATGTTCAATATTACTTGGGTATATGCCCATTAACATATAGATATCATAGAATATGAACAGGGACAAAATTAAATATGTTTCAAAATATTTAGAGGTATTAAAATGATTAAGTTTAGTATTGCTTGTAGTTAAATGTTTACAATGGGCATATGCCCATTCTCAAATAAATTTAAATTTTGTCTTTGTATTGAATTGGAAGATGCCCATTCTCATAATATAGGTATCAAAGAAGAAAAGTAGAGATAAAATTCACTTTACTTAGAATGAGAAGTTGTGAATTATCACAACCTTTGTAATTGTATTGAATGGGAAGATGCCCATACTGAGAGAGAATTAAATTTGTTTCAGAATGGGAAGTAGAGCAAGAATATATTATTCACGTTATATAGTTCACCTTTTGCAGTTTAATACCTTTGTAATGGGTTAAACAAACATTTTTCTTTGTATTGAATTGGAAGATGCCCATTCTCATAATATAGGTATCATAGAAGAAGAGTAGAGATAAAATTCACTTTGTTTTAGAATGGGAAGTTGGGAAGTAACCCATTACAGATGTATTAACTGCAAAATGCCAACTACATAATGTGAATTATATATTCTTTCTCTACTTCCCATTCTAAAACAAAGTGAATTTTATCTCTACTCTTATACATAAGGTGAATTATATATTCTTGATGTATTAAATTGCAGATGCCCATTCTCACAACCTATTCTAAAAATTATAAAATATTATAAATATGTGTACACACACACACACACACACACACACACACACACACATGTATGTATATATATGTATATATATATATATACATATATATATGATATACATACATATATATATATATATATATATATATATGTATGTATATCATATATATATATATATATATATATATATATATATATATATATATAGACACACACATACATACATACATATATATAGATACATACACACATACATACATACATATATATATATATACACATACATACATACATACATACATACATACATATATACACACACACACACACACACACATATATATATATATATATATATATATATATATATGTATGTATGTATGTATGTATGTATGTATGTATGTATGAGAACTAAATAAATATATTGTATTATGAGAACTACGTAAAGTTGGATCCTGTCACAAAGGTATGTAGTGCAACACTTGGCTCTACCATTAATAGTCCTCCTAGTATAATGTAATGATATATAATTGTTATCACCAAATCATAGCACCCTCATGTTTCCACAAGTGCATATACTCGAACTCACAATGTGATTGGATAACATGGGTACTATCTCCAAGTTGTGGGACTTGCTTTACTTGAGATAGACCTCCGAGAGAAAGTTTGGTCCTTGCTCCTAGACTACCTCGCCACAATCTACTCTAATGCAAAGGCTAAACTAACTGTTCTAATCTAACTTTTCAAGGGACCAAGGAGAGAAAATGCATAAAATGAAAGCCTACACTAAAGCGGTGATACACCAGAAAAGGAGGGTGTGTGAGAGTATCCTTCCAATGTGTGAAATAAAGAAGCAAGATGCACACTAGAGGGAGTGATGACAGTTCTCCACGATCCAACAAAAATGCATTTTACAACAACATTTCAAACATACACAATGATAGTGGATCCCTACATGAACATAAAATAGACACAGTATTCTTGTAATCAAGATTGAAGGGGCAGGAAGAATGCAAGAAAACACAGCAGGGGAAGATACATCCACAAACTTATATTTTATTGCTTCATGATATGCACAATTCAATATATTACAAGATAGGGGCCTGGATCACCATGCAAGGAGTCCAATACAAGGGCCTGTAGCACATTGGCTTCACAAAGCAATTTTGATAGAGCTTTGCTATCGAAAAACTCTCCTCTCCTTTACAATGAGCCCAACACTCCAATTTATAGAAAAAATGAGAAGAGAGAGAGAAGGGAAAATGGAAATCCTGAAATCTATCCTTCAACCACTTGTAAGAGGCATTAAATAGAGTAAAATGATTGTATATTACTTGCAAAAGGCTCCCATATCTTTGTCCCAAGTGCTACAACGAGAGAAAGAATGGTGGCCATGCCTCTTAATTGCACTCCCAACTACCAAATAAAACACTGTTATGAACCCAGCCACGTTTTCTAAAAAATCTCAATCAATATCTCATCAAATCTAGAATTTCTTGATTTTTGTGTGTTCACTCAAAGCCAAAATTCCAACAGATACCAATTTTGTGTGATTTTGTTAAGAAATGTAAAAGTTATGGCCTTGAGTGCGAGCGCAGTAAACTATTTTGGGTCCGACAGGCGTTTGTCATTTAACGGAAATGAGCATTAAGCGATTGGAGCCGAATATGTTTCTTTCAATTAAATATATATACCCTCATTAAAATTAATAAATACATTTTTTTTGGTGTAGAGGATGTCGTGCTCGTTCCAGAAAGTCCAATTTTGTGAAAATCGGAGCTCGGAGTCAAAATATATGGCTATTTAAAGTTCACGGGTCAAACATTGACTTTTCTTCTTTGCCTTGGTGTTTGACTTTTCACGTCCCGCGTGTACTTTTTTCCTGGCTGTCTCGGACACATTCTCTCACATCATCTGATTCGGGCTTCCTTGTCTCTTTTGCGGCTTTTTCACCTTTTCGTGTCCCGCGTGTCCCTTGCGTACTTTTGTCCCGGCTGTCCCGGACGAAAATCCCCGAACTACCCGAAATGGACCGTCTTTTGGCAAATCGGCTGATTCGTGTCCCATGTGTACTTTTTTCCCACTGTCCCAAACCTCACGAAACAAAAGAATTAGACGATTTTTATTACCTTCGGTTGTTTTGGCTTTTGCGTCCTTCGCGTCCTGACGTCACAATTGTCCCGCGGACTGCCTGGGACGAAAATGTCTGACTTAGCCGATTTTCTTTGTATTTCAGCCCCAAACTTGGTACGACGAACCTCAGTACGACCCGCACTGGTACGACCCGAACCCTTTAGACCCGAAATGCTTTAAAACAACCCTGCAACCTTATTTTTTGCATTTTTCCATTTTTTCTAACTCGTTGGGATTTCTTCTTGGATGGGAGAGTTAGAGAGAAGTCAGCCGACACTAAAATTTTCTTCGTAATTTCTATTTCATTAATGTATGTATTAAGAATAGGATGTTGTTAAGTATAATTAGTAGTAGCGTCGATAGAAGATAATGGCGTTGTCGATGCACGCCGCCAATAATGTATAGTATGGTAATAGTCAAAAGTACAATAGGAATGTTGTGGTAAAAAGTAAATATTTGTTGTAAGTGGTCCGGTAATGTTAAAATGTTAAAGTTGGGGTAAAGAAAAGTAGGGTCTACATGATTAGGAATTAGAAATATTATATTGGTAATAAGGACAAGGAGTGAGGTCATAAATATTTTGTGTATTTTATTTGTAAAAAGTCTAAAAATGTGGAACCCATGTGAAATGATAAGGCTTATCTTATCTTAAAAGATAAGTTTACATGTACAGATAAGAGTTAAGGTATGGAATATGATTCGTCAGAGTGGATTTCTTATCCTATCTTAGAGATAAGATAGATAAGCCTAGAAGTCTATAAATAAAGAGGCCACCCCACTCATTTAGCATAGAAGGAAGTAGTGAGAAATATTGTATGAGTAAGTGTGTAAAGGAAGCCATCATTTTGAAGGTGTGTTAAAGAAGCCATTAAGAGGTGTAATTGTGAAGTTTCTCCCATAGTTATTATTGGAAGGCAAGTGAAGTTAGTAACACTTGAAGTACCTCATGGGTGAGATTGTAACGATTTCATGTTAATATTATAATTTACTCTGATATTTCAGATTTATCATCATTCCTTCTTATCATAGTCTATGGTATTCTTGTGTTATGTTTGTTGTTGTGTTTCCAGATTTCATCCACCAAACTAAAGGTTGTGCATTAGTAAATAATCATAGCACGAGGAGTTCCCGGTGAAGAATTATCATAGTGCCGGATTGTTGTTGACATTTTGGTTCCGTTGCTGGGACCATTCCTCATTGGTGGATTTTCTGGAGAGATATTCCCACTTAGTCAAAAATCATGTGGAGAGTAACCTTGTTTTTTGTGCATAGTAGTTATTATAGTAAAGTTATTGTTTACCGTGAATAGTATTTACGCAAAGTAAAGTCACTTTTTACCGTGAATAGTATTTCTAAAGTAACTTCACTTTTTACCGTGAATAGTATTTACCACAAGAAAGTCGGCTTTTTTACGGCATAAGTCAAGTTTTACCATAGTTAACCGTGGTCATTCCTATTTTTCTTTGTAGAAGGGTGTAAAGTCACTTTCTAGTATAGTGATTCCAATTATTTGTGCACATAAGTCTTGTTGATTATACTTGTGGGTTGGTATTTCACGGTGGTTACTTTTGAAAATGGGAAAGATTCTTGTTTTTTCAGCCCAATCTAATGAAGATAATTCTTCTTTCATTCAAGAGTTTAAACGATCTTGTATTTGTAATGGCCTCATAAGAAGGGAACAATGGACTACATTTTTTCCTACCTTTTTGGATGGTTCAGCACTTAGGTGGTTTGAAACACTAGGTGATAATGTGAAAAATTCATGGGATTTATTAAGTGAAAGTTTTCTTGAAGAATTTGGTGAACAATAGAGATATACAGATCTCATGATCGATATCACAAAGCTATCCCAAGGAGAGAAGGATAAGATAAGGGATTATCATGCTCGTGTTCTAGAGCTAAGGAGGAAGCTCGATGCCCAAATTTGGAAGGAAGGATAAGCGGGTGGGTTGATGAATGGCGTGGATAATCTCCTATGTAAGCACTTCATTCTTGGGATGAAGCCGAGATCGATAACGAGTGAAGTATGATCGCTAAGCTACCATTGAACAAGCAAAGGAGATTGCAAGAAGGAAAGAAGAAAGCATGGAAGAGGAGCCCAAAGAAATTGTTGCTAAGGTAGAGCCTACACCAACACCTTTGGTTGTAATCCACAACCACTCTCGGTGAGCACAAATATTTCTCCTAGTACATCTACCGAGTATGAAGATCTCGCTTAAGAAGATGGGACAGCTTAACTATTAATCTTCTTCAAGGAAAAGAATTTAGTTCTCGGGGAGGAGATAGAGGTCCAAAAAAGAAATATTTCTGAAGTTGTTTGTTATGGTTGTAATAAAAGGGTCATTATAAGTATAATTTTCTAGATAGAGCTTCTACATCTGGTACAAGAGATAATGATAAAGGAAAAACACCTGTGAATTCTTTTGATGTAGTAGATAAGAGCATAAATAATGAAGTAGATGTGTTTGGAACAAAAAGAAAGAAATAAAAAGATAACCAAGATGGAAATGATCCTAAGAAGATGAAAGGAGAAACTAGTAAGAAACATAGGAGAAGAAAGTTGGGTGTGCAGGATTTTCTTATTTCACAGGGACAAGGACCATACTCCATCTTAGAAGATCTGTTCAAAAGGTCTGCAAATATTACATATGGTCAACTCTTGGCTATGTCTTCTGAGAAGAGGCGGGAGCTGCAAAGTGGACTCAATGCTCGACGAAGGAAGGAGGTTGAGGTCCCTGTTTTGGAGGCAGAGGTGGATCCCTATGCTCCACAAGCTGAGGTACTATGTAATGGTATTTCAATTCATGATGTCTTAGTTGATGGAGGTGCTGCAGTTAATGTAATGACCGAGTCTGTAATGAATATGTTGGGTTTAAAAATTGATCGCCCCTCAACACTTATGTTAAGGTCATTAAATAAGGGAAAAAATAAACCAGAAGGTGTAGTTTCAAATGTGGCAATATCTGTTATGGGTGTTGTATGTGTGGTAGACTTTCAGGTGATGAAAAATGGTATTGTTGTGTACCCAATGTTGTTGGGAAGACCATGGCTAAGGAGAGTTCATGCAAGAAACTACTGGAATGAAGGATTCATGACACTTGGACGTGGTAGAGAGAGGGTGAAAATAAACGTGATCCCTCGACATCATAAGGCAGAACCTGTCGATTCAAGTGATGAAACTGATGATTGGACATCCTTTGATTACTCTAGTACCAGTGAAGTGGACACAAAATATGAAGAAAGTGAGGTTGATGTTTTGGTCATGGATATCCTTCCAGTCACACCGACTCATGAACCCATAAAATTATGTGAAGAAGAAATTGATGGTCATCTCCAACAAATAAAGATTGGTGATCTTTGTGATGGAGAGTGAGATGGAATCCTACCTCCGGCTCTTTCGAAGGTACATACACATATTCACTTTTGATTACAAGAAACTCTGTCAAGTAAGTTGGGTAGAACATTCTATTGAGCTGGTAGATGGTGCTAAGCCCATAAAGCAAATGCCATATAGAATGAATCCTAATTTTTCCAAGACTGTAAAAGAAGAAATAGATAAGTTGCTTGATGTAGGATTCATATTTGCTGTGGAGAATTCATAATGGGTTTCTCCCATTATGATCTCAATAAAAAAGAATGGGAAGCTACGCATTTGTATTGACTACATGAAGCTCAATAAGGCAACAAAGAAGGATCATTACCCTCTTCCATTCTCAGATCAGATCTTGGACGAAGGAGCTGGCCAGGAGTGTTATAGTTTTGCTGATGGATATAGTGGCTACAACCAAGTTCGTATAGTAGAGAAAGATCAGTTGAAGACCACGTTCACCACTCCTTGGGGAAAGTTTTCTTATAGAGTTATACCTTTTAGGTTGTGTAATGCTCCAAAGCAACATTCCAAAGATTTGATGAATAGGGTGTTCGAACCCTACATTGGGAACTTCATCAGAGTATTTCTGGATGATTTTTGCATCTACGGGAGCAAAATGGACCACCTGTACTAGATGGAGATAGTATTTCAAAGGTTAGATGAAGCACAAGCCTCACTAAACCCTACAAAGTGTGTCTTTGGATGTTCTAAAGGCATTTTGTTAGGGCATGTTGTATCCAGAGATGGTATTGGTACTGATCCTGATAAAGTTTCAAAAATCAAAGAGTTACCATTTCCTATGAATAGAAGTAAGTTGAGATCATTTTTAGGCCATGTGGGTTACTATAGAAGGTTCATCAAGAATTTCTCAAAGATTGCACAACCACTAACCCAGTTCTTGAAGAAGGATGTTACTTATGAACCAAGAAATAAGGTGCATGAAGCTTTTGAACAACTGAAGGAAGCCCTGGTGTCTTCACCTGTTTTAAAGAATCCAGATTGGAGCAAGCCATTCATTGTGTATACTGATGCCTCAGATGTAGCACTAGGAAGTACTCTGAGCCAAAATGATGAAAATGGGAATGATCATCCAGTTTACTTTGGGAGTGCAGACAAATGAGTAGTGCTGAGGTAAATTATATCAGAATGAAAAAGAGGCACGGCTATCATTTTTCTTTGTAAAGAAGTTTATGAATTACTTGCTAGGGTAAAAATTTCTAGTTGTAACAGATCATCAGGCTCTAAAATATATTGTAAATAAGCCTAACCCATCAGGGAGGATAGCAAGATGGATAATTTTGCTACAAGAATTTGAATTTGATATTATAGATAGGCTAGGAAAGAAGCATGTCAATGCAGATGCACTCTCTCGAGCCTATGATGGTTTAGGTTCATCTTGTGATGATGATGATTTCCCAAATGTAGCATTGTTATCCCTTGACACAATCCCTAGTGAATACATAGATATTTGGAATTATCTCGAATGAATTCAAGTTTCTGATGGTGCCAATACAAAGACTAAGAGGAAGATTATCAAGCTTAGTCATCCATATTCTATTCTCGCATGGAGTATTATTTTGAATAGGACCGATGGACAGACAAGAGGGAAGTTGGACATGATTAGGGAAGGAGCTGATAGAAGAATTCCACAATAGTACATGTGAAGGGCACTTCTTTGGACAACTTACAACAAGAAGGATCTTGGATGCAAAGTTATCACTTTGGCCCACTCTTTTTAGAGATTGTTATAATTATTGTAAGACATGTGATATTTTTCAAACACATGGTAACCGTAAGACTTCATGAGCTCCATTATGTCCTATTCTTCCACTTAGTCCCTTTGAAAAGTTGGGAATAGACATTGTAGGTCCACTTCCAACTACCCCACGCCAAAATAAGTATATTATAGTTACCATGATTATTTAACCGGGTGGGTTGAAGCTAGGCCTTCAAAACAAAGCTTCCATGGATGAAGTGGCAAGGTTCATATATGAATGCATTGTCACCAGATTTGGTTGTCCATTAGAAATTGTAACAGATCAAGGAAGCCACTTCATTAATGAGGTGGTAGAAGCCCTAGTCAATAAGTTTTCTATTAAGCACAAGAAGGCAACAACATACAAGCCAAGCACAAATGGATAGGTGGAACGAACAAATTTTGTGTTGTGTCAAATTCTAGTAAAAGATGCAGCCTTGCAGGTACATAAGTGGGATAAAAGGATTCATGCAACATTGTGGGCATATAGGGCAACATCAAAGTCAGCAACATGATACTCCCCATTTCAGTTGGCTTATGGAATTGATCTAGTTCTTCCTATTGAGTTTGATATTCCCACTGTGAGAGTTATGAAAAATGAAAGGATGGATGAAAGTGATTCAATAAAAGAAAGGTTGGTACATCTTCATTTGCTAGAGGAAATGAGGGAAATAGCAAAAGATACAAGCTATAAGAAGAAAATGAAGCAGAAGGAATACTTTGATCAAAAGATCCGTTGGTCTCCATTTCATGTGAATGACTTGGTCGTAGTATATGATTCAAGATACAAAAAAAGAAGACAGAGAAAATTTCTTCCAAAATGGATGGGGCCCTACAAAATAGTAGCTGTGCATGAAAATGGTATGTACCGATTGGAGGAATTGGATGGCACTCCCATTACGAAATGGGTCAACCACGACAAGTTGAAGATTTTCCAAGCACCAGAATAGTCTACTCGAGGACGGAGTAGAAGCTAGGAAGGGGGAAGATGTCGACACTAAAATTTTCCTCCGTAATTTCTATTTCATTAATGTATGTATTAGGAATAGGATGTTGTTAAGTATAATTAGTAGTAGCGTCGATAGAAGATAACGACGCTGCCAAGTACGACACCACTAATAATGTATAGTACGGTAATAGTCAAAAGTACAATAGGAATGTTGTGGTAAAAAGTAAATATTTGTCGTAAGTGGTCCGGTAATGTTAAAATGTCAAAGTTGGGGTAAGTAGAGAAGTAGGGTCTACATGATTAGGAATTAGAAATATTATATTGGTAATAAGGACAAGGAGTGAGGTCATAAATATTTTGTGTATTTTATTTGTAAAAAGTCTAAAAATGTGGAACCCATGTGAAATGATAAGGTTTATCTTATCTTAAAAGATAAGCTTACATGTACAGATAAGAGTTAAGGTATGGAATATGATTCATCAGAGTGGATTTCTTATCCTATCTTAGAGATAAGATGGATAAGCCTAGAAGTCTATAAATAAAGAGGCCACCCCACTCATTTAGCATAGAAGGAAGTAGTGAGAAATATTGTATGAGTAAGTGTGTAAAGGAAGCCATCATTTTGAAGGTGTGTTAAAAAAGCCATTAAGATGTGTAATTGTGAAGTTTCTCCCATAGTTATTGTTGGAAGGCAAGTGAAGTTAGTAACACTTGAAGTACCTCATGGGTGAGATTGTAACGATTTCATGTTAATATTATAATTTACTATGATATTTCAGATTTATCATCATTCCTTCTTATCATAGTCTATGGTATTATTGTGTTATGTTTGTTGTTGTGTTTCCAGATTTCATCCACCAAACTAAAGGCTATGCATTAGTAAATAATCATAGCACGAGGAGTTCCCGGTGAAGAATTATCATACTAGTGGATTGTTGTTGACAAAGCCAAAGGGGCCCCAAAAACACGATTTCGGGCCTTGAATCAATCTACTTGCTCAGGACTGAAGAATTTGATGCATGTTATCAAAATTACCTTGAGGGATGAATTTTGGATAACAATAATTACAAGACAAAAATGTTTGTTTGTACTAATGGGAAATTACTTTTACAAATTCACTTTCCACTCTCATAACCCATTCTAAAAATAAAGTAAAATTACATATAAATGTGTGGTCCCTCTCGAGGGTATGTAGTGCAAAACTTGGCTTTGTCAGGGACAATCCAACTAGTATAATACAAATATAGATAACTGTAAGACAAAAACTCTTTGTTTGTATGATATTGGGCTTGTGCGTATTATAAACATTCTAAGTTACAAAAGAACTATACAACAAAGTAATGTTTATTTGTTTGAGAATGGGATTTTTCCCATTATAAACAAGATAAATATGTGATAATGTAAAACTTCTCATTTTAAAACAAAGTAAATTATATCTCAATTATTTAATTGATAATGGGCTTGACATGAAGAGTTAAAAGTTTACATTTTTAAAAATGGGCAATTGTCCAACTTGAAAGGGAAAAGAAACCAAATGATATTCTGAATTATGGGTAGTGTTAGAAATAATCATTCCTGTGAACATATTGGTGTTTATAATCAAACAAATAGATCGCTTACAATAGCATTGTGGTGAAGCTTACCATTTCCAACAAATCCCGCCTTTGAAAACATTAATTTCAATAACATTTCCATTGTTGCGTGGAAAATCTCATTCTATTTTTGCTAACCACTTCCTTTACAAAGGTTTTAAAATGACTAATTTTAATATTTCATGCATTGAATGTGCATTTGTCCTTTTCATATATCAATCATATATTCTTCCTCAATGATTCATATAGAAGAACATGCATCTGCACATTCAAAGACGAGATTGAACATATTAAATCATTTGAATACATCTATAAAGCATATTAGAAATCCTAGGAATGACCCTTCTACCTTTTTCAAAAGGAGAAATACATAAGGCTTGATCTCTCTTGTCAAGGGTATGTGGTGTAGCACTTGGCTCCACCAAGGATATTCTAGCCAAATAAGACAATTATGAATATTTAAAGAGAATAACTAGTCCAACTAAAATAAGACAATTATGAATAATTAAAGACAATTTCATAAGGAAAAAATTACAAGTTTTGAAGAGTGGTAGACCTAGATAAAAGTATTTATTGGCCAAGTAAAAGGTATTATTTGAATTCTTGGATCATTCTAACCTTGGTGATATATTGCAAGTGATTTAGGCTCTGCATCAGACAACCATATTTTGTAACATATATCTCATACTAAAAAACAAATATATGCAACATATATTCTTCTTCTATGATTCCTAAATGAGAATAGGTATCCACCTAGTGAATACGGGATTGACCATGTATTACAATGAACAAGTATCTACTAAGTGAATATAAGATTGGACATGTATTACAATGATTAAGTGAGAATGGACAACAATCAATTATTTACAATTTTTAATTTACATTCTATGTATTTATCTACATTGGCAACAACTATTGAGTCCTTACAAATTATTATGAGTGGAGAACAACATGCAAGTTATGAGGTTAATCCATCGAGAAAGATACTATTCTTAACAATAATATGATGCCATCCATCTAACAAGAACTTACCCATAAAAACACGTAATCGATGGTGATTAGTACTGAAGCTACATCAAACCCTTCACCATCAATTATGACAGGTTGGATCATGAACATGTATCGAGTATAGTTTACAAATTAATAAGATTTTTACTTGTCAATATTAGTTGGAATCAATTTGATAAATATATCCTAATTTCAATTTTTATGTACAGATACAGATGGAGAAAATATACAACCAAAAAATATATGTAAAGAAATAGGTAAAAATATTAATATTTTTACTTGTCAATATTAGTTGGAATCAATTTATTAAATATATCCTATTTTCAATTTTTATGTGCGAGATACATTGGAGAAAATGTATAATGAACAAATATAAGTAAAGAAAAAGGTAAAAATATTTTGTGAAATATTATTATCGTATTTGAAATACATACAAGTTAATAATGAAGTTTCAATATTATTTTTTTGTAGTGCCTCCAAAGAAAAATTTGCTTGTTCTTGAATTAAAAGGATTGTTAGTTCAAAAGCATAATTCTAAAAAGGAAATTTCATTTCAATATAACAACAAGAACATCCTACCTCGAATAACAAGAGTTTCATCAAATAACATTAAGTCAGTATTGGATACATATGCCAATGTAGAGAGAATAATGATGAAACTATTAAAAACAACTAAAGTGGACATGAACCCTTTATTTTGTTATGGTATGGATCATTGTGAAAAAGAGGGAGACAAATTTATCAAAAATTTGGAAACAATTTGGAAGACACCATTATTTCCATACAAATGTGAAACTACGGTCAGTAGTTAATGTAATCAACAAAGGAGTTCCTGTAGATAATTTTTGGCATCTCCAAAGGTTTCTGATAAATACTTTAAAAATAATAATCGGCTTATGTCATCATTGTTTTTGGAACTAGCCTTGATAGGGGATGCAGATGATTGAAGAGACATCTTAAAGGGATTTCTCTATTTCAAACAAAAGTGGAACAAATCAATGTATAAAAATGTGTTTATTACATTTTTAGTTCTTTTTCCTATTTTCCATTTGATGTGACCATTATATATTGTTTAATAATATGTTATTGATGGTTATTAGTATTTAATGCTCAAGATGTGTTTATTACAATTTTTTAGTTCTTCTTCACATTTCATCCAAATGATGTGATTATTATATAATGATAATTTAGGATGTTATTGATAGTAATTACCATTTAATGATCAAAACTAGCCTTGACAAGGTTTATATTAAAAATTTAATTGTCAATAAAATTAGATAATATAATCTATGATTTAATTTATTGAAAAAGAATTGTGTTATTGGTTGGTTTTTCAGATCTTGTTTCCCATGGAAAGAAGTTATTTGTTTTGGGGGTAGAAGATTTTCTCTTTGGAGTTCCAGGGCTTACTGAATTTAGATCGTTGACCATACAACCAGATTTTACATATGCATGCTATCAATACTTCAGTCGTACATTTAGTCTTGAATTGTTAAGGATAGAAAAAAACTTTTGATATTGGATTGTGGTTTACATACATGCATTCAAGAGAACAACAATCCTTCATCAAATTTTTGATTGTTTAAGAAATATTGAATTCAGTTTTACTAGGGCATAATGTAGTGTGAAATTAGCAATAAATTTTTAAGATTGAAGAAGGGGAATATTGTGCTAGTTTACAAAAAAAATATGCAAAAGGTTCTCGACAAGTACACCCAAATATATGGAGCAAAAACATATTGTTCATACGTGAACAATTTTTTTGTTCATAAAGGAATTGAGGCACTTTTATTTGGATTGTCTTTGGCTGGAAATTTGATGGCACAATGCATTATGATAGAAAAATTTGTACACACTTATGTACATGGTTAAATCATGTGGGTCCACACCCAAATTTACGTTGGTCTTTGGAAACATTTAAAAGAACAATTATTGAGCTTGATTGAGTTTACTTGATACTATTATGTTGATTAATAAATATAAATAAATTTAATTTATTTTTGTAGTCTATCTCATAAAAATTCATTGATATTGGTTTTTTTGGTATATTTCATAACAATGAATTTATTACCATCATTTTATGTAAAAAGAATTGTGACTTGAATTTATCTCAAAACAACACATTTCCAAGATTACTAAGCTTGATTGAATTTACTTGTTACTATTATGTTGATTAATAAATATAAATAAATTGGTTTGTTTTTTTAGTCTATCTCATAACAATTCATTTATTACCATCATTTTATGTTGTATTTATCTCATAACAACACATTTCCTACCTTCATTCTATACAAATAAATCTATGTTATAATTTAATAAACATTTGTCAATTTTTATTGATATCATAAATTAGAAGAAAAATTAGACACAAATATACATGATCAAAATATGTAAAATATACAACATGCAAATGCACACAACCCCATAGTTAAAATAAATCACAATCATCCAAATTTTATGCACAACTATATGAACCGAGGTAGGTAAAAAGGAAATTAATATATAGGGTCTCATAAGTTATATCACAAATTTTTCACTATCGAACCAAATGGTAACATCATAATATATTTTAATTAATAGAGAAAAACTTGTATATTATGCCTTGCATGGAATGAACATATGCCTTTTTCAAACAATAAATACAAAGTTGGAAGAATAAACAAATGCCTCTTTTCAAAACATTAAACACAAAGTTGAAAGAGAATGAACATATGCCCATTCTCAAAACATTAAATACAAAGTTGGATGAGAATGAACATATGACACTCATTTTCAAACAATAAATATAAAGTTGGAATAGGTTAATAGTACATTAATTATTTATTATGTATTACAAAGTTATAAATGTAAATTAATACAATATTAAGTATTTCTTGATCTTACTAAAAAGTTGGAAGAGAATGAACATATGCCCATTCTCAAATAATAAATATAAAGTTGGAATAGGTTATAAATTAATTATTTACTATGCATTACAAAGTTATAAATGTTTTAATAAAAACAATATGTATTTCCTATTCTTACTAAAAAACTGTAAACCCCTAAAATGGAAATCCCTCATACATGATATATAATTCCAAAAAACCCATTTTTGGATTCCAATAATAGCCAATTTAAATTCCAATATTTGGGATAAGTAAAATCAACATAGCCAATTACAGTATTTAATTTAGATTGTAAAATGTCCAAAATTAATGAACTTATGGTTGTTACCTCAAGAAATATTTGATTCTTCAAACAAATTTAATGAATTCATTAGAAGAGGATTCCAATACCTTTCGATGAATCATATTTTCCTCCTAACTCCTCGTAGATCTCTCGGAATCATCCGAGACAAGTTTCCTTTACACTTTGTTGAAGCCTTCTTTCTCTGCACCTAGAATTACCCAATGTTGAATAGATTACTCCTAAATCAAATTTATTCCTCCAAAATTTACTAAAATTCCTTGTAACCCTTCCAAATTATCCAACATCACCCTCAGATACTTTATATTTTCCCTTTATTCTTCCTACGGAGGGCATTTTCTTGGCTGCAAAATGGCCAAAAATGATATTTTGGGCCTCTACAGGAAGTTGTCTTTCACCAAATATCAATGAGTTCAACAATCACATTAGACACTATTCCTTGCACACTGAAATACAATTAATAATCTTGTTATAAATTTTGTTTGATCCTATCTGAGGGTTGAACTAAGGGCTGGCTGGCTAGAGAAGGATTCACAATGACTAGGAAACAAAATTTGCAATTATGGGCTTAGTTTTCATGATCAAAAGTTTCAATTTTTCATGAAAATAAGAAGCTCTTGTTCGGGGACAATGGGAAGTAAGGGGAAATGCATAAACTCATGTATCTAATGGGTAGAAGACTGTGATTTGTTCATTGGTTTGTAAAGTCACTACACCAAAAACTAGAAAAGCTACAAACACAACGAAGAAATGAACACAACCAACACACATCGGGAAAAAAAAAAAAGGAAGTTAAAAACACAACATGCCTATATCAACTATGGTACATGTGAGGGAAAACCCACTTTCACTGTAGCACCAATTCTTATTGAATGTTTACCCATACATGGGTTTCAATAAATGCATTTCTTCAGCAAATCCATTGACGAGCTCACTAAAATATGAACCTTTCTCAAATTCTTGAGAAATTTTGCATAATTTTTCTTTCAATTGAGGGTTCACTTATTCAGTTTATTTCATTTTTTACTTTGAAATATTATTTCTATCTTCTCATTTATTCTCAAGTTCATTCCAATTGTTGATTTTCCTTCACCGCTACTAGAATGACTCTTCATGATCTTTGATAGAAATTTGAATTTAATTTTTCATCTACTTCATGACCATTATTTCCATGATCTAGTGTTCAAGCATGTGTTTCAAGAGTTTCAACACTATCACAAGCCTCATGATGCTCCACATTTTTAATTACTCCAAAAACTATCCTTCATACCAATTTTCTCATTTATTATCCACTTCTCTATATGGTGTGGTGTGTACATTGCTTGATTATGTTGGAAATATAATGAGCACAAGTTCATATATGAAAAATGAAAAACATCACCTTTTCCATCTTATTCATTTTCAACCTCAAAATCTATCTTTATGATGGAAAAATTATTTCCTTGAGTAAAATCAATATGCAAGATGGAAGAATATTCTTATTCATACATTCCTTGTTGATAACGTTTTCATTTTTGATACAATTAACCTTGGCATAATCAAGAACCATTCCATCTCAATTCTTCTTTGATAAGGTCTCCATCTTCTTGAAATGAGAACGAGCACAAGATTGGGGCTGAAACATCAAGATCATCATATTCCTGTTATGTTTGTGGAGCCTATTTTCATGTTAGAGTGTGGTACACCTTCTATGTGTTACACTCGGGTATTTTTCGTCGAGTCCCGCTCACCGGTGAGCAAGTCAAGGGGGTTTGCGGGGGGTGGGCGGGTGAAACCCCGAAGAAAATTTTCATGGGTGGTTTATTAACCCATGGGTAATGGGTAACCGTTATGGGCTATTTTTGGGCCCATGGTTTTTTCGGTACCCATTGTTTTGATACCCACGGTTTTTGCCCATTGTTTTGATACCCATGGTTTTTTCCCATTGTTTTGATACCCATGGTTTTTGCCCATGGTTTTGATACCCATGGTTTTGTATCAAAGTGCTTAAGCAATTATATATTTATATGGTCTTATGCATATGATAGATAGACAAGAAAATGTATTGCAAATGTGCTTTGAATTTGGGTGTGAATTTGTAGAGGTTGTTGAGCATAGCTCCAAACGGATCCGGGTATTGTATTGAGAGAGTGGAGGCTTGTAATAAAATCGAGCAAGTGATTCTTGGTGGACGTAGCCCAAATTGGGTGAACCACGTTAAATCTTGTCTTTATGTGTTGTGTTATTTATTCTCGCACTTTTATTTGAGATCTATAATATTTTCGTATATTAGTTTCTATTGTTGTGATTCGTAAGGGATTATTCCACATATTTTATCTCTTACTCCCTAACAATTGGTATCGAGCCTAGTTTGGTTTCTTTGAAGTGTTGAATCGTAGGGAAAGTTTTTAGCTTGAGTGGAAGCTATGGCAGATGATGGAAGATATAGGGTTGATAAATTCAATGGGTAGAATTTTAGTCTTTGGAAGATGTAGATGGAAGATTACCTTTATCAGAAGGATCTTTATACTCCATTATCTGAGAAGGTGAACAAACCCTTGAGTATGACAGATGCGGAATGGGATTTGTTGGATCGGAAGGTACTTGGAACGATCCGGTTGTGTCTTACATCTTCGGTATTATTTAATGTTTCAAAGGAAAAGACTACAAAAGAACTGATGGATGCATTAGGGAAGTTGTATGAAAAACCCTCTGCCTCTAATAAGATATTTTTAATGAAAACATTGTTTAATATGAAGATGTTTGAGAATGGTTTGATAGTGAGATAATTTAAATGATTTCAATACGGTTGTGAATATGCTAGCTTCAGATTCATACAATAGAATTTGATGAAGAAGTTAGGGCTTTATTAATTCTCAGTGCTCTTTACTTGAAAGTTGGAATAGCACAGTAATGGCGGTAAGCAACTCGGTTCTAGCTAGTTCTCGAAGTTGAAGTTTGAGGATGTTGTAGGGGTGATTCTAAGTGAGGAAATGTGAATAAAAGCTCCGGTGAATCTTCTACTGTGGGAATGCTTTGACAAAGTGGAAACTAGAGGGAGATAAAAAATAGAGGAAACCGTGGAAAATCAAAGGATCGGGCAAGGTCAAAATCCAAAAGCAAGATAGTATGCTAGCACTGTGGAAAGTCTGGGCATGCAAAGAAGGACTATTGGGAGCTTCGGGATAAGAAGAAACAACAGGAAGAAAACAAGGAGGCAAATGTGGCATTGGGTAATGTATGCCAGGATGCTTTGATTATTTCTTTGCATAATATTAATGAATCTTGGGTTTTAGATTCAGGGGCTTCTTTTCATGCTACTCCACATAGGCATTATTTTGTTGATTATGTTCAAGGGGATTTTGGGCATGTTTTTCTTGGTGATGATGAGCCTTGCAGTATAGTTGGAAAAGGTTCTATTCAGGTTAAGATGTAGAATGGGAATACATGGCTATTGAAGGATGTCAGACATGTGCCTACATTAAGGAGAAATTTGATATCGACGGGGAAATTGGGAAGTGATGGTTGTACTGTGATATTTACAGCTAACTCTTGGAAGGTCACCAAGGGTGCTCTTATGGTGGCAAGAGGTAAGAAGGTTGGAACCTTGTATTTAACCATTGATAGTACTAATGATTGTAATCTTGTGGCTTCAGATGTAGATACAACACTATCACACTATAGGCTCTCGGCCATATGAGCCATAAGGGCATGGACATCATAAAGAAGAATTTTTTCGGATATACGTGAAATAAGATTGAATTTCGTGAGAACTGCATATATGGGAAACAGAAGCGAGTAAGGTTTCTCAAGGTTGGACCTATAAAGAAAGAGAGTAAGTTAGAGTTGGTACATTTCGATGTGTGGGGGCTAGCTCGAATGTATCATCTCTTAGGGGTTCAAAATATTATGTTACTTTTATTGATGATGCAACAAGGAAATTTTGGTTTTATTTTATTAGAAAAAAATATGATGTATTTGATACTTTTGTTAAATGGAAAGCCTTGGTAGAGAATGAAACAAGCCTTGAGTAAAATGTGTAGTGAGATAATGGAGGGAGTATTATAGCAATGAATTTGATGATTATTGTTCTAAGAATGGAATCCGCAGGTAAAAGATGGTTCCAGGAACCTCACAACATAATGGGGTGTCAAAAAGGATGAATAGAACAATAATGGAACATGCTAGGAGCATGAGGATACATGTAGGACTGCCTCTTTATTTTTGGGCAGAAGCAGTGAGCACAACTGTGTACTTGATAAATAGAGGACCCTCAAGTGCCTTGGATGGAGGCATACCTGAGGAGGCTTGGTACGGTAAGAAAGTCGATTACTCATTTCTTAGAGTCTTTGGATGTGAGGTGTTTGTTCATATTGACAAGGATGATAGGACCAAGTTAGAGGCTAAATCAGAAAAATGCACTTTTATTGGTTATGGTGGTGATGACTTTGGATTTAAATGTTGGAGTATTAAAGATAAGAAAATCATTCGGTCTAGGGATGTGGTCTTTAATGAGAAAGTCATGTATAAGCAACAGTTGTAGGAAAACAGGGAAGAATCTAAGAAAGAATATGCAGTGGTAGAGGATATTCCAGATGGGAAAGTGACCCATGAATCAGTTCAGGAACCTACTCAATAGGAACCCCAAACTCCTACAGTGAGGAGGTCTTCTAGGGTAAGGAAAGAACCTGAACATTTTTCTCCTTCTCTTTATTATTTATTACTCACTGATAGTGGAGAGCTAGAGAGATTTGATGAAGCAATACGGGTAGATGCCAAGAAGAAGTGGGAGCAAGCCATGGATGAGGATCATAAGTCTCTCATGGAGAACAATACTTGGGATTTGGTGAAGCTACGAGGAAGGCAAAAGAGCATTGCGAGAAAAAGTGGGTGTATAGAGTTAAAGATGAAGAAGGAGGAAAGAAAAGATATAAGGCCCAGTTGGTGGTCAAGGGGTTTGCACGTAGAAACAAGGTATAGATTTTGATGAGATTTTTTCTCCTGTACTAAAAATGAATTCTATCATAACTGTTCTTGGAATAGTGGCAGCAGAAGACTTGCACTTAGAATAGTTAGATGTAAAGCCTGCATTTCTCCATGGTGATTTGGAGGAGGAGCTATATATGCAGCAGCCAGAAGGATATGAAGTCAAAGGTAAAGAGGAGATGGTGTGAAAATTGAAGAAGAGCTTGTATGGCTTGAAACAAGCTCCACGTCAATGGTATAAGATGTTTGATAGCTTCATGATGGAGCAAGGTTATATTAGATGTCATTTTGACCATTGCGTGTACACAAAGAAATTTGAGGATGGAAGTTATAATATCCTGTGTTTGTATATTGATGACATGTTGGTTGCGAGGTAAAAATATGCGGGAAATAAAAGTACTCAAGAAACAACAAAGTGAATCCTTTGATATGAAGGATTGGGGGCAGCTTAGAAAAATCCTTGGTATGAGGATAACTTGGGATAGGAAGGAACGAAAGATGACTTTATCTCGGAAGAGTACATTAATAAGGTATTGGATAGGTTTAACATGCATGCTAAACCGGTTGGGACTCCTTTGGTAGGACATTTTAAATTATTAAAGGATTAGTGTCCCAAGACATAGCAAGAGTAAAACCAGATGTCTAAGGTACCTTACTCATCGGCCGCTTGACGTTTGATGTATGCTATGGTGTGCACTAGGCCAAATATTGCCCATGCAAAGTGGGAGTTGTGAGTAGATTTATGAGTGATCTAGGTAAAGAGCATTGGAAAGCAAGAAAGTGGATCCTTCGGTATTTGAGAGGGACCATGGGGACAATTTTGTGCTACAGTGGATCAGACACCATTTATCTGGTTATGTAGATTTAGACATGGCTGGAGATGTTGACAATAGGAGGAGCACGAAAAGTTATGTTTACACTATAGGTAGGACAACAGTGAGCTGGATTTCACGACTATATAAGTTGGTGGCTTTATCAACCACGGAGGTTGAGTATGTTGTTACCACAGAGGCAAGAAAATAGATGATTTGGTTACAACAATTGCTTGAGGAGTTGGGGAATAAGCAGAAGGAATGTAAGCTACATAGTGATAGTCAGAGTGCTATACACCTAGCTAAGAACTTTACTTTCCACTCCAGGACGAAGCATATACAGTTGAGATATCACGTCATTAGAATAACTTTGAAAGAAGATAAGTTGAAGTTGGAGAAGATTCATACCAGTCAGAATCCTGCAGACATGATGACTAAGGTGGTCACAAGGGATAAACTAAAGCTATGTTCAACTTTGGTTGGCCTTCGTGGATGACAGTGAAGGGTTGAGAAGCTTTCTCAGTGGAAATCAGTCTCCAAGTGGGAGATTGTTATGTTTGTGGAGCTTGTTTTCATGTTAGAGTGTGGTACACCTTCTATGTGTTACACTCGGGTATTTTTTGGAGTCCCACTTGCCGGTGAGTGGGTCAAGGGGGTTTGGGGGTGAAGCCCCCAAACAAATTTTCATGGGTGGTTTATTAACCCATGGGTAATGGGTAACCGTTATGGGCTATTTTTGGGCCCATGGATTGTTTGGTACCCATTGTTTTAATACACAGTTTTTGCCCATTGTTTTGATACACATGGTTTTTGCCCATTGTTTTGATACCCATGGTTTCTTCCCATGGTTTTGATACCCACGGTTTTGTATCAAACTGCTTAAGTAATTGTCTATTTATATGGTCTTATGCATATGATAGATAGACAAGCAAATGTATTACAGATGTGCTTTGAATTTGGATGTGAATTTTGTAGAGTTTGTTGAGCATAGCTCCAAATGGATCTGGGTATTGTATTGAGAGAGTGGAGGCTTGTAATAAAATCTG
Organism: Taxus wallichiana var. yunnanensis; assembly: GCA_018340775.1. NCBI lineage: Eukaryota > Viridiplantae > Streptophyta > Pinopsida > Cupressales > Taxaceae > Taxus > Taxus wallichiana. Next base: position 736,830,611 of record CM031235.1, on the reverse strand, counting down.
AGCAAGTGATTCTCGGTGGATATAGCCAAAATTGGGTGAACCACGTTAAATCTTGTCTCTCTGTGTTGTGTTATTTATTCTGCACTTTTATTTGAGATCTGTAATATTTTCTACATATTAGTTTCTACTGTTGTGATTCTATAAGGGATTATTCCGCATATTTTATCTCTTATTCCCTAACATTTCCAATCTTGACCAATATAAACTCGAAATTCATCTCCATAATGGATTCATCCTCTTCTTGAGAAGATTCGACTTAAGGAGACCTAAAAGTCTTGTCATTCCCTGTATTCCTTCTTGAAAGATTCATCCTCTCCCAATGGGAAAGAGAAAGCTTTGTATTCACAATCATACTCATTGAATAGGTCTTCATGTTGAACCTTGAGAACATGATTGGAAACATGGGAATCACCTGCCAAGAAGTTGTTTGATGTCACTCTTTCTTCTTTATTCTCTTTTCTCATCATCTCGGGATTTCTTTGTTATGAGTTGATATTTCCATGACAATCATTACTATAAAAAAGAGAATCTACATCCATATTGAGTGGGAAGAAACCACTATTAATAACTAGTTCTATCGATCATCATAATGCTTTCAAACTAACACCGTCATACCTAGATACTCATCCATCAACATGGGAATCTCAAAATATTCCTATGAAGTTATGAAAAATTTGTAATACCTTGGATCTTGAAACAAGATATCCATTCATCTTGTCTTTGAAAAATGTAATTCATTTTCCGATGGGAAGAAGCTTCTTCATATTACCATTGACTAGAATGGTGAAATATGACTAATCTATCTATATATCTTCCCCAACATCCCTACAAAATATTTGGCTCAACAACATACCATATGAGGCTAACATGTCTGCTATAAGTATTTCATTGTGATATTCTTGTTAGAAAAATCTACAAATGTTACTTGATCATCTTTGACCTAGCCAAAAAGGGGTACTTCTTTAGTTTTCATGGAGTAACAATGGTCGAGAGGGAGTGTCATCACCAATCCGGCACTATGATAATTCTTCACCGGGAACTCCTCGTGCTATGATTATTTACTAATGCACAACCTTTAGTTTGGTGGATGTAATCTGGAAACAAAACAACAACATAACACAAGAATACCATCGACTATGATAAGACGGAATGATGAAAAATCTGAAATATCAAAGTAAATTATAATATTAACATGAAATTGTTACAATCTCACCCATGAGGTACTTCAAGTGTTATTGACTTCACTTGCCTTTCACCAAGACTATGGGAGAAACTTTACAATTACATCTCTTAATGGCTTCTTCAACACACCTTTAAACTGATGGCTTCCTTTGCACACTTCCTACAATATTTCTCACTACTTCCTTCTATGCTAAATGAGGGGGGTGGCCTCTCTATTTATAGAACTTCCAGCTTATCCATCTTATCTCTAAGATAGGATAAGAAATCCACTCGACGAATAATATTCCATACCTTAACTCTTTATCCGTACATGTAAGCTTATCTTTTAAGATAAGATAAACCTTATCATTTTACATGGGTTCCACATTTTTAGACTTTTTACAAATAAAATACACAAAATATTTATGACCTCACTCCTTGTCCTTATTAGCAATATAATATTTCTAATTCCTAATCATGTAGACCCTACTTCTCTAATTACCCAAACTTTGACATTTTAAAATTACCGGACCACTTACGAAAAATATTTACTTTTTACAACATTCCTATTGTACTTTGACTGTTACCATACTCCACATTATTGGCGGCACCGTACTGATGGCACCGTTATCTTCTATCAAACGCTACTACTAATTATACTTAACAACATCCTATTCCTAATACATACATTAATGAAATAGAAGTTACGGAGGAAAATTTTAGTGTCGACAGGAGTGAGAGAGAGACCAAAATCACTATAAACTTTTGAAGGAAAGTTGTTATGGGCTCTAGAGTTAGTAATGTAATTATTCAATTTATATCCACCGACCAACAAGTCTAGGGAGAAAGGCTCTACTTTCCGGAGGTGGAGAGTGTGAAATCAAGAAGGTATAAGGAGTGGTATGAGGAGTGAGAGGTATTTTTTTGGTAGAGGCATTTTGGAACATGAACTTGAATTATTTCCTTTGATAAAATGGAAAATCTTGTCAAAGCCGTTTCTCAAGTATTTCATATTCAGAAATCTAAAATTTAGATTTCTTATAATGGTCAATTCTATCAAAAGGTAAAGAAGTGGTAAGCACATCTAGAACTATGGTATCCTTGACATAATTAGGATTTACATTGTTAGGAAAAATGGAAGTAGAAATTGTTTTTTCAAGAGGAGATGAAAGATACTTACTTGAAGAGGTGGCTGGATTATTGACCGAGGTATTCTTGGCATTATTCTTAGCTAACCCATTCGAAGAAAATAACGATGATCATCCTTCGTTGTTTTTGTAGATTCGCCATTTGAGGATTCAAATGCTTTTCTTGGGAAGTAGAAGAAGAGGATTTTATCTCCATTTTTGATTGAGTGAACACCTCACAAACATAGTTATCCATGGATTCTTAAAAATATTCACCTAGTGAGAATTCAAAATGCCCAATCCTAATGCATCCATCTCCTTCTTCTTCTTTAGTTTCGATTCAACAATTTCTTCTCCTTCATCTTCACTAGCTCCACATATTTCATTAATTGGTGGAGATTCCAAGGAAAACCTTTGGAGTGCTCCTACAATCTTATTTCTATTCTATTTTTGGTATGAATAACGTTAAACAACTTCCTTCTTCAATACTATAAAATCATTGACCAAATTTTACAGAAATGGATCAGCTCTTGCATCTTTGAAACTCTAGGCCTTATCCTTCATTGAATGGTTCTTGATATTACGAAATGATATGGTCGTATTCCACTTTAATGGAAAGTTTTTGAAAATTTTCCAAAGTTCTCACTTGAGATCTTTTTAGTATGAAACCAACTTAAGGAAAATGAGAACTCACGCTTTTTTTCTCGATTATATGAAGTAGGATGAGCACTAATAGGAATTTTGTTAATCAAATGATTTAAAGTCACTAAAAATTATCTCATGGGCTCTTGCAGTTGTTTCTTAATATGTGATAGTTGAGAAAGGAGGGAATGAAAATATTTTATATTCCTGAATCTTTCTTCAAACTTGGTTTTCATATCCTCCCAATCAGTAATTGAGTGTGATGGAAAGTAGTAAAACCATTTCTAAACAGAATCTTGTAATGATTACATAATAGTTGAACAACAACATTTTTATGTCCCACTCCAAGAATGCCACAAGACATGATAAAAGCTATAATATGATCATATAGAAATTTCATTCCATCTCCATGAAACTTGGGTATGTTATTTCTTGATCCTTTTGGTAATGCATGAAGTGGAGGAGCCAACACTATTGGACCAGTATTTTTTCCCTTTGGTAAAGGTGTAGCCATTCTTTCTCCTTCTTCCTCTGTTTCTTATTATCTTTCTTTTGTTAGAGATCACAAGCACAAAAGAGGGGGTGAACCAGTGAAGATTACAATTTTAAACAATTCCAATACAAAGTTCCTTCATTAATTGAGTAAAAGTAATGTACCATTATCATTTAATCAAACATATCCATAGAGATAATAACTCATATCACATTATTTATGTGGAAATCCCTTAATGGTAGAAAAGCCAACTATGAAACCAAAGTTTTATTAGGAAAACCAATTTTAAATCTTACAATATATTAGTTTTGATTGAGTACCCACTCAACCTATGAAGCACCTAGTTTAGATTCTCCAAACACCCGCTTGAATAAAAATAAGGACCCACTCAACAAATTTTAGCAAGCTACAACTTGTAAGGAGAAACTACCCCTATAATCTAAGCACCCACTTAGAAATATGATATTACAAATAAATTGATCATATAGTATCAGGTTTGCATACACAATGGATTATGATCACTTTTCTTTATCTCTCTATACTCATTGTTTTAGGATTGAACATTCAAGTATTCTTTGTCACTCTATCTTAGTCTTTCAATTCTGATTTAGATATATGATTCGGATCTTATCATTTTGTCAAGAACTCTTCATTTGATCATTTAATCTACACTCTAACTCTCTCTCGCAGCTCTAATTTGAACTCTCTTACTCAACTTATTAACTACAATAATGATCTTCTCATTTGATTTCATTTTCTTCTTCTTAAAGCTTTGTTTGATTTGTAACTCTCCATTCAACAACAACAATGATTATGAATTTTGCAACTTAAATGAACAAAGGAAACTGATTTTCTTACCCATAATTTTCTCTATTATTCTATTTCCAAAACTACTATTTGGTTATCCTTAAAATTCAGATTTTTATATTTCAATGGCTAGAGAATGTTGTCATGATTCCAAAAATTCCAAGAATTTGAAATTTGGCCAACTGGAGCTCTAGATATGTTGATGCGGGTATAGGGAGTTTGTGGAGCACAAGTTTAGGAGATATATTACTAGTCCGCAATATACTACTACACTATATAGCCCTTAGAAAATTTATAAAAATTAATTATCTCCCTTAAATTATTTTTCCTTTGTCAATCCGGTATTGTAGATAATCGTGGCACATGAGGAACACATGTACATGGGTCACTTGGGTCAAATTCCTTTGCATCCACTTTTCTCCCCACTTAACTCTCTTTCCCTTTCCCTTTGTATTTAAGGTATCAGTAGGTTTTCGAGGAACTCAGTGGTACTTGAGTACTTGTACGTCCCAGGATCTCGTGGCCCAATTCCTCCTCCCCATCCACACAACACTTTGTCTTAGTGTAGCGGATCATCCTTCACATCGGGAACTTGATCGACTCGGAACTCATGCCATCTAGGCCCTTTGCACCTGAAACCCATGATTCATTTGTAAAACACTCCTCTCTGTATTTAAGGTGAAAGCAACTCGGGAACACTAACTTTCACAAAACAATTATCTCAAAACCCTTTGTGCATGTAACGTTCTTTTGATCCAAAACACTTTATAATTCCTTCACCCTTTGACTTGTGGGCTGACTTCAATTGTGTGGAACTTCGTAACTTGTGGTACTTGTTATTTTGAGGATCTTTGTTCCCAGAAACCATCACTGACCCAAAATACACACACCTTTTGACTTTCAAGTCAACCTTGTATGTGGGGAATATAGACCAACTGGGAAACTATACCGCGAGAGGGCTTAGTGCCTAAACTACTAGCCCGAAACCCATTACACTATATGAAACATCTAAACCAATTCAGGGAACTCTAGTTCCTTGGGAACAAGCTCCATCTGTACTCCCTTCTACCCGCACTACTCAAAACCTCAAAGTACTCATTTTTCACAAAATATTTCGAAGGAACAAATTCTTTTCTTTTCTCCATACAATTTTTTGAGTACTTAGAATATGTGAAAAAGAGTTTTGGCCCACTGAAACACTATCATAATATATACTAACCATTTTAATCTCTCTAGTGTGTTTCAATCTTTCTGTCCAAGCTTGTAGTGACCCGAATCAACTTGGAACCATTTTTGATTCTCAATAAACTTGCATGATATTGTTGTATTCCAATGAACCTCTCGATATACAATAATTTCATCATCATGCAAACACCTAGAACCTCTCTCGAGCATTGTCTATGTCAATTAACCTTCACTTTTCTCTTTCTTCCCGAATCTTGTTGTAGACTTGTTAACACCTGTTTACCTGTAGAAACCTATACAACACCTAATTCACATCTCATCATCATACAAACACTGAAACCTCTCTTAGAGATTTTAGTACCAATCAACCTTCACATTTTTATTACTTCCTGAAGTTTTTTGTTGACTTATTAACATGTTTTTACCTTGAGAAACCCACACAACACTTAATTCACATCTTTTCCATCAATACCACTTAACTTCAATGAAAACACTAATGAAAATGACAAAGATCTAACATCTTCTTCTAGAGGAATGAGATATAATGGTTTTAAAAATACTTCAGCAATGTGACCTTCAAGAGGAAATTTAGGATCAAATTTAGGAAAGTACTCTTGACTCATTTACCTTGCTATTTGAACAATGGGAATTTTGAAATCAGCTTGTTATTACTCTTCAAATGTCGGATCAATTATGCCACTTGCATAATCAACTCGAGTGCATCGTCTTTCCATCAATTTTTTAGAGAATTAGAAAGGAATAAAACTATAAAAATGCATATTTTTCAATAGGATTACAAGGCTCTTAAAAATTTAGATAGTATTTTTGGTATTTTTAGTTTTTCTAGTTTTAATGGATTTTCAATTATTTAATTTTTTGTATTTTTAGAGATCTTATAAGGGTGCACAAAATACATATATTCCCCAACACAGTCGCTTAAAACTGTTGGTGAAATTATTTTTTGCATGGTTTTCACCAATGGTCATGGATCTAAGCCCCTCCTTCTTGGGTATGGGAAATCTCCCATGATTGAATGTAAACTATCTAAAAATATGGGGTAAATGTTAGGTTGGGGATCACATAGGAATACTTTACTAAACCTATGGAAAAATGCTTGTACAATATACAAGGGATGAATTTGATATAAAGAGAGGTAAAAGGGTGTAGGGTAATTAAGGAGAGAGGGTTAATGTTTTCAATAGGAACTATCAAATTCTCATCAACAATAAACATAGTAGGTACACATTCAATTAAAATAACACAACAACGTAAGCAATCAGATAGAATAACAAAATAGAGACAAAAATTTCATTCTTGGTTATACAAGATCACAATGCTTGTAAAGTTGGAGAGTAGAGAGGATATAGGAACATAGATAAACACATAGAGGAAATGTATCTTTTATTTCTTGATGTAGTAGTGATACAAAACTCAAATACATATAGAAATCAACAATTTCCAACCCTTTGAAATGGAGAAGCCATTCCAATTTATAGCATACAAAAAATAATTTTCCTCTTCCCTCCATGTGACTTTTCATCTCACCAGCATTTGTGAGTTTTCACATTCTCTCAGGAATGAAATTAAGTCCTCCTCTTATTTTTTAAAAAGGGAATTTTACAATGCAATGCTAAGTCACTTAAGTGAATAAGATGAAAGAGTGAAAAAGTACATTCCCAATGAAGAAATTAAAAATTAGAGGGGGGAGTGGGAGAGTGAAGAGGAGAGAGATGTGGAAATCTAGAGATGGGGAATCTCTTACATATGAAGAATATTCTTTTGATGGAACTAGGAGGAAATGATTCATGAATGAGAGAGGGTTGATCAATATGATGAACATGAAGCCTATGCAAATGAAGAACCTACTAGATTGAAGCAATGTGAGATATGGAAACATTTAAGGGCATCAAATAAGTGTTCGAGATACACTCTTATGATATCTACATTATGATGGGAACATGATGATATTTTATGTTCATAAGGTAGGAATTAGGATATGAGGATCATTTCACTTACTCATATAGGACTTAAAAATTCACCTTCATAACCAAAAATAAATTCCAAGATGCTCAAACCTTTTTATGATTATCTATTACTTACTATAATGGGTAATCATCATGCATATGGAAAAATTTCTCCTGAATGAAATTCTTGTCCTATGTCCATCCTGTTGCCTTTGAAATGAGGTGATTGCATATGCTTCCTCCTTCGAGGTGTGAACACACTACAAGGTGTTAGATGAATGTTTAAGAACACTACTAAGATGATTACAACATGTGAAATTGATACATTTCCCATTCTTGAAAACATTTTACTTCACATGGAAATCATCCATTTTACCTTCCCTGGATCCAAAATCCTCTTGAATGAAATCATCTTTAGGAAGCTTATACACCTTCTTTCCCATATTTTCTCATGGAAATAGGTTTCCTCCTCTAGATAGAAGGATTTATCCCTGAATTAAACTTGAAGGAATGTATGAGAATGAGTTCCATGTTCTTGACCTCCAAATTGCATTGAAACATTGTGAATTCCACCTCCTTAACTTGTAATATGTGAGCACATTACAAAACATTGGTTAAGTGTTTAAAAACAATTTCATGAGATATGCATTGTTTGTGAGCTTGAGATGATTTCTAACATCACTCATGGTGATCTTCTCTTATCATAATTTTTGACCATTTCCTTGATGAATTGAATTTCAATGAAGTTCTTGATGTTTCAAATCCTTCATAGACCTCATGATGTTCTTGATTTCATCCATTGTCTACGTGACTATATTATACACACATTGATTCACTCTAATATGTTTCATGTCCTTAGAAACATATCTTATCATAAGGTAAAAATAATAATGATAACTTCACTTTCATCCTCATGATTCATTTGGTCTTTAAATTACACCTTTGCAGCAAATATCTCTCCTTCATGGGATGGAATCAACCTCAAGGATTCAAACATGTTTTGTAGATGAAAAATTCCCATTTTAAGACAAATAAAACAAGGTAATTTTTTTTTTGAAACATAATGTTCTCTGTTCTAAATAAAACATCATTTAGAACACACATTCCATGCCAATCAATCTCATAACAGATAACCATATACAGTTGTAATGACTCGGTATGCTACCGATCTCTCATTCCATGACTCGGTTACCAACCGATCTCTCATGTTAACTTAAAGTATAGAATACTTTATGTATACTATGTATAATTGGTTCTCCTACCCTATTCCAGGTACTGAGTGATCTGTTTAAAGAACCTATCTGAATATTTGTTACCAATATTCATCTAATATCACGTTGCTTTAAACTAGGTGACATAGGACAATGCAACCAACAACTTGCGATACTTTGGCCAAATATTTTCAACATACTGTTCATGTTACTATTCCTAGACGGCATACTCGTCATTCCAAAATACATCCTTCACCTCACTCTTCTGTTATCTAGAATGGTCTTTAATGACTACCTGTCAGTCCACTTGCCCAAGGTTTAACCTAGCCCGAGTTAGAAACATAATTTATTATAGGAAGACACTCACGATGACTTAGGGTATATGGGCATACTCGGTTGACCTAAGTCAACCAGATGTGTTGAGGTACCCTGAGTCAATGAAATCTACTACCTATCCTAAACATGCTACTAACTAGACCTAAAGAGAAATTAAGTTCAAGTCCAGATGTGCGTAAATCTAGATGAAAAAATACCAATGGGTGTTACCACATATCAACTGCAACAATGTATCCTCGACAAGTCCCGGGGCTTCTCATGGGTACAGTCCCTACGATTAGCGTGTGGTGCCAAAGATCCGTTAGAACTGATTCATCAACATGTACATACCCCGTTCGTGGTCATTAATCATAATTAAATTGGATTGAGATTCAAATTAAAATAACCATGCCTAACCCTAATTCCAACATTCATTAAGTTCTTTACCCATACTTATCCTGATTAGGTATGGAGAACTTCATTAAACCATGTTTGCATTATTGTTCATTAACGTGGCATAACAAGCAGTTATCCCAAAACATGACAACAAACATCAATGTTTAATTCCTAATGCAACTTAGCTGTCCAAATCAGGTGTGACATCCACCTAGATTTAGCTAGTGTTTACTTTATAATCGAAGTTATAAAGATTACGGATCATAACCACTAATCATCTTATCTTTCATTCTTTTGGAGAGGAAGAGTCTTCCTCTACATGGTTAAATGTTAGGTTCAACATAACCTTTTTTTAGCATTTATTACACATATAGATTAATTGTATGCCCCAAACATATTTCATTATTAAACTATAGTTGTGCAGTTAAAGAATGACATCTTTTACAATTTAACTAGTGCATTATAATAGGGGAGATTATACTATCTCCTTAATCCTACTCAATATCTGATAACAACAATAGTATATAAACAGATATAAAGAATCCCGAAAAGATATCACTATTATTTCCGGCATATAAGTACAAAGATTTCACTTCACAAATTGAAGTCCAACACAAACCTTTCAATTCATGATTTAAAATATACATTTACAAGACTATGCAATTCAGACATTCTGCATGTCAATCATAAATAAGATCTTAAAAGAACATCACTTTTCTTTTCCAATACAACTCAATAATAATTGAAACTCTTTACACAAGATCCAAAATTAAATAAGCCAATACATCATGAAAGTTCTTGTCTTCCTTTATCACTTACGATGTCCATCTGTAAAATTTCTAGGACGGGTCAGTTAAATGAATTGAGAATGATAAGCACTAAGCATTAAAGTAAAGTGCATTCCACTAATTATTTCATTAAACAACTCTGCTTTAATGAAACAATTAATATATATCATACAAACAATCATAAGTAATAACATCTAGAAAAGAAGTACCATAAAAGAGTATGAATTCACTTTTAAGAAAATAACTTAATATAATCTACAACATCAGAATTATATCACAATATTTAATTGATCCTATCAATTACTTTAAAATAGTCAACAAGTCTTGTCATCTAATTGTTTCATAATTCCATAAGAATAGAAATACACATTTATCTTTTCTAAGCAGCAAAATAAGTTAGTTACAACATAGCTCATATTAGTATGCTTCATCTTTCCATATAAACAAAAGAAGAGAATCAATACATACCTATTCCTTAGACACAATTCATCTAAAGGAAAGAATCAGGTTTAGAACACACAACACTACCTCAGTCCAAAGATGACAAAATAAGGAGTCCATAAATAAAGAGGCAACATCTAAACAAGAATCCCAATTCAATCCAAGCAGATTAAAATAGTCTAACTGAAAGTCTTACTAACTTCTGTATGTTAGTAGTTTATATTTCAAAGGTCTGAAACCAGACTGTCCACAAATCCAAGCTATACTCAAGAAAAATAAATCTCTTAACCAATCCACAAGAAGTTCCCATCTCATAAGAGAATCAATTAAAGATAAGTCCAGCTTAATCAACTTATACGACACCAAAAAAGGATCTCAAATAAAAAAGACGCATCCGCATTTGATTTCATTTATACTATGAAATGAAATCCCTTATCTAATACAAACTTAGAAATTCTTTAGCTAGTTCCCAAAAGAGAACTCAAAACTGAATGCACAGTCAAAGAATGCACACTACCAACTTTCCATTACAAAACTTACAAATTGATTACCTATTTCCATTCTCCAAGCTCAAGTTCAAATTCAAATCTCAAAACGAAATTCACTAGTACCATCTCAAGACAATATACTGTCTCCAAGAGATCATATTCATTTCTCTGTCTAAAACCCAGAGATTCGTTCAAAGAACCCAACAAGGAATAGAAATACACAAACAATGCAAGATAGACAAGGGTCAATACCACTCACAAACCCAAAGAAGAACAATATTACCAAGCATTTAGAACAGTGATACTGTATCCCTTCATACTACACTCAGTAAACTAGGTTTTATATTCAACATTCTATTAAAACCCACGAATCAGATGAAAGATCAGAAGAGAGTAAGAAAACTAAACAATTCGTTTAAGACAAGCATTGTCCCAAACTTCTTCCAACTCGACTGAACAAAATCACCACAAGCCTCTCGAGTTCCAGTTAAAAGCTTATGACAGGTAAGAATTTGTTCAACATCAATGACAAAAAGGAAGTAAATAATACATTCCAAAACCTCTACAATCGATACGACTGTTCTAAACGAACTAAAAATCAACCAAACCCACAACAGGACGTAGTTCCAGTCCATTTGTTTCTATGAACAAAACAGTCAAGATTTCCACAAGACATGGGTTCACTCAGGGAAGAGATGAATAGGATACACTCCTAATTCACATGCCCTGTCAAGTTTGAGAACACAGTGCAGCCTAAAAGACAGAAGTGATACAACCATTCCCTCTTAAGAATCAAAATAAAGGAGATCTCAAAAAGAAGTTACACGGTCTACTTCCGACCAAAACAAAACTCATAAGACCCCCTTCAAGCATAATATTAAATGAGATTAAAGCTTCTCAAATCCTTAAAAACCAACAAAACCCAGCTCACAATACAAGTAAAGAATCGACACGTCGATTCCAACACAAGTTCAAAACTCCATAATAATGGAATACCTGTATAGTGACAAATACGAGCTTTGAACATAAGTTCAAAACCCCACAAGGCTCTAACTCCATCTCAGACAAACACAAATACGAGCCTATAATGAAACCCAAGGCCCTAAATACAAGCTCAGAATAAACACCATTGCTCTATTACGGGTTCAAGCATTTCCAATTCCATAAAGAAGAATAAAACTCCTAGTTCAGAGCGTAAGTATAGAACCAAGCTCAACAACTCAATAGTAAGTTTAGCATTCACAAGAATTGAATATGAGTACAGTTGTTGAATACAAAGATTCAACCAAAAGTTCAGAACTACACCAAGTTCCAACTCAGTCCAAAACAAACACAAAGTCCCAATAAAAGCTCATAACAAATCACAAAGCTTCAATACAAGCTTAGAACAACCACGAAGCTCCACTTCAAGCTCAATGAAACACAAGACTAAAACAAAGATTCATAACCATTCAAGCAAAGCAAGGCTAGTTCAGTCAACATTAGTCTTGAATGCAAGTTACAGAGCTTCAAATATAAATTCACATGAATACCATTAATAACTAGTACAAAGAAAGTTCCCAAAAACTACTATTAACAGCCATGGATTCACATTCCAGAAACCACATAGATTTCATGAAAACATGCAAGTAAACAACTAGACACATCATGCATAAATATATCTCAAGTGACTAGAGTTGTTTTATTGAATCATTTAGAAGAAAGCAAGAAATCTTTATGTGTAGAGTTTATCATGCCTGATAGTGCCTCTTCCATTTCGAAGGAGACTTCCAGCCGAGTTTCCAACACCTCTTCTTCTCCAAGCAAGATCAATCAACAATAATATTTTTCCACAATGCCTCATATACTTTCCTTGGATCGAAAATAGATCAGAGAAATAAAAAATAGCCACAAAGTATAGATCAAACTATTGGTTCGAAGAACCAGATAGCTCCATGCAGACCAAAAATCGTAAAGTATGAAAAAACAAACAACCCCCAAAAAATCCACTAGCATGCCTTCCAAGATGGTTTGCTCGCCAAAACCAAGGTGAATTAATGACATTAAATTACATATTCCTGCCTATCTCTCCTTGCCACCGCCATCCAAAGTTGGCGAGACCAAATTGAACTTCAACATGCATTTCCAAACTTAGTGATGCCTCAACATAGGTTCCACTTAATTTTCATGTAATTACTAGGTCAGCAATACTCTTCCCTATTAAATCAATTTCACATCTCATTAATAGCTTAGGAACCGCTACTTAGCTCCCACTTACCAATCAACCCATAGGTTCCCTTTCATACCCCATTAGTTTAGGATAGATACAATTTTCTTAGGTTAGATCTTAGGTTAATTTAAAAGTATAACCTTAGGATATAACCTTCAAATAAATAGATTACCACCTTAGGTTAGGACATAGCTTAACCAAATAGTATAGGCAATAGGTTAGAAATAACTTAGCATCCCTTAGGTTATTTCCCTTCATACTAACTTAGTATTAACAACTTAGGTTAGGATGTCATCCCACGTAGAGTGGCGTAGAAAGAGTTAGGAAAATTTACTTGAGTCTTGAATCCCATTAGGATAGACCTTATTAGATATAGGACATGTTTATATTCTCTCTTTCTCAAGAATCAAGCAGGTTTCTATTTCCCTTAACACCATTAAGTGCCCTACAAAGGTCAATCAAGAAGAGCCGAGCACAACACACAATAGAATGCAGGCACAGTCTTTCAAGATAATAAAGAATTTGCAACAAACACAAGTTTAGTCCGTTATGTCTCTTAACCAATGAATGCCATTTTACCATTCAGTATGTTAAGAAGATTTAAAACATTCCTTGGATCACTGAAATTGATCCAAGGATGAGTCAAGAAAAGAGATAAATTTGCAACTCTAAAAATCCAATTACAACTTATCAACAAGAAGTGAAAATGGATTCATGAAAGACATATCATTTCAGTCCAATGAATCCAAGAGAAAAAATGATTTATCCATAACAAGCATGATTTTCAACAATCAAGGAAACACACCTCATTCAATAAAATCACATGCCAATTCTTGTAATGCAAAGATAAATATAATAGTTTGTTCAAGGTGTTACATTCTTCCCTCCTTAAAAGAATCATTGTCCCAATGATTATCTCATTTTAATAATTACATTCAAGATAATCAATTTATTCACTTTCATAACATATGTGGGTAAGTGCAAGAAGTTGATGGACAAATATAGGGTCATCCATGGACGTCATATTGCAAAAAACAGTGAAATCTCAACTTGTAGGGATTATTAGCTATACACGCACTCTAAATTAGAAAAAAATATATAAATATGAATCGTAGCATTCGGAATCTAGTTTCTAAAATACTATTTTAAAAAAAAACAGACAAGTTTAGCTATATTAAACACTTAAAATTATATGACTTAGTTTTTTTTTTTTTTTTTAAATTATAAGATTGTAGTCCGTTTGCCCGCATTTTGGATGACCAAATCTTGTTATTTTTTTTTCCTTTGGTGAAACGTTAGATGTAGTTGTTTATCTTGGGATGGATTTTATTTTATATTTTTTTAGCAATATTTTTTTATGATTTTTCCGTGAAAGTGATATGAAAATATTTAGAAAACAGAGCGCTTTCTGTTTGCCCGCTATAACTATATCAAAAAATATCGAAATCAAAATATATTTTTTAACATGTATAGAATTTTTCCACGCTTGGGATGGTATAAGTTTTATCATATTTTGATAAGCGAAACAAAAGTTACAGTCTTAAACGTAGACATGAACATTCACGAGAAAAAATGTCTTAAAGACCTATTGTTAGTAAAAAAATTATAAAATGATATTTATCTTATTCTATTCACTTTAAAAACAATATTTCTATGAAGCTAAGAGTCTCCCCTACGCGATGACACCATTTTTGTGAAATGTTTTCAATTTTTAGCATGGTTCAAGTCTTTGGAAGAGCAGATTTGAGGTTTTTTGACCTTTTACACTTCATAATGACCTTTCATAGCTTTGGTTGGGGAAAAACAAAGATTTTCCGAGGCTTAGGTTCAGCAGATAGATCCGCGATCGTGGTTTATAAAGCACGATCGCGGTTTTTTAACATAAACCGCAAGCACACTTTATAAACCGCGATCATAGTTTATAAAGCATGCTCATGGTTCATAAATTATATTTACACACATCCCAATGTATGAATTACCATGTGATTTTTACTCTCTGACCTTACCGTATGAATTACTATGAAATTATGTCTTTTTCTGCATGTTTTTCTTATCACCGGAAGCAAAACATCATGGGAGACAAAAATGAAGTCAAAAAAGGAAGTCATTAAGTAAAAAAACACCAAACAAATTAGAGGCCAACAAAATTCAAAATCTTTGAGCGAATGCGAAACTTCGTGAATCTAGAAGAGGTTCATCTTCAATCCCAACTATTGTAAGCAATGAAGAACTAGGTAATGTTTCTACTGTCAATGTTGAAGTTGAATTAAATACTCATGATGAAGAATTTTTAATCACAATGTTGAAGAAAAATTAAATACTCATGATGTAGCAAATGTTGAAATTGAAGGAAACAATGAAAATGTGAATAAGGAAATTCATGTTGAAATTGTAGACAAGTAAAATTTGACAAAAACACCTCCTAGGATTTTACGTAAGAAACCTAATTTTTTAATTGAAATTGATGAAAACATTTTGAAACCAATGTCTGACAAACTTTTTGAACGAAAAATCAGAAGAAAAGCCACTGAAATTTGGGATAATCATTTTGAAATTTTAAATGATTCTCAAAGATGTCAATTGTTGGTTAGTTTGATGAAATTGATTAAAATGAGACCTACATTAAACACCTTAGGATTGACAACATCTAATATACGTGGTCAAACCTCTACAATTGTTGAAAACCTTCATGATGCATATCACACTGTTGGTGTCAAGAGACGCACTAGGGATAGTAATATTGTGTGTTGTGTACTTGCTACTAGTGTTGTAAGTGAATCAATAAAAAAACAACGTTTGATTATGCAAACAAGTCGAATGTTGCAAGTTAATCGAAAACTCTAATGAAAGAAATTGAAAGACGTAATATTCTTCAATCACTCAATAATGCTTT
The DNA here is from genome assembly GCA_018340775.1 of Taxus wallichiana var. yunnanensis. Taxonomy (NCBI): domain Eukaryota; kingdom Viridiplantae; phylum Streptophyta; class Pinopsida; order Cupressales; family Taxaceae; genus Taxus; species Taxus wallichiana. Next base: position 736,814,491 of record CM031235.1, on the reverse strand, counting down.
GATATTTGGGTATTTTCTCGCTAGAGCACCACGTAAGGACAAAAATAATTCGATGCTATAAGAAAAGTTGTTATTAAATTTTGGCATGATAACACTAGAGTTTCACCTAATACAAGAGATGTTATAAAAGAGAGTTGGTTCTACTAATTGTGAACCACATCCAAAGCATTTCTTAGATATGACTCAAACTCAATTTTTTCGTAAGTCCGAACAAGAGAATCTGAAAATTAAAATTAGTCAATATTTTTTTGAAATGTTAAAACCATTCTATGTGAAAATCAACCATGCTCGCACCACTTGTTGTTGTAGGCAACATGTTGAATTTGTGATGCATTATGCTAAATTTTTACGTATTCGTTCTAATTTTCATTTTGAAACTATGTTATCTGAATGTGGTGTTCAAGTTCCACTAATATCTCCCAGGGATTTCATTCCTACTATATTTTGTGAAAAAGAAGTTGGACAATTTTTTTATAGTCAGGATTGTTTAGATGGAAGTTGTAGTACATGCGGCGGATTACCTAAATTGGAAAGTTGTATCCATGAGAAAATTAAAGGTACAATAGGACATAATTTAGTTGAGTTTGATAAATATAAATCAGTTGCATACTAGTTGAAAGATGGAAAAGAGTTGAAACGGTGTGAGCTAGTTACAGAACAAATGCCCATTTTTCAATTTATGAGAAAATTTAAGGATGAAATTGTTTATGAGTATGCGAGGCATACACATAGAGCTCGATGGTTGGATGAACAATTCAAGCTATGCAAAGACACATTTCCTATTGGTACTATTGTTTCAATGGTTGATTTTGCAGAGAATTACACATTCACGAACCACAAATGGAGGTTCAATCGCAATATTACAACTCAAGTACAAGTTGCCATTTTTGTGCATATAGCATTTCTACATTCCCTTGACAGTACAAAGAATGATCAATTTTTTTAAGAGAGTACCACTTTTATGTCGGTGATAATCGTACTCATTCTATCGAATTTGTGATAGAGTGTTTCCAGTTATTTTATGGAAACTTGTCTCGATAGGGACATCCACTTCAAACAACATTATATATGGTCAGATAATTACACGTCTCAGTTTAAGAATGCACAAATGTTTTATTGGATGAGCATAATGCACGTCAAGATGGGTGTCCAACATATTTGGAGTTTCACTAAGGCTGGACATGGAAAAGGAGAGCATGACAGTGCAAGGGCATGTGTGAAAAGAGCTCTTGCAAGAGAAGAGTTGAAGTAAAAGATGGTGCTAAATTAAAAGATGCAAATGATGTAATCGACAACATGACCCGAGGTTCTCAAGAAAATTCCATAGTTCGTAGATATTTTTGGTTGATAGAGGAATAACATATTGCTAACTACGAGGATTGTATGACACTCACTGGGTCCAAGTGATATGCACGCATTTTGTAGCTCAGACGCTACTTGTGGGCCGTATGGACAAGAAAGTTGACATGTTTTTGTGCGTCTTGTATCGAATTTATCACTGCTGAGTGTGATTCACAAGAATGGGTGGAAGGATGGATTTGTAGGCCTCTAACTCCGCTTCCTAGTTATCAACCTCCACAAGCATTATGACTTATTTCTGCAAATGAAGATACAACATCCAAGGACTTTGATGAAATTTCGATTTTGGTACGACAAGGTATTTATGGTTATTTATTTAATTTTTGTATTGAGTTATGTCCATTGAAATTTTAATATGTAATTTAAATTTGAGTTGTTCAATCTTGGTTATTTTTTTGTAGAACATGTGTTTGTAGTAATTGCAATAGAAGACAATGAAGAAGGAACAGACTATTTCTTATGTCGTTGCATCGAGGAAAGAAAGAAGTTGACTTCTCCTATTATAGATGGCGAAGATATTGAGTATCCTACAGGGTCAGTGGTAGTTACTAGAACTTGGCTTCGACGGTATCCATTAAAAAATTTATCTGTTTGGGTGTTTGAAGAATTTGAGACACACAGAAAATACTCTTATATTCACATCTAGTTCTAGCGACAAATATTCAGCTGTATAGATATTGAGGAAGGCCTAATAACAAGATTCTTTAGAAGGTTTGAGAGTCAGATCATGAAGCAATCTTGTCTGCTATTCAGAGTAGATCCGATCCTGATGGTTCATTGGAATGAATTTACAATGCTCATGTCTGGTATATATAATTTCTTTTCAATATATATATAATTTTTTTAGTTTAAAGATCTAGATTTAAGTTTGAATATATTTTATTTTAAATTTGTGTATTTTGTACATATATAGATAGTATATGGTTTTGATTTGAAACTTAAATTTCTTTGACTAACACTTTTATGTTTAGGTTAGTGGTGCCAGAAAAGCTTCCACCTTCACGTGGTTGGCACTGTTAGTAGAGAATTTTAAATTCTCGAAGCTAAGAGAAGCTTTCATTATTTGAAAAAGTTGTAAATTTTGAAAATGTTGTAAATTTTGAAAATGTTGTAAATTTTGAAAAATTTATAAATTTTGAAAAGTTGTAAATTTTAAAAAAGTTGTAAATTTTGAAAATGTTGTAAATTTTGAAAAATTTGTAAATTTTGAAAAAGTTGTAAATTTTGAAAATATTATAAATTTTGAAAAAGTTGTAAATTTTGAAAAAGTTGTAAATTTTGAAAACAACTCCTCCCCAAGTGTTTACAAGACCATACCTATGCGTGTGCACCGAAATGAGAAGGAAAAAATCAAGAAAGGCTATTATAGAGGGTCTCTACACCGAGGTGTCGGATTAGATGAGGCCTCTCTAGGTGCCATGAGAGTTTGAGTAGTCACCCGTCGAAGTTGAATGATATTTTGGTCTCAGGGCTCTTAAGGGACTACGCCCGAACGAAGTAGCCCGAAAGCAACGAACCTTTGCGCACCAAAAACTACCTCCTCTAGCATTCACACGGCCACTCGGACATTCCAGCGCGGTCGGTTTGGTGCCACGACCCACCGTTTGTAAAATATAGTGTTTGACAACCTTACACTGGCTCCAACTGCACTATTTCACGCGTTTACAAACAGTAGGACAACAAGAGCACCGAAATGAGAAGGAAAAAACCAAGAGAGGCTATTGTAGAGGGTCTCTACACCAAGGTTTTGGATTAGATAAGGCCTCTCTAAGTGGCACGGAGTCTGAGTAGTCACCCGTCGAAGTTGAACGATATTTTGGTCTCAGGGCTCTTAAGGGACTACGCTCGAACGAAGTAGCCCGGAAGCAATGACCCTTTTGTGCACCAAAACACCACCTCCTCTAGTGTTCACCTAGCCACTTGGATGTGCGGTATAATCAGTTTGGTGCCACGACCCATCGTTTGCAAAATATAGCGTTTGACAACCTTACACTAGCTCTAACTGCACTATTTCACGCGTTTACAAATAGTAGGACAGCGAGAGCACCGAAATGAGAAGGAAAAAACCAAGAGAGGATATTGTAGAGGGTCCCTACGCTAAGGTGTTGGATCGACGGGGCCTCTCTAGGTGTCACGAGTCCGAGTGGTCACCGTCGAAGTTGAACGATATTTTGGTCTTAGGGCTCTTAAGGGACTACACCCGAACGAAGTAGCCCAAAGCAACGACCATTTCGTGCACCAAAAAACCACCTCCTCTAGTGTTCACCTGGCCACTCGGACGTGTTGACACAGTCGGTTTGGTGCCACGACCCACCGTTTGCAAAATATAGCGTTTGACAACCTTACTGGCTCCAACTGCACTATTTCACGCGTTTGTAAACAGTAGGACAGCGAGAGCACCGAAATGAGAAGGAAAAAACCAAAATATACTATTATAGAGGGTCTCTACATGCCAAGGTTTCAGATTAGATGAGGCCTCTCTAGGTGCCACAGAGTCCGAGTAGTCACCCGTCGAAGTTGAATGATATTTTGGTCTCAGGGCTCTTAAGGGACTACGCTCGAACGAAGTAGCCCGGAAGCAACGACCCTTTGCGCACCAAACCACCACATCCTCTAGCATTCACTGGCCACTTGGACATGTTGGTGTAGTTGGTTCAGTGCCATGACCCACCGTTTGTAAAATATAGTGTTTGACAACCTTACATTGGCTCCAACAACACTATTTTACATGTTTACAAATAGTAGGACAGTGAGAGCACCGAAATGAGAAGGAAAAAACCGAGAGAGGCTATTGTAGATGGTCTCTATGATGAGGTTTTGGATTAAATGAGGCCTCTCTAGGTGCCACAGAGTCTGAGTAGTCACCGTCGAAGTTGAACAATATTTTTGTCGCATGAGGCTCTTAAGGGACTATGCCCGAACGAAATAGCCCGAAAGCAACGAACCTTTTACACACCAAAACACCACCTCCTCTAGTGTTCACCTAGCCACCTAGACATGTTGATGTAGTCGATTGATTCAAGTACCATGACCCGGGGTTTGTAAAATATAGCATTTGAAAACCTTACACTAGCTCCAACTGCATTATTTCACACATTTGCAAATAGTAGGACAACGAGAGCACCAAAATGAGAAGGAAAAAACTAAGAGAGGCTATTGTAGAGGGTCCCTACACTGAGGTGTTAGATTAGATGAGGCCTCTCTAGGTGCCATGGAGTCCAAGTAGTCACCCGTCGAAGTTGAACGATATTTTGGTCTCAAGGCTCTTAAGGGACTATGCCCGAACGAAGTAGCCGAAGCAATGACCCTTTCACGCACCAAAACACCACCTCCTCTAGTGTTCACCTAGCCACCTAGACATTCCGATGTAGTTGGTTTGGTGCCATGACCCACCGTTTGCAAAATATAGCGTTTGACAACCTTACACTAGCTCCAACTGCACTATTTCATGCATTTGCAAACAGTAGGACATTGAGAGCACTGAAATGAGAAGGAAAAAATTGAGAGATACTATTGTAGAGGGTCCCTACACTGGGGTGTCAGATCAGACGAGGCCTCTCTAGGTGCCATGGAGTCTGAGTGATGCCAAAAATCACAAAAATGATGTCTAAACGAGATGAACCCAACTTAAAGGTAAATCCTTTTAATTCAACATACCCATTCAATCAAAAATATTTAGAAACACTCTTCTCACAAGTCAAAGACAGTGGAACCTTTGGTTGGTCATAGTGGAGAAGAATCTAATTCATATGAAGACCAAAATAAATTAGATCTATCTTTCTTTCATGAGCTCCTTTACTACAATAGATATGAAGTACTTGTAAGAGTCCTTGAGTTAGGAGGTAGACTATTACAAGAGTATGAAGTGGCAATTAAGACCATGAATCACAAAGTAGAAGATCCAAAATGACCATCCCTCAAAGAAATGGATGTCCATTTTAATACAGGTTATTCTTCCACATCAATAAAACGTAAAAAAAATGTTGAGGATCACCCACCAAAACCAACAAGTGATTCATGAAAACCTTACTTTAAGGCTTCACGTAGATTCAAGATTGAACATAGTCACAAAGACTCACCTCCTCCTAGATTTTATGATGAATATGATCCCTTATTCAAAGAGGAGATCATTCAAATAAAAATACTAAAACTCGCTCAAAATTTAGTGACCTTAGGTTACTTGAATAGGAATACATGCAAGGATAGACTCAAGATAAAGCTAGGTGAATTTCACATTTATCCATCTAATGAAGAAAATTTCAAAGTTGCTAAAGTGAATAGACCAATATATCACCCATAAAGGAAAAAATTATTCAACAAGAGTTACATTCAATGAAGAATATGCTAACCACTTTACAAGAAAGAAATGTAGGACACAATATAAAATATCTATACAAAAAGCTATTTCCTTACCCATTTGATAAAGATATGTTGCTACAACAATTTACAAAGAATTTAGACATGGTCCTAATCAGAAGATGGGTATATTCAAATAACCATATCCTAACCATGGAGATAAAAAGAACAAAAATTCAGATCATGGACAAGCTTGTAATGACTATCGGAATACTACCTGCATCTATCCAAAAAATGATAAACAATTTTAATCCCTTATAGGATGCGTCCATTCATCTAATGAAAAAGTAAATACCATTAGGATCTTAGAGAAAAATTGTGATATGGATACAAGACATTCTAGTTTGGTAATACCATTTATCCCCTACCTATTCCACAACAAGTCCAATACAACTTAATAGAATAATTGGAAAAGACACTAGCTAGAATTTTGATCCTATATCTCCTCAAAATCACCATTGCTCATAAGAAAATATTATATAAAACACTTATGAGTTAAGGGGTGTCGACAAACATAGATCTCACACACCTTCAAGAAATTAGTACACACCTTGACTCCAACGATCATATCTCTTTTCATTAAAATCCAATCCCATGCAATAACCAAGAGAAAAAGTTACACTTATACATAGAGCTCATTGTAACTCATCGTCAGATCAAAATAGTGCTTGTGGTTTGTGGGTCCTATCTAAACAAATCTGCATATTAAAACTAGTGAAACAACTAGGCCATTCAGAAACTGATTTGGGTCAAAGAACATTTGGTTCCAAATGTACTCACTCCTTGTAATAAGAAATTTCCATCATTGGTCAATCCCTTAACATTATTGGAGGCAACATATCAAAAGAATGGTCTAGATGATGAATTAAGTCCTCAACATGCCTTATTAATATAAGATCTCTCAGAGTCTCTTTGATAATGGTGAGACATTTGCAGAATTCATGGGAAACAGGGATTCTATTTTGAAGGGGATCATAAGAAATATTTTCCCATCAACCTAGATGATTGTGCATACTTTGGATAAAAAGTACAAGATGTGTGAATACTTGAATAAAAAGAGCATAAGAAAAATCAAGACTACTTCTGAAAATCCTTGCAAGAAAAACAAACATAAGTCTCATAGTGAAATCCTCTTTGAGTCATTAGTAAACAAACAAGACAAAGAACATATAGAAAAATAATAGATAAATCTTGGAGCTTCACTTTCAACAAAAGAAAAAAATGTTTTCATAGCATTATTATGAGAATATGAATATTAATGTTTTCCATTAGATGCTAAACCCATAAAGCAGAAGTTAAGAAATATGCATCCCAACGTTACACTGCTTGTTAAAGAAGAACTGAAAAAGTCATAAATATGAAAACCAACACACATGGATATATATATAAGAATCAAACAAAGTGTGCTCCAGACGCACGTCTCTAGAAAATATATATGTATAAGTTCATAATGTATGTGTACATCTCAAACTAAGCACGTGTCATAATGTACATATGGGACCACATGCGGTCATAAAAGGCTATATATATAGTGGACTGTGAATCTACTCATGACCACATATGTACATCCAAGTGGACTATAAATCTACTCATGAAACATCTTCCCTCTCTTCACTGCTAGGAGTAGCACGTCCACGACACACGGGGATGTAGTGGAGGGACATGCCACTATGGATTTCATCCGTGTGGTCCTAGGTGTCTCTAAGCATGCCTGCAACCTAACCCGCACATTCATAACAATAAGTTTTTAACACCCAAAATTTTAAAATACATTCAAAATTTAGAAACTTGTATAATTTAGTTAAAATGCATGTGAAATCTTACCACAATGTCATGATCCCTATCAATTTTTTGTTGATGCATCGCAGGGACAACAATAGACTCACGAGGGGTAAGCTACATAGAAATAATTAATTTTCAAATTAAATATTTCACATATACCTAAAAAATTTGATATTGTAGATTTAAGTTTAATAAGAAATAATGAACCTCCAAAATTTAACAAATTTAAAAAATTGTACCTCAATTAGTGGATCTGTAGATGCTATGGCAGTATCTACAGTAACCTCCACAGTCTACATATATGGAGGAGTCTCTCTAGCAGTCATAAGCTATACAAAAAACATGTACAAATCAATATTAAAATCTACATGATAGAGGTCCAAAGCATGTAATCCACGTGAACTTCCAGTAATTAGAAACAAAGTGTAAAGAGATTTACTAACCTGCGTAAAACTCATGTGAGGTGTGCCAGTAGCCTCAGTTCCCTAAGCAGATGATGACCCACCAGGCTCCTGTGTATAAAAGAGAAAAATATTAATACATGTACAACATACACGTGAAAGCGTTACTATAATAATCTAGTGCAATCAAATGAAATTAAAAATGTAAGTTTGTATAACTTGAAACTTACGTTTGAAACACGCCACCCATGAGAGCAAAGACATGTCGACACCGGATGTTTCCTTCACCGACTCTTGCTATTTAAAATAAAATAAAAATTTAGTTTTTACATATATGTACATGACATACAATCAAATATATATATTAATATCTAAACATGTGAATTAAAATATTGTATATATATATATATATAATTTAAATTTATTTGAAATTTACCTATGAAAGACCAATATCAGTGGCACCAGTTCCAAAAACATTCCCCAGCATCTCATCTATAGAAAAGAAATCATGTGAACCAACAAATGATTTCTCGCCTGCAGTGCATACGGCACCACATGATCCACAGTGGTGTGGTGCACTAGAACTGGCGCCTCCACCAACATCACCAGATGCAATCTGGTCACTATGCTGGGTGAGAGTGTCAATGAGCTCCCTCAATGCATGCAATGTATCAATCTCCACAACCTCCTTCATTGTAGGAGGGATAACTGAAGGTAGTGGGGGTTTTGGGGCATGGGGGATCCTAGGCTAACCTATGCGTGCACCAGGTCTGCTCTGTGCAGAGCCACCTCCTCAACCAAAAAAGTTAGAAAAGTCAAAATAATTTGGGACCTCATTGAGCACGAACTTGCAATATAATTTCTTCAAAAAATAAAGAGGAACCTCATTGTTGTTGCATGGTGGATAATCAAAACCATCCACCATCGGTCCCAAAAATTGTTTTTGATTCTGTCATCATGGAACCAATGGATTGGGAACCGTTTGCAAGTAATTGCAGGGGGGCATTGGCTCTAGGGTCGGTAAATAATGCAAAAATGAGGTCTTTTCCAATTTTTTTGTCTTTGACGACGTGCATGGGATACTTTATCCACATACCACCACCTACTGATCACTTCTAAAGGTGTTCCATCTATGTATTTGGTTGGTTTGAGACTCGAATTCACCAATCAATGTTTGCAATGTATTGGCTAAAGTCACGCGGGATGGATTTGTAGCATGGCATTGTCTTATAGTTTGAATTCGGTTCTCAATGACAATTTTATTTTCTCGAGATTCTTCCAATGATATTATCTTGCGTTCCCGCTGGCTCGGTGGGGGGGAAGGAGCCACGTGGAGACAGATCTATGTTTGGAGGAGGGTTTTGAGGAATGTTCGGAGGGTTTTGAGGAATGTTTGGTGGGTTTTGAGGAATGTTTTGATGGTTTGCACAATTTCGAGCTTGCCAACCAAATAATAAAACAAGAAAATTCTATACATAAACAAACATTTCAAAAAACCCATGAAAATGTAAAAAAAAACCTAAAATGCAAAAAAAAACCTAAAATGCAAAAAAATAATTACAAGCAGGGACTTACCTCCTCATCTTGGTGGCATGGTTGATTCTATCACTATCTAGAAGTCCGATGAGTAATTTTGAGGTGGTATTGAAAGCGCAAGTGAAAAATGTTTAGGAAAAATCACTATTTGAAATGAAAAATGAGGAAAATAAGGAGTCATGGGACTGCTAAATTTTGTCTCAGAGTTCTGCGATCACGGTTTATAACCACGCTCATGGTTCTAAACCACGATCACGGTTTTAGGTTTGGTAATTACCAAACCTAGAATTCGAGAACTGTGATCGCGGTATGTAAACCGTGATCGCGGTTCCTTTATTTCAGGTTTTTATGTCCACGGAATTGTCTACCAAATTCATGCACTTATCCATGTTTGCAACAATATCTGAATTTAAAGTTCCATAAATCAGCATTCACATAGCTGTTTATTCAAAAATAGATAGTTTTCTATCCATAACTGGTAGACTTATTGTCGTATAAAGATAAAATCACAAATTTTATCAGTCATCTTTAGTCAATTCAGATCAAATAAATATGGAAAAGTAGTTTTCATATCATCCATGTTTTCCCAAGTTACACTTTCTTCATCAAACCTATCCCCCTGGACCTTACATTGACTTATCTCACAATTTCTTAAATGCAATGGCAGTGAGTTTCTAGCTCTCGTAAGGGTTTAACCATGATTATTCTGGGTCTTGGACTGCAAGGAATTCCAAATTAACATGTGATAAATCTAAAATGTATTTCTTAAGCAAAGAAATATGGAAAACATCATGCATTCATGACAAAGAAGGAGGTAATGCTAAACGGTAAGCTACGGTGGTTGATTACTTCAACTATCTCAAAAGGTCCCACATAACGAGACGATAACTTGGTAGCCTTGCCAATCGTAATAGATCTCTTTTTGGTTTAACCCAAATAAAGAATTTCTCACCAAGTTCAAATTTCTGTTAACTCACTTTAAATCAACATAACTCTTTTGCCTATCTCACGCCTTCTTTCAAGTGCTCATGAATCATTTTAATTTGTTGTTCCATTTTAGTAAGAATTTTAGGTCCATTACCTCTCTATCCTCAATGTTGTCCCAACTAACAGGGGTTCTACATTTTCTTCCGTATAATGCTCGAAAGGTGCCATCTTAAGAGAGACCTGAAATGTGTTATTATATGCAAACTCAACTAGTGGAAGGTACTCTTCCCACTTATACTGCTGATCCATAGTATACATTCATAACATATCCTCCAAAACTTAATTGAATCTTTCAGTCTGTCCATCCGTTTCTGGATGATACGCATAACTAAAATTCAACTTAGTTCCTACATCAGCATTAAACATTTGCCAAAACCTTTACATCATTCTAGGATCTTTATCTGATATGATTAATTCAGGTACTCCATGTAATCTAAAAATTTCGTGTAAAAATCTTTTAGCTAACACAGGAGAATCATCCTTCATATTTTTAGAAATAAAATGTGCTACCTTTGTTAGTTTATCCACAACTACTAAAATAACATCATGTTTATTTCTTGACATAGGCAACCCTTGTACAAAGTCCATGCTTATCACTTGCCATTTGTACTGCAGTATGTTATGAGGATACAATAAACTGGTTGGGTGCATATGTTCCACTTTAACACGTTGACATTCAAGGAAATGTGTCACAAAATCAATAACGTTATTTTTCATTCCCTTCCAAAAATATTGTTGTTTTATATCAGCAAGAATTTTTAATACCAGGGTGTCTAGAAAAAGGTGAATTGTGAAATTCAGCTAACAATTTCTTTCTTAAATCATTTAGTGATGGTATGTATACCCTGTTTTCAAATCTTAAGATTCCTTCGTTATCAAAGTGAAAACCTTTATACCTCAGATCACTAGGATCTGCAGCAAGCACTATCTTTACTTGCTGAAAGTAAGAATCAGATTCCATAACACTTTTTAATTCATCCTTAAATTGAGTTCTCAATGTTATAAGAGCAGAAATGTGCTTCCTACGACTTAGAGCATCAGCCACTCTATTTTCCTTACCCTTGATATAATTGATGTCAAAATCATATTGAGACAAAAAATCTAACCACCTTCATTGTCTTGCATTAAGATTTGGCTGAGTGAAGATATACTTCAGCCCAAGATGATCAATTTTCAATTCAAAAGGTTTACCAAGAAGGAAATGCCTCCAAACTTGTAGTGCATGAATAATGAAAACAAGCTCTAAATCATGTGGAGCATAATTCAACTCATGTAACTTTAGTTTTCTACTTTCGTAAGCTATGACATAATCATTTTGTAACAAAATACCTCCTAGACCTTCACCAAATGCATCAGTTACCACCATAAAATATCCATTAGGTTCGAAATGCTCGCTAGAATAGGTCTTTGAAGTTAATTGTTCCTTCAAAGTTTTGAATGCAATTTCACATTTCTCACTCCAAAATTTTTTTATCCTTCTTCGTAAAGAAGTTATTGGTGCAACCACCTTAGAAAAATCTTATACAAATTTTCTATAAGTAACTAGCAAGCCCCATGAAGCTTCTAACTTCATGTACATTCTTTAAGTACGAGCCACTCATTATAGCCACAATTTTTGAAGGATCTATAGCAATTCCATCCTTACTTATTACATGTCCCAAATAGTGTACTTCTATGCCATAGAAAGAACATTTAGATAGCTTACCATATAACCATCTCTTTCTCAAAATTTCCAAAACTATTTTCAAATGATCATGGCGTTCCTCAATACTTTTAGAATATATGAGAATGTCATCCAAGAATACGAGAAAAAATTTGTCCAAGTATTCTTGAAAGATGTTATTCATTAAGTTAAATAATGTTACAGGTGCATTTTTTAATCCAATAGGTAAAACCGTGAACTCATAATGTCCATACCTTGTTCTGAAAGTTTTTTTATGAATGTCATCATCCTTAATCCATAATTGATGATATCCAGATCGAAGATCTATCTTAGAATATACCAATGCTCTACACATGTGATCAAATAGATCATAAATCCTAGGGATTGGGTATCTATTCTTGATTGTTGCTTTGTTTATCATTCGTGATTAATGCATAATCTAAGCGTTCCATCCTTCCTTTTCAAAAAAATTACAGGTGCTCCCAAGGTGAAACACTTGGTCTAATCAAACCTTTAGAAAAAAGTTCTTGCAACTGAGCCTTGAGCTCTACTAATTCTGTAGTAGTCATTCGATATGGTGCCTTAGAAATAGGTTCGGTTCAGGCTTGATCTCTATTGTGAAATCAAACTCCCTTTTGGGTGGAAGACCTGGTAATTCTTCTGGAAATATGTCACTGAAGTCTTGTAACAACGGATATCGTTCCATGACATCATTTTTCTCTTCAGTTGTTTCTATAATTTTTACTGCATATAAGGTACAACCTTTATTTTTGGCCTTTTTAAGTTACATAGGTGACGTTTTATAACAGAAATCTTACGTTTCACACACTAAATCTCTGCTATTTTCTACAGTCATCTAAACAACTAATGTGTTTTTCAAAATAGTCCACTTTAGCCTTATGTTTTGCTAACCAATTAACACCTATGATTACATCATAAGACCCCAAAGGTGCAACATAAAGATCAACTTCAGTGGAAAAGTTAGGTAAATCAAGGACTGCTCCAAAAAGACACATATTAACTATATGAAAAACATTGTTTCCATATTGTACAGTCCATGTTTTATCCATGTTTCCAGCTTTTCTTTTTAATTTTGATGCTAATTTACTAGAAATAAAACATTTAGTAGCTCTGGTGTCAAAAATAATAGTTATAGGTAAACCAAATAACTTACCTGGAACTTCTATAGGCGTGGCCTGTTTCTCATCCTACTTGTCAACTACTACAGCGTGTATCTTGTGCTACTGATTATGATCATCCTTTTTCAAAGGGCATTGATTTGCATAATGATCTTTGCCACAATTATAACAGCCTCCTACATATCCCTTTCTAGGCCCGAGTTTGTTTCAGCCTTATAATTATCATTTTAACCCCATAAGACTTATGTTCGTTATCATTGTTCTTGACAAAGTTGTTCCATGCATTTCCAACAAAAAATTTTGTTGCTAATTTCTTATTAGTATCAGATGAAAACTTACTTTTCATTCTGAATTTATTTCATGGTCCTTTCTTAGGTGTAAGAGATGATGAAGAGGAGTTGGGGATTTTCTTCCTTACTTCCTCCTTATGAGCAGAAATTTCCTTCAATTTTTGTTCCTGCCTTATGGCCTTTTCAACAACCCCTTCCATCGTGGTTGGGATGTGAACATACACATCTCCTCCTATACAGATTCAATCCCATGATGAATTTCTATATCCTAAACTTCTCATCAGTTTGATACTGAGGTACATACTTAAGGAGTTTAGTAAACCACTCCTAATACTCAGTTATAGTTAGCTTTCCTTGAGCTAAGTTCTAGAATTCAGTCATTTTCTGATCATAGTAAAGTTGTAACAACCAACATTGCCTAAAGTAACCTTTAAATTGATCCCATGTGATATTAGTTTCATCAATATTTAACTTAGCCTTATGGTTATCCCACCATGAAGATGCCTCATGGGAAAGTTGATATGCTCCCCATATCGCCTTTGTTTCTTCTGAGAAATTCCTTATTGCAAAGTATTTCTCCATTTCACTGAGCCAATTCCCAGCCCCATCTCCTAATGTGGTGCTATCAAACTTGGGTGGATTTATCCTTTTATATCATTAGTGAGTTCAACAACCATCCTAGCATTTTTTTCTCAAAGTTGATCAGGTATGTTCACATTGTTGTTATCAACACCTACATTGGTGTTGTCCCCAGGAGGTGGCTGATTATTGTTATTAGCATCTTCTTCCTCCTCATTGCCCATTACTTACTGTTCAAGTACAACTAAATGATCTCTTGAGTCTAATAGGGTAGAGAGGATCTCATCAAGTTTCTGGGTAGTTGTTTCTCCTTCCTCAGGTGGAGGATTATTTGCAACATTTCCTCTTATTCTAACCATTTTTGTTAACAAGAAAATTTAAGTTTCATCAGATTATGGACACAATAGGTCCAAGAGATGCAACCTTTAGCTCTGATACCAAGATGTAACATTCCCATTTTAAGACTTTAGAAACAAGGGATTTTTTTTTGAAACATAATGTTCTCTGTTCTAAATAAAACATCATTTAGAACACACATTCCATGCCAATCAATCTCATAATAGATAACCATATGCAGCTATAATGACTCGGTATGCTACCGATCTCTCATTCCATGACTTAGTTACCAACTGATATCTCATGTTAACTTCAAGTATAGAATACTTTATGTATACTACGTATACTTGGTTCTCCTACCATATTCTGGGTATTGAGTGATTTGTTTAAAGAACATATCGAATATTTGTTACCAATATTCATCTGATATCATGTTGCTTTAAACTAGGTGACAAAGGACAACGTAACCAATAGCTTGCGATACTTTGGCCAAATATTTTCAACATACTGTTCATGTTACTATTCCTAGATGACATACTCATCATTCATTTCGAAATACGTCCTTCACCTCACTCTTCGTTTCTCTATAATGGTCTTTAATAATTATCATCAGTCCACTTGCCCAAGGTTTAACCCTAGCCAAGGTTAGAAACATAATTTATTATAGGAATACGCTCATGATGACTTAGGTTATATGGGCATAATCGGTTGACCTAAGTCAACCGGATGTGCCGAGGTACCCGAGTTAATTAAATCTACTACCTATCCTAAACATACTACTAACTAGACCTAGAGAGAAACTAAGTTCAAGTCCGGATGTGTGTAAATCTATATGAAAAATATTGAAGGGTGTTGCCACATGTCAAATGTAACACTTGTATCCTTGAGAAGTCCCAAGAATTATCATGGGTATAGTCATATAGTAGGCGTGTGCCAATATCTGATAAAACTGATTCATTAAGATGTACATACCCCCTTCGTGGTCGTTAATCATAATTAAATTGGATTAAGATTGATTACAACAACCATGCCTAACCCGATTCCAAAATTCATTAATTTCTATACCCATACTTATCCTGATTAGGTATGGAGAACTTCATTGAACCATGTTTGCATTATTGTTCATTAACATGGCATAACAAGCAGTTATCCCAAAACAGAAAACAAACATCAATGTTTAATTCCTAATGCAACTTATTTGTCCAAATCGGGCGTGACATCAACCTAGATCCAGCTAGTGTTTACTTTATAATTGAAGTTATAAAGATTATGGATCATAACCACTAATCATCTTATCTTTCATTCTTTGGGAGAGGAAGAGTCTTCCTCTACATTGTTAAATGTTAGGTTTAACATAACCTTTTTAGAATTTATTACACATGTAGATTAATTATATGCCCCAAACATTTTTCATTATTAAACTATAGTTTTTCGGTTAAAGAATGACATCTTTTACAATTTAATCAGTGCATTATAATAGGGGAGATTATACTATCTCTTTAATCCTACTCAATATCTGATAACAACCATAATATATAAACATATATGAAGAATCCCAAAAATATAAAACTATTATTTCTAGCATATAAGTACAAAGATTTCACTTCATAAATTGAAGTCTAACACAAACCTTTCAATTCATGATTTAAAATATACATTTACAAGATTATGCAATTTATACATTCTCGCATGTCAATCATAAATAAGATCTTAAAAGAACATCACTTTTCTTTTCCAATGCAACTCAAGACTAATTGAAACTCTTTACACAAGATCCATAATTAAATAAGCCAATACATCATGAAATTTATTGTCTTCCTTTATGACTTACGATGTCCATCTGTAAAATTGCTAGCACAGGTCAGTTCAATGAACTGAGCATGATAAGCACTAAGTGTTTCACACGGAATGTTTCGGCTCCACGAATAGACTTGCTTCTATCCTATCATTCCTTCGAGAAATGAGATAAGGGTTAGGGCTAGGAGGAATACTGTTGAATGTTGAGATGGTGTGCGCGTACCATAGAGAGAGATCAGATCGACTGCGAAGAACTCCTTTTTGTCTTGGAAGGACTACTTGCCCCTGATGTAGATGCAAGTTTCAGGTCTGTGATGATGAAGACAGGACCTAAGTTGGATGCAGTTTACTCCTCTGATGCTCGGATGAGTGTTACTGGGCTCTGGTTATTCAGTTGCAGTCTTGGGCTTGATGTCCTTCTCTGCAATCTCTTCTTGTTTCTTCACTTGTCTCTGCTCGGCCAAGCAAAATCTGGATTCTCTCGATGATTTCTCCTTCTCCCAATCAAATGAAAATCCAATCCTTGTTTTGGTTGGAAGTGGTCATTTACAGGGAACCGATGGCGGTTACGCAACCGACGGTTGAGTAGGAACCGGTATCGGTCCAGTCAAAGCGGGCTATTTTTGGTAAAATAGCCAGCTTTCCCTCCTTTTCTTCCGAGGGATTGGTAGCGGGCTTGGTCAAGTCATTATGAAGTTGGTTTTAGGTGCGGATGAGGAGTAATTAGTCATAGGTGTGGAATTGGACCAAGTTATAGGTCTTAATTAGGTTAGTTTAGGGTTAAGACTAGGTCATGATGAGGTGGCGACATGAGGTGGCAGGTATGGTGATGTGGATTTATTAATTATAAGGTAATTAATAAATAATTGTGTAAGGTTTAGGTGGTGAGGTTAGGTTGCGAAATGCGATGCGGGTCACAAGGGGTCGTAAGACACAAATTTGGTGTCTACATTAGCCCCTTATTGTCGTGTAGTTTGTTTTGTAAAGCTGCACGGACAATAATAAGAAGTGGTTACTCCTGTTAAGGGTATAGGTAATCCCCCTCAAATCTATCACAGATTGAGGTAGCGTGAAATCAGGGATAGGGTTGATAAAGGGTAAATGGTGTTGAGATGAGGGTGAGATGGTGGGGTAGGTCCAAAGAAGCAGACGCACGTTAAAATGCAATAGTGCGACTAGGGTACATGATTTGACGAGCAAACCAGCAATGCATAGGCAAAGGTCGATAGTTTATCCAAACAAGGGTGATATAATCCTGGTATCCAAGGCATAGGAAGTAGCTCCAGGGTATATAATAGGTAAGGTACAGGAACGTTTAGGCATGTTCGGCAGTACCAAATGGTTGGTTTGGTTGAGATAAACGTCACGGTCTAGGTCTTAGGCAAAGTTGGTCGACAGATCAAGTCAAGGACCCTAATCATGCTAAAACAAAACGAGCAGTATTGCTGGATTGAACAAAAGGCTACTGGGTGGATAAAAGTGTATGTTGTTGATGTTGGGTGAAGTAGTTAAGTGGTACGGCCTTGGGTCGGGCTAATTGATGAGTGAGGGCCATGGGTCGGGCCAAGTTGTTGGGTTGCGGCCGTGGGTCGGGCCAAATGGTTGGGGTGAGGCCTTGGGTCGGGCCAAGTTGTTGGGTTGCGGCCTTGGGTCGGGCCAAATGGTTGGGGTGAGGCCTTGGGTCGGGCCGGATGGTTTGGTTGCGGCCTTGGGTCGGGCCAAATGGTTGGGTTGCGGCCTTGGGTCGGGCCAAATAGGTTGGTTGCGGCCTTGGGTCGGGCCAAATGGTTGGGGTGAGGCCTTGGGTTGGGCCAGATGGTTTGGTTCGGCCTTGGGTCGGGCCAAATGGTTGGGTTGCGGCCTTGGGTTGGGCCAGATGGTTTGGTTGCGGCCTTGGGTCGGGCCAAATGGTTGGGTTGCGGCCTTGGGTCGGGCCAAATAGGGTTGGGGTGAGGCCTTGGGTCGGGCCAAGTTGTTGGGTTGCGGCCGTGGGTCGGGCCAAATGGTTAGAATGGTTGCAGCAAAGGTTGATATAGGCGATGTGGGTGAAAAAGGGAAAATAGTAAATAAGGGCAGAAATTGGGGGCAATTTGGAATAAAACCGATGTCGATTCTATATGACCGATATCGGTTATGGTACCGATACCGGTTCCTTAGGGCACAATAAAACCGATATCGGTTATGGGTGAAAAACCTATAAAAAGAAAAATACGGCCTGTCATTGTCACTTTTGCAATTTGGAAATCAATTTGAGTTGTCTGACGTGGAGAGTTAAGATTGGAGCATTAGTTGCGTGAGGTGGCGCTATTTGACTGGAGGAGTTAGTTGTTAGTGGGCCCGAGTGAGGAGGAGGCAGCAGTTGATTGGTGGAGGACCCAGAAGAGGACATTTGGAGCCATGGCACAACCAGGAGGAGTAGGAGGGGCTGGACCAGCTGGACCACCACCACCCATCCCTCCACGACGACGTGTCGTCGTACGGGTAGGTTCGAAACCCCTCATTGTGTGTATTTTATTGCATTATGCTATATTTGGGGTTTGGGTAGGAATGTACATTTTTTAGGAAATAATTAGAAAATGGAAATGATTTGAAAAAGAGAGAGGGTAGATAGGTGAAATAAGCCAAGGCGGCTGGGTGGGTAGGTTTTTAGGGTATTTGGGTGGGTAAATTGGTAAAAAATGAAAAAATGTAGGTGGGGGGGCCGCGCGGGGTTCGGCTCCGGAAGTTTCAGCGACCGATGTCGGTCGCTAAGCGACCGGCATCGGTCGCAAAATTTTAGGGGCAGGGTGTTTTGTGTTGGACCGGCGTCGGTCGGTCGTGGACCGGCGTCGGTGGGAAGGGGACCGCGGTCGGTTATGGGTGACCGCTACCGGTCCTTAGTGATTTTTAGCTATTTTTGTTGGTTTAGGTTATGTTGTTGTTTTTGAGTTTTTGGTAGTGATTTGGGTATGGTTTGGGTTGGGGTGGGTTGTTTGTTTGGGTGTGAAGAGGGAGGGGGATAGCGTAGAAGTTTTTAGGGTGAGATAGATGGGCGTAGACGTGTGGTATGGAGTCGGGTTGTGGGTAGGGGGATAAAAAAGGGGATATAGAGGGTATAAGTAGATGTTGTGATAAAGAGTAGGGCTAATACTGTGGGTTGGTTTTGTAGGCACGTCAGCAGCTGACGATGCGGGATAGGATGCCCCCGCTGTTGGTACGGATGCGGCCACACGTATCCGCAGCACACTGGGGTATCATGCGCGAGGTGGGACTCGGCGGAGTCCAGCGGTACAGAGCGATCGATAGGGATCATAGTTTGATGGTCGCCCTCATCGAGAGATGGGATCCGGTGACCAATGTGTTCCATCTCCCGACTGGGGAGATGACTATCACATTGGAGGATGTGTATCGTATCCTTCGACTGCCGATTGAGGGAGAGGCAGTCTTTCAGGTGGACGCAGAGACTGCCATGGACAGCATCCTACAGGTTTTCGGGGATGCAGCCGCGCTATTGACGTATCACAGCGCGAGCATCGGGTATGGGGATATGTACCGTGCGCATCGCCATGAGACACGGCTTGCCGTGTTGATGATGATCGGGATCACCTGCTTTGCCCTCCCGGACTCAGAGGGAGGCCGCTTTCCACGGGCGCTGATGGGGGTTCTACACGAGATGGTGGAGGAGCACACCTGTTATGCTTGGGCACCAGTATACCTGGTACAGTTGTATCGAGAGCTGTGGGGCTATCGCCGGATGAGGCGATTCGGGATTTGTTCGACGTTTTTGCTGCATTGTTGGGCATATGAGCACATCATATGCCTTAGACCAGTAGGGCTGCCCCAGCAGCCAGGGCCACAGGTCATATATAGATACGGCTTTCAGAGGTGGTTGGGGGTCGTGGGTCAGCCACGAGCAGTGCTTGCAGGGCGAGACGTTACTTATTACAGGCATTTATTAGAGGGCCTGACAGTGGCAGATATCGTATGGAGACCTTACAGAGGTCATCACCCGCGCAGAGGAGCCCGATTACAGTTGCGCTTGATCCAGTACACTTTCTGGATAGCAGGACGGAGGCCGGGAGAGTATGAGAGGATACCCCTAGAGAGGGTACGCAGGCAGATGGGGCTGCGACAGGACGAGCCACCTCCCTTCCCTCAGTACCGGAGGGATGATGTAGAGGCTCCACTGCCTGCACCACAGCCCTTGGACCCAGATTGGGTTGCTGAGAGGCCAGCAGATGACACTGTAGATGATGCTGGTTATACGGGAGCATATATGGTTTGGTGGGCTGGTCAGAGAGCAGCGAGGATAAGAGCACCGCCTGCCTGCACTGACTGGGCAGCGGTGGTGACAGCAGAGCGAGATCAGCTCGGGGCAGTGCACTGCTTATTACAGGGCAGCTTCTGCTCGCATGCACGTACGTATAGGTGTTTTACAAGGGTAGTAGTGTAGCTCGAGCTCAGTACACTGCACACGAGCACAAGCGGCACTTAGCAGCAATTGGCACAGGTACCACCACCAAGTTAGTGGCACGCACAGCCACACCCAGCATAGGTACATGTACCACTACAAAGAATGCAGCACAGCCCACAACCCCGAGCACGTGCACAGTACCACCACAGCCACAAGCACCACCAGTGGCACCAGCACAGGCACAGGGGGCACTGGTAGTAGGTGTCAGGGGACCAGCCCCAGCACCTACGGTGGCTCGAGAGCGTTACATGGAGGCTAGAGCGGAGGCCCGATACTATCAGGATATTCTTGATGGTACCGGGGCTGATTATCAGCCCTATGTGGCACATAGAGCAGAGACCTCTCGGAGCCAGAGGTCTCAGGGAGGTGCAGCCACAGCTGGTGGGTCCGTCACAGGTAGGAGGCGAGAGGTAGGACAGGGACCAGCAGGTAGACAGGCAGAGGGAGGTGGAGAGAGCTGAGGGGTCCCTGCACATTTTGTATATTGGACATGGGCACCGGTCTGTGAACCGGTTGTGTTGATAGAGGCCTGCATGCCTATTTATTCATTTATTTATTATACTGCCTCGCATGAGCCGAGCACGGGTTGACAGATTGATACCACCTGTGAGCCGAGTATATTTTTGATATGAGAGACCGGCCTGCGAGCCGAGTCGAGATTATTGATAGTTATTGTGGCCTGCGTGCCGGCTTTGTTGTATTATGAGATCACAGAGGCCCCGATGCAGGGCACATTGTATATTTGAAACTTTGTATATATATAGATATGATGTTTTGACCCACATGCTGTGCGTAAAAAGCGTTAAATGTTTTGTCGATGGTTTGTGATATGTGATGTATGATGAGTTTGATTGACATGGTGTTATATATTAATGATGTTGATGTCTTTTGTTGATGGGATGTATATAGATATAAATGATGAGTTTAATTGACATGTTATATTATGAAATGTTGTATGTTTGGTCGCTGGTGTGTGAATATTAAATGGTTGTAGCTGTTGATTTGGATCCAAATGGTGTATAGAGTAATGGTTTTTGATATTGGTTATTGATGGCTTGTTTGTTTTGTAATATAGAGAAATGATGTTAATGAAATTGTAATGAGATGTGGATTTAATGAAAAATATGGATAATGGTGTTGTTCATGCAGGAAAAAGGGACGGGCGCCACAAAAATTTCCAAAAATGAAGAGACGACTTAGGTTTAAGCAACAAGGGGTAACTTGACCGATATCGGTTATGTAACCGATGTCGGTAGATATATGACCGGTATCGGTTAAGTAACCGATATCGGTTATGCAAGAATTGTTTTCCTAAAAATAGAACTGCTGGGTTGGCAACTTAAGTTCTTATTTTTAGAGCCATGCAAGAAGTTAAATACGCGAACGCGACGCTTTTTGACGACTGAGACAGGGAATTGCATGAGAGATTTGAGTGAGAAGGAGAAAAGAGACAGGGAAAGTGAATGTGATCTGAGATTCAGAAGGCAGAAAGGAAAATTTGAAAAGGGTGGTGATCATGGCAGAACAAGGAGAAGCATCCAGCAGGCAGGGACGAGAGGGAAGACGAGTGCCACCTCAAGCTGCTGCAACCCAAGAGGTAAACGGTTTGGTTGTAATTTGATTTTTGCATGTTTTCTGAATAGGATGAGAGAAGTGTAAGTGGTTAGATATGAGAAAGAAAACGTGATAGCAAGGGTTGGGGATGGTATGAGTGCTACGGGGCAGGTAAACAGGGTGGGCCTGTATGTTTTTAGGTAGAAATAGGAGTAAACGGGCTTCATAAATATCGAAGGTGTATGTTTGAAGCAGGGTAGGTATATTTTGACAGTGACCGGTATCGTTTATAAGTAACCGGTATCGGTTAGCCAACCGGTATCGGTTATGCATAACCGCTATCGGTTACTGTAAGGGTTTCCAGATTTTGAGAAAAAACCCGTAGAGATTTGTTCTTTTGAATAATTATGTGTCGTTTTGATGTATGCAGGTAGAAGCAAGGTTAAGGATGAATGATACTGTGCCAGCGTTGTTGTCACGAATCCGAGCGGATGTAACACCAGCTGAATGGGCATTGATAAATCGGTTGGGGTTAAGTGGAATCCACTATTATTCAAGAATCACGCGTAACCATGCTATGTTGCAGGCGTTGATTGAGAGATGGAATCCAGAAAAGAATACCTTCTATCTACCAACAGGGGAGATGACAGTGACTTTGGAAGATGTGTTCCGTATTTTGAGACTCCCAATGATAGGAAAAATAGTGTATCAGGCGTTGCCCAGCGTGGGGCGGGCAGCGATAATAGCAGTATTTGGGTCAGCTGCACGAGATTTGACACAGCGAGGTTTATCATTTACGTATGGTATAATGTATGCAACACATCCCTGAGGAAACAAGGTTGGCCGTGCTATTAATGATAGCAGTGGGGTATTATGCATTGCCGAGGGTGGAAGGTGGAAGATTTCCCAAAGCATTGATGAGTGTTATTTGGGAAATGATAGAAATGAGCATGACATTCGCATGGGCACCCGCATATCTGGCAGAGTTATATAGGGGTTTATGGGCATGCAAGTGAAAACACAGGACGACACTGGATTGTTCGTACTTATTACATTGTTGGGCCTATGAGCATATTGTTGTGTGTGTCCAATAGGCCGACCCATTGAGTTGGGAGAGACAGGAGTGCAAAGGTTGGGATTCAGACGATGGGTCCAGACAGAACAAGAAGTGAGATCCCAGGCCGTGGTAGATGACATCGAGTATTATAGATGTATGGGAGATGGTGACGATTGCGGATATTTGTTGAGGCCGTACGGGAACTATATGGTGACAGAGCACATAGCTGAGGAGTTGAGGGGTGTAGAGCGATTAAGGTGGATCGCAGGGCATAGGCCAGGCGAGTACAAGAGGATTCCTCTAGATCGCGTGCGGCGACAATTTGGGTTCGTTCAGGATATTCCTATGACATATAGACCATACATGAGGATTGACGCCGAGGCAGCATTCTCACCTCCCCGGCCGACACCTCCAGAAGGGCCAGAAGAGATAGCAGCCGATCGTAGGGTTATGGATGCGGGAATGACGGAGGCCTATAGAGTATGGTGGGTAGCAGAGCTGCGAGGTGCACGTGAGTGCCCTGACATAGCTGTGATTACAGCGGAGAGAGATCGTCTGCAGGATTTGGCTCGCCAGCTTCAAACACAGGTGAATGAGACAATGGGAATGTTAGAGGCTTCACAGTTACGAGTGGAGAGACTGGAGGCAAGATTCCTTCACGCGAGAGGACGTATTCGTATGTTACAGGAGATGTTGGCGGATCAATGGGAGGAACCAATGGCAGTGGCACCTTTGAGGATGGAGAGGCCAGCTGAGAGGCATCGACGATCACGATCACCACCTGATTCGGGAGGAGGTGCAAGAGTCTAAGTGGATTTTATAGGAATATTAGAATAAATAAGGATGCCGACCTGCGAGTCGATGATAGAGAAGATGTATTTGGTTAACATCTAAAATAAAACTAAAGATGTATGTTCTTTTGAGTGATGATAATAATAAGAATGGTTGTGTTTTGAATGTTGTTTTTGTTTTGTTTGAAAAAGGATAAAGATGAATGTTGTCAAAATAGAAATACACAAAAATATTTATATTTATAACACATGATAGGGTATGGTAGGGGATGGTCGAGCTAACCTTGGGAGACCCCATGTCTCCTAAGTGCTGCCTACATAGCCCATTGCACAAAGCAAGGAGGGGCCTCAGACCGATGTAGTTCTCCCTTAGGAGCAGGGAGAGGTGAATTCAGGCAATTTGGTTGTGGTTAGGCAATTTTGTTGGTTAGTAAAAATTTGATGTTGGTAGGGTAATGTTGTTGGTGTTGGTAGGGTAATGTTGTTGGTGTAGGTATGGGTGAAGCGAAAGTTAGCATACCCAAGTAGTAGGGAATCATGTCCTGATTAAGGTCAACACACAATCCTAGAGCCGAGCAAAAGAGGCAAGAGTGTCCCGTAATTGAGAAGAGCTAAACAAACCACATATTAATGTAGGATGAGCTTGAATCCCTAGGTACCTTGCATAGGCGAGAAGTCGATAGGTGAAAAGAGTGGTATAATCACAATATATCGGATATACGTCACGTCCCTTGAGTTTTGTTGTTTTGACAAATGGTGAGGTGAGGTGGTTGATGTGGGCGAGGGTGCAGAGAACTTATTATAAGATGATGATTCTGACAAAAGAAAACCAAACCTAAATAGACAAGTCCATGACTCAAAAGTGCTTTGAAGTACTGCTTTTATTTTTATTTTTCTGGATATAGACTGATCGATGCGGGAAGTCTACATGGGATACGTAGTTTGTTGTTCTTGAGGTCTTCACGAAGCTGATCAATGCGAGAAGCTTCTAATAAAGGCTAACTGTGTATAGCTGTCCTTCAAGGGAGCAGTCTATTTATAGTAGCAGATGCAGTGTTTATGTATAGCTGTCCTTCGGGGGAGCAGTCTATTTATAATAAGAGCAATAGTTTGGCATATAGCTGTCCTTCAAGGGAGCAGTCTATTGTATAAGTTAGAGGTCTAGATGTCCGTTGGGCATGAAGCATCTAGTTTTTTTGTAAGAAGTTTGACTCAAGAAAATCCCATAAGTGTGTAATTAAGAATGTGTCATTTTGATACTTTGAAGTCATGGACTAGACTAAAAAGGGGAAGGCATCTTTTAAGGGGAGGTGATAATCAAACCATGTGAGCTTGATTGGATTTTGAGATGTAAGAAACAAAGTGTATGCGGTGGTAAATGGGCTCAAGGGACGAGCGTAAGGTAGATAAGCAGTGATATAACACTAATTTCAACA
Source organism: Taxus wallichiana var. yunnanensis (assembly GCA_018340775.1). Taxonomy (NCBI): domain Eukaryota; kingdom Viridiplantae; phylum Streptophyta; class Pinopsida; order Cupressales; family Taxaceae; genus Taxus; species Taxus wallichiana. Next base: position 736,788,975 of record CM031235.1, on the reverse strand, counting down.
GTAGAATGGTCGAAGATGCAAGGCATTAAGGGGCTCAGGCTCAGGTTTACCATTAAGCGAAGCTAAACGATAAGTGCCTGATCCATAAGTGTGAGTGATAATGTAAGGCCCAATCCAATTAGGAGAAAATTTTCCACGTTTACTCTTTTCTAGTTTGGTTACATGTTGATTCTCTTTGAGGACAAGATCGCCAACCTTAAAAGTACGCTCATGAAGCCGTTTATCATAAGCACGCTTGATGCGTTTTTGGTAGATTTGAAGGTGATCAAGAGCCGTAAGACGACGCTCGTCAAGAAGCTCTAATTGGGCTAACCGCTCTTGGCGGAAATCATCGTTGGTGAGAATATCCTGAAGAGATATTCTGAGGGAGGGTATTTGTACTTCGAGAGGCAAGACAGCCTCGGTACCATATACCAAAGAAAATGGTGTGGCATTAGTGGAGGTACGAATGCTAGTACGATAAGCCCAAAGGGAAAAGGGAATGTGATCATGCCAGTTTCTTCCGGACTCATTGACAACTTTCATGAGGATTTTGGTTAGGGTTTTATTAGAAGATTCAGCCTGACCATTGGCCTGCGGATAGTAAGGCGATGAGAAACTAAGTTTGATACCAAAGTTGTCACAAAGGTCTTGTAACAACTTATTTTTAAAAGATTTACCATTATCTGTTATTAGGCGATGAGGAATACCAAAACGACAGATAATGTGATGGTTAACGAATTCGACAATTTTTTCTTTTTTGATTGAAATGAGTGGAATGGCCTCCACCCATTTTGTGTAATATTCGGTTGCTGTGATTATCCAATGGTGACGTTGTGAAGAGGTCGGGTGAATCTCACCAATAAGGTCTAAACCCCATTGTGAGAAAGGCCAAAGATCTCGTGCGACCTGTAGCGGATGGCTAGGAGTATGTTGAAGGTTGGCATGTTGTTGACACATAACACAACGCTTAACATATTCATAGCAGTCGTTGTTAAGAGTAGGCCAATAATAACCTAGGCGAAGGATTCGTTTAGCCATGGCAAGGCCACTAAAATGTCCACCACAAATGCCGTCATGGACTTGTTGGATGGTATAAGTGACCTCCGCGCCGGTTAGACACCGAAGAAGGATGCCATCAAAGCCACGTTTATAGAGGAGTCCCCCCATGACAACATAACGAGAAACACTTTTAAGAAAAGCACGTTTGCCGTTACTAGTAAGGTCAAGTGGGAGAACAGAGGTTGTGAGGTAGTCGTGAAATTGGTGGTACCAGGTATCCTGCGAATTAGTAGACACAGTATTTATCATACAAACTACCGGGGCTGAGTAAGATGGGGCAAAGAGTTGTTGGACCAAGACGAAAATGTCAGAGTCAGTTGATGAAGCTGGAATTTGCGAGGCTAAGCAAGCCATAGTATCCGCAAATTTGTTAGTGGAGCGGGGAATGGTCTGGATAGAATAACGAGTAAATGAGGTCAAAAGTGAATCCACGTAATGTTTGTACTTTTGAAGTTCCTCATTCTTACATTGGTAGATGCCCATAACTTGATTGACTACCAATTGAGAGTCGCCAAAAATATTAATAGATTTGACACCTAAGTGTAACGCAACCTGGAGACCCAAAACAAGGGCCTCGTATTCCGCTGTATTATTAGTGCAGGGGAAATCAAGCCGGAATGAAAGAGGCATAGGTTCAGCATCAAGAGGGATGAGAACAACGCCGGCTCCTCCGCCGCGCTGGCATTTAGATCCATCGAAGAAGAGGGTCATTTGATATGACTCTTCCCTGAGTGAAAGAGTGGCGATGAGTTCGTCAGGGAAATTAAAATTGGTGAATTGTTCCCCAGGTAAAGGGGCCTCCGCAAGTTGGTCTGTAATAGTTTGTCCTTTGATTGACTTCTGTTGTACAAACTCAAGGTCGAGGTCGGCGAGGAGCATAAGCCATCGAGGCGATGCGTTGGTTTAGATGTGGTTTGGCATACATATAATGAATGGGGTCCGTGTTGGTGATGACAAAAGTTTTGTGATTCAGGAGGTAATGTCGGAGTTTGGTGGCTACGAATGATAGGGCTAGGCACAATTTTTCTACATGTGTATACCTAGTCTCGTAATCCACAAGAGTACGACTTATATAATAAACGGCTTGTTCTCGACGTGCCGAGTCCCGATGTGCGAGCATAGCTCCTATAGCATGGTCAGTGGCAGAAAGGTAAAGGTAGAAAGGATGATCATCCTGAGGTGGAATAAGCACGGGTGGCTGCAAGAGATAGGATTTGAGAGCTTCAAAGGCTTGGTGACACTCTTCACTCCATTGAAAGGCAATGTCCTTTTTAAGAAGGTGATGAAAAGGGTGACATCGATCCGAGAGTTGGGAGATGAAACGCCGGATGGATTGAAGTTTACCCTGCAAACTACGTAATTGTTTGAGGTTTTTGGGTGGGGGCATTTCTAGGATAGCTTTGACTTTAGATGGATCGACCTCAATGCCACGAAAAGAGACGATAAAGCCAAGAAGTTTTCTGAAGAACACCAAAGACACATTTCTTTGGTTGAAGCCGGACTGAATATTGCAACAGGTGATCGAAAATAATGGTTAAAACATCGAGATGTTCACTGCGATGTTTAGATTTGCCAAGAAGATCATCGACATAATCCTCAAGGATAGTGTGCATAATGTCATGAAAAATGTAAGTCATAGCCCGCTGATAGGTAGCACCAGCATTCTTAAGGCCAAACGGCATGACACGATAACAGAAGGTTCCCCAAGGAGTTATGAAAGTAGTTTTATGTTGATCGGCCGGGGCTACCAAAATTTGATTGTATCCCGAAAAACCATCCATGAGAGAAAGTATTTCATGGCCCGTAGTGAGATCAACAAGTTGATCAATACTTGGGAGGGGGAAGTCATCCTTAGGGCAAGCGAGGTTAAGGTCTCGGAAATCCGTGCATATCCGAAGTCCCCCCGTCGCTTTAGTGACAGGTACGATGTTAGAAATCCATTGAGGATAGTCAATAGGCAAGATGAAGGAAACAGAAAGAAGTCGTTGAAGCTCTTCTTTGACCAAGAGGGCGATGCGTGGATGCATCTTTCTCAGTTTTTGTTTGACTGGTTTGGAATCGGGGTTTAGGGTGATGTTATGGACAGCAATGGTAGGATCAATTCCTGGCATGTCAGCGTAGGACCAAGCGAAAGCTTGGTTGCGGGTACGGAGAAAGGTAGTAAAGGCGGCTTGTTCTGATGTGTTAAGGGATTGTCCGATCTTCACAATGTGAGGATCCTCCTCCGTGTGGATGTTGATTTCTATAGTCGACTCATTCAACATGGTTTGAGTTTCAGACGGTAAGGCACGTTGAATATAGGAGTCGTCTACCCCAAGGTAAGTGAGGATGGAGTCGTCATCCTGGCACTCAACAACATTAATCGAAGGTGAATCCTCTTCGATCATGTCTGGATACAGAAGGGGAAGAGAAGATGGATCCTCATTATCGCGTTGATAAGTGAGAGGACCTATGAAGATAGCATTTATGAAAAAAAAAAGTTAGGAGGGATAGATTCAGGGTCTATCGACTCTGTGGGTGATGATGGCAAAGTGGGTGATGATGGTTTGGTAGGGGTGACGTCGTCTTCTTCCAGGATACAACTGACATGAGGTGTCTCCTGTGTAGGTGTTTCAGGAAAACCGAGACCACTGCGATCATTGTGTTTGCGTGTAGTCACGGGAATGAGTGTATGTCGGCCTTGTTCAGTAAAGACCAAAACCAAAGCCTTTCCAAGCACAGCGAGTCAAGAAGGTGAGGGAAAAACGACGATTTGTCAAGTATTGAAAATCAGATTGGAAGGGAACCACACCAAGAGGAGGTTCAGGGGTAATGGAGGATGCGTCAACACCCCCATACGTTAGGTTGGTGCGGCAATGGGGTGGTCCGTAAGAGATTACCTCCCCCACGCGACGGTCGTAGGTGGGATGTGCATGTAACTGTCCGTACTCCTGTGGGGTATGGAAAGAACTAACGTTATATAGGCGGTACTCCCCCAGCGTAAGGCGTTGAAAAACATCTACTAAGGGGTCGGAGGTTGGGATGTTATCTACGGGAAAGGAAGTAATATTTGTAACGGCGGTTTCATTAGTTGAAGGTGTAGGTGCATCGGAAGTGGATGGCTGGGTTGGATGAATGGGTGTCTTGACTGGTACAAGCACATCATTAGGGCGATATAACATATTGCAAGTTTTGAAGGGGGGAGGATCAGCTTTTACGGTGTAGGACTTCCCCTCGTACTCAAATTTTATGCATCTATGTAAGGTGGAGGGAACGCATCCCATAGCCCGGATCCAAGGGCGGCCTAACAACATATTGTATTGGAACTCTCCCTCAAGGACATAGAAGAGTTTGGGTAAAGTACGTGGTCCTACACGAATGTTAAGGATCACGGTGCCTAAAGTAGAAGTAATAGCATCATTGAATGATCGCAACATGATGGGGTTGGCACACATGCAACTAGAAGGGATATTCATTTGTTGGAAGGCTTTTGAAGAGATGATGTTTAGGCTAAAGCACCCCGTCAATCATAACACGACGTACCCGAATATCCCGAACGTACGCTGAGATGAAAAGAGCAGGTCGGGATCTTCGGCACCAAAGTCGATAATTTCATCTTCGGAGCCAGCGATAAAGAAGCTGGCTTTGCACATGCAGACGAAGTGGTTGGGGAGATGGATTGTTTGGTGAGTGAAGCAACATGATTGGGTGTTAGAATAGAGGTAACAGGAGCAAGGTTTCATTAGGTAAAACCTCTATCCCTTGAAGGATCTCAATGAGAGCTTGTCGATGAGATTCAGAAGTCTGAATGAGATCATACAATGTCATTTTTACAGGCGATTGGTGAAGCTGTTTGATCATAGTTCGATGGGCAATGCCATTAGAGACGGGATAGGCGGGTCCGCGAATAACCACTTTAGGTGGTGGTGCAATCGGGATGGTGGACAGAGAAAGAGATGCCGCAGGCGTGTTTTCTTTCGCTTTCCCATTGTTTTTCTGCCCTCGAGTAGCAACACTAATCATATTGATCTCATGAATACGAGAGGAGGAAGATGGTAGGGATAGGTCATGGTTTTCGAGAGGTGGGGCTGTAATAATGATAGATCTTGGTGAGGCGGGGACAGGTGGTATAGGAGAGGGAATTGAAGCTAAAGGTCTCTCTCTTCGTAAGTTGTCTTTCTTAACTTTTCTATCGGAGAGAGGTGACTGACGAAGTATGGATTTTAAAGCTTTGCATCCCTCTACATCATGTCCTGGTGTGCGGTGGTAAGCGCAGATTTTAGACTCATCATAACCTATAGGTCGAGGTTTAGACGGGTCATAAGGTCTAAGTGGGGGTAGAGAAATGGTCGCATTCTCCACCAACATAGCAAGGATTTTGGCGTAAGATCCTTTGAGTGGGTCAAAATCGGAGGAAGATGAAGGTATTGGTTGGGTCGATTCTGGTGATGACGTGGTGTGGTTGGTTTGTATGGGGGGTGGTTTAGCCAAGGAGTTTTGATAATGGGTTTTAACTAAACGTGGCTTCTTTGGCGCAGAAGCTATGTTTAGCTGGTTGGATGATGAGGCCATAGATGATGTGGTATTAGAAAACAACCACGGAGAAATAGGAGTGACAGAAAACAAATCTTTTGATGATGGAATTTGTTTAGGGTTGATAGGTGGACAGGATAAGCGGGGTGACGGTGTTGCTATACCCTTGGATTTCTGTATGGGTGTAGAAGGCGTAGGTCACTTTAAAGAAAACGCAGGAGGTATGATATATTGATGTAAGGTAGAGGGATGGGGTCCCAATATGGAAGGTAGGTGTGACGATGATGGTTTTAGTTGTGATAGAGGCATAGGTCGAGGAGATTGAGTCTGTCTCCTAATGGGATGGACGGCTTTATTTTTAGATAAATCAAGCCGCTTAGGTGGGTGTGTTAGACTAGGTATGGGTGAGGTCCCAAGCGTAGGGGAAGATTTGGCTAAGTTAATAGAAGTGGACGAGGTATTTGGTAGAGATGAGGGGGGTGAAGATGAGAACATGGGCATTTTAAGCTTCTGTAAACACTTCGGGTATATGGTGGAGGCATCAGGATCGGTCATTTACATTTGAGTAGAATGTGGCGTACTCAAACGTTCCCATAGAACCTGTCTATCTTCTGTGGAATGACAGTCCTCACGTGTGAATAGGAACTTTTGTATGGAAGAAAGGTGGGTTGTGATTCCGGTCCACTGTGGGTGTGATACAAGGGGTATATGAGGCACTGTATCAATGGGCGTTAAGAAATCAACCGGTTGTTGAAAATATTTTGGTGATGAAGGACTAATAGGTAGGAGGGCGTGTTTGAGAGGATCCGTCATGTTTAAAGAGTGTGGTGATGTCGGTTCAAGAGGTTGCTCGTCTAAGGATGAGAAAAGAAGTGGCGAGCTTTCCTTTTGTACAACAAGAATGGTAGAAGGAGACGTTTGGGAAATAGATAAATTAGATAACATCCGCTCACAGTCTTGCAAGGATGTGGTATAAGAAGGCTCATTTGTGAGAAGGGAACTCTGGGCAGCTAATTCCTTGATGGGTAAAGGAACGGCAAGGATTTCAGTTTGTCTTGATGGCGAGGAAGGGGGTTCGGTTTCCTGCGTTAGTGAAGAGGCTTGATTGAGAATTTGTTCGATAGAGGTCTTTGGTTGGGAATCGAAGACTGCATGGATCTCATGAACACTCTCCTCGGCTAAGATATCTTGGTTTAGTTTACTGTTAGAAGAATGATTCGGGAATGGTTTGTTGAATATTTTCAAATTTTAGTTAGCAGGGGCGTTAGGATTATCAAGGGCTATATCCCCTGCATCAACCATTTCCTGCACTATGTTTTTCAACATCTTGCAGTTCTCATGACTGTGTCCCTTCACGCGGTGGAAGTTACAGAAGTCATTTTCTTTGTACCAAGAAGGTATGGCGCGAGTGGAATCAAACCGGAATGAGGTTTAACAGGAGGTAAGGTAATGGCTCCTGCTTTGAGCAATTTTTCCAATATCACACCATATGTTTCTCCCAAGGGAGTGTAGTTGATGGGTTCTGCTTTATACTTATAGGTGGTTTTTGGCGGGGTATTAGACGGTGGTTGGGATTTGACCATCACTGCATGCACGGCCCCTTTTGATTTCGAAGTAGTCGATGGGTGAGGATTGGTGGTGTTAGGTTTGTTGGTGGAATCTTGGGTTCGGAAAGTGGGGTTTTTGTTGCGCAACCGTAATTTCTCTTCCTCTAAGGCTCGAATCTCTAGTTTTTGAGCCATAGTAAAGGCCTTGTCAAATGTACGGAAAGTTTGAATTTGGAGGGTAGGGGGGAGATGTGCTTAGCAGCAGCCCGCATAAACAGATTCGATAAGTTCGGTTTGAGGCAAGGCATACGTAAGTTGGTTGATAAGGCCCGCCATCGTCCAATGAAATCTGCGATAGATTCGTCCTCAAATTGTCGGATGGCATAGAGGTCGGTGATAGATACTTTCTTGGCAATGTTAATGGAGAAATGATCCAAGAAAGATTGGGCTAGCTGGTTAAAAGAGAAGATTGAGTGCTTGGTTAAAGCATTGTACCACTCCAAGGCGGGTCCTGATAAGGACATGGGAAAGGTGCGGAGTAGTAAAGCGTCGTCGTGAGCAATCAGATAGCAGGCATGTCTAAATGATCGCAAGTGTTGTTGAGGGTCCTCCTTACTGTTAAAACGGGTAAATTTTGGTAATTCCCATTGAGGAGGATATGAATGAAGGGGGACTGAAGGGTGGATAGGCTCCCGAAAAACTTGCTCGTATGTCAAGGCGCTACGACTTCCTGAAACAAAAGCCTCTAGATTATGCATTTTGTCCATCATTTGTTTAATTAAATCAGTAGTTGGATGAGATGATGGTGTGGTTGTGGTAAACGGAGGCAAATTGTGCAAGGGCCATCGCTAGACAATGGTGGGGTTAAATGTTGATAAGGTATGGAGACGACGTGTGTTGAGGCAACCGAATAGGGATGTCCTATATAAGCTGTTGAGGTTACCAGGATATGTGTGTGGAAATGAAAAGGTGGGCGGAGCTTGAGAAGGAAAGCTCGTGTGGATAGGTGGCAGAGAGCAAGTCATGAACGGAACAGTCTGCAAGAGAGACGAGGTAGGAGCAGTCGGCGGTAATGACATGTTGGGCCCAAGATTAACCAAAGGAAAGCCAATCTGTGCCGTATGGACCCCTGAAGCTGCTGAGGTAGACGATGGGACTAAGGATGCGGAAGGCAAAGTGGAGTTATCAGGCGGAGAAGGGGCTAAATGAGCAGCTATACTGATAGGCATGCCAACAAGGAGTTGACCGTCAGGTGTACGGTCAAGGGCATGAGACAAATAGTATCAGCGCTAGGATTAGCATCCAGAAATTTGGCAAATTCTTTATCTCCCACAGGAATTTTAGGAACCTCGCTGGTATCCGTAGGATTCCCCACAGAATGTGAAGGGGGTGATTCAGGAAAAGAAACAAAGCAAGCATGTGAAACCATGGCGGCGGCTTGCTTTCGAGTGATAACAACCATGGACAGGAGTTCACAGTAGGGTTTCAATCTAGCAGGAACAGAAACTGACGCAGAATGGTGAAATTGGTAGGTTGCTGGTTTGTCAGGAACTGGAAAAGACAGTAACCGATATCGGTCTGGTAACCGATGTCGGTTATACTATAGCCGACGTCGGTCAGTTAACCGATGTCGGTGTAATAAGACTGGTATAAGAAAATATAAGAAGCTGCTGATTTGATTGTTAACAACGTTCAGTATATTTATCAAATTGTTCTAAGGTAATCACAGAAGACAGTGTATAACAGAGAAAACAGAACTGAAAACAAACAATATGCACACGCAAATCCAGAGACTAACCCTAGGGTTAATTTTAATTATTGTGGGCTTATGCCTTTAGACGCGGAATGATGTCAATCCTAAACAAAAGACTTAGGGGAAATGTCAAGTTGTTTTGGCTTATAAGGTTACCTCAATCGGGCGGAGGAATACCGCGGAAAAGGGGGATGTTTTGAGCTGTTGTGTTAATTGTGAAGTGATTTGGTATGTGTTGTGCAGTGAAAGTAAGATTAATTTCTGTCGTCAATACCGTGGAAATCACCCCACGTGTACGACTGTTACTTAGTCTATGTTCACTAGAATTGAAAACAAAGAAGCAAGAATGTAATGCACGTGTTTTAAACCCAAATCGAAAATGATATTCGATGAAGCAAATGAGATGACTTTCACTAATGCAAAACTAGGAAAGCAAGACAAATTCTTTACTAAATATAACAAAAAACAGCAACAACAAGTATGCTTCCTAAAATGAAAAATAAGCAGCGGAGAAACAAACCCGAAATGGGTCCCACCAAGGCGTGCAAAATGTTTCGCACGGAATGTTTCGGCTCCACAGAATAGACTTGCTTCTATCCTATCATTCCTTCGAGAAATAGATAAGGGTTAGGGCTAGGAGGAATACCTATTGAATGTTGAGATGGTGTGCACGTACCGTAGAGAGAGATCAGATCGACTGCGAAGAACTCCTTTTTGTCTTGGAAGGACTACTTGCCCCTGATGTAGATGCAAGTTTCAGGACTGTGATGATGAAGACAGGACCCAAGTTGGATGTAGTTTCCTCCTCTGATGCTCGGATGAGTGTTACTGGGCTCTGGTTATTCAGTTGCAGTCTTGGGCTTGATGTCCTTCTCTGCAATCTCTTCTTGTTTCTTCACTTGTCTCTGCTCGGCCAAGCAAAATCTGGATTCTCTCGATGATTTCTCCTTCTCCCGATCAAATGAAAATCCGATCCTTGTTTTTGGTTGGAAGTGGTCATTTACGGGGAACCGATGGCGGTTATGCAACCGACGGCGGTCGAGTAGGAACCGGTATCGGTCCGGTCAAAGCGGGCTATTTTTGGTAAAATAGCCAGCTTTCCCTCCTTTTCTTCCGAGGGATTGGTAGCGGGCTTGGTCAAGTCATTATGAAGTTGGTTTTAGGTGCGGATGAGGAGTAATTAGTCATAGGTGTGGAATTGGACCAAGTTATAGGTCTTAATTAGGTTAGTTAAGGGTTAAGACTAGGTCATGATGAGGTGGCGACATGAGGTGGCAGGTATGGTGATGTGGATTTATTAATTATAAGGTAATTAATAAATAATTGTGTAAGGTTTAGGTGGTGAGGTTAGGTTGCGAAATGCGATGCGGGTCACAAGGGGTCGTAAGACACAAATTTGGTGTCTACACTAAGCATTAAAGTAAAGTGCAGTCCACTAATTGTTTTATTAAACAATTTTGCTTTAATGAAACAATTAATATACATCATATAAAAAATCATAAGTAATAACATCCAGAAAATAAGTACCATAAAAGAGTATGAATTCACTTTTAAGAAAAGAACTTAATATAATCCACAACATCATAATTATATCACAAGATTTAATTGATCCTATCAATTACTTTAAAACAATCAACAAGTCTTATCATCCAATTGTTTCATAATTCCATAAGAATAGAAATACACATTTGTCTTTTCTAAGTAGAAAAAGAAGTTAGTTACAACATAGCTCATATTAGTATGCTTCATCTTTCCATATAAGAAAAATTGGAGAATCAATACATACCTATTCCTCAAACACAATTCATCTAAAGGAAAGAATCGGGTTTAGAACACACAACACTACCTTAGTCCAAAGATGAAAAAATAAGGAGTCCATAAATAAGGAGTCCATAAATTTAGACCTTTGATATATAAACAGTCTAACTGAAAGTCTTACTAACTTTTGTATGTTAGTAGTTTATATTTCAAAGGTCTAAAACCAGACTGTCCACAAATCCAAGCTATACTCAAGCAAAATAAATCTCTTAACCAATCCACAAGAAGTTCCCATCTCAGAAGAGAATCAATTAAAGAGAAGTTCAGTTAATGAACTTATACAGTCAATAGAAAAAGGATCTAAAATAGAAAAGACCCAATCCATATTTCATTTCATTTATACTATGAAATGAAATCCCTTATCTAATACAAACTTAAAAATTCTTTATCTAGTTCCCAAAAGAGAACTCAAAACCGAATGCACAGTCAAAGAATGCACACTACCAACTTTCCATTACAAAACTTACAAACTAATTACCTATTTCCATTCACCAAGCTCAAGTTCAAATTCAAATCTCAAAACGAAATTCACAGTACCATCTCAAGATAGTATACTATCTCTAAGAGATCATATTTATTTCTCCGTCTAAAACCCAGAGATTCGTTCAAAGAACACACAAGGAATAGAAATATGCAAACAATGCAAGATAGATAACGGTCAATACCACTCATGAAACCAAAGAAGAACAATATTACCAAGCATTTAGATCATTGATACTGTATCCCTTCATACAACACTCAGTAAACTAGGTTTTATATTCAACATTCTACTAAAACCCATGAATCAAATGAAGATCAGAAGAGAGTAAGAAAATTATACAATTCGTTTAAGATAAGCACTATCCCAAACTTTTTCCAACTCGATTGACCAAAATCACCACAAGCCTCTCGAGTTCTAGTTAAAAGCTTATGACAAGTAAGAATTTTTTCAACATCAATGAAAAAAAGGAAGTAAATAATACATTCCAAAAAACCTCTACAACTGATACGACTGTTCCAAATGAACTAAAAATCAACCAAACCCACAACAGGACGTAGTTCCAGTCCATTTGTTTCTATGAACAAAACATTCAAGCTTTCCACAAGACATGGGTTCGCTCAGGGCAGAGATGAATAGGATACACTCCTAATTCACACGCCCTGTCAAGTTCGAGAACGCAATGTCTGACCTAAAAGACAGAAGTGATACAACCATTCCCTCTCAAGAATCAAAATAGAGGAGATCTCAAAAAGAAGTTACATGGTCTATTTCGACCAAAACAAAACTCATAAGACCCCCTTCAAGTAGACAATATTAAATGAGATTAAAGCTTCTCAAATCCTTAAAAACCAACAAAACCCAACTCACAATACAAGTAAATAATCGACACATCGATTCCAACACAAGTTCAAAACTCCATAATAATGGAATACCTGTATAGTGACAAATATGAGCTTTGAACATAAGTTTAGAACCCCACAAGGCTCTAACTCTGGCTCAGACAAACACAAGATCAAATACGAGCCTATAACAAAACCCAAGGCCCTAAATACAAGCTCAGAATAAACACCATTTCTCTATTACAAGTTCAAGCATTTCTAATTCCATAAAGAAGAATAAAAATCTAGTTGAGCTTAAGTAAAGAACCAAGCTCAACAACTCAACAGTAAGTTTAGCATTTGCAAGAACTGAATACGAGTACAGTTTTTGAATACGAAGATTCAACCAAAAGTTTAGAACTACACCAAGTTCCAACTCAGTCCAAAACAAACACAAAGTCCCAATAAAAGCTCATAACAAATCACGAAGCTTCAATACAAGCTTAGAACAACCACGAAGCTCCACTTCAAGCTCAATTAAACACAAAACTAAAACAGAGATTCAGAACCATTCAAGTAGTAAGGCCAGTTCAGTCAACATTAGTCTCGAATGCAAGTTATAGAGCTTTGAATACAAGTTACAGAGCTTCAAATATAAATTCACATGAATACCACTAATAACTAGTACGAGAGAAAGTTCCACATTCTAGAAGCCACATAGATTTCATGAAAACATGTAAGTAAACAACCATACACATCATTTATAAATATATCCCAAGTGACCAGCATTTTTTTAGTGAATCATTTAGAAGAAAGCAAGAAATCTTAATGGGTAGAGCCTATCATGCCTGATAGTGCCTCTACCAATTCAAAGGAGACTTCCAGCCAAGTTTCCAACACCTCTTCTTCTCCAAGCAAGATCAACCAACAATAATATTTTTCCACAATGCCTCATATACTTTCCTCGAATCAAAAATAGATCAGAGAAATCAAAAATAGCCACAAAGTGCAGATCAAACTGTTGGTTCGAAGAACCAGATAGCTCCATGCAGAGCAAAAATTGTGAAGCATGCAAAACCAAACAACCCCAAAAAATCTGCCAGCATGCCTTCCAAGATGGTTTGCTCACCAAAACCGAGGCAAATTAATGACATTAAATTGCATATTCCCGCCTATCTCTCCTTGCCACCGCCATCCAAAGTTGGTGAGACCAAATTGAACTTCAACATGCATTTCCAAACTTAGTGATGCCTCCATGTAGGTTCCACTAAATTTTCATGTAATTACCAAGTCTAGCAGTACTCTACCCTATTAAATCAAAATCACATCTCATTAATAGCTTAGGAACCGCCACTTAGCTCCCACTTACCAATCAACCCATAGGTTCCCTTTCATACCCCATTAGTTTAGGATAGATACAATTTTCTTAGGTTAGATCTTAGGTTAATTTAAAATTATAACCTTAGGATATAACCTTCAAATAAATATATTGCCACCTTAGGTTAGGACATAGCTTAACCAAATAGTATAGGCAATAGGTTAGAAATAACTTAGCATCCCTTAGGTTATTTCCCTTCATACTAACTTAGTATTAACAACTTAGGTTAGGATGTCATCCCATGTAGAGTGGCGTAGAAAGAGTTAGGAAAATTTACCTGAGTCTTGAATCCCATTAGGATAGACCTTATTAGATATATGAAACGTTTATATTCTCTCTTTCTCAAGAATCCTGAAGCAAGTTTCTATTTCCCTTAACTTCATTAAGCGCCCTACAAAGGTCAATCAAGAAGAGCCGAGCACAACACACAACAGAATGTAGGCATGGTCTTTCAAGATAATAAAGAATTTGCAATAATGTGAAGTTTCGACCTTCCTACTTCACTTCGGTGATAAAGATATTACCTTTTTGAATGAATTAAACCATGATGAATACACTTATTCCACAATTGGGATCAATTAAACCATACAATTTTTTACATCAAAATGTGCCATGTAAAATCACCTCTAAACTTATGCTTCGAGATCCTGTTGGGGTTTTCTCTTCTCTCCGAACCATGAGACAACTTCAACATGATTTCTAAGGTCGAGTTATAAGACTTAATATTTTTATCAAGTCCTATGTAGACCTTTATTACTTTTAGTAAGTTTTCACAATTTTCATTTCTTGATGTTTTTGCTTGTTTCAAGTGTCATGCGGATCTTTGAGAATTCCATATTTTATAATTTTTTTTTTTTTTTATTATTGGAAAATAGTTTTTTGAAAGGGACTATACCCTTAAATACAAAAGAAGGCCTGAGAGCCGGAATAAGAGTGAGAAACGGAGAGAATGGATCAAGATCCAAGTGTTACAATGAAGCTCTAAGTAGCTTAGAAACAACTACTCAAACGAGACAAAACAACAAAAAGACAATAGAAAAAACAGTAAACCTACCGCAAAGAAACAACAAAAAAACAACTAAAAGCAGCAGAAGCATCCAGAACTACTTCTTGGCAGCTTTATCGATACTGATCTTGATTCTCTTCCAGGCATGAAACATACCCAAAGCAGTCATATGGGCAGCATCAGTCTTATCAAGCTCCTCAATGGTTCTTTTTCTTTCTTTTTCGTTGCCCCAAAGTGCAGCCGGGACACCGCTGAGGTTGGAAACACTTTTGGCATGACCCTCGATGAACTCCTCAATCGCCCTAAAGGCGGAAATGTTGTAATCATGTCTAGTCTTGGCCTTCCCTAAGCGGGAGTCTAAGGAGGTCAGCTTCTTGTATATGTCTTCAATCTGACTGCTATCAATGTTCCCCTCCTCCTCCATGCTTTTCTTGCCTTTCTGTTTAGCTAGGTTCTTGACCTCATCCTTCAGCAATTTCATCTCAGCCTCTAAGGCCTCCAACCTCTTAGAAGAGCTATCCATCCGCACTTCCCGGGGACTGGCACTACTGATATTCAGCAGGTCATGTGCAATCTCAAGTTCAAAAGGCTCCTTCTCCACAGCAAGAGTCTCAAGGTTGAGCCTCCTGGAAGCCCTGGTGACTGGTCTTTTAGAGGTAGAGGTGAGGTGGGTGATGGGAGCAGCAGCAGGGGGAATGGAAGGAGAAGTTTGTGCAGCCGGCATGGGGGTGGCAGCAACGGTGGAGGGGCAGCAGCAGGGGCAGCAGGAGAAACAGGGCTGGCAGCAGCAGAGCCCATCAAAGGGGGAGCCGGGCTAGGAGAGGAAGGAAGACCAGGGTACTTAAGAAGGCAGCATTTATGAATCAACAAAATAAGTCCTTGATGCAAGGGAACCGCCCGGGTGTGCTTCTGAAACTCCAAAATGGAGCGTTCAAGGGAGTTCAGCAGATAATGGGGGAAGCAAACCAATCGATTCCTACGGAAGTGGTTTAAAAAGATAAGATGTTTAGCAGGGACAGTGACAAACCTACCTTCCAAGGAGATGAATCGAATCATCATGTGAGTGACCTCATCATAGGGTGGTGGAATTGAGCTGACAAGTAGGCCCGCTGTGCCAAATGTGAGCTTCTCAGTTCCCTCCACAAATCTTCTTTCTTCAGCATCTCTGTCAACCCTTTTGTTGAAGAAGCGGTACCCCTCCAAACTAAGGCCGGTCGCTTCAGCAATAAGATCTTCATTGACTAATATCTTCTGTCCCCCATAGTCGACAGTCCACTCTTTCCACTCCTTAGCAAAGCGTACAGAAATGCTTTGGTCATGTCCCTGCACCTTATCAACGAAGTTGGTGAAGCCTCCTTTGCTGAGAGTGTTCCAAAGCTCTGTATTTTCCTTCCAGTCGGGGTCTGCGCATGGCTCAATTTGGCAGGGAGGTCCTCCCATCTTCTCTGTGATATACTGGTTACAGCAATTTCTCAAATGTCTGTGAGTGTAGAGAACTGTCCACTTTTTCTTTGTTGAAGGCCGCACAAAACTGAGAACTATAGCCGTTGGTCTTCTCACGAACGGCCGCGTAACTGCTGAACTGAGCCTGCGGGAAGTCACGTGTGAGAGTAACCCTTTCCCTGTCAACAATCACATTACATCTATCATCGGTTTCCGAGGAGCTATGAATCCGGATATCAACAGCTGTAGTACATCCCGCATGCGCGATTTTCAAATCTAGATAACTCCACTTGAAGTTCCCCAAATAATTCTTACTATCATGTATATTTGATATTATTTGCCTCATCATATTCATTAAAGCAACACGTGTGAGAGTGTTATTGATGTTGATCTTCCTCCAAAGATTAGGACTCATCTCTAGGGATTGCTTGCATATGAAGGTCCGCATGAATGCTGTTGTGTAGCTGATTAGGGATACTGTTATTATCCCAGATGGTGAAATTTATATTAATGCCATAATTGGCCAGTGCATCTACCAATTTATTGCCCTCCCTGTAAGTATGCATGATTCTGATGCTATTGAAGGTATGACTGATGCTTATGGATTCAGAGATAAAATCCTTAATACTCCAACTAGGAGATGAGGACTGATTAAGAAGTTTAATGATATTTAGGGAGTCCCCTTCAACAACAAGGTTCTGAATATTTTGAGCCCGTGCAACTCTCAAGCCCCAGAGAGCAGATAATGCTTCGGCAAAATGATTGGTTTGAATTCCCATTTTTCCAGCATATGCAGCAATCAAATTACCTTTGTGGTCCCGTATTGCTCCTCCTCCTGCTGTTGTCCCAGGGTTTCCCTTAGAGGCCCCATCAAAGTTCAGCTTGTACCAATTAGAATCAGGAGGATGCCATTTGATCGAAGATCTATCTATACTATTCCCAGGATTGCTCCAATTTCCAATCTGCCAATTGGATAAGATGTACTCTTCATTCTCAGGATAACTCTTGTTCTTGGGAGGTTTGAATCTGGCAATATCCTCTTTGATACCTTTAGAAATTTTGCCAATACTGAGTTTATAATTTTGTTTCTTATTTCTGAAAATGATATCATTTCTATCCTTCCAAATCCTCCAGATTAAATGTGGGATAGCCAATTTCCAGATCCTTTTGATAACACAATGCCTGAAGGGTGGGTTCCATTGATTCCATAGCTGATTAAGATCCTTCGGCAACACCCAGAGAGCTTCAAATTTAGAAAGGACAAAGTTCCAAATTCTATTGGCATAATCACAATGTATGAACAGGTGACTGATATCTTCATAGTCATTCCTACAAAGATGGCACCAATTAGGAATTATAAATCCTCTTCTCATCAAATTGTCAGTGGTGAGAATTCTACCTCTGATGGCCAGCCAAAGAAAGAAATTTATTTTGGGAGTTAATTCAGGCATCCAAATCTTGTTCCAATTAAAATCAGATTGATTACTATGAAAAAGATTGATATAACCAGATTTGACTGAGTACTTCCCATCATGGGAATTATTCCAAACCAGCTCATCCTTGGAATCCAGCTGACTTAAAGGAAAGAGATCTAAAAGATCCTGAAGGGAGGAAGTAATTTGTTTCAGATCAATTTGCTCCACAGTAAGTTTTTTCCAATTCTTGTTGGTGCCATTTCCTTCAATGTAGTCCTTGATTTTAGTACCATACTTGCTTATAAGGCTGTCCTTAGCCATCCCAAATCTGTCCATTAGATTACCACTAAACCAGTTATCCTCCCAGAAGTTTATCTCCCTGCCATCCCCCACTTTCCATTTGCTACCCTGCTTGATGAAGTTTCTGCTCTTGACCAAATTATTCCAAAATATGGAGCCATAGGGGAGGTGTTCATCATGCAGATAGGAGTAAACAACTTGATGATTTAAGTATTTTCTTTAATTAAATCAATCCAGGGTTGTTTCTCAGACAGCATTCTCCAGCCCATCTTAGCAATGAGTGCCTCATTCATTTTCTCAATATTTTTTATGCCCAGCCCTCCCATAGACTTCGGGGTGCAGACCTTATCCCAGGCCACTAAGTGAAATTTGAACTTCTCTTCCATGCCTTGCCATAATTTTTTTTTCGAGTCCTCTCAATTTTCTCTCTGAAGGAAGATGGGATTTTGAAAAGTGACATGATATAGATGGGCAGACTTTGGAGAGTACTTTTAATGAGTAGGCACTTACCAGCACTAGAAAGAGTGGCACCTTTCCAACCAGCCATTTTTTTCTGAAATCTCACCAATAATTCATCCCACACCTTGTGAGAGACTTTCTTAGTGCCGAGAGGGAGGCCTAAGTACGTGGCTGGAAGTGCACTTATTTGACAGCCCAGAATTTTAGCAATTTTGAGTTGTCTTTCCACAGGGGTGTTGAAAAAGAATATGGTGCTTTTATCATAATTAATCTCTTGCCCAGAAGCAGATTCATAGAGTTGTAATAGAGCCTTAATAGCCTTAGCTTCCACAACTGAAGCCAGAAGAAGAAGGATAGTGTCGTCCGCAAACTGTTGATGGGAAACAGCTTGGCTGATGGAAGTGGGTTTAGATCCATTTAAAAGGCCGTCTTCAACCGCTTTGCCAATTGTTCTACTAAGGCTGTCAGCTAAAAGAATGAAGAGTAAGGGGGAGATGGGGTCTCCTTGTCTTAGACCTCTGCTGCTGGTGAAAAAACCCACAGGCTCCCCATTAACAACCACCGAGAACCTGGCTGTAGATATACAAGACTTAATAATTCTTCTAAATTTTTCCGTGAACCCAAATTTAGTTAAAACTTTGTCAAGGAAGACCCAAGATACCTTGTCAAAAGCTTTATTCATATCAAGCTTAAGGACCATATTTTCCTTTTTATTATTTTCCATGGAATGTATAGTCTCGTGAACCATAATCACTCCGTCTTGTATTATCCTGCCTTTAATAAAGCCACTCTGCTGCCTTGAGATGAGATCATTCATTATGAGCTGTAGTCTAGTAGTAATGATTTTGGTAAAGATTCTAAAAATGGCATTAACAAGACTGATAGGTCTGAAGTCCTTGAAATCTTTTGCATCCATTTTTTTAGGTGCCAGCACAATGTGAGTGTTATTGAGCTCTTTTAGAAGATTTCCCGTTCTATAGAATTCATTCACCACTTTGAGAAGATCCTCCGAGTAGATTTCCCAGAACTTCTGAAAAAAATTAATAGAGAACCCATCCGGTCCAGGAGCCTTATCCCCCTCAAGAGAAAAAACAGCCTTTTGCAGTTCTTCAAGCGTGACAGCTTTAGTGATGTCTCTGAATTTCTGGTCCTCGATATTATTCTGAGGGATGGCCTCCAACATAAAGGAAATAGCTTCAGAGTTGCTGACATTTCTCTCTTCAAGAAGATTTTTGTAGAAGTCAAGCGCTTCTTTCTTAATGTTGTTGGGATCTTTTATGATACTCCCGTTGTTTTTAGAAACCTCTAAGATCCTGTTACAGGCTCTGTGTTTCAAAGTAGTCATGTGAAAGAACTTCGTGTTCCTGTCTCCCTCTTTAAGCCAGATAGCTCTAGATTTAAGGCGCCATAAAGATTCTTCTCTACTGCAGATCGTATGCAACTCAGATAGAATATTCTTCTCATTTACTTCATCTTCAACCGATCTCCCCAAAGTATCCATTTTTAACTCCAGATCCTGAAGCTTCTGTTTTAACTCTTTCTTTTTTTCAAATACATTTCCAAAAACACTTTTATTCCAGATTTTGACTTGCTTTTTGACATTTTTGAGTTTTTGAATCAATCTAAATTGAGCAGTGCCTTCACCATTCCATTCCCACCATTCTTTTATCTTATCATAGATATTGTCATGCTCCATCCACATCTTTTCAAATTTGAATGAGCTTCTTGCGGGTTTAGTCCAATTGAGAAAGTTTAGAGCAATCGGATTATGATCCGATCCAATTCTGGGTAGGGAAGAGAGATGGAAGTCTTGGCTGAGAATCCAACTTGCTGAGATTAGAGCCCTATCCAATCTCACCTGAATGAACTCCTTTCCCAACCTTCTATTATTCCAAGTATACTTATTACCATGTAGATCCACATCTAAGAGGTTTTGTTCAGCAATAAAATCAGCAAAATCCTCCATTCCATTAGAGAAGGTGGAGGTACCTCCAAACTTCTCGCTTGGGTTTAGTGGGGAGTTGAAATCCCCCATGATAAGCCAGTTAGCAGAGCAATGTTGGTTTCTAAAGTTTTTAAGATCAGCCCAAAGTTTTCTTCTACCACTAGCAGAGTTAGGGGCATAAATGTTAGACAAGATCCATTCACTCTTATTCTCAATAGTGACAAATTTGATTGCAAGATGATTAATATTATCATTAAGAATCATACCAGTATAGTGCCTTCTATCCCAAAGAGTAGCCAGCCCCGGAAGCTCCCTGAGAGTCAACAGCCGCCATTTCAGAGTTATCCCAATTTTTTTTTAATATTTTCAATGGTCTTTGCTTTCATCTTAGTTTCTTGTAGAATCAAAATGCTGGGGTTACTGGAATCCCGTAACTCCTTGATGGTTCTTTGCTTGGAGTTTCCATTTAGGCCTCTAATATTCCAAGATATAATCTTCATTTGGAATGATTGGTGGTTGGAATTGCTTGCTGGTTCAGCTGACGCTGAACACCATCTGCAATATCCCTCTCCGTCTTTTTAGATCTAAGAGTCTTTTTAGAAGGTCTTCCTCTTTTTGAACTTCCTCCAAAATCAGCTATTCGTCTAGCAGAAGACCTAGTTGTTCTGGAAGTAGAGGTGTCCCAATTGTCTATTTTCTTTTTTTTATCACTATATAATGATTTTGGATCCTTTCAAAACCTTTCAATCTTTTTTTCTTTTTTGAAATGACCATTGTGAATCCAGAGTCTGGATCTTCCGTTTCCATGGCAGGCGTAACTTCCCCCTCTTCTCGTTCTTTATGAATCCTGCCAGGCGTGTGAACAGAAGCTGATCTGGTGCTGCAGCAGACCGGCGAAGCCACTGTTGTAATGCTGGGACACGGCAGTAGATCCGCATTACCATTCTCCCCAGAAGAGAAAATCTCCAAAGGCTCTTTTGTAGTCATATCTTCCTTGTTCCAAGCTTCCTCCCTAATGAATGACTGAATTTCTTTCTCCTCTGACATGTCAATATGAGAATGCCCAAGAGGGACTAAATTGACCTTCACTGAGCCATCTTGCTCGTTCACTTCCATGGATACCTTAACATAGTCTTCTTTATTAGATGCTTCAAAAGGTTTATCCAAGGATGTCTTCACAGATTTGTCCAAGACTTCTTTGTTAGGAGCTTCAGGCAAAGCTAATGTTGTGGCTTTGGGGCGCCAGACGAGATGCTTCTTTATTTGAGTTCTAAAACCCCTTTTTTTTCCTTTTCTATTTAGCTCCAAATCCTTCTGGCTAGGAGCTTTGTCATCAATCTTCCTATCCGTGCTTGGATCCCTGCTAACTTTGTTTAGATCTGTGCCTATCCCAGGCTGTTCAGTATCCAAAGGAGGGGTCTTCTTCTTGGAACAGTTTTTGTCAGAGTGACCAATGCTATGACATAGTTTACATCTTAAAGTTTCGACCTCAATTTTTTGGGTCCAAGACCCAAATCTAGTTTTCAAGATTATGTGCTCCGGAAACTCCTGATCCATAGCTGAGAAAATGCAGAACCGAGAAAAAGCAAGCCTGGATCTGTTTCTTGTGGGTCCATCCAGCCCAATAGGTGCACCTAGGGATTTTGCAATATTTAGCAGTATTTCATCATCCCATAAATGCAATGGCAGTCCTGGTAACCTACACCAGATTGGGATGGTGTTTATATTTTCAGTATTCGGATCAAAACCCGGATACCATTTTTTCAAAAAAAGACCCATATTACCCAATACCACGGGGGCCTCCCAAGAAGACTTGAATCCAAATCCTCTTGCTGATTAAATTTAGCCAGGAAGAAACCTTTTGGCATAATGGTAATATTTAGGGCTCCCTTAGGTTTCCATTTTCTCAAAGCCCATTTTCTAATGAAATCAATATTAGGTCTAGAGCCAAGAAACTTACCAACAAGGGAGAGATTCGCTTTGCTTAAGGCTCTATCAACAAATCCATCTGGGACCCTTAGACAGGTGGCACCCTCTTTGTCCATTTCCCATGTGAACTGATCAGTGATTTTCGGACCCACCTTGAGGTTAGGGCTTTGAAATAGCTTATTCCAGGCCATAGGTGTGGATCCCAGCATTTCCCCATTTTCGTTTATAGCCGTCCGATTGTGGCCTGAGATCTGCTTTTCCTCAGTAAACTTTGTCATATGCAGGCGAGACTTTCCGCATGCCCTAAAGCGTAGAAATGCAGTACCTCCACTTTTTGCGTTCGTACTACTCGTGCCCACAAGCATCCGATTCTGGCTATAGATCAGCCTTTCCTCAGCATTTTTAACCTTAGTTCGCAGACATTCTGCAGCCAAAACTGCAGAAACTGCGTCACCATAGTTTTCTCCATCGCTAGTTTTCTCCATCGCAAAATAATTTTATAAAAATTATTATTTTTAGACATGTATAGTATTTTAAAATTACTATTTTTATAAATTTTCTTCTAGGTGTTGGATTTATATGAAACTGGTCTAAATTTTTTGTGTGTTTTTTTAAGGATGATCTGCTCTTATTTTCGAGATGATTCTCTTGTTCGGACTAGTGTGAAAATGAGAATTTTATTGAAGAGGGAAGAATACTGATATAAAAATTATCTATCCATATATCCAATATTCATCCACCTCATCATATAATAAATAGATTAGATGAAAATTGATTTTACTGGGAACATTGACTTCAAATTTAAGGCAATTTGGCTTGTTGGATCACCAAGAAATTGTAAAGACATTTTCAACTATTATGTGCAAAAGTGGATTCCGTGGATTGAAAAAATAAGTCATAAATAAAATATGAATGGTGGGGTCACCTGCCATAAATCATTGTAGACACCAAAATTTGGTATCACTACCCTTATTTCCCGTGTTCGCTTTTATCACCATGTCTTATCTATACCCCTTTATTTTAATTCATATTCATATTCTCATCTTTCCTATCTATTAACTTATCAACTTTAAATTTTAATTAATATTAATTTAATCATTTCCTAATACTCATCTCATTACCTATTACCTCTAATTAGCTTTTTTTCTCTCCCAAGTTGTTTACTACCCCTAACTAACTAGTTCCACATCCCTATGATTTTTCTAGATTTTATTTAGTCCATCTTTATCTCCCACATACCCATATCACTTCCCTAAGAAACCCTAACCCACCTAATCCATAAAATCCCCATATCTAGAATAAATAACCCTTCCACCACTCAAAGGGAATGTTCCTTGTAGTTGGCGGTGACCCACTCAGGTCATCGTCAACCCTATAAAACTAGTTTCACCCCCTCCAAAATGAGGCATAATCAAAGTGTTCTTGCGTTATAAAAACTTATCTTCGAGCTTGAGAATTCTTGTAGTTGTTTCAACCTTTTTGGAGTCCATTTGAGCTTGTCTTACATCACTTGTGGAGACTTTGGGAGGTTTACTTTGATTTTGTGTTAATTCATGCTATCATATGCTATTATTGTTATTATCTTTCAAGTAATAATGTTTTACAAGTTCAACTACCATTAGAGCCTCATCTTCAACTTCATATTTTAATGATTCTATCGTAGGTTATTAATTTAGCCCATCCATCCTCATCTTTGTTTAACACTTACTAGGTCATCGTTAGTCCACCAAGGTCGTCGTTGACCTTCTTCTCTGTGTTTCATCCATTTTATTTCTAGATCCTCATTAGTGTATGTTTCTACTTTGTTACTATTTCTAGTTCTCAGCTCTGTTATTTGGCTTCTCTGTCACTCCAAATTTGTTGTATGTCACTAGTTGTTGGCAACTCAGCTAAATTCTTGTCGATCCATGTCATGCTAGTAATCTAATCCATCAAAAATAACATTTTTGTCCTGTTTGTTTATCTTTCATAGAAATTCCTATGCAAGCTTCATTTAGTACTTATATGAATCTTTCATCATTTGATTTACACTCAGATCCTTCCATATCTACATTTCCAGCTTGTTATTCAGATCCATCTACTCAGGTCACCATTGACTTATCCTTTGTAGTCTGGGTCACCGTCAACCCAACCAGGTATACTTTATTTTATATCAATTTAGATCATATTTTTATGTGCCTTACATTTCTACATTTTTCAGTTTTTGTGTGCTTCATATTCTACATATTATCTTATCCACTATCATTACTTTTATCATATCTTATCTATAAGGGGGTTGACATCTCCGCATAAGGAAGTTAACACTTCTTGGAACCAAATTCATCAAGAAGTCCCCTCATATACTACCTAATCCATTTTATTTTTAGTCATCTTTATTTTGTAGGTTCATCAGATTTGTAGCGAGGTCATATACTTTGTACCCATCCATTTGCATCCATCATACATCAAGGTACCTTAAACCCTTGAATTTTGGAGTTGTTTGGTTTTATTTAGTATCTACTTCACTAATCGAACAAGAATGAGAAACTTCGATCAACATTCGGCACACCTAGTAGGACCACCCTTCTAAGTGAGTCTTTTGCATTTCTTGTCATTTTCTATATTTCTTTTATTTTCCACTAACATTGTAGGTAAAGGTTCTTAATTTTGCTTGTTCATGTTTGTCTTTTGGATTTCTTGGAGTTTTCTCTTCACTTGATTCATCTTGAAGATTAGATACAAATGAGAGAAGTGTATTCTAGGTATTCTTATTTTTATCTCATTTTCTCCTTTTTACATCATATTTTCATTTCCTTGTGTGTTGGTCCTTATCAAAATTTCACATTTGGTTTTGGGTCTTAAAAAAACCTTTTGCATCCTTTCTTTCTCATCTAGTATAAGTAGGGGTTTAATTGGTTACATTTCACATTTCTATCACACATATAGACATTTCCTACTAGGTGGAACTGATTGAGATTTCATCACCCAATAGGAAAGCCACCACAACATTCTATCCATGATATAAATTCTGTAAAGACTTGGGACTAACGCATCTTGTTTGGTATATCGAGGACTCCATAGCCATAAATACCCAAAACCAACCTTAGATTTCCATTTTCTAGGTACCTTCTTTATCCATTCCCTTTTTTTTTTTCACACTTTCTTAATAAATCAAGATAAATAAAACTATGCATGCTTGACTTGTTTTCCTTAATTAATATAGCTGGTGTTTTCTTTTCTTGTTTCATGCCCATTATCACACACTCCTTAGATAAGAAAATGGAACAAAATATTGCATCAAACAATCCCATCGTATCATCCCAACCAATTTTCACTATAGCCGTTATCTTACCCTTGGTTACCTCCTATATGGTCATCCAACCTTTTATCATTAATCTTCATCATCAAGGACCTCTTATTCAAGCCACCACCTATGAGGAGATAAATACTTTCTTATATCATCACCCCGTCCCATCAAAACCACCTACACCTCCATCTCTTGCTCCTTTACGGACCCCCTGCCATCCTTCTAACCCCATGTATGACTTCCTATTTCCTTGATATTTCATGATCTCTTAATCTCACCAATCAACTCAATTGAAGGATCCTATTCCACCCCAAAACAACATATCAAAACCATTTCTACTTCATCTAATATTATCACTAGTATACCTATCCACCATCCCAACCTATTGACATTGACATTTCTACTTCTCATATTCCCATCCAATCCCAATCATCTTATCACGTTCCAACTTTCCAACATCACACATTCCCCCAACCAATGCAATCTCCACCCCTTAACATCTTCAAGCAACCCTTTCCTAATCCACCATTGACAAATCAATTTTTACCTTTCACACATTACAAATCTAATCCTTATTCAATCAATATTATACATCAAATATCCCCATCCTTACCTATCTCATCTACCTCATCATCTACTCCTACCTTAGACGTTGTGCCTACGAATTATTCAATATCTACCCTCACATCCACATAAACTACATCCACTACTACCAAACCTATCACATTAGCTTCTACCACTTGTCCTACATCTATTCCTACCTTTACCACATCCACATTGACTACATCTATCATGTCCCAACTTATCATATCATTTATTACAATGCATTTTTCATTTTACAAATACCAAGTTCCATTAGGAGGTGACATTTTTATGCACACTCCGCCTCTATAGCAACTCCGAAAATCCAAGTTTTTCACGAAAGTGAAAAAAACTTTGTAGCACTCAGCGGTTTTTGAAGATGTCAACAACCTTCTCTTTATTCAACATGAACTTGAGATCTATCTCACCATGTAACACCTTCTCATAGATGAAGTGTATATGTATCTCAATGTGTTTCATCCTCTTATTTTGTATTGAATTATGTGTAAGAACTATGGTGCTTTGGTTGTCGTAGAACAAAATTCTTCAATTGATGAGAGTGGTGTGGAAGGATAACTTCAAGTGATCCTCCCATCTCATCTACAAAGTTAGAAAATTCCACATCAAACCAATATTCACCTTCTTTAGACCTCATCAAACATAAATTTCTCCCTCCACATGTAAAAAATGAAACACAACCTTTAGACCCTCTAGTTGAGATCATCATCATTCCTCCCAAGGGCCCCTATTCAAAAACAAAATCTAGAACCCTTGGCACGTTTCCTGAAAGATCTCTTTCACAAGCTCATAAAAATATCGACATCCCCCACCTAAGATCAAACAATCCAATGTCACCGATAGAATTTGAGGATTCTATTAACTACAGATTTAATCAATTAAATTATACAACATTAATAAACTATGTAATATTAAATCAATAAGCATCACACTATATTACATAACAAATAACAAAATACTTACATAAATTAAATAAAAAATGACACAAGATTTATAGTGGAAAACCCGAAGGTAAAAAACCACTGTGAAAAGTAACCTTTATTGTAGATAACCATTTTACATCCAGTAAATTACATCCTCCTTTAGAAATCCTAATCACAAGGGTAAAAACACCTTTTCTATATATTTTTCAATATATCAAATGAGGACCTGAACCATTTTTATATGAGGTGATTGGGTATGTCTCCCGACCCAACTTTTCAACCTAAATGGTTGACACATATACCAAGGTTTAAAGTATTTAATAATAGAAATAGAAATATTTCTTATTATTAAATATTCAACCTATAGTATAATGTTGGACCCATATTTAATTAAGGGGTGCCCAACTCACTTAACCATTATGTTCCAACACTCCCCCTTAATGTTAAGTGGGATAACATATGCCAATAGCTTACCTTCCCGTGGTACACTACATGATTTACAATCCTTAAACCATATTTTTTTAGGCTAGCATATAGGTTGAATGAGCTATAACACCTTCATCATACTCAAGTTACCTTTTGGTATATAATTATTTGGAATCCCAAAGATCATCCCATGATCAATGATTAAGTATGATTTGTGAGTTTTACATGTTCTCAGAAGTTCTCGTAAAAGGTTACTTGAAACCAAACATATAGGAATATTTTATAACTAAGGTCCTTCTTAACAATATGCTTACTCTGGATGCTTACCAAGTAAACTCAATACAACTAAAGAGTTTACTAAAGACCACCTTTAAAGTATTTCTACACTTCTTTCTCGAAAAAGAAGCTAAGGAGGTATACACATGCCCAAAGGTATTTTTACACATGCCCAAAGGTATTTTACACATGCCCGAAGGTATTTTAAATTCACCCGAAGGTATTTATTACAATGCATTTTTCATTTTACAAATACCAAGTTCCATTAGGAGGTGACATTTTCATGCACACTCTGCTCTCTAGCAACTCCTAAAATCCAAGTATTTCATGAAAGTGAAAAAATTTGTAGCACTCGGGGTTTTGTGAAGATGTCAACAACCTTCTCTTTATTCGACATGAACTTGAGATCTATCTCACCATGTAACACCTTCTCATAGATGAAGTGTATATGTATCTCAATGTGTTTCATCCTCTTATTTTGTATTGAATTATGTGCAAGAGCTATGGTGCTTTAGTTGTCATAGAACAAAGTAACACTACCTCGATCCTTCATATTTATCTCATCAAACAACCTCTTTAACCAAATATCCTATTTTCTGACTTCCATTGCACTTCTATACTCAACTTCAGTTGAAGAGATAGAAATAGTTGGTTGCTTTTTACTACACCAAGTAATGGCACCTGCACCAAATTTAAACATATAACCAGAAGTAGATTTTCTATCTAATACATCACCATCATGATCATAATCACAACATCCATGCAATTTATCATTTTCATACTCAATATAATCCAACCATAATTTATTGTTCCCTTAATATATCTAAAAATTCTTTTTACAAGATTCCAATGATCTCTATAAGGTTCTTACATAAACTTGGAAGTAATTCCTACTACATAGGAAATATCTGGTCTAGTTATAGCTAGATAAATCAGACTACCAACTAACTTCCTATATAAAGTAGGATCAACTTTTTTTACATGTAAGTTTATGATCAGATTTTATTCCAACTTCCATAGGTGTAGAGATTGGTTTACAATTAATCATACTAACAATTTTTACTACATTGGTTACATATTATGATTGAGAAACAACAATAGAATTCTTATCTTGAAATACAACCATGCCAAGAAAATTATGTAAGAGACCTAAATCAGTCATTTTGAAGTACTTTTTCAATTTTTCTTTAATCTTATGGATTAAAGTAGGACTATCACCAGTCATAATCGGATAATCGACATATAAACATACAATGATAATGTGAGAATATTATTTCTTAATGAATAAATCATTGTTAGAAGAACAATTAACAAAACCTAATTGTTTAAAGAAAGCATTAATTTTCACATAACAAGCTCTAGGAGCTTGCTTTAAACCATATAAAGATTTTTCAACTTACAAACATAGTTTTATTTACAAGTTTATTCTAAACCTTTAGGTTGAGACATGTAAATTTATTCTTTCAAATAACTATTGAAAAAATCATGTTTCACATCCATTTGGTGGATTTCCCACCCAAACTAAGCAACAATAGCAAACAAGGTCATAACAATGCTCATTTTAGCCATAGGGGCAAAGGTCTCAACATAATCTATCCCTGTGTTTCGAGTGAAACCTCTAGCAATAAGTCTATCTTTATATTTGTCAATATTACCATTAACATTATATTTTAAAGAAAATATGTCCAAATCATCCTGGTGAAATCATCAATAAATGTCACATGACAAATAAAAAACCATTTAACGAAGCTACTTCAAGAGGTCCTCTTACATCACTATGAACAAGTTTTAGTGGTGAAGAGGAACTTTCCTTAGGATGTAAGTGAAAGGGTTTAGCACTTTGTTTTGAGCATAAAAACCCTTCATAAGAATTTTCAGATGAAGAAAACACAAGAAAACCTTTCACTAGATTATTTATAGACATTTCATACAAGTTTCATTAATTCACATGTCTTAACATTTCATGTCATAGTTTTGAATTATTCAAAGTTTGAGATACAAAACAAGATGCGAAGAAGTATCCTTCAAAATATGAATAGAAAAACCATCATGAGTTAGGTGTGAACATAAAAAAATATTATTTTTAAGCTTAGGAACAAATAAAACATTATTCAAAATACCATTTGCAAATTTTACTTTTCTTTTCTCTATTGCTTCTAAAGATGAGTTATCACCAAGATACACACGTTCATTGATTTTTGTAACATCAAATAAAGAATTGGAAATACAATTCAAATGATTTGAACCACATGAATCTAGAATCCATTCAAAATTAGAGGAAGAGTATAAAGTAGCATATAATGCAATAACTTTAGGAGTATCATTAGAACTATCCTTTTTCCTTAAATTATATTTACATGAGATAATTTGTTCTAATTTTTATGGATAGGTTTATTAGATTTACACTCTTCCTTTTTATGCCCAATTTTTCCACATTTGTGACATTTTACCATTAAATCTTACACGCAAATGTTCAAAAGTAAAAAAATATTATAAGCAAATGAATATTTAGATCTAAACTTCGATCGAGAGAAGGGCTTGCGAGACTTGAACTTCAAATTTGGAGAAATAAGTGCACGAGAGGCATTATCCTTAGATTCAAAGTTCATCATCACTTACTCTTCTTGTATTAGAAGATAATTCAAAGTATTTAAGTCTAGTAATTTGTCACCATTATGATATTTATTTTTTGAGATAGAAATAAAATTCTTAAATATTTCATGTATATTCAACTAAACAATAAAGTAGATTAATTTTTCACCAATTAAGTCACAATTGCATCCATCTAATTGTGTTTTGATATTTTTAATCTTGGCTAAGAAATTAACTACCTTTTCATCTCCTTTCATAGGAGTCATATGTAATTCTAATACAAGTTTAATAATCTTATATAAACACATACCTTCATGTATGGATTCTAATTGCATTCATACCTCTTTAGGATGTTTGATATTACCAATGTGTAAAAGATATTCATTGTTCACATTACATAGAATCATGGAAAGGGCCTCGCGTACGTTGCGTAAGAATACATTCATGTTTTCCACAGTCATTTGATGAATGGTGAGTGCAAGATCGCACGAAAGAATCGTTTAGAGTTTCCTCGCCATAAGTTTTGATTTGACCTTGATCTTCCAAATATTGTAATTGGCTCCATTTAGGATTTGGGATTTATCGAGGAAAAAGAAATTGGACGTCATTGTCTTTCAAATTTCCTGAACCTTAAAAGCATACCCCATTATGATATAATGCACCATTGAGTTAGAAACATATTAATAAAAAAATGACAATACCCATATTTTATGATTAAAAAACTTGTATTATTTCATTAAAAAATCAAGTATTATACATATATTTTAAAAAAATTTAAAAATCGATCATAAAAATATTAATAGAACCAGATCTAAATTTATAGATCTAAAGAAACTATTTGACCATAACTAATTCTTGTCATTAAAATGCATACTAATTAACTTTCCATAATCAAATAATAACTCGCATTATAAAGGGCTGTGGCATTATACCCCCAGACCTCTCATAAACAAAATTTCGACCATATAGAAGAGATTATGAAACCCCTAAGAACGCACAACTTCCAATTTCTGAAAAATGTTAATGTAGATAAAGATATGGCCAAATTAAATTTGTTGCCTAAATGATCGTCATTACGCCTTATTTTTGGCTTGTTAGGACGATCATTTGACCATTAATTTTAACACAGTGAAAATTTCCTAGATCTGACTAGCTTAAATTTGACATCTAAATGACCATCATTTTGCATTTTTTTGGTTTTCCATGACGATCATATGAATGTCAAATAACAAAGTGAAAATAACCTATGTATTTCTAAAATATGAAATTTCAAAATTTCTTCTTCTATACAGTTTTAGACAGATTCTGTTCATAAATTATAAAATATAAACAACTATATAATTTTTTGAGAATAGTTTATATAATATAAACTATAATGATATTTATTCTATAGTAATTTTTTATTTAAAGAATATAGTTATAAAAACTATAAAATTATATTTTTAAAAATCAAGCCCTATTAGAGTCCAAAGAAAATTGACATATTATTTTGAAAAAAAAAATAAAAATAGTAAGAGAATTTTTACTAGGTGCAAGGAGATTTTGAATCACATGAGAGTACAAATTAACCTAGAGATTTACAGAGGGGACAAGTAATTTCACCCAGCCAATGAAATAATTTGAAATCCTTATTTTCATGAAACTTGTCTCCTCCCTTAATTTACTCTTGAATTTTACCTTTAAAAACATTTACCTTGCACATATTTAAAATTATAGAGAAATAGAAATATTTCATATATTAATTTACCCTTACCTGTATGCAATTTTTTACATGCATGTAAACCCTTTTCACTTGTGCACACTCACATTAATTCTTCACTAAAAATTCAAAAATTTAGATTGCAAAAAGTTAGAGAGAAGGGGTCCGATGATTTTTAAATACCCTTTTAGGTTGGTTGAAAAAACTAATGCAAAACTAAATAAATTAAATACAACAACATTTGATCTAATCTATTTAATTTACCTTACTCTGTTACCATAATAAAATTTGAGGATTCTATTAAATACGGATTTAATCAATTAAATTATACAACATTAATAACTATGCAATATTAAATCAATAAACATCACACTATATTGTATAACAAATAAAGAAATACTTATAGAAAGTACATAACAAATGACATACGATTTATAGTGGAAAACACAAAGGTAAAAAACCTTTATTATAGAGAACCATTTTACATCTAGTAAATTAC
The DNA here is from genome assembly GCA_018340775.1 of Taxus wallichiana var. yunnanensis. Taxonomy (NCBI): domain Eukaryota; kingdom Viridiplantae; phylum Streptophyta; class Pinopsida; order Cupressales; family Taxaceae; genus Taxus; species Taxus wallichiana. The sequence goes on along the minus strand of CM031235.1, from coordinate 736,756,829 downwards.
CTCCTTTAGAAACCCTAATCACAAGGGTAAAAACACTTTTGATATATATATATATTTCAATATATGAAATGAGGACCCGAAGTCTGTTTTATATGAGGTGATCGGGTATGTCTCCGACCCACCTTTTTAACCTAAATGGTTGACACATATACCAAGGTTTAAAATATTTAACCTATAGTATAATGTTGGACCCATATTTAATTAAGGGGTGGCCAACCAACTTAACCATTATGTTCTAACAACCACATCATTTATCTTAAGACCACATCCATATCATTTAGGGCTCACCCCTTCATAAAAAAACTTCAACCCACTAATAAACCCAAGCCATACCATCCAAAGCACTAATTCTTCTATGACATCAATCATCACCAAAACTAAATCCAAGATATAAAAATTTCAAAATACTAAAAATGCATCCTCAACATCCAAATAATTTCAAACATTCACCTCTTCTTCCTATACCAAGACATCTCATAGAGATAAGACACCTCAAATACTTTGATTGAATTATATGTGGAGGTCCTTCAACATTTATTTTAAATTTCAGTCATCACACTTCCTCCTATCAAAACCTTTGATCCAAAGCAAGTAAGAATCCATCAAGGTTTGACTCAATCACGTTTACGCTTATCATCATGCCCCGAGTCATGAAACTAAACATTATAAGGCCATCAAACTATCATCCATGATTTTCTTGAGGAAGATGGCTCTCTCATCTAGGGGATCATCCTTCTCCATCCACCATAGCCAATCTAATTCCTATTTCTACATCTCCATCCATCAAAATTTCTAGGTCTCCTCCTTCATCCAAATCCTCCATTATCATATCTTACGCACATGTTATTCCTCCTAAAGATCTTCCTCCCTTGTTTATTGATATAATTTGTCTTGCCAACCACCCCTATGATCCCCAAAATCTATCCAATCCAAATACAAATTTATCATCGAAATTCCTTCTAATGATCCCATCTAAGCTCCTTGATATCCACTAGCTCATACCCATCTAAGTTGCCCAAGGTAATATAGTCTCTTTCACTGGGGAGTATCTTCCCTCGTTATTGATCCTCTCACAACCACACATCTTATACACATCAATTCATTCCATATGCATCCAAACAACTCTCTTGACGTTGGGGAATTCACTTTAGGATCGGTGTACCATCATCTTACTTCCTATTTTTCCTCAACATGGTCTCATTTATCACATCCAATCTTATCAAGTTTATCTTTCATCTCATCTCATCCCTAGTCCACATTCGTGGCCATATTTGTGTCTCTTTTGGGGCACCATATTTTCATCCAAAGTCCACATTTGTGGCCATAATTATGCACTTTTTAGGGCACCATATTTTCATCCAAAGTCCACCTTTGTGGAAATATTTTTTTCTCTTTTGGGAATCATATCCTCGAGTCTACTCTATTGGCCATTTTCTCATCTTGTAATACATTTCTCTCACTTTTGTTACGATTTTTGTCACACAAAAATATCAAACTAGTGGTGGAGAGGATCTCATCATGTTAACTAGCTACTACACTAACACACCCCTACACGATGGAGCTAGATGAAACCACGTGAACCTTGGGAACACCATGTATTCACCAAATTAGGTCCAACAAAATTAGGAGGCAATGGCGGGACTTACTGGGAGGTCACTCATCCCAATACTACTCCGAGTTAGGCACGCTTAACTACTCCGGCTCTAATACCATGTTACGATTTGTCTTTACAACAAAAGCTCGAACTAGTGGTGGAGAGGGATCTCATTGTATTAACCAACTACTATGCAAACACACCCCCACATGATGGATTCAGATGCAACCATGTGATGCCCTGGGCCCACCATGTATTCACCAAATTAGGTCCAACAACATTAGGAGGTAATGACATTAGTACTTCCGAGAGGTCACCCATCCCAATTTTACTCCAGGTAGAGTGTGCTTAACTACGACTTTGATACCATGGTATAATTTGTCATCACACCAAAAGCTTGAATCGATCTTTGGAGAGTGATCTTATCATGTTAACTAGCTATTACGCTAACACACCTCCGCACGATAGAGCCGGATGCAACCATGTGAGCTCTGGGCCCACCATGTATTCACCCAATTAGGCCCAACAACATTAGGAGGCAATGACACTGGGACTTCAGAGGTCACCCATACCAAGATTACTACTCCAAGTTGGATCTGTTTAACTACGGTTACGATACCATGTTACGATTTTCCATCACACCAAAAGCTCGAACTAGTGGTGGAGAGGGATCTTATCATATTAACCAGTTGCTATGCTAACAAACCCCCACACGATGGAGTGAGATGAAAACACGTGAGCCCTAGGCCCACCATGTATTCACCAAATTAGATCCAACAACATTAGGAAGCAACGACACGAGTCTTCTGGGAGATCACCCATCTCAAGTACTACTTGAGGTCAAGTGCATTTAACTACCCGACTACGATACCATGTTACAATTTTCCGTCACACCAAAAGCTCAAACTAGTGGTGGAGAGGGATCCAATCATGTTAACTAGCTACTATGCCAAAACACCCTCACACGATGGATCCAGATGTAACCATGTGAGCCCTTGGCCCACCATGTATTCACCAAATTGGATCCAACAACATTAGGAGGCAACGACACAGGGTCTTCTCGGGAGGTCACCCATCCCAATACTACTCTAGGTTAGGTGCACTTAACTACCCGACTTTGATACCATGTTACTGATTTTACTGTCACCAAAAGCTTGAGCTTGTGGTGGAGAGGGATCTCATCGTGTTATGTACATGAGTACCTCATCGGGCATAGTTATCAAGACTCATACCGTGGACATGCTACTTCTATTTTGGCCACTATCTTCACTTAAGGGGTGGTGTTAGAGTAGGTATTTATCTTAGCTCATGTTCACCTATGTAATTTATTTACCTTTATTGTATTTATCCTCACCCACTTATGTGTGTGGATATTTATTTTTATTTATTTAGATATTAGGGGATATTATCTAGTTGTTAGGTATAGTTCTTTCCTTTATCTATGGTATTGACTAGTTCTATCCTTGATCTATGGTATTGATTAGATCTTTGATGTTTAGTTCTCTCCTAAATCTATGGACATGACTATTTATTTTATAACTAGTTATTTCCTTGATTTATGGCTTGATGTATGACATTGACTAGTTCTTAGATTGTTATTTCTTTCCTATATAAGTAAGGTCAATTATCATTGTATTTCATTGAATTCCATAATAATATATGATATTGTTCCTCATTTGTTTTCAAAGGTTTATGTAAATTTACTCGGAAAATTACTTTCATCTTATTGTTTGTGGTGTTTAATTAGCATTTGAGTTCTTGGTTTGGCATGATCTGGTTATTGTTCCTTTTAGCTTCCTCATTTTAAGGTGTTGCGTATATTTTATCATAACCATTTCATCCAACCTTATCTAATATATCTTGTCTAAAACTAATCTAATCTATCCCCCTTGTTTAAATTTCATAATCGTGGCCATGTTTGTGCCTCTCTCGGGGCACCATGTTTTATCAAAGTCCACCCTTGTGGCCATATTTGTGCCTCTCTCGGGGCACCACCTTTTTCATCCGAACACCACCTTTTCTAGCCAACTTTGTCTCATTAGGGATGCATATTTTTATCGCTTCCTCACTTTTGAAAGGTAGCACATAGTTTCCATCTCCTCTCATATTATCTATCTCATCCAATTTATCATATCATCTTATCCAATCTTTTATCCCACCCTAAGTCCACTCTTGTGGCCATCTATTCATCTCAATAGGGACCCATATTTTCTTCACTTCCTTAGGGTAGGTCATAGATTTTATTTTCACTCATATATCTCATTGTATCCCATCATGACTTTAATGTTGGTGACATCATTCGCAAATAAAATTAGAATGTTACTACTCTAGAAAGGAGCCAACGTGGAAAGTTTTCCCCAATTGGATTGGACCATACATTATCACATATAAGTATGGGTTGGGAGCCTATCATTTAGCCTCCCTTGATGGTAAACCAAAAGTGGAACTACTTAACGCATTACACTTGTGACCATTCTATTGTTAGCATGTCTACCAATGAGCACTTAGTCATATCCTTAGATCATCCCTCCATCATAGCCTCTTCCATCTATTATTGTAATTATTTGGAACTATGTGGTCTACCATTACTTTCCTTGGCATGACCTTAAAATTAGGCACCATGTTTCTGTCCATAACATTTTCATTATGGATAGGTTCTCCCTTCTTGGTGAGAAATCCGTGATCATTACATCCATCACCCTCTTATTTACCTATTGGAACCATGCTAAGGGTCCATGGGTGTCTCTTGTACATTCATTGTCCCCTTTTAAGTGGTCTACCTAGCTATTCCCAGCTCTTCCCATGTTAAACATAAAAATTTATGGATGTTTCTATCAAAAATAAAATTGATCAAAAATAGATTTCTCCCTTGAAGGATAACTATTCATGTAAAATAAATAAAGAAAGAAGAAAAAGAAAAGGAAATCAAAATCAATAGACCAATCCCTCGAAGGACAACTATCATGTTTATCATTCTAGCCATCTATATCATATATGTATAAAGTAGACCATACCCTTGAAGTATGGCTACTCTTTTGTATCATGGCATCAAAGGCCTCCTACATTGACCATCCTTCTATTTTATTAACATCCTAAAAATGCTTTACGTATCGATCTTATTTATTCTAGAAAAATTCACTCATTTATTAGTTTGCTCTTTCCCCTACCCGAGCTAGGTCATAAATTTAGGGAACACTACTTATGGAAAACCCTCTTCCCACGTACAAGTTACATCACAAATCCCTTTATCATGTCGACATTAGTTTTATGATTTAATTTCATTAATTTTTCCTTATGATCTTTGGTATAACTAACTATTATTGGTTATATGCTAACATTTGTTTTGGTCACTTGTTCTTGCGTTACTTAGATCATTGTATTTTTACCTTCAATGTTCTTAGAGGAATAATTTCCTCATGTGCTCCTTGATACGGTGTAGATCCATTCATACCTATAGGTCATCAATCATCGATTTGTGCTTTGATTCTATTCGACCTATCTATCTTTACTTCCTCTTTGTCTTATTGTCACAATATTCACTCTATTTAACTTATCTATATATTATCTTCCTACCATCTTAGATTTAATTATATATTTCTATCCATCATCTATGTATATCATTTATCGCATCTATTTTTAAACATCCTACATTATATATTAACCATCTAACAATGCATATACATTCATCATCATTATCAAATCCAAAGTAAACACATAATCACAACCATCATCAATATAAACCATATCATCATATCCTTTTACCATCATCATAAAATATAAGTAAAACATGTAATCACATCATCATAAATAAAATAATCAACATCACACAATATACACATGCTAAACCATGAAAAAATCATATATCATATATATATCACCAAAATAAAGTGTATCAAGTACATCATCAACCTCTAAGGGTCCTCTCTCAAAGCAAAGATGTCTATAAAACTAGTAAAGTTAACATTAGAGAGCCTAAACTCTTGCCCCTATGAGGAAAGTCCCTCTATCTTTCTCTCGACCTTAGGCGTCATTGAATCACCTTAGAAACCATTATTTTGGCTTTCCTATCCCCATTATTGTGTCCTTTTCTAGGGCACCATTTATTTATCCCTATTTTCTCTCAAATTCCACCTTTGTGGCCATATTTATTCCCCCTTGGGGCATTTTATTTCATCACTTTTTATATTTTTCCTTTTAGGCCATTTTTGTGCCCTTTACAGGGGCACCATTACTCCCATCTTCATCCTTTGCGGACACATACCTTTTCAAATCGATTCCTCACACATGAAGGATTTCACATTATTTTTGCATTTGGTTGTGCATAGTTTGATGTCTACCTATGACCCATTGGTCCCCATGGATTGTATCCATTTGAGTGGTCTCTCATTGGATTCCCTCCATTTCGTAGTGATTTTTATCGACTCACAAGCTCATAAGAAATTTCTATCATCTCCCTGAAGACCCTGACCTTTTTTTCCTACCAATGTGACTCCTAAAATCACCACCATATTTTTAATTTTGTTGATTCAAATCCTTCTTGCTTGGGGCATCTTGCCTCACCCTCTCATTTTACCCATCTTTCTTCTCCCACCTACCCTTCACCATCTACCTCTTTCAACCTCATCATTGATTCCCCTTTGCGTTATCAATCCCTTGTTTGAGGGAGATCTCATCATCAATCCTTTGTCAGCTTTCATCTTACTCGTTATCTTTTATTATTTTTGTCTCATGGCTTGCTAAGGGAAAACCACTTGAAAAAAATGGGAAAATGTAGACACCAAAATTTGGTATTGTTACCCTTCTTACCCGCATTCACTTCTATCACCATGGTCTTATCTATACCCTTTTATTTTAATTCATATTCACATTATCATTTTTCCTATATATTAACTTATCAACACTAAATTTCAATTAATATTCATTTAATCATTTCCTAATCCTCATATCATTAGCTAATTACCTCTAATTAGCTTTCTTTTCTCCTCCCTAGGTTTTTATTATCCCTAACTACCTAGTTTCATATCACTATGCTTTTTCTATCTTTTATTTAATCCATCTTTATCTCCCACCTACCCATATCACTTCCCTAGGAAACCCTAACCCACATACATGATTTAAAACACTCATCCTAATCCATAAAATCCCCATATCTTGAATAAATCACCCTTCCACCACTCAAAGGGATGGTTCCTTGTAGTTGGCGGTAACCCACACAGTCACTATTGACCCTATAAAACTAGTTTCACCCCCTCGAAATGAGGCATAATCAGAGTTCTCTTGTGCCATGTGAACTTATCTTCGAGCTTGAGCATTCTTGCAGTTGTTTTGACCTTCTTAGAGTCCATTTGAGTTTGTCTTGCATCACTTGTGGATACTTGGTAGGTTTACTTTTATTTTGTGTTGAATCATGCTATCATATGTTATTGTTGTTATTATCTTTCAAGTACTAAAATTTTGCAGGTTCAACTTCCATTAGAGCCTCATCTTCAACTTTCTCTTTCAGTGATTTTGTCTACAGGTTTTCTATTCAAGCTATCCATCCTCATCTTTATTTAACACTACCTAGGTTTTCATTGACCTAACTCTATTTTTCATCCATTCTATTTCCATATCCTCATTGGTGTCTATTTACGCTATGTTAATGTTTCTAGTTCTCAACTCGTTATTTGGCTCCTCTATCACTCTAAATATATTTTGTCTATCTCCAGTCACCATCAACTCAGCCAAGTTACCATAGTTCCATGTCCTTCTAGTCATTCAATCCATCCAAAATCCCACTTTCATGTATCATGTTTGTTTATTTGGCATAGACATTCCTCTGCAATATTTTATTAGTACTTACAATAATCTATCATCATTTGATCTACACTCGAGATCCTTCAATATCTACATTTCCAAGTTGCAAGCAAATCCATATGCTCAGTCACTATCGACATATCCTCTGTGATGCAGGTCACTTTGTCGACCTAGCGGGTATACATTATTTTATATCAATATAAAATTGGTATGTGCCTTACATTTATGCATTTTTCAGTTTATGTGTGCCTCAGATTGTACATATTATCTTATCCATTATCATTTCTTTTATCGTATTTTGTATATATAGGGGTTGAAATCCACATAAGAAATTTAATGCTTCTTAGAACTGACTTCATTGTGCAACCCCCTCATTTACTACCTAATCCATTTTATTTTTAGTCATCCCTATTTTCAAGGTTTATAAGATTTATAGCAAGGTTATATACGTTGTGTCTGTCCATTGCATCTATTGTACTTCAAGGTACCTTAAACCATTGCATTTTAGATTTATTTTATTTTCTTTAGTATAGGTTTCACTAATCGAATAGGAATGGGAAATTTAGATCAACAAATAGTTCATCACAAATGTGTTTTCAAATGATTTACACATGTGCAGTTTTATGAATATTGGGTGCCTGATTGAGAGATATGGAAAATATTTAGTTTACAAGCTTGATGTTCTAGGAGTGATTGTAGCAACATGAATGGAAATTAATGGAGGTTGTGAGGGTATTTCAAAAGAACTTTATATGTTTTGGAGAAATGGATAAGTGTTTATGAGAGGAGGAATTATCCAAACTTATGTGTAATTTTAACTCAACTGGGACCATGACAACTTAACCGGGGTTGAGATGTGGTGAATTTGAGAAGGGGTCACACTTTTGTTTCCCCTTATACCCATTTCACCTTACGGGATAGAGGGGATAGTAGGATTCAAAATGTTTGACTAGGGTCTTGCAGGGTGGGAGTGAGCACCGACGAGCATAAATTTGGTCACACGGAGCTAGAAATGAAGTTTCTAATGACTAGGGGATAATTAGGGATAACAAGGTCACATGATTGTGTCCCCTTTTTCCCCATTTCACCTTAGGGGATAGATGGTACATAAGAAGTGTAGAAGTGTGACTTGAGAGTAAGAATTGGGAATGAACATGGATGGGACAAAATTTCATCACATGGAGCTATAAGTGACTATTAATGTGAACAAGGGCTAACTAGGGTGAATTAGGTCAAAATTTTGTGTCCTTATCTACCCCTTATCCCTTGAGGGATAGATGGGACACAAGGAGTGTAAAAATGTGACTTTTCCACTTTAGGAAATTTGGTTTTACTCACTATGTCTAAATCGGGACACCGAAATGAGATTTTCACCCTAAGAGCATAGGAAAGTGTGTTTCAGTCAAACCTTATATGATTTTGACTCCAAAAACTTTCATATATCATTACGTCCATTATAAGGATCTAATTTTTCTTACATTTTCATTTATAGGGAATATTTCATCTTTGACTAAGAGAAGTAGTTGTGTTTGGGATACCTCGGGAAATATTTGATTATTGGAAAAAAATTTAATGTCTTCATCATATAGAGGATTCAAATAAATTTCTAATGACTACATTTTTTCCTCCTAAATCCATCCAAAGCTCCCAAAATCATCGGGAAAAGTTGGCTTTTACTATTGAAGCCTTCATTTTATACACCAAGAATTATCGATGTTGAAAAGATTGTTCTGAATGAAATTTATTCCATAAAACATTCCTAAAATTCCTTGTAAATATTCCAAGTTCTACGACATCATATTGATATGATTTATATTTTCCCCTGTATACTTCTAAAGGGTGTTTTATTAGCTACAAAATAGCTAAAATGACCTTTTAAGCCTCTACAGGAAGTTTTCTTTCATCAAATATCAATGAGTTCATCAATCATATTAAAAATATTCCTTGCACAATAAAAAACACTTAATAATCCATCTATAACTTTCCTACGATCTTGGGTGAGGGTTAAAGCTGATGGCGGGATGTCAGAGAAGGATTCACAATGACTAGGATACAAAATTTTCATTTATGGACTTAGTTGTCATGATCAAAAGTTTCAATTTTCATGACAACATAAGTGAAACAAAGAAACCTCCAAAATTTTATGTCTTTGATTATTCGTAAGAATCTAGTTCATAATTATATGATATATTAAGGATCCATCACCATGTGATGCCTAAGAAGATAGTAAACACTTTGGGGATTGGTATACTCCATCCAATAATGGTAGTTTGCAATTGGAAAATATTACATTCAAAATGGGAGTAATAAAAATACTTGATACAACTCTTTGTGCATGCCCTATTCTAACCATTTCTAAAGACATATCAATTATAAATTTTCCTCCTCTATTTTCCATTTTCTTTTGTTAAGAAACTTCACAAACAAGGTATGAGGTTACTTTTCCTCATATTAGTATCATACAATCTTAAGGACAAGGTATTGGAAAAATTTTACAATTAAAGGTGATCATGTCTCAGCGTATTTTAATAAGCATAATTGATTGGGGGGTGTGAATTATTCCTTATAAAGCTTTAACCAATTTAGATTTTCTTACTTAAACTACGAACCATTCATTAATGTGTTCTTAACATTCGATCAAATAAACATAACCATGAAAGAGAGATAAGAACACAAGATATAATTGGGAAACCCTCAAGGGATTAAAACCCACTAAATATTCTGATTATGTTTCTACAAAAAAGTATTTATTGAATTACCAACTTCACAAGGAGCACCAACCCCTAGTTTAGTATAACACCAAGTTTATAAGGAGCACCAACCTCTAGTTTAGTGAAGCACCAACTATAAAAGAAGGATAAAACCCCTAGTATGATCAAGAACCAACTGAACCACCTTTATATGAATATATATGATTTCTTATTGCTACCACAACTGATGGAGATCAAAACTTCAGCTCACACACCTTCTAAACCTCTTTAAACCCTCTCTTCTTAAACTCACTCTATCTTATTTTTTCATTGATTAATTTGGCTTCAAAATATTACATATATTCTCTCTAAAAATGATCATACAATTTATATATTCTTCATATTTAATTTTATTCCTTCATACCTATTTCACTCTCACACTTAAGTCACACTTTTTCCCTCTCTCTTAGCTAGTTCAAATTTAAACCAAAAATTCACTTTTATACCCTTGTTTTCTCATTAATACAACATAGGTTAGTATTAAACAAGTATCTAGACAAATAAAACTCAATAAAATATCACAAAAATCATACGCATTTATAAAATGTACCCATGTAGGTCGGCCATTCTCAAAAACACCAAGCAAGCTCAAAAATTACTCAAAACCCCATCACCTGATTCACTAAAGATCAAAAACATCATCACCATGATTATTCAAGCCACAAAATAGCTCAAACATGTCAAATATGACATAAAAAAATCATCTATGGTCATACATTATCTTGAACCAATAAATTTCTTTATAACAATACCAAGAAGGTTCATATCCTTCTCAAAACAAATTTTTCCAAGAACCAGTATTCACCTATCATGCTCTAGATCACCCAAGAACATCTCAACTATGGCATGTAACCACTCATTAGAAATAAAATGACATTTCTAACATATCCATGATTTCTATATCTCGTTAAAAATCCATACATGAAAACCACACTTAATTTCCTCTTCACCAAATTGTGCTACCTAGAAAGTAGTTTTAAAAATTCAACTAGTTTGCACCCTTTTTGCCACTTTCAAGACCTCAAAATCCTTCACTAGGGAAAAAATTCCTCTTTATTCACTCTCCAACTGATAGCAATCATCAACCAATCCAAAACATGAGACTTATACCTCAATCTTCTAGCCTAAGTAATCTTATCTTGAAAAACAAATAACCTTTTTCTGCACAAATGGAGTTGGTTAACCTATAAAATATCATCATAAAGAGATAAAACCTATACCATTGGAATGAAATCTTAAAATAATTTTCATAACATGTTACATTTCCTTCTAACTCTAACTGAAATGTCTTCAACCAAATCAATCTCTTAGACTAATCTAAAACTTCCCTTTTGGTCTTAAAGACCAGTCTTCATAAATAGGGAACACTTTTCCCTCTGGGACCTTAACTAGGACCTAAAAACATCATGGAAATCAGTTACAAATCTAAATATAAAAACAATGTCAATTTATTTTATACCTCCTTTGGACAACTTTGTCACAAACTGAACTTCTTCAAAACTTTCCTATTTGAGTGGGGTCCACAAATCGTCACATGCTCTACCATAACTTTATAGAAATTTAAAGGAGTCATATATAATATATAATCATAATAATAGAAATAAAAATAAATTATGGGCACCTAAAATTAATATCTTCTCCATCGCTCTAGACCTAGGGTTTCAAACTCATAAAAAGTAGTTTACCTTCTTAACATTCGTTCATAAAAATGTGACGATGAAATGACCTCATTATTTTTTTGAAATTATATTAGCTCAATGGAAAAAAATCCCTGAAATCCACAAGGTCCCATGCAAATCACACAATTCATGGTGAGCATCGAAGTCATAACTTGAGCTTGAAATCACCTTCTCAATCTTGTTTCACCAAAAACATAATAACATACAAAATATTCTCCATGGAAAACTAAAATTTATGTCACAACATCATCACAAGCCCTACTAACATCTGTAATCATCATCATGGCTCAAATAGGTCTATACCTTCACCACCACTAGGAATTGTATGAATATCCCTTAGGGTTTTGAATGTTCTAGGCCAAGACCAACTGAACTAACACTAAAACCAAGCATGAAGCCTCTGAAAAATTCCTCTACATAATAAAAAACATAATATAACTCCATGAGTGATCTCAATATCTCACACACACATGTAAGTGACTATCATGCCTAATTAGGCCTCCAAACACTAGGATTGGGCCTAGTGTGCACCATGACCAAGTAGACAAACCTCATAGCTCTCAAAAGGACCTAACACACATGATACCACATGTATCATACCTATATATGCCTCTATGACCTCTCATGGATCTATACATCATTATTTGGTCTCCAAGCACCTCGATGAGGTTTAGATGAGCACTTGAAACAAAGGTTATAAAATTATACATACACTTTGAAACTCATGCGAGTGTCTAAAAATATCCAAACATGATTTCCATATACGCCATGCTCCTCAAGTCATCATGTAACTCAAAACACTGTGCAATATCACCTAGAATAACTAGGTCACCTGATTGGGTTTGCAAGACCAAACCAATATCACCTTGTTCACTCGTGCATCCATGAAAAATTTGAATCTCAATGTCATCATTACTTGAGCATATTTTAACACTAATCAATCATCCTACTTGTAATTAATGGGCTTTTACATAAATGAAAACACCTAAACTCAACAAGTGAACAATATCCCCCTTTGTCATTGATGGAAAACTACCTAGTCTTCTCCCACCTTTTATATTTATGACGAAGTTCATACCTAAGCATCATGAATCGGGCTAAAAACATCATACATACTTATTTATTTTTCCATCTCTACTTGATAAGGCTTATACCTTACTTGACACATCCATATCTTGACTTTACTAACCTCATGGGATTGAAATCCCTAAACAAACTCTTGAGTGAAATTTAGGCCAACTTTAGCAAGCTCTAGTTTACTTACTTGCACCATGACACAACACTTTATATCTCATATTAGAATTATCACATCCTTCTCTAATAGAAAGTATAAAATTTAATCTCCTTACCTTGTATGGATGTATTAGAGATAGATCAAACACTTCAACACGCCTAAAGCTCTTCCTTAGTTATTCATTTCTTCTTTATATGATATTAAGCTAGCATGAATCAAAAAATTTCTGTCTTTGAGGTAAACTAACACTCTATCCTTGATGTTTCCATACACATTGCTCAAACTTTTCTTAGTATCTTTCATACATTTTTTAAGGCTAATACAAGATCCCCTGTCTTGGAGATCTTTACCCACCTATAACACACCATTATAGTCCATAATCAACTATAGTTCCCTCTTGACACTTGACCATTTCTTGTTCAAAAATAACCTACACTTTTCTACAATTATACCTTCCTAATCGATGACACCTTTCTTGTACGGTCAAGGAGAAACTCAAGCTCCCCTACCTTGATGGACGAACACATACTTGTATATCATTATTGTACCTATGCACAATCTTTGTAGTATCTTCATAAATGATCATACCTTACCTTTAATCAAGTTTTATCACTTTCTTGCACATATTATTGATATCTTTACTTATATAGCCTTCATGGCACATTATATTATTGATAAGAGTCAAATATGGACTCCTAATGTAGCCTTGATTTTACTAGTAAAATCCCGGGCATCTTTGGCACATCACGTAGAATAGACTAAGTGCTCACCCAAAGTGTGCAAAAGTACCGATCCCTCTTTAGGGTTTATGTTGCGCAGGATGTTAGCATGATAAAGACTTAATGCATTCGGACCCATACTTAATAGATCATTATATAGTGCATGTTCAGATCTATATCTGAAGAATAAAATATTTAAATTATAACCATAATGAAATCAAGCATGCAAGGTCCAATTATACTCGAATTAACACTCGATTCAACCAATACACTCCATTATATTAAACATGATAAATACATGAAGCTCATTATAGTAGATAATTTTGTAGTTTATATGTGCATCAAATTTGGTAGCATAACCTCACAATAACTCGGTTATCACATGCCACTACTATACTATACAATTCACTACATATTTATAAGGTCGGGTCTTTCCCTTCACCACTTATCTAATCCTAAAATAGGTTGCATGTTAAGAATAACCATGCACCTTTACAATAGTAAGATAACATGAAAGAATGATAATAATAGATCTCTCCTAGTTAAGCTGTTAGTAGCAGAAAGTAATTCTATCTTTATCCTATACCCATGCAAAGTGCTTCATAGCTGCTCTTACAAAAATAGTCAATGCATGTCGTGCGGTTATTTTCCCATTTGATGTTCTCCACACACCATCTTCCAAAAATAGATCACAGTCATGAAAATGGCTAAGTCTCAAACTGTCTCTGTCCTCCACATGTGATTTCTTACCGATCCTCCCACACCTTCAAATGCACTCTACTTTTTGTGCAAATCTTACGCATGCCTTTTGCTAAGTGTTATATATTATCTCGCTCAACATTACGACACTAACTACATTTCCACCCTAAAAATGGTTCTTGTATGATGGAAAAGTGACAAGCGAGCATGGGAATCTACAAGTAACTATTCTCGTACCCGACCTCTCGAGGTCGTGCCCAAGCTTGACCGGTGGGGATGAAATATACGTGGGCGTAGAAAACTAGTTAGGCAATCTTATGTCTTCAACACACACTAATAGAATCTGCGAGTCTAAAGCAAAGAAGGCCTCCTAACTGAACTAGTGTGATAGATCATTTGGCGAGGATGACTGCTTGAAGGCTCCAATCAATATCGAGCTCTGGCATGATCCAATATATAGGTTGTGGGATACGTGGAAGATAACATGCGGGTGCTTCGTATATGTCTCCCAATAGGGTCAGGAAAATCGATGATGGATATATAGTGGATTCTATGGGTGATTCTGCAGTCTAGTCCAAAATCCTTAGCTTGATTAGCTGCTACGTCTAGTGAGGATAATTGTGCGATAATGTTTGGTGGAAGTGGAGAGGACCTAATTACTAATGTGCATAAACAAGTATCAACGTCGATTGACTGTGGGCCCATTGGGTTGTGGGACCAGAGGATCACAACCGTAAGTTCGTGGTTATTGTGGACCTCCTATGATCATGTGTATAATGAATCCCTAATCCCTAATATCCAGTAGTCGTATGCCTTTTTGGCCTCTATGTTTAGAATTAAAAGTTGCGCAATCTTCTCAGGGTACCTTACAGGCATTCTGGCAACTTGAATTCTTAAGCTAGTGTCTATGTCAATGGAGATGTCTCCGGTGTCTAGTTGTGGGACCAAAGGATCAAAACCGAACGTTTTCTCTCTTTCAAGCCCTTCTACAGTCATGTAAATATTTATTGGGAAATCTATAGTTTGGCTAGTTTGACCAAAACATATGGGCTTTGTCGTCTTCTATGTTTAATCCTCTTAACTGTGAGCTAATTTCTTATAGGTCTGTTGTTGTTTAGAAGACCTGAATTCTGATATTTTGGTCTATGTCAGTTATTGCTGCAACAAGATTGGGTTGAGGCATGATTGGCATGAACACATGTTCTCTGGGCTCCCTAGGTCCCGTGATTGTCATACAAAAGAAACAATATAAATCTAACTAAAGCAAAGTAAACTAATTATGCAAAGTATATCCACAACATATATCTAAATTCTCTATTTTGTATTTTTGACAGAATATTTAACAGAATTAAGATAACAACTATTTAATATATCTAGAAAATGACAACTAACCTAATAACAAAATTAAAAACAAACAAGGTAGCCGAGTATAGCAGCTTGTCTCTGTAGTTGTGAATTTATTCTAAACAACTAAATAATTGATCGAATTCAATTGAAAGATTTTTGATCCTACCTCATAAGTGAGGAACGAATCATAGTTTCTTAGAAACTATCGATCCCCATGGCTTCCCGGCAATATCGAAAATGAACGTAATCAAAATGAAGTAATTCACTACTCTATTTGGTATATTTTAACTAGAAATTTGAAAGCTTGAACCTGGATTTTGCAGAACAGTGGTGAATCTAGTAGTGTGTGGCTTTGTCCTCTCAGTGTGGTCTCCTCATTCCTTTGTGCTCACATGAATCTAGAAAAGTGTGTAATGCTAGCATCAATAGAAGTAGGTATTGGAATAATGGTAACTTTGGATGTAGACTGAATATAATGCGAGTAGGAGAGGGATAACACAAGAGAACAGAGCTTGGCTTATGCAACGATTCCTAGCAGGATTTATTTGAGTCATAGAACACAAAATATCAGAACACGAAACTATCCTTTTGAAGAACAAACCCGTAACTCTAATGGCCTTAGGACTGAAAAATGAAATTATCCTACCTTAATTGATTGTATAAACAAGTAATAACACTAGAACAAGAAGATCATCTGGCTCCTAAATAGAAAAATAAAACTAACTATGAATGCAACAAATGAAAACTATTAAACTCCTAAGTAAGAATTGAAAGACTAAACTATTGAAATGAGAGGATGAAGGGCAGTTTTGAGGGGCCATTTGCTTGTAATCAAGCCACTATTTATATAATTCCCATTCACCCAAAGGTAATTCCAACTAGGAATCTTTTACCATTAAACAATGGAGAAACACTATTCCAGGAACCAAAATCATAAATACAAGCAAAAATGGATGATAAAGTTGGTAAAAGTTGAAAAATTATGCAAGTTGTGATTAGAAAAGCATGTTGGAAAATGCGTGAAGGACCACCACCCTGAGCAGGGGGCGGTTACAGGACCGCTGCCCAGGCAGGGCGGTGGTTTCGTCACTAAATACAAAATGCAAAGGAAAAGAGGGAAAAGAGAAAAACAAAGCACACGGAGGCTAAGCGGGGCATGTGGGATGTTAACATGCACTTGGAGAGATTTTTCAGATCCTGAACACCTTGCGAGGAGACCTGTATCATCATTGAGGCATGTGTATTATCAATCTGGAAGTGCAATACCATTACAATTTTGGGTACGTACATATTTCCCCCCTTGGAGAAGTGTTTTAGCCATGAAGAGGTGTAAAATGGTGGGTCCGAGTATGGTGGTCCCAAAATGGGAAGCTAGAAATTATACCTAACATGTCCATGTGTCGAAATGATGCCATCCAAAATTCCTGCTACCTGAAAAATGAAAAGAAGACTCAAGTGTAGATAGATAAAATAAATCAAAAAATAAATACTAAAATAATATGAAGTGAGGACTTACCATTTGCGTGGGGATAAGAACTTACCTCCGTCGGTGCTCCAAACCTGCAAAAGGGCATTCCAAAATGAGTCAAAATGCTATATATATATATATATATATATAATGGGCCCATTTTCCTATTCATTTGCACATGTTGATTTGATTGATTTTGAGCTCTGGGACCCACGGTGATGGTTTTTGACGAGAGTATAGTCAAAATGTTCGTGATGAGATAGTGATCATGCCTCCACGAGTGGAACATCGACCTGCGAGATCTTAGGTTAGTTCTTCTCGATTTACCATTTTTATACCTAAACTGTAGAAAAAGCTGATGAAATCTTCACCATGGGGGGGTAATTATTGAAATTTCTAGTTTTAATTGTGTACTTAAGGGGGATGCCTAATGGGTAGGCTCTCATTTTAGTCAAAATGGTCCTTTTTTGTGTTTTTGAGCGTTTTTTAGGGCACGTGACCCATTTGGAAATGCGAGACACAACCGCCGCCTTGAGCAGGGTGGCGGTTACAAGACCTCCACCCTTTAAAGCGGCGGTTACAGGACCTCCGCCCTTCAAAGCGGAGGTTACGGAATCGCCACCCTGCTCAGGGCAGCGGTTCTCTTCAGAATGTTAAAACTACATTAATTTGAGTTCATTTTTGCAATTTTAGTATTTTTACTTGCTTTAATGATTTTTCCCAATGTGATTCAAATACTTACTCCTTTTTGCGTGTTTTTGTGTGTTTTGTAGAAGAAGGAAGAGTACATCAGATGGAGCCGTGAGAGAGATTGTGATTGGCTTCTAGCAGTGTTGGATGCACTTTCTCAGGCCAAGCAAGATACTCTTCAAAGGGGCGGCATATTACGTATATCACGGGTTCCTCACGTTGCACCTTCTAGTCACATACTAAGTGACCTATTTACGTATTGGGATGTTGATCGGAACACTTTCTAATTTCTAAGAGTCAGGGGTGAGTGGACTATTACCCTGGAGGATTTCTACCACCTCTTGGGAGTCTCAATCATCAAGAGACGACTTACACTTGAGACAGCGGGGTCGTGGGCTTAGATAGCTCAGTGGGCTACATATATGGGAGACACAGTTGTCTCCACTGGTTTGAAGAAGGGAGTGAGGGTCTGTTCCATTCCTAGCTTGCCTATCCCTTTGATTCGTCAAAGCCATTATGGGGCTCCTTGCCTTGAGATTGATCGGGGACAAGGGAGGGGACACCTTACTCTACTTGCTAGTCCCCTATTATTGCACAGATTGAGGCACATGGTCGGATTTATGCCTAGGGAGCTGATATACTTGGGACCACCTATCACGACTTGTACAGGTGGTTCACTTATAGGGACAATCTTTGAGCCATCCGACCTTTGTTATGAGCTCGGTCTATGAGCATATCATCCCTTATGGGAGAGGCATTAAGGAGGTGGATCCCGAGCCGTGAGGGCGAGTTAGATGGATAGAGATGTCGGTGCTTAGAGCACCCCACCATGCGATTGCTTCCGACTACGATGACATGGAGGCCACACCTTATCGAGGCCATGGTGGGGTTGTGGGGCAAGGAGACCTTCACTTGATTACCTACCTACTCTACTACAGGGAATCTTGTGGACAAGACGGGGAAGGTAGAGACACACCCCTTTGATCGAGTGCCTCAGCAGTTTGGCCTTGCCTATGTTGATATGCTTCCCCCAGTGGTGCCAATGTTTAGATCAGTTTGGGAGGCTAGGGGAGGTCCTAGAGGCTGGGGTTGGACTGTTGTTACTCCTGGCATCCCTATTATAGCTAGGTGGGTGGTACGTGCCCGAGAGAGAGTCGGTGCTCCTCAGGCACCTTTACTTTGGATTGCCGCTGGTCCTGCCCATAGCAGTGATGACCCTATTGATATAGACTCCAAGTTTGAGGAGTTCATAGGGGGAGAGATGGAGGAGGAGACCGAGGACATGGAGGTCAGTGAGTTGGGTGGAGAGGAGGATAGCGATCTTGAGTGGCATGACACTCAAGAGATCCTACAGGCTAAGAGGGCGTAGAGTAGAGTGCGGAGAGGGTGACTCTAGTCTCAGAGGAGTTACCCTCTCAGGACTTAGGTAGAGAGGATGAGTCGTAGTAGGACACTATGTTGCCCCAGACATAGGAGGAGGACATCAGTCAGTGGCGACATCTGTGGTAGGCGCTGATCCTAGGGATCCCTCTTGGAGGCCCAGAGATCCGAGTGAGTTGTCACTCTTCTTTTAATATTTGGTTTTAGCTAGGATTTCCTTAGTTGCTATCTCTCCTTTTGTTCATTTTTTTAATCTTTTGATTATTTCTAATTTGTCTTCTCCTTTGCTTGCAGAGACTAATGATGACTGGTGAGACTTGATTTTCCAGGTATGTACTGATACCTTGATGCTTCCCATGGAGAAGACTCGCGCCGAGCTGTTAATGGATGTGGGGAGCCTTCAGCAGAAATTGGGTAGACATAGTGATGTCTTTTCCCTTGTCTGGCATGTGGCCAAGATGGTGACTTCCCTCCGTATCGAGTTAGCTGGGTATAGGACTACAGAGCACCTAATGAGGAGCTGCTCTCATAGCAAGGCTACAACTACTGTTCTGGACCGTGAGTCCTTAGTGCACTCAGTGCCGGTGTAGCCGGAGTCCTAGACGTGGTCGTGCACCTTGAGAGGGATCTCGAGAGGGTTTGAGAGGCCACTTTGGCTCTTTTTGTAGTGACCCTTGTTAGATTGTTTATACGATCATTTTGTATTTTCCTGGCTCATTGAGAACAAGCATGCAGGCCTTGGTATGGCTACCGTTAAGACTTTTTCATATCTAGCTTTAATTGATGAAGTGATTCTAAAACAGTTGATGATGTTATGAAAATGAAGAAGTATGATTTGAATGCTTCGCCAATACTATCGAAGTTTGTAATGAATTGCTTAAGACCAAGTCCCTTGATCACCAAGTTTTATAAAACGAGTGAACAAAATGAACCTATCTAAATGAATATGTAATGTAGATATAATTATACAAATAGTGCCGATGCTTCATGCGTAAAACCATTTAAGGTGCAAGGAATTGATAGTTTCACCAAATTCCTCACCTTCTAGTGTGCACAAGAGATATGCACCATTTCCATAGTCCTTCATAACTCGATATGGGCCCAACCACTTGGGCCGGAACTTTCTTCCTTCACCGATTTTCTTATCGATCCGGTTGTCTAGTCTTAGAACTAGATCTCCTTCATATATTTCTCATTCATAGACCTTTTTGTTATACTACCGGCACATCCGGTCAGCATAGACTCTATGCCACTATTCAACATTTAACCTAGCCTCATCTAGGCTTTCTAGTTGGGAGAGGCATGCCTCTCTATAAGCTTCCTCATCCAGAATCCCTTGTAGTGAGATGCGAAGACTGGGTATCTCAACCTCAAGTGGGAGAACTACTTCTACTCCGAATACCAATGAGAAAGAAGTTGCTCCTGTTGGTGTTCTTATTAAGGTTCGGTGGGCCCACAAGGCCGGATATAACTTTAAATGCTAATCTCATTTGTTTTCTTTTACGGTTTTTAAGAGAATGGACTTTAGAGTTTTATTCATAGCCTCAGCCTGTCCGTTGGCTTGAGGGTAATACAGGGAGGCCGTATGATGGTTTATTTTAAATTTACTGCATAGCTCATGGACCTCATCATTTTTAAAGGATGTGCCATTATCTGAGATAATGACTTGTGGGACATCATACCTACAAATGATCTGGTTCAAAATGAACTTGGTGATCACGGCTCTGGTACAATGGTAAGAGGCATAGCCTCTACCCATTTGGTAAAATATTCGGTGGCCGTGATTATGAAGTTATGGCCATCCGTTGACGAGGGAGAGAATTTCCCTATCAAATCTAGGCCCCATGTAGAAAAGGGCCATGGAGTCGTGATTGGTTGTAGAGCTTGTGCCGGCATGTGAATCTCATGGGAAAATTCTTGGCATTTATGGCATCTGCGTACAAACTCTACTACATCGTGTTTGAGAGTGGGCCAAAAATATCCCATTCGATGTATTTTGTGAGTAGTGGCGTGACCACCGAAGTGGCCTCCACATATTCCACTGTGAGATTTGTAGAGAATCTTCTTGGATTCTTCTATGTCAACACACCTTAGAAGCATTCCATCAAAAGCTTTACGATAGAGAACTTGTTCTATAATAATGTATTTAGCTACGATAATGTGTAACCACCTTCTTTGTTGTGGTGTAGCACCCTCTGGATACGTATGGTCCATGATAAAATTGATAATATCAGTATACCAAGGACATTCAAAGATAGGAGGTCTAGTTTCAATGTAATATATGCATTCATTAGGGAAATCCAGATCTACTAGATCACCTCCGTTTAACGGGTTGTTGACTAACCAATCTATAATGATTTGTCCCTTAACGGACTTTTGGTTTACAAAATTTAATTGAATTCACCCATTAAGGTTATAAAGCGTCTAGCCTTTTTAGACAAAGACCCTTGCGTGAGGAAAGTTCGTAAATGGTCTATTTTTACAATGACCCTTGTTTCTTGATTTAGCATGTAATGTCTTAAGCATTTGGTTGCAAAGACTATGGCAAGGCATTCTCATTCTGCTTGTGTATAATGTGTTTCATAATCGAGCAACGTTTGGCTAATAAAATAGACCACACGTTCTTGTTTATCGTCATCTTCTTGAGCCAACATGTAGGCTAGTGAGACATCTCGTAGCTCATGAATATAAGATCAAAGGATGATCTGGTCTAGGTGGCATTAACATGGGAGGAGATAGTAAGAAGTGTTTAACTGCTTTGAAGGCCTCATGGAATTCCTTTGTCCAAATAATGTAGCAATCCTTTTTCAACAAATTGTTGATTGGATGTACAACAAAACTTAAGTCCGGAATGAATCTCAGATTACACCGAGATTTCCAAGAAACGATCTAATGCCAGAGTCGTCGATGGTGGGATCATCTCAAGAACAGCCCAAATTTTGGCTGGGTCCACATCGATCCCTCGTGATGATATAATGTAACCTAGGAGTTTCCCTCTGTTACACCAAATACACATTTTTCTGGGTTTAGTGTGACTCCGTATTTGATCAAATGTGAAAGAATGATGCGGAGCACTTCCGGGTGATCACGGTGCTTCCTGGCCTTGGCCAACAAGTCATCTACATAGGATTCCATGATTTTATGAATAAGATCATGAAATATGTATGTCATTTCCTGCTGGTATGTAGTGCCAGCATTCTTGAGACCGAATGGCATAACAATGTAGCAATAAGTTCCCCAAGGAGTTATAAACGTGGTTTTGGCTTGGTCTTGTTCAGATATTTTGATTTGATTGTATCCGAGAATCCATCCATGAGGACAAAATCTCAAATCTAGTTGTTGCGTCAATGATGACGTCAATGGATGGTAATGGGAATTCATCCCGGGGAACACCTTGTTAATGTCTCGAAATCTATACGCAGATGCATATCTTCCCATTCTTTTTAGAAATGGGACGATATTAGATACCCACTGAGAGTAATTGACTGATTTGATGAACCCTACTTGGAGAAGCTTCATTACTTCTTCCTTCACCATGAGAGCTACCTTGGGTTTCATTAGTCTTGATTTTTGTTTAATTGGCTTTGCATCTGATTTGGTGACGAGGTTATGTACTGCGATGTGCGGTGTAATTCCCGTCATTTCTTTATAATTAAATGCAAAATCCTTTTGATGTTCTTTGAGGATTCAAGTGTGTATTTCTATTTCTTCTGGAGTTAACGAAGATCCTAGTTTCAATATCTTTGGTTCTTCCTCCGTTCGATGTTTATATCAATGGTTTCTTCTATCAAAGAAGCGTTACCTTCTTCGAACTCAGGTGGGGCTGGAGGTAGTTCCAGATCTTCTCCATTCTCTACCACGTATATGTCGAGTTCCTTTTGTGGGGGAAGCTCTACCATGGGATTTCCAAAGTAAGAAGACGAATGTGGGATTAAGGACAAATCTACCATGTGATGGGTGAGATGTAACTCTGCATAGGCATTTAGGTAATCAAGAGTGGCTCTATTACTATCAACATGACCTAAGATAGCATATTTATTCTTAGCTATGTGTGTTAGAAGAGGGTTTGTTGACGTTTTCTTTACTAATGGTTCAGTACGAAGGGATACCATGAAACGGGTGTCTTCCAACTCACTGTTTGGAGTGAAACGTGAAGCTGAGGTTGCTATTGAATCTGCAAGAAGGTTTTGTTCTTGTGGGATTGCTTCAATTGATATGAAATTAAATCCTTTTCTCAAATCTAATACTGTTGTTTTGTAGAGCTGTAAATGTTCAGCTCTAGTCTCATACACCTCAGAGACTTGGTTTGCTACTAATTGAGAGTCTCCTAACACTCTAATGTCATTAACACCAAGCCTTTTAGCTATGATGAGGCCAAGGAGGAGGGCTTCGTACTCAAGTGCCATTGTTTGTACATTCAAAATTTAATTTAAAGGCGAACGGTAGGATCTTTCCCTCGGGAGAAGTAAAGATCACACCTGCCCCAACCCCATAATGAAATCTAGCTCTATCAAAGTGGAGAGTCCAATGTTTATTTGGGAAGATGGATGTTGGGACATTCGTTACGTCTACTTATTTTTCCTCGATTACTTCTACCATGTAGATTTCCTCTGCTAGAAGAGAACCAACTCCTAGGATACATCCCATACATGTGGAATCAAACAGTAGGAAAATTGGTAGATCTTGTTCTAGCAACTCAACAATTTTGCGCAGTAGTTCCTAATGAAACTGTTTCTACAACGTTAGCTTTGTCCTTGAGGGCTGGGATGATCTTGACTAGGTTTCTAATCTCTAGTTATGTTGTAGGTATTAATTTTTCTTCTGCTTTTGAGTTGGTTGGTTTATTAAGTTGGTTTGTTGGGAGTTCAAACTCAGAGTGAACCGCTGGCCCTTTTTCGTGTCTGCTAGGTATATATCAAATGGTTTGAGATCACCTTTTACTATGAATATCTTCCTAAGTGCAAGAATATTATTTCTGAAATAACATAGAAGGGATTGCCTTCATACGGTGTATCCATGGTCGGCCAAGGATTATATTATAGTTGGTTTCCTGATCTATAATATAAAACTCGGTGAGGATTGTTTTGGGTCCCTAAGGTGATTTGGTAGTATTATAGTTCCAATCAAAGTGGCTTTATGGCTATTAGTGTATTCCGAGTCGTGGAATAGTTTATCTCTCCATACCCTAGCTTTTGAAGGAAAGAGAAGGGGACTATGTTAACTGCTGCCCCATTGTCAACCATTGTGCATTTAACATAATTGTTATAAACCCACACTTGTAAATGTAAGGTTGGATCACCTCTACATGCAATCTTCAAGCATCTGTTGGCATTTTGCTTATGTCGAATATAAACTCGGTATCCCTATCCGGCTGCCCCGGAGGGTGGATATCAAAGTCTATATGGTTTACCTGTGTTTCGGGAGGAGGAGTGATGTTAATTAAATGACCTAAACCTAATGCTTCTAAAAGTGCAGCCCTATGGGTAGGAGAGTTCTTCAGCAAGTCCAAAAAGGAGATGTGAGAGAAGGTCTTTGTTAGGTCATTAATTAAATCATAGGCACCTACGGGTTTTACTAATGTTTGTTGAATGTTATCTAGCTCTAGTGGGTAACTTGGATTTGGCTGAGAGGAATACTCTCGTGTCCTTATTATGGCTTCCATGTGTAGCTCGTGTCTAATTCCACTAAATCGACTATCTTGGTTCGTGGCTGATTTCCTAATTATGGTGTGACATGTGGATTTAGTGAAGTTGAGGCTTCATGATCATTGTTTCATGTCATTACATCCTTATTCATCTCATTTGGATTTAATTTGTTGTTATTGTGATTTGGGAGTAGATCATTGAAGATCTTGAGGGGTGCATTTTGAGGGGAGACCGCCTGTGAAAGTATTTGGTGCAGGTGATGCAGGATCTGCTAAGAACATATCTATGAAAAGTTGTCTTTGTTCCTCTGGCAAACGTTGCATGAATTTATTGTAGTCACAAAAAGTCCTAGTGTCATGGCCTCAAATTTTATGGAAACCACAATACGAGTTGGGATTGTAATTCCTAGGTTGTTGGTTTGGCACGTGTTGTGGTCCAAAACTCTGATTAAATTGTTGACTATTAGGATTAAAGTTTTGCATTTTTTGCCTTTGGTTTTGATATCCAGTTGAGTTTTGACTTGGACCCTGTGTTTGGATCTGCCGTTGTTGTTGTTGTTGTTGTTGTGGATGATTAAAATCCACCACGTTGATTGTTGGGGTAAAATTGTTGTTTCGTTGATTGTTAATCGGTGGTGGAGCATTTACAACATTTTCCTTTTTTGATTGGTCAGTTACTCCATCTATTGTGACCCCATGGTTTTTGTTAAGGATTTTAGGTCCTTGATTGACGTTTTTGGTAGTAGGATAAGTCGTAGTATTTTGGTTGGGGATGATTAACCTCCCATTTGTTCCATATGCCTTGTGACCACTATCTATTGTAGCTTGATCTATTCAAAGGGCGCTCTTAAGTACTTCATCATAAGTTCTTAGTGGGAACTTGGACTTCTTCCTTTATCTCTATGCTAAGAGAATGAAGGAATAAATCACATAGTTCCATCGATCCATGTTTGGAGCGCTTGTTGAAGAATAGAGAATCTGCACGCCATCTTTGGATGAAATGAGCAACATATTCATTGTGTTATTGTTTAATATGCAAGAATTCCCACGATTCATGTTCTCAACAATTTTTCATATCGAACGCCTTAATGAATTCTCAAACGAGTTGTTTAAATGAATGTACTAAGGCTTGGTATTCTATAATACCAATTGAGGGCAATGCCCTCTAAAGTTTTGGGGAATATTTTAGCAACAACTCCATCCCAAGGGAGAAATTCTTGAATAGCTGTGGCATAGGCCTTGATATGTGCATTCAAATATCCCTCCCCTTTGTACTTGGGAAAATTAGGAAGAGGTCTTGGAAGCATGACGCTTTGTATAGTGAAGTCTAAGGGCTCTTTCAAATATTCTAAATAAGTCCCTATTGCATAGGTTTCAACCATTGATGATGCCTGCTGAGGGGGTGGAGGTGGAATGGGTTGTTGATATGGCGTAGCGTATGCATTTGTAGGGACATAAGGAAATCCCTATGGTTGAGCGAACATGCCGGGAGAAGAGAACATATCTCCCTATGGTGACTTGGAATACATGTTTAAATATGGAGGAACATTGTTTAGAAATGGATTGTTTTGTACTAAATCGGGGGTATCATATTTTCCACTGGAGCGGCGTTAGAGAATGCGGTTCTAGTTGGCATTTGTTGTGAATACTGAGGAGGCATGCCCAACGTGCCTGTTCCTATGAGGAGGTCTACTTGGCTAGGATGATGTGGAGGATTGGAATTTCCTGCCTGCATGAATTGTAAATTTTGACTTGCTTGAGCAAGTTCCAACCCTCTAACTTTCTCAACTAAGGCTGAGATGACCTCGTTTGGTGAAGATACGGTATTTTGCCTTAGTGGTGTTTGTTGAGGTTGTATAGGCATATGGTACCCAGCTATGAATTGATCGGTTCCTTGCCAAGTTTCACCGAGGGTATTTCCTATAGGTGGAGGAATGGAGGTGTTTTCTTGAAAAGAGACCTCGGGTTGTGTTTGCAAACCTCCTATAGGTGGGTACATACTTTGAGAGCATTGTTCACTCCTGGCATAACGTGCTAAGTATTCATCATCTAAAAATAGATACGCATCCGATTGTCTACTGATTTACGGTCTAAGCAACACCTGAGGAGATGAACTAGATTCTCCAGTGAGTGTCATGTTATTTGAGCCTGAAGGCTCTGGTTGTTACGTTTGAGTGAGCTGATCCAACTCCTCTATTTGGAAAGAAGAACTATATCTAGTCCTTTGAGGCAGAGTTTGTGTTGAAAGCCGGTTAATTGAATAGTTGTCACCCCATGCTGAGAGCGAGGGTGATGGTTGTCTATTCAGTTGATCGTAGTATGCTTCAAGACCTAGGAGAGGTCTACCATATGCATCGAATCCCGACATATTCGGGGGGTATATGAATACCCGCAGAATAATGGGAAGAAGCAAAGATGGATGAAAGAAAATGAAACACTAAAGGGGGAAAGTGAAAGTGAAGAAACTTTTCCTTTCATGTCGAGTTCACCAATTTTGAACGATGGAAAAGTGACAAGAGAGCATGGGAATCTACAAGTAACTCTTCCTCGCACCCGACCTCCTAAGGTCATCTTTGAGACAGCTTGTGGGGATGGAATATATGTGGGGCGCAAATAAACTAGTTAGGCAATCTTATGTCTTTGACACACACTAATAGAATATGTGAGTCTAAAGAAATAAGGCCCTCCTAACCTGAGTTGGCGTGATAGATCGTTCGGAAAGGATGGCTGCTCGAAGGCTCCAATCAATATCAAGCTCGGCGTGACCCAATCTATAGGTTGTGGGATACGTGGAAGATAACTGTGGGTGCTTCTTATATGTCTCCGACAAGATCATGAAAATAGATGATGGATATATAGTGGATTCTATGGGTGATTCTGGTCTAGTCCGAAATCCTTAGCTTGATTAGCTGCTACGTCTAGTGAGGATAATTGTGCGATAATATTTGGTGGAAGTGGAGAGGAGCTAAATGCGTGTGCGTAAACCAAGCATCAACGTCTGATTGACCTGTGGACCCGTTGGGTTGTGGGACAAAGGATCACAACCATAAGTTTGTGGTCATTTTGGACCTCCTATGGTCATGTGTAGAATGAATCCCTAATCCCTAATATCCAGTAGTTGCATGCCTTTTTGGCCTCTATGTTTAGAACTAAAAGTTACACAATCTTCTCAAGGTACCTTACAAGTGTTTTGGAAACTTGAATTCTGAAGTTAGTGTCTATGTCAATGAATAAGTCTCCCATGTCGGGTTGTGGGACCAAAGGATCATAACCAAACGTTTTCTCTCTTTCAAGCCCTTCTACAGTCATGTGGATATTTATTAGGGTAATCTGTAGTTTGGCTGGTTTGACCAAAACGTATGCGCTTTGTCATCTTCTATGTTTAATCCTCTTAACTGTGAGCTAATTTCTTGTAGGTCTGTTGTTGTTTGGAAGACCTGAATTCTGAGATTTTGGTCTATGTCAGTTATTGCTGCAACAAGATTGGGTTGAGGCACGATTGGCTTGAATACATATTCTCTGGGCTCCCTAGGTCCCGTGATTGTCATACAAAAGAAACAATATAAATCTAACTAAAGCAAAGTAAACTAATTATGCAAAGTATATCCACAGCATATATCTAAATTCTCTATTTTGTATTTTTGATGAGAATATTTAACAGAATTAAGATAACAACTATTTAATATATCTAGAAAATGACAACTAACCTAATAACATAATTAAAAACAAACAAGGTAGCCGAGTATAGCTACTTGTTTGTGTAGTTTTGAATTTATTCTAAACAACTAAATAACTAATCTAATTTAATTGAAAGATTTTCGATCCTACCTCAGAAGTGAGGAACGAATCATAGTTTCTTAGAAACTATCGATCCGCATGGCTTCGTCAGCAATATCAAAAATGAACGTAATCTAAATGAAGTAATTCACTACTCTATTTGGTATATTTTAACTAGAAATTTGAAAGCTTGAACCTGGATTTTGCAGAACAGTGGTGAATCTAGTAGTGTGTGGCTTTGTCCCCTTAGTGTGGTCTCCTCATTCCTTCATGCTCACATGAATCCAGAAAATCATGTAATGCTAGCATCAAATGAAGTAGGTATTGGAACAATGGTAGCTTTGGATGTAGATTGAATATAATGTGAGTAGGAGAGGGATAGCGCAAGAGAATAGAGCTTGGCTTATGTAATTCCTAGTGAGAATTATTGCGAGTTATACAACACAAAACATCCAGAACTTGAAACTATCCTTTTGATGAACAAAACCTGCAACTCTAATGGCCTCGGATCTGAAAATGAAATTATTCTACCTTAATTGATCATATGAAATAGTAATAACACTAGAACAAGAAGATCATGTGGCTTCTAAACAACAAAATAAAACTAACTATGCATGCAACAAATGAAAACTATTGAACTCCTAAGCAAGATCTGAAAGACTAAATTATTGAAATGAGAGGATGAAGGGCATTTTTGAGGGGTCATTTGCTTGTAATCAAGCCAGCTATTTATAGAATTCCCATTCACCCAAAGGTAACTCCAACTAGGACTCTTTTACCATAAACAATGGAGAAACACTATTCCAGGGAACCAAAATCATAAATACAAGCAAAAATGGATGAGAAAGATGGTAAAAGTTGAAAAATTATGCAAGTTGTGATTAGAAAAGTGCATTGGAAAATGTGTGAAGGACCGCCACCCGAGTAGGGGGAAGTTACAAGGCTCGCTGCTGCCCTACTTGGGTGGCGGTCACGAGACCGCCACCTAGGCAGGGTGGCGGTTTCGTCACTGAAGACAAAATGCAAAGGAAAAGAGGGGAAAAGAGTAAAACAAAGCATGCGAGAGGCTAAGCGGGGCATGCGGGATGTTAACGTACACTTGGAGAGATTTTCCGGATCCCGAACACCTTGTGAGGAGACCTATATCATCATTGGGGCATGTGTAACATCATTCTAGTAGCGCAATACCCTTACAATTTTGGGTACGTACAGTTACCTCTTGAATGCTCAAATAATGAGAAAGAATATAAATGGAAGATAGTAAAGAAATTTCTATACAACGAATGATTTATTCAGTAGTACCCTCTACTTCAACTAAAAGAATGAGTTCTGGATATTATTCCTTTATTTCAGCCTCTAATGTTTGTTATTCACTTAGTGTGGCCTCTGCTTTTTCTATAATATCTACCGTAATAGACTCCAGCTCATCTTGGGCAATGTCCCCCTTTTCATTCTAAAAAACTAGAACAATTTTGGACATTGTAGACATTCTTCCCTCTAGTAGATCCATCTTCTACGCTATAACCTTCCCCAACTCATCTAACCTTTCCTTATGGGGTTCTTGTGCTGGTGTAAGGGCCTCACACTTTTTTTACCAATGCTAACCTCTTTGCACAACCCATTGTGTCATCCTTCATCAATTTTAGGACTTCATTGTCCTCTACCATGGTCCTTATCCTAATGATCGCCTCTAGAGATGTGTAAATGTTCAATTCCTGGTCTACTTTTCTCATCTCTTCATATAAGATTTGGAGCAATGCCTCATAAGATGCAATCTTCCTCATCACCGAAGCCTTTTCTTGCTCTGCTTCCTACTCAAGATCTTTGGTGCTGGCATGCGCATAGGTCCATCCTCAAGCACAAAATCCACCAAGGTTTGTACATAATGCATTGTTGAAGGAAATTTTTAGGTACCTTGGACTCCAAATGTGGTCTTTCTTTCAGGACATTGTCTCCAATTTCCTCTGTCATGTTGATGAAAACAATGTTCTTCTTCTGTGCTAAGTCCTTCTCTTTTCGTATGCGCGCTATCTCTACATATTTTTCCTTGATCTCTTCTTATAATGCCTCGATAGTTGTAGATTTATCGACATTCCTTCTTTCCACCTCTGTAGATACCTTTTCCAAGGCATTACTTACTTTTTCATATGAAATAGCAATAAGATTTCTTGTTATGTATATGCGTCTCCGAGGTGTCTTCTTTAATCTTCTTGATAAACATGACTCTTCATATACATTGAAGTTTGGTTCATCCATATGTGTCTCGTATTGACCAAGATAGCTGTTTCCTTGTGTGCATGGTGGCCATGTCCGCATCCATAAATTCCCATCAATACAATTCCTTAAGGCCCACTTGTGCTTTGGAAATGGGCAAGAAAATTTTTAATGGTGTCCTTAACGTAGCCCATGACCAGTGTAGTATAATCCCCACTTGTCCTCTTCGATCTTGGCCCTTTATGAACTTGTGTGCCAAGAATTGGAGCTTGTTCTGCTATACCATGAGAAATCTAACACGCTGTCCCATCTAGCTCCTTTACTCCTTCTCCATCCTTCATTTCTTCTTCCTTTGGCTCTTCCACATCCTCTAGCTTTATCAAAGATTTGGGTGCACTCTCCTTAAAATATTCAACCTCCTCAATCAGCTTCAACTTTCTTCTTCTTTTCTCAACTATCTCCTTCTATGGGGAGAGTCATGGTGATCTGTGCATTGACTTTGGTGTAGCACCTTGGGTTATGGTTCTTCTAAATACCCTTTTGAAATGACACTCCCCTTGTACTGCATCTAGGTCCTCATAATCTCCTTCTTACACCTGAGGTGGTGTAGTTGCATGCTCGGTTCCTACCTTGTTTGTAGGTTGTCTTCTTCCTCTATGCTCCAGGCCACCACTATCTTCTTGTTCCTATTCCTCTTCATCCACCATATGGTCTCTGCGGGATGTGGAGTTGGAAAATTCTTTCTTGTATGCTTACCCTTAGGTGACCACAGAAGCACGAACTCATTTTCCACATATTTTTTGTTCTCCATCTTAGGATTTAGTTGAAGATACACAAGCACTACTATAACATCTCTAATGTTAAGATTATTGGCTTCATGTTTATTACATCAAAGATAAGCCTCTCAACATAGGCAAGCGATCTGTCCTAGATATACATATGTTTTTCTCAAAGTGTGATAATGACAATCTACCTTATTTGCGATGAAGCTTAGGAGGTGTACATCTATAAACTGGTGAGCTGATGCCTAGAAGTATCGTGTTATGAAGGCATATGATAGTTTGCACCAAGGGCTCCAAGATCCATCCTTCATCACAAATCATGCGATGTAAACATGTTGGTAGATTGTAAAATGTACTTCCTTACCCACCATTGAAGGTAACTCCTTGGGTATGTGCCACTCCTCTTCAAACACCATGTGGGGCCTATCATACCACATCTTCGCCATCCGCGTAAATGTCTCACTCACGGTCCCTTCACATAAGTATTTATCAAATCAGTCTGCAAAGATTTATTTTCCGTGGGGTACTCTAAATCATTTCCTTTGGCCCATCGGGAACTCTAATATCCATAAACACCAAAGATAATAAAATAGCACCAAAAATAATTATGTCACCTGTACACGCTTCTTCAATGATTGTCTTTGCTATGTGATCCATGATATTGTAGATCACTCCTTGAGACATTATTATTGCAATGTGTAACCACACTTTGTATTCACCGCAACCTTTGTTTTTGGTCATTTAACTTTGTTACAAGATGTGTAGTTACATGTACCAGTGGGTACTTCTTTAATTTATCTATTTCCATCTTTGTGTAGACCCTTGGTATATCCTATCTCCTTGCTTGTCTTTAAGATTGTGGCTTTATTTGTTAAGTCGCTCTCTAGATCTTCTCTTGAGGCCCTTAGTCCTATCACTATTGAAATCAAGGCGGTTGTGATTATAACCCTCTATCCAAAGAAGTAGAAGAAGTCCTTATGGAATCTACTCATCAACCATCGATACAATGGTTTATACTTTCCAAAGTATGGCAGCTCATACAACTAGTAGACTCCAATCTACTTTAGTAAGTTCTCTCACATCATCGTTTGGCATGTCTTCGATGTGTGTTTATTTGTTTTTGTGCTCAACAATGCATCTAGTTCCTTCTTATTATCCAATGTACAATGGTTGTAATCACTGATCTTACATTTACTGGATGTGGGAATCCTATTCTTGTCCCACAATCATGCCCTCTGGATACTACATTTATGAGAAATTACTCTTGGGAGAAATTTATTCTTCCACTTCGACCTTCTTCTTCCCTTTTACTCCTATTGTAGGTGCTTTCTTCAGCACCATTTGAAAATCTCTCCTTTCTACCCTATGTAATGAGAAATTTAAAACCCTAGTTCAAATCTCGTGCCCTAGTGGAAATCGTGTGCCCTAGCTCTTCTTCGTAACATGTCTTATTTTCTCAAACCCTTCACCTATGGGGATGCAAGCTTCTCCTATGCATAAATCTTCTCTCCACGTATGGTTTCACACTCTTTGCACCTCAACACAATTTTCTTGGATTGTTTGCACTTAGCTCTTTTCAAATTCTCACAATTTCAATGGTAAGAATGAACTCGCATCCCATCCTTATATAGATTTTCAAAAATTTAGTGCATTTATTACTCCTTCACCTACCAAAAATCCTCTCATTAATCAACCATTTTTCGTTCTTTCTATGTGGTACATCTTCGTGCCCAAGCTATAACCTTCTAGCATGCCTTCCTACCTTCTAGCCACAAACTTCTCTTCAACGCACCTCTATGCGCTCGAGTACCTCACCACTGCGCCTTCCCTTGGTAGTTCCATGGCCCCTGCTTACCTCATGTTATACTTGTTTCTTTATTCATATCCACCTATAGTTCTTGTTTCTAGAGGAAATCTCTTTTTAACAATTCTCCAACTTGGATAGCACCCGTAGAAGTTTTTTCCTTTCATGTGCACTTATTTTCAATAGTCATGTAATTGGATATCAATATCCACCATGTTGGTGCTTGATTATAATCTCATCCCTTTTTTGTTTAAAATTTCTTAGTCCGCATGGTTAGAAGTATTTTCTATCTCCCGTATGGATGCGTAAAAATTTATCCCTCATTTATTTTCCATTATGGAGTCCTTTCCTTAGGTCATGGATCACATTGAGTCTAGTATTATTTATAGTCTTCTCTTTGCGGGGAAAAATTTTGTTGTTGGGTGTCTTCCACGATTGTGTCTCCTCTATAAATCTTGTCCCAACATCCATGGATACATGGTCTTTTCTGATTGGATGTGGCATGGTGGGTCTATTTGATATTTTGATGCATTATGGCGAAGGGCTTAAAAGTATAAGGTAAATGCCTAAGACACAAAAGGAAACATGGAGGGCCCGTGCTCATTTGAAGATCCACCTCACGGGTCTTACCTTTGGAGTTATGCTAAGGACAAACATGGAGGCTTCGTTGGATCCTCTTTATCCGAGACTTCTCAATGGTCGCAGTGACTTTATTTGGCCCAAGACACATGGAGGGCCTGTGCCTGTTTGGGGACTTGACCCTGAATTTTATTTTTGAAAGAGCACCGAAGAGACACGTGGAGGTTTCCCTTGGATCTTCCCATGCTTAGACTTTTCAAGCAGTGATGCAAATTTTTAGGGCCCGAGACACATGGAGATTCCACAATTGTTTGGGGTCTCCACTTTTGGACACCATATTAAAATTGTGCCGAAAAGACATGTGGAGGCTTCCGTTGGATTCTCTTTATACTAAGACCTTTTCAATGGCCGAGGTAACTTTATTGGGCCTAGGGCACATGGAGATCCCGCGCTCATTTGAGGTACCACCCCTAGACTTCATCTTTAAAGTTGCCTTAGAATAGACACGTGGAAGCTTCCATTGGACCTTCCCATGCTCAAATTTTCGAGACCGATGAAATTTTCTCGAGTTACGAACACGTGGAGGGCTCACGCTTGTTTAGGAACCTACCTATGGACTTCACCTTTGTAATTGCGCCAAGCAGACACGTGGAGACTTTTTCTAACTCCTCTTTACACTTAGCCGACTCGGACCTGTAGTGCAGATATGTGGTATAATCCATGTGAGGACACTCATTTCTGAGAGGCATGAATGCAGGTATCTATTTCTCAAGGTGTATTCTCAAAGGTGAAAAGGATTGCTTGTCATATCAAGCCATATGGATCTGTCGACACTAAAATTTTCCTCCAAAATTTCTATTTCATTAATGTATGTATTAGGAATAGGATGTTGTTAAGTGTAATTAGTAGTAGCGTCCGATCGAAGATAACGGCACCGTCGTCGACGATGCCGGCAATAATGTAAAGTATGGTAACAGATCAAAGTACAATAGGAATGTTTTAAAAGTAAATATTTGTTGTAAGTGGTCCGGTAATGTTAAAATGTCAAAGTTGGGATAAGTAGAGAAGTAGGGTCTACATGATTAGGAATTAGAAATATTATATTTGTAATAAGGACAAAGAGTGATGTCATAAATATTTTGTGTATTTTATTTGTGGAAAAGTCTAAAAAGGTGGAACCCATGTGAGATGATAAGGTTTATCTTATCTTAGAAGATAAGCCTACATGTAAAGGCAAGAGTTTAGGCATGAAATATGATTTGCCGGAAGAGATTTCCTATCCTATCTTAGAGATAAGATGGATAAGCCTAAATTCCTATAAATAAAGAGGCCACCCCCCTCATTTAGTAAATAGAAGGAAGTAGTGAGAAATATTGTAAGTGTGTAAAGGAAGCCATCATTTTGAAGGTGTGTTAAAGAAGCCATTAAGAAGTGTAATTGTGAAGTTTCTACCATAGTTATTGTTGGAAGGCAAGTGAAGTCAGTAACACTTGAAGTACATCATGGGTGAGATTGTAACAATTTCATGTTGATATTATAATTTACACTTATATTTCAGATTTATCGTCATTCCTTCTTATCATAGTCTATGGTATTCTTGTGTTATGTTTGTTGTTGTGTTTCCAGATTCCATCCACCAAACTAAAAGTTGTGCATTAGTAAATAATCATAGCATGAGGAGTTCCGGTGAAGAATTATCATAGTGCCGGATTGGTGTTGACATTTTGGTTCCATTTGCCGGGACCATTCCTCGTTGGTGGATTTTCTAGAGAGATATTCCCACCTAGTCAAAAAATCATTTGGAGGGTAACCTTGTTTTTACTATGCATAGGAGTTACCATGGTAAAGTCATTTTTACCGTGAATAGTATTTACCACAGTAACTTCACTTTTTACCGTGAATAGTGTTTATCACAGTAAAGTTAGTTTTTACCGTAGTAAGTCAATTTTTACCATTGTTTACCGTGGTCATTTCTATTTTACTGTAGAAAAGTGTAAAGTCACTTTCTATTATAGTGATTCCAATTATTTGTGCACATAAGTCTTGTTGATTGTACTTGTGGGTTGGTATTTCATTGTGGTTACTTTTGAAAATGGGGAAGATTCTGTTTTTTCAGCTCAATCTAATGAAGATGCTTCCTCTTTCATTCAAGAGTTTAAACAATCTTGTATTTGTAATGGCCTTATAAGAAGGGAACAATGGACTGAATTTTTTCGTACCTTTTTGGATGGCTCAACACTTAGGTGGTTTGAAACACTAGGTGAAAATGTAAAAACTCATGGGATTTATTAACTGAAAGTTTTCTTGAAGAATTTGGTGAACAACGAAATATGCAGATCTCATGATTGAGATCACAAAGCTAGCCCAAGGAGAGAAGGAGAAAATAAGAGATTATCATGCTCATATTTTAGAGCTAAGGAGGAAGCTCGATGCCCAGATCCGAAAGGAAGGATTAGCGGATGGGTTGATGAATGGCGTGGATAATCTTCTCTGTAAGCACTTCATTCTTGGGATGAAGCTAGAGATCAGACAATGAGTGAAGTATGACCACCCAGCTACCATTGAAAAAGCAAAGGAGATTGCAAGAAGGCAAGAAGAAAGCATGGAAGAGGAGCCCAAAGAAATTGTTGCTAAAGTAGATCCTACACCAGCACCTTTGGTTCAGAATCCACAACCACTCTCGATGAGCACAAATATTTCTCCTAGTACATCTACTGAGTATGAAGATCTGCTCAAGAATATGGGACAGTTAACTATTAATCTTCTTCAAGGAAAATAATTTAGTTCTCAGGGAGGAGATAGAGGTTCAAAAAGAAATATTTACGAGGTTATGTTATGGTTGTTATAAAAGGGTCATTATAAGTATAATTGTCCAGATAGAGCTTTTACATCTGGTACAAGAGATAATGATAAAGGAAAAGCACCTGTGAATTATTTTGATGTAGTAGATAAGAGCATAAATAATGAAGTAGATGTGTTTGTAACAAAAAGAAAGAAAGAAAAAGATAACCAAGATGGAAATGATCCTAAGAAGATGAAAGGAGAAACTAGTAAGAAACATAGGAGAAGAAAGTTGGGTGTGTAGGATTTTCGATTTCACGGGGCAAGGACCATACTCCATCTTAGACGATCTGTCCAAAAGGCTGCAAATATTACATATGGTCAACTCTTGGCTATGTCTTCGAGAAGAGGCGGGAGGCTGCGAAGTGGACTCAATGCTCAGACGAAGGAAGGAGGTTGAGGTCCCTGTTTTAGAGGCAGAGGCGGATCCCTATGCTCCACAAGCTGAGGTACTATGTAATGGTATTTCAATTCATGATGTCTTAGTTGATGGAGGTGTTGTAGTTAATGTAATGACCGAGTATGTAATGAATATGTTGGGTTTAAAAATTGATCGCCCCTCAACACTTATGTTAAGGTCATTAAATAAGGGAAAAACTAAACCAGAAGGTGTAGTTTCAAATGTGGCAATATCTGTTATGGGTGTTGTATGTGTGGTAGAATTTCAGGTGATGAAAAATGGTACTA
The DNA here is from genome assembly GCA_018340775.1 of Taxus wallichiana var. yunnanensis. Lineage (NCBI taxonomy): Eukaryota > Viridiplantae > Streptophyta > Pinopsida > Cupressales > Taxaceae > Taxus > Taxus wallichiana. Next base: position 736,719,145 of record CM031235.1, on the reverse strand, counting down.
TTGCGTATCCAATGTTGTTAGGAAGACCATGGCTAAGGAGAGTTCATGCAAGAAACTACTGGAATGAAGGCTTCATGACACTTGGACATGGTAGAGAGAGGGTGAAAATAAACGTGATCCCTCGGCATCATAAGGTAGAACTTGTGGATTCAAGTGATGAAATTGATGATTGGACATCCTCTGATTACTCTAGTATGAGTGAAGTGGACACAGAAGATGAAGAAAGTGAGGTTGATGTTTCGGTCATGGATATCCTTCCAGTCACACCGACTCATGACCCCATAAAATTATCTGAAGAAGAAATTGATGATTGTCTCCAGCAAATAAAGATTGGTGATGTTGTGATGGAGAGTGATAAGGAATCCTAACTCTAGCTCTTTCGAAGGTACATACACATATTCACTTTTGATTACAAGGAACTCTGTCAAGTAAGTTGGGTAGAAAATTCTATTGAGCTGGTAGATGGTGCTAAGCCCATAAAGAAAATGCCATATAGAATGAATCCTAATTTTTCCAAGACTGTAAAAGAAGAAATAGATAAGTTGCTTGATTTAGGATTCATATTTACTTGTGGAGAATTCGAGAATGGGTTTCTCCCATTGTGATGTCAATAAAAAAGAATGGGAAGCTACACATTTGTGTTGACTACAAGAAGCTTAATAAGGCAACAAAGAAGGATCATTACCCTCTTCCATTCTCAGATCAGATCTTGGATGAAGTAGCTGGCCAGGAGTGTTATAGTTTTGTTGATGGATATAGTGGCTACAACCAAGTTCGTATAGCAGAGAAAGATCAGTTGAAGACCACGTTCACCACTCCTTGGGGAACATTTGCTTATAGAGTTATGCCTTTTAGGTTGTGTAATGCTCCAGCAACATTCCAACATTTGATGAATAGGGTGTTCAAACCCTACTATGGGAACTTCATCGAGTATTTCTGGATGATTTTTGCATCTATGGGAGCAAGATGGACCACCTGCACTAGATGGAGACAACATTTCAAAGGTTAGATAAAGCACAAGCCTCACTAAACCCTATAAAGTGTGTCTTTGGATGTTCTAAAGGTGTTTTGTTAAGGCATGTTGTATCCAGAGATGGTATTGGTACTGATCCTGATAAAGTTTCAAAAATCAAAGAGTTACCATTTCCTATGAATAGAAGTAAGTTGAGATCATTTTTAGGCCATGTGGGTTACTATAAAGGTTCATCAAGAATTTTTCAAAGATTACATGACCACTAACTTGAGTTCTTGAGGAAGGATGTTACTTATGAACCGGGAAATAAGGCGCATGAAGCTTTTTGAACAACTAAAGGAAGCCACGGTGTCTTCACTGTTTTAAAGAATCCAGATTGGAGCAAGCCATTCATTGTGTATACTGATGCCTCAGATGCAGCAATAGGAAGTACTTTGAGCCAAAAGGATGAAAATGGGAATGATCATCTAGTTTACTTTGGGAGCATGAGACAAATGAGTAGTCTTTGAGGTAAATTATACTGTAACTGAAAAAGAGGCTTTGGCTATCATTTTTGTTGTAAAGAAGTTTAGGAATTACTTGCTAGGGAAAAAATTCCTAGTTGTAACAGATCATCAGGCTCTAAAATATATTGTAAATAAGCCTAACCCATCAGGGAGGATAGCAAGATGGATAATTTTTCTTCAAGAATTTGAATTTGATATTATAGATAGGCCAGGAAAGAAGCATGTAAATGTAGATGCACTCTCTCGAGCCTATGATGGTTTAGGTTCATCTTGTGATGATGATGATTTCCCAGATGCAGAATTGTTATCCCTTGACACAATCCCTAGTGAATACATAGATATTTGGAATTATCTGAATGAATTTAAGTTTCTGATGGTGCCAATGCAAAGACTAAGAGGAAGATTACTCAAGCTAGTCATCCATATTCTATTTTGCATGGAGTATTATTTTGAATAGGACCTAATGGACAAGTACAAGAGGGTAGTTGGACATGATCAAGGGAAGGAGCTGATAGAAGAATTCCACAATGGTACATGTGGAGGACACTTATCTGGACAACTTACAACAAGAAGAATCTTGGATGCAGGTTATCATTGGCCCACTCTTTTTAGAGATTGTTATAATTATTGTAAGAGATGTGATATTTGTCAAACACATGGTAACCGTAAGACTTCATCAGCTCCATTATGCCCTATTCTTCCACTTGGTCCCTTTGAAAAGTGGGAATAGATATTGTAGGTCCACTTCCAACTACCCCATGCCAAAATAAGTATATTGTAGTTGCCATGCATTATTTAACTAAGTGGGTTGAAGCTAGGCCATTGAAAACAACTTCTATGAATGAAGTGGCGAGGTTCATATATGAACGCATTGTCACCAGATTTGGTTGCCCATTAGAAATTGTAGCATGATCAAGGAAGCCACTTCATTAATGAGGTAGTAGAAGCCCTAGTCAATAAATTTTCTATTAAGCACGGGAAGGCAACAACATATAAGCCAAGCACAAATGGACGGGTGGAGCGAACAAATTTTGTGTTGTGTCAAATTCTAGCAAAAGATGCAGCCTTACAGTACATAAGTGGGATAAAAGATTCATGCAACACTATGGGCATATAGGGAAACATCAAAGTCAGCAACATGATACTCCCCATTTCGGTTGGCCTATGGCATTGATCCAGATTCTTCTATTGAGTTTGATATTCCCCCTTTGTGAGAGTTATGAAAAATGAAAGGATGGATGAAAGTGATTCAATAAAAGAAAGGTTGGTACATCTTCATTTGCTAGAGGAAATGAGGGAAATAGCAAATGATACAAGCTATAAGAAGAAAATGAAGCAGAAGGAATACTTTGATCAAAAGATCCGTTGGTCTCCATTTCATGTGAATGACTTCATTCTAGTATATGATTCCAGATACAAAAAAAGAAGACAAAAAATTTCTTCCAAAATGGATGGGGCCCTACAAAATAGTAGTTGTGCATGAAAATGGTACGTATCGACTGGAGGAATTGGATGGCACTCCCATTACGAAATGGGTCAACCACGACAAGTTGAATATTTTCCAAGCACCAGAATAGTCTACTCCGAGGACGGAGTAAAAGCTAGGAAGGGGGAAGATGTCGACACTAAAATTTTCCTCTGTAATTTCTATTTCATTAATGTATGTATTAGGAATAGGATGTTGTTAAGTATAATTAGTAGTAGCGTCGATAGAAGATAACGGTGCCATCAGTACGATGCCACCAATAATGTAGAGTACGGTAATAGTCAAAGTACAATAGGAATGTTGTAAAAAGTAAATATTTGTTGTAAGTGGTCGGTAATGTTAAAATGTCAAAGTTGGGATAAGTAGAGAAGTAGGGTCTACATGATTAGGAATTAGAAATATTATATTTGTAATAAGGAAAAAGAGTGATGTCATAAATATTTTGTGTATTTTATTTGTGGAAAAGTCTAAAAAGGTGGAACCCATGTGAGATGATAAGGTTTATCTTATCTTAGAAGATAAGCCTACATGTAAAGGCAAGAGTTTAGGCATGAAATATGATTGGCTGGAAGAGATTTCCTATCCTATCTTAGAGATAAGATGGATAAGCCTAAATTCCTATAAATAAAGAGGCCACCCCCCTCATTTAGCATATAGAAGGAAGTAGTGAGAAATATTGTAAGTGTGTAAAGGAAGCCATCATTTTGAAGGTGTGTTAAAGAAGCCATTAAGAAGTGTAATTGTGAAGTTTCTCCCATAGTTATTGTTGGAAGGCAAGTGAAGTCAGTAACACTTGAAGTACCTCATGGGTGAGATTGTAACAATTTCATGTTAATATTATAATTTACACTTATATTTCAGATTTATCGTCATTCCTTCTTATCATAGTCTATGGTATTCTTGTGTTATGTTTGTTGTTGTGTTTCCAGATTCCATCCACCAAACTAAAAGCTGTGCATTAGTAAATAATCATAGCACAAGGAGTTCCCGGTGAAGAATTATCATAGTTCCAGATTGGTGTTGACAAATCCACCCGAGAATTATTAAAAAGGAGATTTCTTACATGAAAAAATAAAAGAATGGTTAGAAAGTTTGTCAATGAGTTATGACATGGCATCTGGTCATATTTGAGGAACCGAGAAATGTGATCAGTTCTTGATTTATCCACCTATAAATAAAAAGTAAGATATTTTCAAGGAATAAACATGATTAAATGGTATGTCAAAAGAGGAATATTCTCTGAAAGATTTAGACTTTTGGTGGGAAAATTTAGGATGAGTGAGTGAGTGAAATTGTATAAATGTAATGAGAATACTCTTGCATAAGGGGGTTAATTTTTCTAAGAAAGTTTGAGAAAAACCAATTTTCCCAAGAGATCTTCTGAGAAACTTGTTTATTTCCCTGTGTTTGTAGATTTAGTCATGTCAAGATGGTTACAAGTGTACAACCATTGACAATCTCTGAGATTTTTGAAGAAACTCTCCCCTGCTGATGAATCTAGTGAACCTTGAATGAATTTGTGTTGATCATGAGCATAATTGTGTTTTTTTATTTCAGAATGTTTTCAAATATTTTTTCATGTTCCTGTTGTAATCTTATGTTAAAATCCCTTTGAATCACACAAGATCTTATCCACGTGGTAGTATTGTGGCATTTGCAATTTCATTGTGAGGAGAGCTTTCATCTTGTAATGAAATAAACAATTTAAAATCACTTTACTTTCATTGTGTTGACAAAGATTGTTTGTTAGCCTATGAGTGTATCTTAGGCATGACTAATCAGGGATTTCCAACATTTAATTGAGTCTTTAACATGAGCCTTTGTGTTGAATTCTTGAAGAGTGTATGAAATTGTGCATCTCTGGGCCTCCATTGATACACACCTTCTAGTTGAAGGAATATTTTGGCTATTTTGAAGCATTTTGTCTATGAGTGTTCCAATATTTGTAAAGGATCTCAAATATATGGTATAATAAACTTTATCTTGCTTAAATTCCCACCAAAAAATTCTCAAATGATAAATCCTACATGAACTACCCCTGTTTGTACTATGTATCCACAAATATTTAACAAATTTCACTACTAAAATATGCAAAGACAATCAGGTTTCAATTATTGTCTTTAGTAACCCAAACCTTGTCCAAGAAACATCTCCACTCTCTAGTGTGACAACTCATGAGAGTTATATTGTGTTGTATTGATCATATTTTCTCAAGGTTTTCATGAAAATTGTGCAAAGAAGGATCTCTTGATATCCTTCACCAACACGGGTTATAGAACGGGTCCTCTCACCTTGGTTGAAGGCACAACCTAAAGTAGTGAGGGTAGATCAAACCCTTAGTAAGGTGATATCCATTTCTCAAACGCATGAGCATGAAGTGAAAAAGAGTCATATCATGATTTTTCCGTCTAAGCATCCTAAAAATGACTTATTATATCATGATTTTTTTCTATCTCTAAGCATCCCTTTCCGAAGGATTATTTGAACATCGGGTTGTTCATCCCTCGTAGGAGAATTATTTGATGGAACAATGAACACAGGAACCAAAAGTGTGCACCATTTTTGGGGACTATTTTTACAAATGCATACACATACCGACCTTGGTAATGTTTCTTACATGGTTTAAGTACAAATAAGTTGTTTAAACGTCATCCTTTGTTGAGATTTGTAAGATTTGTGCAAGATTACAAGTTCATTGTGTAGTATTTCAGTTTCTAGTGGTTATTACACTAAATTTTCATCAATAGTGATAAATGTGGGTAAAGGAAGGTTGGATCTGTTAAGATTTGCAGAAATTAAGCATTGATAGACACTTGGCAAGTTACTTATAGTGCATCTACACAACTAAGGTGAAAATCCTTAGTGGCGACTCCATGTTGAATTGAAATTTTGATGATTACCAGTATCTTAACCTGTGTCAAGTGAAATTTTCATCGATATTTACAAAGATGGAGGGAAGAAGGTATTTCTTCACTAGGGATCCTACTAGAAAGTTATTTTCAGAACTAGGAAAAAGAAAATTTAGAAGGAAAACAAGTCTGGAAAGTTGTTGGAAATCAAGAATCAAAAAAGGAGATATCAATTTTGAAAGGTGATCAATTTATGGTTGAAGATTACCATACGTCTTCAAGTGATTCTGAACCAAGTAATCTTTATATAAATTTGAGTTCTCCAACTGAGAGAGGGCCATCATTTGTGTCTGAAAAGTGTGCCTCTTAGTTTTCCCCTATTTTTTCCAAGGTTGATAGGGTTTTCCAAGAAACTGAGTCATTAGAGGATATTTACTTTGAGAGTTATACTCTTGTGCCCCAGAGACCCCTCGTCCCTTATCATTTTGATTCTCCTACAAGATCACCTCCTCAAGGAAATATGGCTCAGACCTCCACCTAGACCTCCTTTTGTTGTCAATACTTTTGGACCTATAAATTTCAGAGGTATGGATGGATATCCTAATATGGTGCCACAAGATGTCAGAAATAGGTTGCCAAAATTTCAAGGGAATAATGCCATCACTAGTGACCACCATTTAAGACTCTTTTTCAATATGATGGAAGATTTTGAAATTGAGTTTGAAGATGTGTATATAAAACTATTTATTCATACTCTTGAGGAGGATGCACATGATTGGTACAAGGCTTTACTAGATAATTCAATAGATTCATGGACCGAGATGAAAAATGCCTTTAGATTGCAATATGGGGATAAGATAGATCCCAGGTTCCTTTATTTGAATTTGAAAATATAAAGAAAAATCCAAATGAATCTATCCATGATTTCAATACTCGGTTCAATAAGACCTTGAATAGGCTACCTATAATCCTAAGGCCAAGTGATGATGTCTTGTTTGATAAAATATTCTGATGCTTTTGATAAAAAGGTTTCTTATTACTTGAGAGATAAGAACCGAGAACATTGAGGCAGGATTTCACCATGGCCTTACAAATAGAAAATAACATCAAAGTAGTTGGAAAGCCTCCTAAGAGAGAGGGTGTCAAGTTAATCAATCTAGAGAGGCCTCAATCAAACAAAGTTGTGGATCTGGAAGAGGTTGTAAAAACTTTGGATGGAGTAGTTAAAGAGATATCCTATAAATTGGCTAGAGTAGAAAAAGGGATAGGACAAATTTCCTAGGGTCAGCACAAGCCACACGGTCAGGAGAGATTTGGAAATCATCCCTAGAGGTGATCACAGACCAGATGATAAAGGGAAAGGGCTCATGGGATCAGGAAATAAACAACCTCAACCCAAGGAGAATAGATTGGTTCCTGATCCTTTGACTATAGGGTTTTCTACTGTGGAGGAGGCCAATGTTATCGAGTGGTGTGATAGGTGTTTCTTACCACACTCCCCATGTGATGTAGATCAAGAAGTTGAGGAAGAGATGATGATGATGAGATGTATGATGATGTGTGCATGATGGAATTCCCTACAAACTCATGATAGGGGCAACCTCAACTAAATTGATAAGTGCGAAACTGTTGAAAATTTTGGGATTGTGTTCACCGGGTATTACCTCTTCCTCCTATTAATACTTTTGAAATTGATATGGTGAAAGCATTTGATCTTCCTAATCATGATTTTGAATACTTAAGGGCCTTGATGATTAAAAATTATGATGGAGGATCCCTTCCGAAGAGGACAGAAAATTTTGATGAATGCAGTAGTTTCTTAGGAGAAAGAATATAACACTAGAAGTAAGGTTGTCAAAGGGGAGGGCCACAAACCAAGCCAAAAGTTCTAGTTCTTACCAATATCCCTGAAGGAAACCCCTAAGAAAGATACATATGAAAAGGCCTAATTACCCCAAATAAAACTTGTGCTCCTACCCATGCCCAGACTCTAAAAACTCCTATACTATCAGATGAAGTGGTGAATCTTCCTCCTAATATTGTCCTACCCAAATATATTCCTTGTGACATAGCCCAAATCTTGAGTCAGATCAAGGTTACTATTCCCATTGTTGATTACTTCAGGATCCCGAGCATAGGAAAAGGGCATTCAAATATTTGGGATTTAAGGAAGAAAATATTACTTAGGGAAAAAGTGTTAATAATATAGAGATTCCTCCTATTATTGCAGAATTAGAAATACCACAAGCATTGGAGGAACTGGGTGAATCATCTGAGGTGTATTTGGGAACTTCTCTGGTTGAATCTCAGTTGGATGTCGATCCATTTTTTACCACTTTGATTATTAAAGATAGGCTGGTACATAACTGCATGTTTGATTCAAGAGCCTCATGTAATGTAATGCCTCTTGAGGTAATGAATGAGTTAAATATCAAGGTAACAACAACTTTTGGGAAATGTACTACTATGGATTCAAGAGAAGTGCCAGTAATTGGATATGTCAAAGGAATTAGTAGTGCAATTAAAAGCTTATCTAGGAAAATGCTTAACCATGAATGTGGTTATTGTGGATTGTCTCTGCCAAGTGGGGATGTTATTGTCTAGAAAATGGGCAGCTAGTGTGGGTGGAAGTGTACAAATGGACATGTCATATGCAACCATACCGATTGAGGGAACCTTGTGAAGTTTGTATGGTGAGAAGAAAATGTTGCATATCATTGAGGACCCTAACAATGCTTCTTATGAAGTATTGTACATAGATGTCGATGTCGATAACTTTGTGGGCTATGTTGATTGTAAGGAGCATAAAATTGATGAGTGTGAATATCCTGAGTAGGTTGGTTCTCCTTGGACCTTGATGTTTGATGGGGCTTGTTCTAGATCTGGTAATGGTTTGGTGTTGTCTTGATATCTCCAAGCCAAGAGGAGTTTAACTTTTCTTTTAAACTCAATTTTGAGTGCACAAACAATATTGTTGAGTATGAAGCATTGCTCTTGGGTTTAAGGATTGCATGGAAGTATGGTGTTAGAGACATTATTGTTAAAGGAGATTTAGAGTTAATAGTCAAACAAGTCAGAAAGTTGTATGCTACAAAGAATCAAAGAATGAAGTAATACAAGCATGTAGTTTGGGACTTCATTGAAATGTTTGATTCTTTCAATATAATACACCATGATAGGAAGTACAATACTGTAGTAGAAAAATTGGTAGTGTTGGGATCAAGGTTTGAGAATTTATACAATATCCCCTATTGTGAATATGATATTGAAATATTGACTAGGCCATCTATCCCTGATAATATCAAGCATTGGCAAGTTTTTGAAGATGATGCTTAGGTCCAAAGGTTTTTATAAATAAAGGAGAATTTTCCAATCAAAGTATGGACTGGGAACCAATGGTTTGTGTAAATGATGGAAAAGAGACCTATTTGGTAAAGACATTATCAATTGAAAACCAATACTATTCCGAGAGGTTTGGTTGCATTGGAATCAAATTTTGATAATGTTAACCACATTGTTAATAGACACATGTCAGCCTCGAGAGATGTTGAAGAATATAACCTAGGCACAAAGGATAAACCTAGGAGAATATGGCTAGGAAATCAACTTGAATAGAGAAGAAAAGAAGTCATATGTCTAATTGCTAAAAAAGTACCAAGACTACTTGGCTTGGTCATATTCAGAACTAAAAGCATACATGGAAGACCTTTTCAACATGAAATACCCCTGGAAGCTAATGCCAAGCCATTTAGGAAAAAAAAAGACCAATTAATCCACTCCTTTCTCTAAAAATGCAAGAAGAGTTGAAAAAGTTAAGGGATGGAGGAATCATACAACCTACAAGGTATTCTTCATGGGTTGTGAAAACCTGGTACCTATCGAAAGAAGAATGGAGACATAAGATTGTGTGTGACTTTAGAAATTTAAATAAGGCATCAATTAAAGACAACTATCCCTTTCCAAATATGGATAACATGTTGCAATTGGTTACAAGTTCAGAATTGTTATCTACTTTGGATGGTTTTTTTGGGTATAACCAAGTGGTTGTGAAGCAATCAGAGAGAATCAAAACCACTTTCACTACTCCATGGGGTACCTATGTGTACATAAGAATGTCATTTGGCCTGATGAATGTTGGAGCCACATTTCAAAGAGAAATGGATGTAGCATTCTTAGGATATATAAATGACTTCATTTTTGTGTATCAGGATGATGTGACAATTTTTTCAAGGAAGAGAAGTGATCACCTACAACATTTAGAAAAGATGTTGATAAGGTGCAGGGAATATGGTATCTCATTGAACCCTAAGAAATGTCATTTTGGGGTTCAAAAGGAAAATTTGCTTGGACATATAGTGTCAAAAGAGGGGGTCATGATTGATCCTGAGAGAGTGGAAGCCATTAGCAAAGTTCCTATTCCAAGAACCAAAAAGGGAATTCAATCCTTTTTGGGAAGATAAATTTTATTAGGAGGTTTATTTCAACTTTGTTGAATTGACTATCCCAATCACTAATATGTTGAAGAAGGATTAGAGTATCAAATGGGAAGAAGAATTTATTCAAGCCTTTACTAGGATCAAGGAAGCGTTGAAAAATGCCCCTATGTTTTAGCAGCTCCTGATTATAAAAAGACTTTCCAAATGTTTTCCTTTGCCTCTGAGAATACCATTGCATCTATGTCTTGTTACAAAAGGATGATGAAGGAGCTGAAAGGCCAATTTCTTTCTTTAGTAAAGCATTACAAGGGACAAAGTTGAAGTATACTATCATGGAGAAACATGCCTTTCTTTGGTCAGAGCCACAAATATCTTTAGGCCATATATTTTAAGTTCTAAATTCATAGCTTATGTCCCTCATACTATGGTCAAGGATATCCTTTTAGAGATGGAAATTTCCAGTAAAAGATGCCGATGGGAAAATAAGTTACAGGAATATGATATGGACATCCAAACTAAAAATTGGTCAGAGGTTTGGGCCTGGAAAAGCTAATGATAGAAATAAACCTGCAAACAGTTGAGATAAATGAGGTTGAAGAAGAAAGATTGAATATTCTTGAGAAATTGATAAATTTTGAATGGTACAAGGATATTTTTTTTTATCTCAAACATCTACAATCCCCTGAGTATTTAAGAAAGAATCAAAAGAGAGCACTTAAGTTAGCCTCCCAGAAATACATCATCACTGATTATGGGTTAGCTTGGAAAAACCCGAGGGAGTTCTCTTAAGGTGTATCACTGAGGATGAAGCCTTGAAATTAATTATTGATTTCCATGGAGGAGTTTGTGGGGGCATTTTCTGGGAGAGTAACAACCCATAAGATCTTAAGGGTTGGTTACTGGTGGCCAACACTTTTTAAGGATACAAATTTTTTGGTAAGAAAGTGTGAGAGTTGTCAACATTTTTCAAGAAGATTGAAAGCTTCAGGATCCCTCCCTTTGCAGCCAGTGTCAATTGAAGCCCCTTTTAAGTAGTGGGGAATGGACTTCATTGGTAAAATTTCAGATTCTTCAAGTGCAGGCCATAAGTGGATATTGGTGGCCATTGATTACTTCACCAAATGGGTGGAGGTAATCCCCACTAAGAAGGAAACCCACCAAATTGTCATGGATTTCATTTTGAATTATATCATTTGTAGGTTTGGAGTACCTGCCAAAATAATTGTTGACAATGCCATGAGATTTTGAGCTAAACCTTTGGTGGTTATGTGTTAGGAGTATGGGATAAATTTAGCATATGCATCCAATTATAATCCCCAAGGTAATGGACAGGCTGAGTCGAGTAAAAAAATTTATTGAAAATAATCAAGAAGAACTTTGGAGATAAATAAAAGAAAGTGGGGTGAGAAATTGAAGTTTGTTGTTTGGGATGACATAATTACTATTAAAAGAGCTACTAGAAAGAGCCCATTTGAATTGGTGTATGGAACTCAAGCTCTACTTCCCTACATATGCAATTATCTTCATATCAATTCATCTGACAGTTGGAGGACCAGGAGGTTAGTCCCTATGATGCATGGATCAATCAAATTGTTGAACTAGATGAAGAGAGAAGGGAATCCCATCAAAGACATGTGAATTTTAGGGAGAAAATGAAGAAATTGTTTGACAAAAAGGTTACCCCAAGGGTTTTCAGTGTAGGATATCTAGTGCTACTATGGGATAGAAGACATGAGGATAAGGGAAAACATGGAAAATTTTGATGCATTATGGATGGGACCTTATTCTATTGATATTAGGATCAACGCATACACACCTTTCCTAAAATATCTAGATGGGGAATTGCTTGAGTTTCCTGTTAATGGTAGGCACTTGAAACATTTCCTTGATTGATTTCTCAGAATCAAGGCACACATCATTATATAGTGTATAGTATTTTTGTTCTTTTTCATTTTTATGTGTTTTTCTGGTTTGGTTTGTCCGGTCCTTGTGCAACCTATTTTTGTTGGTTTCTTAGTTTGTTCTTGGAGAGTTGGAAATTATTTTTCTACTTTGCAAGATTGTTCTTGACTCCATTACCCAATGGATTTTTGGCACATGGTCTATTATGTTGTTCTTGTTCTTGTGGCACTCGTTGGGAGTTCCCATCCCTAAGTCCAGAGCCGCAGTGTTGGTGCTCAATTGTAATCTCGCCCCTTTTTCATTTAAAATTTCTTAGTTCGCATGGTTAGAAGTATTTTTGTCTCCTGTGTATGGATGTGAAAATTTATCCCTCATTTAGTTGTCATTTCAATCCTTTCCTTGGGTCATGGATCACATTAAGTCTTGGTATTATTTACAGTCTTCTCTCCAGAAGGAAAATTTTGTTGTTGGGCGTCTTCCACGATTATGTCTCCTCTATAAATCCTATCCCAACATCCATGGATACATGGTATTTTCTTATTGGATGTGGCGTGGTGGTCTATTTGATATTTTGATGCATTATGGTGAAGGGCTTGAAAGTATAAGGTAAATGCCTAAGACTCACAAAAGGAAATGTGGAGGGCTTGTGCTCATTTGAGGATCTGCCTCTGGGTCTTACCTTTGGAGTTACGCAAGGAGACATGTGGAGGCTTTGGGAATTGGAATTTCTCCCATGCTCCTCTTTTAAAACTAGATCCTCTTTATCAATGAGAGACTGGACATTTCTGGGTTAGGAGACCCACCTGGGGGTTTTACCTTTAAAGATGTCTTCAAGAGAACTTTGTGGAGAACTTTTACTTCTCAATTGAGACTTCTAAGGTATAAGTAACTTTCTTGGGCCTGGGACACATGGAGGGCCCGCACTGTTTGGGGACCTGCCCCTAAATTTTATTTTTGAAAGAGCACTAAAGAGACACGTGGAGGTTTCCGTTGGATCTTCCCATGCTTAGAATTTTCAAAGATGTAACTTTCTCGGAATAGCACGTGGCACCTTTGGTTCTTTTCAAACTGGTGGTACAACTTTTTAGAGACAGACACATGGAGCCCGCACTTGTTTGGGGTCTCACTTTTGGGCACCATATCAAAAGTGCACCAAAGAGACACGTGGAGGCTTCGCATTGGCTCCTCTTTATATTGAGACTTTTTCAATGGCCGAGGAAACTTTCTTGGGCCCAAGGCACATGGAGATTCTACACTCTCATTTGAGGTCCCGCCTTTAGAATTCATCTTTGAAGTTACGTTGAATAAACATGTGGAAGCTTCCATTGGACCTTCCCATGATCATAATTTTTAGCAGTGAGTGATGTCTCTCTAAGGTTCTAAACACGTGGAGGGCCCTGTGTTCATTTGGGAACTTACCTATGGACTTCACCTGTAGTTTCACCAAGGAGACACGTGGAGGATTCCACTGGCTCCTCTTTACACTTGGGTGACTTGGAATCACTGGTGCTAGCAAATATGTGGTATAATCCATGTGAGGACACTCATTTCTGAGAGGCATGAATATAGGTATATATTCCTCAAGGTGTATTCTCGAAGGTGAAAAGGATTGCTTGTCAGATCAAGCCATATGGAGCCACTTGAGAATTATTAAAAATGGATTTCTTAAAAAATAAAATAATGATTAAAAATACTGTCAAAAGTTATGACATGGCATCCCAGTCATAGTTGAGGAACTGAGAAATGTGACCAAGTATGATTTATCCACATAGCAAAAGTAAAGTAAGATATTTTCAAGGAATAAACATGATTAAATGGTATGTTGTAAAGAGGAATATTCTCTTGAAGATTTAGAATTTTGGGGGGGAAATTTAGGATGAGTGAGTGAGTGAAATTGTATAAATGCAATGAGAATACTCTTGCATAAGGGGTTAATTTTTCTGAGAAAGTTTGAGAAAAACCATTTTCCCAGAGAGACCATCTGAGAAACCTATTTATTTCCCTGTGTTTGTAGATTTAGTCATGTTAAGATGGTTGAAAGTGTACAACCATTGAAAATCTATGAGATTGTTGAAGAAACTCTCCCTACTGATGAATCTAGTGAACCTTGAATGAATTTGTGTTGATCATGAGCATAATTGTGTTTCTTTTATTTCAGAATGTTTTCAAATAGTTTTTTCATGTTCCTATTGCAATCTTATGTTAAAATCCCTTTGAATCACATAAGATCTTATCCACGTGGTAGTATTGTGGCATTTTCAATTTCATTGTGAGGAGAGACTTTCATCTTGTAATGAAATAAACAATTTAAAATCACTTTACTTTCATTGTGTTGAAAAAGATTGTTTGTTAGCCTATGAGTGTATCTTAGGCATGACTAATCAGGGATTTCAACGTTTAATTGAGTCTTTAACATGAGCCTTTGTGTTGAATTCTTGAAGAGTGTATGAAATTGTGCATCTCTGGGCCTCCATTGATACACACCTTCTAGTTGAAGGAATATTTTGGCTATTTTGAAGCATTTTGTCTATGAGTGTTCCAATATTTGTAAAGGCTCTCAAATATCTAGTATAATCAACTTTATCTTGCTTAAATTCCCACCAAAAAATTCTCAAATGATAAATCCTACATGAACTACCCTGTTTGTACTATGTATCCACAAAGATTTAACAAATTTCACTACCAAAATATGCAGAGACAATCAGGTTTCAATTATTGTCTTTAGTAACCCAAACCTTGTCAAGAAACATCTCCACTCTCTAGTGTGACAACTCGTGAGAGTTAGATTGTGTTGTATTGATCATATTTTCTCAAGGTTTTCATGAAAATTGTGCAAAGAAGGATCTCTTGATATCCTTCACCAACATGGGTTACAGAATGGGTCCTCTCACCCTAGTTGAAGGCACAACCTAAAGTAGTGAGGGTAGATCAAACCCTTAGTAAGGTGATATCCATTTCTCCAATGCTTGAGTGTCAGTTGAATCAATCCCTTCCCGGGATACAAAATGACTTATATCATGATTCTTCTGTCTCTAAGCATCCTGCCATTTTTGTGAATCTTGATACCAAAACATCGAAGTGGCCCTTCAGGATTAGAACAGAATCATTTTTGGATACCAACACCAAAGTGGCATCGTTGGGGATTATTTGAAATCGGGATTTTTACAAATGTGTACACATGTAGACCTATGTAATGTTTCTTACATGGTTTAAGTATAAATAAGTTGTTTAAATGTCATCCTTTGTTGAGATTTGTAAGATTTGTGCAATATTACAAGTTCATTGTGTAGTATTTCCAGTTTCTAGTGGTTATTACACTAATTTTGCATTAATAGTGATAAATGTGGGTAAAGGAAGGTTGGATCTGTTAAGATTTGTAGAAATTAAGCCTCGATAAACACTTAGCAAGTTACTTATAGTGTATTTGCACAAATAAGGTTAAAATCCTTAGTGGCGACTCCGTGTTGAATTGAAAATTTAATGATTACCAGTGTCTTAACCTGTGTCAAGTGAAATTTTACATCGATATTTACAAAGCTGGAGGGAAGAAGGTATTTCTTCACTAGGGATCCTACTAAAAAGTTATTTCCAGAACTAGGAAAAGTAAATTCAGAAGGAAAACATGTCTGGAAAGTTGTTGGAAATAAAGAATAAAAAAAGAAGATATCAGTTATGAAAGGTGATCAATTTGTGGTTGAAGATTACCATACGTCTTCAAGTGATTATGAACCAAGTAATCTTTTTATAAATTTGAGTTCTTCAACTAGATAGGGGCCATCATTTGTGTCTAAAAAGCATGCCTCTCATTTTTCCCCTATTTTTTCCAAGGTTGATAAGGTTTTCCAAGAAACTAAATAATTAGAGCTTATTTACTTTGAGAGTTATACTCCTGTGCCCTAGAGAACCCTCATCCCTTATCATTTTTATTCTCCTACAAGATCACCTCCTCAAGGCAATATGGTTCAGCCTCCACCTAGACCTCTTTTTGTCGTCAATAATTTTGGACTACTTATGTGCCAAACACTAACTTAAATTGTGTGGCTTTGTTTAATATTTTATACATCGTTTGATATGCCCAAAGTATTACAAATACTTTATCATCCCAATCCTTTCTTCCAACATCACAATTTTTTTCAATGTCGGCTCAAAATCTTGTTTTTTTATTAATGGTAAATAGTTTTTTGAGAGGGGCCTATACCCTCGAACAAAAAGGCTTCAAAAAGCCAGATGGAAAGTAGTCAGCACAAAAGGAGCCAAAAACCAGCATAGAAAAGATGAACACCAAATGGGCCCAGCCCATAACTGCCAAAACAAAAAGAGCACAGAAACGGAAAAAACCAGCAAAGGAACAGCCAGGAAACAGCAACGAAACAGCGAAGGAGCAGCAACTAAACAGAAAAAGTCAATTGGTTATGGTTTTCTCCACAGCCGCCTTCAAAGCGAGAAAGGCCGAGATGAGGCCAAGAGCTGAGATTTGCGCAGGATCATTCTTGTCTGCCTCTTTGAACACAATGTCTTTTTTAATGCCATGTATCCAGCCAGTTGGAGGGAGGTTGCTCAGATTGCATATATTTTTGATTTGTGTTTCGTGAAAGGTGAGAATCGCCCTCATTGCCGTGCTGTGCCTGAGATGAGAGGCCTGAATTCTGCTATCCAAGGAGAAGAGTTTCTTGTAAATCTCTTCCACCTGGTTGGCCTGTAAGTCTTCCTGATCCCGCACTTTGCGCTTGCCGGTCGACTTGGAAAAATTTGCAGTGAGAGTCTTAAGCGCAGCAACATCCTTGGAGAGATCATCCAGGGAGGGACCAGTGGAGCTAGCTATCACAGGGGAGTGAACAGGGGCATCAGGAGGAGAAGAGTCCAAGGCAGGAGACTCATGGTGCATGGTGAGGAGGTCATGAGCCACCTGAAGTTCAGCCCTTTTCATACTGCGCAGGATGCGCCTCGAGGGAATAGGGACCGGGGACGCAGGGGGAGGCACAAAAGCCGGGGAGGGAACAGGGGCAGGGGAAGGTACAACGGAGGAAGAAGCAGGGGCAGGGGAAGGAACAATGGCAGGGGAGGGAGCCGGAACACTGGAAGGGTCAGGGAGGGAGGGCGACGACATGGAGGGGAAGGCAGTGTGATGAGAAGAGGGAGACGGCATGGAGGAGTGGGCAGGGGGCTGGACAGCGGGAGGGGTGCCAGAAGGAACAGAGCCAGCGACAGGGGTAGAAATAGAATGACGGGGGGAGTGCAGGAGGAAATGCTGATGAAGGAGGAGGATAACCCCCTGGTGGAGGGGAAGAGAGCCCACAGAATGCTTAACAGCAATGATAGAAGCTTCTAAAGATTTTAGGATGAAGTGTGGGAAACAAACCTTGAAGCCTCTGCGAAAATGATTCAGAAAAATTAAATGGCGAATAGGAACAGTGATAAACCTGCCTTCCAACGTGATGTAGCGCACCATCATGCGGGCAATTTCGTCGAAAGGAGGAGGGATGGATGAGACGAGGATACCGCCAGTGGTGAAGATTAAGTCATCCCCCTCTTCGACAAACTTAGCTTCCTCCACCTTCCTGTCTATCCTCTTACTCGAAAATTTAACTCCATCCATATCAAGACCAGTAACTAACGCAATCAGCTCTTCATTCACAGCATAGCTAACCCCTCTGAAGGTGATGGAGCCGTCCTTCCACAGGCGCGCGAATTTAGCAGAAATGCGCGTATCATAACCACTGATGCGCTCAATAAAGTTGCTAACCCCCCCAATTTTCAGCAGGTTCCAGAGAACCTCATCCTGTTTCCAGCGGGGATCACAGGTGGGCTCAGTTTGCTTCGGGGCACCACCCATTGTTATGCTCAGGGACTGCGAAAGCTTGATATTTCCCCCAAGACTCCGCTTAGCTGCTGCGACCTTGCTGCCACCGAACAGCGCACAGGCAATGTTTTTAGACACCCAGAAAGCGTGCCAGCTGATAACAGTACTGTGAATTTTCCAATGCAGCGCAAGAGGTAAATACTTTTGATTGACCCACTTAGAACCTGCCAGCTCAAGGGCTTCACACGGTAGTCTCATCAATACTAGGAACGCGAAGCTGATCATTGATAAGGCAATTATGAACGTTGGGGGGAAGGGGTGCTCGATCATTCCAAGTGGTAAGGTTTGAATGATCATTAACAACCCCTACATTAGCCAAAACGTTGGGCAGGGCTCAAAATCTTGTTGAATGCCTCGGTAGTCCCATTTTCCTAAGAATGATATGGTGTAGTCTTATGGTGTGCGATCATGAATTCATTTAATAAAATTCAGATTGTGTCATTTAGAAAATGTGTGCCCCTATCATTGGTCAAACTTAAGGGCATCCATACCTTGTAATAATATTTTCCCATATAAACCTTGCTAATGTAACCATTGTACAATCCTTTGTAGGTGCTACTCCTACCCACCTTGTGAAATAGTCTATGCAGTAATGATATAACACGATCCAATCATGCGTGCGGCATTTGGTGAAATAGGGCCAACAAAATATATATCCCATTTTTCAAATGATTCTACACTAGTAATAAGTCTTAGAGGCATTTCCTCTTAGTTTCCTAGTTTCTCAAAGAGCTAACAATGATCACAAGCCTTGCAATATGTTTTACAATCTTTTATGGGGTCTTCCACCATAATCCAATGAGTAGAATATTACGCATATTGGTGTCACTGCATAGTGGTTACCACCATGAGCTTCCTCCATGATGTCCATATGTTCATGTTCCAGTACATAACGACATAATATGTCATCCCGACCTAGCTTATAAAGTCATCGCTAATCAACATATAGGGTGTTGTGTGTATAGCAAGTTGTTTCTTCTTTAAGGATTTCATTCCTTCTGGTGTCATACCTATTCATAGAAATACAAAAATGTCTTCTAATTCCAATGGTGCACATTATAACCTATATAATTTTGCATCAGGCATGGTATCTTCAATTGCATGTGCCTATTCTCCTTATTTTATTCTAGATAAATGGTCTAGTCCATAATTTTTTTCCTTGGTTTTACCACAATTGTAAAATAAAATTCTTGAAAAAAGATTACCCATTTGCATATGCGCCCTTGTAAATGGGATTGTTTTCCAAATACTTCAATGCCATGTGATCCGTATAAAATAAAAATGGTGTAGCTAGTAGGTATTGTCTGAATTTATATAATGCATAAATCAATGACAAAGCTTCGCATTCTGTAGTTATGTAATTCATAGATGCGGGAGTCAAATTTCTACTAGAAAAATAGATAGGAAGATCTATAATACCTTCTCCGGGATAATCCAACACCACACCAATAGTATTGCCAAAGGCATCCACATGTACATGAAATGGTTGGTTCCAAGAAGGAAAACATAAAATAGGCGTGGTAGTAAGTTTCTCCTTCAATATCTCAAATGTGTCTTCTTGTAGTTTTCCCAGTAGAATGGACCTTTTCCTTTTAGTATCTCCTCTAAAGGTGTAGAAACCTTGGCATATCCCTTTATGAATTTTCTATAATACCCAGTGTGACCCAAGAATCTGCATACCTCACTTTGTGGCAGGCTCTTTTAGGCCGATAATGATTGTAACCTTTGTTGGATCAACCAACAAACATTCCTCAGATTACGTGTCCTAACAATATCCCAAATGGTGTAGGAAATATGCACTTCTTGATGTTCAAATATATACTCAACTGTCTACATATTTCAAACATTAAGCACAGATTTTCATAATGATCTTTAACCAATCCATACACCATACAATCATGTAAATAAACCTGCAAGAATTTGTGAATAAAATCCTTGAACACTTGAACAACTATGCGTGAAAATATAGAAGGAACATTTTTCAGTCAAAAGGCATCACAATATAGGAAAATCTTCCCCATCCAGTAGTAAAATTAGTCTTTTCCTATTCCTCCTGGGAAATCCTAACTTGGTGATACCCATAGGACCCATCTATAAACGAATAGATTTCGTGCCCTGCAATGCCTTCTAGTATTTCCTCAATGAATGGTGTAGGAAAGAGATCAATCAAACATGTAGCATTCAGCTCCCTGTAGTCCACACAAATCCTAATATGACCATCCTTCTTGATACTGATAACCATTGGACTAACCCATTCTAACTCGTCTAGGGGCTTGATGATTCCAAACTTCAACATTTTGTCAATCTCATCTTTGACCTTTTCGGACAAGTTGGGGTTCATCTTTTAGGGTCTCTTTATGGTGGGCACACACCCTCTTTAATATTTATCTTCATTTCTCCTAATGGTTTATGCACACCTTTAATTTCATGGTATCCCGATGGAATAAGTCTTGATAATGGAGTGTATTGGCATTCAGCTCCCCCTTCTTCCAATGCTTCATATGGATCATTATATCTCTAATAATCCTAATAGAGACATAATACTTCATGATTAACTAGAAGAGTGACCAAAAGAGGTCCCAAGAAATCTTAAATACCTATGCATTACTTCCATCCACTTGTTTCTGATATGAGATCCGAGAGATGCCTTCGTTTTCATCAACATCTACTCTTGGTGAGACACCATTATTCCTTCTAGGCTCCCATGACCTGTTTTACCTTCTAGCCTGCATATTAGGACCTTGAAAAATCCTTCTTTTCCTTGTAGGACCATGATAATCCCTAAAAACAAGTCCAATGTTATTATAGTTGTAGCTTACAATAGAATTCCTTCTTATAACCTCTTCATTTCTCTAATCTTGAATTGATGGTTCATAGAAACAATACCTGCCAACATGACCAATATCATGAAAATTGTAGCACACCACACTCTTTTTTTTTCTCACTCCTACTATCCCTCCAAGGGTGATCATCTATAACAAACCTCTTACACTCCTTATCCCTATGACCAAATCCATTACAAGTAAAACAATATCCATTAAATGATGTTTAATATCTTGAAGCATTAGGCTACCTTATGGAATTTTTCTTCACATTTTATTTGGTATCTTTATAATTTTTCTTTTCATTGATGCTTGGTTAAATATTATTCTTACCTGAATCATTGTCTTCTTTTATTATTTCCTTTCCTTTGAGGTCATCTATAAACCCCAATCCTAATCTATCTGCTGTTTATTAATCTTTGTTTTCCAAGAAGATCATCAAGATCCTTAGTGATTTTCTCAAATTTCTAAAAGGACTTAGCATTCTTAACAGCCTCTAAAAATCTTCCCTTATAAACTCTATATCCTCTTCAAATTTGGTGCACTTACTCTCTTTGTCTTGCAAACTTGTGACTAGAAACTTTACCTTTTCTTCTAGCATCCTAACTGTCTCATTTAGCTTGCTTATTTCTTACCAATGCTTCTCTTCTAGATCATGAATCTTATCTTCATATCCTTTGACTTGATATCTTAGCTTCTTGTTCTTCTTTTCAGCATGCCTTAACTCATTTTGGATACACACTAGTTCATCTTCAACATCATCTTCTTCTTCATCTTCAGAATTTATGGAGTCACCAAAAATTATAGGGCCATTAATCATAGATTTAGCAACATATTTGGTCATAAACAAGAACTCATATCCAACCTCTTCATGATCATATTCAGAAACAAAATTTGAAACACCACTACTCACCTCAGATAAGAAATAATCTTCATTTTTTGTAGAAACTTCTTTTACCCTTCTTCTTAAAGTAAAAGTTTTCAAGTTCTTCTTACCTTTATTGTACTTATGATTCTTCTTGACATGATCATCCCCCGGTATTCATCACCTTCCTTTTCATGACTATGAATACATTTAACAAAATTGACCTACTTCACCATAATTGAAACACTTAAAAGCGAAGTTTACCTTTGTACTTACTAGATCCAACATTTAGTCTTCTAGCAACCATTGTAAATAACTCATCATCATCAACATCCTTAGCTTTCTTCCCCATTTTCTTCATCTTAGAATTGAAGGTAATCTCCTTCTTGACAAGTTTATCATTCAAAATTATCATCTCATATGCAGTCAAGGTTCCATGTAAATCATCCATTTTTAAGAGAGTCAATTCTTTGTCCTCTTTAATAGAAGATATAATAGAATCAAATATAGGAGTAAGAGATCTAAATACATTTTTTTACTACTGCCTCTTCCTTCACATATTCACCTAAACCTTTCATGGTGTTGAAAACCTTGTCAAACCTAAGAAAATATGCAGCAATAGGTTCATCATCATTCATTTTCAACCCTTCAAACTGATTCTGAAAGACAAAAGATTAGATATACTTACCTTAGAGTCTCCTTCATACAATACCTGAAGTTTCTCCCTCATGGATTTATCTGATTTTCAATGCATTACCTTCACAAATTCAGAAACAACCAATTACATTCAGATCCTTGGAATTGTCACTACAAGTCTTCTTATGTAATAATAGTTGTGGGAGTAGGAGGAGAAAAATTATCATCCTCCACATATTTCCAAATATAAAACCCTGAGGATATGATGTGAGTCCTCATCCCCAGACTCAAAAATAATAGTTCACTCCATCAAACAATGGTGCCTTGCTAGAAGAAGAAACACTCTATTGACTTGCCATTTTTGTGCTTCAAGGATATCCTTTCAAGTGATCAAACTTCTCCAAAATTACTTGTTTTGATACCAAATATTGGAAGCATAATAGACTAAGGGGGTGAATCAGTCCTTATAAAACTTTAACCAATTCAGATTTTCTTACTTAAACCATAAAACATCCAACCATTCATTAATGTGTGTTTAACATTCAATAAAATCAACATAGCCATGAAAGAGACACAAGGACACAAGATATAAGTGGAACAACCTCAAGGGGAATAAAATCCAATGAAACTTATTATTATATTAATCAAATAAAAATTATTTAGTGAAGCACCAATTTCATAAGGAGCACGAACCCCTAGTGTAGTAGAGAACCAACTCTACAAGGAGCACCAACCTCTAGTTTAGTGAAACATAAACTCCACAAGGAGGATAAAACCCCTAATATGATCAAGAAACAAATCATCCACCTTTAGATGAACATATATTATGTCTTTTTTTCGACATAATTGATGGTGATCACAACTTCAACTCACACACCTTCAAAACATTTTCAAACCATCTCTTCCTCAACTCTCTTTATCTTCTTCTTTCATGGACTAATTTAGCTTCAAAATCTTGAACACATGATATATAATACTCCTCAAACATTTTACATCTTCTTCATCTATGATTTTATGCCTTCATACATGTTTCACACTCACATTGGGGTCACACTTTTCTCTCTCTCCTAGCTAGTTCAAATTTGAACCAAAAGTTTACTTTTATACCCTTATCTTCTCATTAACATAACCTAGGTAAGTCCTAAAAATTAATTATACAAATACAACTCAAAAAAATATCAATAAACTCATACACATTCATAAAATAAATCCATTTAGGTCGGCCATGTGCAAGCACCCCAAGCAAAGGCTAAACATTTGTCCAAACCCGCATCATCTAATTCACCAAAGACCAAAACCTCACCACCATGATTTTACAAACCACTAAATATCTCACACATGTCAAATATTACATAAAAACATCATTTATGGTAGTACATTATCTTTCACAAATCAAATTTTTCATATGACTAACATAAAGGCTCATATCCTTCTCAAAACAATTATTTCTAGGAACCGTTTTCACCTATCATACTATAGATCACCTAAAAATCTCAAAATTTTCATATATACATGCATTGAAATAAACTAACCTTTAGATAAAATCCATTCTTTCTATATCTCATGAAACATCCATACACACAAATGACACTTACTTTCCTCTTCACCAAAGCTGTGTTGTCCAAAAAGTAATTTTAGGAACACAAATGGTTTACAACCTTTCTTCCACTTTAAATACCTTAAAATTCATTCAATAGGTAAAATATTCATCCCTCTTCACTCTCCAAGTGATAGCAAGCATCAACCAATCCAAAACATGATACTTATACCTCAATCTTCTAGCATGTGCAATCTTGTCCTAAAAGATAAACAACATTCTTCTTCACACATTAAGATGTTTCACCTATTAAATATAATTATCAATAGACAAAACTTATACCATTGGAAATAAATTTAAATATACTTTCAATAACATCTTACATTTCCTTCCAAATCCAAGTGGAAGGCCTTCAACTAGGTCAATCTTTGAAACTGTTCCAAAACTTCCCTTTTTGGTCTCAAGGACCAATATTCATAAATATGGCGTAATTTTCCCTCTAGGACCTCAACCATGACCTCAACCAAGATAAAAACAATGTTAATTTATTTCATTCCTCCTTTGGACAAAGTTTTCACAAATTGAACTTCTTCATAAAACTTGCTGTTTGAGTGGGGTCCAAAAATCATCACATACTCTACCATAACTTTATATAAATATTGAGGAGTCCTATACAAAATAAAATCATCATAATATAAATAATAATAAAAATAAATTCTTGTCACTCTAGACCTAGGGATTCAAACTCATAAAAAGCAATTTACCTTATTAACATTCATTCATAAAAGTTTGATGATTCAATGATCTCATTATTTTTAGAAATTATATTATCTCAATGTAAAAACATATCTTAAATCCAAAGGTCACATGCAAAGCACACAATTCGTGGTAATCATCGGAAGTTACAACTCGGTGGAAAGCACCTTCTTCTCAACCCTTTTTCACCAATAACAATATAACTTGAAAAATATTATTCTTGGAAACCTTAAATTTGTCCCCCAAAATTGTGACACACCTTAATAAAACATCCAATCATCAACATGACTCAAATAGGTCTTTAACTTCACCACCACTAGAACTTGTATGACTAGCCCTTAGGTTTTTACATGTTATAGGCCAAGAAAAATTGAAGCAACACTAACACCAAGAATGAAACATCTCAATAATGCATATACATGATTAAAAATATACCATACCTCCATGAGCGATCTTAAGATATTACACACACACTGAAAGTGCCTATAATGCCTAATTAGGCCACCGATCACTAGGATTAGGCCTAGTGTACACCATGACCAAGTAGACAAACATCATAGATAAAATTGATAGCTCTAAAAAGGACCTAAAAAAAATAGTACAACATGTCGCACACCATTGTATGCCTTTATGAACTATCATGGCTCTATACCTCATCATTTGGTCTCCAAGCACCTAGACTAGGTCTAGATAAGGACTTGAAACAAATTTCTTCAACCCGTACATGCACTTTGAAACTTGTGTGAGTAACTAAAAAATAACAAAACATGATATCCATACTTATAACATGATGCTAAAGTCATCATGAAACTCAAGACACCATGCATTATCACCTATAATAGTTAGGTCACCTAATTGGGTTTACAAGACCATACCAATCTGTCCTTGTTCACTCATGCAACCATGAAATAACTTGAATCTCCATCTCATCATTACACCGAGAATATTATATCGCTACTCCAACATCGTATTTTTCATTAATGGGATTTACATCAGTGAAAAACCTAAAATTAACATTCCAACACTTATCATGTTAAATTTGATGATCTTGGCCTTATTAACTAAAAAATAGGGGTGGAAGGAGAAATAAACATTTATCTAGAACTCTTTGAAATAGTAAATTTGTCATAATCAGGTCATAGATATTATTTTAGATGAGTGGGCTAAGGAAAGGTATGAATTTTATCCATATGACATTGCTACTTTGAGACATGTTTAGGTACTTATGACATCTAAGAGGAGGTTTCTTGTACCCCAAGTGTAATAAAATAAAATTAGGAGGGTTCTTAGGTACTATGGAGGATGTTTTTGATGGATACATGAGTAAAAATGGAGCTGGATCAAGTGTGGTTTTTATTTCCCCAAAGGGTGAGAAGTTTATTTTTTCTCATTGGCTTTAATATACATGTTCTAACAACATAGTTGAATACAAGGAATTAGATCATGGACTATGATTAGCTGAGAAGAGGCATATTAAGAGGTTATATGTTTTTAGGGATGTCGAATCTGTTGTCTACCAAGAAAGGGGGAAGTGTGATACTAGGTACAATCTCTTAAAGGCTTATAAACATGGAGTTTGAGACATACATGAGAGTTTTTAAGATATTATTCTCCAAGTATTTCCAAGAAAGTTAAATGTGGAAGTTGATCAGATGGTTATTGTAGGTCACAATTTGTCCCACCTAGAGATATCATTCATCGAAACAATCAAAATTTCAATATTATGGTGAGATCACCCATCTTGGAAAATAACATGAGTTAGAACTTCTTTGAGAGAGATGAGAAAACTAACCATTTTATTGAGAATGAAGCTGATTTCTCATCTAAGTTGAAGTCAAGGCTACAAGAAGGCTATATGCATCAGGTTATCTAATTAAGAAGTAAATAACTACTGAGATGTTTGGGTACTATCAAAATCATTTTAATCTATGATGATGAATTCAAAGGAGAAAACAAAAATTTGATGAATAACAAATAATACTATCAAAAGGTTGTGATTTCCCAAGATATGGAGTTTTTCTTGGGAAGGTATGCAATGAAACTAAGAAACAAGTTGTTGTGTCCTTATGTAAGCAATACCATGATAAGTTTTCATGGAGCTATGAATATCTTAATAGTTTCAATCTTGAAATTATGTAGCATGCAATAGATCTTGACCCGGAAATGTCAAGCTTGTCGGGTAAAAGTGAATACCTGCAAATCCCAAGATATAAACCCTAACAAAGAAATTTCTTTCCAAATTCATAGAGGCCAAAATTATTTTTCCTATAAATTACTCTACTTGGGTGGAAAATTAGTTCATGTATGGAAGAAAAATGGGTAGATGAGGCTATGTGTTGATTTTAGAGACCTAAATAGAGCCTCCTTAAAGGATCACTACCCTTTTCCCTCCAAGTACCATTTTTTTAAATAGTAGCATGGGATGCCAAGTTATCCCTTCTTAATGCGTATTTGAGATACAATAAAATTTTATTTAAAGAAGAGGACAAGTATAAACCAACTTTTACTACTACATGGGGAACATATGCCTATGATAAAATTCCTTTTGGGTTATTTGATATTGGTGCTAAATTTCATAGGGCCATGTATTTTTATTTAAAGGGCTTCATAAAAAAATTATTCTAATTTACTTGGATGATATCACTATTTTATCAAAAGAAGGTGAAGATCATATGGAACATATTGAGAAAGTGTTTGAAAGGTGAAGGGATTTTACAATGTCACTCAATCCAAAGAATTACATCTTTGATGTACCATAAGGAAAACTCTTGGGTCATGTTGTTTCAAAAGAAGGTATATCTATTGGCCTAGATATAATTTCAACCATCCTTTCTCTTTCCTATCCAACACATAAGAAAACATTACAATCCTTCCTTGGTAAGATCAATTTTTTAAAGAAATGTTTTCCTAACTTTGCAGGATTAGTGGAACACATCACTTAAATGTTGAAGATGAATGCTCCTTTCAAGTGGAATAATAAAGGAAAGGATAAATTCAATAATATCAAGGAGGAAATAACTCAAGATCCCACTCTCACTAACCCAAATTATGAAAAATATTTTATCTTGTATGCTTACGAAGATAAATGTATTATGGAAACCTTTCTAACTTAGAAAATTGATGAGGGTTTGGAGAAACGATGGCTTTCTTTACTAAAAAATTGAAGGAACATGAGCTAAGATACATCTACAAGGAGAAAAAAGTCTTTTCATTCATGAGGGATCTCAAAAAATTAAAGCATATGCTCTCCAAGAGTCCTATCAAGGTTTTTATTTCTCATCCTAGCATGAGAAATTTTATAATGGCGGAAGAGGTTAGTGAGAAGAGATATTGATGGGTGGAAAGAATCTAGGAATATGAT
Source organism: Taxus wallichiana var. yunnanensis (assembly GCA_018340775.1). Taxonomy (NCBI): domain Eukaryota; kingdom Viridiplantae; phylum Streptophyta; class Pinopsida; order Cupressales; family Taxaceae; genus Taxus; species Taxus wallichiana. Next base: position 736,691,156 of record CM031235.1, on the reverse strand, counting down.
GTCACAATCAAAGATACAAAATCATTTATAGGTAGAGGACTGTGTGAAGAATTCATATTGGATGTTATTAATGATGAACAAGAAGCTTCTTACGCCTTAGAAGAAGAAGAAAAATGATCAACAACAAGTATACCTAAGGGAAATAAATTTATGGGTAGCATGGATAAGTTCCTAGATATTGGATATTATCCCCTTGTGTTGGATACAATAAAAACAAGAAACTTTAGGCATCAATCCATTCCTTATGTCTTAATAGATGACATCCTTTTCAAGAAAATCCTAGAGGGAGATTTTCTTAGATGTATTAATGGAGATCGAATTGTGATAATGCTTAGTGAATTCAATGAAGGTTTGGTTGGTGGTATTTTTTATCCAAGAGCTAAATCCATGAAGATCATAAGGGATATCTATTTTTTTCCCACACTATTCATCGATATTCATTCATGGGTTAGAAAATTTGGAGAATTTGCCTTATTTATAGGTAAGAATATGTTAGCAACCCTTCCACTTCCCCATTTAATTTAGACCAAACCCTCTCTTAATGGGATCTTGACTTCATTAGAATGATCAATCCAGTGTCTAGTGTTGGTCATAAATGGGTCTTGACAACCACTGACTAATTTTCCAAGTGGATCGAGGTTTTTACACTCAAATTATCTACTAAGAAAGTCATTTTGGACTTTTTAGAAGAGATTGTGACTAGGTTTGGAGTCCCTCGTATGATTATCTAATAATTGTAAAGGTTTTATTGGATTTAAGATCTCTTATTAGGCTCTCAAATGTGATATTTATGTAAAAATATTCTTCTAACTATTAACCTCAATGTATTGGCCTATATCGAGTCCACTAATCATAATTTGATCATGATTATGAAAACAACAATGAAGATAAATCAACAATAGTGGGACACATAAGTCATACATACTTTTTGGGTTGAGAGGATCATACCAAAAATATCAATAGGTAATTCCACCTTCATCCTTATGTATGGTATAAAGGCTAGGGTTCTAATATCTCTTAATTTTACTTCATTAGAGCTAACCCATCGAGTTAAAATTAGAACCTAAAGATGAAAGAGAAAGCTGGAATAGTAGAGATGGCCAAGTTAAAAGAGTTGAGGAAATCAACTATGAATAAATTAGAAGAGCACTAAAATATAATTAAGTAGTGGTTTGGTAGAAAATATAGAGAGAAAATATTCAAAAAGGGAGACCATGTTTGAAGTGGGATGCAAAAAGAGGTAAACTAGGAAGAAACTCCAACATTTATGTGTTATCTAGTGGATCATACATCAACTTAGCTTACTAGAAAGATAATTATTTTAACCTATCAAATATCAAATGGGAATTACTTCAGATCCTAGTTGATGGGATTTATCTTAAACCCTCTTATTGAGAGGGGTATGTTTTACCTTGTGCATATTAGATTAGAATTTACTTCCCCAAGTTCTCTTCAACACATTATCTTGCTTTGGTAGTATAGTATCATTTCCCTAAGTGCTCAACATAATTTTCATGTGGTTCACAATGGAATTTTTAGTTGCATTTTTTTGGAGGAGGATATGAAGAAGATACAATCTAGTAGAGTTAGGAAATGAAGAGGTTGAGTTGCAAGAAGAAAGTAAAAAGAGTTCATATCAACTTGTAATCATTCAATATTATGAGAGAATAACTTCTAACAACTTCATTGAGGATTTTTCAAGCAATGGATAATAATATCAGTTTCAAGAAAATTTTCATCTCTCATTGAAGATCATGTTTGTTGTAAAATTGATCACATGGTAAATTTTGTAAGTTTATAAAAGGTCTTATGATGGAAAAAAGTGTTTTAGATCAGTTCCAAGGTGAACTATCTTTTAAGATCATAGGAAAATCCATGTTGAGTTCACACTTCATACTATCTAATCAAAGTTCTTCACCCTTCAACCATGGATTAAATTAGTATTTTTGGGACAGTTTACAAGTTTTATTAAGAAAATTAAGAAATCATCTTTCCAAAGATCAATTTCAGGTAGTTTCATGTCGAGTGTTATGTCCATGAAGGTTCATGGGTAAGTGTTTCAAGTTTTCAATTAGTTTTCAAGTTTTTTAGGCCTAACTCCATGCCTAATGGATATAAGAAGGCCAATGATAGTCAAAAATTGTAATTTTTAGCAAGAATAGGGAAAAATAATGAGGATTAACCTTTTGAGGAATTGACGGAATAGTTTCATCATTACCTATGCTCCTTGCATCTCCGTTCTAACTTCTTTGCAATAGTTATTAGGAAAATTGGACTTTATAGGAGCGGTAAGAATTGTTCTAATGTTCCTCAACTTTCCCACGTACATACACTAAGTGCAATGAGGAATAGGGGAAAAGCATTGGGTAAATTTTCCTTTCTAGCACGAGGAAAATGTTTTGGGGTTATGAAGGTTCCCAAACCTCTGCAATAGCCGACACGGGGTAAAGTGGGCATCACTTAAGGTGGAAATGTCAAGCAATAAATGAAATCTTGGAGCTTGAGTTATGTTGTTCCATGAGTTCCCCAAATATCTAGGAATCTTGAATAATGGAGACATGGATGAGACAGGGAAAGTTAGTGGGAAAATGGGAGTCTCATGACCTTTTAGAATGTTCCCATGCTCAAATGGTTATCAATCGGATGATGAGGGAGATACTAGAGACAAGGCAAGGTGAGGTCGGAGAAGTTAGGTGTAAATAACACATATGGAATGTTCCCCACTTCCTTCACTTTGCTACAAGAATGATAAGTCTACCCAAGAGTAAGATTCATTAAATCAGCCTTTCAAGCCAAATGAGGAAAATCCCTTGGCTCCACTTGTGATATTGAAATCTACATGGGAATAATTTTTTATCTAGAACTCCAAATTGTATAAAATTTGTGGCATTGGAATTGTCTCTTCGAGAGTTTCACTTTGACATCAAGAAACGAAGAAAATGATATTGTTTCGAGGGTAAAATTTGAAAACATAGGATTTGGAGTGAAAATGTGCAGTTCAAATATATCAAAACATTTCAACCATTCCACCAACCAAAATTCATTGCTTAATGGTTCCCATCCCTTGTCCTACTTCCACTTAAGTGATCTGATTACTTAATTAGGGAGGAAAGAAGGTTTCCCTTGCTTAAAATTATAGAAAATTATGTATTTTGGTAATGGGTAGTTGGAAATGGGTCATTTATGGTTGTTTAGTTCCCCCTCTCCCATTATATATATGTAAGTTATTATGCATGGGAAATGGGTTATTTTGTGAATAATTTAGAGCTCTCCTTGGGAGTTTTTCATTTTCTACACATCTAGACCTATGTAACTATGTTTTTATAGGTTTTACAAACATCTGTCTTATAAATGCAAGAGTAAATTACTTTAAATGACAAAAATTATGGTTCATTCCTTTAGATGTTTATTTGATGTGAATATCTTGCCCTTTTCTCTATTTCAAATCTATTCACTTGTATCTTGTAAAACTATGTGTTTCCCTTTTAATTCTTGCATATACGGAGTTGCATTTTTGTCTCTATAGGTTAGATTTGAACCTTGTTTTAGCTTTGGTGCATCACCACCTTCATTTTCACTCTCTTTTCAACCCTGGTTCTTGCAAATTTGTATTTTAGATTTAGTTTAGTTGCATTTTGAAGCTATAGGTTTGTTTTATTCGACTAAAATAGAAGGAACCAACCTTCTCTAGATTTTTGTCTCACTTTTCAAGGTCCCAGAGACTTGGATACACTCTCATGTTACCAAGAAGTATTTTTGTTCATCCATGATCATGTAGAGGGTGCTACCTCTATATGATTACAAGAATTATGGAAGGATTGTGCATAGATAATAAGTATGGGAATATAACCTTGGTTAGAGTATTTTGTACATGAAGGTTTGTCATCAAAACTTAAATAACATGCATACCTATGGGGTCAATGCATTAAAATTCACTACAACATTTGTAGAAAATCTTTGTTACATAAATAGACAAACCAATTTCATATTAGAGCCGGGTAATACTCTAGAAAATTTGAAATATGGGGAAACATCATTTCTAAATTTGTAAATAGTTCCACTTTTCAACTATTGTGCATCACCTTTCACGTCATTAATGTGATATTTATAATAAATTAATCCAAATTTATATAATAAATTTATGTTTATGTTAGGCTAACATCACTTCCTATAGGAAAGCGTTATGATGACATTATCATGATTTTAAGGTATCTTTAGTATGTCAACTATAATGCAACATTAACTTAAATGAAGCTCATTTTTTAACATGAAATTTCCAGCATTGTAAGGTTGAATTAAAATTTTAACTAAAACTTGACTTTATTTCTCAAAAATATCTTGAATATTAGATGCATTTAAAATCCAACTATTTGTTGACATTATATGCTTACTATAACCTAACTTTAGACATGAATTTTTATGCTTTTATATACCCCCAACTACAATTCATCTATAATATAACTATACCTTGATTATAACATTCAACTATAGTGTGACTATAAAATTATACTATATATGGATTAAAAAATTTGACTATATTGGATATAGTTTGAATATAGAACTCAACTATAGTTAAAATTTATTTGTGATATCTTAAAAATGTATTTTAGTTCATTATTTATTGTTTAATTGAATAATATTAAATTTTTGTATGATATAAAATTAGAATTATTATGTAATTAATTTTTTTAGTGAATTTTGGGTATAAATTGACTTCATATTTGTTATGAAACCTTTACTTAACATGAAAAGAACTCTATTTGGTGATTATGATGTGATGCATAGATATAGATGAACTAGTTGGACCACATCACAATTACTTTCTAAGACAAATCATGGCTATGTTTGTGTTCAATGACATCGATTAAATTTAAATATTAAATTACAATATTTAAATTAAATAATTTTAAACAAAATACTATATTCCCAAAATAATTTATTAAAAACTATGGTAAAATAGGATTACAATAAAAAGTATCACACTAGTAATTATAAAAAGGCATAAAGCCTAGTCATGGTTGACCCAAAATAATAGGGTGTCATCAATGATACTAGTATCATTCCATCTAACATTCTTGTAATCTAGAAAATCATAAAAATCCATAATAACATTTACTAAACCTCCAACAACACTATCCCATACATAAGATTCCCTAACATAACCAGCCCCAACATCACCATTTCCAACATTAACACTCCCACACTCACCCCAATGGTCTCCATCCTATGGTGTATAATTTTATGTGGCATTGAATGTTGAAGCAATATTAATATCATGTATCTTCTACATAAAAGAAAACTAAATTATTAGTATTTTTGTTAATACACTATAATTTAACATATATATTTAATAGTAAATTTAAATATTTTACTAGTTTTGATTGGCATCCTTTCTCATGAATTTTCCTATGTAGAGAAACATACCCAAAATTATAGATATGATATTTATGCCTATGTTGGATTATTCTCCATTATTTTGACCCAAGCTAAAACATTTATGATCTTTCTGCAAAATAAAAGCACAATATTGAATAACAAAGTTATTAAACAAACCAAAATAAAACATTTATTAATAGAATTTTTCGTGCCCAATATTTTGACCTAAAAGTAAAATTAAAGCTAGATTATGTTTTTTACAAGATAAAAACTCCTAGTTTACTTCCATAACATTACAAAAATAAAATTTACAATATAAATTACAATACTAATTACCTTTTCTTTTAGAACATCAGAAAAAGGATGGGTATTACAATGCAAGGTTGGTTTTTGAAGGTATCAAAGCATAATAATAATTTTAAACAACACGAGTTATTCTTATGGATATCCAAACAACAAGGACAATGATATACTAAAGCATAAGATCTACAACCATGGTATTTAAGAGGATGTAATCTTCCTCAATGAATAACTAATTACGATTTAATTTACTTCGGATATAGATAAGAAAAAAATGAGGAAAAGTATTGTTATCATACACAATTTATAGGAATTTTACTTGATAACCCCATGAAATGTGTTTTGAGTGGTCAAGAATGTTGGTAAAAATTGTTGTATTTTTCTCTTTATAAGGTTTCAAAAGATCCTTGTGGTTTTTGAAGTCTAGATTACTGATCATTGGAAAATTATTTGAATTTTCATGTTAGTATGGTTTAGATAATATTATATAGTTTTTGGACTATTTTCTAGAGCACATTCACTTCTCGGTGCTTTTTGAGGAGAAGGTGTTTAGGTCATTTGAGAAGGCTCATGTTGTGCGAAATGTTTAAGAAGCTTCAATTGGTTTTAGGAACCCATATCATATACATCGGAAAGAATTTAATCTATTGTATGATGGTATATTTAGATTAAGGTTTTGAAGCATTGAGAATGGAAACCTTTCAAAGAACTAAGACACCTTAGTTTTTCGGTCTTTGAGTGGACTTAGCATACTAACCAATATTCAAAATAAATATCGTTGAGTCCTCTTCATGATCCAAGTGTTGGCTTTGTTCATACACATCTCAAGCTCCAGTGACATCTTAACTCATAGTTTCTCCTTCCTAAACTAAAAAGGTGAGTTGGCTCGAAACTCAAGTTGGATACATTCTCAAGTATTATAAGTGGCTACATTTAATTCATTTCCCATTTCCAGATCAATATCATTTATTATACCCCCGAAACTCAAATTTTTTTGTCTTGGATGCAAAAGTGCACTTTATTTTATAATTATCTATTGATTTGTTGATGTTAGTAACTTAATTTACTTAGGTGCACTTAAGGAACATGGAATTTTTAAGGAAGTATAAAACATTTTTTTCATGTAATATTATGTTTCCCCACCCTCATAAGTGTGCCTCAACGTAATTGGTCATTCCTAGTAGACAAAAATTAAATTTAAAATAGAAATTTAGCTGCTTTTTTTAAACAAACACAAAGGAATTTTTTCCCCTCCCTATGTATTTTACACTTTATAAATGTCCCATGCATTCTAAAAGAGCATACTCTTCACATTAGAGTGTATTTTGAAGGAGGAGTTTGCATTTGGGAGCATTTTGTTTTGCACTTGCACATCAAAACCCTTACACCACTAAAGTGAATTTTTGAATTGCATGTTTTCCTTATAAAACCCCAAAAATAGATAGATAAGTTACATATGAGGAACACCATGAAACTCAATTTATCTTCCCATTTTTCCATGAAAAATAACTTTGTGTCCTAGTTTTTCTCAAACAAGATTTTTTCATATCTTGAGTTCTTATAGTCAAATCTTCTCGAGAAATTTACACATGAAATCCTTTCAAAAATTCATTTAAGATGATGTATGATGAAAGGGATGAAACAAAGTAGTTTTTTTATCTCCACACTTGAAGGTTTTATCTTGAAAAAACCATTGTTAGCCCAAGTTCTTTCAAAAATTTCAAATCTCATACCTTGTGTTTCCCAAGGCCAATTTCCATGAAAATTTTCCGTAAACTCTCCTTCAAAAGACATTAATGTTGATCCATTTCTAATTTTACAGAATAATAGGATTTTTATGTGATTTGATCCATTTTTTCTTGCAAACACCATTCAAAAATTCATTGTGCAACTAGAACTTGTTTTGTAATTTCTCCTTATTTCCAATGAGAAATCTTTGTAAAAATTAGAGCATCCTTTCTTCTCAAAAACACATTTCAAATACAAAGTAAGTCTCATGTTATTTGCATAATTATATCTCTCATGGTTATCTAATCAATTTTGTAGTTGAAAACCTCAATTTGTGACTAGAACAACTGAATTTTTTTTTAACTTTTTCCAGGTGACTTAGTGATCCAAGCTACCTAAAATTTGGAAAAAATGTTCCTCTTAAAATAAAATTTCATTTGATCCATATAGTACATGATTAGGCGGAGTATTTTCGGATATATGGATGAGTAATTTTTCAAAATATTTTCTCTCTTCATTACATGCTTTGCACTTCCGTTGATCATGACGAGAAGTGTCTAAAAATTAGAGCATCACTTTTTCTCTCAAGAACCTTTCAAATGAATCCATCCATGATGGATTTGAATGAGTAATTCATCGGTGCTGAATATATCCATATTTTAGTAATAAGAATCATTGAGGACCATTGAAATCACTTGAATAGGAAGAAAAACTCATTTGTTAAAGTGAAAATGAGGATTTTTGAGAATGAGACATCTAGTTGAATAAATTAAAGTCTTACATGATGAAAAATATGGTTATAGTGTATTATCAATCCCCTTACCATCCTCTATTTAAGAGACATAGCAAGATTTACTCTTATTCTTTAGGAAGAAATTGTCTGACAACCAATCAATACTTTATTTCATCTCACAAAGAGGGAGTGTTTCCATTGAGAATTATAAAGAATATTTGATACTATAAAATTGAAGAGGTCTCGTGGTGCATGATTCATAAGGATTTCAAGATAAGTGTTTTCGTGAAGGAAAAAAGATATCATGTTTTCAAAAACTATTGATTTGTGTAGTCTATCATTTCTAACAAACATGAATAATTAAAAGGAGATTTCCTAACATGAATAAATATGATCATTTTGGGTAAGATATGGAGATATAGACAATTGCATTATGTTACCCTAATTACAAAAACATGTACATACCCTAGAGCTCCCTCTGTAAATACACATGATCACTTTACCCATTTAATGACCTATATTTACCATTTTACCACCCGTAACCACAAAATAAACAAACATAAATACAAATAAAACAACCCTAACCCCTAATAAGCTCCCTATGAGCATAAAAAAATTCAAAACCATTATAAACCCTAAAAATATTGAAAACACAGATGGTCGAACGAAACTCAACCATTCTCCTTAAAAAAAGCAAGTGTTGATTCTTTCAATCGATGTCAATTGGTGCTGATTCGGTTAAAATGACATCAATCCTATAAAAGGTGACACAAGCCACCGCCCAAGTATCTGAAAAAATCACATGTGATAGGGCTGAATTATTGACTCATATATTGAACATTTTCAATGACAAATCAGAGCCTCATATTGATGTGAAGAAGTTGAAATATCTCAATACATCGTTCTCCCTCCGTAGAAGTTGTCCTCTCAATCCAATCATTCAAAACATCATTATCATATAGGTATTTCCTTCCTCGAATCTGGAACATATTTTTATTTAGGTCTAATAACAAGGGTTCAAATCTTACACATTCTTGTTTTATCATTGTTGTTAAATAATTGGTGCTATCCCACATTTTAGTTTATATACATAGTAATCGACACCAATTACGTAGATCAACACTAGTCATATAGATCGACATCAATACCTATCTAAATACCAAAATTTTCACTCTTAATACATTTTGATCTATTTTCCTAATATTTTGAAATCATGGCTAACATTCTCCTACTTGGAGGTTTTGTTTTCTATTAGATGACTCTTGCAGGAGCAGTTTATGAGCCCACCAACATTTATGATCTCCCCATAGTATGTCAACTAGTCGTGTTGGAACAATGTGATGTTAACCACGAGTTGAGAATATGTCCCATTGTCCTTACTCCTAATCCGGGTGACATTCCTAAACAAATGGATCTTCTCCTTAAGCACGGTGATGAGGCAAACCTTTCTTTGGGACAACATTTTCAATCTACCTCAGCCCATCATCGAGGATGTTGATTAAACTCTAAGCATCAAAAAATTTTCTATCCATTGTTTACTATCCATATCACTTTATATTATTAGTTTTTATCTTATTATTGATTATTCTCATACTTACTATGTAAAAGCAAGTTGAAATCTGTTAAAGGAATCCCTTTGGTTCTTGGAATTGGCCTTTGCCAAGTAACTTGCCTCATAATTATCTAATATCACTTTTGCCAGTTTTCTATCGGTATGTAGGTTCCCGTTTTTATGGAAGAGGATATTTGTGTACACCTTTAGATTTTCCATCTTTCGTTATCATCAACATAAGTTTTCTTAAACCCTTTCATTTCTGATTTTAGTGATTTATTTCATATATTACCATTCAATCCTAAAACATATGGCACATCTAGTGGGACCCTAGTCCTTTTTTATTAAATTCTACATTTCTATAATAGAATCCATTTCTTGTTTACTTCTTGCAAGTTGACTACCATCTCAAATCAATTTATCTCATGACTTCCTAGAGAGTGTAAAAAAAATAGTATTTGGTGAATAGAGGTATTTATTTTTCTATTGTTTCCATTCTCATTTCAAGCATTGCATTTGGTGTGTTTTCCTCATCGAAAGGAAAATTTTCTTTTGGAACTTAAAATAAACTTTCATTTTCATCTCTACTTAGTCATCTAGTCTAAGTAGGGGTAAAAAAACTTATGTCACCATTTTTTCCTCCACACACTACCAAACCACTTATAATCAAATCTACATTATAAACATCCTCTCCCAAGTCTACCTACTTAAATTTCATCACCAAGGGGAGCCAACTTGGTGTTCTTTCCAAATATAAATAATCATTGGGTGATATATTTGTTAAGCACTCAGCACTCTTATCGTTGTGGGGTCGTGAAGTGAGGGGTAGGCCCCAATACCACACCTCATACCAACACCAAAAATATTTGGGCATCACATACCTTCATTTATTTTAAGGAATCTCAAATTAAACACACCTGAAAATAGCCTTAGTATGCCCAATTATTAACACTTTTTCAAGTCATTTTCTCTTTTCACAAATTTATAAAATTAATTAAGATAATCAAGAAATTTCTCGATAATTGTGTTATTTACATTAAAGAACTATCATTCAATCATTGTATGTTTTTATCTCATGGTTATGACCTAAAAACATTCCTAAATCAATAATATTACAAATATGTCAGACCTATTACAATAATCCATAGATATAACTTTGATATCCACCATGCTCTCCTAGCCTTGGATTAAACACGATAGAAACTCATAAACCACCCCTCTCACAGTTCTTTGCTAGTGGATATCCTACCTTAGAATAAATTCTAGACACCAATAATGCAATCCTTAATAATTTCCTCACTTCATGAGCTATCTATATTCACCATCATAACCCAAAACCCCATCTAGATATTAGTTCTATTACTTATAACCCCACATGACACATTGATCACACCTATCAGTCAATCATCAAACAAGTCACTCCTTATTTTACTCTTAATCATATAGAAACATACAAACATATCTTGTTAACTCCTTTAATCAACTTCAACCTTAATACCATCTCATCACAAAACACAATTAGTTAGCAATGAATCCTACCATCTTCCTCTTTATCCATATCTCATAGCATGCCACTATAAAAAAACTACCTCGTCACTGTAATTAATGACATTTCTTCTAATTATCTCCCTCTCTCAGAAAGATCCTTTGGTGTGCCTCATTATGTGAGCTCCTTGGTCACCTCCAAATGCATGAGCTCCTAACAACTCTCACCCATAATCTAAAACCTAGTTATATCCATCCCTACATCCTTATCGTCTATCAACACGAGTGTTATCACTAGCTCTTTTCGTTTCTCACAACTAAAATCTAAAAATCATATCCCATAATATGGTTACATCCCACATTAAAAAATTCTAAAAAACTCACATCCCTTCCTATACACTTTTACCCCCAATCTTACCAATATATCTATTCTTCATTACAACCATTAGGTTCGAGCCAACTTATAGTCGACTAGGATACCTTCCCCTTTTCAAAATCCTCTTTCACCATATCAATAATACCAAATCAAATCCTTTTCTCTATGAATAAACTGATCTTTCCGAAATGAATATCCAACCTCCTCATAATGACCTCATACGCAAGAATTGATAAGTAGAATTACAAGTCTAGAAGCCACTTTACCACGGGACCTAAAAATGTATTTCTTACGAATAATTTTTTAATGAACCCATTAATCCACTAATAACTTTTAAACCATATCCCTCATATTGGGAACTTCCAAAATTCATCAAATTATACAATAATAAAGATCCAAAACAACATCTTAGGGCCTTCGACACTCTGTTTACCTCATAGCCCATGATCATGACCTTCTACTAAGGACATTCATGATGTAATTAACTAGGCCTTCCTTTGATTGAAATAATAGCATCCCTCAATATTATTTGTAATCGTTCACACAGCTTAGCTCAAATTTTTCCTTGAACATTTCTCCATCAACATCACATGAAAAATCCACCACCAACATGTATTCTATCAAAAAATTGAAGATGAGTCTATAGTTGACTTTGTTTCTAGGTGGCGAGGAATCATTAATCAATTATCTTTCTCTCTGCCACAAACTTAATATATTGAGTTAATCACTCAATCCCGAGCCAAACACATATTTCAACTCTCCAAATCTAGTTATTCTGAGCATTCTATGAACCCATTACCATGGCTAGGATATTGGATCTCCAAGCCTTTGAAGATGGTAAACATAAAATCTAGTCTAAAAATCCTAAACCTGACTCTTCTAAGACTTTTTCAAAAATGAGAGGTCTAAAGGATTGAAAAATGCTATTGTCCTAAAAAATACATCTAAGAATCATTCAAACCTTGAATGGTCTCAACCTCCTCGAAGTACATGTATACACCTAATTTTTTAATTTTCATCTTTGATAACTATTACTAACAATTTCCAAATTCAGATAATGGTCACTAATGCATCTATTTATAGAGAGGGTGCCTTAAGGGGTCTTTCGGGAATGGACATTGGTTATTCACGTTACCATTATAGGTTAGAGATACTACATAGAAATATTATCACTATTTTGTCTTGGCCTTAGTTGTCCTTGCACTAGTTGACCTTATACCTTTAGGCCTCACACACATTGCATTCATAACATATTTCTTAGATCTCACCACTTTGTACCTTGTTTATCCATGTCCATAATCTATGACACCTTTCATTTGATTTCCATGACACACTACCCCATTTCATAACCTTTAGCTAATGCCAGTGCTTGTGGGTAATAGTGTCGAGTTTAATATTTCTCTTTTCGATGCCAACTCCCATGAGTGATGACATCTTATATGTACAACTCACTTTGGCACTCATAAGAAAGGAAATCATAATCATTCAAACTACCATCTTCTCTACTATTTTTCATCATCTTCACATCTACTCGCCTAAATATTGGTTCATCTTGCACTTTTATTGGATTGGATTGGGAACTCTTCTTATTGGATGGTTTTTTTACACTATTAGGTCACCCATAGTTATTCTAGGATAGAAATGATATTACCCTTCTCCACCTAATAGTTATTCTCTCTCAAAGTGTGTTACTTCTCCGAAGAGATAGATGCAATAGTGACCTCCGTGCAGTACAAGGTGAGTTCTCTAACCACATATTTTCAATTTACATAGATAATAGTATCTTCCTCACTCATTGTACTATGTTATTTTAGTATTACATATGTGTGGATGATAGTTAGAATAGTGATATTATTCATGATCATCTCCTTAGATTTACATTATGTTCATTTCAGTTAAATTATCCATGTTTATTCAATCTATATTTGGTCCATACCTCTCCACACCCAACAACCGATATATTAGTAGGGTTATCTCCTCTATCTTGACTACAGACCTTGGAAACCTTAGGTTGACCTAGTGTAGGGATTATTTCCTTCTATATATGTAACCCTAGTGCTTGTTGTAGCCCCTTGGAATTTATCTATTGTATGTCAGTTCATGTGTGTCTCTCACTCCTTGCCTCAATGCCCTTGTTGAACGGATGAATTAGGAGGACAAACTATTGAGACACATTCTTAGCTCATCATATATATTTAGTGAACCTGACATGAATCCTATAGACCCTCAGATCAAGAACAACTCATTAAAATAGTCCATATTCAATTTTGACTTCATCCAAGCATCCAAAAACCCATAAAATCTCAAAACCTATCACAACATACACCATCACCTGTGGAAATCCCATCTATTCTTGTTTTCTCACTTTTGAATTCCTTTTGGAAAAGTGTAGTTCTTCTTACATGGTTGATCATGTTTATCTTCCCATATCTACTCCAAGACGCCTTTGGCCCTTATGTACACCCTTGTGTATGGTTGATTGTGTATGTAGACCTCATTTTTAGACCTTTTCTCAACTAGATCATCACTCCATCATGGAGTATCTAGGCTTGGGGTCTTTTGAATATATTATGCAGACATTTCTATAATCATATCACCCTTAATATAATTTTACCTTTTATATGGTATGTTTCATCATAGGAGGACCTAGAAAGAATCCTTATACCTTCCATAATGGCCCACCTGAGGATGAATAAGAAGAAAACCACAATGATGATAGTTTTGATCATCCTCCTAAAATTAAGAAGTTTCTATCCTAGTTTCCTTAGTACAAAAATGAATCGGAAAAATTATTGGCAAGCATCTTCTTGACTTCATTTCAAAACAACTTGATCACGGGGTGGAAAATGGGAAAGCTACTAAATTATGTTCATCTAAAAATGAATCTAATTCGACCCTACCAATATCATTCTCCAACTTATTTATAGGATGAGTCAACATCAATCTTGTACTATAACTGTTTCCTTCAAATGTAATCCAACATGGGTCAACTACCCTACAATGGGCTCTTAAGGAACCTTATATTATTATCATGGATATTAGTTGAATTGTTCCTTCTATCTCTCATGATGGGTCTATTGATCTCACCCTTCATATCAAGGTTTTTGGTAATCTTTTACAAGGAGTACATTTGAACCAATTCACATTCTATCACAAAATTCCTAGACAAAACACTCACTTTGGAGATGCTTTATATTTGTACCATACTTTCCCTCCTAATTCTATAGTTGACCTATGGTCCCTAATGACATCCCTCGAGAAGGAATTCCAATATCACGATCTACCTAAGAATAATATCAATTCTTTCATCAATTACAAACAATTTGAAAATAAATCAATGTAAGCTTTCATTAAATGTTGGAAAACCATGTCCACATAGGAAGAACATAATATGACCAATGATAGTCTCTTCCAACTTTTCCTACGAGATATTGAACCTCACCCTCAATACAAGGTGATGTCTTTTTGTCCTACTTCCCTACACGAATCCTTTGAATAAGCCAAAAGGTATGATTATATCATGAGGGAATTTGAGAAATTTCCTCCCAATCCATGAGCCAACAAACAATCCCAAATCCTCCAACATTATAAGAAAAAAATACGACAACCGAAAGAGTATCGATTCTCTTCCTCTCATGCTTCTTAAAATAGTACTATTTTTAACATTGACCAAAGAACCCAATAATAAAAATTAGAATATCATCAACTATTGAGTAAGGAATATTCGAAATGTCACTTACCTAAGTCATTTTCCATGGTCTTAGATCATTCTCTATTGATTCCTCATTAGCATGATGAGAGTAATTTTTGTTGGTGGCATGCTAATTGGGGTCATTCCTATGATAATTGTCATGTGCTACAAATAGTTGTTATCGATTCTTCTTAGGTCCCCACTTTGAATATGATGCCATCAATTGTGAGAGTTTGGTGAAGTGGTCAAATCTCTGATGTGGCTCAAAAAAGGATCACCATGAAGCTATCAACTAGGATAATGAGAACCTAAATATATTCTCTAATCATATTCCTAATCATGATGTCACTGAAATTTATAAGAAGAAAGAAAATTCTACAACCAATGTAGTTCGCATGGATTATCCTCCTAAAATATATAGTTGTGATTAATGACATAAAACATGTCATAGATTATGTAGAACCAGTATCCTTTAGCATTCCAACCTTGGATTCACAAGGTCATATATCCCACTATACGTTAAAACCAAACTCCTCAAATTAAAAACTGGCTTCTCTAGATGCCATCGCCATGTGGAAATTATCCTATAGGGATGATGGTGTTTGGATTGGTATCTATCCACACATACACCATCAAGCCCTATGTAAATATAATTTTTAGGGACGATGATGTAGGAACCGAGAAAAATCAGTTTTAGAAACATCCCTAATCACCCCTACACCCTATGACTCTAATTCGTGGCTCTCGCAACACTCTTAGCCTATTGCACAGTCTAGTCATAATGAATGGGATCTACTTGAAGCACCTTCTTGAATTCCTAGTCTAATTTCCTTCTTGGAGCTCATGCATATGTCACCTAACCATGACGAGTGTCTCATGACTACAAATTTTGACATGAAAATTTATTTTCCTCCCTCTTTGGGGTATAGTTTTGCATTTCATGGCTCGGAGAAAATAATTTTATAATAATGTGAGGAACTCTCCATTCTTATTGATGTCACCATGGATGGTCACTTTTGCATTTACTTTCCTATTTCTTCCATGATCCTAGATGAACTCTTGCTTCACGTAGATGATTTGTATCTCTTCATTTCAGTTCATATCGGTCACAATATGGTCAAGAGTTCTCTCATTGATAAAATATTCATCATGTGTGTGGCCTCATTAGGCTTCATCAAGGAACTCTATTATTCTATCGATAACCTAAAATCTGCACAAACCACTTGAAAGGGATACAAATACCAATGGATGCCACATATGGGGTGTATTTGGTTACCCATCATTTTCCCCCTAGGAATATGTGAGTAAAATTGAAGGTCTTTAATTTTCCTCTATATTATAATATTCTCCTAGGGTGGCTTTGGATTCATCATATGAACACCATTTCTTCTTTCATGTGTACGTGTGTGAAGTTTGACCACCAAAGAGCTATTTATAATATTCAGGGGGACACTAACCCTTGGAACTATGACATGTTTCAGCAAAAGGGACATACAAGCTCCCTTGCTTGATGAACTATCTCTTATCCCATTTTAAGAATATCAACATTTTAACTACCCTATATATATTCTTTGCAAAAATTTCAATCATCTTGAGTTATTTGGGCACACCTCCCAATCTCATGGATTAGAATAACAATGAGCTTGATGAGTTCATGATTAGAAATAATACTTCTGATCTTCCTGAACTTATTGTATCCTAGTTACCTCCTTCCTTACAACCATGTAAGAAAGAGCCTTTGATTCCTAAAATAATTTCAAGTACGCCACATCCCCCATGGGAGTATGTGGTCCAACTAGAGAGTATATTTTATTTTTTGGTGGATGCAACCACATTAGATTACCATGATGGCTACACTTTGGATGAACCAAACCTACCTATCTATGCCCCAGATCCATGATTGGGAAGTAATACATTATCAAGAAACCCTTCACTCTAAATTTACTCATGATGTAAAATTCATCATACTAGAGGAGTAACCTTCAAACATATTTGAAACTTCTTCCCCACCGATGCACGAACCTTAAATCGCTCCACCAACAACACTTCCACATGCTACCATTGACATAGCTGACCAATTTTCCCTAACAAAAGTTAATGACTAGGTTGTTGGTTTTGACTACAATGCCGATTATCTCAAGGGTGATGATCCTATATTTTGTTCCTCAATGACTAGGTGACACATTGCTCCATCGGTGCCATCTTCACCCATTACGTCGATGCCCTCATTAGATAATATCACTAGCCATTTATATCTTATGATACCTCTTCCCCTACCAATTTCCCTTATGGCTCCTTAGTCCTCTATGAAAGAGATGTATTTCACATGGTATAAGGCTCTAGTACATGATGTTTTTGATTGTAGATCCTAATGATGCCAAATGAAGAAGCTTAAAGTTGGGTCAAATGTGACCAAATTTTTTTCTATATAGCCTTCACTTGAGAACCCTTATTTTTCTCTCATCATGAGTATTACATGTACATTAACATTTTGAGTTTTAAGGCATATGTAGTAAGAATCCCATTCCCAACATTGCTTCCTACAATAGGGAGCATAGATCCGATTCCTCTTAAAACCAACCACCTTCCCATATACCAACTAGACAAAAACCTACCTATGGACCACTATCTTGCCTTGATCCTCATCACACTATGGATGATGTTCATCATGAAATTATTACTTGACTAGAGGATTGAATTTATGACACCTTATTTACCATGTAGTCTGAAGTCCATCGAAAATTCACTATTACACAACATGTCATTGAGGACCTCATGAATCATACTATAAGCCACATTTTAAATCAAGATGATGATATTATCACTGATACAATGTGATTTTTTATCTCTTGTGTTTTCTTGGGCTCTGAGCCCCCACTTGGGTTTTACACAATAACTTCTACCTTTTCTTGGGTTCTCGAACCCCCTTGGGTTTATCACAATATATCAAGTACCTCATTACATCCTTTCTTGGGATATTCACTCTGCTTTCGGATTCATCATCATGAATGCCTTGGTTTCTCCTACCATTGGAGTTCCTTAGTCTTGCTTATTCCTATTTTGAATCCGATTAACTTGAGTCTTTCCTATTAAATCTCCACAGTATTCTATGCATCCTTTTTAGGTATATGGCCTTACTTGGATTTATATACCGATCGTTCCCTAACATCTTACCATTGGACATCTCTCGACTTATTCCGCCTCTTGTATTTTTTACATCATGTGGGTTGGGATATCCTATCGATCTTCCTCTCACCAGGTATAACTATTTAATCACATTAACATCATTCCTAGGTATTATGGTATTATCACATACATATATGTGGAAATAATGAAAATGATACGTAAATCATAAAAAAACATTAACATACTCAAATACCATCACAAATAATCATCATATATATATAATCTATTTTATACATCAATAAAATCATACAAAATGGTTCCATCCCATCGACACTATGGGTCAAACATCCTTGCCCCCTGTGGGGAGTCTCTAGATGCTTTAGGCTGATGTGGAAATGTTAGTGGCCATGGATGTGTGGGCTAGGGAATTTTCCTAGATCAAGCTATGTAGAGTCTCTCCCCATGGTCTCGCTAGCTAGGTCTCCAATGACATAATCTTCTTCGTGGTTCTCTGTGAATCTAGGAGGTGAGATTCCTTCTCCTATACCAGGTCTACTTTTACTTGTAATAAGATATGTAGCATCATGTCTATGTTGTTAGTGGCTGAAAATGCCTTCGCATCACGATATCTCTACAATGTCCTAAATGCCTCTCCCACAAGACAAAATGTGCTCACTAAACCTATGGCCAATGGTGTTGTTGGATCCACCATAATTGTAGTATATTACACATCTAGCAATAGATCCAAGATATTATGGTGGGAACTCTCGATCAAGGAGTGACAATCCTCCACCATCTACTCTGCAAAACCAAAAACTGACACACATTACTCATAATATCAATATGGAATAAAAAAATGTATTGAAAATCATCTAGATATCATCATATCACACATACATGGCTTCCCCAACCTCTCTAGAATGGTATCTCCATCTCTATTACCACCTAATGCATGTGTCATCTCATCATCATGAAGACGTGGGCTCCTACGTACTATTCCAACCTATCTTGAGGCTCCAAGATCATGTTACCTCTTAGATTTTGTGTGGGCCTCTATCTCGGATGTATGACCATCTCAACCACTGAATAATGTCAAGTATCCCGCACCTAGACATCACATCTTATTCTCTCTAAGCCATGGTATTGGCTATTTTGCTCCCCGTCCTTTAGTACTAGGAACTTATCTGCCTGTACCTCTAGCCTAGCTTTGTTTATCTGTGGATCCTCCATTGGATCCATCCTCCTAACCACCAATTTCTATAATATTTTTTGGACCATGAGAATCCCCACCATGCCTCCATTATCTATTACTATGTGTGCTCAATGCTTGTATCCTATGGGTTGGAAGGTGGTATTTCCCCAACCTCTTCTCATACATCTTCATTTGGTATGATGACACTAGTACACTTTGGAAATGGTGGTATCACCATGAGTTACGGTCACCATAACTATCATGGGACCCTGCTCACTATATGGGTCTCCACCCAATAGACATAGTGACCTATAACCTTTGTGATTGTGTCTAATAAATATGCTCTGGGCTATATGGGCCTTTCGATATACATTCCTATGTAGGGTTGTCATGTAACATCTCTTGGACCCCTATAATAGTGGATAGAATGCTCAAAGTGATCTCACTACTAATCTTTATTCCTATTGAATTAATCTTGGGGTATCTACTGCTACTTCCTATGGTGTCCCTTTTAGCTTATACATAGGGCACCTCTAGTATATCCATTATTTTAATAAAATCATGTGTCTTATGACCCTCTATCATCCACGTTGAACCCTATATAGATCATGAACCCATTTCACCCATATAGTGGTGCCCTAGTTGAATAATACCCCATGATCAACTAAATATCTACACTTTACCGCAATAAGAAATAGTGGGATGGATTTACATACCATGTGAAACACTATACATGCCACCACCATCCCCATAGTTACCTTCCTAATATTTGGTATCGATACATCCTATACCGTGATGAGTCGTACACACAACATGCTCTTGTCATACATGCCACTCCCGATAGCCCATATGGATAATGCTCCCGATTTACGACATCTAAACTAAGATAAAAATACATGCTCGTGCCACCAATTTATAACCCTAAAATTCCCATGTATATATTCTAAAATCAACTACATCTCCATGGTCTCTGTCATGTCCACTAGTAAAAGGTGGTGGACTTGGTCTCCCATGCGGCTAAGAACATCTATAATAAATCTAGATCTAGTGGTATCCTAGGCATCTCCATGATGCCCAAAAACCCCAACCCCGTAACAGGGTAATCTCTACTTGTATCAATATAGTAATCATTATACTCAACCATGATACATGTATGCCCTACCATAGGCCGATCTGTGCTCTACCTATAGCCACAAAATGACAACACATAAACATTAGAACTCTAAAATATCAATTTGGAGTGAAAAATAAAAGCATACTGACCCATCCCTTCTAATTTCCTATGTCATCATCCCTTGGCTCCTAATTTACCTATCTTGATGCCATCAACTCTCAAGTTCTAAAGGGGCTGATGGCACCTAGCCAAAAGTTGCCAAGATAATCTAAAAATTGACTTTCAAAAAATGATAAAATAAAAACCAAAACCCACATGAATTTTCTCCTAACCTACCTAATGACACAAGTTTTAACAACAATCATGCCGTAAAAACTATGAAAAGAAAAATAACTAAATATAACCTAATATACTAAACAAAATTAAATGCAACGACATACTCTAGTCGCGCCCCACCACATGCTCCACCTCATCATCCTCCATCACCACCTCATACTCATGCCATGATGTCAAAATACACCAAAATTTGTAATTCTAGAGCTCAGTTCTCTCAATTCAAAAAATAGTAATAACCAAATCAAAATAAAAATCACTATATAAAAACAAATTTCTATTTGTATTGATCACAATCAACCTAAATCTTCAAACGATCACTAGTTTTGTTCTTGAATTCCACAATGCATGTCATTTGTTTTGTTATGGACGTAATCTCATGTTATTTATTTTGACCTATTACACACATGATTTTGATGATATTAAATTTTCACCTCCTTTTGACACCATATCATCATCATGACATCTCAACACTATGACTCGACATACGTCCCATGGGCCTCTATGTAGGTGAGTTATGTCTTATTTCTTGATGATCCTTGATGCTACCTAGAATTCAGCAATACAAACCTTGGCACACCGGCACTTCACTCAACCTAGAATGAGCACTCACCGAAGTGCACAAAGGTACTAGGACCCTCTTAGGGTTGTTGTTGCAAGATGTTAGCATGATGAATACTTTAAGTATTCATTTCTATATTTATTATATCTTTCTACAGTGCATATTCAGATCTAGATCTAGATAATAACACTATTAAAAGATCTTGATTCAGTCCATAACCTCCATTATATTAAATGCAATAAGTACACAGAAGCTTCATTACAATAATAGTAGTATATGCTCATGCGCGTAACATATTTAGCAGCATAATCTTACTATATCTCAGTTCTCACACATGTATGCTCTCTCTATATCTCCATGTATATATCTATCTCTACTACACAATTTACTACATATTTATAAGGGTGGGGACTTTCCCTTCATTGCTTATCTAGTCCCAAAATAGGTCACATGCTATTATTAGCCACGTGCCATTATAAAAATAACCACACATGCGGTGCACTAACAATAGTAGATCTATTCCTGACCTGTGTCCATTCAAAGCACTTCGTAGCTAATCATCCAAAAATAGCCAATGTGATGGACAAGTCTCCAATCGGTTTGAGTGCTCTACACACTATCTCCAAAAATAGATCCTTGTTGTGAAAATGGCTGAGTCCGAAACCTATTTCTGTTCTTTCGCGCATGATCCTTTCCGATACTTTCATGCCTTTGAATGCACTTTGTTCTCTCACGTGAAAATTTTGTATTTTCTTCACTAAGTGTCAGGGTTTGAGTGATCAACATTACCCCACACTAGTTGTATTGCCACCCTAGAAATGGTTATCTCCAAAAAGAATCAAAGAATATGAATAAGAATAGAAAGAATTTGGATGAATGAACGAATGCCTTTAGCTTCTGTATCTTCTTTTTTGCAACTAGGATAATCAATTATGGATATTCCTATTTTATTTCCACCTCTAATCTTTGTTAGTCACTTGAGCACATGACCTCTACCTTCTCGGAATATCTCTTGTGATTGACTCCATTCCATCCCTTGCAATCTCTCCCATTTCATTCTATAATACCAAGATAATGATGGACATGCCAGTCATTCTCCCTTCCAACAAGTCCATATTTTGAGTGATGAGTTTCCCAAGCTCATCTAGCCTTTCCCTGTGTGGTTCCTAAGCTATTGTAAGGGCCTCACACTTATGCTTAACAAGTGCTAACCATTCTATGCATCCCAATGTTTCATCCTTCATGGCCTTTAGGACCTCATTTTCTTCTAAAATGGTCCTTGTCCTTATAATAGCCTCAGCCTTTGTAAAAATAATTAGCGGTTGATCCACCTTCTTTATTTCCTCCTATAAGCTCTAAAGTAATCCTTCATATGATGCAATCTTCCGCATCACTGAAGCCTTTTTAGTTCTTCTTCTTGTGTTGGATCTTTTGGCTCAGGCATGCATAGAGGTTCATCTTCAAGCACTAAGTCCACCAATGTACTTACATAATGTATTCCCGAAGGAAACGTCTTGGGTACATTTGGCTCTAAGTGTGGTCTACCCTTCATGACATTGTCACTAATCTCCTCTCTGTGATCTTTGATAAACACATCATTCTTCTTACGCACCATGTCTCTTTCCTACTTTAGGAACGCTATCTCCTCATCCTTAGTCTTGATCTCTTCTCTTAGTGCCCTAATTGTGGTAGCTTTATCCATATTCCGATGTGCCACTTCTATCGAGACTTTTACCAATGCATTTCTGACCTATTCATCTGACATACTAGTAGGAGTTACTATTATGTGTCTATCCTGAGGTGTCTTTTTCAACCTCCTCGACACACATGACTCTGTAATGCCCCGTTCCTCGTTCTTCTTTTTCTTCTTCAATGATCGTGTTACTAAGCATTTAACATTGTTGTGCTCCTGCTAATCCTTGTTGGTTTCACCTTTTCGATTACCCTGGTAAGGAAAAATCTCTTTCTCAAATTCGATAGGTGATGACTTGATGTTGTTGTTAGGGTGTGACTAGCTAGAGGGAACATCTACATAATAATAATTATTCTTTTGAATTGTCGATTCTTGCTATTATTGTTTTGGTCAAGCTTGTATGTTGGTCCTTGTTAATGTGATTAATAAGTAGTATTAAGTTGTAATAATAATAGTAATAAAAATAGTAATAATATTATTATTTTAATTATTGATCGACGATAACTTCATTATCTAATCATTGATTTGTTATAAAATTTGTTGTTAACTATCGATAAGTGATTTTATTGTTTAGATTGGTCGCTTCATGGATCGATCCTCGATTCACGCAAAGAGGAGGGTATCTTGTTGCGACGTTGTGGTTGGTCCTTGTCTTGTGTTCATTTTCAAAACTGCTATCTCTAGTTCCTCCTTGGTTGACCAGGCTTGCTTGCATACTTGTTTTATTTGTCGTTTTAAAGGTGAAATGATATTGCTACCACCTGAGCTGACCAAGTCTCCACTATATATATATATATATATATATATATATATATCTAAATTAATGAGAATTTTGGATGCTTTCACCCACGCTAGCCACTTTTTTGGTGTCCCACCATTTCATGGAGATGCGTATTATTATTTTTAGACTTTTCTGGTATGGAGGCACCACACAAACCCCCACCATATTTTCTTCCTTGTGAGTTGTACACATTAGTTTATTTAATTCTGGTTAGTTGTGGAAGTGCGTTGGAGGGGAACTGCACTTCCATTAAATTCTATCGGGAGAAGGTGTGTATTAATGAGACTACAATTATGACCTCTGCTTCAGGAGGTATTCACATTTGAATTGGTGCCTTCTTTTGTGGGAAGGAATGCATTTCTAATGCACTATCCAGATTGAACATTTGTTTTGTTTGGATCATTGTTCCTTCCTTGGATATTCGCATCCTCAGTTTACAACTC
The DNA here is from genome assembly GCA_018340775.1 of Taxus wallichiana var. yunnanensis. Lineage (NCBI taxonomy): Eukaryota > Viridiplantae > Streptophyta > Pinopsida > Cupressales > Taxaceae > Taxus > Taxus wallichiana. The sequence continues at coordinate 736,666,671 of CM031235.1, read as the reverse complement.
AAGAAATGTCTCACAAAGCTGAAAATGTTCAATTGATTCTGCAGAAACATTACTCCTGGAAATATTTAGTGAAAATTTGCCCTTGAAATCCCCTTGAAGGGTCTGCAACTTCAAATTTGAATCCATAAACTCCTGTTTCAAACAAAATCACAAAACTACCACCTTTTTCCTTTTGTGATCTGTGACTCACAATATTGTTGCCTTATAGTGCATAAATGGGCATGTCAATGCAAAATGACCATGAAAATCATGTCTTTTGTTCTCCTGTGATTGCACCTTTCTCCCAAGAAAGTCTTCTGCTGCCTAGTTTGTGGGTTTAGATCTGGTCTAGATTCGATTTTTGTTGCCTTCAATTTACAAAAATCCGGATGAAGAAACTACGTCTTCAAATATTCTTTCACAGTTTGTACCCTCTTCATAGGGCTTCTGTGAACTCCAAGTTTCACTGTTTGAGCACTTAAGGGCTTCCTCAAACATTAGCTATGAGGAGATGTCGAGGAGGTAGGAGTGAAGCCTTAGTAGTCGTGGAAGAGTCTTTTCTAACAGGAAAGTCACTTGAACACGAGCTCATGTTCAAGGAAGAAACTACCTACAAAAGAGGATATATCAAGATCAATTTAAAATACAAACCAAATGCGTTGGAGAATAAATAATAAAACATACACTAAAGAGCCAAGAATGTGTAAGCAGGAGAAGTAGAACAAAAAAAAGGAAAAAAACAATCTATAGATCAAAAATCCACGTTGAGGGAAGAGTCTAAAACCTGCACAAGAAGATAGAAAAATTTAAAAGCAAAATTCATTGAATCAAGAAGATGCAGGCATAGAAAGAGGAAAAATGCATGCACAACCAACACATGGAGGATAAAAGAGAGTATGAGAAAGGAAATAAATAAATAAATTAGAAAATATGTTGAAAACCATTGAAAAAGTAAATGCACAGACTTATGTGCCAATATTGGAGGAATAACGTGGAAGATAGATTGATAAAAATATGAGCGAGAGAAAATAAATCAAGAGGAAGTAGTGAAACTCAGGCTGTAAAGCTTGTTCATGAACTATTTGATAGAATGCCTCAAAGAAATGCGGTCTCATGGAGTACCATAATGGCAGGATATGCGCAAAATGGATTTATTGAAAAGGTGTGTGAATTGTTTGATAGAATGCCTCAAAGAAGTGTTGTCTCATGGAATTCCATGATTGCATGATATGCACATAATGGATTTGTTCAAAAGGATTTAGAAACTTTCAAGCAACTACACTCGTAGGTGTAGAGCCTCCTATCCAGTTGCCAACATTCTCTCAGCCTATGTGCAAGAATGGAGCCTTGTGTAGGCCCTAGAAAATTGTCAGAACATAATGGGAAAATTATTCTTTTGAAAAAATTCAAGTGATTGGGAAGTTTGTGTGATGTTGTGGAGGTTAGATCGAGGCTCGTGAACTAGTTGACGAAGTGCCCAAGCGAGATGCTGGACCGAAGCTGCGGGTTTGACCGACTCCATTCCTTCCAGGCATGGTTCATCTCCCCTTACCTCTCATAATTCTCGTTTTATTTCTCTTTTGCAACTTAATAGAATTTTAAAATATTAGGATTTTAATACAGTTAAATGTTTATTCAACTCGTTGAAAAAACAATGAAATGTCGTGTCGTAACTCACGAAATCAAAATAACTCATTTGCATTAAAACATGAACTTCCACCCTCATTCTGAGGTGATTTAGAAAAATTTCCTACCCAACTAGATCGCTTACAACATTGTTTATCGACAAGACGAAATTGACTTCCCAGTAATAATGTTGACCATCTCCCTGTTTAAATAGTTAATTTTTGCATTTTTCGGAGACTCATTAAGTACCCTTCGTAACTCTAAAAATGAGATGTTAAGCTTCATTTGTGTACCTTGTTATGTGAGGAGTCACCTGGACCTTTGGTTTGACCCGAATGAACATATGTGATCTTTTTGATGCTCTTATAGGAGCCCTATTACACTGGTTTACAAAGTAGTAGAAAGTTGTTAAATCTAGAAAGTTGGCTTTCGTTTTGAACCGCCATTTGAAACCTAGATAGAGAAATTATTTCCCTTCGCAAACCTCTAGTGTTTTACTAGAAAATTGCATGGAACCTTTAGTTTAGGAAAATTTTTTTTTTAGATATTTTGATGATGACATTTTGTAGGCCTCGTCGCGTAGTTTGACAAGGTCAAACTGGACCAATTGGACTTGTGGCTTCCGAAAAACTTGTCGCTTTGAAAATGGACTAGTTCTCAATCCGTCGACTCTAATGAATTATCCTTATGTAGGGGAACTTGTAGAAAATGTCTCATTGCGTGCTCATCCATCAAACATTAATTATGGATGTGGTTTTTTGAGCCCTCGAGCTAACTTTTGTTCATTTCAGAATCGGGTTAACTACGACCGGTGCCCCTGGAAAACTAGCCGCCAAACGTAAACCATTCACTTTTCCTAATTCCATCGTGGCTTTATGAACTCTTGGTATATCTGGGGACACGTAGAAATTTAATGTGGTGTGTGTTCTCATCAGAAGATAACTTTTGGAAGTGGTTTCTTAGCCTCCGAGCCTGTTTTGAATGTTTTGTAGCTAGTAAGAAAATGTTAAAATAGAAAGCTGTGGGAACCTCGTAGGGTTGCCAAACCCCCGTAGATACTTTTAACACATGTAAATAACTGTTTAAAACTCTATAGTGTAAATTGTTGTGTGAAATAGAACTTTTGACAAAATGGTGTTTTCTCTCTCTTCCCTTCTTTTCTCTCTCCTAGGTTACAAAATGAAATAAAATGAAATGTAATGAATACATGTCTCTAAACCTTTTATTTGATTGCAAATTGAAATTATTATCATATGTAAATGGGAAACTAAAAAATGATAATTATGTTAGATTAGGGTGGATGCCATGCCAGTGAATTATCGTTGATATCATGCTCACATGGTTTTGCAGGATGAAAGAATGACGACGAAAAGGTGATGTGTAATTCATTTATTTATCTTTGTAATTTATATAGTTCATTGTTAAATGAATAAATGTATAATGTTGTCTCATGTTACAGAATGTTATATTTGATAATTTGTTGATATGTACGAGATGTTGGTTTCAAGGACATCTAGGAAATGTGCATTTAATCATAGTTCAATTTTGATTTATAGTACACATGGTAAAAGGGTTTGATATTTATATAAGGTAAATGAATTTGAAGTGATATCGTGTAGTGCATATTTAGTGTTCAATAAATGGTTAATGGGTCATCTTGTGCATTCATACTTTGTAAATGTAATAAAGAGAATTAAATCGAAACACTCTACCCTTGTTCAATATCGGAGCATAACTTGTCTTCATGTGTGTTACTTTTACCCTAGAAGACATTGAAAACCGTAGAATGAACTCAACCTTGCACTCGATGGAACGTCCTAATTTAGGAAAATCAGAGCCCAAGAATGGGCTTAACATCTTAGTCAGAATGTTTAGTGACATTTTCATAAACCCGTCTGATAGGAGTGACATAGTCAAACTTCACTTGGAGTATGTAGAGCTAACTCCTCCTTCATAGCCTAGTGGACTACCTTGTCATCCGAAGATAGATTAAAATTAAAGTTCTTCATAGAGTGAAATCCCTGTTGGATCTAGATGACATAGATGGAGGTTGTGACTTAGTTGTTCTAGGTCTTAAACTCTTGTTAATGAAACCCTTAGCTCCGCTCAGCTAAAGGTGTTACATTGGTTTCTCTCAACATCACACCTTGGTCCTTTCTGGAAGGTGGTTTAGCATAAATTTTTCCTCTCACTTAAAACTCATGTATAGTTGAGGGGTAGACCCTTAGGTGAAGTTGGAAATTAATCTAAACCTCAGTTGTTTTGGATGTTAACTTAGGGTTTGTGTGTAGCTTCAAGTCTCCTAATCATGTATGTCTTCAAGAGGTTAGACAAACCATTTCGTAACTCCTTTTACAAGACAATGCTAGTAATAAGACCATAATGTGACGTAGAAAATAAAGTATATAAGAGTAAAAAAAAAAAAAAAGGTAGACATTGATTTTATGTTCGAGAAGAATATTCTTAACATAAGGACAAGATAATTAAGTACTTTATATGCTTTTGAATTATGAAAATAAGAATGCAAGTTATGGAAACTTTTGTAAAGAATAAGGAGTCAGCTTAAAAGGGTCGAATGGTAATTTTAACCGTGGAATGTACTTAAGGATCTGTCGGTGGACAAACGAGAAATTTATCCTTGCACAATAATGTACTTGGAATGTTAATCATAACTAAAATACAATTAAAGAAAAGATGTGTTGTGGGTTTGCCTATCCTTGAGTCTTCTTTTGTGGTTGGGGCATTGCTAGTATTCATTCATTGGGAAAAGTGTGGCATCGACATGCCTATGTTGTTCTCATGTGTCTGTGTGAGTCGATGACTTATGTGATTGTCGTATGCGAGTCGAGTTTATGTACTTGGAGTCCTTGCTATGTTGTGTGTGTAGTGAGCAATGTAAGTCAAAAAAAAAAATACCTGTTATTTTACTGTTGTAATTGGGTGTGTAAAATGTGGGCACTACATATGGTATCAGAGCGGAGGTTCATGCTCTCGAACCTCTGGGATGGATTGGAGTTGTGATGATTCTACATGATGGTGGTGGATATTGGAAGAGTAATGTGATATATGTTGTTATGTGAACTATGTTGTAATTGTGACCTTATGGAAGCACATGTGGTGCATGTCACTTAGTGCGTATTTGTTATCATATTGATGTGCTTGTGATGAGAGTATTCACTCTCTATGTTGTTGATTCAATGAGGAATCCGTGTGTGATGTACCACCTTGTTGTTTGTGAATGGAATGTTATTGTGGATTGCAGAGGGTTAAAACATGTTGGATTTATGTGATGTGAAGGTGTATTGATGTATTGCATGAAAAAATTGATGTAAAGTGAATCACATTTCATCATGATGTCATCACCGTATTGTGATTAGTTGTGTGCATCATCGTGTTGTATTGCAATTGACTATATGTTGTAATGTTAGACATTGTGTTCGTCATACTTATGATTTGTGTAATATGTAATGATTTACGTCATGATTTAGGGGCATATGGTGAGCGTATGATCCCTATGGTATAGTGATCACACCTTGGGTGCAGGATGTGGTAATGTGATGTATCATAACTCGTGAAAGTAATGATTGTGTTATACCCCGTATAATATACCATGTGTAAGACGTTATGGTTAATGTGTGTGAATCACCATTGTGTTAGTGATGTAGTTATGTGTATGTTGTGAACCTTACACTAGATGACCCTAAGGGGATAAAATGTCAAGAGTGTATGTGTGGAGAGAGGAGGCATGGACCAGGTTTTCATAATCTTGAGCTGAGTATGAGTGAGGAAGTGGAGTCTTATATAGATTGAAAACCCACTTCTATCTATTTAGTATACTTTGAGCTTGCTCAGTATATTGTGGGTGCGCACACCACCTTAGGCTCAACTTATGCAACTAGAGTTCCCTGCTCTTTCTATTGGATTGTTCATTGAATAATCCTATGTAATTTTGACTATGTTGATCCTTGTGGGAGTATGGAGGAATGATTCAGGCAGAGATGATGACAGTTACATTATTTGATATACTCATTTCTGGTTACATGTATATTTTTACGAGCTGAGGCTCGATGTCGAGTGCCAACAACTCGATGAGTACCCCTTTGGTGGCGGTATGAGGCCACATAGTGATTGTAATGTGCTATTTTCTCAATACATATTTTATTTGTAAATTGATCTTTATCTCTCTTTTTGATAGAACCAGCCATTTTCTTGATTGACATGTTCTTATATTTTGGGCATTTATTTGATTGTTGCATTAACATTTGGATTTTGCACTAACCATGGCTAATTAGCCATTTGTTTTTCTTAGTTTTAAAAATTTCTTTTCATATTTAAAAGTTTTGTAGCCTAGCCCAAGGCTTTTGATTTTGCCACTTGGCATTTGATTGGATTGTTATGCTAGTTCTAATGTCATAATGTGTTGGAATAGGGTCATGGGATTAACCATGGAGTGGTTGAACCTATGGACCCACTTCATTGTATGGGGGTATGCCCCAAGGAGTTACAGATAACTAGTGGGTTGTTGAACCATGAGTTATTATGTCACTTGGGTTGGGGGTGATGGGCTCTATGTGCCCAAGGCCATAGGGTGACCTGACCTCATTAAAAGGAGAAAGGAGACGGGCCTCTATGGTTGAGTGACCTGTTATTATTTATGGCACTCTATGGTGGAGTGACCTGATATTCTTGATGGGGCTCTATGGTTGAGTGACCCGACTTGGTTTTGGCACTATGATTATTTCTCCTTGGGAGGTATATGGAGTTATTTGGTGATGGTTTGGGAGGTATATGGAGTTGTTTTATGATGCTTCAGGAGACATATGGAGTTATTTCTTGATATTTTGAGATGTGTGGAGTTGGTATAATGAGTTATGTGTACTCTTGTGAGTCTCGTTAGACATTGTTATGTTTGAGGCTTGACTCTCCCCTTGGTTGGTATGGACTATTGGATATTGTCTTGGCACTATGTTGGTACAGTCATGGATTTTGGGTCATGTAATACCCGTTGTATATGCATCAGCGTGATCATTCTATGTGTCAGTCATATATGTGTGACTAATACTATGTTATGTGGAATGTGTATGTTCCATCCATGGTTTGGTGAAACCCTTGTGATGTGATATGGTCGTGAAAGTATGTAAAAGTATGCTTGTGAAATTTTAGTGTTGTGTATGACCCTGGTAGGGTGTTGTGACTGTAGTTCATGATGGGAACCCACAGGAATGAATAAACTAAAATTCTACAAAAATGAAATTTTAAAGGACTTGAATTAAGAATAATGTTAATAGAAAGAGATTAATGAAATAACGAATAAGAGGGAACTACCAATCTTCATAGAACCTTGAAAGTTAAAATTTCTACCAATGTTCCTAGGGCCACCCCGTGACCATGATTTTGTGTCTTGAAATCTTAACCTTAGAGTGTGCCTTTGCCATATTCGTTCCTTGTTGCTTACCATTTCTCCTTCTTCATTTTATGTCGCATCGAGGATGATGCTTTCTTAAGGGGAGGAGGATGTATGCCTCATTCCTCGTTTTTTTTTTCTTCTTCGACGACCATGTTACTAAGCATTTAACGTTGTTGTGCTCTGCTTGATCCTTGTTGGCTTCACCTTTTCGATTACCCTGTTAAGGAAAAATCTCTTTCTCGAATTCGATAGGTGGTTTGAATGATGACTTGATGTTGTTAGGGCGTGACCAACTAGAGGGAACATCTACATAATAATAATTATTCTTTTGAATTTATTGATTCTTGCTTATTATTATTTTGGTCAAGCTTGTATGTTGGTCCTTGTTAATGTGATTAATAAGTAGTATTAAGTTGTAATAATAATAGTAATAAAAATAGTAATAATATTATTATTTTAATTATCGATCGATGATAACTTCATTATCTGATCATCGATTTGTTATAAACTTTGTTGTTAATTATCGATAAGTGATTTTATTGTTTAGATTGGTCACTTCACGTAGATCGATCCTCGATTCGCGCAAAGAGGAGGGTATCCTGTTGCGACATTGTGGTTGGTCCTTGTCTTGTGTTCATTTTCAAAACTACTATCTCTAGTTCCTCCTTGGTGACCAAGCTTGCTTGCTTGCGTACTTGTTTTATTTGTTGTTTTAAAGGTGAAATGATATTACTACCACCTAAGCCGACCAAGTCTCCACTCATATTTTTATATATATATATTTTTATATATATATATATCTAAATTAATGAGAACTTTGGATGCTTTCACCCATTGGCCACTTTTGTTGGCGTCCCACCATTTCATGGAAATGCGTATTATTTTTTTAGACTTTTTTGGTATGGAGGCACCACACAAACCCCCCACCATATTTTCTTCCTTGTGAGTTATACACGTTAGTTTATTTAATTTGGTCAGTTGTGGAAGTGCGTTGGAGGATGGGAACCTGCATTTCCATTAAATTCTATTAGGAGAAGGCGTGTATTAATGAGACTACAATTCTGTCTGCTTTGGGAGGATGTGCACATTTGGATTGGTGCCTTCTTTTGTGTAGGCTGGAATGCATTTCTAATGCCTCTGTCACACTTATTTTTTTTGATTCTTTCATTGTTCCTTCCTTGGATATTCGCGTCCTTAGTTTGTAACTCAAGAAATGTCTCATAAAGCTAAAAATGTTCACTGTTTATGCAGAAACATTACTCCTGGAAATATTTAGTGAAAATTGTCCCTTGAAATCCCCTTGTAGGGACAACTTCAAATTTGAATCCATAAAGGGGTTTCAAAAAAATCACAAAAGCGCCACCTTTTTCCTTTTGTGATCTGCGAATTTCACCATCTCCCATAATGCCGTTATATGGTGTCAAATCTATTGGGTCTACAGTGGACATGACCACTGAAAATCATGTCTTTTTTTCTCTTGATTGCACATTTCTCCCAAGAAAGTCTTTACGCTATGGTTTATGGGTTTAGATCTGGTCTAGATTTGATTTTTTGTTGTCTTCAATTTGCAAAAAATCCTAGAAACTATGTCTTCAAATATTCTTTCACCGGTTTGTACCCTCTCATAAGTAGGCTTCATGAAGTCCAAGTTCGAATGTTTGAGCACTTCAGGGCTTCCTCAAATGTTAGCTATGAGAGAGATGAAGGAGGTAGGAGGAAGCATTAGTGTAGTGGTGGAGGAGTCTTTTGCTAACAGGAAAGTCACCGAACACGAGATCATGTTGAAGGAAGAAACTACCTGCACAAGAGGATATATCAAGATCAATTTAAAATAAAACCAAATGGAGATGAGAATAAATAATAAAGCATGCATGTAAAGAGCCAAGAATGTGTAAGGAGAGAAGTAGAGAAAAAAAAAAGAAAAAGAAAAAAATAATCTATAGATCAAAAATCCACGTTGAGGGAAGAGTCGATGTTGCACAAGAACTTCTCAAGGAAAATTCAAAAGCAAAATTAATTGAATCAAGAAGATGATGCATAGAAAGAGGAAAAATGAGCATTATAGTTGAGCCAACACATGGAGGATAAAGAGAGTGGACGTTGGTAGTATATTGACGCACAAGGAAAGGAAATAAATCAATAAATCAAAAAATATGTTGAAAACCATTGAAAAAGTAAATTGGATTATAAGTTATGCACCAATATTGGAGGAAATCGTGGAAGGTAGATTTAAAAATGCTTTTGAGAGAAAATTTAAATCAAGAGGCATAGTGGTTATTTTTCAAGATGTAAAGCTTGTTCATTTGTGTTGCTTAGAATGCCGAAGAAAAAGAAATGCGGTCTCATGGAGTGCCATAATTCGGGCGGGATAAGCTAAAGCAAAATGGATTTGTTGAAAAGGCGTGTGAATTGTTTGATAGAATGCCTCAAAGAAATGTTGTCTCATGGAATGCCATGATTTCAGGATATGCACATAATGGATTTTTCAAAAGGCTTTAGAAACTTTCAAGCAACTACACTCGCAGGTGTAGAGCCTCTGTCCGTTGCCAACATTCTCTCAGCCTGTGTGCAAGAATGGAGCCTTGTGCAGGCCCTAGAAAATTGTCAGAACATAATGGGAAACTTATTATGTTGGAAAACTTCAAGTGATTGGGAAGTTTGTGTGACATTGTGGAGGTTAGATCGAGGCTCATGAACTAGTTGACGAAGTGCCCAAGTGAGATGTTGAACCGAAGCCTATGGGTTTGACCGACTCCATTCCTTCCAGGCATGGTTCATCTCCCTTACCTCTCATAATTCTCGTGCTTTAGTTCTCTTTTGCAACTTAATAGAATTTTAAAATATTAGGATTTTAATACAGTTAAATGTTTATATCAACTCGTTGCAAAAAATAATGAAATGTCATGTCAAAACTCACGAAGTCAAAATAACTCGTTTGCATTAAAACATGAACTTCCACCCTCATTCTGAGGTGATTTAGAAAACTTCCTACCCAACTAGATCGCTACAACATTGGTTTATTGATAAGACGAGATTGACTTCCCAGTAATAATGTTGACCATCTCCTGTTTAAATAGTTAATTTTGCATTTTTCGGAGACTCATTAAGTACCCTTCGTAACTCCTGAAAATGAGATGTTAAGCTTCATTTGTGTACCTTATTATGTGAGGAGTCACCTGGACCTTTGGTTTGACCCGAACAAACATATGTGATCTTTTGACACTCTTATAGGAGCCATGTTACATTGGTTTATAGCAAAGAGAAAGTTGTTAAATCTAGAAAGTTGGCTTTCGTTTTGAACCAACATTTGAAACCTGGATAGAGAAATTATTTCACGTCTTTGCAAACCTCTAGTGTTTATATTAGACAATTGCATGGAACCTTCAGTTTATGGAAAAAAACTTTTCTGGATAGTTTGGAAAAGCCATTTTGTAGGCCTCCGGTCACATTTTGACGAGGTCAAACTGGACCAATTTTGACTTGTCGCTCTAGAAAACTTGTCGTTTGAAAATGGTTTTCTAGTTCTTAGTCCCGTCGACTCTGATGAATTCTCCTTATATAGGGGAACTTGTAGGAAGTGTCTCATTGCGTGCTCATCCATTGAATGTTAGTTTTGGACGTGGTTTTCTGAGCCCTCGAACTAACTTTTGTTCATTTGCAACTGGGTCAACTATGACCAGTGGCCTCGAGAAAACTAGCCGCCAAATGCAAACCGTTCACTTTTTCCCAATTCCATCAGTTTTTATGAACTCTTGGTATATCTGGGGACACGTAGAAAGTTAATTGTGGTGTGCATTCTCATCGGAAGATAACTTTTGGAAGTGGTTTCTTAGCCTCTGAGCCCATTTTGAACGTTTTGTAGCTAGTAAGAAAATGTTAAAATAGAAAGTTATGGGACCCTCGTAGGGTTGCCAAACCACCGTAGATACTTTTGACACATGTAAATAACTATTTAAAACTCTATAGTGTAACTTGTTTGTGAAATAGAACTTTTGACAAAATGGTGTTTTCTCTCTCTTCCCTTCTTTTTTCTCTCTCTTGGTTACAAAATGAAATAAAATGAAATGTAATGAATACATGTCTCTAAACCTTTTATTTTATTACAAATTGTAATTATTATCATATGTAAATGGGAAATTAAAAATGATAATTATGTTAGATTAGGGTGGATGCCATGCCAATGAATTATCGCTGATATCATGCTCACGTGGTTTTGCAGGATGAAAGAATGATGATGAAAAGGTGATGTGTAATTCATTTATTTATCTTTGTAATTTATATAGTTCATTGTTAAATGAATAAATGTATAATGTTGTCTCATGTTACAGACTGTTATATTTGATAATTTGTTGATATGTATGAGATGCTAGTTTCAAGGACATCTAGGAAATGTGCATTTAATCATAGTTCAATTTTGATTTATAGTACACCTGGTAAAAAGGTTTGATATTTATATAAGGTAAATGAATTTGAAGTGATATCTTGTAGTGAATATTTAGTGTTCAATAAATGGTTAATGGGTCATCTTGTGCATTCATACTTTGTAAATGTAATAAAGAGAATTAAATTGAAACACTCTACCCTTGTTCAATATCGGAGCATAACTTGTCTTCATGTGTGTTACTTTTACCCTAGAAGACATTAAAAACCATAGAATGAACTTAATCCTTACACTCGATGGAACGTCCTAATTTAGGAAAATTAGAGCACAAGAATGGGCTTATCGTCTTAGTCAAAATGTGTAGTGACATTTTCATAAACCTGTCGATAGGAGTGACACAGTCAAACTTCACTTGGAGTATATAGAGCTAACTCCTCCTTCGTAGCCTAGCGGACTACCTTGTCATCCGAAGATAGATTAAAATTAAAGTTCTTCATAGAGTGAAATCCTTGTTGGATCCAGATGACATAGATGGAGGTTGTGACTTAGTTGTTCTAGGTCTTAAACTCTTGTTAATGAAACCCTTATCTCCGCTTAGCTAAAGGTGTTACATTGGTTTCTCTCAACATCACACCTTGGTCCTTTCTGGAAGGTGGTTTAGCATAAATTTGTCCTCTCACTTAAAACTCATGTATAGTTGAGGGGTAGACCCTTAGGTGAAGTTGGAAATTAATCTAAACCTCGGTTGTTTTGGATGTTAAGTTAGGGTTCGTGTGTATCTTCAAGTCTCCTAATCATGTATGTCTTCAAGTGGTTAGACAAACCATTTCGTAACTCCTTTTACAAGAAAATGCTAGTAATAAGACCATAATGTGACGTAGAAAATAAAGTATATAAGAGTAAAAAAAAAAAAAAAAAAAGGTAGACATTGATTTTATGTTCAAGAAGAATATTCTTAACATAAGGACAAGATAATTAAGTACTTTATATGCTTTTGAATTATGACAAATAAGAATGCAAGTTATGGAAACTTTTGTAAAGAATAAGGAGTAATCTTAAAAGGGTCGAATGGTAATTTTAACCGTAGAATGTATTTAAGGATATGTCGGTGGACAAATGAGAAATTTATCCTTGCACAATAATGTACTTGGAATGTTAATCATAACTAAAATACAATTAAAGAAAATATGTGTTGTGGGTTTGCCTATCCTCGAGTCTTATTTTGTGGTTGGGGCATTGCTAGTATTCATTCATTGGGAAAAGTTTGGCATCAAAATGCCTATGTTGTTCTCATGTGTCTATGTGAGTAGATGACTTATGTGATTGTTGAATGCGAGTTGAGTTTATGTACTTGGAGTCCGTCTTGTGTTGTGTGTGTAGTGAGCAATGTAAGTCAAAAAAAAAAATTACCATTTATTTTATTGTTGTAATTGGGTGTGTAAAATGTGGGCACTTCAACTCCTCACACACATAAAAATTCAGTTCATCCATGTGCATGTCCATTGACCATGACAATTGCTTCTTTGTGTGCACTATCATCATATCTTTATCGATTAACTCTTGGCGATATATCTCCTTTTGTGTCATTGCTGCTGAAAAGAAGCATGGATAATTTTACTGTGTCCTCGGTGTAGCCCATGGCTGGTGGAATGTATTCCCCACTTAATCTTTTGATCTAGGCCGCTTAGGAATTGGGCTCAATATTTGGAACTTGCATGGCTATTTCTGAGCAATCTTTGTTGTTGTCTCTTCCGCCCCTTTTTCTTCACCTTCTCCATCCTTCATTTATTCATATTTTTGTCCCTCTACATTCTTTGGAGGTGTAGGAGAATTGGGTGCACTTTCCTCAAAATCTTCGCTTCCTCATTCAACTTCAATTTCCTTCTTCTCTTCTAAGTTGTCTCCCTCTGTGGAGAGATTCGAGGTGATCTGTGCACTATTTTTGGAGTAGCACCTTGGGTCATTGTTCTCCTGAACACTCTCTTGAATCAACACTCTCATTAGAATGCATCCAATTCTTCATCATCCCCCTCTTATGGCTGTGGTGGAGTAGTAGCACACTCAACTTCATACTTATTTGGAGGTTGTCTTCTACCTCTGTGTTCCAAACTACCACTAACCTCAAGCTCTTCCTCTTCATCATCAACTTGAACTATTTCTATGGGCTTGGGTGTTGTAGCATTTTCCATTGTATACTTACCCTTTGGTGGCCCTAGGAGAGTGAACGCATTCTCCACATACTTAGCATTCTCCAGCTTCGTTTGAGTTATAGGTACACAAGTTCTACTCTGGTGTCCCTAACTACCAAGCTCACAGGTTTCATGCTTATAATATCTAAAATAAGTCTTTTAATGTATGCATTATAACCTGGATATACATACTTCTTCCTTAGATTGTGGTATTCGTAATCTACCTTGTCTACATTGAAGGTTAAACGACACACATCTAAAAACCGATGAACTAATGCTTGAAAATACCTTATTGTGAAGGCATACGGTAGTTTTCACCATGGGCTCCAAGCCCCGTCCTTCATCACAAATCATGTGATGCAAAAGTGTTGGTATATGGAAAACTGAACTTCCTTACCCACCATTGAAGGAAAATCATTGGATATGTGTCACTCTTCCTCAAATGTCATGCAAAGTCTATCGTACCACATCTCTACCCTATTTTTGAATGGTCCACTCATTGATCCATCACACAAGTACTTTCCAAACCTCTCCACAGGTGACTTATGTTCTATGGGGTACTCCCAAATCTTCTCCTTTGGTCCATCAGGCACCCCAATCTCCATAAATACTAAAGACAATAATACAACACCAAAACTTATTCTGTCACATGTCCATGCTTCTTTAATGATTGTATTTTCTATGTGATATGAAATGTTTTAGACCACTCCTTGAGACATCTTCTTTGTGATTTCTGCAACCACATTTTGTTTACCTGCGACCACCTTCCTTGGTCATTCAACTTTGTCACAAGATGTGCAGCTGCCTACACTACTGGGTACTTCTTTAACTTGTCAATGTCCATGCCGTGTGGACCCTTGGTATACCCCAGCTCCTTCCTCATCTCTAGGATTGTGGCTTTATCAGTTAAATCACTATCCAGATCCAACCCTGAGGCCCTTAGTCCTGTCACCATTGAAATCAAGGTAGATGTGATTCTTACCCTCTATTTGGCAAAGTACAAGAAGTCCACATGGAATATTCTCATTAACTAGCAATACAATGGTTCATACTTTCCAAAGTATGATAGCTCATACTACTAGTAGACTCCATTCTACTACAACAACTGACTCTCCCATATCATCATATATCGGCATATCCTCTATCGTGTGCTTGTTTGTTTTTGTGCTCAGCAACGCATCAAGCTCCTTCTTATTGTCGATGTCGATGGTTGTAATAGTTGATTTTACATTGGCGAGATATTGGAATCTCATTTTCATCCTACAATCACACCCTCTGTATCTTTGCATTTATGAGAAATTACTCTCAGGAGAAATCTCTTCTTCCATTTCAACCTTCTTCTTCCCTTTATCTCCTACTACAGGTTCTTTCTTTGTTTCCATTTGAAAAATATCTCTTTTCTTCCTTTTGTAATCAAGAAAGTTGAAACACTAGCTTAAATTTCTATTCCTTAGTGGAAATTATGTGTGCTAGTTTGTTTGAAATGTGTTTACTTTGCTCAAACCCTTCACCTATGGGAATGTAAGATTCTCCTATGCACAACCCATCTCCTCATGTCTAGTTTCACACTCTTCACACCTCAACATAATTTCTTAGCTTGTTTACACTTAACCCTTTTCAAATTCTCTCAATTGCAACGGTAAAAATGAACTCACATCCCATCCATATATAGAATTTGAAAAATTTATTCCATTTATTGTTAATCCACCTACCAACAATACTCTCATTAATTGACCATTTTTCATTATTTTTGTGAGGTACATCATCGCACCCAAGCTATAACCTTCTAGCACACCATTTTACCTTTTGGTTGCGATCTTGTCTTCATCGGGCTTTTATGCACCTAAGTACCTCATCACTGCAACCACATTTGGTAGTCTTCCCGACCTCTGCTTACCTTGCATTATACTTGTTTCTTCATTCATCTTTTCTATGGTCCCCATGTCTAGAAGCAATCTCTGTTTATATTTTTCAATTCTCTAACCTTGAATAGCACCCATAGATAGTTCCTTTTATGTGGACTTATTTTCAATAGTCCTATACCTAGATATCAACAACCTACCCCACACTAAGGGTATGTGTAGTCCTCTGCATAAAAATTATTCAAATAGTAATTAGCTTTTGGCACATAAACGTGCTTATTACACAAAACACACCAACTAAATTGACAAAGCATAGCGACAAAGAAGGAAACACATTAAGGAAATGTAGAATTAAAAACCTAATCTAAATGACAACACTGCCTTATTACAAACACCAAGAAGACTTATTTATAGTAGGGCTTCAACCTACTCCCGTTGAAGTAACTAGGTAACCATATTCCATCAAGGGTCTCTAACACGAAAAGAGCTTGATTTGAATATGTGAGTTATAACATATGGCCCTAACCAATGTAACTTGAGTTTTTTTGGATGGTGCAAAAATTAGAATCATAAAGGAGCAAGATCTGTCCTATCTCAATATTTTTATCCGATGTGCCGGTTATGCCCTCGCTTTCTACATGGCCTTCTCTTGTTTCGACTCAAATGTGCTATGGCTCATCATTCATCCAACTTGATTAACTATTCGATGCGTTCTTCTAATTATTGATCATTAGCAAGACCTCCAACACATAGAATACATAAATAAGGTAACATAAATTCTATAGGAAGAACTATGTGTGCCGAACTCTAACTCAAATGGTGTGTCCTTGTTCAACCTTTTTGTATGTTGTTTGATATTCCCAAATTACTATAGATACTTTATTATCCCAATCCTTTCTTCCAACGTCACGCTTTTTTTTCAATGTCCGGCTCAATATTTTATTCAAAGCCTCGGTAGTTCCAATTTCTGAGGATGATAGGGTGTATTCTTATGGTGTGCAATCATGAATTCATCTTATAAAATTATGATTGTATCATTAAGAAAATGTGTGCCCCTATCTTAGTCAAACTTAAAGGACATCCATACCTTGTAATAATATTTTTCCATAGAAACCGGAATTTGTTGAATCTATTATGCAGTCCTTTGTAGGTGTTGCTTCTTCCCACCTTTTCAGATAGTCATGCAAATTATGATGTATGCACGATCCATCCTCTGTGATTGGTGAAATAGGACCCACAAAATCTGTAGCCCATTTCTCAAATAGTTCTATGCTAGTAATAGGTCTTAGAGGCATTTCATCTTGTTGAACTAGTTTTCCAAGATGTTGACAATGATCACATGCCTTAAAAATTCCTTGAAATCTTTATATAGGGTCTCCCACCATAATACAGTGAGTAAAATGTTGCATGTAGTGGCATCAACAACAAAGTGGCCACCCGTAGTACCACAATGAGCTTCTTTCATAATATACGTGCACTCATGTTCTAAAACACAACAATGTAATACCTCACTGGCCTAATTTGTATAAGTCGCCACTAATTAACATATAGGGTACGACGAATATAAAAAGTTGTTTCTTCTCCAAGGATTTCATTCCTTCTGGTGTAATCCCTGTTCGTAGCAAGACATCAATGTCCTCTAGTTTTGATGGAACTCATTGTAACCTGTATAATTGTGCATCTGGCATGATATCCTCAATTTCATGTGCTTCTTCTCTTGATTGTATTCTTGATAGATGGTCTGGTCTAGAATTACTTTTCCCTAGTTTTACCACAACTGTGAATTCAAATTCCTAAAATAAGAGAATCCATTGACATATGTGCCCTTGTATAACATGATTTTTACCAAATACTTCAATGCCATGTGATCTGTATAAAATATGAATGGTGTAACTAGTAGGTACTAGCAGAATTTATGTAGCACATATATCATTGAAAAATCTTCACGCTCTATAGTTGCATAATTCTGTTATGCAGGAGTCATCTTTCTACTAGCAAAATAAATAGGATGATCTACAATACTTTCTCCAGGTTGAGCCAACACTGTGTCAATGGTCATGCTAGAGGCATCAACATGTACATGAAATGGTTGGTCCTATGAAGGAAAACACATAATAGGCATGGTAGTAAGTTTCTATTTTAATGTATTAAATGAGTGTTGCTGCGGTTCTCCCTAGTAGAGAATGTACCTTTCCCTTTCAAGTAACTCTTCCAATGGTGTGGCAAATTTGGCATATCCTTTGAAAAACTTTATGTAATATCTGTATGGCCCAATAATCCATGTACCTCACTCTGACTGGTAGGCTCCCTTAGGCCTATAATTAATGCAACCTTAGCTGGATCAACCAACAAACCTTCCTTACAGATTATATGTCCTAACAGTATCCCAAACGGTGTAGCGAATATGTACTTCTTGATGTTCAATGAGATACTCAACTGTCTACATATTTAAAACATCAAGCGCAAATTGTCACAATGATCCTTAACCAATCCATACACCTTTCAATCATCCAAATAAACATGTAAGAAGTTGTGAATAAATTCCTTGAATGCTTGAAAAACTATGTATGAAAATATAGCAGGCACATTTTTCAGACCAAAATTCATTATAGTATAGGTGAAGTTACCCCATTCAGTAGTAAATGTAGTCTTTTCCTGATCCTCTGGGCAATTCAAACCTGATGATACCCAGAGAACCCATCTATAAACGAATAGATTTCATGCACTGTAACACCTTCTAGTATTTCCTTAGTGAATGGCATAGGAAATGGATCAGTTACACATGTAACATTCAGCTCCCTGTAGTCCACACATATTCTAATCCATCCATCCTTCTTGATACTAATCACCATTGGACTAACCCATTCTGACTCATCAAGGGCTTGATAATTCCAGACTTCAACATTTTGTCAATATATTCTTTGACCTTTTACACAAGTTGAGGTTCATCTGTAAGGTCTCTTTCTAACTAGGTGCGTACCCTCTTTAAGCTTTATCTTCATCTCCCCTAATGATTCATGCATGCCTTTAAGTTCATGGTACCCCCTAGGGAATAAATCCTAATAATCCCTTAGTAACTCTATGATTTTTTCCACTTCAAATTCTGACCAATAGTCTCCAATTATGGCTTCCTTAGGCTTAGTATTTGTTCCAATATTCACCCTCTTTGTCTTCATAGGTTCATGATAGGCACGCATGGTCTTATCTACACTATCCAACACCTCACACCTACTTGTTGAATGGTTTACATCCAAATTTTCTACTTCTTCATCATCCACTAAGTAGACCATTTTTCCTTTTTCTTTCTTAAGGCAAGTGTGTTGAAGTAGTATGGCATCAACCTCTGTTTCTTCAACAAGACGCGCTCCTGAGTTTCCTTCATCGAATAAATCCTAAAGGATTTCTTCAGCCTTAGCACTATCTCCCATAGTTAAGCACTTTATGAATTTCAATGATTCTTCCACCGAAGGCTTTGTAGAGAAGAATTCAAACATCTGGGCCATTCCTACAATTAAATCTTGCCAATTTCTAGTCTCTCTATGGAGTTCTACATATACATACCAAACACGTGTGCAACCTTATAAAGTGGAATAAAATTGTGCACGCATAGCGAAGGTGGTAAAGCTTCCTGAACTTCTTTCTAGAGTCTCTCACACTTCTAAACATGGTGCTGAATAGGTTAATTACCATGATAAGTGTAGATTTGAGTAGGTACATTGATCCTAAAGAACCTGGTAGCAAGATAAATCCTAATTTCATTCCATCTTACAATATTATCCTTGTGGGTCACCCACTAGTGTCTTTGTTGTCCTCGTAGTGTATATGCTAGCATATTTCTTCTTTCCAATGGGTCTATCCATTGTTCTTCCATGGCACGTAGGAATACCATAGGATATCCTTCTCCGGTATAATAAGGTATCGATTTGTTACCTATCCTCCTTACATAATGTGGTTTAGTGCCTCTAGGAAATATGTTCTTTACTTTGCACCCTACCAACTCATAAGTGTTGTGATCCCAATTATCATAAGCAACACTTGTAGTATCACTAATAGATTGTGAATCCTCCCACTAAATCAATCCTTCTTTGGTTGGCTCAAGTATCTCTAAATCTTAGATGGCATGTACATAATCCTATTCAGATCTTCTTCACTTAAGGCCTCAACATAGGGTGTAGATTTACCATCTATTAAAGGGATAATAACTATTTCCTCCTTGTTTTCAAAACTGATATAGCCCTTGTTGAACCAAAGATCAGCATTATTTACATAACACCAAGGATGCCCCAATAGAGCTAGGAAGCTATCCAAATTTTCTAGTGCTAAAAATTTAAAGTCTCTAGTGAACTTCGCTCTTTGTATGGTAATGGATGCATCTTTCAAAACTCTAATGGGAGTGGCCTTAGTCTGATTAGCCATGAAAAATACATTAGAGGACGATTGTAATGGGGGTCTTTCCATTTGTACCCATGCATTTAAGGTAAGAAAATTGACTTCCATGCCAAGTGTATCAATCAATATATTACTCAATAGCCACCCATCCACAACAACATTGAGTGATTTATTTGTCATAATCTAGGCTATGAGGGGAAGATTCACACACAAAATCTATCGTCGGTCTCAACACTTGCACACTGGAGTGTTTCCTTTAACCAATCCCCTAATAATGGAATGATATTTTCTTGGCGCAACATTTTACACACTTCCTTAAGTAATCTATATCAGTTTGGACCACCTATGATACTTTCTTTTGCTTTATCTTCCATGATTGCTCTTTTAAGCATCAGTATCTCACTCGAAGATTCCTAAGAACTTCCATGGTTTCTTGATAAACCTCCTTCTGATAGGTAGGATCTGGGTAACGTGCATGTAGAACCTCATCCTTAGTGATGGTAGGCTTCTGCTGCAATGCTTCTCTAGTGTGTGCCACCTCGGTGTGAGTCATAATATTCTCTTGAAACTCTTCGGACTCTTCCTCCAACTTAGGAATCCATTGATTTTATAAAGTTTGTTGTATCCTAACCATTTCTATGCCTTTGTTTTCTTATTTATGTTTCTCACTAAGATGTTCATACAAATCCAAGCACTCCTTATTGCTATGGTTATTTCTAAAAATAACATGTAATATTCGAGGACATTCATGCACTGTAGTGGTCGGGAGATCCACATGTATAACATGTTCCACAAGGAACTCACTTCTTCCACTATCACATCCTTGTCCTCTAAATCCACCATGGTATCCTCAACCTCTGCCACGACCACCTTCAAAACACCCTTCATTTTGATCATAGCATTCCTGATTGCGATCCTACTCTTGATGCTTGTTCTTTCCCTTAGAGTTATCTAAAACTCCCATCTATCGTACACAAATAACTATAGCATCATGGATCTGACCAATTAGTCGAGAATAGTCTATGTCATGAGTCATGGACCTGTAGATTTCACAGTAGCTTGAAACATTATTCCTTATCGCGCATTGTAATAATGGGTAGTGGCTAGCATCATGGTTTAAATGGCATATCTCACAATCCAACAAAAAAGCATAATGATCTGCGAGGATAACTATCCTTTATGTGACCTTCTACTTTAAAATCTATGCACCAAATCCCTATGCACATCTCATGTGCTGAATTTGTTGATAGTTTCTCCAACTATTTTTCCATAGCTGCGATATGTGCTTCTAAAAATGGGCTCACTCCAGTGTCTATGCTTCCAACTACCTCAGCATGTAAGGCTGTTTCAAGTGCTTCGTGTGGATCAATTTATGTCTTATTTGATAATTTCCTCCTAAAAGGTGTAATCAAGCCCCTAATGAACCATTGTACATGTTGGATTGCATGTATGTCATAAGAAAGCTTAGATAACAACATTTTAAACTATGCATCATACTCTCTAACACTTTTAGTAGTGCCTTGCTTAATATCCTTGAGTGCACTTATACTCTTCTGCTCAAACTTAGGGATGTGAAACTCTTTAAGGAATGCATCTTTTAAAGTTGTATAGTCTACGCAAGTCTAATCAGGGTCAAAATTTCTATACCAGTTGTGTGTACACCCTTGTAATGTAGTAGTAAATTGGCTTGCCCTACGCTTAGAAGCCATGATTCCTTTTACACACCACAATATTTCACACATATGCACATGTTCAACAACATCTTCTATGCCCCTATACTCTGGAAGATGAAGAGACATTTCCATGTAAATATTCTAGGGTTGGTGTGGACCTTGCCCACCTAATCCAAAACCTCATGTGTTTCCCTTGCCTCTAGAACCACCAGATCCACCGAACTAGAGCTACATATGTCTCTTGATCCCAAACCTGTAGCTAGGGTTGGACTAGAAGATGTACTTCCTGTGTCCCAATAGTAGGCTGGCTGTACCTTGACGGTGCAGTGAAGCATTAATACTACCCGGAAGTTAGTCCTAAAATTAGCGCTTGTATTCTTTGTTGAAGATATACCTAAAAAGGTACTCCCATATAACAATGAATCCGTTTGTGCTACCATCATTATTCCTCTTATAAGACTAGATCCTACTCTCCCACTGCTTGAATTAGCTTGCTGACTACTTGTTGTACTATATGCCGGAAAACCAAGAACAAGGGAAAGGTTGCTAGGTAGATTATGATACGTTCTGTTGCTAGGTCGTCTCTTCTAGTGCACTTCTACATGAGGCCGAGGATGGTTCCCTATCATATTTTCCCAAATGGGGAGTTCTAAGGCTCGGGTTCCACTTATTCGTGTGAACTTAAACTCCTTCTTGAACTAATTTTCTCCAAAATGCCATTTGTTCTGTAACCTCCCGTTGCTTCTCGATCTCCCTCTCGCATGCCTCATTATACTTAAGCCTCCTTTCCTCTGTCCGCCTTTCTCTGATAGATAGGTCTGCCATCCTTCACTAAACCTTCTCCCCCCTTTGCATGTGGTGAGTTTTAGTTAGCCATCATTTTACTCTCCAAATTCAAAGTTACCATCAGGATCTTGATTGCCGTGGAATTCCTTGTAGGTAAGTTCCCCTTGGATATCGTAAAAACTAGAATTCAGCTACCTTTGGACATGAATAAGTGGAAATTGAGTATTCCAAGATATAACTGTTTAAAAACCACGTATCCATAGCTCGAGTCCAAATCAGATCAGCATCATAAAGGGCTGAAATTATTCTTACATCCAGAAAAGTGTGCGATACCTCCAATTCCACTTAGATGCATAAGCAATCAACCACTTGTACAATTCTACTAGAAAAATAATGAAGAAGCTCTCATATAAATTGTCATATAGGTTCTATTCCACCCATATGCGTATGTTAATCTTAGATCCAGTGTTGAACCACTGTGTGTATTCTACTTCCAGATCATGTATCCACTCCTCAACACTTGCTAAGGTCAACCGGTATGTCTTCATTGTGAACCATCCTGAAAACAACCTGATTACATGCATGATTTTTTTGTTATGGCCGTAATCTCATGTTATTTATTTTGACCTATTACACGCATGATTTTGATGATATTGAATTTTCACCTCCTTTTGACACCATATCATAATCACGACATCTCAACACTATGACATGACACACTTCCCATGGGCCTCTATGTAGGTGAGTTATGTCATATTATATTGATGATCCTTGATGTAACCTAGAATTCAACAATACAAACCTAGGCACATTTGGCACTTCACTCGGCCCTAGGCGAGTGCTCACCCAAAGCGCACAAAGGTACTAGGCCCCTATTTAGGGTTGTTGTTGCAGGATGTTAGCATGATGAAGACTTTAAGCATTCAGATCTATAGTTATTATATCTTTCTACAATGCATATTCAGATCTAGATCTAGAGAATAACAATATTAAAAGATAACCATAATGAAATCAAGCATGCAATATTGAATTATAACCATGATAACATCTTGATTTAGTCCATAACCTCCATTATATTAAATGCAATAAGTACATAGACACTTCATTACAATAATAGTAGTATATGCTCATGCACATGATAGATTTAGCAACATAATATTACTATATCTCAGTTCTCACACCTGTATGCTCTCTCTCTATCTCCATGTATATATCTATCTCTACTACATAGTTTACTACATATTTATAAGGGTGGGGACTTCCCTTCACCACTTATCTAGCCCTAAAATAGGTCGCATGCTATTATTAGCCATGCGCCATTACAAAAATAGCCACACATGCAAGTACATTAACAATAGGCTACTTTCGCTAGTTAAGCTGAAAGTAGTAGATCTATTCCCAACACTGTGTCCATGTAAATCTCTTCATATCTAATCATCCAAAAATAGCCAATGTGTGATGCGCAAGTCTCCAATTGGTTTGAGTGCTCTGCACACTATCGCCAAAAATAGATGCTTGTCGTGAAAATGGATAAGTTTGAAACTTGTTTCTATTCTTTGCGTGCAATCCTTTCCAATACTTCCATGCCTTTGAATGTGTTCTATTTTCCTATATGAACCTTCGTATTTTTTTCACTAAGTGCCAAGTCGACAGTGATCAATAATCTTTTAGTGCTTCCTCTCAATTTTTCTTCTCTAGGGTTCTTGTAGAATTGATTACACCCACACATGGCAGGATGAACAACACTATTAGGTATGCATTGGTGGGTATATTTCATTTTAGATAGTCCTTTCAACATTTCTTTATGTACTTACTTTTAGTATCGGTGTTACTGAGAATGTTTATTTCGTTGATAACCCATCTTTCTCTAGTGTGACATGTGGAAATCAATGGTTGGGGCATATGTATATACCTAATTTTTCACTTTTCATCTTTCATACATGTTACTAATAATTTCCTTGTGTGGATAATCATCACCGATGCATCTATTTTTAGAGTCGGTATTTTAAGTGGCTTATCGGGAATGGGGAATGCTTATTCGTGTAACCATTATGGGTTAGAAATAATACACACACAAAGTGACATTATTTGGTATTGGATTTAGTTATCCATGTAATAGTTATTCTTGTCCCAAAAGGTCTCACACACATTGAATTCACAACTTCTTACTTGTATCTCACCACTTTGCACCTTGTTTATCCATGTTCATGATCTTTGAAACGTTTATTTTTCTTTTCATGATACACTAACTCATCTCATCACCTTTGGCTAATGCCATAAATGCAGGAGATTGTGTTAGTGTTACATTTATCTTGGATGATGCCATCACCCACATGTAATGAAATCGTATATATACACCTTAGTTTGTGCAGTTATAAGAAAGGAAGTTAGAATCATTCTAACTACCATCTCGCTCTACTCTTTTACGCCATCTTCACATCTCCTCGCCTAGCTCTTGGTTCATCTGTAATTTTCTTGGATTGGATTGGAAAATCTTCTTCTTGGATGGTTTTCTTGTACTATTATGTCACCTATAGAGAGTCTAAGATATGAACCATGTTCCCCTTTACATAATAATGATTCTCTCTGTGTGTGCTACTTTTTAGAAGAGATAGATGCATCAATGAACACTATATAGGTACAAGGTGAGTTATCTAACCCTAAATTTTCATTTAACATAGAGAATTTCATCTGCTTCCCTCATTTTTCTATGTTATCTTAGTATTACATATGTTTATATGTTAGTGAGTATAGTACTCTTATTCTTGGTCAACTCCTTAGATTTACACTATATTTCATTTTAGTTATATTATGCATGTTTTTTCCATCTATTTTTAATCCATACCTCTCCACACCCAACTACCAATATCTTATTGTGGTTCTCTCCTCTATCTTAATGGTAGGCCATAGAAACCAAAGGTTAACCTAGTGTAGGGATTTCTACCCTCTAGATATGTGACCCTAGCGCTTGTGTTAGCCCCTTTAAATATATCCATTGTATGTCAGTTCATGTGTGTTTCTTACTCATTTCCTCACTTCCATTGTAAAATGGATGATTTAGGAGTTCAAGATATTCGAGACACAATCTAGGCCCATCATACAAAGTACACACCTATAGAGGAGTCTTATAGTCCCATCTTTTATAAGGTCATTACTTCATGTATGATCAACATTGCTTCCATTCGGCCTATTAATGAAACCCATCCTAAACCATCCTAGTACGGGGGAAAAAAATATTGTAAATACCACCAAGTTCGAGACCATGACATTTAAGTGTGTCATTCCTTTCAAAATTTCATCCAAATTTTTATCAACCACGTTGACTTACAACTAGAAAATCCTAATGAACCCCCTAATCAATCTGGGATGTATTCATGTATCCTTTTCCAAACCATCCCCCAAAAATAATTTATTCCAAATCAATGTTATAGGACCTCAAAATCCTTCCACCCATTTCATCAAAACCATTAATCAAATCCCAAAGTCTAAATAATCAACATTTTTATCTAAAACATCATTTAAACAAATATATTTCTTTGATCTACTTACTGGTGATACCCTAAATAAAACATCATCTCAGATATTTATAATAACCACTCCCACATATATTCATGATCTTATCTCTTGGGGTTAGAAAGAAAAAATCCCATTGGGGAAGTCATAATAATTCCTCCCAAGGATGAGGTCCCACAATGCCGGATCAAAAATCTTGATAATCCTACACAAAAATTAACAAGTCACCCAAACAAGAAGTTTGAGCTCCCACAAAATAAATCCAAAATAATCACACCTAAGGATATCTTTGCATCACTATCTTCTATTCTAAGACCTCATCATTTATTAAAACTTGATAACTATCATGGAATCTATACCCATCCTTAAAACCACACCTAATCTTGTTACTCAAAACATACCTCTTGTAGCCCCTATCCCTAAAACATATAATGAAACCAAAATTCTCACGACATCATCACCATCTAAACAAGACCCCTTATGACCTTATACCACCATCCTTGAACATATTTTTCAATCAAAATCCATATCGCTACCCCATATCAAATGCTTGATCCGTGTGGATGGAAACCTACGTGGTACAATTATGACATAGTTTGTGCCTATCATAGAACATCAAGACATTAAGCTAAATATTGTTAAGACCTTCAAGTCATAATCCAATGTATTTCTAAGAAGTATATCCTCCACGAAAATAAAAGATCATATTGTTCCACCTATCAATCATAAAATGACAAAATCAAAATACCAAGTTAAACTTGTACCTAAAACTCTTAAGTTTCACATTCTTAAAACATCACCTTTTACCCCATCAAGTAGGGATGTATCCTCCTTTTTTATAACTCCTTTATTTCAAATTGATGTTATCCGCATAATCACAAAATCTTGTGCCAAGGATTCAAAATCTCAAAATGAAGATAGGATTGAAGTATCCATATATGTAGCCCCAACCGAATCACCCAATATGTCATCTTCTAAAGTTAAAGTCTCCATCCTCACACCCCTCATCCTTAACACATGAATTCAATAAAAATGTTCTTAACCATTTACATAAAACACTGTTAAGACATCCCTCTTCATAATCATCTAAAACCCCCTCAACATTGACAAGATGTGATATACGTTCTCTAACACATCTCAATACAATCACAAAAACCTCATCCATTTTCCAACTTTTTTAGTTCCCTAAAAATTTCTATATCCATTGTGTTTAACAACTCCAAAATCCCATCTTTTCGTCCTGAAGACCATGATCTCCCCCTCTTCATCACTTTCGAAATCAATGATTCCCTTATTAAGAGATTCCTAATTGGAAATGGGGCCAACATTGATATCATATCATCATATGCTTTTAAATAGTTTCATCTTCTTGAAATATTCATGGCTCAATCACCTGCCATCCTACATGATTTCAACGATACTATCACCCATACCTTGGGCATGGTAATCATACCTATCAAATTATATGTGAAATTCCTCCATGAATTCTTCTACCTTGTAGAATGAAAATTTTAATATAATATAATATTAGGATGTCCTTGAATTCATGCCATGCATTTTGTCCCCTCCACTCTACATCGGTGCTTAAAATATGAACATGAATGTAAGACCTTTATATCCCTTAATAATCCTAACCCATTCAAAGAGTGTCATATGACCTATAGGCCAAATGGAATATTGATTCCTTTACAAAACACTACCTTTTCAAATCAAGCTTCCAAGATTTCCTCCATCCCCACATATAAATTACCTAATGATCAATTATTTGAAAATATGATGCAATGTCTCTTACTAGAGGAGTTTTGAATCCTAACCCTCAATAAACTCCCTACATTAAAAACAAATGGGAGATCTGATAAGAAGCCTCTATACAAGTGTAATGTTGGAAAAATTATCACCTTTGGTCCTACTTTTATTATAACACAACTCATATAGGAGGAATTTACCTCCCCCATCACACCTCTATATTCAACACCACACTAATCCATTCACATCTGACTTTTCATTCTTGGATAAGCCTAAATTTTCAAAAATCTACCTTAATCGATGTGCGTGGAATGGTTTTGGCTTAGGTAGATATGGGAAAGTACCACATGAGCTACCCTTTAAGGATTTAAAAAAATCACAAAAGATATGGATTCATCTTTATAGAACCTCCTCTTAATCCACCACCACCAATCCTAGATTCGAATCCTCCTCTTCTTATCGTCAAGAATTCCCCTAACATTTTTTTAATCAATGAAATCACCCTTGGATTGTTGGCTTATAAAGATAATGAAAATAATGAGATTCTCTTATCATCCATGCTCTCTTATTTCAAGATAATAATGTAATCCTAACATACATGGGTGTTGAATATCATTATCTCTAGAAATCCCTACCTCCCGACATGCATACACTCCTCAATGAATCCATATTTGACATTAACATAAGGATGTAACAAGAACCACATATCATTAAGGTCAAGATTTAGCCCACACAAGCTTTTCCAATTCACCTCTTTAATATCTGATCATAGTCAATCCTTCACATGGTCTTATAACAAAAGGCCTATTATTGACCCTAATATCATTTACCATAATGTTTTCACCATCCCCAATGTTAAACCAATGAAGCATAGATTTGATAAAATTCATATGTGTATCACAGTTCTAGTTAAATAATAACTTTAGTGTCTTATCTCAACCAATTCCATCCCACCCATCGGTTATCCAAAATGGTTTTCTAACCTCGTACATATAACTAAGACCTATAGGAAATTATGTATCCACACAAACTTTTGAGACCTTAACCTCACTTATCTAAAAGATTATTTCCCCATACCTAACATTGATTAGCTTATCAACCTAATGGCAGGCCACGAAATGTTGTCTCATATAGATGGTTTCTCTAGTTATAATAAAATCCTTATCACACTAGAAGATCAACATAAGACATATTTTATTATTCCATGGGAACCTTATACTATAGATTAATTCCCTCGGCTTGAAAAATGTAGGAGCATCAACTCTAG
The DNA here is from genome assembly GCA_018340775.1 of Taxus wallichiana var. yunnanensis. Lineage (NCBI taxonomy): Eukaryota > Viridiplantae > Streptophyta > Pinopsida > Cupressales > Taxaceae > Taxus > Taxus wallichiana. The sequence continues at coordinate 736,637,853 of CM031235.1, read as the reverse complement.
GGCATGTATAAGAATGGAAACATCCAAAGTTTGGCTTGAAGGTATGATATTGCAGTATAGAGGTCATTTTGTGTTGTTTAGGCATGTTAATGGGGTTCTAGACCTTTCAAAAATTTAAATATCTTATCTTCCCTCGAGAAAGTGCAATTTGAGTCTTAAGAGGCCTATTTTGGTTTCAATATGTAGTTTTGGAGTAGTTTAAGTGTTTTGGGTGTACTCTTGAGGTCTAACAAGGGAGTTTGAGGTATAATCTTGCATTAGTAGTCATAAATATTGCTAAATAACTAAGGAATGGGCAAGTATAGTCATGTGACAAAGGTCTTACAGGTAGATGCTCGTGTGGCTGATTAAAAGGCATATAAATGCTCAAAATTGTAATTGAATTCTCATTCAATTCAAATTAAAATCACATGAAGCTTCAAGAGAGATGATTTTGGTGTTTCCTTGAGTGTTATTTGTTCTTTGTAATTGTTAAGACTATTATTGTACATGATTAGTAAATCTATTGGTGTACAAAGGATGTGACTTGTAAGAAGTTTGAGGTAAACAATTTTAGTGAATTTTGTGAGATATTGATTCTTATGTGTATGAAGGTTGTTGAGTAATTCTATTACTAGATTGAATGAAATTTGAAATTGAAACAATGAGAGAGGATGACATATTTCTTACAAGTTTGTTTTAAGAGAATGTTGTGATGAATGAATGCTAAAATATGTGCATGTAAATGTGCAGGAGTTTGTGATTTGCAAAAGGAATAGTGTTGAGCATATACGGTGGTATCTTAAAGGATTTATTGTGGTGTGTCAAGACATGCAAGTCAATATTTATCCTCTTTGTAATATTAAAGGAAGGTAAACACTAGGATTTGATCATTCCATTATTAGTGGCTTATTGAAGAGTTATTTTCAGTCTGTATTTGATATGAACACAATCCTTTCTCTTGATAAGAAAGTTCTCATTAAAAATAGTAAGTTTACATGTGAAGAGGTATTGAAACTGAGTCTTTGGTAATCCTTGGGGATAAAGAGTGTTTGATATTCCACAAAGTGAAGGATTAAATAGTTAATGTTGTAGGTTGAGTATTTTCTCCTCGCTTGGAAATTAGGGTAGTGGTTGAGAACTGCTAAAGAAGTTATATCTATTCTCATATTGAAGCAAGAGTGTCATAGTCATAGTTTACATGGAAAAACATGATTACAAGAAGAAATAAGGTTATTGAAGGGTTTATTTTTCTTCTACTAGCTTATTAATATTGTCATAGTCGATATGAATCTTACAGGAGAACTAGAGGTAAAACATTGGGGAAGATGACATTAATTTTCCCCTTCTGAGCTTCCACTATGAAGCAAAACCCCGAACTAGGGTTTAGAAGACAAAATAACAATTTTCTTGAAAATAAGCCATTAAAATTCCTTAAAAATTGGTAGAAATATTTATGAGGTAGTTTTTCAAGTGTTGGTGGAAGATTTAAATAAAAGTTCTTGTTATCATGTAAGTTATCCTTGACAGTAGTTAGAGTACAATGTAACACACATGTACCTTTTGGAATTGGGTGAAGAAATAAGAGTTGGAGGTGCTAATCAAGGAAACATGTCCTAAATTTTGGAACTATTGATCTTTACATCATCCTCTCAATGATTTTAGTGGTCTCAAAACATAATATTTCGAGAAATCTCTCATTGTGTGATAGTGTGCAAACATAATATGCTCTAGTTTGAATAGACTAAATTAGGTGCTAAAACAATGAAATTTAATAATTCTTTACAAAGAACCTCATACTGAAAATCTATAAAAAAGAGAAGGGGGTAATGGGCGCTCTGGAAAATACATACTTTGCTACATAAGTAAGGATAACTAAAGTTATACTCAACTAACCACCCAGATTAGGATTGATAGGAGGTTGAATTAGTCAAGATGGAAGGATGGTGGAATAGATACCTACAGGAAGAATAATATCACCAAATTATTTTCATCTATACACTTTCTATGTGAAATTTTTATTGGAGTATGGATTTAGTTTTCTAGGAGATGCATAACATGCTCTAATCATAAAGTGATTTGAATCAACATTGTTTTCAGCTCTACAAGAACAATTTTGTGAACAAAAGGTGAAGTGGGGCATTTGTTGGTTTGTGTTCAAACTAGTGGATGAAATAGATTGATTGGGGGTCTAAGAAAAATTTGAAATTTCTAAACTAGCATAGTAAGGTTATATGATTTGAATTTTCTTGGACACCCAACTAGGAGTAAAGGACAAATTTGGGGTCAAATAAGATCATTAAGTAGATATAACATAGTGAATGCATTTATTTACTTGAGGGAAGCATGATTTGATGTCAAGGCTCTTGAGGAAGGGATTCTAGTAGGAAGGTGATAGAGTTGAGATGAATGATTGAAAGAGTGTTAAATTTTGCCTTCTAGAAGTTAGATCTTTAAAAGGTAGTGTAGGGTAGGTTAAAGAGCTGGTGAGAAACCTTGATCTTACTCTTGTGAATAATCAATATGAATGAAGTAATAACACATATTTGAACATAGATAACTTGATTTAAAGGTGGTAAAAGATGAAAAATTTAATTTTGTGTGAAATTTTTTTAAGTGAGCGGTTTTAAGTGATTGCAAGACAGAGTTAAGATTGTTCATGGAAAATAATCTATTGAATGAATAATTTAACATAAGTGGTTTCATTATGCACCATGAGCTATATCTTTAACGAATGTATCCATAAAACTATAGAATACTACGTAGATGATATCTTAGGTAAATCTAAACACCAAAAATACCATCTTACCTTCCTCAATGTAATCTTTTCCCATCTAATAGAATTTTTCCTTCGTCTAAACCCTACTAAATTTTTGTTTAGGGTCATAACATGTATACTCTTAGGATTCATAGTATATATCTTGGGAATTGAATTTAATCTGCCAAAATCAAATCCATAATCAAAATGTATCCTCCATATAACCTTAAATAGATTCACATTGTACAAGGAAAATTAAATCTATCCATTGTTTCATCTCTCAATTATAAGATCTATGTCAACCATTCCACCACCTCCTCAAAAAGGAAATCCATTTTATATGGGGTGATGAATTCAAAAGGCCTTTGACACTCTTAAACAATACCTTTGTCACCACCAATGCTTATACCTCCACACGAGGGAAATACTTTCTATCTACATATCTCTTACATTAATATTTCATTAGGAACTATGATGACAAAATGGGACAAAATAGGTAGGGAGAAATCCATTTATTATATAATTTATACCCTTCATGGTTACGAGGCTCATTATTCAAGTAGAAAATTTGTGTTGTGTCTTATACTTCCTAACTTCATCATTATCTCCTTAATCCCAAAATCTATGTATTCACAAATGTTAATCCACTAAAATCAATGCATTATAAACCATATCATAACTCCCACATAACTGGATAGCTCATGCTCATGACCGAGTTTGATCTTAAATTTATTTCTCAATAATCCATCAAATGGAAGGTTATTGTTGATCATCTTGCGAAGCTCCCCTTGCCAATAATCAAATCCCTTGTGAAAAATTTCCTAATGAATCTATCAACACCCTTGATCATGATAACACTCCTCTCAAAATGACCTTATTTTTTTATGGGTCTAAATGTTGACGGGGAGGGGTGCTGGAATAGTCATAATACCTCCTTGGGGGACTCTTATTCCACTATCTTTTAAATTGAACTTTGATTGTACGAATAACATGGCCGAGTATGAGGCCCTCATCATGGGTCTTTAAAATACCACACTTCTTAGTGTAATAATTCTTGACATCTATGGTGACTCACATCTCATCATCAATCAAATAAAAGGAACATATCAATGTAAAAATGAGACCTTGCAAAAATATAAGGCTATCATTGACAATATCTTGAAGGCCTTTAATCATTATGAAATCCAAATGACTCCACGCTTATCCAATAAATTTTCAAATACAATGGAATCTCTCACATATCTCATCCCTTTATCCCCAGATGATTTTAAACTCTTCATTGTTATACATAGACTTGATCAACCATCTCATACCAAAACTAATCTTCCTTCCATCAATCATATAGAATATAACCAATCCGATATTTGGTATACCCAAATATATGACTATCTTTCTCAAAGAAAAATACCCTCAGACCTATCCAGAAATGGTAAGAGGTCCTTCCAAAAAGTGGATCCCTCTATGTTATATTGGGGGGAGTCCTTTATATAAGAGGGTTTGGGGATCTTCTCCTTCGATTTCTTAAATCTCCATAGGCTAGCCAATATATTCAAGAAGTCCATGATGGAATATGTGGCTGAAACTTTAATGTTTTGGTCATTAATAAATGAATCTTATGGATAGGTTAGTAATGACATACACTTATTCAAAATTACTATCAATATGTCAAGAGATGCATCAAATTTAAACAACATGTTAATCTCACACACATCCCCAATCATGCTCTTAAACCAACTCAATATTTATGGCCTTTCTCACAATGGGGGCTTGATCTCATTGGCCTTATTAATCCTCGATCATCCTAATGACATAATTCCATCATCACAACTATTGAATATTTCACAAAATGGGTGGAATATATCCCTCTTATCTCCACTAAAGAAGATAATATTGTCAATTTATTCCATCATCACATCATCTATCACTTAAAAATCCCACATAAAATCATCATAGATAATGGTAAATCATTTTAAAATAAAAAATGTTAAATTTTTGTGACACCTATAATATCAAACTCAGTTTCTCCACACCATACTATCCACAAGCTAATGGAAAATTCAAAGCATCTAATAAAACCCTCAACAAAATCCTTACCAAGACTATTGATCAAGATGGTAAAGATTAGCATCTCCAAATTCCCTTTTCATTATGGGCTTACCGGACTAGTATTTAAACCACTAAGGAAGCTACTCCTTTCTCTCTAGTCTATGACAGTGAATTCATTCTTCCGTTTGAAGTTAAAATTCCATCCCTACACTTTTCTCTTAAATATTTCATCCTTGAGGAATAATATCATCAAGAACACCTATCACAACTTGAATTTTTATATGAACATTGTCTAACTTCCCTTAAACATCTTAATGTCTATCAAGAATGAATCGAACATTCCTATAATAAACGTATTAAATAATTTGAATTCAATATTGGTGAATTAAATAAAATCAGCATGTCATAAATATGGAAAATACTAAACATGGGAAGTTTTCTCTAAAATATCTTATACCATATATTATCACTCATAAATACGGGTCAAGGGCATATCATTTATCCTCCTTGATGGTAAACTTGTAAAGTATTCCTTAATTGTGGTCTCTCTATTGTTAATATATATATCTACATGACCATAGTCCCATCAAGATCCCCCATTTTTCAACACCCACCAATGTACCTTCCCTTAAGTAATGATTTATAATTACGTGGTCTCCCATTAGTATATCTAATATGACCTTAAATATGGGCACCATGAACCTTATAACATTATCCACATGGAAAATATACTTGATCTGCAGTAGAGGATCCCAAAATCATTACTCCCCTACTTCACCAAAATACAACAAGTGTAGGGTACATGTGTTATCTTGCATATCAATCTCACCCTCGCAAAATGGTCTCTTAGGCCCACCCTCGCCTAAAATAATCAAAATCACTATGGTATGGAAAAACATGTTACCAAAATATATACTACTCCTTGAAGGATAACTTTCACTACAAAATACATCCTCCATCACCATAAAAAGCCAAATATATTATTCTAGTCCATTCCCTCAAAGGATAGCTACTCAATATAAAAAAACATAAATACATGGTGAAAAAATATAAAGCTTCTCCCATCAATCAACTTTCCTAAATATGTCAAAAAAAAAAAAAAAATCATCCCAGGAAAGATTCTCGCATCGATCATCTTTTTGTTGAAGACATAGGATTCCAGCATCGATCATCCCGCACAACCTAAAACAATTTTTTTTTGGGTAAAACCTAAGAATCACCAAGGATAACATAGTTTCTGTATAATATGAATACAACTCCTAAAATTTTTAGAAGGAAGTAGATAACATATCTCATCTTATCTTAAATCAATCACATAATCCTAAATGGACTAACCATTGTTAGTTATATGTTAACACCAATTATTGTTGTAAGTAAATTATCATTAAAATTATCATCACATATTTATATGTGCCAATTCAAATTAATACCAATCCCAACAATCAATATCAATTTCCTATAAATTTCACTGAGTTTCAAAAATTTTGCTTCTTTTTTATGTCCCTAATACCCTAAAAAAATCAAAATTATATCACATATTCACAATGAGCATGAGTTTCCCAACCCACCATGGCTTTTGCAGCCTCCACAGGACCCTTTTCTCACCTTTGCTTCCTACAAGTCATATGCATATAGGTCGAGAACCCACTAGGTTCCCATATCACTTGAATCCTTGGTCACGTAATCCCACCTTTGTGGTAGTATATTTCATGCCCAGTCTTGGGGCACCTTAAATCCAACATATTCATCCATAATTCCAACCTTACATAAATCTACATACACTTATGTTTATTTATCCATAAATCCATTCAAACCGGTAACCATCACAATGTCTCAAAATGATTGCTAGTTTAAGGGGGTCATCTACCCAACATAAATTTAATCATCTCACTCATTTTTATCTCACAGATTATCTATTACAAACCAATTGACAAAATGGAGAAAATATAGACACAAGAATTAGGTCATCTTATTTCTTCTTGACATGTAGATACCCTAGGACTTCCTTTATAAACCCAAATGACCACTTTAACTATTTATCAACCTATATTCACTTTTTACCACCCGTAACCACAAAATAACCTAAATAAATCCAACCCCTAAAAGACCCCCACGAGCCTAAACAACTTCAAAACCACTAAAAACCCAAAAATCAAGAATAATGAGATAGTTGGAACAAAATTCAACCATTCTCCTTGAAAAATAAAGCAATTAGTGTTGATTCCTTGAATAAACACCAATTGGTGTGGATCGATGTTGATTTGGTTACAACAACATCGATCCTATAAAAGGTGACACAAGCCATTTCCCAAAGATATAAAAAAATTTACATATGACACTCATGTATTGAATGTTTTCAGTGTTGAATCAGAGCTTCATGTTTATGTGAAGAATTTGAAATATCTCAATGCATGATTCCCCCTTTGGAGAAGCTACCCTCTCAATCCCATCATTCAAACTATCTTTTTTTAATTGTATGTCTATCCTCCAAACTAGTAGACATTTTTATTCGAGTCTAATAACAAGCATCCAACCTTGCACATTCTTGTTTTGTCATTCTCATCAAAGAATTGGCTTTATTTCACATTTCAAGCTATATACACAAGTAATTAACTCCAATTACATAGATCAACACCGATCATATAGATCGATGTCCATCCATGTCTAAATACTCAAATTTTCACACTTAATACATTTTTATATATTTTCCTAATGTTTTCATATCATGGCTAATGTTCTCCTACTTGGAATCTTGATTCTCTATTAGATGACCATTCTAAGAGCAGCTTATGTGCCCACTAGAATTTACAATCTCCTCAAATTCCATCAATCATTTATGTGGGAAAAATATGATATCAACCACGAGTTGAGAATAGGTGTCATCATCTTTATGCCTAATCTAAATGACATTACTAAAAATTTGATATTATCTTTGAGCAAAATTACGAGGCCAACCTCTACTAAGATGACATTTTTAAGCCACCTCATCCCATCATAAATAATGATGATTGAATTCTAAGAATCCAAACATTGTATACCTATGGATTACTATCCACATCACTTTATATTATCATTTGTTATCCTATTGATTATTTTTTGCTTGACTATCTAAAAGTGAGTTGACATCGGCTAATCCTGGAATTGACATTTTCCAAGCAATGTGCCTCATAATTTTTTTTTCAATTTTTCTAAGTGTATGTAGGTTCCCATTTCTATGGAAGAGGAGCTTCATGCACGCTTTTGTGATATTTTTCTACAAGGATCAATATGGAACCCCATGCACATCAAATAGGTTTGAATCCAATGGTGACATGAACACTCCAAGTATTCAAAGCAAGAAATAGAACAAGTAAGGAAAATCATGGATAAAGTAAACATGGATACTCATCCTCGTAGATTGAAATAAGAGGGAACATATGGGATTGTTTTGTAACACCCGTTCATGGACAGTCATTCCCTTTATGAGGGAAAGAGGAGTTATGATTCCAAAATGGAATGTAACTCCTATGATGCTGCGATGCATATGACAATGAAAATTACTATGATGGAATCTTCTATGTGTCATATAACTCCTAAGATATCTGATCTTGCTAAATGAGATGAATCATCATGTGAGGTGGACAAGACACCAAGTGATGATGAGGCAAGTCATACACACCAACACCCCCCTTTGTCAAAGATGGGTTAAGGTCATGGAAAGTTAGAATAGAAAGATAACTCTCATAGACAACTAATAAAAATGTGTTAATGGGGTCTAGAAACTAAAGGCCTAATAAGGTACCCATTTACAAACATCTTTCCATAAAATAAGAATATGAGATGGATGAATAGAAATCTCGAAGAAGATGAGCAGTTGTAGCAAACCTCACCCCAAGAAGAGACCGCAAGTGAAAAAACTTCACCTCAGTTAATGGCTTAGTGAAAATGTCTATACTGTAATTCGATGATGTCTTCATGTATCATCTTTCATATGAAGTACATTTGGATCTCAATGTGCTTCATCCATCGATGTTGAACCATATTTCATAAAATTGAGATTGTGATCATCTTGTCACAATATATAATGGTAGGCCGCTGAAAGTGAATACCAAACTCCTTCAAGATACCCTAAAACCAAACAACTTTCGTGGAAGTGTTAACTAATCCTCTATACTTTGCCTCTATACATGATATGGAAATCACATTCTTCTTCTTTCTAGACCAATTGAAAGTACCTTAACTAAGAGAGAAACTTTAGCTTGAGGTATATTTCTAATGATCTACATCACCGCCCTAATTAGATTTTATATATCAAACCAAGTCAATCTTTTTCCCACCTAGATTGTTGAGAAGACAGAATGACACTAACGAAAGGGCACATAGAAGATTCAGATGTGGGATAAATGCATATTTGAAGACACAAAAAGGATAGGGAAGGAAACGTGCATGAAAGACAAATTGATTTAGGACTTAGCCATTTTCTTGATTACAAGCTATTTTAGGAGATAACATACGAAGCACACAACAGGATGGAGACTTTCTCGACACTCAAATTATATTTTGGAAGAGCATATACTAAGCACCTTGGATGATTTCAAGTTAATAATAGGATTAATACTTGCTAGATAACTATAAGAGATCTATTATTAGTGCACTTGCATGTGTGCATGTTAATGTAAAGGCACATGATTATTTTCAGCATGCGACTTATTTTTAGAAGTGCATAAGTGGTAAAGGGAAATTTTGCACCCTTATAAATATGTATTAATATATGTAGTTAGAGAGACACTGTGTATGAGCTATTGTGGAGTTATGTTTCCAGATCTGATGCGCGCATAAACTTATGTTACTATTTATTGTAAGAAGCTTCTATATTTATTGTGTTTAATATAATGGAGTGTATTGGGTGAATAATGGTGTTAAAAATGACTATAACTGGTTCTTACATGGTTGATTTCATTATGTTTATCGTTTGATTCATGATTATTTAATATCTAGATATGGAATATGCTTTGTGGAATGGTTATGCTATTTATGGATCTGAATGCATTATATCTTCATCATGTTCACATCCTACACAAGCAACTCTAAGGAGGGGCCTAGTACCTTTATGCACTTTGGGTGAGCACTCATCTCAGGATGGGTGATGTGCTAGCGTGCCTAGGTTATTCGTGGTAAATTTTAGGCTGCATCATTGGTTTCATTTTCGGGACCTCTTTTTAGTTGTTTTTAGGATGGTTCATGATGAAGATGTACTAGTTGACCCTAGAAAGTGTTGAAGAGTGAATAAAAGATCTGAAAGAAGATTACACATGGAGGTTCAACAATAGATCTGAGTTTGACGCATGCACGTGGGTGGAAAAATTTGTATGACTATTTATATGATAACTTATTTTCTATTTTCCCAGTAAAACTGTACAAGTGGCTGGTTGCTTATGCACCTAAATGGAATTAGAGGTATTGCACACTTGCTTGGATGTAGGAATAATTTTAGGCCCTCTATGATGTTTATCTGATTTGGAAACATGGTGTGGATACTTGGTTCCGTGGTGTTTTGAATAGCTATATTCTGGAGTACTCAATTTCCACTTATTCTTGCCCAGAGGTAGCTTAATTCCAATTTTTACGGTATCCTAGGGGAACTTACTTGCAAGGAATTCCATTGGAAATCAAGATCTTGATGGTAACCCTGAACTTAGAGGAAAATCCGATGGCTAGCTAAACCCCACCACACATGGGGGAAGGATTAGGTTTGGTGAAATATGGCGAGCCTATTGATAGAGAGGTAGAGAGAAGAAATGTGGCTTAAGTAAAATGAGGCGTGTGAGAGTGAGATAAAGAAGCAACATGAAATTGTAGAGTGGATGGTGTTGAGGAGAGAGATGACTTATGAAGGATTTGGAGCTCACGTAGAAGGCGTGGAACCAGAGCATCAGGAACTCCCTCATTTGGGCAAGCATGACAGGAACCCTCTTTGGCCTCATGCAATATCACACCAATAGAGATGACCTAGGCCGCGAGACATGCATCTGAATCTACCTAGAAACCTAGCCCTTGTGCTTGGTTTTCCAGTATCTAGTACATCTAATAGTCAGCAAGCTAATTTGGGTAGTAGGGAAGTAGGATTAAGTCACATAGAAAGTACATCTATGGCAGGGAAAACATCTTCATTGTTGTTTAGAGGTACCTTCTCAACCGCATCTTCTACAAAAAAATTTGAGCGTGCAAAATTTGGGGCCCACACTGGGAGTAGTACCACCATGTAAAATTTAGGATTTCAGTATAGTACTACTATTGGGACACATGGAAGTACATCTTCTAGTCCACTTCTAGCTAAAAGTGGAGGATCAGGGGGTATAGGTGGCTCTAGTTCTGGTGGATCTAGTGGTTTTGGAGGTAGAGGCAACACAGAGGTTCGGATCGGTGGGCGTGGTTCACACCAACCCAATAATAGTTACATGGATATATCTCTTCATCTTCTAGAGTATAGGGGCATATAAGATGTTATTGAACACGTACACATGTGTGAGATATTGTGGCGCGTAAAAGTAATCATGGTTTCTAAGTGTAAGGAAAGTCAATTTACAACTACATTGCAAGGACACATGCATAGTTGGTACAGGAATTTTGACCCTAATCAAACTTATGTAGATTATGTAGCATTCAAAGATGCATTCCTTAAAGATATTTATATCCCTAAATTTGAGCAAAAGAGTATAAGCACACTCAAGGATATTAAACAAGGCACTACTAAGAGTGTTCGGGAGTATGATGTCCATTTCAAAACATTTTTATCTAATATTTCTTATGATATTCATGCAAGTCAACATGCACAATAGTTTTTTGGTAGTCTGATCACACCTTTTAGAAGGGCACTATCACATAAGACATACACTGATCCATGCGAAGCACTTGAAGTAGATTTTCATGCTGAGGTTTTCGGGAGTGTAAAAATTGGAGTCAACCCATTCTTGGAAGAAAATATTGTAGCTATGGAAGAGCAGTTGGAAAAACTATAGGCAAATTCGGCACATGAGACGCACACTGGGATTTGGTGTATAGATTGTGAAGTGGAAGGATACACCAAATATAGTTATCCCCACGAATAATACATTCATTATTGCTAGACTGTGAGATATGTCACATGAACCATGATGCTAGCTACTACCAATTATTAAAATATGTGATAAGGAAGAATGTATCTTTCTATTGTAAGATTTTATGTTCCACGAATCACAATACAAAAGACTCTAGGTTGATTGGTTAGATCCATGATGTTATACATATCGATTGTGCAATGTAAAGGAATATCGAGATAACTCTAAGGGTAAAGGTGAGCATCAGATTGGAATCAAAATCAAGCACACTATGATCATAATGATGAGTTCTATGAAGGAGGACATGGCAGAGGTCAATTATACTATGGTGGATTCAACAATGAGGCATTAGTAGTTAATGAAGTGATTTCCCTTGTGGAACATGATTTACATGCAAATCACCTAACCACTATAGGAAAAAATGTCCTTAGAATATTGCATGTTATTTCGTGGGAAGAATCATAGCTATGAGGAATACCCAAATCTATATGAGCATCTTAGCAAGTAGCACAAACAAGAGAACAAAAGTGCAAGGATGGTTAGGATACATTGCACTATGGAAAATTAGTGGATGCTAAATTTGGCACTTTGGAACCCTGTGGTATTACCTGTGAAGACCATCACTACATGCACTAAAGCTGTGTGTACTAGAGAAGCGTTATAGTAGAATCCTACCATCACTAAAGAGGATGTTTTTCATGCAAGGTATCTAGATCCTGTGCACTAGAAGGAGGTTTATCAAGAGACCATAGAAGTACTCAGATACCTTCAAGGGGAAATATAATGTTTAAAGGAGAAATCACAGAAGATAGAACAAGGAAGGCAACAGAGATGGTCCAAAGTCGGATATTGATGACTTGAAGGAGATATGCAAAATCTTTGTCTTGGCCGAGAGAATATCATTCCATTACTAGGGAGTTGACTAAAGGGAAACACTTTACGTGTGAATATTGAGAATGAACGTTAGATCCTACATGGGAATCTTCCCCCATAAATTAGATTACGACAAGGATATCACTCTAAATGCTATTGGCATGGATGGCTCTTAAGCAATACTTATTAACACAAGTGCGGAGGTAAATGTGCTTACTTTAGATGCATGGGTACAGATGGGGAGACCTTCATTGCAGTCATCTTCTAATGTACTATTTATGGCTAATCGAACTAAGACCACTCCTATCGGAGTTTTAAAAGATGCATCCATTACTATAAAAGGGGCCAAGTTCACTGGGGATTTTGAGGTTTTAGCGCTTGCAGAAGTAGATAGTTTCCTAGCTTTGCTTGGATGCCCTTAGTGTTACAAAAATAATGTTGATCTTCAGTTCAACAAGGGATATATCAGTTTTGAGAACAAGGAGGAAAGATTCATTATCTCTTTAATAGATGGGAAATCTTCACCCTATGTTGAGCATTTGAGTGAGGAAGATATGAATAGGATTTATGTATGCGCCAATCAGACCTGTTATACTCAAGCCATCTAAAGAAGGAATCCTTTAGTGGGAAGATGTGTAGTCTTTTAGTGATACTACAATAATTTCTTGTGATAATTAGGCTCATCATACTTATGAGATGGTTGGGCACAAATTAAGGAGTGCATTTGCATTGAAAAGAAAGCCTCATTGCATCAAAAGGATAGGTAAATCTCTGTACTCGGTACACTAGAGAAGGAGAACCTATGATATTCCTATGCGCCATGGAGGAATAGTGGATAGACAAATTTGAAATAAAAAAATATGTTAGTATATACCCTACGCGGGTCGGGAGTTCACTGGTGGGTGGTTCATAAGGATAATCTTGTAGAATGAAATGAAGTCAGGATTTCTCTAACAACTTTGTTTTCCAAGAGTAATGCACCTCCTCAAATATGCACTTATCATGGAAATCAACCTATTCAACACCACGTTCGGTAGTGTGAGAGACTCTAGGAAATGGTGAAGGAAGATTTTATGCCTTCTCTATGGGTGCAAAAACTTTATTCCACTTTATAAGGCTATGCATGCACTTGGTAAGTATATGCGAAGCTACATAGAGAAGCGGAAATTGGCGGGATTTGATTATAGGAATGGTCCAAAAAAATTCCTACTTCTCTACTAAACCTCTAGTACAAGAGGAATTAAGGGTTATAAAGTGTTTAACTATGGGAGACAATGCAAAGGCAAAATAACTCATTCACAAGTTATTTGATGAGAACAACTCGAGCACACTTTGATGAAGAAGCAGAGTCGATGCCACACTATTCAAGAGTGCTTTCTTTTAGAAAAAAAAGGAAAGATGGTTTACATAGTGGATGACGAGGAAGTAGAAAATATGGATATAGATCATTCAACATGTATGCATGAGGTTTTGGAAAGTGTGGATAACAATGCGCATGATTATTATGAACCTATGAGGAAAAAGAAAGTGAATATTGGTATGGATTTTGAACCTAAGGAGGCAATAATTGGAGATTATTGGTATGACTGTGAAGTGGAAAAGATAATTAAATTGCTCCATGATTTTCGGGCTTATTTCTAGGGGCTGCCATGAATTAAAAGGAGTGCATGATTCATTAGTAGAAATGAAGATCAATCTTAAGGAAGGTGTGCGCACGATTAGGAAGAGACCCTACAGGATGAAACCTAACCTATGCATAAAAGTTATAGAAGAAATTGACAAGATATTGAATTTTTTCATCATCAATCCCCTAGAATAATCAGATTGGGTTAGCCCCATTGTCATGTATAAAGAAATATGGTCGATTAGGATTTGTATGGATTATGTGAACCTGAATGTTGCATGTGTTTTTGCCCCCTTTCCTACACCTTTCATAGAGGAGATATTATAAGGAATTGCAAGGCACAAAATCTATTCTTTTACGGATGGATTCTCTGGGTATCATTAGGTGAGAATTACAAAGGAGGATCAAGAAAAAAACTTTCACCATTGAATGGGGAATTTTTACATATATTGTGATGCCCTTTGGTATGAAAAATGTGCTTGTTGTATTTTTGCGAATACTTGTTCAAGCATTCCAAAGTATTTTATTCACATTTTCTTACAATTTTACTTAGATGATTAGATGGTGTATTGGCGTGTAAAGGATCATTGTGACAATTTTTGCTTAATGTTTGAAATATGTAGATAGTTAAGCATCTCTTTAAATATCAAGAAGTGCGTGTTTGCTACACCTTTTGACACTCTGTTAGGGCACATCATCTGCAAGGAAGGTTTTTTAGTGGATCCAACTAAGGTTGCATTTATTTTCATCCCTGGAAGATCCTACCGGTCGAGTGAGGTGTGCAGATTCTTAGGTCACACTGGGTATTATAGAAAATTTATCAAAGGATATGCTAAGGTTGCCACACCCTTGGAAGAGTTATTAAAATGAAAAGGGACATTTTATCGGGGAGAACCGTAGTATCACA
This sequence comes from Taxus wallichiana var. yunnanensis, assembly GCA_018340775.1. Classification (NCBI taxonomy): domain Eukaryota; kingdom Viridiplantae; phylum Streptophyta; class Pinopsida; order Cupressales; family Taxaceae; genus Taxus; species Taxus wallichiana. The sequence goes on along the minus strand of CM031235.1, from coordinate 736,622,590 downwards.
CATTTTGAGACATTAAAGGAGAGAATTGCTACAATGCGTATTCGCATTTTCCCTCATGGAACCAACCATTTCATGTACATGTGGACGCCTGCACAGCACGACCATTGGCACAGTTTTAGCTCAACCTCGAGAAGATATTATAGATTATCATATCTATTTTGCTAGTAGAAAGTTGACTCCTCCAGAGAAGAATTATACAACTACTAAGAGTGAAACCTTGTCAATGATCTATGTAGTGCATAAATTCAGAAAATACCTTCTAGCAACACCATTTGTATTTTACACCGATCACATGGCATTGAAATACCTTTTAAACAAGCTCATTTTACAGGGCGCATATATCAATGGGTGATCTTATTCCAAGAATTTTATTTCACGGTTGTGGTAAAACCAGGAGAAGTAATTCTGGCCCAAACCATTTATCAAGAATTCAGTCGGGAGAGGATGCGCAGATAATTAAAGATACAATGTCAGATGTATAGTTGTATAGATTACAACATGAGCCTTTGGAATTAGAGGATATTTATATCTTTTTATGTACAGGTATGGTGCCAGAAGGAATGAAATCCTTAGAGAATAAAAAACTTACAATTCGCATGACACCTTTTATGTTGATTAGTGGCAACCTATACAATTTAGGTTGAGATGAAGTATTACGCCAGTGTGTACTAGAGCACGAGCACATGGATATCATGGAAGATGCTCATGATGGTATTGTAGGTGGGCACTATGTAGGTGACGCCACTGTGTTCAAGATTATACTCACTGGATTATGGTGGGAGACCCTCTACAAAGATTGTAAAGCATATTGTAAGGTGTGTGATCATTGTTAACACATTGGTAAACTTGGGAAAAGAGATGAAATTCCTTTAAGACCTATTCCTAGTGCAAATCTATTTGGGAAATGGGCTATAGACTTTGTGGGTCCTATTTCACCAGCCACATGTAGAACTGGATCCTACTACATCATCACTTGCACATATTATCTTACAAGGTGGGCAGAAGTTGCACCTACCAAGGATTGTACAATAGCTACAATAACCAAGTTCTTATGGGAAAATGTTCTTACAAGGGTTGGATGCCCACCGAACTTGACAAGTCATAGGGTTACACATTTTCCGAATGAGATGATCAGGATACTATTGGATGAATTTATGATTGTGCACCATAAGACTACACCCTATCATCATCAGGAAAATGGGACTGTTGAGGCCTTCACTAATATTTTGAACTAGACATTGACAAAAATTTGTGATGTTGGAAGAAAATATTGGGATGATAGATTTTCTATCATGCTTTGGGTATATATAACAACCTACAAGAGTTTGAATAAGGCCACACTATTTCAGTTAGTGTTTGGCACGGAAGTAGTTCTTCCTATGGAATTCATGTTACCTTATTTATGTATTGCACGTGCTAGAGGTCTAGCTGATGAGAAATCTGTAGAAGAAAGAATTAAAAAGTTGATAAATTTGGATGAGATACGAGCAATAACACATTGGATTAAGAAGTAGGAAAAGGCTAGGCGAAGGAAAGGCATGACACGAACATCGGGGCAAAAATCTTGAGATGGGATAGATGGTGCTTCTTTATGACTTTAAGTTTTTACACCATCTAGGTAATCTTAAAGTGCATTGGTTGAGACCATATGTTATCACTCACATACTTGAAACAAGATCTTTCCATTAAATATGCTTGATGGGCTATGGTTACCTAGTTACTTCAACAAGATTAGGTTGAAGCCCTACTTTAAATAAGTCTTCTTGGTATTTGTAATAAGGAAGTATCGCCATTTAGACTAGGTTTTCATTTGTGTATTTCCTTTATGTATTTACTTCTTCGTTTCTATGCTTTGTCAATTTAGTTGGTTTTTTGTGTAAATAAGTGCATTTGTGTCTTTGGAAGCTAATTACCATTTGAAGAATATTTATGCATAGAGGACTTCCCATACCATTATTGTTGGGTGGCTATTTACAACTAGGTACACATAAAGGAACAAACTACTACAAGTGCTATTCAAGTTTGGAGAGGAGTTGTTAGAAAGGAGATTGCTTTAAAAAGATGACCGTAGATGGAGATAAATGAGGGAACAATATAACGCGAGGTAAACAACAGCCATGGAGACTACTAGGGAAGGCACATTAGCAAGGTACTTGGGCGTATGGAATCACGTTGAAGAGAAGTATGTAGCTAGAAGGTAGGAAGGTGCACTAGAAGGTTATAGTTGGGGTGTGAAGATGTACGCATGGAGATTGTGAAAATGGTCAATTAATGAGAGGATTGTTGGTTGGTGAAGGAGCAATAAATGCACTAAATTTTTGAAAATCTATATAAGGATGTGATGCGGGTTCATTTTCACCTTTGATATCATAAGTATTTAAACGAGATAAGTGTGATCAAGATGACTGAGTAATATTAAGGTACAAAGAGTGTGAAACCAGACGTGGAGAGTGGATTATTGCGTGAACAAGGCTTGTGTTCCCATTGGTGAATGGTTTGAATGAAGCGAGAGGTGTTGAAAAAGAGCTAGGGCACACAATTTCAAGCTAGGGAACACAGATTCAAGATAGGGTTTGAGTTTTCTCATTACAGATAGAAAATGTAGGATTTTTACAATGGCACCAAAGAAAGCACCTATAACAGGCACGAAAGGAAAGAAGGTAGAAGATGAAGTTGAAATGACTCCCGAGAGTAATGTTTCATAGATGCAAGACCTGAAGGTGTGATAAGTTGAAAAGAGTGTGATTCCCATATCCATAGGTGAAAAATAAGTGACTACAACCACCATAAATCTGACAACCAAAAAGAGTTGGACGCATTGTTAAATACAAAGACCAACAAGCACATGGTGGAGGATATGCTAGTATATGATGACGCTGGGGATAAATTGTTGAAGTAGGTAGGAGTTTATTAATTGTATGAGCTCCTATATTTTGTCAAGTATGAACCATTATACCAATGGTTGATGAGTAGAGTCCATGAGGACTTCTTCTATTTTGTCGAATGAAGGGTTAGAATCACAACCCTAATTTCAACACTGACATGATTGAAGGGAACACAGGTAGACCTTTCTAGTGATCTAAATGATAAAGTAGAAATCATAGAGACAAGAAAGAAGTTGGGGTATACTAAGGGTCCACACGGAATGGATAATTATAAATTAAAGAAGTACCCAGTGGTGTAGGTAGCCACTCATCTAGTTACCATGTTGAATGATCAAGAGAGATGCTCGCAGGTGAATACCATGTGGTTGCATGTTGCAAAGAAAATGTCTCAGGGAGTATTCTATAACCTAGCAGGCTACATTATGTACACCATTATTGAGGAAGCATGCACAAGAGAGAAGATAATTATTGGTGCTATCCTCCTTTACTTTGTGTTTGTAGAAATTGGAGTTCTCAATGGGCCAAAAACAAGATCTGGGAGTATCCATGGAAAGGAAGTCCCTCACGAGAGGTTTGACAAATATTTATGTGAAGGATCAATGAGTGGGACATTTAAGTAGAGGGAGAAGATGTTATAGGATCGACTTCACATGGAATTTGAGGAGTGGTGCATTCCCAAGGAGCTACCTTTGGTGGTGGTTAAGGAAGTATAGTTCACGGTGTACCAAAACTCTCGCATCACACGATTTTTATGAGAGATGGGGCATGGAGCTTGTGGTGTAAACTATCGTATGCCTTCATAGCACACTACTTCCAAGAATTAGTCCACCGATTTATTGATGCGCACTTTGAACTTTAATGTAGAAAAGGTCGAATTTGACTACCACACTCTAAGGAAGGCATGTGTGTATCTAGGATGGATTGCCTATATTGAGAGGCTCATATCAGATGTTATAAGTATGAAACTAGTAATATTGGCTATTGGGGATGGTGGAGTCACACTCGTATACTTCAGCTTAAGCCTAAGTTGGAGAATAACAAGTATATATAAAATGAGTTCGTGCCCTGGGCCATCTAATGGAAAACATACAAAGTGGAGAACGTTCCATCCCCACATCCCGTAGAAACTACGGTGGTAGATGAGGAGGATAAAAAAACATGGAGATATTGGTGGCTTAGATTAAAGAGGCCAAAGGCAGCCCATAGGCATAGTAGAGGCGAGCGCATGGGTACTCCACCTCGGGTATAAGAAGAAGACGAAGACTTAGACAAGGAAGCATCCATTGAGAGTGTCACTTTAAAAGGGTATTTAGAAGAAACAGGAACAAGGTGTGGGAATTCCATAGCCTTTGAGGAGATCACCATAGCTCTCTCCTCATAAATAGACAATGGAGATGAATAAGACACAAATAAATCTGAATGAGGAGGCAGAGGAGTTTATAGAGAGCGAACCGGAACCCCCTGTACTTCCAGAAGATGTGGAAGAACCCAAGGATGAGGATATGAAGGGTGAAGAGGAAGGTGTGAATGAGGTAAAGGAAATAGAGCATGATATTACTCAAAACATCAAAGATCCAAATCCAAATCTTGGCGCTCATGTTCCTAAGGGGCCGAGAATGAGGAGAACCAGTGGGGAGTATGTTGGCCTAAATATGGGCTATGCTAAGGAGACAAGTAAAATTATTTACGCCCGTTTCTAGAGTACAATGGACCTTAAGGGGTTGTATGGATGGGAGTTGATGGAACTAGACATGGTCACTATGCATGTGAGAAAATAGTTGTCCTAGTCCATGTGTTTGGACAAGATGGATTTTGATGTATATGAGGAGTCATGTGTGTCAAGCAGAATGAAGAAGGCACCGTAGAGTAGGCACATGACTATAAATCCCACTCTCATGTCTGATGAACAGGTGAGCAATTCCTTGGTTAAGGTATCTACAGAGGTTGCGTGGAGGAACATAGATAAGGATTCCACTATTAGAGCACTACGAGAACATAACAAGGCAAAAGCTACAGAAATAACACATCTAAAAGGGGAGAAGGACTTAGAACAGAAAAAGAATGAAGCCTTCATTAACATGGAAGAAGAAATTGGTGATTATGTCCTAAAAGCAAGACCACACTTAGAGTCTAAGGTACTTGAAAAGTTTCCTTTGGTTATGCATTATGTGTGTATGTTAGTTGATTTGGTGCTTGAGGATGGACCAATTCGCATGCTCGGTACCAAAGGACCCGATCAAGAAGTAGAGAGAGCAATGGCATCTATGGGTAGAAATATTTTATCTTATGAGGAATTGATCCAAACTTTACAAGATGAGATGAAGAAATTCGACCAAGCTTTGAACATATGTTCAGCTCCAAAAGCAATGATCAGGATCAAAACTATATTAGAAGATAATGAAGTCCTGAAGGAAATTAAGGATGAGACTTTAGGGAGCGCAAATATATTGACATTAGTAAAGAAAATATTGAATCCCTTGAAATAGCACAACATCCACATAAGGAGAGGTTGGATGAGCTTGGAAAGCTCATAACACAAAAGATGGATCTTCTAGAGGGAAGGATGTCTGTTATGGCTAATGTTGTCCTAGTATTTCAAAATCAAAAGGAAGAGATAACCCATGATGAGTTAAAATCCATCACCACACATGTTCCAGAGAAGACCAAAAATGCACTGGATGATTGGAAAGCCTTAGAGGCTGAGATTAAGGAAGAATATCTAGAGTTGATCCTCCCAGTTGAAACAAAGGGTGCTACAAAATAGAATTCCATTATTTGTAAAGTAATTATTTACATTATTTCCATTCTTATTCTTTATTCTTTAGGAACATCAGGAGGAACCCCATTTTTGGGACAGAAATGTGCTTTAGTGTGGGGTAATGTTGAGTAAACGAAATATCACACTAAGGAGAGGGAACACAAAAGATTCATGCGCGGGAGCAAGGAATACTTGAAGGCGTGAAATGATAGGGAAGGAAACACATGTGAAAGATAGATTGATTCAGGACTTAGCTATTTTCATGATTATGTGCTATTTTGGAGATAACGTATCGAGCACACAATGAGATGGAGACTTGCATGACACACAAATGCTATTTTGGGAAGAATGTCTACCAAATGTATTACATGAGTTCAAGTTAATAATAGGATTACTACTACCATATAAATATAAGAGATCTATTATTAATGCAATTTCATATGTGCATGTTCTTGTAAAGGCACATGATTATTTTTAGCATGTGACCTATTTTGGGAAGTGTGTAAGTGGTGAAGGGAAATTCCCCACCCTTATAAATATGTATTAATCTATGTAGTTATAGAGACATTGTGTATGAGCTATTGTGGAGTTATGCTTCCAGATCTGATGCACGCATAAACTTATGTTACTATTTATTGTAAGAAGCTTTTGTATTTACTATGTTTAATATAATGGAGTGTATTGGGTGAATAATGGTGTTAAACATGACTATAACTGGTTATTACATGGTTGATTTCGTTATGTTTATCATTTGATTCATGATTCTTTAAGATCTAGATTTGGAATATGATTTTGGAATGGTTATGTTATCTATGGATCTATATGCATTATAGCTTCATCATGTTCACATCCTACACAAACAATTCAAAGGAGGGGCCTGGTACCTTTGCATGCTTTGGGTGAGTGCTCAGATCAAGATGGGTGACGTTTCAATATGCCCATTTGAGTTATTTTTGGTAAATTTTAGATTGCATCATAGATAAAGAATGACATTGGTGTGAATTCGACAAGCATAGTGAATGATTCACTTCGCTACTTTCCAATATAACTCATGAAGCTTCTTCATAAATCTAGACACGATCCCAATAACATAAAAAATATCCAGCCAAGTGTGATTCAAGTAAATCAAGCTCCCCACAAACTGTTGATAAAGGGTACTATTAACCATAGGATTAGAGAAATTAGAAACCAACTTAACCTTGTTTTTTGTGTTTTTGCAAGGGAAAAATTTAATAGAAAACAGGACAACCATACCATAGTGTCAAAAAATTTAAAAGTTGTATCTTCTCAAAACACCCCTAGGTCATTCCATCCCCAACACTAGTCCTATCATGTCAGTAAAATGATCCCCAAGTGATTTTCATGTATTCCCTAGGTTATTTAGAAAGCAAACATGGTTCGAGGAACTGTGTAGTGAAGGATTCAAGTAGTTTTGGGAAGTACTATCACCATCCTTCCTATGATATTGAATCATCCCAAGATTAGATCAAAAGGAAAAGAGTCATCATGGAGGATTATTCAAGCTCAAATCATCGGGGATTTTATTTTGGAAAATGTATGGAAGTTTCAAAGGTTTTGAACTGATTAAATCAAAAGCGGGTTTTAGGCCCGAAGGAGCATGCACTATGTAAGAAAACCTTAACTTCAAAGAAATATTTTGGGAGATTGATAATGATTTTAAACCCAAAAAAATTACCCATAGAAATAATTTTCAATGCTCTACATGGTGAAAAAAATGGGACTTCTTAAAGCTTCATGCATTGTTTACAGCGATTCATTCTTCCCGTGAACAACTAGTAGTCCCAAGAAAAACAGAGCCATTTGGAGGTGTTTCAGTCAGAATTTATCCCTGGGACCATAACCATTCTTATCATATGATTATTTTCATGAAAAATCATATAAAAAAGAACCCAAAAAATAACATGGGAGCTCGAGATATGGCCTTCACAAGTTGGCTCCCAAGGTATGCTTCTCGACACTTAACCATTTTCTCACCTAGACATGTGGAAAGATGTGGTGAAGGTGAAATTTCATGTCCCCATTGAACCTTTTCAAATATATATGAGTTGAAATTTTTTTCCCCACCCTCATTTAGTCTCCAAGTCACCCACATGACCATGTGCTCACCTTCTAGCCCCTGTTGACCAGTTTGACCTACACACCTACCTACTCCCGCATGCATGCCACTTGTCACTGTGAGGCTAGGGAACATTTTTTAGAACCTTTTTCACCTTTCAAAAGGGACAATAGGGAAAATATAATGTACCCCACCATTTTTATCCTCTAGGTCCCTCATATGACCCCGACGGCCTATTTTAAGCTCCTTTGACCAAGTTGACTTCCACCTACCTACTCTTGCATGCGCGACACTTGGCATCTCTAGAATAAGGAAAAATTTTCTTTCAGAATTTTCACCTTTTGATAAAGGAAAATTTTGACATAAATATGTGCCCCACCCTTTGCATTTCACCCTTTTTGGCCCTTGATCCCCCATGCGACCCAATTTCAACCCAAAGGAGAATACAATCAAAATAGGTATCGATCTTCAAAAAATATTTTGGGATATCCGTAAGAAGTTAGGAGGAAAAAAATACTCATTGGAAAGCTAAGATAATCTTTAACAAGTTTCAATCATCATATTTTTAAAAAACTCTTTGTGATTTTCAGGGGAAATCATTCTTTGCGAGGACAACTGATAATCCTGATAAAAAAGAGGGAATTTCAGGGAGTTTCATGAATAATTAAAATATTACACCCATCCCATTGATATTGGAATGGTTTTTTGGATTGAAAATCATATAACATTTTACCCAAAATGACCTTCTATAGTTCTGGCAATCTAAATTTGAAGTCCACTCTTTTCGTAGGGCCAAATTATTATGTTTTTCCTCTCAAAAATGCATGGCACACTTTTGTGCACCAACTGTCCCAGATCTTTGGTCCACTAGAATAGTAAAATTCACCCATGTAAAATAAATTCTCTATTTCTCCATTTGATCCAAAAATATTTGCATTGTGTGTGTATTTGCACTCCTCATCTCTCCCTCCATTGTCAGGTCTTGAAGTGCAAAATTATGTTTATGGGAACAAAGTGGGTTTTTCTACGCCATTCTCATCCCCATTGGTGTTGTAGGGACAATAAAATGTGCACATGCATAAATTTTTCCCTACTGCTCCATTCTTCATTATTATTTTTGCATTGCGTGCATCTTTCCTTGCTCTATCATGCCCCGTAGTTCCTGGATCAAATTTTTCCACCTCAGTGCACTTACTAAAAATAACATGTGTCCATGGTGAGGCATACTAAAAATATAAAGTGGATAAAAATAGCAATGCATCATCAACAGAGGAGGATTGAAATGTTCCAAAGGGTTCAGAAGGTCATTTTGAGAAAAACATGTTTGTAAGATGATATCATAACTCAAATAGGGAAATGAAACCTCCATGAGGGTCATGGAAACAACAATGTTTTTAAACACTCATTCAACCACTCGAGGTATCTATGATTCATGGATACAGAGGATATTGTGTTCATTAATAAAAAAATCTTCATCATAGAGAGCTTCTTCATTAGATATATCAACTCCCTCTCCTTCCTTCTCTCCTTCTCCCACCTTTCTTCTCTCCCTCTTCTAATTCTTCATTGTGTGTAATCATGATATTTCATCTTATTCATTAAAGTGAATTTATAAAGTTGAATTGTAAAAGTCCCTTTGTTTTATAAAAAGGGAAGTTAATTTCCTAAGTCCTAGGAAGATGAAAAGTCATGAGATGAATGAGGAAATGAAGAGTCATTTATGATTCTATATAATGTAATGACACCCTCATTCTTAAGGGTGGTCAATTTTGTAAACTCAAGGGTGCATTGTGATTAAAGAGAACAAAGGAGATAGTTATTTTCTTCCATTCCCTCTTATATGTGATTCCTCCTTTTCCCTACTTTGTATAACTTTTCGAAATGCTAATAAGGGAAGAAGTTTCTATTTTCTCGGACGTATGAATGTGTGCATCTTTGTATGCATGGTTTCCTCTTGTTGTTAGTGGTGAAGCATCATTATTTTCTTTCTATAAATATTTGTGATGGTAACTCTTGGTAATAGTTGCAGGACTCTTATTTTCTACCTACAACATTAATCCCTCTTTTCTTATTTCTCACTCCCTTTCCCTCTCTCCAAGAAAAGTATTCTCTTACAGGTAACCACAAGATTTTACCGTAGGGTCAATGGAGCACACCTATTTGATACCTAGTCAAAAGGCCACCAAAATATCCCATTTCAATGCACATAAAAACATAGAAAATTAGAGGGACTTCAATTACTAGAGCGTTGGTAAAAAACCCATAGATTTTTCCACCCAACAAATTTTATTGCCAACAGGTTTTTGGGCTCACCATAGGGTAGAATTGGTAGCATTTGCACCCAAAATATGACCACAATGTCTAAAAATTTAAAAAATATATATATATCAAAAAAATAGGAAAAAATAAAAAAATTTAAAAAATAACAAACAAAAAAAGTTCATGGAAATCCATTGCTGAAAGACACATGATCAGTTCCTACAAGTGACCTTTCATATTCCACAGTTTATTTTCATATTCCTATTGCAAAATTTTCTTAGAGCTGGATGAAGGAAGATATACCAGCTGAATTGGTTGAGAGGATATGTTGACCCCACTTTTGAGGCTTTGCAAACTCAACAAGAAAAAATCAGAGATAATCCCTATTTCTTCTCACAAGCCTCATCCCCATCTAGGTATTTGAATAGTTCACCTAGTAATCCCATTCAAACTCCTGTTCATAATCCTCTCTGTAAATTCTCCCACCTTTCCACCACCATTGAGTGTTGAGTTCCGAGTTGTTGTCGTGCAAATGTGCAATAGGAAATTGACAATTTCGAGCATGACAACTATACCCCTGTGCAAAAATTTTCATGTCCTATCATTTCCAGGAACTCCAAGTCCACCCAGTTAGTCCATTGACCTCCCAATTGATGTTATCTCATCCCCCTAGGTGATTTTAGGATTTTATTAAAAGTTGTAAGCTACAGGCGGTTGTAGGAAGTGCTATCATTGGTCTTCCTGGGAGTGGAGAAAGTCCATGGAGTGGAAAAAATCCAAACAAGAAACAAAGGTGATTTAAAGGTCTTGGGACATCATGGAAATGATTCAATAAGATTCTGGAAGGGCTCAGAGAAGTTGGGGCAGTTTCACCAAAATTAGGGTTCACAGGCCTAGTTAGTACACAGGCCAAAACAATTGTTGAGATTCAAAAGGTGCTTCTGGGAGATCCAGATGGAGTTAGGAGAAAAAAGAAACATCTCTGGAAATATAATTCCAATCCCTACATGATGGTGAAATAAACAATTTCACAATACTTTGGCGTATTAGGTTTGCGGTATGTTTTCTCGTGCACGGGTGGAGTGCCGAATAAAAATACACTTTTTCAAAGATCAAATGGAAGAATCAAGACATGAGCCCAACCATTGGATTAAAAATTCCATTTCTAATCAAGATCATATAAAATTTTTCTGAAAAAGTCTATTGGGAGCTCAAGCTATCATCGTCACAAGTTGTCCTCTTAGAGCGAGTTTGGGAGTTAGCCAAATTTTAGGAGGACGTGTGTCGGCTCCAAAATCCTAGCAGTATTTTGTGTCCCCAAAATCCTTGAGGGTTAGGGAAATCAACATTGGAAAAAAATTCCCAACCACCATGTGATCTCGGAACCCCATTCAACCATCAAGATTATCGGTTCAGCCATCGGGTGTGCAATTTGGAGCTCGAATTCCCTATCGTCAGATCTCTGCCACATGTCAGCTCTAGGATAACCATGGAATTTTATGTACCTCATAATTCAGGGACATAAAACCTTGAAAAATTCACCCATCCCCCTAGCAGAGACTTCTAGTCACCCATGTGACTCACTTCCAGCCCCTCCATGCTTTAAAGATGATTTTGGAGATCTCACTCCCTACCGTCGGATCATTGCAACGTGTCATCTTCTTGCTTACCATGGAAATTAATGTCCCTAAAATCCCTTTGAGGTGTGATAAATTAGAGAAAAAAATGCACCTAGCCATCTCTGTGCATAATTTTCAAAATTTAAAAATTCTTCCTGTTTCTAACTTCTAACATCCAACTCCTTCGTGCACAACTTTCTCTATAATTTTCTCTGCAACTTCCCACCACCACTCCACCATTGCTAAATATCAAACCATCTTCAAAAATAAATGAAATCCTATACCCCATGGTGATACATATGTCTTAGAAGAATATTTCATCAAGATAAGAAGAAGAAATGAAGAACATAGAAGAAGAACAGTGGAAATCCCCATTGCCATGAAATCAAAATTTGAAGAAATCTTCCAAACCGGTGCATAGATTGACAAACCATTTTTGTCAAGTTCTTCTCTCTTGAAGGCCATTAAAAATCATATTAAAACCTCCCATTCACATCAAGGAATTATCACAACAAATAAATTCCACTTCCGGCTCCACGAAGAACAAAGCTCAAATTCCTGTCAAACTAGCAACCGGATCGAAGATAAATTTCACTAGTGAGACAAGAAGAAAAAACCTATTGTAATGGAATTGATTTCATCACAAATGGAGAAAAAACCAGACCTGAAAATTTCAAGCTCCATTAATGGCCACCATGACACAGTAGTGGAAAAAATCAGTGAGCTACCTCTCCACTTCTTAGGGTTCTAGTGGGTGAAATCACGTGAAAATTGGAGGGAATGATCGTTGAAAAATATAGTTTCACATGAACTAGTTTTCATGCCATGAAGTCCCTATTTTTATGGATATGGAGGTATGTGTTTTTATTAGCATTCTTCCCTCTTGAAGAAATTTTCAAATTCCCAAAGATCCGGCAGGTGAAATCATCCGAAATTCAGAGGGAAGGGTCTCCAAAAAATCTAGTTTCTCTCAAACTAGTTTTTGCACAATGAAGTTGCCAATTTCTTGAGATATGAAGGACTGATTTTTATCAATATTATACCCTGGTATATCCATACCCGAAGCTCTTACGAGACATAAATTTTCATTTTTCATTTCTGAGCTTTCTGGAAAGCGAATCATGATGAAAATTGGAGCACGGGTTTGTGACGGAGAGCCGAATCAAAAAAGTTGTTCCCATCGTAAACAGAGGTGGTTTTCACCACTTACTAAAAAATAGCATATGTTATACTTCCTCACATGCTATAAATTATGAGTCCCACTGAATAACAATTTTGATCACTTAGAACAATCAAAAAAAGGGGTAAAATGAAAAGTAAGATGAAAACGACTTCTTCCCAAAATAAAAGGTCCCTAAATAACAACCTACTAAAAATAGAAATGTGCTAAAAATAGCAATATCTCAAGAATAGAGGAGGTTGGAATATGGTAAAAGGTTCAGAAGGTGAAACTGAGCAAGACAGGTGATATGTCCTAGAATAGCTAGAGCATGGGCTCATATTCTAAAAATAGTAGGTTGTTCTCAAAGGGCAAGTTTGGCACAACAGGACATTGAGGGATAATCATTTAGGTCAATATCACCATTTGGGGTCCAGAAAGGAAAAATCTAACACTTACTAAATATAGTAATTTTTCCCTTCCAAATATAGTAAGTGTTAAGGAAACATGAATTTCTAGTGCACATGTTGGTCTAGTTTCTCAGGTGTAATCAATCATGAAGAGATGGCAGTTTTTCGTGGTTTGGAATGATCATCTCATATTACAAAGTAAGGCATCGCAAGGCACATCATGTGAATTCATCTTCGTCACTTAAGAATCTAGGTGATTCAAAGAGAGTTGATCAGAATGATTTCAATGAGTCAAGGATTTCATCAACCAAGTTTCAAGGAGGGTCATTGTGGGCATTGTATGTGTTCATCTTGAGCTTGCAGCGGTAAACATCAGAAAAATGTTTCTAAACACTCATTTTATGGTCCAAGATGTCCATGCATCATATAGCTTGCGGTCATCACTAGATTGGGAAAATGATTCAAATTTATCAAGGAGCAATCTTCATCATGTAGATGATCATCGGTGGTAGAAATCTTCACTCAAAGTTCATGGCTGCATCAAGGCATTTCATTACAAGGAGTGTTTTCCCCTATATCCATTCCCTCTTCCTCTCTTTACTTATCTTCTTTCTCTCCCCATTATTCTTCTTTGTTATGCATCATCATTGTATTTTTTCCTATTCACTTATGTGGCCTATTTTAAAATTAGTAAAAATTAGTTTCTCAAAATTTTAAGAGAAATACTTGATTCATGGAAAAAGAAAGGTCACAAGTGGAATATGGAAATGAAGAATCATGTGAGGGAGGTGAAAGGACAATTCAGTTCTATGAATTGTAATGAGCTCTTCATTCTAAGGGGTTCTAATTATGAAATTCTTCTAGCTGGTTGTGTTCTTGTAAGTTCATGAGAGATATTTTTCTAACTTGTAAGTGAAAGGAGTTAGCCACTTTCCCCCTATTCTCAATGTCTTCCATTCTCATACTATGTACAATTTACTCTTGAGCATCAATACAAGAAGGAGTTTTGGGCCTTTTTTAACTTAGGGGTTTACTGATACTTTATGCTCATTAAATTGTAATTGGTCTTGTTGTTGTGTGCAGTATTGTTTCTTCCTAATTTTAGTGCATGTGATGAAATTTCTAACTAGTGTGTGCGGGAATATGATTTTGTACTGAAACAATAGTTCTCCTACCTCTTTTCTCACTCCCCTTTCCCACTCTTTAGATAAATTCTTCCCTAGCAAGAAATTTCTATCTTTTCCACAGGTGATTGGAGTGCCCCTATTGGATCCTCAGCCATAAGGCCACGGGATAATCCACCTTTACTCGTGCATGTATATATGGAAATTACACCGGTTAAGTAGAGGGACTTAAATTCCACAAGTTTTTCCACCCAAAAAAATTTCTCACCAACACAAGTGAAGAAAAATGAGAACTATAAGAAAGATTTGAGGAATAATTTGTAGAAGTAGACGCTAAATCAAAAACAAAAACAAAAATGCTGGAAAAAGAAGAAATACCTCAACCCATCATTCCACGGGAAGATATACGGGCGCATTTTCTCTTGAACCCCGCCTTCACAATCTACCAATAGGTTCCCGCAAGAACTTCAAAAATTTCAAAGGTGATGGCACACAATTTCTAAAGAACACATCACCACCTTCATCACATCATGTGGGATTATTGGAGTTGAACATGAAGACATTGTCGTAAGATTGTTCATGGAATATCTCTAGGAAAACGTGGGAGAATGGTTCTAACTCTTTCCCACAAGATAAATAATTTTGTGGAATAATACCAAGTTCAAGTTTGAGGAAAGATTCAAATTTACTAAGGACTATCAAGACTTCCTTGTTCAATTGGAAAAAATGAAGAAGGGAGAAAATGAAACTATAAGAGACATCGTGGATAGTTTTGACTGGTTTCTCTATAGGATACCGTAAGAAGATTTTCCATTTGAAAACAATATCAAAAGATTATTCATTTATGATCAATCACTGGAGGTATGGTTTTTCCTATGAAGAATCTAACTGAGGAATATTTCACAAGCCTAAATATTTTCCATTGAACTTGATGACGATCTCATCCTCTTTAGAAATATCAAGAATCCCAAAAGGGTAAAGGCTAGAACCCTAAGGATGAGAGAAAGGATCCAATCTTGCAAAAAATTCCAAATGAAATGACATAATTGAAGAGGGAAATTTTTGAAAGAGTATCTCCTCAAATAAATAACAGGAATTAGATTATAGGAGCACCCCGAAGGCTTTCCTTAGAGGCCCTTCCGTCAACGCAAGTTGTAAGATTCCAAAAGATGAAGAAGAGCTTGAACAAGAAAGTGAAGGTGCTAATTTCCTTTAAGTTGAAGAACTTGAGAATGATACAAATATTAAATTTTGTGAGTATTCGGAGGTGATGTAGATGACAAAGAAGATGCACCTAGATTCTCATGTGCAATATTCACTCGTTTGCATTACGAAAAGGAAGCCTCTTCCTCAATCTTGTGAAGAAAAAGAAGACCGAAGATCCTCCTGTGGCAACTATGTAATACAAAATAATCAGTTAAGGATATCCACTCCCACCTTGTATGGAGCCTATATTGGAGAAACCTAACCCTATGGTAAGCGAGAAGGTCATCCGCAAATCCAAGTAAGTATTCCAATGCTTCTTCCAGATTCTAAATATAAATTTACTCATGTTAAATCTGGTACTTCTAAAATTCCCAATTTACCTTTCACAACACCCTAAGTTCCCCAAAAATCAACCCCTTCTTCCAATCCTGTCCTAACTCTAAAATTAGTCCCTTCACCCCCATTTTCTACATATTTTCCTTTCAACTTCTAGAACATGTGAATAGAACGAAAGTGCAAATTTCTAAAACCGAATATCTGCAAACTCATCCTACGCAATTTGAAATATTCTTATGGCATATTAGGAGTGGTAATCCAAAGCCCAATTATTTGACCACTAATTATAAAGGACTAATACTAAACCCACATATGTCCCCATTCAGAACATGGTTTCTTTGAGTGCATCCATGATTGAAAATTTCAATCCTTTCTACATCTCCTTGTCGTTGGGGAATATGTATTAAAAAATTCATAATATATTTAGATGCCTCGGGAAAATATGATACTTTTGAAGGTCCCCAAGGACCTTAAACTCACCATGACTTCTCCCGGTGGCTCTCTTTACTCCATACAATCCAAAGAATTCCCACTTGTAGGGAAGGTCGAGATGCACATGGTGGCCCTCGCCAAATTTCCGAAAAAAGGTTTCAATGATGATATTAGTAGAGGAAATTCCAGCTTCATTTGGAATGTTGTTGATTAGAAGATTCTACTAACAATTGGGAGGTAAAATCTAGATGACTTGGTCTTTTGCAACTATTCTAGTGAAAGGAGATATGGAAAGGTTGCTTCCAGAGAAGAAAATGAGGTCCACGATGTAAAAAGTAGGAAACCCTGGATCCAACATTTTTACCATAATAGAAAGAGGATGAATAATTTTGTAAGAAATAAAGAAGAGGATGAGATTACCATCTTGATTGGGCCAAGTATCTCTTCCCAAAGAGGTATGGATCTCGAAGAAACATTAAGGAGCTTTGATTTGCAAGAGGGTAGACTTGATTTGCTAGATGACGCGATCCATGAAGAAGAGGAGATGGTTGTGGATGAATTTCAAACAAAGGGATCCATTTTATCATTCCCATTCAAAGATGAAGACTACCTTGATTGGGTCACCTAGGAAGAAAGAAATCCAATTTTTGTAAACCCTTGGAAATTTTACAAGAAAAATTTCGTAAGAACTCCTAAGATTTGCAAAAGAAACAGAAGACACTGAGCTCAGTCTTGAACTCATGATGTAGGCTATGGAGTTGCAAGACAAACATGAATTAAATCCTAATCCCTTGACTGATTCAAAGATTGGTCATGATGGAGAAGAAAGGAAAAAAAAGTGATGTCTCTCCTGAGCCAATGGATGATGAAGGTGATGTTGAATGTGAGGCCTTTTCTTTCCCATTTGAAGAGGACTCTTTATCTTATGAAGAATCCAGAGAAGAGAATTTTGAAGCCCGAAAAGTTGATATTCCCCTTGAAAAATAAATGGTAGAACGCTATGATGATAAAAATAAAGAAACAATGCTTCCTAATGGTGACCTTGAAATTTAGAACAAATATTCTTCAAATGAAGGTAAAGATGAGCTTTAGGTGATGTCAAATAAGGATTCAATACAAGATATTTTAGAAGCATCGAAGACATAAGAGATCCCGAGCTAAGTCTCAACCTCTTAGCTCAAGCCATGGCCCTACAAGATGGATATGAGGTCATTTTTATCCTCTATTTGACATTCAAACACCTCATATTGATAGGATTCAAAAATATGAATGCAATGTTTCTTGCGAAAATGATGTCCAGGAACATGAATGGGTGGAAAAATAAAAATTAGGGTACTCAAACTATTTAAATAAGAAAAATTATTGGAGTAGTAATGATATGATAGAAGAAAAAACAATAGTGTGGATAAGCGCGAAAGGAAACTAACACTAGGAAACTAATTTCAAATGAAATGAAGACAATGGAATTTTTAAAGTGAACGCCTAAGTATTAGGGAGCTCATGTAGGCTCACTCTTATAAAGTAGACAGAAAATCATGAAAGAACCTAGCTTTGATAAGCTATTAAGGAGAGAAGGCTACATTCTAGAGAGCAGACATGTGGATTTGCATAACATCATCATTTGGTGTTACCTCTTGAGGGTAACTCCTAAAAAGGATATTACATCGGTAAAAGTGGGTTTTCCCCACCTTGTACCATAGGTGATTTTAGGTTTTTTTTTTTTCCCTTTCGTGTGTCTTTCCTTTCATGTGTTGTGTGTTTCCCTTTTGTTGTCATGTGCGTCTATGTTATTCCTTTCTTGTTATCTCTTGTAAGTTGTGTGTTGTAAATCCCAATGAATACGACATTGGTATGCATATTGTAAATCAATATTCTAGAATTTATCATGTCATGTCCTATCTGTGCTCACCCATAACATGTCCCCAAGCTAGATCCAACTATTTTCTGTGTTTTTTGCAAGCGAAAAGTTCACTAGAAAATAGGAAAACCATACCATAGTGTCGAAAAATTTGAAATTCATATCTTCCCAAGACACCCCAAAGTCATTCCATTCCCAACACTAGTCCTATCCTATCATTAAAATGATCCCCAAGTGATTTAGGAAGAAAACATGGTTTGAGAAACCTCGGAGTGAAACATTCAAACAATTTTGGGAATGACTATCACCAGACTTCCTAAGACTAGTGCTTCATCCTTGGAGTGGATGAAAAGGCTAAGAATCATCATGTAGGAATATTCAAGTGCTAAAAACATTGAGGAGCTAATTTTGGAAGATTTAGGGAAGTTTTAGAGGTTTTAGAGATGATTCGTCAGAAATGGGTTTTGGGCTAAGGAGCATGCATTGCGTAAGAACACTTGAACTTGAAAGCAAGATACTAGGATATAAAAAGTGATTTATAATATAAAAAATTACCCATGGAAATAATTTTTAATGGTCTACATGGTGGAAGAAACATGACTTCTTGAAATGTCATGCATTATTCTAGGAAGCTCATTCTTCTGGCGCACAACTAGTGGTCCCAAGAAAAAAGGAGCCATTTTTAGGTATTATTGTCATAATTGAGCCTTGGTACGATTAAAATTATTCTTAAATTATGTTTTTCATGAAAAAATATACGTAAGAACCCGAAAAACTCATCCGGGAGCTCGCGATATGGCCTTCACAAGTTGGCTTCCAAGGTATGCTTCTTGACACTTAACCATTTTCTCACTTGGACACGTGGAAAGCTGTGGTGAAGGCACAATTTCATTTCCCCATTGGAAAATTTCAATGGGAAATGAGGTGAAAAAAATGTGCCCCACCCTCATTTAGTCTCCAGGTCACCCACATGACAATGTGCTTAGCTTATAGCCCCTTGTTGACTAGTATGACCTACACACCTACCTACTTCGCATGCATATCACTTATCACTTTGTGAGGATAGGGTTCATTTTTGAGAACCTTTTTCACCTTTCCAAAGGGAAAATAGGGAAAATAAAATGTTCCCACCCCTTTTATCCTCTAAGTCCCTCATATGACCCCAACGACCTATTTTAAGCTCATTTGACCAAGTTGACTTCCACCTACCTACTCATGCATGCGTCACACTTGGAATCTCTACAGAAAGGAAAATTTTCTTGCACCCTTTTCACATTTTCAAAAGTACATGAGGGACATAAAAATTCTCCCCACCATTTTCATTCTGCCCTATTTTTTCCTTGGTCCACCATGCAACCTAGTCTCAACTTCGGGAGAAGACAACCAAAACAGTACTTGATCTTGACGGATGATTTAGAGCTTCGTAAGGATTTATGAGGTAAAAAAATACTCATTGGAAATATAATATAATACTATACAAGGATAAATCATCATATTTTTAAAAAAACTATTGGCGCTTTTCAGGGGAGCTCATTCTTTACATGGACATCTAATGATCCTGATAAAAAATGGGCCATTTTAGGAGTTATAAGTAGAATTAAAATATGATACCCATCCCATTGATTTTTAAATGATGTTTGGAGTCAAAATCATATAAAATTTTACCAAAAATACATCCTAGAGTTTTGGCAATCTCAATTTCAAGTTCACTCTCCCGACGGGCCAAATTCTTATGTTTTACCTCTCAAAATGCATGGCACACTTTTGTGCACCAAATGTCCTGGACCCTTGGTGCAGTAGGGATAGTAAAATTCACCCATGCATAAATTTTTCTCTATTTCTCTGTTTGATCCCAATTTTTTTGCATTGTGTGCCTATTTTCTCTCCCAAGCCTTTCTCTCCATTTTCAGGTCTTGAAGTGCAAAATTATGCCTTTGGGAACAAAGCAGTTTTTATGCCCCTCTCATCCCCTTGATGCTATAGGGATAGTAAAATTCACCCATACATAAAATTTCCCCTACTTATCCATTCGTCATGAATTTTTTTACATTGTGTGCATCTTTCCTTGCTCTATTATGCATCGTAGTTCTTGGATCAAGTTTTCCCACCTCGGTGCACTTACAAAACATAACATGTGTCCATGGAGAGGTATACTAAAACTAGAAAGTGGATAAAAAAGAAATGCATCATCAACAGAGGAGGATTGAAATGTTCCAAAGGGTTCAAAAGGTTATTTTTGAGCAAAATAGGGTTTTAAGATGATCTCATAACTCAAATAGGGAAATGAAACCTCCATGAGGGTCATGGAAAAAACAATGTTTTTAAACACTCATTCAACCAGCCCGAGGTATTTGTGCATCATGGATAAGGAGGATATTGTGGTCATGAATCAATAGAGTTCTTCATCATAGAGAGATTCTTCATCAAATATATTGACTCCCTCTCCTTCCTTCTCTTCTTCTCACACATTTCTTTTTCCCTCTTCTAATTATTTTTATGTGTAATCATGATATTTAATCTCATTCATTAAAGTGACTTTATAAATCTAAATTTTAAAATTCCCTTTGTTTTATAAAAAGGGAACTTAATTTCCTAAGTCCTAGGAAGATGAAAATTCATGAGATGAATGAAAATATGAAGATTCATGTGGGGGAGTCAAATTCCCGCTCTTTCCTCTCTCCAAGAAAAGTCTTCTCTTGTGGGTAACCACAAGCTTTTTCCATAAGTTCGGTGGAGTTCCCTTGTTGGATCTCGGTCAAAATGACATCAAAAAAACCATTTCATAGTTGAAGCATCATTTTTTTATTTCTATGAATATGTGTGATGGTAACTTCTAGTTACACGATTCTACAAGACTTTGTTTTTCTACCTCAATGTTAATCCCTCTTTTCTTATATCTCACTCTCTTTCCCACTCTCAAAACAAAGTCTTCTCTTGCGGCTAACCACAAGATTTTCCACAGGATTAGTGGAGTACCCCTGTTGGATCTCTGGTCAAAATCCACTAGAAAAACCCATTTCATTGCACATATAAACATAGAGTTTCACTATAAAAATAAAGGGACTTTGATTCCCACTGAATTGGAAAAAACCCCATAGATTTTTCCACTGAAAATTTTCTTTCCAACACCTTGGAAAGGAAAGATGTAGGAGAAGGCTTACAATTGAACATATGAAACTAAGATAGAAAATCAAGGGAGTACTTAGGCTATGAAATTAAAATCCTGAGTCATATTGTGAAATTTGAATCCCAAGAAAGTAATGAAGCAATCCCAAGTTAGACATGGAGAACTTTTTGGTGAGACAATTTTTAGAGAAGCGATGATATAGGAAGAGCTTCCCGTGATCAACAAGTCATAAACATACAAAACGAGGATGAGCATGGATTCATCTTATTATAGAATGTAAACATTAGGGTCAAAGTGACACCGAGTGAACCCTTATGCAATTAGAAAGGAGTCCATCTTCGCATACCAAGCTCGAGTGGCTTATTCAAGGCCATAGATATACTTATTTAAATTGTAAATGCGGGAGGGATCATGGACATAACACAAAGGTTTTTCCATGTAGATCTCTTCCTCTATGTCCTCATGAAGGAAGGCACTCTTCCTATCTATTTGTGGTAGTGATAATGAGGTTCATTCATATGGAATTCGTCTTCACAACAAGATAAAAAGGTTTCCAAGTAATCAAACCTATCTAACTGTGATAAAACCTTAGCTACAAGTCGTGCTTTATACTTCTTAACTTATTCATTGGCGAGGATACTTTATTCAAGTACACTCACTTACACTAAATGATTTTTATTCCTTTTGGAAGAGTGGTGAGATCCCAAGTATCATTCTTCATGAGTGGGGAATACTCCTCATCCATGGAAAAATCCCACTCACAAATCCCATAAGCCTCCTAGATATACCGAGGGTCAATAGAGGAGGAAAATAATGAGTGGGGTCCAATGAACTTTAAATGATTCCATATATCATCCAAGGGATACCCAATCCACTCTTCAAGATCAATGAAAAGTCTTCCTAGCCCAAAGAAAGACCAGGAGGTGAGTCAAGATCATAATCAAAATATTTTGTAGTATAAGGGTCGAAAGGAGAAGGAGGACCAGGAAAATAAATATGAGGAGGAGCACACTCAACAAAATAATCATCCGAAGATTGATAATAAGAATCGAGATAGCAGGACTACAACAAGTGGAGAATTAGAATTCGAATATGACTCATCAAACTTCACACTTATCTCAATATTAAATTTTGGCATGTTGTGATCTTTAGGCATTTTCATTGATTTTAAAATCCCATTAATGAAAAATATGATGATGGAGTGGAGTCATATGATGCTTATTATGGTAGTGACATGGAGATCTAGGTATGTTCTTGGTTGCATGAGTCGATTTAATGAGAATTGCTTATTTTATCAAACCAATCAGGTGACCTAGCTAGCCTAGGTGATGGTGCATAGTGGTTGGAAATTATTGGTAGATTTCAAATCATTTTAGAAGCATAGAGATTATGTTTTGTGAGTGTCAGGGACTCACATGACTTTTAGGATGTTGATACGAGGTTGGAGACTAGGTCTAGGTACTAGGAGGTAGAATATTGAGATGTAGATCTAAGTGAGCTCATAAAATCATGCAATGATTTCATAAAATATATTCCATGTGTGTTAGTGCATTTTATATAGGTTTCATGGTGAGTTACAATGTTATTTAATTTGACCCTAGCCTAGACAGTGTAAAACCCTCAGGGATAGCCATGAAAATGAGATGGGATGGAAATATGGAGACCTATCTCAGACATGATGATGATTGGATATGATGAATTTAGGTTTCTTATAGGTTTGAGAAAAAATTGGAGTCATTCTGAAAAGTATTTTGCAAGATAAGTCATATTTAGTGGAGCAAGGTCCAAGAAAGGGTGTTTTCTAGCTTGAATTATACCTTATGATGCTCACCCTGAATTGTGTGCTTTGCATGGGACCTGATGGATTTTAAGGATGCTTTTACATTGATAATAACATGTTTTAAAAATTAATGAGGTCATTTCATTGTCACAGTTTTATGAATGAATGTTAAGAAGGTGAACAGCTTTTTGTATGCTTGAAACCCTAACTCAAAAGAGGTAGGAGATAAAATGTTTCTAAGTACCCATAATTGATTTTTGGTACATGTATGTTTATTTTATCATGTATAGGACTCCTCCAGGTTTCCAGTAAAGGTATGGTAGTGGTTGTGGTGATGAGTGGACCCCACTCAAACAGGTCTGTTTCTCAAGAAGTTTAGTTTGGGACAAGGTCATATAAAGGATTTAAATACTAAACAAACATTGTTATTAGTATGTTAATTTTTATTAATGTCAATGATGGTTTCAATTCATGAGGATGCATAAAAATAGCAAAGTGTGCCCTATTTGTGAAGACTAGTCAAAGGGTAGTTTTGGGGCAATTTCAGGTAGTTTGCATAAATGAGCTTGGTTGAAGGCCTTCCACTTGGATTTAGAAGGATTTAAAATATTTTATGGAAATTTTATTGAGAGGTATTACTATTGGTATAATTTTTATCTCATGATTATGAGATTTGATGGGTCATCCAGTTAATTTGTGAGCAAGAAGGTTGTTTATTTTCTAGGGCGGGATTGCATTTTACGAAAGAATGAAGTGAATGAAGCATGTGATGGATGAGTTGATGATTTATATCACCTGGAGATTGGATATGGATGCTAATTTTTCCTATTTAAGTAATTTTTATCTCTTGGAAGTCAAAAAAATGGTGTAAACTAGTTGATTTTTCAAAATACTTTTCTAGGTAGTTTGATTTGAAGAAGAGGAACATTGATGTGGATTGAGCACATGGATGTTTCATTGTGTATAACATACATGGACATGTTTAAATGTCCTATGGATTACATATAGTTTTCACATGCCATATTTTAGGTGTTCATGGGTGCTCTTGAGGCCCAAAGGTGAAGACAAGGTGCTGGAAGTAGATGTTTTGTGAAGAATGTGTGCCTATGGGCCCATTTAATGGTTTATTTTATTATTTCAAGTAAAATTTTGAACATGTATGATTTTTATATGTTATTTTACTTATGTATGGTGAATTTTGAATATTTAATAAGTATGGTTTTATTATTTTTGTTTTATCTCATCCTAGTGGTGGGGTTTTCAGCATTTTTGGTTTTGGGAATGACCAACCTATATGGGTCATATGTGAATGGTTCAATGATTTATTTGGGATGTTTTTAAGTTTCATTAGGTTGATAAAATTATTTAAACTAACTTAGTTTGAATTGGAATCATGAAGAGGATACAAAAGTGATGTTTTGGGTGATATTTTGAACTACTTGCTTGAACATGAAAAGTGTGGCCTATGAGAGAGCTATTTATAGGTACAAAGGAATGTGTTGAGATATATAGGAGTGTAGGAAAGGTTTATTAATTTTTTCAAGAGTGTGTGCAAAGGTTTGAAGCATTGAGAAGTGAAGAAATTGAAATATTGTGCAAGTTTGAATGGCTAGGGTTTGAACAAGGGTTTCAAGGTGAGTGAGTTGAATAGGTGATCTCAATCGGTTGTGGAAGAAACAAAGACATATGAAATATTATTAAAAGGTGGTTGAGTAGGTAATTCATCATTTTGGGGGTTTTATCCTCCTTGAGTTGGTTCCTCACAAAACTATGGGTTGGTGCTCCTTTTAGGGTTGTTGTTATACTAAATTAGGGGTTGGTACTCCTTCCAAGTTGGTTCTTCACTAAAGAATTTGTATTTGAGTAATATAATCATAATTTTTAGTGGTTTTTCTTCCCTTTGAGCATTTACCACCTATATTTTGTGTTATAATGTTTTTTATCTTGTTCATGTTTATTTGAATTAATTTTATTTGATATTGTGCACATTTTAATAGATGGTTAATTTATTTGTGGTTTAAGAAATCAATTTGAAATTGAATTAATTTTATAAGGATTGATTCACCCCTCCAATCCATTTTTCTTCCAATAATTGGTATCAGAGCAGGTCCTTTTGGAGAAATTCTACTCACTTGAAAGGAGATCTTCTGAAGCACTATTATGTACTATTGTCAAGAGAAAGACGGTATGTTTCCCATGATAAGAATGTGGGCCTACTTTAAACCCTTGAAGTTTGATATATGGAATGATATATATATGAAGCATGTACATCATCCTCATCCCCTTTGAATCATAATGAAGTCTCGTGGTATTTCTCCTAATACTTTTAATAGTCAAGATGAAAATATTATTTGGTATATTGATAGTGGGAATTCAACTCATATGACAAGTGACAATAGTAAGTTCATCACTTTAAGAAATAATGCTTTAGGATTTGTTAGGATTGGGGATAATTCTTCCTTAAATATTGTAGGGAGATGTTCCTTGAGTTTGGATAATGGAAAAAACCTCACCAAGGATGTTCTATATGTTGAAGGTCTAAAGCACAACCTACTTAGTGTAATTCAAATGTGTAAACAAGGGTATGTTCTATCTTTTGATGATAAGGGTTGCAAGATTAAGAAAGGGGAAATAGGTAAGCTTGTTTCCAAAGCCAAGAGAACTGACAATAACATGTATATTATTAAGGAATTCAACAAATAAAAGTGTCTTATGAGTAAGATGAATGATAGTTGGTTGTGGCATAGGAGATTAGGCCATGTAAACTTTGACAATATTGTTAAGATCAGCTCTAACAATTGTGTGAGAAATATACCAAAAATCAGCAAACTAGAAGATACTTTGTGTAAAGCATGTCTTTATGGAAAGTAAACTAGAAGAAGATTTAATACCAATGAACATGACTCCACCACCGGTCTACTTCTGATTCATACTAATATTTTTGGGCCTATGAGGACTGAAAAAACTTCAGGTGATTACTATTTTATGCTTCTTATTGATGATTTCACTAGATATACTTATGTATCTTGTTTGAGAAAAAATCGATTCTTTTGATGTTTCCAAGTTATTTAAATCTCTCATTGAAAATGAAAACAATGAAAAGATAAAGTTCATTATATCGATAATGGAGGTGGATTTTGGTGAGATAATTTTGATGATTTTTGTAGAGTTCATGACATCAAGAGGAAATTTTTAGTATCTATAACTCCTCAGCAGAAATGGAATGATTAAAAAGAACAAGACTGCTTCAAGATATATCAAGGACTATATTGAATGAACCTATATTACCTAATAGCTATTGGAAGGAATGAATTTATACTACTATCTATATTCTTAATAGATGTCAACTAAGAGTGAATATTGACAAGAATCAATATGAACTATGGAAAGGAAGATCAACCAATGTGGAAGATTTTATAGTATTTGGATTGTTAGGTCGTGGAGCCTGTTTTCATGTGTGAAAGTGTTGAAGACCGTACACTAATACTCGTACACTTTTCATGTATCCTTTGGGCCCCAGTGGGGGTCTAAGGGTGGCAGCCCTAGTAGCGAGGGGTTTAGGGGCGCAGCCCAGAAATTTTTTTTTGGGGTGTAAATTGTTTTTTTTTGCCTTGAAAAATGCACCCGACATATCAGGAAATGTGCTCTTCTCATATGGGCAATATTTTTGACCCATATGTTTTTGGGCTGGTTTTGGCCCATGGTTTTGATACCTACGAGTTTTGTAAAACTACTTAAGCAATTGTCTATTTATATGGTTTTATGCATATGATAGAGATATAATGAAAAACATTACGATGTGCTTTGAATTGGTGTGATTTCGTCAGAGAGTTTATTGAGCATAGCTCCAAACAGATCTGGGTATTGTATTGAGAGAATGGTGGCTTGTAATAAAATCTAAGCAAGTGATTCTTGGTGGACGTAGCCCAAATTGGGTGAACCACGTTAAATACTATCTCTTTATGTTGTGCTATTTTATTCTATAATTTTTATTTGAGATCTGTAATAATTTTTGCATATTAGTTTCTACTGTTGCGATTATGTGAGGGATTATTCCATATATTTTATCCCTTATTTCCTAACAATTGGTATCAGAGCCTGGTTTGGTTTGTTGAAGTGTTGAATCGCAGGGAAAGTTTTATCTTAAGTGGGAGCTATGGCAGATGATGGAAGATCTAGGGTTGATAAATTCAACGAGTAGAATTTCAGTCTTTGGAAGATGCATATGGAAGATTACCTTTATCAGAAGGATCTTTATACTCCCATTGTCTGAGAAGGTGAACAAACCCTCAAGCATGAAATATGTGGAATGGGATTTTTTGGATAGGAAGGCACTTGGGACAATCCAGTTTGTCTTACATCTTCGGTATTATTTAATGTTTAAAAGGAAAAGACTACAAAAGAATTGATGGATGCATTAGGGAAGTTTTATGAAAAACCCTCTGCCTCTAATAAGATATTTTTAATGAAAAAGTTGTTTAATATGAAGATGTCTGAGAATGGTTTAGTAGTAGATCATCTAAATGATTTTAATATGGTTGTAAATATGCTAGCTTTGGTTACAATAGAATTTGATGAAGAAGTTAGGGCTTTATTAGTTCTGTGCTCTTTACTTAAGAGTTAGAATAGCTTGGTAATGGTGGTAAGCAACTCGGTTCCAACTAACTCAAAGTTGAAGTTTGAGGATATTGTAGGGGTGATTCTAAGCGAGGAAATGCGAAGAAAAAGCTCTTGTGAATCTTCTACTTTAGGGAATTCTTTGACAGTGGAAACTAGAGGAGACAGAAAAATAGAGGAAGCCGTGGAAAATCAAAGGATCGAGAAAGGTCAAAATCCAAAAGAAAGATAGTATGCTGGCACTATGGAAAGTCTAGGCATACAAAGAAGGACTATTGGGAGATTTGAGATAAGAAGAAACAACAGGAAGAAAACAAGGAGGAAAATTTGGCATCGTGTAATGTATGCAGATTCTTTTTATTCTTTCCTTGTATAATGTTACTAAATCTTGGGTTTTAGATTCAGGGGCTTCTTTTTCATGCTACTCCACATAGGCATTATTTTGTTGATTATGTTCAAGGGATTTTGGGCATGTTTTTCTTGGTGATGATGAGCCTTGAAGTATAGTTGTAAAAGGTTCTACTCAGCTTAAGATGCAGAATGGGAATACATTGCTATTGAAGGATGTCGGACATGTGCCTACATTAAGGAGAAATTTGATATCGGCGGGGAAATTGGGAAGTGATGGTTGTACTGTGATAGTTACAACTGACTCTTGGAAGGTTACCAAGGGTGCTCTTGTGGTGGAAAGAGGTAAGAAGGTTGGAACCTTGTATTTATCCACTGATAGTACTAATGATTGTAATCTTGTGGCTTCAGATGCAGATACAACATTATGGCACTATAGGCTCGGTCATATGAGCCATAAGGGCATGGACATCATAAAGAAGAATTTTCCTAGATATATAGAAACAGGTTTGGATTTATGTGAGAACTGCATATATGGGAAACATAAGCAAGTAAGGTTTCTCAAGGTTGGACCTACAAAGAAAGAGAGTAAGTTAGAGCTGGTACATTCTGATGTGTGGGGCCTGATCGTGTATCATCTCTTAGGGGTTCAAGTTATTATGTTACTTTTATTGATGATGCAACAAGGAAAGTTTGGGTTTATTGTATTAGAAACAAATTTGATGTATTTGACACTTTTGTTAAATGGAAAGCCTTGGTAGAGAATGAAATAGGTCTTAAGCTAAAATGTCTCAGGTCAGATAATGGAGGGGAGTATTGCAATAATGAATTTGATGATTACTATTCTAAGAATGGAATCCGTAGGAAAAATACGGTTCCAGGAACTCCACAGCAAGAATGGGGTGTCAGAAAGGATGAACATAACAATAATGGAATGTGCTAGGAGCATGAGGTTACATGTAGGATTGCCTCTTTCTTTTTGGGCAGAAGCAGTGAGCACAACTGTGTACTTGATAAACAGAGGACCCTCAAGTGTCTTGGATGGAGGCATACCGGAGGAGGCTTGGTATGGTAAGAAAGTTGATTATTCATTTCTTAGAGTATTTGGGTGTGAGGTGTTTGTTCAAATAGACAAGGATGATAGGACCAAGCTAGAGGCTAAGTCTAGAAAAATGTACTTTCATTGGTTATGGTGGTGATGACTTTGGATATAAATGTTGGAGTATTAAGGACAAGAAAATCATTCGATATAGGGATGTGGTCTTTAATGAGAAAGTCATGTATAAGTAGTAGTTGTAGGAAAACAAGGAAGAATCCAAGAAAGAATATGTAGCGGTAGAGGATCTTCCGGATGGAAAAGTGACACATGAATCAGTTCAGGAACCTCCTCAACAGGAACCCCAAACTCCTATATTGAGGAGGTCTTCTAGGGTAAGAAGAGAACCTGAACGTTTTTCTCCTTCTCTTTATTATTTATTACTCACCGATAGTGGAGAACCGAGAGCTTTGATGAAGCAATACTGGTAGATTCTAGGAAGAAGTGGGAGCAAGTCATGGATGAGGAGCATCGGGATCTCATGGAGAACCGGACATGGGATTTGATAAAGCTACTCGAAGGAAAAGAGCATTATAGAACAAGTGGGTGTTCAAAGTCAAAGAGGAAGAAGGAGGCAAGAAAAGATATCAGGCCTGGTTGGTGGTCAAGGGGTTTTGCAGAAAAAAATGTATAGATTTTGATGAGATTTTTCTCCGTAGTAAAAATGATTTCTATTAGAACTATTCTAGGAATAGTTACGTGAGAAGACTTGCACTTAGAACACTTGATGTAAATACCGCATTTCTACATGGTGATTTGGAGGAGGAACTATATATGCAGCAACTAGAGGGCTATAAGGTCAAAGGAAAAGAGGAGATGGTGTGTAAATTGAAGAAGAGCTTGTATGGATTGAAACAAACTCCACGTCAATGGTATAGGAAATTTGATAGCTTCATGATGGAGCAATGTTATATTAGATGTCATTCTGACCATTGTGTGTATACAAAGAAATTTGAGGATGGAAGTTATATTATCCTTTTTCTGTATGTGGATGACATGTTGGTTGCAGGTAAAAACATGCAAGAAATAAAAGTACTCAAGAAGCAGCTAAGTGAATCCTTTGCTATGAAGGATTTGGGGGCAGCCAAAAAAATCCTTGGTATGAGGATATCTTGGGATAGGAAGGAACGAAAGTTGACTTTATCTTAGGAAGAGTACATTAAGAAGGTCTTAGAGAGGTTTAATATGTAGGATGCTAAACCGGTTGGGACTCCTTTGGCAGGCCATTTCAAGTTATCAAAGGAATAGTGTCCTAAGACAGAGCAGGAGAGAAACCAAATGTCCAAGGTACCTTACTCATCAGCGGTTGGTAGTTTGATGTATGCCATGGTGTGTACTAGGCTTGATATTGCCCATGCAGTGGGAATGGTGAGTAGATTTATGAGTGATCCAGGTAGAGATCACTGACAGGCAAATAAAGTGGATCCTTCGATATTTGAGAGGGACCATGGGGATAGTTTTGTGCTACAATGGATCAAACACCACTTTGTGTGGTTATGTAGATTCAGATATGGCTAGAGATGTAGACAGCAGGAGGATCACAACAAGTTATGTTTACACTGTAGGTGGAACAACAGTAAGCTGGATTTCATGACTACAGAAGATGGTGGTTTTGTCAACCACCGAGGTGAGTATGTTACGCCACAGAGGCAAACAAGGAAAGGATTTTGTTACAATAATTACTTGAGGATTTGAGGCATAAGGAGGAAGGAAAGTTGCATAGTGATAGTGAGTGCTATACACCTAGCTAAGAACTCTGCTTTCCACTCTAGGACAAAGCATATACAGTTAAGGTACCATTTGATCAGGACAACTTTGGAGGAAGAGAAGTTGAAGCTGAAGAAGATTCATACTAGTCAGAATCCTGTAGACATGATGACCAAGGTGGTCACAAGGGAAAAAATGAAGTTGTGTTAAGCTTTAGTTGGTCTTCACAGAAACTAGTGAAGGGTTGAGAAGCTTGCTTAGAGGAAAACTAGTCTCCAAGTGGGATATTGTTAGGTTGTGGAGCCTGTTTTCATGTGTGAAAGTGTTGAAGACTGTACACTAAGAGTACTATACACTTTTCATGTATCCTCACCACCCCGATAGTAGGGGTTTGGGGGCACAACCCCAAATTTTTTTGGGCGTAAATTGTTTTTTTGGCCTCGAAAAAATGCACCCGACATATCAGAAATGTGCTCTTCTCATATGGGCGATATTTTTGACCCATAGGTTTTTGGGCTGGTTTTGGCCCATGGTTTTGATACCATGATTTTGTAAAACTACTTAAGCAAAGGTTGTCTATTTATATGGTTTTATGCATATGATAGAGATATAATGAAAAACATTGCAGATGTGCTTTGAATTCAGGTGTGAATTCTGTAGAGTTTGTTGAGCATAGCTCCAAACGGATCTAGGTATTGTATTGAGAGAGTGGTGGCTTGTAATAAAATCTGAGCAAGTGATTCTTGGTGGACATAGCCCAAATTGGGTGAACCATGTTAAATACTGTCTCTTTATGTTGTGTTATTTTATTATGCAATTTTTATTTGAGATCTGTAATAATTTCTGCATATTAGTTTCTACTGTTGTGATTATGTGAGGGATTATTCCGTATATTTTATCCCTTATTTCCTAACATGGATGTAGGTGTTTTATCAAGAGGATTGAAGATAATCTAGGTAATTTTGATTCTAGATATGATGAAGGTATATTTTAAGGTTATTCCTCAAGAATTTCAGCCTATATTTGTTATAACAATAGGTTGAAAACAATACTTAAAAGTTCAAGTGTGAAATTTGATGAAGTTTATCATATGAGATTTATTCATAATTCAAAGGAATAATCTCATGAGACTAATCCTAAATAAGAATAAGATGAATTTTCTCAATAAAATGAAGGAAAAGATGATAAAGAAGAAAGGAAAGGCACCAAGGCTACATCAAGGAAAATTAGGAGAGATCATCCTGAAAATTAAATCTTAGGAAAGAAGGATGCTAGAGTTACTACAAGGAGGAAATTGGTAAGTCTTCAAAACCAAGAGAACTCTACTTTTCTATCAAAATTTGAGCCTAAAAATTTAGTAGAAGCAATAAAATATGAATTTTGGATAAAGGATATGAATGAAGAGATAGATTAGATTGAAAATAACAAGACTTGGGAATTAGTACCTAGACCAAAGGATAAGAATGTCATTGGGTCTAAATGGGTGTTTAGAAACAAACTTAATGAGGATGGAGAAGTCATAAGAAACAAGGATAGATTAGTTTGTAAGGGATATGTACAAGTTGAGGGAATTGATTTTAATGAGACATTTGCTCTCGTAGCTAAAGCATGAAAGCAATCGGATTATTCTTGGCTTATGCAGGGTTTACGGGTTTTAAAGTTTATCAAATGAATGTAAAATCTACCTTCTTGAATGGTTACCTAGATGGTGAATTATGTATTGAGAAGCCTAATGTTTTTTCTTTGACTTATAAGAAGGACTATGTATGTAAACTAAAAAAGGCTCTTTATGGCCTAAAGTAAACCCCTAAGGCTTGGTATGAAAGGCTTGACAAGTACTTGATTGAGAAAGGTTTCAAGAGAGGAGTTGTTGATAGCAACTTGTATATTAAAAGTGAAGGAGATCATTTGTTGATTGTTGTTGTTTATGTGGATGACATCATATTTGGTGGAGGTAATGAACTCGTGACTCATGATTTTCTTTGAAGCTATGAAGAGAGAATTTGAGATGTCTATGTTTGGTGATATTTATTTTTCCTTGGATTACAAGTGAGTCAATCAAATGAGGGTATATTCATATCTCAATCCAAGTATATCAAGGATATGTTAAAGAAGTTTCAAATGGATGATTGCAAGCCTATTGGTACTCCCATGGTTACAAGATGTAAACTTGGTAAGGAAGATGATTCCCTAAATTAAATCAATTAGATTATATATCCATGACTAGTAGCCTTCTTTATACAACTACCTCAAGGCCCGATATTGTACAAGATGTTGGCCTAGTTGGAAGGTTTCAACAAGATCTTAGAGAGTCACACCATCAAGCAAAGAAAGAGGATCTTTAGATATCTAAAAGGGATAACTGAATTTGGTTTGTGTTATTCAAGAAATGAAATATTTGAATTAAGGGACTTATCTTTTGCTTATTGGGTAGGTAGTATGGATGATAAAAAAGCACTATTGGTGGTGTATTCTTTGTTGGAGGGTGTCTTATTTCTTGGTCAAGCATGAAACAATATCTTTTGGATCTTTCAACATGTGAATTTGAGTATGTAGATGATGCAAAATGTTGCTCTCAAGTCATGTGGATGAGGCAGAATTTGGAGGATTACAAGGTAAAGTGTGATGGGCCTACATCTATTCTTTGTGATAGTACTAGTGCAATCAGTGTATCCAAGAATCCAATTTTACATTCTAAGACTAAGCACATCCATATTAAGTATCATTACTTAAGATATCAAGTGAGTAAGAAATGTATCAAGTTAGAGCATGTATCTACTAAGGAAGAAGTTGTTGACATTATGAAAAATTCACTACAAAACTATCTTTGAGTATCTAAGAGAAAATATGGGAGTGATCTCAGCACCTAATAGATCTTGAGTGGTTAGTAAAATTGTGAAAGGGAGAAATAAGAGAGAACCATTTTCTTCAAGGAATATTGATGAACGTGTGTCATTATAAGTTTTTGTCATCATGTCAAGGTATGCATCCTTCACGAGAGTCCGTGTGGTTGGTTTGTTAAGCCACGTTCAAGATGTTTCTGATTGGTAATATGTTTTTTAATAAGGTTGTGATGTGATATGATTTCTCTGTTGAAATGGTGAGGTGTGTTTCTTTAAAGGTATACTTATTCAAAGTCTTAAGTCTTTGGTCTTGTTAATAAAAGTTAGAAATGTTGTCTATGTCTTGTGTCATACTATGTATGTGTCCTTGTTTGGTGAATGTCTACCATAAAAATTTGTGTCATGCTTTAGGATATTTCTCTAATGATTCTTTATTGTCTACAAAATATGTCATGTCATGACAACAAAGTGATAAGCATGTTAGTGGTGATAGAATGTGTAGGGTGTGATTCAAAAGAGATGTGGTCCTAAGAGTTATTTGTAGACAAAGTTAATTAATATTTCTTTAATTAATGATTATATATGTATGCTCAGAACATTAAAATATGTTGTTATGATGTTAGTAGAAAAAATTGAGACCTTGAAATCAAAATATGTGCATTCTGAGGTGTTTTATCTTGACTAGGTTTTAGAAGTTCATAAGAAGTGATATGAAATAAAAGTTGTGATTGAAGGTGTAAATGATGATATCCAAGACTGAAATTTGAAAAAATCATCCTAACTATGCATACTTTGTGATTCAAGAGGGTTCAGACCTAGAAAAAATCATATTTATTTAAAAGCTGGTGATATTGTTAAAAATTAGTGAGAAAAGTGCTAAAGACCTAATTGGGAATGTGTGACTACCACACTGGGAAAAACTTCCACAGTAGCATGCATCAAGATTCATGGAGGTGACTATATGGCCAAATGGGTATTCATAATTGGTAATGGTTCTCTATGAAGATGAATATTTCAAAAATTAAATATGTTTTCCTCGTATTGAAGACCTAAAAGTTTATGTGCACAATATACGAGTAATTCAATATGGTATACATATTATCTTGATGCCTTACATGGTATGAAAAAGTATGAATAAGGTTTTAAAATATTTGTGTGGATTCTAGAAGAAGTACAAGATCAAAGTGTGTGGTGTTTGATATTCCTAGTCTCTTAAAGCAATAAGATACAGTGCTAGAGTGTGAATTCCTAAGTATAATTTTGTGAGTGCTCATTTTGAAAAGAAATTATGTTGGTGGAAAGTTTATATGGTTTCTGATTCGCTTGAAATACTTATAAGATTGATTGTGATTGGAAAGTGCAAAGTGGAAGTATGTATGGAGGCCTTTCTCAAAACCATTGTTACATTATCCATTGAGTACTGTGTGATATCATGTTACGTGAGTAAATGATAAATTGAGATAATGTTCTACAGGTATGTGAATCTTTATGAGGATGATTTAGGTAGTCTTGAATGAAATATTCAAGGATATAATAAACAAGATGAGTCTAAAGTCCTTAAATACCAAATTCATAAGAATGTTACAAGTTTTGACGTTGAGTGTTTATAAAAGCAAGAAATGACATCCTATAGGCATAATAAAATAGTTAACATCATCTCAAAATGTCCTAAGTCCATAATCATGAGAGAATTATGTTTGATCTGGTCTAGAGTGTGGTTCAAATATCTCAGGGCATTTTCAAGCATAAAACATAGTGGTAATGACTCGATATAATAAAAGTGATGAATGATACATGTGGTGATGAGGTACAAGGTATTATAGGTGATGGTTTTTGCATCAACTTGTGATCTTTACAATCTTGTGTGGTTGTAATTTATCAAGGGGAGCCATTATTGGTCCCTCTATGAGACACCTATAATTTAGATCGAGTAATTTAAATACTTAAATTGCACTAATTATACCTTTTCCCGCAAATTGACGACATATCGTCAATATTGCACATTTTCTTTGCTATCATTTTTAATTAATTACATTATGTTAGTTAATTAACTCTTCTATACAACAATGACGCCAATTAACAACCCTTCGTTAATCAGCTCCCTTTCTATCTAGATTAATTATATATGTCTAATTAATAAAACTCTCCTTTCTATCTAGATTAATTAATTATACTTAATTAATTAATTCTATCTTCTATTTAATCAATAAATCATCACTTATTTGATTAAATATCTCTCATAGTCTAAATCATGCAAATATGTCAAATGGTCTTGTAGTCATGGATTGATAAGACTCCATTCTTTAAAACCTTGGGATTCAAACATACAATCAAACCTTTGATTGCTAAGGATCTAAATAGGTTCATTTAATTTGATTAGCATTCAATAGAGATAGATATTAATGGATTAACATGTTAGTTTGAATGTTTATTCATGTTCTAATGCAAGGATGTTGGTAGACTAATCTTGTTTAAGCTCTAAGCATGATGGTGTATTGATTTCGATTTAGCTTTGTTTTAGGACTACTAGATGTTATTTCTAATTATTTTTACATTGATAAAAAATTCATGTTCACACTATACTAGGTGTTCTTGATTATTAACAATGGTTCAATGAGTTGGTGTGAAAGTGAAGAAGTTTTTTGATGGAATTACAAATCAAAGTATAGTGTTCTCAGAGTTTGAAATGAGGTGCTATGAGAGTAGGGAAGTATTCAAGTCAAGGGGGAGCATGTATTCTCTTCTAGAAGGTTCTTTACATGGTCATAAGGTATGTAGAGTATGATAATATAATACATTCAACTTCATTTCAAAGGAAATAAAGTTGATGAGTTCATTTGCATAACTTCATCCAAAGGAGACTATGAAATACCTGTAAGAATGTTGTGGTTGAGTCTCTTATCGGGGGAAAGATATCATGGTAAGAAGTCAATTTTTTTTAGTCTTCCACAAGAATGAGATGGTATTTGTAGTGCCCACACTTTTTATAGCTCAGTAGCTTGTTGTTTCTTTGCTCATAGACATGTTTTGACAGTGATTGGTTATATCTTGGACATTATATTTAGATATTTGATCTTATTAGACATGTGTGGACATTTAGGTGTATAATGCCAATTTAGCTTAATTTCTATATTGTCACATTTTCTTATAATGTCATGGATACTAATGGATATGATGTTGTGTTTGGAACATAATTATAATAATGGATAGTTGTTGCATGTGGAATTCTATGGTTATATGTCGCGTATCATTTTGTCTAACTTTTGGAATATTGAGTATAATTGTGCACGTTGTCGCATCTTGATTTTAGTAGGATGTTAGGTTAGTTTAGAACGCATTGATATCTTACTATGTCATTGAATTATATTGTAGACAGGTGCGGTTAATGTGTGCAATGAGTGTGCAGTGTGACAGTTTACGGGAGAATGTGGGATTCAAGGCCAGCTACTCAATCTTGCACAAGCACCCCACGGGTTGAGTCCTAGCCATGTTCATTATGTGAAGCCTTAGTATAGGAGATTATTAATTTTGGGGCACTATGAGTGACCTCAATTTATGTAATGTATTGTGCTTTGAATTATTAATTTTGTTTAGGGTTGCTAGTGAAGTTGTAAACTTGCTTTGGGAGTTAATAATCCAACTTTCATTTAAATTTTAGATTTTGTTTAATGAGTCACTTAATCACGAGGGTTTAGGGTCACATGTGATACCCTTGGGTGGTCCCCACACCCTCTACCCTTGTGCCAAAAATGCAAAACCCGAAATTAGGGTATTTTGGGCATTTTTGGGGACCCCTTTGAGCTTGGGAGTCCCCTAACATAAAAATGAGCCCTTCGACCCTACCTAATGGGTAGGGGGCTTATTTTCAAGGCTAGAGGGAGTTTTCCCTCCTTTCTACCTTTTTTTTTTTTTTGTCACATCCATGTAAGGGATGTGGATTTGAGTGTTTATCAAAAGTTTCACTTATTTTGTCTTGCTTACATTTAAGGGAATTTGGGAGAAGATGGCAAAAAGACAATTTTACCCTTTCTCTCTTTTGTTTTAGCATCTTTGACCTTGATGAGGGAGAGGGGTGACACATGTCACCCCCTCATTTGTGAGG
Organism: Taxus wallichiana var. yunnanensis; assembly: GCA_018340775.1. Classification (NCBI taxonomy): domain Eukaryota; kingdom Viridiplantae; phylum Streptophyta; class Pinopsida; order Cupressales; family Taxaceae; genus Taxus; species Taxus wallichiana. The sequence continues at coordinate 736,584,847 of CM031235.1, read as the reverse complement.
ATGCTTGGTTGCTCCTCTTCAAATTCCCATCCATGGGAAAAGAGAGGGACTTTTTTTTGGAGCTTCTTGCTTGGATGCTTGGGTGATTTGGAGCTTGTGATTTGCTTGAGTCAAGGGTGGAGAAACCTGAAGATTGGATAGCTTTTTGGAGAGCTTTCCTTGAGGTAGGCTCTCATGTCTTTTTCTTGTGTTGCATTTATCTTAGTTGTTAGATGGGTTGCATGATTTTGTTATTTGGTTATTTGTTTGTTTTTACTCCCTCCATCATATGGCATGATGGAGTTTTGGAGTGTGGGGGAAGAGAGAGGAAATTTTCCCTCTCAATCCTAAAGGCTTGATGGACAAGCCTTGTAGGGTCTTATTATTTCTCCCCTCAAATGGTTGAGGTGGGGAAGTTGATTTATTTGGCTTGAATTTCCTTCCCCATTCTTGGTAAGGAAACCCCTTTGGGGTTTGAAAATCCTTTCAAGGAGGACTTGGAGAAAGGGGGAGGAATAAGGAGGGCTTTGATTGAATTAGGAGCAATAAGGAGGATATGGAGATGTGTATTTTGTGCAAATAATTTTGGATGTATAATTTTGGAGAACTTTTCTACTCTCTTCCCCACTTTTGAGGAAGAACATGGGATTCTCCTCATTGTAAATGTTTGGAGTCTTGTTTGATTTTTGTCTTATTTTTTTGTGTGTTTGTATCATTGTTAGCTTACCCTCCATCTTTTGCAAGTTTGGTTAGTTGACCTTCTTCCCATGGGCTTGGGGGAGGCTAGCATGCACCCCAACCTTGGGAGAAGCATGTAATGATGCCTATGGTTGGGTGGTTAAACAAGCCTTGTTCCCTTTGTGTTTAGTTGCTTCATGGAAGGAATGTTGGAGCCTTAATCTTGAGGATTGTTGGAGCATCCTTGAGGCATGGACTTATTATGTCTCTCTTCATTTTTGGAAGAGGGTTTTGCTTCTTGATGAGCATATGATTCTTGTAGAAATATGGATGTGAGTTCCTTTGTAAACCTTCCATTTGAGATGTGTGTATATAGTTTGAGGAAGCATGCTTTGTTCAAAGGGTGTTTATCCCTCTCTTGAATATATTTGCAAAGTTGTATGTAATATGTAAAACTTACTACTCTCAATGAAAAGGAGAGTCTTGTTGTATTAAGAAGTGTTTTCTCTTCTTGTTTGTTGAAAAGAAATTACATATATATTTAGATCTTTAGCCAAAAGGTGGAATGGAGTAAATGGTACCACATTATAGCTAGTGTTTCCTTTTCCAACCTGGTAAATAAAGTTTGTATAGTGCTCCTTTATGCATCTTAGGCATCTAGACATATGATTCTCTTTGTGATAATAAATTTTAGAGCTTAAACTTCATTGTTATGCAAGCTATTACCGCATGGTAAACATCGTAAGAAAGTTTGCATTTGAAAAGAAATCTGGTTGTAACATGGTTTTAGAAATCTCCTTTTTTTTATTATTTTAAGCAAAGGAAATTGTACTTGGAAATGTGGTAGTGTTCTTGAAAAGCAAAAAAATGTGTATATAAGGAATTATCAATTTAAATCTTAAAATATATATATATATATATATATATATATATATAGATGTATATGTATTATATTTTATATATTCCATGTTATATATGTTGTTTATATATATATACATTCACATGCGTGAAAAATACAAATGAAATAAAAATATATATATATATAAAAATAAATAAATATATATATATATATATATATATATAATATGTTTATATATATATATTAATAAAATGTATTTATATATATATATATACACACACACACACACACACACACACACACACACAATATATAGTATTGTATGTAAAACAATTTCTAAAAAGAAAATTAAAAAAATAAAAAAAAAAACCAAATAATGGGGGGGGGCCGATTTCCTAAGCACCCTCAGAATGCCCATGGGGTTGTTGCCCCACGAACCCCATGGACCCCATTACCCTTTGGGCCTCGCCCCACCCCAACCTACCCCCGCCGCCCTGCGCACCCCGTGTCACGCATCCACTCGCCCCCTCCGCCGCCTACCTTCCCACCCCCGTCACGCCTCCCCGTCCCCCCGCTGCAGCCTCCCACCGCCACTCCCCCAACTCAAACCCTGCAACTTCCTCCACGTCCTCCCTCTTCCACTTCTCCCCACACTGATCCCTTCAGGCCGTTGTTCCAGATCAAAACCAACAAACAAAAAAAAAAGAGGAAATAAAGATAAGTAAATATTAGTTTTTCTTTTAAAATAAATAAATAAACAAAAAAACCAAAAAAAAAAAAGAGATGAAACAAAGATTTAAATGTATTGATTGTAATCTTTAAACAATGCAATGAAAGAAGAGAACAAGCAACCAAACTCTTTTGTGTCTCCTTCTACCTACACAAAACAATAAAAAAAAAAAAGAGAAATAAAAAGAAAAATTTCAAATGAAAAGAAAGAGATGGAAAGGAGAAGGGATAAAGAAGTTTAGGGTTTAATAAAAATCTAGGGACAAGATGCATTTGATCCTAGGGTTCAAATAAAACTCTACTTACTTTTGAAAATGAGTAATATTGTGGGGTTATACTTTTGAATGGAGAATGAAATTTTTAATTTAGAAAAGGGTAGTTATTTTCTCATGTAGGTGGAATTAGTCAATGAGTTATATTTTGTTAAAAATGTATGAAAATTATTAGAAGTTTAAATAAATTAAATTAAATAGAAATCAATGTTTAGCGTATTGGTTAAAAGTGTTATCGCTAAGAATCAAATCTTTTAATGAGAATGTTTATGCAAACTATTAGTTCACACTCAAAAAAAAAAAAAAAAATTCCCCAAATTTTTAGTAAGTTGAGTTTGGTTCCTAACCCCGGAATGGGCACGAAAGTTAGTATCGAGCTTGGGGTTCACACTCGCGGACCACTGGGTAACTAATTAAAATAGTTAATGTTAATTTTAACAACACAAAATTAACTAAATGAATAAAAATAAACAGTTAAAATAAATCATCCACAACCATTAAATTTTAAAATTAATAAATTTCTCGCTCACCTCGTGCGCAGGATGGCGCCCAAGTGAGGATGATCAGCTAGAGGTTTGGGGCGTAGTGCATCTATGCAGGAGCCTTCGGCACCTGAATTTGGGCCTCGGATATTAGAGGCCTTGTGCTAGCTGATAGGCATTATGGAGTGGTGCCTACCACCACCGCAGGAGATGAGAGTGGAGGCACCATTTGGAGACAAGGAGCCATTAAGTGAGGACGCGCTTTCCAAGCTACCAGAGCACGACACACCGAGTTGGGAGAGGTCACGTAGCCCTTCCATTCATCACAAGAGGGTAGCCTTGTTCTGTCGTAGCCACTCACACAGTCTTGAGGGACCATTCAAGGATAGGCGACTCCCTTCACCTGTTGGACTACATTTCCAGGATCGAGATATAGGCAGTGTGATTAGGGATCTTCTCTGTTTTGTCAAAGCCGCCCACTTACACCGGCTCTACAGATGGCTTAGGGGCTGAGTCATGGCTCCTTAGTTTGGATAGTTGCTTTGGCTTGCACTCTTACGAGAGCAACGTCAAGGAAAGATTCACCATACACCTCCTCGAAGATGCAGTAGGTGTTTGGTGGAGGAATCAGGAGCGGAAGCTCCATCGACTTGAGAGACAGTGACTTGGGAGATGTTCGAGAAGTGTTTTAGGGCTCGCTATATGTCAGAGCATTTTGTGCAGAAGAGGATCGATGAGTTTCACGATTTACGATAGGGATTTGGCACAGTAGCACAGTATGAGAGCGGGTTCCTAGATCTCCTACAGTAGGTGGACTACCTGTAAGATGAGAAATTACAGGTTAACGAGTTTATTCGAGGGCTTAATGCAGATATAGCAGGAGCAGTTAGGATGCTATCTCCTCCCAAACTTGAGAAGGCCATTGAGAAGGCCTACTTAGCTGAGGAGAATAGGACTAAGGCATAAGAGCATCGTGATAGAAACAAGAGAAAGTTTTAGGAGAGGATACAAGCCTTCCAGAGTCAAAGGTCATGAGGTACTGCACCACCCCCTAGAGGAGGATTTTGGCCTCTGCCAGCAGCCACGAGGGCTCCACCGCACCCATAGTGACAAACACAGAAAAGGGCCACCCGGCAGCAGGGGGCCGATGCTGACACAGGGATTTCAGAGAGGTGTTTCTAGAGGTGGTTTTAGTGGAGCCAGAGATAGGAGGCAGGGCACTCAGCAAGCATAGCCGGCCGCACACAACATTCTCGCTAGGATTGGACTAGCAGGATCGCACACCGTAGCACAGGAGCGACCCCATCTCAGAGGGGTACAGGAGGTTGTTTTATTTGTGGATCTCCAGATCACTATGTGCGCATGTTCCCACACAAACCTAATACCATGGATGCACAAAGAGCTGTTAGATCCAAGCAGACGGTGGGTGATGTAGGACATGCTCATCGTGTATATGCAGTAGTTGAAAACCGCCAAAGCCGAGCATCAAAGCCACGGTCATTGAGACTATAGGCACTATCAGGGGTATTTCTGTCTCAGTACTTTTTGATTCAAGTGCTTTAGATTCCTTTATATCACCTTCTATAGTGGACCAAAGTGTGGGCTAGTGGTGGCTAGGCAACCAGATAGATGGCAGGTTGAGTTGGCCTCTGGGGCCAAACTCGCCGTGGAATCGTATGTGGAGAGTTGCGTACTTGATTTAGTAGCCTTCTCCACTACTCTTGACCTCCAAGTTATCCCTCTAGGTTCTTATCGGTGTAGTTTTGGGTATGGATTGGCTCGAGTCTCATCGAGCTAAGGTGGATGTAGCAATAAGGTCATTGAGTGTCGGGATGATCTTGGGAGTGCAGAGGTTATATCAAGGATGCAGAGACCTATCTCCTTGCGCATGATATCAACTAAGAAACTCAATCGAAGCATGCGTAAGGGGTGTCAGTTGTTTGCTATCACCATCAGTGATCAATCTGAGAGCATTCCAGAGCATTCACCCTTAGATGATCATGTAGTTTTGAGGGAGTATGCAGATGTGTTTCCAGGTGAGCTTCCAGGTTTACCACCCCACGAGAGGTGGATTTCACCATTGATTTAGTACCTAGATCAACACCAGTTTCTAGGGCACCTTATCGGATGATGACCCCAGAGCTTCATGAGCTCAAGATTTAGTTAGAGGAGTTGTTGGATAAGGGTCTCATTTGCCCTAGTGTATCTCCTTAGGGAGCGCCAGTCATATTTGTGAAGAAGAAGGATGGTTCTCTTAGGCTTTGTGTAGACTTCAGGAAGCTCAACAAAGTCACAATAAAGAACCGTTATCCACTCCCTAGGATTGATGACTTGTTTGATCAGATGCAGGAGCGAGAGTGTTCTCCAAAATTGATCTCAAGTCAGGGTATCATCATTTGCACATTTCAAATGCAGACATTCATAAGACAACATTTCGCACGCGTTACGGACACTATGAGTTCACAGTGGTTCCATTTGGTTTGACCAATGCCCCAGCTATCTTCATGATCCTCATGAATGGTGTATTCAGGACATTTTTGGATCGCTTTGTCTTAGTGTTCCTTGATGACATATTTATTTATTCTCATTCCGAGGAGGAACACGAGGAGCATTTGAGACAGGTACTTTAGGTTTTGAGAGAGCAAAATCTGTATGGAAACTTGGAAAAGTGCAGCTTCTTTTGCATGACGGAGATTAAGACTTGGGTCATATCATATTCAGGTGAGGGTATCTCCGTAGATCCCTCTAAGATACAAGCTATCTTGGACTAGCCAGCACCCACATTAGTTACTGAGGTGAGGAGTTTCATGGGTTTAGTAGGGTATTACCGCAGGTTCGTACAAGACTTTTCTAGGATTGCTCACCCTATCACTTCTCTTCAGAGGAAAGGGAAGAAGTTTGTTTGGTCAGAGAAATGTGAGCAAGCCTTTCAGTTTCTTAAGGAAAGGTTAACCACGGTGCCCATCTTAGCAGTTCTAGACCCTACAAAGGATTTTTTTGTTTGTACTGATGCATCACTAGAGGGTTTGGGAGTAGTTCTTATGCAGGAGTGTTGGGTTATTGCTTTTGAGTCTCGTAAGCTCAAGGACTACGAGCTTAATTATCCTACTCATGACTTGGAGCTTGCAGCAGTTTTTCATGCTCTTGTTCGTTGGTGAAATTTCCTTTTGGGTAGACCTTTCATTTTGCAGGGACATGATCATCGTAGTTTGCAGCATATTTTCTCACAGCTGAACCTCAACGCTCGTCAAAGGTGTTGGATGGAGTTCCTATGTGAGTATGACATGGAGGTTCAAGTACATCAAAGGGAAGGAAAATGTGGTAGCAAATGCTCTTAGTAGACGATGGCATGTGCTTGCTTCTTTGACACTTCAGTCAGATTTGAGAGGCAGGATTCTTGAGCACTTTCTAGAGGACATATTTTATGAGGGAGCTAGACAGATGTTAGAGTCTCAGGGTTCTTTAGAGGGAAGATATTCGGGGTGTGTTTTAGAGACAGATGGTTTGCTTTGGTTCCATAGGAGCATCTACATGCCTAAGTCAGGTGATCTACGTAGCTTCATCCTCACAGAGGCTCATCGAGCCCCATATGTGGCACATCCAGGAGTGAAGAAAATGCATGCCAATTTGAGGGAGTTATATTATTGGCTAGGTCTTCGATGAGATAACAGATTTTGTTGCACATTGCCTTGAGTGCTAGAGGGTCAAGGCAGAGAATTCTCATCCTGCAGGACTTTTACACCCTCATGATATTCCCGAGTGGAAATGGGATGTGATTTCCATGGATTTCATAGTCGGACTTCCTATGTCTTCTTATCGTCATGACGCCATTATGGTCACCGTGGATAAGTTGACCAAGGTTGCGCACTTTTCACCAACCAAGGTCACCTATAATGCATAGGCCATTGCCAAAGTATTTATGGAGGACATTGTTAGGTTGCATGGGATTCCGAAGACCATCATCAATGACAGGGATACTATCTACACTTTAGTTTTCTGGACTTCTTTTCAGGCCGCTCTGGGTACTCAGATTAATTTTAGTTCAGCTTATCATCTAGAGACAGATGGGCAGACAGAGAGGGTTAATCAGGTGTTGGAGGACATGTTGAGAATGTATGTCATGGATCAGCAGAGGAAATGGGAAGATTATTTGCATTTAGTTGAGTTTTCTTACAACAACAGCTATCTTAGTTCCATTGGTATGGCTCCCTACCAGGCCTTGTATGGACGACCTTGCAGGACACCTTTGAGTTGGGATAGACTAGATGAAAGGATTATTCTAGGACCAGCCTACCTTTAGGATTTAGAGCAGTAGGTTGTGTTGATTAGACAGTGTCTTGAAGCAGGCCAGAGCACGCCAAAAGGCATATGCAGACACCAAGAGGATTGATCGTCACTTCTCAGTGGGCGACAAAGTCTTCTTGAGAGTTCGTCCGCATAAGAGTCCTATCTGTTATGGAAAGGGTTCTAAGATATCACCTTGTTTTGTGGGGCCTTTTGATATTTTAGAGGTCATCGGTCCAGTTGCCTATCACCTAGCTTTGCCACCACACCTTGCACGGGCCCACGATGTTTTTCATGTTTCTGTACTATGTAGATATGTACCTGATGCTTCTCATGTTTTGGATTGGTCGGCATTACAGGTAGAGGATGGAGGATAGTGGAGACTAGAGCCCGTACGCATACTGGAGCACCGGAGGTTGGCCCTTCGGGGTCGAGACTTGGACCAGGTTAGAGTATAGTGGGACCGATACGACGAGACAACAGCTACCTGGGAGGATGCGATACCTTTGAGGGCTAGATATCCCTATCTCTTTCAGTGACTTCCAGGAGGAAGTCTAATTTTAGTAGAGGGGGATGTAGTGCCCACACTTTTTATAGCTCAGTAGCTTGTTGTTTCTTTGCTCATAGACATGTTTTGACAGTGATTGGTTATATCTTGGACATTATATTTAGATATTTGATCTTATTAGACATGTGTGGACATTTAGGCGTATAGCGCCAATTTAGCTTAATTTCTATATTGTCACATTTTCTTATAATTTCATGGATACTAATGGATATGATGTTGTGTTTGGAACATAATTATAATAATGGATAGATTGCATGCGGAATTCTATGGTTATATGTCGCGTATCATTTTGTCTAACTTTTGGAATATTGAGTATAATTGTGCACGTTGTCGCATCTTGATTTCAGTAGGATGTTAGGTTAGTTTAGAACACATTGATATCTTACTATGTCATTGAATTATATTGTATCGGACAGGTGTAGTTAATGTGTGCAATGAGTGTGTAGGTGATAGGTTTACAGGAGAACGTGGGATTCAGGCCAGCTACTCAATCTTGCACAAGCAGCCCACGGGCTGAGTCCTAGCCATGTTCATTGTGTGAAGCCTTAGTATAGGAGATTATTAATTTTTGGGCACTATGAGTGACCCCAATTTATGTAATGTATTGTGCTTTGAATTATTAATTTTGTTTAGGGTTGCTAGTGAAGTTGTAAACTTGCTTTGGGAGTTAATAATCCCACTTTCATTTAAATTTTAGATTTTGTTTAATGAGTCACTTAATCACAAGGGTTTAGGGTCACATGTGAGACCCTTGGGTGGTCCCCACACCCTCTACCCTTGTGCCAAAAATATAAAACCCTAAATTAGGGTATTTTGGGCATTTTTGGGGACCCCTTTGTAGCTTGGGAGTCCCCCTAACATAAAAATGAGCCCTTCGACCCTACCTAATGGGTAGGGGGCTTATTTTCAAGGCTAGAGGGATTTTTCCTCCCTTTCTACCTTTTTTTTGTCACATCCATGTAAGGGATGTGGATTTGAGTGTTTATCAAAAGTTTCACTTATTTTGTCTTGCTTACATTTAAGGGACTTTGGGAGAAGATGGAAAAAGACAATTTTACCCTTTCTCTCTTTTGTTTTGGCATCTTTGACCTTGATGAGGGAGAGGGTGACACATGTCACCCCTCATTTGTGAGGATGCTTGGTTTCTCCTCTTCAAATTCCCATCCATGGGAAAAGAGAGGGACTTTTTTTTAGAGCTTCTTGCTTGGATGCTTGGGTGATTTGGAGCTTGTGATTTGCTTGAGTCAAGGGTGGAGAAACTTGAAGATTGGATAGCTTTTGGAGAGCTTTCCTCGAGGTAGGCTCTCATGTCATTTTCTTGTGTTGCATTTATCTTAGTTGTTAGATGGGTTGCATGGTTTTGTTATTTGGTTATTTGTTTGTTTTACTCCCTCCATCATATGGCATGATGGAGTTTTGGAGTGTGGGGGAAGAGAGAGGGAATTTTCCTCTCAATCCTCAAGGCTTGATGGACAAGCCTTGTAGGGTCTTATTATTTTTCCCCTCAAATGGTTGAGGTGGGGAAGTTGATTCATTTGGCTTGAATCTCCTTCCCCATTCTTGGTAAGGAAACCCCTTTGGGGTTTGAAAATCCTTCCAAGGAGGACTTGGAGAAAGGGGGAGGAATAAGGAGGGCTTTGATTGAATTAGGAGCAATAAGGAGGATATGGAGATGTTTATTTTGTGCAAATAATTTTGATGTATAACTTTGGAGAACTTTCTCCTCTCTTCCCCACTTTTGAGGAAGAACATGGGTTCTCCTCCTTGTAAATTTTGGAGTCTTGTTTGATTTGTCTTATTTTTGTGTGCTTGTATCATTGTTAGTTTACCCTCCATCTTGTGCAAGTTTTGGTTAGTTGACCTCCTTCCCATGGGCTTGGGGGAGGCTAGCATGCATCCCAACCTTGGGAGAGGCATGTAATGATGCCTATGGTTGGGTGGTTAAACAAGCCTTGTTCCCTTTGTGTTTAGTTACTTCGTGGAAGGAAAGTTGGAGCCTTAATCTTGAGGATTGTTGGAGCATCCTTGAGGCATGGAATTATTATGTCTCTCTTCATTTTTTTGGAAGAGGGTTTTGCTTCTTGATGAGCATATGATCCTTGTAGAAATATGGATGTGAGTTCCTTTGTAAACCTTCCATTTGAGATGTGTGTATATAGTTTGAGGAAGCATGCTTTGTTCAAAGGGTGTTTATCCCTCTCTTGAATATATTTGCAAAGTTGTATGTAATATGTAAAAATTACTAATCTCAATGAAAATGAGACTCTTGTTGATTAAGAAGTTTTTCTCTTCTTGTTTGATTAAAAGAAATTACATATATATTTAGATCTTTAGCCAAAAGGTGGAATGGAGTAAATGGTACCACATTATAGCTAGTGTTTCCTTTTCCAATCTGGTAAATAAAGTTTGTATAGTGCTCCTTTATGCATCTTAGGCATCTACACATATGATTCTCTTTGTGATAATAAATTTTAGAGCTTAAACTTCATTGTTATGCAAGCTATTGCTGCATGGTAAACATCGTAAGAAAGTTTGCATTTGAAAAGAAATCTGGTTGTAACATGGTTTTAGAAATTTTGTTTTATTATTTTAAGCAAAGGAAATTGTACTTGGAAATGTGGCAGTCTTCTTCATTTTTGGTAAAAAAAAAAAAAAGTGTATATAAGGAATTATCAATTTAAATCTTAAAATATATATATATATATATAGATGTATATGTATTATATTTTATATATTCCATGTTATATATGTTGTTTATATATATATATACATTCACATGCGTGAAAAGATACAATGTAATAATATATATATATATATATATATATATATATATATATATATATATATATATATATATAGTATTGTATATAAAACATTTTCTAAAACGAAATTAAAAAAAAAACCAAATATTGGCGGGGCTGACCTCCCCCCCGCACCCTGTAAATGCCCACGGGGCGGGGACCCCACCGCCTTAGGCCCCACGGACCCCATTGTGCCTCCACTCGCCCGCCCCCGCGCCTACTTTCCCACCGCCCCCTTGTCACGCCTCCCCGTCCCTCGCATCGGCCTCCCCGCCGCCACTCCCCCACCTCCAAACCCACCGTAACTTCCCCACGTCCCTGCATCTTCCACTTCTCCCCACACCGATCCCTTTATGCCATTGTTCTGATCAAAACCAGCAAACAAAAAGAAAAGAGGAAATAAAGATAAGTAAATATTAGTTTTTCTTTTAAAATAAATAAATAAACAAAAAAATAAACCAAAAAAAAAAAAGAGATGAAACAAAGATTTAAATGTATTGATTGCAATCTTCAAACAATGCAATGAAAGAAGAGAACAAGCAACCAAACTCTTTTTTGTCTCCTTCCATCCTGCACAAAACAATAAAAAAAAAGAGAAGAGAAATAAGAAAGCAAATTTCAAATGAAAAGAAAGAGATGGAAAGGAGAAGGGATAAAGAAGTTTAGGGTTTAATAAAAATCTAGGGACAAGATGCATTTGATCCTAGGGTTCAAATAAAACTCTACTTACTTTTGAAAATGAGTAATATTGTGGGGGTTAGACTTTTGAATGGGGAATGAAATTTTTAATTTAGAAAAGGGTAGTTATTTTCTCATGTAGGTGGAATTAGTCAATGAGTTATATTTTGTTTAAAATGTATGAAAATTATTAGAAGAGAAATAAATTAAATTAAATAGAAATCAATGTTTAGCGTATTGGTTAAAAGTGTTATCGCTAAGAATCAAATCTTTTAATGAGAATGTTTATGCAAACTATTAGTTCGCACTCAAAAAAAAAAAAAAAAAAAAATTCCCCCAAATTTTTAGTAAGTTCGGGTTTGGTTCGTTGCCTCGGGAATGGGCAATGCACAAAGATTAGCTTAGAGGGAGTGATGGGATGTTCTGTCATTACATGCTTGTGGTTCTAAAGTTTATCAAAACTAGTTGAAATTGTACTAAAGAGATAGAACATGGATCTCGTTCTTGAGAAGATTTGAGGTGAAAAATTGTAGGGGAAATCCTAGTTTAAGCCTTTTAATGTGAAGAAAATACAAATAATGTGGTAACTTGATGTTATTTATCATTTTGGGCATGATTTTATGGTGTATGCATCTATTCCAAGGTATACTATAGTATTCTTAGAGGTTACAAGAGGTCAAAACATGGTATGAAGTCATGAAAATCATGTTATTGATCTTAAAAAAGGAGGTTGTGTGTCACTAGCATCTATGAAAGAGGTAAGGAAGCCATTTTTCAATGCTATATTATCATTGTTTTCATGTTTAGGTGTTGTATATGATTTTTATAGGGGATTATAGTCACGAATGCTTAGACAATGGCCAAAAATAGTTTTTGAGAGAAATTTCAAGTTTGTAAGCTAATATGAGATATTTGGTTGATGTTTATAACCAAAATATGATCCTATGAATCTAAGGAAAGTGAATATCATACAGGTACATCTATGCTTTATCATTAATGAAAAAATGGGGATAAGTTCAGGTGGTTTTCCATCACTTACAAAGGGGAGATTGTTGGCATGTTGTGATTTAGGTGTTGTCATTGATGTAAAATCCCATTAATGGCAAAGAAGATAATGAAGTGGAGTTAGAGGATGCTTAGTATGTTAATGAAATGAAGATTCTGGTATGTTCTAGGTTGCATGAGTTGATTAAGTGGTAATGGCTTGTTCTAGCAAGCCTAGTCAAGTGACCTAGCTATCCTAGGTGATGGTGCATATTGGTTGGATATTCTTGCTAGCTTGAGAAGAATTTTGTTAGCATAGATATAATGTTTGGGGAGTTTCTAGGAACTCACATGAGTCTTAAGATGTAGATATAAGTTGGAGACCAAGTGTTAGGTGTTCATATTAATGAGGTCTAGGTGCTAGGAGGTATGAGATTGAGATGTAGAGCTAAATGAGCTTGTAGAGGCATGCAAAGATGTCATAAAATCTATTCTAGGTGTGTTAGGTCCTTTGGAGAAGTTTTATGGTGATTTATAGTGTTATTTTAGTTGACCATTGCCTATATAGTGTAAAACCCTAAGGGCTAGCCATGAAAATGAGATGGGATGGAAATATGGCAACCTATTAGAGACATGATGATTATTAGAGATGATGCACAGAGGTTTCCTAAAGTTGTGAGAAAAATTTGGTTACTAACCCTCTTTTTGCATATATTGACATAACTTATTTTTCTTAACTTGTTTTTTTGAGTTTGAATGTGTTGATTCTTCTTTGTAGGTATAAAGGAGGTTAAGTTCTGTAAAAATTGGAATTGATGGGAAAATTTTAAGATTTCATCATATTTTCAGTTTTAGAGCTTACTTTTTCGTCATTCGACATGCTAGTTTTGGCAATTTCTTGAAAATATCAAATTCTTGAGCATGTATGTTAATGTTTGATAGCATTGAGTCTTCTATTCATATATTAGTGTGATGGGTTGTTGTAAAAATTGAATCTTGGTTGGAAAAATTTGACCATTTCATAGATTAAGGGACGTTTTTTTGACATTTTTGAGTGCATGACAAGTGCATACCCATGAGCATAAGAGCATATGTGTAACCCATCTTCCGAAGGCCATAAAATTTTCTGCCAAAATAGAAATGAATCCATTTTTGTGTTAGAAAGGTATTGAAGTTAAACATGCAATGAAAACATAAATTCAGGATTTATAGTTAAAAAAATTGAAGGTTTTCCTTTTATTTTAAAAACTGGTCATTTTCTAACATGTCTAATGGTTTGGTGAATGTTGTATTTCCATGTTTTAATTTATTTAGACCAAATCATGTGTATGCTCTTCTCTTTCACCTTTTGGTGATATTGAGAATCAAAAACAAATTGTATCTCTATATTTTTAACATTGGGATCAAACTTGGAAATTTGATTATTCATTTTGCTTAAGGAATTAACCTTTTACAAAAAAATTCAATGGTCCTCTGATTTGAAGTTTTAAATTTCTATATAGTTGGGATAAATTTTGTGTATAATCTTGTCTTGCACATTAGGGTGATCTTGAGAATAAAAAGAAACTTTAGTCTTCATTTTCTAACATTTCTTTGAATTGGATGCTTCATCTTTCACTTTTGGTTTAAGGGAATGAACATTTATCAAGATTTTTGTATGGTTCATTGATTACAAATATTTCCTTTACTTTTTAGTTGGATTATTTTTTGTGTATGATCTATTCTTGCATCCTTGGATGATCTTGATAATAAAAAGAAACTCTTAATCTTCTTTTAAATAATGTGATTTGCTTGGAGAACTACTAATGCTTGAGTACAGGACCTAAAATTACTTGTCAAAGAAAGGAGTTCGAAACAAAATTTTCTAACTAAATGTGTGTTGTAAATTGCCAAATGATGAATGACTAAACCACATTAAGTCTAAAATATTAAAAACACACCACATTCAAAATACTTAATTTGCAGGTTCATATAAGGGTACGTCCCATCGCTTAAAACTAGGACATAACCCCTTTGGCATAATCCTTAAGCTAAAACAATGGGGTGGTCCTAGGAATCCCAAAGTAGTCCATGTAAGAGGGGACCTTTTGGAACAAACGGGAAGTGCTCCGCACAACCTACTTGACTAGTATTACCATTTATGAGATTTAGTGTCACAAGTCGTCTGTATCGCAACCCCAATGAGAGTACACAATGGATACATTTATGGCCCATTGTACTTGAAGGGGGTAAAGTAAAGCCGAGATACTCCAAGAATTAGTCAGTGTGAATTTTCTTGGTAAATCGAGCTCACTCTTAGATGACTTGTGACACCTAGTTGAGAGAACCACCTAGGAAGCTATCTTTGACCAGGAGCCAACTTGGACCACATCAAAACCAATTTGATTTGAGAGCTATTGTTCATCACAAAACGTGTGAAGTGTTACTTTTTCTTAGTTTTTCACTTTCCCTAAGGTGAGGTGAAACTTTTCCAAAGTAAGGCCAACATTTTTCAACCCTAATTGATCTACTTCCTTCACTTTCTTTTGACACTTTGTTGATCAAAAGAAGAGTGACTACCTTTGCATTATCAATTGATTATTTTCCCACTTTTGTGTCCATTTATGCCCATCCATGTTTACAGATGGGTTGTTAAACATCTAAAGTGTGTGGAGATATTTTTATATCATTGGTAGCCTTTTTGATCTTGATACCCAAGTCAATATTTTCATCATAGTTAGGCTTGGTTCATCACTTTGATTCTCCTTTGAAGGGTTATCTTGTTTATATCGTGTCACTACAATTTTGGTATTTACGTCTTGTTTCTTTTAAACTTGACCTAAATACCTATATTGTAAGGTTATATTATATACACTTTAACAATTCCTAGGTATACTATAGCTTTAGTTTGATTTCAATTATTACCTCGATTCTTAAGAGTGTTAAGTGTTACCACTTGTGCGTGTTATATCAATATCATCTTGATGTCAATACTTAATTTCTCACAAATTTTGGTTAAAATATCTTGGTGAAATTTTTTTGTCACTCACAATTGTAACTGACACCTTTTGGAATATAGGTCTTGATTGAATTTGGGCTTGTTTCTAGTATACTTTGTTTGGAGGTCACGTTAACTTCATGTTATTACTTATACCTTGTTCATTTATTTGAACTAGACCTAAGTAGGGACATTTTGTTAATCATTATACGACACCAACTACCTTTCCAAAAACAAATTTAGAAAGTACTTCATTTGATTATTTGGTTTGAAACTCAACATTGTGTGATTAAATCTTGCTTAACTCGTTCATTTAAGAGAAAATCACTGTGTCACGTTGGTTCTTTGCCATTATTTTTTCACTTAGGTTTGATAGAAATATTTGAACACATTCACAGATACCTTAGTGAAACTATTACACGTCATGGCCCCTAAAACAAGATTAGGGCTCAAAAAGAAGGCTTTGGAAGCAAGACAAACACAAACTTGGGAAGCCTCAAACAAACAAGGGTCAAACCCCTTTATTGGCCATGATCTTGGGCCTTTATTCTCCATGGAGAAATAAGTAGAAGAAATGATAGATCATAGTGGTGATGAGTTAGAATCACCACATGTGGAATTTTATTTCAACCCCACCTTGTTAGATGAATTCCTTTTTAGAAACAAGGATCGGGTACTAGCACGAGTTGTGGAGTTAGGAGCCAGAATGCCTATTGAACAAGAGATAATCCCACCTACAAATGATGCTAATGAAGAGGAGAAACCTCTTATTAACATGGAGGATATATTAACACATGGACATGCTTCTACCTCTAACATGGGAAACGATAATGTAGTGGGATATAGAATACCTTTCCTCAAGGTACCATGTAAAGTTAGAATAGAACATGAAAATGTTGAACAACCTCCACATCATGAAGAAGAAGAGGAACCTCTCGAAGAATAAGTCACTATTCAACAACAAATTTGCAACCTTAGTCGACAATTAGCTTTGTTAACATCTCATGTACAAAAAGAAACAAACAAGAATGTACAAAAGAAAAAACCTAAGGTCAAAATTAGTGAACTTCAAATGGAAAATCAAGGAGGAGACAATATGGAATACAATCATATATATATATCCCTTCTTCTCCTACCAAAGAACAATTACTTACGCAAGAAATGCAATCTATGAAAGTGACACTTACAAGCCTCTAAGAGAGTACTATGGGGAATAGTAGGAAATATCAATATGAAGAGATATGTCCCCATCCATTTGATAAAAATATGATGCTTCAACCCTTCCCTAAAAAGTTTGACATACAAAATTTGACAAATATAGAGGGAAAGGTGACCCATGAGTCCATGTAAAATATTTTTACATGACATGTCAAGAAGTGGCCTACAATGACAATTACCTCATACTACTCTCTCCAAAGAGTCTAGGGGGTCAAGCCTTGGAATGGTTCACTCACTTACCTCATGGGTCTATTTTCACACGGTCTTAACTAACATAAAGGTTTGACGACACCTCTCGTACAACATAGAAAGTGACATAACCATGGTGGAATTGTGTGGCACTAAAAACATCCTAATGATAAATTCTCTAGCTTCTTACAAAGATGGAGAGGGATATCTAGTCACTTCCCTTATGCATTCCTTGAAAAATAGCTAGTGAGTATCTTTGTACCTAATCTCAACCAAACATCACCTTTCATCTGCAAATGCATTGTGTTTGCACCTTCAAAGAGGTTATTGAAAAGGGCATTCAAATAGAGAAATCCCTTATTTCCAAAGGAACCATTAAATCACACTCTAAGGATAACCAAAACGTAAAACCCACGAAAAGATGAAAATATTTAACAAGAACAAGAACATGGTGGGAGATGGAATCATAGATTCCAAATGCGTACAAACGGTTCAAACTGGTCAACCTTTTAAACTGACCAAAGGGCTTATTCAACCACCACCTAAATGTAGAATGTTCACTCCTCTCAATGAGCCTTTGTCAGCCATATTGAAGCAATTAGATGTAGCTCACATGGTGACTTATCCCATGACACAACCCTTTGATGAAAATGCTTTGAAACCATCATGGTACAAAGAGCATGACTATTGTGAATTACATCGTGTCAAGGGACACAAAATAGACAAATGTCTATGACTTCATCACTACATCCAAGATCTCATTGAAAATGGGGAGATAGAAGTGGACACCCTAGAGAAAAATCAGATGCCAAACAAAAATATGGGAATATTCAAAGAACCATTCCCTAAACATGGTAAGTTAGATGAGAACAATTTGGATCGAGGAGAGTCATCCCAGAGTTATAAAGCGGTAAATTATCTATATACCAAGAAGGACAATAATCATTACGATTCACTCATTGGATGTATCCGATCTCCAAATGACCATGTGAACACCATTCGGATCAAGGGAAAGGATTTTGTTGTGGTAACAAGGCACGCCCACCTCATGATTCTCGAACCCTCTCCATCGACCCTGCAAGATGGTAGTTAAAACCTCTTAGAACAACTTGACAAGACGTCTACCAATATTTCAATCTTAGATATTCTTAAAATATTGAATGTGCATAAGGACATCTTGTACAAATCTCTTCAAGGATCGGGAGTGCCACTATACATAGACCATTCACATCTTGAGTTGTTGTGGTCAATATCTTACCAACGGAGTACATCTCTTTTAATCATAGGGAGATCCCTATTGAAGATCCAACACATAATCTCCCCCTATATATTGAGGTATTCATTACCCACCGAAAGATAAAATGGGTGCTTGTGGACAACAGATCAGGGCTGAATATATGCATGTTGAAATTAATTAAGTAACTAGGACATACAGAAGAAGATCTAGAGTCCCACATTATTACCATAACCGCTTATGACAATGCGGAGCAGGAATCATATGACATAATCACATTACCCATGGAAGAAGGACCCACTTCTCATCAAATGAAGTTTCATGAATTGGACTTGGAACTCCCATATAATATGCTTCTTGGCCAGCCACGGATTCATGCCATGCAGTCGTGTGTCGTCGCCAACCTTCCATCAATGCATCAAATTGAAACATGAGGGGCATACTGTCATGATACAAGGAGATCTAGAGCCCTTCACTCATTGTAGAGATCTCAATAGTTTTACACATAAGGGTGCCTATATGTGTCCCTCTATTGATATAGTTGTTCCTCTTCAATCCAAAGCCATGGAGTCATGAGTAGATTCAAATTCCCTAAGTTCTTACACCCATGAGGCTTCTACATCAACTTCTCATTTTGATTCATGGGAGATGAAGGTTTTGAATATGGTTGTGGAGAGTATAATGTGTAGCAAGCTTCATTGGTTTTAGACCTATTGTTGTTGCCTAAAACTAGAGGCTGACCTAACTATCATTTCAAATGGCCTAGAGATGAGCAAACTATTGGGTCATTTTTACCTAGAGGGTTACTTGCATTGAAGAGAAATTGTTTGACCCGCCTATGACTTGGGTCTAAGAAGATACTCAACCAAATTGCTACCAAATCCCTGAGTATGAGAAGTCTAGCCTAATGATGTATTCCATGGGCTCTGGTCTAAGATGTGGAAATATGAGCAAGGACCAAGAGAACCAGTTCCTCTTCCACATTTCAAGATGGAAAGATACGACATTAGCATTCGAACCTATGGATTTCACCCCAATGATCAAGATACCACCTATTCTAAACACGAAGATAGCTATGATAATTTAGATAGTGACACAGATTCCCACATTAGCCAATATGAGGACCTTACCTCCACAGACCTTTTCATGGATATTGATTTCCTTACCATAACCCCTCTGAACCTAAAATTGACCTTGTTTACCCTTTTCTTATCAAATGGGACCAAAAACAACACGTACCACTAGATATCTTTGAAAATGACGAAGCCATTACCAAATTCATGGGCATTTGAAATAAAATTACGATTCGAGACCATAAGAAAGGTTTCTACATTGAATTTAATACTTACGTGTACTTGGTGAGGATGTTGAGCTTCATGGTAAAAAAACTCAATAAAAAGTGAGGGAAAAGTTTCCAACAAAATCCTCGGAAAAACAAAAGTCCAAGTCACACAGTAAAAACCTCTTTGAGCCGCTGGTTGATAAACAAGTGTAAAAATCAATGGACAAGAAAAGTGACCATGCCAAGGGTGAAAATATCATAGAGACACCCTTGGAAGAAGACCTCAACCTTCCTCCCGATCCTACGCGTATGGAGGATTTTTCAAAAATGCTAGTGGAAGAAACCATTGATGCGAATATTGGAACAGAAGATGATCCAAAGATAGTCAAACTAGGAGCTTCACTCTTAGCACGGGAACATAAAACATTCACCATGCTTCTACAAAAATTTGTAGATTCATTCAAATGGTCCTATAAGGATATGTCGGGCTTGGATCTAACTTTGGTAGTGTATAACCTAGTGGTGCACGTATATGCTAAGCCCATCAAACAAAAGCTCAGAAAAATACATCCATAGGTGGCTCTTCTAGATAAAGAAGAGCTAGAAAGACTGCTAGTGGTAGGCTTCATTAGACCTATTAATTAATTAGAATGGATATCAAACATAGTCCGTCTGACAAAAGAAACCTATCGGGATCGAATCTATATAGAATTTAGGGATACATTAATAAGGCATATCCAAAAGATGATTTACCATTGCCCAATATTGATATGATTGTTGATTCAACTATAGGATATGAAATATTATCTATCATGGATGGATTTTCAGGCTATAATCAGATCAAAATCGTAGATGAAGATCAACACAAGATGACCTTCACAACCCCCTGGGGGAATTTTTATTATCAGGTAATGCCCTTTGGCCTTAAAACACAAGTGTAACCTATCAAAGTGAAATGACCATGATTTTCCATGATATGATTCATGAAATCATGGAAGACTATTTGGATGATATCCTTGGGAAATCCAAGACAAAATTAGTCACCCGAGATTTTACGACGTATTTTCAAATGCATGTAGGAATAAAAAGTTAGATTTAATCCAAAGAAGTGTGTGTTTGGTGTATCTTCCAGAAAATTGTTGGGATTCATTATATCATGAAGAGGGATTGAGGTAGACCAGCTAAAGTTACCGCCATTACTGAAATGCCTCCTCCCAAAAACATCAAACAACTGCACAGCTTGTAAGGAAAGATACAAGCCATCCACCACTTCATTTCCCAACTTGCTGACAAGTGTCATTCATTCACACCTCTACTTAAAAAGGATGTTTCCTTTATTTGGGGACCAGAGCAACAACAAGCATTCGCCTTACTTAAAAAATACTTAGCCAATCCACTAGTCCTTGTGCCTCCAACTCCCTGTGAGCCACTCCTACTGTATATTTTTGCTACTCAATTCACTATTGGTGTGTTGCTCCCCCAATATGACCTCAACCAAAAAGAAAAAAATGTGTACTATCTTTTTCGTACTCTCATTGCTTATGATCTCAACTACCCTCAAATTAAAAAAAGCTTATCTAGTTATAGTTTTTATCTTCCAAAACTTCACCATTACCTATTAAATACTAAAACCAAGCTTATATTCAAATTTGACTGTTTATATACTGTTGTCAAAACCCACCCTTACATGTAAAATGGCTAATTGGATCATTATACTAAGTGAATTTGAAATTGAGTATGTACATAAAAAGTTGGTAAACGGAAAATTACTCAGCGATCGGTTAGCATAAGCACCATTACGAGAATAGATCCTGTAAGTCCTGGATCTATCATATGCTTCATTATTATATATTGAGGAATCTGTCATGTGGCAAGTGCACTTTTATGGATCTTTTACTTTTCATGGTTCGGGGGTAGGTGTGGTATTAATTACTCCTTCAGGAAACCCTATACCTCAAGCTTTTTTCCTTGGTTTTCCTCGTATAAATAATATTATTAAATATGAGGCAATCATCGCTAGGATGAATCTGGAAATCAAATGGGATATCCATCATGTTAATATCATTGGTGATTCACAATTGATCATCAAGTGAGTTAGCGATGAATATAAAGTCAAGGATGAGAAACTCATCCCCTACAAGAAACTGGTGGAAAATTTGAAAGAGTATTTTTGCGTAATACATTCGAACAAATTCCAAGAGCACAAAATAGATCCACAGATGTTATGGCAACCATAGGTTCTATGCTATGAATTCCACTAAAGAGAAATGATATGTCATTCTTTGTTGAGAATCTATGCCAACCTACATATGACATGTCAGAATTATGTTTTTCTTGTGAAGTTGTTGGTCCCTATTCCCTATGGTATGAACACATCTACACCTATCTTAAACAAAACACCTTCCCTCCTGACATCTCCCATTTTGAAAAATAAATCTTTATCCACCAGATAGCTCGTTACACCCTCTTAGGAGATATGCTCCATCATCATGGCTTCCATGGGAATCTATTGCATTGTCTAGATGTAGTGGAGTCATTCCAAATAATCAAAGAGGTACATGAAGGGGTTTGCGGCACCCATACAAACAGAGTGGTTCAAGCTAAGAAATTGTTGAGATTAGGCTATTATTGGCCTACTATGGAAGCAGACTACTGTAAATATGTAAGGAAATGCATACTGTGTCAAAAGTATGGAAATTTCATCCATGCGCCATCACAACCATTGTAGCCAATCATAACCCCATGTCCATTCTCCAAATGGGGAATGGATTTAATAGGAAAGCTCACCCCTACCTCATCTAATGGTCATACTCACATCATCACAACTACAAAATATTTCACTAAGTGGGTGGAGGTTTTTCCTTTGACTTATGTTACAGGAGCTCAGATTTGAAAGTTTATCATGAATCACCTTATCTGCTGGTATGGAATTCCTGTGACCATAGTTACTAACAATAGAAAATCATTTAAGAAAAATATAGTGAAGAACCTTTGTCATTGATTTTTAATAAAATTGAAGTGGTCTACGCCATATTATCCACAAGGTAATGGGAATGTTAAATCCACTAACAAAACATTGGTTCAAATCATGGAAAATATGGTGAGTAAGACAGGTCGCAATTGGAATTTACAAATTCACCTAGCCCTTTGGGCTTATAGGACCTCCATTCACACTCCTACTGGTGCAACACCCTATTCCCTAGTATTTGGAACCAAATCAATCATCCCATTGAAATCAAGATTCCTTCCCTGAGAATATCTCTTAGGGATTACCTGGAAAAGGATGAGGATTACAGAGTGGCTAGGATGGCAGAATTAGAACTCCTGGATGAAAAGTGCCCTTAACCATCTCAAAGTGTATAATAACATAATCTCCAAAAATTACAACAAAAGGATCATACCTCGTCAGTTTGAGGTCAGAGATTTGGTCATGAAAGAAAATTAGTTCAACACAAGGGAAAAAAGAGAGAAGAAAGGCAAGTTTGAACCACATTGGTTAGGACCTTACGTCATTTTGACCAAATTTGTTACGAGAGAATAAAAACTTTCCCATCCCAATGGTGATGAGATTTACAAACCTATGAATTCCATGCACCTTAAGCAGTTTTATGCTTAAACATGGCGCAAAAATTAGAAAAGTAAACCAAAAAGTGTAAAAATGATCAAACTACATTAAAATTAAAATAAGAGAAAAAGAAAAAGAGAAAATAGGTCGTCCATATGTGAAAACCACGTAATTTTGGCACGTTTGATAGGTCCCTGGGTGAAAATTAGTTTCCAGCGCCTTGGGAGGATTCATTGTTCACAAGCATCTTATATCTGGAGGGTACTTTTACTTAGCCTAGGGCTAGTTCCGCACCTACATCCGAGATTCCCTATGAACCTATCATGTCAAGCCTTGATCCGGATTTTTCTCCTCTTATAAATCGGTGAAGGGATGGTCTTTTTATATCCCGCATCTAACGTTGGGGGAACTTTTGCGACTTCACCTTCCTGTTTGTAAACACATGGCGCCTACCCTTATATATTCTCCATCTAACGCTAGGGGCATCCATGTTTCTCGGTTACTTGTGCATAGCTTTGGAAAATCTTAGAAAATCACAAAAACATTCAAAAATGTTCGAAAAGCACAAAAACAATAGAAATTTGTTTCACAAAAGCACAAAAACAATAGAAAATTGTTTCACAAAAGCATTAAAACAATAGATTTTTTTCACAAAAGCATAGTAACAATAGAAAAGTGTTTCGCAAAACAATCTTGCAAAAACATAACTTTAGTTTACTTACTTGATTGTGTTTCTTGCTTTGTTTGTGTACATTGTTTGCTTGTATAGTTTTTTCTTAGACATACTTTGATAGGATTCATATTTTCTTGCTTAGATTAGATTCATTCTTACTTGTAGATATGCAAAGTGTGTTTTTGCATGCATGTAATAATTGTACATAGTTGGGTTAATTCGTGTTGGTTGGCACTTTGTGTATTTTTAAACATTTGATTGTGTTTTCATGTTGCATGTACATAGTTTTTTTATCACATCATCATATCTCCATCAATATCATCACATATAACATCATCTATACATCATATATAAATAAAATGCTACGTGTACATCATACATGTATGCTATGTTAATCATCATGTATCATATCATCAAATGGGGGCAAGAGGGATCAAAAATATAAAAATATATCCCCCCCGTACCAATATCATCATGTCATCCCGTCCACTAATCTAGAGCATCACATGTACAATACAATTGATATCATCTATGGATCTATCATGTCAAAATCAAACACATGTGGTACAAACATCTCAACTATCATCATGATACATACAAAAGTGTGAAATCAAACCATATAACATCACACTCTAACTCTTCTTCTACTCATGTGAATAGTTATTTTATTTAAATAATTATTTTCCTTACTTTTTCGCCATGTTGGGGCATTATTTTCCATCTGGTACTCATTTCTTCTCACTAGGACAATTTTATTGCTCCTAGGCGATATCCCTTCTTCTACACACTCCATTGAATAATTTTTTTATTAAATAATTATTTTGTTAATCTTTCCGTTGTGTTGGGGCATTATTTTCCACCTGTTGCTTCTTTCTTCTCCTGGGGCATTTCTTTTGCTCTTAGGAGATTCTTGCTGATTCTTCTAACTTCTTCTCTATCCAAACTATCAAAAGTCTAAAAAAATCTAATTTTTATTAAAAAAACATCAATTCAAAATCCAAAAAAATTAAAACTTTTTCAAAAATCCTAAAAAATGTAAAATTTGCAAAACTAGGTAAACCAAGCTCATAGCCACTAAAACATGTGTCTTGCGCATAGTATTATTTCCATATCTTTTTGGAAATTTCACATCTTCACAGATTAAACAAATCGTGGATAATTATATTTACAACCATTTACAAAGTTATCCTGCTTGCTTCATCAGTACTTGGGGGCACATATAGTTACTTGGTACTATTTCATAGCGTACTCCACTTTTTCATTGGACCCAGTGTCTTTCATCATCTTCCCTTACATGTATCCTTGCTCAGGGCATCATTTTAACCCTTGTCATCAATCACAAACATTTGGGGATCTTCATCTTGATAATAAAACATTTGTACAACCGTCTTGACCGTTGTTGGTTAAAATATGTGTGTTTTTACTTTTTCCCTATTAAATGAGCTTGTTTCCTTCTCATATTGCATTACTTTTTGTATGTTGCATTGAGTGGGTGTTTCAGCAATGGACAACTATTCGTAGTATGGATTTTCATGTCATCCTACTTTTTTCATATGCTTATATTTTTAATAAGGACCGATGATGTAGATCTTTGGCAATATGATGACAATAAAGTTGTTTCAATACACTAGATGAAAACTTTCTCTTTTCTTTCCGTCTATCATTCCTCTTCTACATCATTCTCCTATCAACATTATTCTTCTTATTCACCTGGGGCATCCTGCTCCTGCCCATTCTTCTATTTCCTTTCTCTCACCTTTTTCAATTATCAATCGCCTTCTCTCATCACCCCATCAACACTCGAGGGGGCATCTCTCACTTCTACTAATTTTTCTTCTACGCCATCAAAATTTTTTATGTCTACTATCTTTGAAGTGGCGTCACTTACACCACCCCAAAGAGGGGAAAATTTAGACACCTATATTTAGCTCGAGAAATTTAAATACTTAAATTGTGCTAATTATACCCTTTCCCACAAATTGACGACACATATCGTCAATTTCACACATTTTCTCTAATATTGTCATTAATTAATTACATTACGTTAGTTAATTAACTTCTTCGATCTAATAATGACACCAATTAAAAACCTTCCATTGATCAACTCACCTTTCTTTCTAGATTAATTAATTATTTCTAATCAATTAATACCCCTTTCTATCTAGATTAATTAATTATTCTTAATTAATTAATTCTCTTCTATTTAATCAATAAATTGTCACTTATTTGATTAAATCCCTCTCATATTCTAAATCATGCTAATTATTCCTCTAAAAATCTTCTATAAGCTTACACACCTATTAATTAATCACTTTGGTTAATTAATAAATCCCCTCAAACCCCATGGGTCACTAAAGGACAAACTAAACTCTCCTAAGGTTGACTCAACCCTTTCTAAACCTCCCTTATCCATAACTAACCCAACCTCTCTATTATCCCACATGTAAAGGGATGTAGAGATTATTTTATCCATTGGGCTATATAAGGATCCCTCCTCCTACCTTTCTTCTCACACCTAAATGAGCATAGAGCCTAAGCTATAGCCATTTTATCATCTTAGAGCATTCTTCATTGGAGGAGCTAGCTATTTTCATTTCTTGTATTCATCCATCCAAGTTTTTAAGTCATATGGGGATATGTCAAATGGTCTTGTAGCCATGGATTGACAAGACTCCATTCTTGAAAACCTTGGGATTCAAACATACAATCAAACCTTTGATTGCTAAGGATCTAAATAGGTTCATTTCATTTGATTAGAATTCAATAGAGATAGAGATTAATGGATTAACATGTTAGTTTGAATATTTATTCATGTTCTAATGCAAGTATGTTGGTAGTGTTAGTGCAAAATCACAGCACCCCTGGATGCAAATCAAGGTTCTAAATGATGTCTTAGGCATCTAGTGTGATTGCACAACATGGAAACCTCTCTCCAAGTGTGGGACTTGTGAAACTGAGAGAGGAATCTCCATATTAGAGGCTGGTTCCTCAAACTCCTCTGATTTAGATCTATATTTTCACAACTACAGAGGTTCAGATCCTAATCCTACTCTAAATTGCAAGGAGACAGGGATAGAAGTGCAAAAATTGAAACTAACTAAAGATGGTGATGCACCAAAAGGAGTGGTGAATATTTTTGTCATGCAAATAGACACAAACCAAAGATTGCAACATAAAACATACACAGGCTGATAAGATATAATTTAGGATCTGAAATGAAGCAAATAATACAAACAAAGGACTGAAACCCATTCACAAAGCTTGCATTATCATTTCCAATGTCAAAACCACTGCATTACAACCTCAGAGAGGTAGAAAAACTGTTACAATATTTGAAGAGGTCTGATTCTTGCAACAATCACTTGCTGGAGGTGAAAGAAGAAGTTTTTCTGCTATGCCAAAAGTGTTCCCCCTTTAGAAATGAGCCAAATCTAGCTTTTTACATTGCATGGGTCGAGCCCAGGAGAGAGAAAATGTACAAAACATGGGAGCCCATTCCTCATTGACTGTAAATGCATTAAAATGGCATGGGGGACCTTACAAACCCATACCCTGTCATTTTTGACCGAATTGGAGGAGAATGCGACCCATCCTGCATTAAATTTGGTCGCTGAAAGGTCATTTCTGCCCATGGACACGTACCAGAGCTGTTTTTGAATTTTCTCTCTTGAAACTAAACCAAAATTCAAAATTGACCATGAAATCCTATAGAGAATTTCATAAGATTTCCAATGATATGAAGAACGTGCAAATCCGAGCTCTGGATCAAAAGATATGAAGGTCTGAAGTTTTAGGGCAAAACGGCCCAAAAAACGGATGTCGGGCAAAAATTTTAAATTTTGACCTTTTTGCATTTTGGAAATTTTTTTGAAAAATTTCCGCACTCCGCCGGTCGGATGGCACGTGTCAGGTGCTGGTTTGCTGAGCAATTCTCTCTCCTCCACCTTTCCGCGGGCTTTCCCTTGAAATTTCGACCTTTTTAACTTTTGGAAAATTTTCCATTTTTCCCCGCGCCCCGCCACCTGGGACACGTGGCATGCATTGATTGGTTGACAGGGTGCGGGGAAGACCTTTGCTTTTTAGTTTTTGGCCGAAGAACTTTTGCAAAAACTTCAAAGTTCCCCGAGCTCCGCACTTCCCTGCTCCATTGGACACGTGTCCAATTCCTATTGGCTCGGGCCAACGCTCCAACTCGCTCCCTTTAAAACTTGCATCGAACACTTAGCCAAAATTTTGTTTCACTCCCCGCGCCGCAAACTCCCCAGCCCTTAGGACACGTGTCCTATTCTGATTCGTCCATGGGCCTACCGGCTTTTCGCGTCCCTCACGTATTTTCAGCCCGGGTGTCCCAAACCGTCTGGGACAAATTCCTCCGATCCGCCTGATTCGGGCTTCCCTGTCCCTCTTTGAGGTGAAGACACGTGGCATGCTTTGATTGGCTCTCGGCTCCTTTAGCTTTCCACGTCCCACGCGTCCCTTTGTCCCAACTGTCATCCGGACGAAAGTTCCCTGCACCGGCCGATCCGGGTGGTTCGCGTCCTTCGCGTCCTCATGGCCCAATCTGCCCTCACTGTTTACGCACAAATGATTAGTCAATTTTGTTTTTTCCTTTGGCGGTTCGCCCTTTCGCGTCCCACGCGTCCCCACGGCCCAGATGTCCCTTTGCTGCGTGGACCACCTAGAGGATTTTCGGCCGGTTCGCGCCCGACGTCCCAACTGTCCCAAGGGCTGCCTGGACCAGGACTTAGCCAATTTTCATGATTTTTTTCTGCCCCAAGCTTGTTTTTTTACAACTTTTTCACCCTTTTTAGAACTTGCTCTTTTCTCCTTGGACAGGAGAGTTAGAAAAAAGCCTAAGGGACCCTGAAACATGATTTTTTTCCTTGAATCAATCTATCTTGCTCGGGACCGAAGAATTTAATGCATGTTATCAAAATTTACCTTGGGGGTGAATTTTGGATAACAATTTGGCGACTCAGTGGGGTCATCTACCTGCTAGATGAAGTTACCAGATTCCTGAAGCAGTCCATTGGGCATGGAGTCATCAAATATTCTATTTATAACCCCTAACTGACTCAGAATGTGTAAGGAGGAAGATGGAATATCACCTGATGGAAGCAAGGACTGCAAAACATCTCCATGGATAGCAAGCTGTGCCAAAGCACTTAGGGAAAACAAAACTAACCTATAAGCAAAACAATGTGCACAAGCACTTGGAGGAATGAAAATCTAATCTAATATTTACAAGGTAGTGAATTTCCCTCTAGAAGCAACGCTTGAGATAGATTCCATTTACTGGAATCTACAGTTCTTCACCATCCAATGGGGCCAATTGGAAAGCATTGTTGTCCTTGCACTTCGTGACCATGTATGGGCCACTCCAAATGGCATCAAATTTTGAATGCCTTCCCGGTTTTGCTCTATCCACATCCCATTTCAACACTAGATCTCCAACCTGAAAAGATCTATCCTTGGCCTTCCTATCAAAGGTCTTTTTGATCAAAGCTTGATCCTTTTCCATTGCTTGGGATGCCTGATTTCTGATCTCTTACAGCTCCATCAACTCTACATACCTCACCTCCATGGGCTCAAACTCTAGCAACTCCAGCTACTTCATGAGTTCCAATGTTGGCAACTCAAGTGACATGGGCAAGATTGCCTCTCTTCCATAGACAATTTTGAATGGAGAGTTACCTGTGGATCTTTTAGGAGCTATCCTATCAGCCCATAAGGCTGATTTCAGTTTGGTATGCCAAGACCTCTGATTCTCATCAAGAGTCCTCCTAATGATCCTCAACAAGTTCTTGTTTGTAGACTCGGCTTGGCCATTACCTTGAGGGTAATAGTTTGATGAAGTGCTTAGGTAGATACCGTTCTTGACAGCCCACTCAGTCACCTTGGATCCAATGAATGCCAATGCATTATCTGAGATTATTGTAGTAGGTACACCAAATCTAGTTGTTATCCCCTCATAAAGGTCTAAGATGCTAGACTCATTTACCTCTTTGAGTGCTACTGCTTCTGTCCATCTGGTGAAGTAGTCCGTGGCTGTCAAAATCCATTTGTGCCCTTGGCTTGAATTGGGATTAATGACTCCAATGAAGTCCAAACCCCATTGCATGAATGGCTGGTCAACTGATATTGGATGTAATGGAAGGGCAGCAAGTCTCTCTTTTCCTGTGAAGAATGCACAATTTTACACCTCTTGATCCATGCATAGAAATCTTGAAGATTTTAGGCCAATAATAACCAACCTTCATGATTTTTAGAGCTGTCACTCTTGGTGCAAAATGACCACCGGCTAGTCCACCATGAAACTCTTCCAACACCCTTTGAATCTGATTTGTGCTAATGCACCTCAAAGCAAAGACTCCATTCACATCTTTCTTGAACAAAACTCCATCAACAATGGCATACGGAACAACTTGCAATCTGAAGTGTCTCCTTTGGTGTTCATCTCGGGGAGGGCATAGGCCTCGTGCCTAGGAAGTGTATAATACCTTGGGTCCAACAAGGAGTGGGGGCAGCATCGTCTTCTTCTTGATTGCCACTTGGCTCATGGCTGTCCTGGACTGTCAAAACAACCTCTTCTTCATTGCATACTTCTCTTTGCTTCCCCAAAACCAGCTGCTCACACAATCCTTTCCCTCTTACCAGCTTGGTGATCTTGATCTCAATGTCATACTCCATGACACGGGTGATCCAACCTACCCTTTTCTCATTCAAATCCTTGTTGAGGAGGAAGTCCTTAACCCCAGCATGCGAGACCAGCAACTGGACCTTGTTGTTTGAGACTAAATGCTTAAATTTATTCAAGCTTCTGATTACTGCAAATACATGCTTCTCAATAAAAGAGTACCTCACCTCATAGTCATCTAGGCTCCAGCTGAAGAAGGCAATTGGATGCTCATCATTATCCTTGTTCTGCTGTACCAAAATGGCAAAAATAGTGTCATTACCTCCAAATGCATAGAGGATGAAATCCTTGGAGAAGTCCGGGTTGATGAGAGTTGGTGCTTGAGAGATGGCTTCTTTGATTGCTTCAAAACTCTCCTTGCCTTCTGCTATCCACTTGAAAGCCATGCTCTTCTTTAACATTTTGGTGATGGGCTTGACAAGGGCTGCAAAATCTGGGACAAACCTCCGAACAAAGTTTATCCTTCCCAAGAAACTCTGAAGGGCTTTCTTGTGGCTTGGCAATGGTAGTGCTCTTATGGCTTTAACCCTCTCTGGATCAATTGTTAATCCTTCCTTGGAGACAATATGGCCAAGGAGATTTCCTTCATGTGCAAGAAAGATGTACTTCTTAGGATTCAAAGACACTCCAAATCTCTTGCACCTCGTGAAGACTTGCCTCAAATGAGAGAGGTGGTCTACTGCATTTTTGGAAAAAATAGTGATATCATCAAGGTAAATCAGCACCACATTGTTAATCAAACCTTTGAATGCCATGTCCATTTCCCTTTGGAAGGTAGCACCAGCATTGGATAGCCCAAATGGAATTTTCCTATATGCAAAAGTTCCCCATTTGGTTGTGAAGGCTGTCTTGAACTGGTCTTCTTCCTTCACCATAATCTGATTATAGCCTGAGTAGCCATCAAGTAGTGAAAACCTCTCGGAGCCAGCCACAACTTGCAAGATTTGCTCCATGGAAGGGAGTGGGTAATGGTCCTTGAGAGAGGCTCTATTCAAGTCTCTGAAGTCAACACACAATCTGATCTCTCCACTCTTCTTTCTGACTGGAACTAAGTTGGCAACCCAACTAGAATGCTTGATTGGGAATATGATCCTTGACTCAATCAGCTTTTCCAATTATTTCCTCATGAGAGGCTCCATGTGTGGATTGAATGGTCTTTGTTTCTGCCTGACAGGCTTAGTATTTGGATCCAATTTGATGGTATGCTGAGCTAAGTTGGGATTGAAACCTTTCAAGTCTTCATAGCTCCAAGAAAACACATCAGGGAACTCTTGACACAGCTATATGAACTCATACCTTTCTTGCTCAGTTGTCATCCTTCCAATTTGCAATGGTTTGTTCTCTTCTACCAAGATGGATACTGAATCCTCTCTTGACCTGAATGTTTGCTTTCTCCTTTCTAAACTAGTCATTGGGATTAAAAATGGACTCTAAAGTGATAAGTCCCTTGGGCAGCTTGTTAGTTCTCAGCTATACCACTTGGTCACCATACTACTGTTCCAATTTTTCTTGATTCTTGGTTGAGAACTTAGCTTCTTCTTCGCAACAAATGGATGATTTATGGTCATTTTCAAACACTTGCCAACTGACATTGTTATCCGGCACTGAAGGACTCACAATCACGTGGATGTTTGGCTGTACCTTGTCTTGTTGAATGCTTTCCACAATGTCAAAGGCTGCCCCTCTTCTGCTGCAAGCTGTCAAGACTTGATTCTCTTTTTCCTAGGAATGGATTTGATGCCAAAACCCTCAAAATCTTCCATGAGGTCCCACACCCTGTTCTTGTAGCACCTGAGTAGATCACTCTTGGTAGCATGCTGTCCCTTGACCTGATTTACAATCAATTCACTATCACCAAAGACTTGCAAGTTCTTTATTTTCTTCTTTATTGCCCAATGCATCCCTTGCACCAAGGCTTCATATTTAGCATGTTATTGGAGCATGCAAATGAAATAAAAAAGCTGGATAGTAATTTATTCCTTGAGGTGAAACAAGCATAGCTCCACCTCTTGCACCTTGCCTACTCCTTGATCCATCAAAAAACAGCTGCCATACCTCATTGTTATCCTTGTGGTTTGGCTTGGTGATGCTAGGAATAGGCTGATTTTCTTCGTGTATGCAATAGACCCCTAGCTTAGATTCTTCCACTTCTTGATAAGGATCAAATGCATGTATCTTGTTTTCCCATTCATCAAGAGTTAGATCGGGATGCTTCCAACCTTGGTGTTAGCTTCATCAGTGCTTGGGTGATCTTCTTGATCAAATGCTGAGCAATTGGCATTAATCTGACTTGGAGTGTAAGGCTCAATATGGAAGTTTGCAATAGGTTTTGACCTGATTGTAGCCTTAGTTCCATACCTCATTCTGAACAGCATGTGTGACCAATCAGCAGACAAATATCCCCAATCTTGGCTGTGAAGTCCCTTGACAAGCATAGGGCAAAGAGTGGTGGAAGGTCTATGACTGATACATCTTGTAAAACAACAACATTTGGACATGCATGCAAGGTAAGACTCAAGTTTCTAATCACTCCAATTGTTGTTACTGTTGTCCCATCTAGCTGCACTACCCCTTTGGATATGGTTTCATACTGGAGCCCTAGCTGATCAGCTATTTGTTTGGGCATTACTGAGCTACTTGCCCCGGAGTCTATCATGCAATTGTGCACTAGCTGATTTCCAATGATCAATGAAACATAGAAGGGAGGGGGTTTCAACATTTTACCTTCCTGTCTTCCATGATTTTCCTCAGGCTGGGTAGCATTTGTAAGCACTTTGTCTTGCATTTGAACTTGCTGATTTGAAGTTGGCCAGTCCTTCATGGCAGCTTGCAGTAGATCTCTTTGGCCTGGGATAGATAGGGATTCCCACATTGATATATTGACGTTTGTCTTCTTCATCTGATCAATGATATTGAATGGTGATGAAGGATCTCTTTGTTGTCCCTTGGTTTGCACATTCACTCCTTGCATGTGGGCAGCAACAACTGGCATTTGAGTT
The DNA here is from genome assembly GCA_018340775.1 of Taxus wallichiana var. yunnanensis. Lineage (NCBI taxonomy): Eukaryota > Viridiplantae > Streptophyta > Pinopsida > Cupressales > Taxaceae > Taxus > Taxus wallichiana. The sequence goes on along the minus strand of CM031235.1, from coordinate 736,551,699 downwards.
GGCCTAGGGGCTGTCCTTGGCTGCCCTTGTGCATTTGAAATTGGATTCTGTTTGCCAACCACTTGTGGAACCATAGAAGGTCGTGGATTGGTTGGGGCTAATGGTTGTTCTTCACCCAAATTCCTTCTTTTTGACCTTGTGTTGGCTGCAACACCTTGAGAAACTACCTGGTTCATGCCACAAAAATCCTCTACTTGCCAATTTACCAATGTGGTGTCATTTGGGGCTGATTGCTGTTGGAATGTTTCTTGTTGTTGGTTGTTTCCTTGACTGCCCTCACCCTCCACACTAGTAGTTGTCACCATCAATGCTTGATTCAAAGCACCATTGAAGCACATGGATTGGTTATGAGGCTCATTGCATGGAAAACACCAATCATACTCCTGAGAAATGTTGTTTTGTGTTGGCACCAATGCCTTAGAGGCAGATATGGCATTTGGATTATAGGGCTGAAATGGTCTATTGGCAGGAGGCCTTGTTTGATTCATATTTGCAGCTGGGTTAGGTGGCCTTTGTAGTTGGTATGGCTATCTGTTAGGCTGAGCTTGTGGTTGATAAGAAGGTCTAAAACCTTGGGCTTGTTGCCTCTTGAGAGTAACCAGCTCATTTCCTAGGTTTTGCAATTGCTTCATGACTTCTTGAAGCTCATTTGGGGCACTTGGAGATGAAGTGGAAGCTTCATTTGAACTCTGATTTCTAGGAGTGGGAGAAGGAGCCAAATTAGGTGCTTGATTGGTGTTTGGACTCTCTAAACTTGGGAACAATGGCATGGGAGGTCTAGGGGCAAGTTTGCCAGCTTAGATTAAACAATTTTCAGCCCTAATGGCAATGCTATAAGCCATAGGGATAGTTATGCCTCCCATGGACTGAATCAACATAGAAATATCAGAATTTAGAGCCTTGAGATAGTAGAGAAAAGCACCTTTCGTGGTTGGCCTAATCGCCACCTTTGGAATTCTCTCCCAAGTCTTTTGAAATCTGAAGTTGAAATCGGTCAGCTGCTCATTGGGAGCTCTCTTGATGGTTGTCAGCTGCTCCAAAAGAGACAAGTTGTCTCCATTTTCTCCAAATTGCTCATGAAGTGCTATACACAGCTGATTCCAATTTGTGATAGAACCAACTCCAAGGCTCCTAAACCATTGCAATGCTTTCCCCTTGAATGAAGATGCCAGTAACTTGATAGCCACTTGCATCTCATTGATTTCATGAATTGCACAAAGGTTAGCAATGTCTTTAACATGATCACCTAGAGTAGTCTGATTTTCTCCAGTGAAGTAGGGAATGTTCTTCAAGGCTGCAATAGGAATTGGATGTTGTGCATTGAGGGCAAGTGGGCTGCTGCCTGTGAAGTTGACATAGGGGTTGTTTTGTGCCATTCTAATTGGTCTTAAAACCCTTGTTGACTGAATGAAAGGCCTACCAGGTGGAGGAGTTGAGAGAGTTCTGTTTGGTGGAGATGGAGACCTTTGAATCCTTCTTCCTCTTTGCCTTCTTCTTGGAGATAATTGTAGGTATTCAAACAACACTTCTTCTTCTCCAACTCTTGACCTTGTGGTGATTCTTCTCATGAGTTTTCAGGCCTGCACTGCTGAAACCAGTTGATTCTTCCCCTTGGAGTCGCCAGATATGTAAATAATAGCTCTTTTTAAGCAAGAAAATTGCAGCAGATGCACATCAACTTTGCTGCAATAAAAATGAGACCTCTAGTCCCACCCGGCGTGCCAAAACTGTTAGTGCAAAATCACAGCACCCCTGGATGCAAATCAAGGTTCTAAATGATGTCTTAGGCATCCAGTGTGATTGCACAACATGGAAACCTCTCTCCAAGTGTGGGACTTGTGAAACTGAGAGAGGAATCTCCAGATTAGAGGCTAGTTCCTCAAACTCCTCTCGATTTAGATATATATTTGCACAAGTATAGAGGTTTAGATCCTAATCCTACTCTAAATTGCAAGTAGGCAGGGATAGAAGTGCAAAAATTGAAACTAACTAAAGATGGTGATGCACCAAAAGGAGTGGTAATATTTTGTTATGCAAATAGACACAAACAAAAGATTGCAACATAAAACATACACAGGATGATAAGATATAATTTAGGATCTGAAATGAAGCAAATAATACAAACAAAGGACTGAAACCCATTCACAAAGCTTGCATTATCATTTCCAATGTCAAAACCGCTGCATTACAACCTCAGAGAGGTAGAAAAACTATTACAATCTTTGAAGAGGTCTGATTCTTGCAACAATCTTTTGCTGGAGGTGAAAGAAGAAGTTTTCGCTATGCCAAAAGTGTTCCCCCTTTAGAAATGAGCCAAATCTGGCTTTTACATTGCATGGGTCGAGCCCAGGAGAGACAAAACGTACAAAATGTGGGAGCCCATTCCTCATTGACTGCAAATGCATTAAAATAGCATGGGGGACCTTACAAGCCCATACCTTATCATTTTTTATGGAATTGGAGGAGAATGCGACCCATCCTGCATTAAATTTGGTCGCTGAAAGGTCATTTCTGCCCATGGACACGTACCAGAGCTGTTTTTGAATTTTCTCTCTTGAAACTGAACCAAAATTCAAAATTGACCATGAAATCCTATAGATAATTTCATAAGCTTTCCAATGATATGAAGAACGTGCAAATCTGAGCTCTGGATCAAAAGATATGAAGGTCTGAAGTTTTAGGGCAAAACGGCCCAAAAAACGGATGTCGGGCAAAAAATTTTAAATTTTGACCTTTTTGCATTTTGGAAATTTTTTTGAAAAATTTCCATGCTCCGGTCGGATGGCACGTGTCAGGTGCTGGTTCACTGAGAAATTCTCTCTCCTCCACCTTTCCGCGGGCTTTCCCTTGAAATTTCGACCTTTTAACTCTTTGGAAAATTTTCCATTTTTCCCCACGCCCCGCCACCGGAACACGTGGCATGCATTGATTGGTTGACAGGGGCGCGGGGAAGACCTTTGCTTTTTATTTTTTTGGCTGAATAACTTTTGCAAAAACTTCAAAGTTCCCTCGAGCTCCACACTTCCCTACTTCATTGGACACGTGTCCAATTCCTATCGCTCAAAGCTAATGCTCCAACTCGCTCCCTTTAAAACTTGCATCGAACACTTAGCCAAAATTTTGTTTCGCTCCCCGCGCTGTGAACTCCCCGGCCCTTAGGACACGTGTCCTATTCTGATTCATCCGCGGGCCTACCAGCTTTTCATGTCCCATGCGTATTTTCGGCCCAAGTGTCCCAAACCATCTGGGACAAATTCCTCCGATCCGCCCGATTCGGGCTTCCCTGTCCCTCTTTGAGGCGAAGACACATGGCACGCTTTGATTGGCTCTCAGCTCCTTCGGCTTTCCGCATCCCACGCGTCCCTTTGTCCCAACCGTATCTAGAAAAATTTCTGTGCCGGCCGATCCAAGGCGGTTCGCGTCCTTCGTGTCCTCACGGCCCAACTGCCCCACGGCTTCGCGCATAACAGCTTAGTCAATTTTGTTTTTACCTTCGGCCGGTTCGCCCTTTCACGTCCCGCGTCCCCACGGCCCGGATGTCCCTTTGCTACGTGGACCGCCTCGAGGCTTTTCGGCTGGTTCACGCCCGACGTCCCAACTATCCCAAGGCCGCCTGGACTAGGACTTAGCCAATTTTCATGATTTTTTCTGCCCCAAGCTTGTTTTTTTGCAACTTTTTCACCCTTTTTTAGAACTTGCTCTTTTCTCCTTGGACAGGAGAGTTAGAAAAAAGCCGAGGGGACCCCAGAAACATGATTTTTTGCCTTGAATCAATCTATCTTGCTCGGGACCGAAGAATTTAATGCATGTTATCAAAATTACCCTGGGGGGTGAATTTTGGATAACAGTAGATTAGTCTTGTTTAAGCTCTAAGCATGATGGTGCATTGATTTTGATTTAGCTTTGTTTTAGGACTACTAGGTGTTAGTTCTAATTCTTTTTGCATTGCTAAAAAATCATGTACACACTCTACCGTGTGTTCTTGATGTTAACAAAGGTTGAATGAGTTGGTGCGAAAGTGAATAATTTTCTTGATGGAATAACAAATCAAAGTATAATGTGCTCAGAGTTTGAAATGAAGTGCTATGAGAGTAGGGAAATATTCAACTCAAGAGGAGCATGATATTCTCTTAAATAATGTGCTCTAGATGGTCATAAGGTATGTAGAGTATGATAATATAATACATTCAACTTCATTTCAAAGGAAAACAAGTTTATGAGTTCATTTGCATAACTTCATCCAAAGGAGACTATGAAAGATTGTAAGAATGTTGTGGTTGAGTCTCTTCTCAGGAAATATATCATGGCAAGAAGTTAATTTTTTTACTCTTCCACAAGAATGAGATGGTATTAGATCATAGGGACTGATGAGATGTTGTGTCATTGCATGCTTGTGGTTCTAAAGTTTATCAAAATTGGTTGAAATTTTACTAAATAGCTAGAACATGGATCTCAATTCTTGAGAATATTTGAGGAGAAAAATGGTAAGGGAAATCCTAGTTTGAGCCTTGTAAAGTAAAGAAAAGACAAATAATGTGGTAAGTTGATGTTATTTATCATTTTTGGCATGATTTTATGGTTTATGCATCTATTCCAAGGTCTACTATAGTATTCTTAGAGGCTACAAGAGGTCAAAACATTATATGAAGTCATGAAAATCATGTTATTGGTCCTAAAAAAGGAGGTTGTGTGTCATTAGCATCTATGAAAGAGGTAAGGAAGTTTTTTTTCAATGCTATATCATCATTGTTGGCATGTTTAGGTGTTGTATATGATTTTTCCAGGGGAGTATAGTCACAAATGCTTAGACAATGGCCAAAAATAGTTTTTGAGATAAATTTCAAGTTTGTAAGCTAGAATTAGATATTTGGTTGATGTTTCTAACTAAAAGATGATCCTATGAAGCTAAGGAAGGTGAATATCATATAGGTACATGTATGCTTTGTCATTAATGTAAAAAGGGGTATAAGTTTAGGTGGTTTTCCATCAATTACAAAGGGGAGATTTTTGGCATGTTGTGATTTAGGTGTTGTCATTGATGTAAAATTCCTTTAATGACAAAGAAGATAATGGATTGGAGTTAGAGGATACTTAGTATGGTAATGAAATGAAGATTCGGGTATGTTCTTGGTTGCATGATTTGATTAAGTGGGAATGGCTTGTTCTAGCAATCCCAGTTAAGTGACCTTGCTAGCCTAGGTGATGGTGCATATTGGTTGTAGCTTCTTGCTAGCTTGATAAGAATTTTGTTAGCATATATATAATTTATGGGGAGTTTCTAAGAACTCACATGAGTCTCGAGATGCATATACAAGTTGAAGACCAAGTGTTAGGTGTTCATATTGATGAGGTTTAGGTGCTAGGAAGTATGAGATTTATATTTAGAGATAAATGAGCTTGTAGAGGCATGCAAGGATGTCATCAAATCTATTCTATGTGTGTTAGGTCCTTTTGGAGAGGTTTTATGGTGACTTATATTGTTATTTTAGTTGAACCTAAGGGCAAGCCATGAAAATGAAATGGGATGGAAATATGGAGACCTATTAGAGACATGATTATGATTAGAGATGATGCACAGAGGTTTCCTAAAGTTGTGAGAAATAAAATGGAGTCATTCTCAGAAGATAATTTTGAAAGATAAGTCATTTTTAGTGGAACACGGTCCAAGAAAGGGTGTTTTCTAGCTCAAACTACACATTTTGATGCTCACCCTAAATTGGTTTCTTTATATGTGACCTTATGGATTTCAGAGATTTTTCTATATTGAGCCTTGAATTTTTTACAAAAATAATGAGGTCATTTAATCGTCCCATTTTGTGAACCAATGTTAAGAAGGTAAAAAAAAATTGTGTGCTTGAGACCCTAGCCCAAAACAAGTAGGATAAAAAATGATTATACATTCTAAAAATTGATTCCTAGTTCATATATGATGATATTATAATGTAGAGGACTCGAAAAGTTTCTAGAAAGGTAGGGTTGTGGTTGTGATGATGAGTGGACCCCACTCAAACAAATTTTTTTAAGAAGTTCATTTTGGGACAAAGTTGTCCAAATGAGTTGAAAATTAATTAGACATTGTTTTTAGTATGTGATCTGTTATTTATTTCCATGGTGGTTGCAGGTTATGAGGATGAATAAAAATAACAAAGTGTGCCATGTTTGTGAAGACTAGTCAAATGGAAGTTTTAGGGTAGCTTCATGTTGTTTGCAAAAATGAGCTTTGTTGAAGGACTTACACTTGGATTTATAAAGATTTCAAATATTTAATGGAAAGAGGATTCAAAGGCATTACCATTAGTATAATTTTTGTCTCATGATGATGATATTGTATGGGTCATCTAGTTCATTTTATGAGAAAAAGGTTGTTGGGTTTTCAAGACATGATTGCTTTTTCTTAAATAATGAAGTGAATGAAGCATGAGATATATGAGTTGATGCTTTCTATCACCTGGATAGTTAATAGGAATGAAAATTTTTCCTATTGAAGTAATTTTTAGGTTTTGGAAGTTGAATCAAGGGTGTAAACTAGTTGATTTTGCAAAATAGGTTTCTGGGCAGCTTGATTTGAAGAAGAGGAAAGTTTTTGTGGATCGAGAACATGGACTTTTCATGGTGTCTAAATTTCATGTATGCATTTTACAGGTACTAAGGATTCCATATAGTGGTCAAATGTAATATTTTATGTGTTCTTGGGTGATCTTGAAGCCCAAAGGTGAAGACATGATTCTCGGAAGCAATGTTTTGTGAAGGATATGTGTTTGTAGGCCCATTTAATGATTTATTTGATTGGTTCAAGTAAATGTGTGGCCATGTATGATTTTTATATGTTATGTTACTCATTTATTGTAAATTTTGGATCTTCACTAAGTATGGTTTAGTGATTTGTGGTTTTAGTTCATCCTAGGGATGGGGTTTTGAGCATTTTTGTGCAAGATGGATAGTTTTAGGCATGGATGACCTATATGGGTCATATGTGAATGTTTTAATGATTAATTTGGGATGTTTTTAAGTTTCCTTGGTCTAACCAAAGGAGGGAAACCAACTTATTTTGAATTTTAATAATGAAGAGGATATAGATGTGATGTTTTGGGTGGTATTTTGAACTAGTTGCTTGAGCATGAAAAGTGTGACCTATGAGAGAGTGATTTGAAGGTAAAAATCCATGTTTTGAGATATAAAAGAGTGAATTACATATTTAGAAATTTTTCTAATATTTTTTTCAAAGGTTTGAAGCATTGATAAGTAAATAAAGTGAAAGATTGTGCAAGTTGGAGAAGCTAGGGTTTGAACAAGGGTTTTAAGGTTAGCGAGCTGAATAGGTTATCTCAATCAGTTGTGGAAAACAAAAATACATATGAGATATTTTTAAAATGGGGTTGAGTTGGCAAATCATCATCTTGGGGGTTTATTTTTCTTATGGATTTGGTGCTTCATAAAACTAGGGGTTGGTGCTCCTTGTAGGGTTGGTGCTCTACTAAATTAAGGGTTTGTACTCTTAGTGAATTTGGTGCTTCTATAAAAACTTTTGATTTGATAAATATAATTAGAAGTTTCAATGGTTTTTCTTTTCCTTGATGGTTTCCGACCTATAATTGGTCTTATGGTGTTTCTTCTCTTGTTCATGGTTATTTGAATGCATGTTATTTGATATTATGCACACTTTAATAGATGGTTAATTGATTTGTGGTTTAAGAAATGAATATGAAATTGAATTAATTTTGTAAGGAATAATTCACCCCCTCATTACATTATGCTTCCAACATAAATATAATGAGTATTAGTGTTCAACAGTCTATACCCCTTCACGTCATCGGGATGCCCTAGAAAAATACATGGTCTAGAGTGTGGTTCTAAGGCCTTGAATTTTTTTGGGAATCTAAGCCATAACATAGGATATAAAGATGTGAAAGTGCTCGACACAATGTGTGTGTCCAAAAAAATATTTGAAGGGTGTCATCCCTCTTACATTCTTGTGTGGAACACGGTTTTGAATGTAATAAGAACAATTCACTATTTTGGCTCATTCCGTGAGGGAAGGGATTTTGAGTGAACCATACAAGTGGCCATCTCCTTAAGTGTTCGGTTATTACTTTTTACAACTCCATTTTTCAAAGGGCTGTAAGAAACTATACGTTGTAAACAAATCCCTTCAAAGGTACATAAATCTTCAACAATGCCACTTTAAACAAGTTCCTAAAGACAAAGAGATCATAAGGATTTTTATTTTCCAAAACGTTATTATGGGTGCTTCCTTAGGGCACATCCCTCATAAATTCCCTTAGAAAAATTGACACGGGGTACCCCGTTGACCATTTCATTTTTTCCCGAGAAGGAAGTCATGTTCACCTTTGGCTATTAGAAGGGGAGTCGGGATGGGCTTCTATATGCCATAGAGAATCTAGATAGTAATAAGGACTCCCCCACCCCAGATTATAACTATCCATGCCCCCAATGTGCCAAATATATATAGGGGGATATAGGGCTCTCAAGTATGGTTGTCCAATGAATAGAGGAGAAAGGAAGTGGGGAGAGCTATCAAGAGTAGGTAGGTAGGAGTGGGTCGTGGAGGTGTGATCATTTATATAATGGGATAAGTAGCTTACTCTATACTAGCTAGGAGCTGGGTTGTGTAGCTAGAACCATAGATATTTCTTCCCCATCTAGATGCCCATCAATATGTATAGAAGTAGGCACCTATATATCCCAACCCCGAAATATATATAGAAGGGTGGGGTCCTCTCCTCTCCCGATCCTCTCGCATCTCCTAGAGTTCGGGGATAAGGGTCTCCCTCTGAGATGTAAGGTTAGGTTAGGGTAGGTCCTCGGATATAGAGGGGAGGTGAAGTCTTGTGTTTGGTGTCTTCCATCTATACCCCTTATCCGAACTATTTGTGCCTGTTATCCAAAATGTGCTCCCTACTCATTTTGTGGCTAACTCCTCCCATTCTTCCCTCTCTTGTGCCTCAGTCACAAAATTTTTCTTTTAGGTAATCAAAACCTTCGGAAGTGGCACCATTGGATAGAGCTCTTTCTCGGCTTTCCAGAAAGGTAAAGTTTTCCTCCTAACTCCATGTATTTTTCAAGTTATGGCTTGACGGAGTTTTTGTGGGAAATTTTTCCCTGAAAGGCTGCGGCATTAATGAGAATGCGCCACATGTCCAAGAAAGTGGCAGGGATCAGAGGAGAACTTGGCTTTTTACCAAGTGTTTTGGTGAAGGTTTCAAAAGGAAATATTTTTCCCCGCAGGCCCGCTAACAAATCAGGGGCTACCACGTGTCCAGGGGGAATATTTTTGAAAATTTGGCTAAGTGTTGGCACATAGAAATTTTGGAGGAGTGGCCCCGGCCAATAGAAACATGCCACGTGTCCAAGGAGGTTCAGATCGGTGGAGCGTGGGTGGAAATCAGGAATTTTTCCCAAAACATTGGCGCAAAAGTTAAAATGCTTGTGGAGTCTCCGCCAACTAATCACATGAGGACACGTGTCAAGGAGTGGTGGGGCATGAAGAATATTTGGAAAAGTTTCCCAAGGAGAAAATAAAGGAAAATTCAGAAGGGAAAACCCACCCCCTTATTGCGAGCCAATAGAATCTCGCCACGTGTCCAGGTGGGGCAAAAAATTCAGAGCAAGCCCGCGAGGAAATTTAGGAGGGTCAAACCCGCATCCAATGGGGTTTTGACACGTGTCCAGGCCAAAAATATCAAAGTGACCCGCATGAAAATTTGAAAGAATGGGCCCGCTCCCAATCAGAGCGTGACACGTGTCCCAGCTCGTCGGCACGGTGGGGAAATTTTGGAAAATCTTCCAAAGGCTAAAACAAAGAAAAATGGAGCGGGAAGGGGCCCGCACCCAATAAAATTTTTCCACGTGGCACCTAGACTGGTGGGGCGCGGGGAAATTTTGAAAAAATTTCCAAATGACCAAAAAGGTAAAAATTCAAAAAAAATTCCCACCGACCCGATTTGGCCCTGTTTTGCCCTAAAACTTCAAATTGCCATATCTTTCGATCCAGAGCTCAGTTTTTCACATTCTTTATATCAATTCGGGGTCATTTTTGCATTTTGATGGAGTTTGAGAGAGAAAATTGAAAAACACCTCTGACACGTGGTCATGGACAGAAATGACATTTCAACCACTGTTTTTAATGAAGAATGGCTCGCATTCTCTCCCAGCATGGCTAAAAATGTTAGGGGATGGGTCTGTAAGGATGCCCATGCTATTTTGAATGCATTTTGGTCAATGGTTGAATCCCTTCCACGTTTTACCACATTTATCTCTCCTGGGCTCATCCCTTGCATTGTAAAAGCCAGATTTGGCTCATTTTTCAAGGGGTTGAACATTTTTTCATGTATGGAAAGCTCCCTTTTCACCTTGGAAGTGATTTAGTGGAATAACATACCTTTTCGAGAAATTGCAATCTGTAGTTTTGCCTTTCGGTGTTTGAATGCAAGTGATTTTGATGTTAAAATAACAATACAGCCCTATGATTAGTTTTTATCCTCTCATTGGTGTTGTTTGCCTAATTTCTAACACTTCATTACAGCTATCAGTTTGTGCATGTTGTTTTTGTTGCATTTTATGAACTGTGTCAATTTGCAGAAGTAAAAAATGCTCACCACTCCTTTGGTGCATCACCTATTAGCATTAGTTTTAGTTCTTTCTTTTTGCATTTTCTATCCTTGTCCCTTTGGAATTTAGAGTAGATTTAGGAGTTTAAACCTCTGCATTGTGCAAGTGAAATAGATGATCGGAGGAGTTGAGGAACCAAACCTCTAACGGAGATTCCTCTTCCATTTTACAAGTCCCACACTTGGGAAGAGGATTCAATGTTGTGCAATCACACTGGATGCATAGGGTGATCAAACTAGAAATATGATCAACATCCAAGGGGTGCTGTTGATTTGCAACAACAGTGCCTCTATATAGATCTCAGTGAAGCATGCATTTCCTTTCAACCCTTTTCTCCCCAAATATGAGATATGATAGGGGATTTAATTATGGATATAAGGTTGCATAGTCAATATAGGGCTACATAATATATCTTGATCGGGGTGTAGAAAAACAATTTGGGTCACACTCCCTCGGTCCCTTTCAATTAATCAACGGAACGTATACACCTAGCCATAACCTCTTTACCCCACATTGATATTACTTTAATCACTTATAATTGAATTAATATTCATCCTCACATTATTAATTAATTTAATTAAGTTAATTTAATCCTCACACATCCACCTTATCAGGAGACCTCACCCTGGACCCCTTCCAGAGGCATTTAACTCATAATGACCAAGTCATCACTCTCAACATTGAGTCATCACTCGCAGTGCTCAGTCACCACTTGACCTAACTAAATGAGACTTCTTCCTAAACCAAAGCTGGACTTCTTCTCCGATCTTCTTATCTTTTCTAAAGAGAACCCCACTTCTCTAAGCGAGACCTAACTTGTAAAACGTGCCAAATTTGGGAAAAATGCCTATTTTTGGTAAAAAGGGACTATTTCACCCTAACCAACATCGGTTTAGCATCAGCCTAGTTTCAGATTACCTTACCGCCATCAAGTAACTTTATATACACATTCAAAACTCTTCACTGGGTGATTCATTAATTTATTGGAGCCTTATTGCATTCAAGTGTGAATCTTTAAGACCTCTTACATCCAGATGGTGTACACACATAACCATAGTGCAATAAAAGTAGCCACTTCTCCTTCTAGAGCATTGGCATATTCATGGGAGAACACAAGTTTCACCGCCACAAAGACATTGGACCCAACCATCTCTTCTCTGATCAACCACCAACCATCTCCATTCACAAGATCTATAAAATACCAAGTAAGTATTGTGATATTCATCATTTGTGCTTATTCAAGTGTAGATATCTTGCTTCTTTCTATATTTCATTTCTTCAATTACCCGCATATCACCCTCTTCCCACCAACTCACTATTCAACCATCCCAAGCCTTTTCATCCTTCTTAACCTCTTTGTTAGCATTCACAAGTCTTCTTAGCCATATTACGACTGTCATCACCAACTCGCACTATGAGGAACTCCTCGTGATATGATTATTTACTAATGCATGCCTTTTAGTTTGGTGGATGGAATCTAGAAACACACAACACAAGAAATAGACTATGATAAGAAGGAATGACGATAAATCTGAAATATAAGTGTAAATTATAATATCAACATGAAATTGTTACAATCTCACCCATGAGGTACTTCAAGTGTTACTGACTTCACTTGCCTTCCAACAATAACTATGGGAGAAACTTCACAATTACACTTCTTAATGGCTTCTTTAACACACCTTCAAAATGATGGCTTCCTTTACACACTTACTCATATAATATTTCTCACTACTTCCTTCTATATACTAAATGAGGGGGGTGGCCTCTTTATTTATAGGAATTTAGGCTTATCCATCTTATCTCTAAGATAGGATAGGAAATCTCTTCCGGCCAATCATATTTCATGCCTAAACTCTTGCCTTTACATGTAGGCTTATCTTCTAAGATAAGATAAACCTTATCATCTCACATGGGTTCCACCTTTTTAGACTTTTCCACAAATAAAATACACAAAATATTTATGACATCACTCTTTGTCCTTATTACAAATATAATATTTCTAATTCCTAATCATGTAGACCCTACTTCTCTACTTATCCCAACTTTGACATTTTAACATTACCGGACCACTTACAACAAATATTTACTTTTTACAACATTCCTATTGTACTTTGACTGTTACCGTACTCTACATTATTGGTGCACATCGCATCGACGGTGTGTTATCTTCATCAGACACTACTACTAATTACACTTAACAACATCCTATTCCTAATACATACATTAATGAAATAGAAATTATGGAGGAAAATTTTAGTGTCGACATCTTCCCCCTTCCTAGCTTCTACTCCGTCCTTGGAGTAGACTATTCTGGTGCTTGGAAAATCTTCAACTTGTCGTGGTTGACCCATTTTGTAATGGGAGTGCCATCCAATTCCTCCAGTCAGTACGTACCATTTTCATGCACAACTGCTATTTTGTAGGGCCCCATCCATTTTGGAAGAAATTTTTTCTGTCTTCTTTTTTTTGTATCTGGAATCATATACTAGAACCAAGTCATTCACATGAAATGGAGACCAACGGATCTTTTGATCAAAGTATTCTTCTGCTTCATTTTCTTCTTATAGCTTGTATCCTTTGCTATTTCCCTCATTTCCTCTAGCAAATGAAGATGTACCAACCTTTCTTTTACTGAATCACTTTCATCCATCCTTTCATTTTTCATAACTCTCACAGTGGGAATATCAAACTCAATAGGAAGAACTGGATCAATGCCATAGGCCAACTGAAATGGGAGTATCATGTTGCTAACTTTGATGTTGCCCTATATGCCCACAATGTTGCATGAATCCTTTTATCCCACTTATGTACCTGCAAGGCTGCATCTTTTGCTAGAATTTGACACAACACAAAATTTGTTCGTTCCACCTGTCCATTTGTGCTTGGCTTATATGTTGTTGCCTTCCTGTGCTTAATAGAAAATTTATTGACTAGGGCTTCTACTACCTCATTAATGAAGTGGCTTCCTTGATCTGTTACAATTTCTAATGGGCAACCAAATCTGGTGACAATGCGTTCATATATGAACCTTGCCACTTCATCCATAGAAGTTGTTTTCAATGGCCTAGCTTCAACCCACTTAGTTAAATAATCTGTGGCAACTACAATATACTTATTTTGGTGTGGGGTAGTTGGAAGTGGACCTAAAATATCTATTCCCCACTTTTCAAAGGGACCAAGTGGAAGAATAGGGCATAATGGAGCTGATGAAGTCTTACGGTTACCATGTGTTTGAAAATATCACATGTCTTACAATAATTATAACAATCTCTAAAAAGAGTGGGCCAGTGATAACCTGCATCCAAGATCCTTCTTGTTGTAAGTTGTCCAGAGAAGTGTCCTCCACATGTACCATTGTGGAATTCTTCTATCAGATCCTTCCCTTGATCATGTCCAACTTCCCTCTTGTATTGTCCATCAGGTCCTATTCGAAATAATACTCCATGCATAATAGAATATGGACGATTGGCTTGAGTAATCTTCCTCTTAGTCTTTGCATTGGCACCATCAGGAAACTTGAATTCATTCAGATAATTCCAAATATCTATGTATTCACTAGGGATTGTGTCAAGGGATAACAATGTTGCATCTGGGAAATCATCATCATCACAAGATGAACCTAAACCATCATAGGCTCGAGAGAGTGCATCTGCATTGACATGCTTCTTTCCTGGCCTATCTATAATATCAAATTCAAATTCTTGTAGCAAAATTATCCATCTTGCTATCCTCCCTGATGGGTTAGGCTTATTTACAATATATTTTAGAGCTTGATGATCTGTTACAACTAGGAATTTTTGCCCTAGCAAGTAATTCCTAAACTTCTTTACAGCAAAAATGATAGCTAGAGCCTCTTTTTCAGTTACAGTATAATTTACCTCAGCACTACTCATTTGTCTGCTCCCAAAGTAAACTGGATGATCATTCCCATTTTCATCCTTTTGGCTCAGAGTACTTCCTAGTGCTGCATCTGAGGCATCAATATACACAATGAATGGCTTGCTCCAATCTGGATTCTTTAAAATAGGTGAAGACACCAGAGGCTTCCTTCAGTTATTCAAAAGCTTCATGTGCCTTATTTCTTGGTTCATAAGTAACATCCTTCTTCAAGAATTGGGTTAGTGGCTATGCAATCTTTGAGAAATTCTTGATGAACCTTCTATAGTAACCCACATGGCCTAAAAATGATCTCAACTTACTTCTATTCATAGGAAATGGTAACTCTTTGATTTTTGAAACTTTATCAGATTAGTACCAATACCATCTCTGGATACAACATGCCCTAACAAAATACCTTTAAAACATCCAAAGACACACTTTGTAGGGTTTAGTGAGGCTTGTGCTTCATCTAACCTTTGAAATGATGTCTCCATCTAGTGCAGTGGTCCATCTTGCTCCCATAGATGTAAAAATCATCCTAAAAATACTCTGATGAAGTTCCTAATGTAGGGTTCAAACACCCTATTCATCAAACGCTAGAATGTTGCTGGAGCATTACACAACCCAAAAGGCATAACTCTATAAGCAAACGTTCCCCAAGGAGTGGTGAACGTGGTCTTCAACTAATCTTTCTCTACTATACGAACTTGGTTGTAGCCACTATATCCATCAACAAAACTATAACACTCCTGGCTAGCTTCTTTCTGAGAATGGAAGAGGGTAATGATCCTTCTTTGTTGCCTTATTGAGCTTCCTGTAGTCAACACAAATGCATAGCTTCCCATTCTTTTTTATTGAGATCACAATGGGAGAAACCCATTCTGAATTCTCCATAGCAAATATGAATCCTGCATCAAGCAACTTATCTATTTCTTCTTTTACAGTCTTGGAAAATTAGGATTCATTCTATATGGCATTTGCTTTATGGGCTTAAGCACCATCTACCACTCAATAGAATGTTCTACCCAACTTACTTGATGGAGTTCCTTGTAATCAAAAGTGAATATGTGTATGTACCTTGAAAGAGCTAGAGGTAGGATTCCTTCTCACTCTCCATCACAAAGATCACCAATCTTTATTTATTTGGAGATGATCATCAATTTCTTCTTTAGATAATTTTATGGGTCATGAGTCGGTGTGACTAGAAGGATATCCATGACCGAAACATCAACCTCACTTTCTTCATCTTTTGTGTCCACTTCACTGGTACTAGAGTAATCAAAGGATGTCCAATCATTAGTTTCATCACTTGAATCGCTGTGTTCTCGCCTTATGATGCCGAGGATCACATTTATTTTCACCCTCTCTCTACCACATGTCCAAGTGTCATGAAGCCTTCATTCCAGTAGTTTCTTGCATGAACTCTCCTTAGCCATGGTCTTCCCAACAACATTGGATACGAAACAATACCATTTTTCATCACCTGAAAGTCTACCACACATACAACACCCATAACAGATATTGCCACATTTGAAACTACACCTTCTGGTTTAGTTTTTCCTTATTTAATGACCTTAACATAAGTGTTGAGGGGCGATCAATTTTTAAACCCAACATATTCATTACAGACTTGGTCATTACATTAACTGCAGCACCTCCATCAACTAAGACATCATGAATTGAAATACCATTACATAGTACCTCATCTTGTGGAGCATAGGGATCCGCATCTACCTCCAAAACAGGGACCTCAACCTCCTTCCTTCGTTGAGCATTGAGTCCACTTCGCAGCTCCCGCCTCTTCTTAGAAGACATAGCCAAGAGTTGACCATATGTAATATTTGCAGGCCTTTTGGATAGATCTTCTAAGATGGAGTATGGTCCTTGTCCCTGTGAAATCAGAAAATCCTGCACACCCAACTTTCTTCTCCTATGTTTCTTACTAGTTTCTCCTTTCATCTTCTTAGGATCATTTCCATCTTGGTTATCTTTTTCTTTCTTTCTTTTTGTTACAAACACATCTACTTCATTATTTATGCTCTTATCTACTACATCAAAAGAATTCACATGTGCTTTTCCTTTATCATTATCTCTTGTACCAGATGTAGAAGCTCTATCTGGACAATTATACTTATAATGACCCTTTTATAACTAACCATAACATACAACTTCAGAAATATTTCTTTTTGGACCTCTATCTCCTCCCTGAGAACTAAATTCTTTTCCTTGAAGAAGATTAATAGTTAACTGACCCATTTTCTTGAGCAGATCTTCATACTTAGTAGATGTACTAGGAGAAATATTTGTGCTCACCGAGAGTGGTTGTAGATTCTGGACCAAAGGTGTTGGTGTAGGCTCTACTTTAGCAACAATTTCTTTGGGCTCCTCTTCCATGCTTTCTTCTTGCCTTCTTGCAATCTCCTTTGCTTGTTCAATGGTAGCTGGGCGGTCATACTTCACTCGTTGTCTGATCTCTGGCTTCATCCCAAGAATGAAGTGCTTACATAGGAGATTATCCACGCCATTCATCAACCCATCTACTAATCCTTCCTTCCGGATATGGGCATCGAGCTTCCTCCTTAGCTCTAGAACACGAGCATGATAATCTCTTATCTTCTCCTTCTCTCCTTGGGCTAGCTTTGTGATCTCGATCATGAGATCTGCATATTTTTGTTGTTCACCAAATTCTTCAAGAAAACTTTCAGTTAATAAATCCCATGAGTTTTTTACATTTTCACCTAGTGTTTCAAACCACCTAAGTGTTGAACCATCCAAAAAGGTAGGAAAAAATTCAGTCCATTGTTCCCTTCTTATAAGGCCATTACAAATACAAGATCATTTAAACTCTTGAATGAAAGAGGAAGCATCTTCATTAGATTGAGCTGAAAAAACAGGAATCTTCCCCATTTTCAAAAGTAACCACAGTGAAATACCAACCCACAAGTACAATCAACAAGACTTATGTGCACAAATAATTGGAATCACTATAATAGAAAGTGACTTTACACTTTTCTACAGTAAAATAGAAATGACCATGGTAAACTATGGTAAAACTTGACTTATCGTGTAAAAATCGACTTTTACCGTGGTAAACACTATTCACGGTAAAAGTGAAGTTATCACTGTAAATAAATACTATTCACGGTAAAAAATGAAGTTACTGTGGTAAATACTATTCACGGTAAAAATGACTTTACCATGGTAACTCCTATGCACAGTAAAAACAAGGTTACCCTCCAAATGATTTTTTGACTAGGTGGGAATATCTCTCTAGAAAATCCACCAACGAGGAATGGTCCTAGCAACGGAACCAAAATGTCATCACCAATCCGGCACTATGATAATTCTTCACCGGGAACTCCTCGTGCTATGATTATTTACTAATGCACAACTTTTAGTTTGGTGGATGGAATCTGGAAACACAACAACAAACCATAACACAAGAATACCATAGACTATGATAAGAAGGAATGACGATAAATCTGAAATATAAGTGTAAATTATAATATCAACATGAAATTGTTACAATCTCACCCATGAGGTACTTCAAGTGTTACTGACTTCACTTGCCTTCCAACAATAACTATGGGAGAAACTTCACAATTACACTTCTTAATGGCTTCTTTAACACACCTTCAAAATGATGGCTTCCTTTACACACTTACTCATACAATATTTCTCACTACTTCCTTCTATATGCTAAATGAGGGGGGTGGCCTCTTTATTTATAGGAATTTAGGCTTATCCATCTTATCTCTAAGATAGGATAGGAAATCTCTTCCGGCCAATCATATTTCATGCCTAAACTCTTGCCTTTACATGTAGGCTTATCTTCTAAGATAAGATAAACCTTATCATCTCACATGGGTTCCACCTTTTTAGACTTTTCCACAAATAAAATACACAAAATATTTATGACATCACTCTTTGTCCTTATTACAAATATAATATTTCTAATTCCTAATCATGTAGACCCTACTTCTCTACTTATCCCAACTTTGACATTTTAACATTACGGACCACTTACAACAAATATTTACTTTGTACAACATTCCTATTGTACTTTGATTCTATGTACTCTACATTATTCGGCATCATACTTACGGTGCCGTTATCTTCTATCGACACTACTACTAATTACACTTAACAACTTCCTATTCCTAATACATACATTAATGAAATAGAAATTACGGAGGAAAATTTTAGTGTCGACGATGACCTATCCACACCACCTTCACTCTGCAATCATCAGAGAGGCTAAAAACCCATTTTTAATAGTTTATCACCTATTGCCCCTACCGATGTCAGTTACCTAACCACCATCAGTTCCTCTCCTATACCGGAATTGGTCACTCGACCGATACCGGTCTTTGTGGCTAATAATATTCTTAGACCAGCTAGCCTCCCATTCACCCAAACTCAGCCCAAACCTCAACCCACCAACCTCGGATCCTTACGAGACACCCTGTGAGACCTACGACTTGAAAAAATCATGGTTCTAATTAGATTTAGTGTTAGTTTTGATTTCTAGCATAAAATATAGTTCATTATGTGTATGAGAAACCAAAATCATTACATTGCAATAGGACCTATTTATTTTAGTTTCATGTTTGCATTAAATTATTATTAAACAAAGTGGATTAACAACCTTTCTAGGAAGCACCACGCTTCCTGGGTCTAGCATACACTAGGTAGTCCTTTGCTCAATGCTATTTAATACTTTTGTGGTATTTCTTTACATTTAGAGGTAGTCCTTCCTAGACAAAAATAATCTCTATACATTTGTCTTGGATAACATCAACAACGCGTGCATTCTACCTTCCACCTTCACTTCATAGGTATTCCTCCTTAAAAATTTACCCTCTAGTTGTTTCATCCTAGAAAGCGTAAAACTTATTGGTGAAACATTTTGGCATGCCCGGTGGGACCCTCTCTTGGGTTCATTATATTTTCTTCATATAGGGAAATATTGTGTGTGTCTCTTTCTTTCTGAAAAATACACATTTTTTTAGGTTGTGGAGCCTATTTTCATGTGTGAAAGTGTTGAAGACTATACACTAAGAGTACTGTACACTTTTCATGTATCCTCATCGAGGTTCATCATCAAGAAACATGATTTTCTCATATGGGCGGGATTTTGACCCATAGGTTTATGGGACGGTTTTTCCCATGGTTTTGATACCCACGGTTTTGTAAAACTACTTAAGCAGTTGTCTATTTATATGGTTTTATGCATATGATAGAAGTATGAAAAACATTGCAGATGTGCTTTGAATTCGGGTGTGAATTCTATAGAGTTTTTAGCATAGCTCCAAATAGATCTAGGTATTGTATTGAGAGAGTGGTGGCTTGTAATAAAATTTGAGCAAGTGATTCTTGGTGGACGTAGCCCAAATTGGGTGAACCACGTTAAATATTGTCTCTTTGTGTTGTGTTATTTTATTCTACACTTTTATTTGAGATCTTTAATATTTTATGCATATTAGTCTCTACTGTTGTTACGATTCTGTGAGGGATTATTCCGCATATTTTATCCCGTATTTCCTAACACATTTAATCTTCTCCTGGTAACATTCTCTTCTTCTAATTGATCTAAAGGAAATTTGTGATTTGGTTTTTAAAATGAATCATTTCTTTCTTCTTGTATTTGCATAGTAGTGAAAGAGCATGTTCTTGACCTATGCATCTTTGCTACATTGAATATAATTGTCAATTTGGGTTCTAAAATTGTTACATTTCATCCATATATCCTTCATTATAGCTCATCTATATTTATTTTCAACCTATATGTTGGAGGTCATGTCTAGTTGATGGTTGGAGGGAATGAGGCATAGCTCACTTTGTGTACGCTGCGTACCCTAAACCAAATCATGAAACAAATTATAGATTGCTGAACATCTTATTTCCCGGTATTTCCTGTTAACAACTAATAATCAAATTATCAACAGAGCCAACTAGTTTTCTAGCCATTCATCATATCAAAGTAGGGCCTCATATACTAAAAAGTATATATTGGGGACGCCACGCCTAAATTTACCGAAAACTAGCCATAGTTGTCAGTTTCTATAGGGAACCTTTGTTGACCAAAAATATATTCTACTTACAGTCAGTCCTAAATGGCATAAGCCACAACATAAAATATATAGCATAGGATTTCGTGTTTGCTAGATTTTTGATTGATTATGTTTTGAGGTGTGAGGTTTGTTTCTTCATTTTTCTCATCCTTTATGCCCCCATTCACAACTGGTGTATTCGGTTTATTCTGGGCATGTTAAGACTCCTCACAACCATACTCAACCTCTGGGTTGGCCTTTTTATTTGATCTAAATCACCAAAATTCATTTTTTCTTCTCTTCCTGATTTCACAAGATAACCAGGTATTAGTCCAACGACCTCCATCGATTATATCATCATACAGAATCAGTTTACTAAGCTGTCATCGGTTCATTCTAATTTTGGCCATTTCTACCAAAGTAGCATTTAATCTACATTTCCGTGCTTTCTCGATTTATTCTATCACTCGATCGGGGATAATTTTTAATATAAAAATTTACCTAAACATCCCTAAATGGTGTCATTTCGTAAGACATTTTTGATATCTTTCCATCGACTATAAGAACATGACAAATGGACATTGGGAGCTTTAGTTATGTCTGGTCAAAGTTCAGTCAACGGGAAAGTCAACTCTAGTCAATAGGTCAATAGTGGACCAATAGCACTGCGACACATGGAAAAAAGGTGTTGGAAAAATTGGAGAGGTTTTCACTACCGGTCTTTGACGGTCATAAAATGATATATCATTGTCCACAAGGTGGGTCCTCAAGCCACCACGTGGCTTGCCACCACTTAGCCATATTTCATTTTGAATATCATAGTATTATATGGTCAAATTTTATATTACATTTGTAATTATTCACCATGTTACTATGTTATTTCAATTTGCAATGTTTTGAGAATTGACCAAGTTTATTATCCTTGCTCGGTATTATTTCCACTAGCTCAAAGAGCTTATCACACCGAGTTGAACACATTCCCTCATGGGTCGAATTCATTTGGGATTGGGATTATCCCATATTACCAATGAAGAGGACTCGACATATAGCTCAGCACATGGCTCATTCAAACCAGCACAACCGACCACCACTCCAAACATAGCGGCCAATACATAATCTGCCAACCCCCCATGTTAATGCCAAAGACCACATGGTGAAGTGGTGGGACAAAGCCATGTGTGGAAGTTTCCACGTGAGAAGGAGGAGGGGTGGTAAGCCTCAAGTGGTCCCATGACCACTATACATGCATGGAAAAGGCTTTAATAAAGCCTAAATTTGGTCTCACTCCACCCAATGTGGGATTTAACCCACTCAAATATTTATGCCACCCAATATGGGATTCTACACCCATCTACATGCTACATGTTAGGATTTTAATAGTCTATAGATAAAATATGTAGCATTATTTTAGGGCCCCATTTGGGTATAAATAGGGGACCCCTTGCATTGTAAAAACACACTAAGACATGAAAGCTTATTATTTTTTAAGCTTAATTGTGGGATTTGGGAGAAATAGTAATAGGGTAATTTTAATATAGTTGTGTGAACTATATTAAAATCCTAAAATTACTATAGGAAAATATTGTTTATTGGCCTATTATTTTTTAGGAAATAGTAGATGAAATATTTTTGATTGGGAGTATTTATAAACTACCCAATAGGCCCATTGAGCCACAATATTTTTCACTACAACGCCTGGAGTATCGACTAGAGTGCCGAATAGGGAAGCATTGGGAAGGCTGATCAAGTTTTGAAGGAGGTTGTGCATCAGGAAGGTGGAGAATGATTCAAATGATCATTAGAAGTTCTTCAAAGGAATGACATACTACTAGGCAAGTGGAAATTCCATTAGATTGTATTGTAAGAAATAACATTATACTTAAAAATTTTTACTAGTGGAACGGTTCAAAAGAACCTAGAGACGTAGGCTATTGCCGAACTCCGTAATCAATCATGTGTAATTGTCATTACATTCTTGCATTTATTTTAAATTGATTACTTAAAAGGAGCAACTTGTTGGCAAATATTAAAATCCTATAGGGGTTTGAGATCAGGTAGATAAAAACTTGATCATTTTTGGATTAATCACTTCATCACCTTTTCTGTGTTTTGTTGTCACCTACAGAGTTCATATCCATCTCATTCATACCTTTTCATCTTCAAATCTCAATATGTTATTCATTCACAATAGTCGTTATCGGTCAAAGGTGACCACCATCGGTTATATCACCATCTTGCCATCGGTTCATTGTTGTTTTGGTCATTTTCCCAAAATAGTGTTTTATTCACATCCATCACTTTGTGACTTCCTCTGTCACTTCATTACATTTCTAGGTCTTTGATATCATCTTCAGAGTCTAGTTTCACTTTATTTTCACCTTCTACCACCAAATTTTTGAATATTTCATTTCTCCACTGTAACTAGCATCGATCCCTCGAGTAGCATTAATTACCCTCCAATACCAAAGACGCGGTTCCTAACCGGTGTTTGGTCTCTATGTTTTTATTTTTCAATAAAAAAATGACTAATTTCAACTTTCTAGATCCATTCTATTCCATCTTTCTGTGTTTCTGTATCATCAAAAAAGCTCAAATTACCAGTTCTCTATCATCAAGTCACATGGTTTTTTACTTGTAGAAAATCCAACACTATCGTGTTTCACGCTAGCTGCAAGCCATTCCCACCTAGCCCATTGAACCTTTCCATTTCATCACCTATGGACCTTAACTAGCCTATTACCATACATACTGCTGACAAGGAGTTCACAAGACTCCTTGATGAAAAACCCGCTACACTGCAATATTAACTCTCTCACTCATCCACCCATGACTTATCTGGGTAACTTATATATGGCATGGATATATCTATTCCTCCCCACATTACCCCCACTTCAACATAAACCACTACTAGTACATCATTACATGCTTCTACCTCATCGCCAATGGTTTCTCATCTTGAACCCACATTAGTGGTATATGTCACACCTACGAAAACTATCGTTCCCTCGACATTTGTTTCCCCTACAATGTATACCATATCATCATCCATTGCACTTAGTGTAGGCATACCTACATCATTGCTTCCCATGTACCTTTTTCATCCCATCCACCTCTGGTGTTGGCATCCCACACTCCCTTCCAAAACCTTGTCCTCTCCATCCCACGGTCTCTTCCACCAATCGCCATGAGATTCTTTACGTCCATACCACCTATTTCATCTACTTGCTTATTCTAGGTATTTTCCCACAACATCCATCATGTCCTATATTCGCTCATCACAGTTTTCATACTCGGCACCACCACATACTGGAGTGTCGTCCACATCATACCCATCTTATCTCCCCCTTATACTACAGGGGGTGCTCCGTCATCATAGCCCACAAATGATCTTATCAAAATGACACCAAGAAAGATACAAACGTTAGAAGCATCTGTCTCCACTCACGTAACTCTCTCGACCTACAATGAGATTTGCAATGAGCCCATTCACCAAATTTCTCCAATTTTCCCATACCCTATACATTGGGAAATGCCAAAATTCAACCAATTCAATAGAAAAGAAGACCCAAAATATCATTTGTGGTCTTGTAAACATGTGTGTTATCTCATCGCTCATGATGATGCATTGCTCCTATGAACATTCCCAATGTCCTTGATGGAACCCACTTTAGATTCCATCTTTTCATTTAATTAGGTAGCTCAGACTTTTCTAGACCACTTTTCTCTCAATATTGTCAAGAAGGTCACAATGACCGACTTGTATGCAACATGCCAGTATGAGGACGAGCCTATCGTAGACTTTATCGCCCGTTGGCATGGCCTAATTAATCAACTCACATTCCAAATGCCTCAAACTGAGTTAATAGATTTTTTTACTCAATATTTTGCTAGACACATCTTGCCAACTCTCCAAGTCCAAAATTTTTGTAAAATTGATGAGGCATTCATAATGGCCCAAAAACTTGAAATCCACTCTATGTGAGAAAAAGTTGCAATTGTGTAATAAAAATGCTCCCTTAAAAACCAATGATTCTTCTTCTTCATTAAAACCAAAAATAATTATTCTAAAGAAAAATTATCTCGCAATGCAATGGTTCTAAAATACGGCCCTTCTTATCCATCCAACAAATCAAAACCTTCTTCTAATATTTCTTCTATTCAAACTTTCCAGTTCAAGCGGGAATAATGAAAATATACTCCCATTAGAGAACCTTATTCTTCTATTTTGGAAAAATTCTAAAAGCTGGAGCAATCACTCTTCCACCCATCAAAACACATATTGGTTTTTACCCTTCATGTCCTATACTTGCATGGTACAAGGAGAATGATTACTGCAATCATCACCATGTTAGAGGTCATAGTGATGGTAATTGCATAGCTTTAAAAAACATCATCCAAGAATTGTTATATAATGGAGATCTCATCTTGGATAAGCCCAATGCACCAGCTAACCAAAATCTACACATCTTCAAGAAACCATTTCCGAATCACACCCCATCATCTAACCAACTTGGTGAAACCTCAACTAATGGTACAAATTTTCATGAGGTCCATGCCATTTTTGATATCATACCAGCTCCTTTCACTCAGTTTCCTCCCATCCCATCTATTGAGGAAATTATTGCATGAGCTCCTCCACCCATGGAGGCACCTGTTTCATCCACTTCTCTACCCATGGAGGAGTCTACCTTACCTTATTCTTTAACCACAGAGGAGTCGGCCTTATCTTGGATGCATCTATCCCACTCATCTCACCACCTATTGAGAAACCCACATTACCCATTCTTCTACCCCTTTGAAGAGCCCAAAGTACTCTCTTCTTTAGCAACGGAAGATCCTATACAATCAACCTTGCCTCCTCCTCTTCCCACAGAGGACCCACTAGTGGAATCTCTTCTGTTGGCGATAATTCTTTACTAAATTTTAAATACCTTTCCGATTTACTATCATCTCTTCTACCCATAGAGTCTGAAGCCAACCATTTCCATGTCTCATAGAAATTATTTACAGGGATTACTACCAAATCAACATCATCCCCCTCCACTTCTATTCCATTCTCACATTTATTTGACTACTTGGATTATGTCAAAATTCCATGCTGTGGGGATGCCTTCAGCTTCTTGTCTCAACTCAAATGCAGATGTTTTCCACTGACACTTCCATGATCTATCTAAAGGTGTTTAAGACAACCAAACCCACCATGCCAATAGTAGTCACCTCTTCTTCATCACCCTCACCCACACCTAAACCATTACCATCAACCAAAATTTTTCCTATGCCTAAAACCCTACCTACACCCATACCTTCACCCACATCCAAACCCATTACCACATTGGGAGTTATGCTGAAATCAAGCCTAGTCCATCCTCTTGTCAAACTAGATTTAGCCATGTCCTCGAAATCCGTTGCCAAGACTATTTCCCCACACTGATAGAAAGACCTAAAATCTTAGGCCACATAAACTGGCTTCACCCACTACCCCTCTATCACCTTCACCACTTCCATCTATCCTAGATCCACACCCATCAACCTTGGTCAAGAAACCTCCTACCATATGGAAACCAAAATCACAAAGAGCCCACTTCCTTGTCACAATCTTATGTTCCACCCAAATTACCTACACAACCTACGCCTTCACCATTACCTACATCCTTTCTACCTCCCATACCTACACCACTTCCTATATCCTCATCATTACCCATGCCATTCCCTTCTCAACTAGTCCTTTCCACATTGTCTCCTACCATTGTCTTCACCACACCTCCATTATTACCTTGGCTAACCCATCTCCTTCTACCATTGGCCTTCCCTTCTACATCACACACTCCTACACCTTTACCCAAGAAGGTGAAACCCAAGCCCAAATCCCCACTACCTTCCAAAGAGGTAGTTAAACCTACATAGCCTCCAATAACTAGCTCACTAGCTATACCTTTACCCAAGAAGGTGTAACCCAAACCCAAAACCGTACTATCTACCAAATAGGTTGTCAAACTTACTCAACCTCCAATTCCACCTCCAGTGATACCTATCCTATTGAATTCACCCAAACTTCCATCCAGATCCACACTTACTTCACATTATGATCCATTGGTAGGGTCTTACGCCAATATCTTAGCTAACCTTTTGGAAACCTCTGTCATCACATTGCCACCACTTAGACCGTACGATCCACTCAAATCTAAACCAGAAGGGTTTGATGATACTGAAATTTTCTCTTACCAGTGTGTGTCGGGCATGATGTAGAAAAGTGTAAGGATCTTAAGACTATTCTTTTCTAACTATGTCCTCTTGAAGAAAAATTTTATGATGATGATCTTCTGGATGAGGACCCCATTCCACCTTCACCTATCACCATAAAACCTTGCCCCATACCTATTCATCAACCTCCATCTCCACCTCCATAGCCCTTTTACTATCCTCTAAAATTTGAGATCAATATGGTCTGCATTAGAGAACTAGCCAAAAATCCTCCAAAATGTAATTGTGCCATACTCCTTTCATAGGACTCTTTTCCTTCACCACTTTTTTTCCCATCCTGCCTTGCTACACCTTTCATGACACACCTTCTTCTTCACCTCAGATCAATATGGTTCAAGTTACCACTCAAGATCAGAAAGACAAAGAAAATGAGAAAACAACCAGCTCATCTGCTACATCTTTAGCTCACATTTTGTTACCACCTGCCCCTAAGGTCACCATCTGTGGACCCACATACCCCATTTCTGATAGGGTTTCCCATCGTACAATGATCAAACAATTACACCAGTCTCCTCTCAAAATGTCTTTGTATGACCTCATCCAACCTCCAAGTCTCATCGTCCAGCCCTCATTAAGGTCTTGTAATATATTGAGGTTCTACCTAATGACCCCACACCTGTCACCACCATTATCACTCCTCATCATGTGGTCACTCTCACCACTTTGCCTCCATCTTATGCTCCCACTACCATTCATCAAGTCTCCTCTCTTAGTTTCTCTGATGAAGATATTGTCCCTCTATAATTAGATGATCTTGACCCCGCCCTATTAATCTCCATCTACGCTGATAATATACACATTCGACGTGTTATGATTGATGGAGGTGCCAATATCAACATCATTTCCTCCCATACATACAAACAAATGTGCATCCCTACCAATTACATGCATAATAACCCAGTTATGTTGTGTTCATTTAACGATGCCATGAATTCCACCCTCAAAGCACCACCATTCTCCACATTCACATGGGCCCCATGTGATTCCTCTATTATTCTATGTCTTAGAGGGTAATTCTAATATAATCTACTACTTGGCTGACCCTGGATTCATGTTATGGGTTATGTTCCTTCAACCTTACACCATTGTTTAGAATTTGAACATGAAGGGCACAACTATACCATTCCAGCCAACCATTTTCCATTCAAGACCTGTAACATGTTTTATCAAACCAATGATTTACTTATACCAGTTCAAGTATATACCACCCCTACCGCTCTGCCGTCTTCATCCATTACCTCATCCACCACTTCTGCTGCTACATCTTCCACAACCAACTCCTCTATTCCCACCGCATCCACAACTTCTATAGCTAGACCATCAACAAACCCATATACTTCTCAAACATCCGATGCCTCTTCTTCCTAGTCATCCAGTTGATTCAGCTATTTGAGCTACCCACATACCAACCACCGATCCTTTAGAAGGTTTTTTCAATGCCTTGGTCCGAGGGAGTACTTCCTTTATAACAATAACACATTCCTTACTCCTTAAGAGTATGGTAGCCTTCATTAACACCCATACTTTAATCATTTGAGTAGGCGAAGTTTTCCCATATGGTCCTCCTCACCTTCGCACTAACCTACCATATGGGAACATGATTTTTCTACCTACTTTCCTGAGCCACCTTCCCAAACTCGACCATTTTCATCTGATCTCCAATATCTCACCAATCATCACTTTGCCCACACCTTTATCCATCGTTTCACTTGGAAAGGTCACTATACTTTCATTCCTTGCACCACCCATAAGCATAAATAACACAGTGGTATCATATTTTTCGAACCACCTTCCAAGAAGTCTCAAGTCAAACTCATAGAGGACGATAAATCTTCTCCACCCCATTCACCTACTTCACCACCTTCACCTACGGAGTCTATTGATCTAGAATCCATTCCTCCTTTCTTTTTGTGAACACCATTTCCATGGGACCTCTAACCTATCGGTGATGGCGAGGATCCATCTTATCTTCCCTTTCTCGGATCCCGACATGATCAATGATGACACACCTTCTATCAACATCGTTCAATGTCATGATGATGAGTCTATTCTCACCTACCTTGGTGTGGAAGATTCTTATATTCACCGGTAATTTCCTCTTAAGACATAAACCATGCTAAATGAATCAACCATCAAAATCAACCTTCACACTTAGGATGACCCACACATTCTAAATATAGGATAATATTTAGATGTTCTTTGAACAAAAAGCTTTCACTTCTTTCCTCTAGGATCATAGCAACAATTTTTCTTGGTCCTATGCCGATATGCCTGGTATTGACCCAAATATCATGGTCCACAATATCGTAACCATTCCTGATGCCAAACCCGTGAAACATAAGCTACGAAAAATGCATCCTCACATTTCCCTTCTTATGAAAGAAGAACTCTAGCGTTTCTTTTATGTTTCCTTCATTCTACCCATTCATTATCCCCAATGGATCTCTAATATCATTCTTGTCACCAAAGGGACAAGATGAATCTACATTTGCATGGATTTCTATGAAGTTAACATGACTTTCCCCAAAGATGACTTTCCTCTACCTAGTATTGACCAACTAGTTGATCTCGTCATCGGCCATGAGATGTTATCACTCATGGACGATTTCTTGGGTTATAACCAAATATTACTCTCCCCGGAAGATTAACACAAACTTACCTTCATCACTCCTTGGGAGACCTTCTACTATCGTATCATGTCCTTTGGTATAAAAAATGTTGGTGCCATATATCAATAGGATATGGCATATATATTTCACAATATCATGCATAACATATTGGAAGATTATGTCAACGATCTTATTTCTAAATCCAAACATCGGGTCGAACAACTTACAGTCATTAAAATTTTATTTGAGCATCTCATCAAATATTATGTTATCCTTCAACCTAAGAAGTATGTCTTGATTTTTCTCTTGGGAAAGATCCTTAGTTTTATTGTTTCTTTGTGTGGCGTTGAAGTGTATCCCGATAAAATCAAGAATGGCTATTCTCAAGATTCATCCATATACTAAGCTTCAACAACTTCGTAGTCTGTAAGGAAAGTTGTAATTTATTCATCACTTTATTTCTCAGCTTTCGATCATTGTCATCCGTTTCATCATCTTCTCAAATAGGATGTCTCCTTCAAATGGAATGATGAATGCCACAAAGCTTTTAAATCCTTAAAACAATACCTCCTCCAAAAACCTATACTTATCCCTCCAAAATCCAATGAACCCTTTTACCTCTATATTTCGCTACAAACCATTCCCTGGGTGCATGCTCACTCATCACGATGAGAAACATAGGGAGCAAGAAGTTTACTATATAAGTCATATGATTTTAGATAATGAAACTAGGTATACTCATGCTTTGAAAAACTCTTCCTAGCCTTATTATTTGTAGCCACCAAACTACACCATTACCTACTCAACCATAAAACCTTCATTGTCACCAATACTTACCCCTTACATTCCATGTACCCTAAGATTTACCAAAACCATGTATGTGTTGCAAGTTGGATCATGCATCTAGTACATATATATCTTGAATTCATCCATCAAAAGTATATTAAAGGACAAACCTTCGCAGAATAACTCGCAGATTCACCTCTTTCTAGAAATTAATCTTCTAGCTTTGATTTCCATGATGAATCCTTCGCTACCCTCTCCCTTGATGACACCATTTATCAAATGACCTTATTTTTTTATGGTTTTAAATATCAACATGGGGGTGGCACAGGGGTCATCCTTATTCCTCTTGATGGCGAGCCTACGTATTTATCTTTTAAAATATATTTTGATAGCATTAATAACATTTTTGAATACGAAGCACTTGTGTTAGGTATTCAAACCACCATAGCTTTAGATGTTAAATCCGTTAATATATTTGGCGAATCCTAAATAGTTGTGAACCAATTCAAGGTTTTATACCGAGTGTCTAACAAGTTAATTTAAAAATATAAACATCACGTCAACATACTTTTGAATGCCTTTGATCATTATGATCTTCAAACCACTCCACACTCCACTAACAAATTTCAGATTACCAAGGCCTACCTTTCTTCTCAAATACATGCTTCTCCTTCCGACTTGAAAATATTTTTCATGATAAAAAGGTTACAATCACCCTCTTATTTTTTCTAAGACATTAAATTTGTAGGAAGAATTGAAACTGATCCACATGACATTTGGTATAAGCAGTTCACCGATTACCTTTCCCTCTCAATTCTGCCTCCAGTAACTCACTCGCAATGGACAACGGGACTTCCTCAAAGGTGTCTCTTGCTATGTCGTCATGGGGGTCTTCTCTAAAAATGTGGATTTTAAAGTATCCTCCTACAATGCCTTACAAGTTTTGAAATCCCATACACCATTAAGGAAGTTCACAATGGGATTTTTGGTGGTCATTTTAATGGCCTCATTGTCGTTAAGCGCATCCTTTACCTTGGCTACTACTGGACAACCTTAAACCAAGACTATTGTGACTATGTCCAATGTTGTGTTTGAAATGTCAGCAACATGTTAATATTCATCACAAACCTAGTCACACCTTACATGGTCACCGAGAGACCTTTGGCCTTTCTCCCAATGGGTTTTGGATCTCGTTAGAGAGATTAACCCTCATTCTTCTCAATGTCATCAATGGATCATCAACAAAATTGAATATTACATTAAATGGGTGGAATTTACACCTCTCATTTCTAAAAATCTAAGAATTTTTTTGAATTCATCAACCATCACATCATTTTTCACTTTGGAGTTCTTGACCGCTTCATCACCGATAATGGAAAAAAATTCAAAAATAAAACCCTATGCAAACTCGTGACACCTTTGACATTCAACTCATTTTTTCTTCACCTTATTATCCTTAAAAAAATGGTCAAGCCGAATCAATTAAAAATCCCCTTAACAAAATTATTATGAAAGTAGTTGATACTACTAGTAAGGATTGGCACACATACATTCCTTTTGCCTTATGGGCTTATTGCACTAGTATTTGTACCTCCATAGTTGTAACACCTTTCTCTTTTGTCTCTGATACAAAGGTTGTCTTACCTCTTGAAATCCAATTCCATCACTTTGTATCTCACTCAAAGACATGCTCAATCATGACAAATTTTTCCAAGACCATTTGGTCCAACTTAAGATTCTAGACGAACATCGTTTAAATTCTCTCGATCATCGTCAAATCTATCACAAACATATCAAACATGCCTATGAAAAGTGTGTCCATAAACAAACCTTCAAGGTCAGTGATCTTATCCTGAAGGAAAATCAACATGTAACCAAAGCTTAGAAAAGTAAACTCAGAAATTTTGCTCTTTATTGGTTTGGACCCTATATCATTACTCATATCTATGGATCGGCGCTTATCATTAATCTTCCTCAAAGGTAAGCCCGAACCCGAGCCCCTCACTTCATTGCATCATCTACCATTCTATTGTTAAATAAATTACTATACCACATTTTTTCTATTACACACTTGTCCCTTTAGTAACCATTCCTTTCATCTACCTCTTTTAAGGATCAACGACTAAACATGAATTGTGTGATTGTCTGTCACCTTTCAGATTTATCTTAAAAATTAGTACCACAGATCTACTCATGACATGATACTCATGGATAATTTTCATTCTTTTCAGGATGGAATCCCATGGTTTTAATCAATTAAAAACTTCTCTTTCATAGTTAACCTTTTTCGTGCAAAAACTTTTCCTTCACAAAATAATCCTATAGTCTTGTCCATGACCTAAAAGTCCAAAAGTCCAAAAGTAATATATGGTATTTTCAAATTCAACTCATTGAGTCAAAATTATTACAAATAGCTAGAATCTCTCAAAAAGGATATCTATCTTTCTATCTTGCTTTTATAAATAGACTTCTCCCTCGAAGGACAACTATAGAAAGCTAGCCCTATTATACATAGTCTATCAAAAAGAAGACTATTTTTGTAAAATAAAAATAAAATATTCTAAAGCTTCCCGCATCGATTAGCTTTAGGAAGACCTCAAGGAGTCATTATATTCATCCCACATAGACTTCCCACATCTATCAGTCTATGAAAAGTAAAAGTAAAAATAAAATACAAAAATCAAGAAAAATATAACTTTTTCATCATGGAATTTCCTATTTTAGTTTTGGGTATCTTACGAGAGAAGAGGCATGATGTATCAAAACCAAGGTTACACTAAACAAATCACTCCACCTCATCTTCCTTTATTTATCTTTGTATAGCTGCTCAAGGGACGCGACATACATGCGATACTTCATGATCATGTAACTTCTTTCACTCTTGGAAAGTTCAAACATGTAATGCCTTGTGGTGCCTAGGTTCATAAGCCCATCTTTGGTATGCTCATTATGGTCCTTGACACTTATGGAACATTTCTTCTCTTTTACTATTTGCACATTTTCTTACTTGTTGATTCTCTTATACATGACTAGACCTTCGATACTTACTTTATGGGATTTCTTCTCCTTTCACCCACCTCAAATTTCCTCATCTATTCTCATCAACTCACTTTAAGCATTTTGCCTTACCGAAACAACTTAGACTCCACCATGCCTAAATAAATTACACTTTACCATGCCTAAACAACCTAGACTCCACCATGCCTAAACAAGCTAGACTTCACCATGCCTAAATCACCTAGACTTCACCATGCCTAAACAACCTAGACTTAACCATACCTAAATGACCTAGACTTAATCATGCCTAAAACCGACCGACCCATTCATCTACCTCATCATATTCTTCCCTATCTTATGGGATAACTACATTGGCATGAGGCCCCTTTTTCATCGGGGCTATGTAGGCAACATTTTAAGGGCATGGGGCCCTTAGAGGTTAGCTCAACCACTCTTTCACCTAACCATTTCTCCATTTAAAACACGTCATAACCTAGTTATTTTCCATCTACACAATAACTTGGAAAATGACATATCACAAAACGTACATCATTTCATTATACCTGAATCATATCACATTTCCATGATATCAATTACTCACAAATTTAACCAAACCATATTTATAAGATATAATTTCCATAAAAATAGTAACTTGAAATTTTTTGACTCAACCATGCCTACCACAATTTCCATAAGGGTGGATTCTACCTTGTTTTACCCAAAATACGACTTAACCAACATTTGTTTCTCTTGACCGGTATCGGTCACGTCTCCTAGTGTACCATGGTCAGTTTATCTTAAATAGAATCAGATTCCCTTGACCGGTATCAATTAGCTTGTTTGAGCCTCCTACACTACTTATCACCATAATTGATTGCCCAAAACCCTTTTTATCTTACCCAAGTCTACACCTAGCCTTATCACTCAACCTAATTGTCTAATTACCTATCACCCAACCACCTAGTCATTTGGGGCATGGTATTACCTCTACTAGAGCCTTACCTACAACCTTACATCTTACCCAACATGCCTATGCCTATTTGACACTCGAATGTTTTTACTCGCTATACCTTGGGATGACGTTACTCATGTTGTTTAGTATATTTTCCTTGCCTTATCTAATATCATGTCATTTTTCTTGACCAAACCTTTTGGTATTTCTAAGCACACCTAATTCCCATTCTTGCACCTATCCTTGTTGTGTTTTAGGACAATATCCTATACCTTGGATACCTGAACCACATCAACCTTGTTTGGATAAAATTATCAACATTTGATGATGTAGAGTTTGTGTGCTCTTCAACCTAGTACAATGTCACATTTTATATGCATGTGTGCGTTCATATGCCACTACCTATTCCCCAAACTGATATCACCATTACCTATACCTCATTGTTCCTCACTTTTTAATTTTATCAAAGCACTCACCGAATCAGTCTATCACTTCATAAGTTCTTGGTTTGAGGGGGATCACCTCCACTCATACTTAGAGACACCTAACCTTCACTCATATATAGAGCACCGACCTCCTTTTTTTGTCAGCGTTGCTTATCAATACAAGATATGAGATAAAAAGGGGAAAATTTAGACACCAAATTTGGGTCACACTCCCCTCGGTCCCTTTCAATTAATCAATGTAACACATACACCTAGCCATAACCCCTTTACCCCACATTGATATTAATTTAATCACTTACAATTGAATTAATATTCATCCTCACGTTATTAATTAATTTAATTATTTTAATTAAGTTAATTTAATCCTCACACATCCACCTTATTAGGACACCTCACCTAGACCTATTCTAGAGGTATTTAACTCACAATGACCAAGTCGTACCTCTCATCTCACTGAGTCATCACTCCCAATGTTGAGTCACCACTTGACCTAACTAAATGAGAATTCTTCCTAAACCTAACTAGAATTCTTTTATGATCTTCCTATATTTTCTAACAATAACTCCACTTCACTAAGAAGACCCAACTTGGAAAACGTGCCAAATATGGGAAGATTTTCCTATTTTTGGTAAAAAGGACTATTTCACCCTAACCGATGTTAGTTTATCCTCGGCCGATGCCGGTTACCTAACCACCATCGGTCACTTTATATACACTTTCACAACTCTTCACCTAGGTTGGTCATTCAGTTATTGGATCCTTATTACATTCAAGCACGAATCTTAAAACCTCCTACATTCGGATGACGTACACACACAACCACAATGCAAGAAAAGTAGCCACTTCTCCTTCCAGAGCATCTGAATATTCATGGGAGAACACATATTTCACTACCACGGCACTAAACCCAGCCATCTCTTCTCGATCAACCACCAACCATCTCCATTCACAGAATCTGAAAAAAACCAAGTAAGTATTGTGATCTTCATCATTTTTGCTTATTCAAGTGTAGATATCTTATTTCTTTATGTATTTCATTTCTTCAATTACCTGCATATCACCCTCTTCCCACCAACTCACTATTCAACCATCCCAAGACTTTTCACCCTTCTTAACCTCTTTTTCAGCATTCTTGAGTCTTCTTATCCATATTATAACCCTATCCACACCACCCTCACTCTCTGTGTAATCACAAAGAGGATTTCTAATAGTTTATCCCATATTTCCCCTATCGGTGTTGGTTACCTAACCACCTTCAATTCTTCTCCTATACCGTCATCGATCACCCGAACAATACTAGTCTTTGTGGCTAATAATATTCTTAGACCAGCTAGCCTCCCATTCACCCAAACTCAACCCATACCTCAACCCACCAATCTTAGATCCTTACGGACCCTTGAAAAAGCTACGACTGAAAAAATCTTAGTTCTAATTAGATTTAGTGTTATTTTTTATATCTAGCATAAAATCTAGTTCATTGTGTGTATGAGAAACCTAAATCATTACATTGCAATAGGACCTATTTATTTCAATTTCATGTTTACATTAAATTGTTATTAAATAGTGGATTAATAAACCTTTCTACGAAGCACCACACTTCTTGGGTCTAGCATACACTAGGTAGTCCACTGTCTGTTGTTATTTAATACTCTTTTTATGGTCTTTCTTTGCATTTACAAGTAGTCCTTCCTAGAAAAAAGGATCTCTCTACATTTGACTTGGATAATACCAACAACACGTACATTCTACCTTCCACCTTCACTTCACAAGTATTCCCCTTAACCATTTTACCCCTATTTGTTTCATCCTAGAAAGCATAAAACTTATTTGTGAAACAAAGGGAACCTTCATATCACATATATAATTGAGCACACCTAACCAAACCCTTAACTATCTATATGGAACACTCCATGGGTCCTTATCTAGATATCGGGAACCCTATATAGTTCGGGGATGTGGCACCTCTCAGGCTCATATATCCAGGGCCATAGTTCTACCCACCTATATCTAGTTGTCCTCGTTGACCGGAACCAAAATTTCCTTTCTTACACCCTCAATCAAGGACAACACTCCCCATATATATGGGATAACACTCATTGAATCTTTTGAATACATGCTTATAAATGAGTATCTTGGAATCTTTGTTCCAACAAAAGATCAGTTCCACCCTTTACTCTATATAATAGTGTAGTTGGTATAGTTATGTTATCCAATCAATCCCCTTGTAGAGATCTACATCTATCTATATGGTGTTCCAACACCTCAATTGTTAAAGTTAATAATATTTAAGTTGCCAAAATTCTCATGCCATAACTTACTAACCTCATCTGCATGAGTGAGAAGGAAATTAGGCATAGAATCGAAGTAAAGTGGGAGAAGGTGTACAACCATAAATAGTGATCTTCCTTTCCCTCGGCCATTACAGAGTTAGAGTGAAGCTTATGTATAATCACCTGAGTTAGGAAAAATTCCACTCGCATTCCTTCACCAAGGTGAGTAATTTTGTAAATCGATAGGAGATTGGTAGAGTTATTGGGAACACTAAACAATTGGCTAAATGTTCCACCATTCATCTCTATTGATCCATTACTAGAAATCGACACTGTAGTGTCATCACCCAATGTGATTTGGGACATGCCACATGGTTTGATGTTGGAGAACTTTACATGTGGAGAGGACATGTAGTGTGAGGCACCATAATCAATAATCGATGTTCATGAAGTTGTTTTAGCTATAAGGGCATTTCCTTTATTTTTCTTAGATTTTGACTCATTTTCTTGTGAAGACTCACTCTTCGGAGCATCTTGTTATATAGACTTAAGGAACACTTTATGTATTCTTCTCAAGTAAATGAGTTAAGTGATTGATTTTTTTTTCTCATACACTAATGCTCCTCATGGCTAGTCTTATTGCAATAGGAACACTTACACTATTCTTTCTACTCTTTATGCTTTGAAGTGTAATCATTCATGTTAGGTTTGGTTTGGGCTTTGTTGGCCTTGGTTTCCTTCTTAGGTTGGTTCTTTTTCTCTTTCTTATTTTTTTATTTTATTTCTTTTACCATTACATTCTACAAGGGCATGTGACTTGTATTTGAGATTCTCCATTTGAATGAGTTTTTCCTATACTCGAATGAGTTGGGAAAAAAACTATCGAATGATGGCATTTTCAAGTACTCCCAAAGAAACTTTCATGTCATGGAAATTTGAAACAAATATGGAGTATTTGGGACCTAACTTAGAAAGAATCAACAAGATCAACTGGGAATATTTCTTCTCCACTTTACATTCCTTTAGAAGTAATCTAGTGTGGATGAACTTTGAGAAGAATTTATGTAGGTTTTCAATATCACTAGGATTTAATCCTAGTATTTTGTTTCCCAAATCATGTGCTCTCATGTCATATTGTGGTTCGAACATATCTTTTAATATTTTCCACGCTTCATCGGGTGTTTCAAATGAATCAAGAGAAAGTCGGGAGAAACAACCATACATAGAATACCTAAGGCTTCATCACATCAGTTTAGCCACTTAGATTTTTCAGACTCATCATTAGGTTCAGTCTCAGCTCCCATGGTGATGCAAAATAACCCTTTACCTCTTATTTTAATTACCATTTTTTATATCCATTCAAAAAATTTGAACAAAATGAGAAATGGAATTGAAAGAACATCCTTCGCGAAGAGAGATAAAAAAGGAATGCATAAAAAACAAGAAACATGAACACCCTAGAACAATATTATCACCCCTTGATTTCAGCACTTTATAGTTTAGTTTATTGATTACAATCATTTGCAAATGTGTGTAGTGAAATAGCCATTTACTCACCTTTCAATTATCAAAATAGCGCAAGTGTGGAGACCACAATCAAGTTTGAGAGATCGTGAAAGATTAGACTTTGTAAGAAAGCATAAAATGAGCTAAAAGAAAGAGAAGGGGAGAGAAAAACATAGTCCTAAGTGAGAAATAATGTCTTATGTCATAGTAGAAAACCCTTATAGAAAAGGCTGTGGCGGACACACTCACTAGTCCAAATATAATAAAAATAAGGATATAATGCAAAAGGGTGCTCAAAACAAGCCGAAACGATATCTAGGATGCGGGAAAATATCCCAAAAGGTGGAAAATGGCTTGAAAGAGGGCTACACACTCTAGAAATGATTATCAACAAAAGGCATCTAATAATGCTAGTTTACGCACTTTCAGTTTTCCCAATTAATTTTAATTTTAAAAATTAAAGGGATTAAAAACACAAAGAAATAATGTTAAAATTGATTAATTAACACTAATTAATAATTAAATCCCTTTAAATTAAATTAAGGTTCCTAATTATCCCCTTAATTAAATTAACTCCATAATTAATAAAACCCCTAGCACCTAAACAACACTTACCCTTTTTAAGTAAATACCTATTAAAATTAATTAAACTAAGTTAAGAAACTTAGGTTAAAAAATTATATAGCTTTAAGCATGAAGGGGTGTGCTAGGTAGACAACTTAGGAGACATAGTCAAAAGGGGTAGGCTAGCTTGTTGGAGGCTCAACACGTGGTTGTGTGTTGGGAGTTAGGATCTAGGGGTAATCCAAGCTTTGTGACCAAGGTGGAAGTATTGGACTAGGTTGGATAAGCTCAGATTAGGTACAACATTGAAATGGATGGAAGGTAAATGTAACACCAAAGAGGGTGAGAAAATCCAACGGAAGGGCAAGGGAACACAAAGACACAACGATCATAGAGCCAAAGTAGGTGTTGATGAAAAACAAGAAGAGTATAGGAAGGATGATGTTAGGGTAAGGTGAGCATGGTGAACAGGATCACAATGGGCCGAGGTGATCTCGTTAAGTAGCTGAAGTAAAATGGCCGAGGAAGAAACCAAACACAAAGGTTAGGAGTTAGGTTCGTGAAAACCGAGATAGAGATGCGAGATGTAGCCAAGGCAACTAGAATAAGGGGATCACCGAGCCATGTTCAAGGCACAAAATACAAGTGAGATAGGTATGGGGCAGCGTAGGTCAGATTGGAGGAGCATAGATCTCACAAGATAACTCATGTGATAGAGTACCGATTGTTGACCGTGAAGGTGAAGCGGGAAGAAATTTCGAGCCACACAACAACAAGTACTTAACTCGTTAAGTTATAACACATAACTCAATGCCAAATAATATCTCCACTTTTTATAGAGATCACCGAGCAAGATAAATATCGGTTGAGATGGGTGATGGAAAATGTGGAAGAAGTAGGGAAAATGCAGAGCATAACATGGTAGTAGGCGGGGTGGATCCGGAGAGAATTTTTTTAATAAATTTTAATTTTTGTAATGAAAATAAATTTGATAAACAAGAGAACAGAACCTACCTCCAAAATAGATTTCCTTCCAAAGTTAGTTATAGCTAGATAAATTTGGTGGAGAAAACCTGAAAAATGCACATGCACAAAACCCAAGACAAAAAAATCCAAAAACATAGACTATTAAGCCACTTAGTAAGATTTCAAAAATGATCGAATAACTTACATGAGAAGTAATAAATAATGAAACCGGAAGCAATTAGCAACAAAAATGAATGAGTGCACATTTATCAAACAAATTCTCTAATATTATGTGATATTATTCTACAAGGATAAATGTAGAACCCCATGCACGTTAAAGAGGTTATACTCCAATGGTGACGTGAATAGTCAAAGTAATCAACAAGAAATTGAATAAGCAAGGAAAATAATGCATACATTAAATAGGTATACTCATTGTCATAGATCTAAATAAAAGGGTACATATAAGAGTGATGTGTAACTCCCATGCCTGGAAAATCATTCCCTCCATGAGGGAAAGAGGAGTTACAATTCTAAAATGGAATGTAACTCCTATGATGCCACTGACGCATATGAAAATGACAGATTTTATGACAGAATATGCCATGTGTCATATAACTCCTAAGACTTGTGATATTGACAAGTGATATGACTTAACACATGAGGTGGAAAATATATCGAGTCATGGCGAGGCAAATCACACATACCAATAGTTTGGATCTACCATATTTCATCATCATTAACATAGGTTTCGTTATAGCTTGTCATTTTTGAGTTTTAGTGATTAATTTCATATAGTAACATTAAATCCTAAAATATACTAAAACAAAAACATCATTTATAATTCCAAGACATTAAGTTCTTTGATCAAAGAAGTAGTTGAGGAAGATCATATTCAATTGTAGCATTCATCTCCACAATGAAGGAAGAGCAAAACTTCATCCTGGATCATCTTCTTTTGATCACACCTTCTCTCTCTAACATTCTATTTCTCCATTGAGAAATAAATTTTGTAAAAGTGACTTAAGTCACTTAAAGTTTATATTTCTTCATTGAGATTTCACTTTAAGTTGAAAATTCACATGGGAATGTGAAGAGTCACTTGTTTTGGCTATAAATTGGAATGCTCTCTCCATTCCAAGAGATCAATTTTGTTCTCTCTAGCATGTTGTAATTCTTCTATTTCCTACATAGAATTTTCCCTCCATTCTCCCTCTTTTCACTCAGCCAAATGTATGGCAATTTTTAAGGACATAAGGAATTTTTACCTTTTGGAATGAAATGAAAATTAGTAGTTGAACTTTGTGTAAATTTCTGTTATTGTTTAATATTATATATATAAACTATGTGTTTTTATATGTCTTCGATTGAAAGCGGGATTCTATTTGGATTCTAGGCAATGAAATAAGATTTCATCTCATTAATATAATTCTCTTCATTTTTATCTCCTCGCTTAACTAAAATTTTCCCATTGTCTCGAGATATTGTTGTAGTCATGATAAGGGTGTTTTTGCACATTCCATGGTCTATGACCACCCAAGGAGATAACTTAGTGTACATATTTTTATATTACAATAAATGGGAAGCTGCCCCATCTTGAATAAAAGGGAAATATTTCCATGAGCATTGATGAAATCCATATTTTTTCCTTGACAATATTTTTCCAACAAGGTTTAAGATACAACCTTGGAGCTAGTCAACTAGGTTGACCTTCTTTTAATTATATCTAGGTTCACAAGTCATTACAATATAATGTGTCCATTCTTGAAAGAATATGTGTTCCTATATGCACCCAAAATTACATGTGCTACATTGTTGGAATACTAAAAATCCCAAATGATAGTAAATTCTTTTCCGGAATTAAATGATGAAATATATGAATTATTTCTTATTTACAACATGTTTATGTGGCTTACTCTTCCTTACTTAGCAAATCCTTAACTTTTCTTTCCTTCGCTAATGTTTTTGCCCCCTTTCCTTAGTGCTTTTTGCAGACACCTAAAATATGCTTACACTTAGCATTTCCTCCAATTCAACCGATCAATGACACTTCCTTAATTCCCTATTCTCCGCTCCATTCTTGGATGCCCA
Organism: Taxus wallichiana var. yunnanensis; assembly: GCA_018340775.1. Lineage (NCBI taxonomy): Eukaryota > Viridiplantae > Streptophyta > Pinopsida > Cupressales > Taxaceae > Taxus > Taxus wallichiana. Next base: position 736,509,687 of record CM031235.1, on the reverse strand, counting down.
TTCACAACACTCTTTTGGTTTTATTCCTCCTATAATCATCTAATTGGGCTAATATCTCTCTTATTAGCTAGACACCTCCTTTCGACCATTGAACATTCCTAGTTCTCTCTAGATCACTTCTATTGGCTTCCTAGGCTATCTATCGGTCCACAAATGGTTAATCATACTAGCCTAATCCTAGATTAACTAAGCCTAAAGAATGTTTATCCTAATCTAATCTAAAATTTCTTTTTGGCTTACCTTTAGTCCCACATGCACCCAAATTCCAAACTCTCCCAAGTCAAAAACTATAAATAGAAGGCTAAGCCTACCCTTAAAATAAAAATACCTTGTTTACATAACAAAATATCTCAAGCACTTTGGAAAAGCATTAGAAATAATTTGTGATAGCTTTAAGCTATAAAAAATTTGGATCTTGGCCATACTCCATTGTTAAGAGCTCCTCCATCTTACATCCATAAAATCCAAATCTAGTTAGTAAGGGAAGATCTAAGCTTGGCCTTGTAGCCAACTTGAAGAGATCTCTTTGCTATTTTTGGGAGCAAACAACACACAATTTGATTGCTTAGAATCTAAACTAGGTTCACTTTCGAGTAAGCTTTCTAAAGAGTAGAATAAACTTAGCATGTTGCTTGTTTAATTCATAATGTATGATTTTGAAGTTCATTTATTTATCTCTTATCTTGATGGTTTAGGATAGGTTTGATTAGTTCTTTGAAGTTAGTAGGATTTAGCTTCTTTTCATAAGCACAAAAATTTATACATGAACACATTTTTCTTTTAATTTATGTAACCACCACAATGGTTACGTAGCCATCGGTATACCTACAACAAAAGTTACACAATCATCGTGATAGTTTTGTAACCATTGGTTTGTGTAAAATGGTGGTTCTATGCGTTTTAATTCAAGAATTAAAACACCCGGTTTTGTCCAAGTGTTCGCAAGTTTATCATTACTTTTCTCAAATGTTTTTCAACCAATTATCATTATTTTGAGCTTGTTAAATGTGTATGAGTTTATTCTTCTTTACTTACTATTCTTAGTATGTTGATTTCCATTTGTGTGGATGATTTGGAACTTCTTGATTATTAAGTGTGATGGGCCATTTCCATCCAAAATTTCTATAAAACCAAGATTTTTCCCAAAGTATTGGTTTGAGTATCTTGAAGTGAATTACATTGTTAATCTACCAAAATATTGCTAAGAAGCACACAAGTAACTCAGAGATTTTCCTTATTACTTCCTTTCCTTAATTTGAAATCAGCTATCCTAAAACCATTCAACTCCAGCATCTCGATAACTTCTTCTACTACCAACTAGCACAATTCTCTAGACCGTTTGGATTCATCACTGGAAAAGAAGTTGAGGGGATATAGAAAAGCAAAACCACCTTTGGATAGTGTCACAGTTCTATGTTTCCATGTTAGGGGTGTAATTCAATTCTTTAAAGCTTTCCTTTTAATTTAGATTTTATATTTCTTTGTCAAATCAATAGCTTGTTTTAACAGAGTAGAATTTGCAAGTATTCATTGTAAGTAGCTTCTTCTGATATCTCTTTCTCAACTTAACTATGTGGATTTTCTTGGGAAATGATTTGGAGGAAGTTATTTTACACATACTTATTCATTTATTCATATTAATGCACCATTAGATTTCATTTCATTTATTTGTTAGATTTAAATACACACATGAGAAAAAAATTTCATTGATATTTTCCTTCTTTCTTATCCTGTGGATCTCGTAATGGAAAGGATCTCGAGGAAGCTTCTATGTCTGTGCACTTTGTTGTATTTCTTCACAAAATCAATTTGTCTTTGTAATCCACTATTTCATCGGGAATTTTAGGGAAAGAAATTTCTTATGAGAAGCTTCATTTATTCCCATGATTTTGAGGTGAGGCTTTAGAAGAAATAGTAGATAATCCACAATTGCAAATTGGAAAGAATATGTTGTTAGTTAGATTAAGATTTACTTTTCAACAATAGAGGAATATCCACATCCAGCCATTCCTTATTTATTTTATTTTAGAATAGAAGTATTTTTATTTTAATTAGTAACAATTTCCTTTTATCTGTAACTTTCATTTATTTATTTATCTTTTACTAGAATATCCAAAAACATAGTTTAGAAGTAGTTTATCTTTATTTATTTATTTACATTTAAAAGCTTCACTTAAAATACCAAAAAGAAGTAGATTAATTTGTTTTACATTTTCTTAATTAATTAGTTGCATTCAAATTTAATTAAATTAAAAGGAGAGTAATAAAAAAATTAGTTTAAATTTAGTTACATCATTTGTTTAAAATAGGAATCTAGATTAATTATATTGGGAATGAACAACCCCATGTTTCCATACTGGCCTAGGTTACCTGACCTTAACTTCAGACCCCTTTGGTTTCTTGTGTGTTTTGTTTGTTTCCATAGTTCCTTGGTTTTTTCCCACATGACCATTCAAGGTCCATGTCAACCAATGCGTAGAGTTTGTGATCCAACCATGTCTCAACCAAACATCAACACACAATTGACTGATATTGACCAGGGCCTTAGACAACTTATCTTTTATACTACCCCAGTCCCACCTACCATCACCATATAGTTTATTTCCTTGAGCGATGAGTTAGATACCACTAAAGTGTTCTAGGAAAACCATCCAGTAGAGATTAGAATTTTCCTTACCTCATCGTTCATCATATATTCATGACCCTCTTCAGAGAGGAATTTGTTAATGATGAAAGATAGTTTCCCCATCTTCCACAACTTAATAGGATCTTATTTTATTCCACTGATATTGATCATGACTTACGTACGATGATCATCCTTTATTGTACCATTACCCCTAAACAGGTGAGATAGGTGTTTCTCTATCTCAATAAACAAATACCCATTTTTCTAGTTGAGAACATTATTTTTCCTTGATTTATTTTCATCACTTCCACCTATTCCATCCACATTCTATTTATACATCTTATTACCATCCCATTCATTCCATTCCGGATGTCCTAGAATGACCTCGGGAGGTCGCACACGTCTAGGAGTCACTTGTTGATTCTCAGGCGTATAAAATTGGTGTACCTAACATGAAGGACTAGTTCCTTTTCATTTCGTCATTTATTTCCTTTCATCAATTCTTCTCCTCTCCCATTATTCTGTGGGTATTCATACACCTCCCAAATATGTCACGTTAGGAATATGGCAGGCCCATCTTGGGTCTCGAAGCCTATTATAACCAAGTGGGTATGTAATAATCACCCTATTTGTTAGGGTGGGCCTATAATTATTCACAGAATTTACTATCTCCTCACACACCCTCTCCTCAAGGGTTTAATATCGGTTTAATGGTTAAGATTAAGGAGATAGACAAACCTAACCATAGTGCACAACTAAAGTTCTCCAACTCTAATAACATGAAATTCATGAGAGAAAAAGGGTTTTATCCACGAGTCTTTTCCAGACCTCAAATAAACAAGTAATTTGATTCCTTCCATTCTTAACTATCACCAAATGATGGGCTTTAGTGTAACTCACCCAAAGCGGTGACTATCTTAATCTTATATATGAATCCTTGGAGAGGATACAAAGATATAATGATGTTATTCTTTAGAATAACACGCCACCCGTCCTCAAAAAATACCAATTTATAATAGGGTATCATGTGTTTTTGCAACCCAAAAAGGCCCATCAGATGCCTAAAATAAATACATCACCTTCACCTGGTGATGTGATCTTGTCATTAGTGGGTAGGATTAAACAATTAGAAATTTCCTAGGCCCCATAGCCTACATAATTTTTGGGTTCAAATAATAGTTCCCATTACATGCAATAACAAGGTTACACACCTTTCAAAAATGCCTATCAACAATCACCTTCTCCAACCTACTTTGGTGCTCCTAACCTAGGATTCCTTCTTACAGGATCAAGAACACTAGGTATGGCCCCTCATCCTTCATATACATATCCAACACAAGGTTCATCCAGGATGTGCATTCTCAAATTCCACCCCTTCAAAAAATGTGACATTCCATGGTTTCACACATACAAACCCATATCCTAGTTTTGTTCCTCCCTTTGTGTACATGTATTCCAATATCCTCTTATGGATATGTATTATTTTCCTAGATCTTACGCTCATTAGAAAGGGGTTTCTTATGCCTCGACCATTTTCTATGATGTGCCGTATCAAAATCCAATTCGACCTCCACCCCCTCATCAAGGTTCGTCGTATGCAGTGGGAATGTACTCTAAGTACCTAAAGGAACCTCTAGATTTCACGATACCATATTTCATGCTCCTACATCCATTGTTGAACCTCCCAAAGTTAAAGGGGAGGGAGATCCAAATGCCCATATAAAGGTATACGCCACTTCCATCATAGAGCTACTCCCTTGGGATGTAGTCATTGTAAAAATAGTTCCTAAGAATCTTGAGGGAATTGATCTAGATTGGTACTACTGAGAATCTCGTAGTCATTTATCCATTCCTTCAAGAAACTCATATCCGAGTTCATTAAGGCTTTCAACATGAACAAGTTATTGAGAATGTGGATTAGATAATTCCTACATATCAAACAAGAGCATAACGAGTATGTTGTCACTTCATTCAAAGGTAGTGATAGGTCCTTTATTATTCTACTAGTGCTTCAAACCATGGACCAAATGGATCTTTATGATTTGTTCCTTCATTCTCGAACTAGGAAATCAAGGAGGAAGTCAAAAATCTACCTATTTAGGGATATGAAGAAGTATAAGAGGGAGCCCTTCTTATTGGGTAAGTTCATGGAAATGGGGGGCCAAAAAGTGGACACAAATCTATTTTTAGGCCATTTTGGCCATAATGCGCTCGTGTTATGGCTCGATTGTGTTATAACGTGATAGAGAAAATTCATGGTCACGTTATAATGTGGGTGTGTTATGGCTTGGTAAACCTGAGAAATAACGCGAGCGCATTGTAACACAAGTGTGTTCTTTTTCTATGTGGCATATATGTTTATGGGAGGAATATATTTACTAAAATAAATGGTTTAAGTATAAGAACTAATAAAGTGTCAATATTAATAAAATAAAAACTTATTTTAATAAATCTAATAAGTTAGGATCACTCTACACCTTATGGAACTAGTCTCACAGCTCAATTTGTCATGGTTTAGAAGATAATTTTTCATATTCTAATTTTTTCAGTACATAGGTCTTTTTAAGGATTTGAGAATTCAACCTAAAGGTTTTAGGGTTTAAATTATACCATAAATATTTTTTTGTGAAAGAATATAGTCATTCTTTGGGTTTTGGGGTCTTCTTGATTGGTCACTTTGACATTTGTAGGATTTTTAGATGTGTCAAAACTATATATTTTAAACCTCACAACTCTCAAAAGTAGTAATAATTGATTGAATATATGGACTCATGCAATTCCTTATAACATAAAATAAATCAAAATACATATGTAAGTTTTTATCGATTCGAGATAATCAAGGGAATGGTCATCATGAGGTTTGTGAAGGATCTCGAAACATCATGAGCCGATGCACAACTCAACACATTTACATGTATTCGCCAACTCATAACAACCAATTTCAATCATTCTCATTAGTATCTTGTTATTAGAAGTATTTTACACAAGCTCTATAGGCTCAAGTATGTAAAAATGGCACAATCAACCTAAAAATTACCCTTCAAACCCCATATCCTGCTCTCACATTTTGTATACTAGCCTAATCAATTATTAAAATGACTCATTTTCTTATAAAACCTCATTTTTTCAGACTTCCATTTCATTCCTCTCACTAGATTTAAATTTCGTAAACCCTAAACCCTAAAACCTAAAACCTAAACTCTAAACCATAAACCCTAAACCCTAAACCCTAAAACCAAAACCCTAAACTATAAATCCTAAACCCTAAACCCTAAACCCTAAGCCCTAAAATATAAAACCATAAACCCTTAAACTTGAACCCTAAACCCTAAACATTATACCATAAGCCTTAAGCCATAAACCTTGAGCACTAAACCCTAAATCATTTTTACCACACCGAACCCTAAGCCCTAAACCCTAGTCCCTAAACCTTATACCCTAAACCCTAAACCCTAAACCCTAAACCCTAAACCTTAAACCCTAAACCCTAACCCATAAACCATAAACCATGAGCCCTAAACCCTAAACCATAAGCCCTAAGTCCTAAGCCCTAAACTATAAACCCTTAAACCCTTAACCTTGAACCCTAAACCCTAAGCCTTAAGCCTTAAACCCTAAACCCTAAATATTAAACCCGAACCCCAAAACCTAAACCCTTGATCCTAAACCTTATTTTTACCACCTTGAACCCTAAAACCTAAACCTTAAACCATAAACCATGATCCCTAAATCCTAAACCTTAAATCCTAAACATTGAGTCTTAAACGTTAAACCCTAAATCCTAAACCGTGATCCCTAAGCCCTAAACCATAAACCCTAAGCTGTAAAAATGAGCCCTAAAACCTAAACCCTAAAACTGAACCCTTAACCCTAAACTCTAAACTTTAAACCCTAAACCCTAAATCCTAACTCCTAAACCTTGAACCCAAAAACCTAAACCCTAAATCTTAAATCCTATTTTTACCACCTTGAACCCCAAACCTTAAAAACTAAACAATGCATCCTAAATCGTAAACCCTAAACCCCGAGCCCTAAACCCTAAACCCTAAACCATGATCCCTAAACCCTAAACCCTAAATCCTAAGCCATAAAATCTATACCCTAAACCCTAAACCTTAAACACCGAGAGCCCTAAAAACTCTCAATTTCACTCTCACTCTCTTTTCCTCTCACACTCTCACTAACTCTTTCTTTATTTTGAATCAAACAAACTTCAATTTTATTAATGACTCGACTAAGAGGGCATGAAAAACACAAGGAAACTTGGAGATTGTTTAAAATCTGTCTAGTCTATAGTAGTGATTACAAAGTGAAAACTAGTCTTGATCTTCTGCACAACCATCATTGAATGCACTTGCATGACAACTACCTATTTTATGAGAGGCGAGACAAGTAAGTAAATGGATATGACATCTACCTTGTGCCTTGAAATTCAAATTACGAATATCTGCCAAACTTGTTTCTCCCCACATATACTTACACTCTTGGATGTTGATTTATTCACACTCTATTTTTTTTTTCACATTTCTCATATTTCCATGTATGGTATTATGCAAGCAAGGATGACCCATTGGAATTTGGAAAAAATAACCATCGCAACACAAAAATTAATCTCAAAAGAAATGGAAGAAACATAAAGAATATACCAATTTGGAGGTGTAGGATTAGAACCGAATTTCTGTAATATCTTCTCCTCTCGAGAAAGAGAAAGATATTTTACTCTTTGGAATGGATAATTTTTTTGATATAACTTCCTTAAGTGTTCAAAATAATCATATCAACAAGGGAATGGATAGTAACACATAGGGGTTATCAATAGCCTAGTAAATCTTTCTTGTTTAGTTTTGAATGGGAGTCATCTGGTCTATGGATTAGTGACCTTCCATTCATTGATAATTACTTTTATGATAAACCAATGGATGCTTTCAAAAGTGTCTTAAAAAATATAGGGGTATTTATCAAGCCTAATGAAGAGTGTGATGTGATTGCCAAATAACTTGAAATGCATACAGATTTAGAGGTCATAACATGAATTTACAAATATCTCTATCATTATAAATGGAAGCCAAATAATGGTGTCTCCCTGTATCAGAGGGGTGAGGACTACTAGGGTCTATGGCAAGATTGGAAATTCAGGAATCATTGAGTGTCTAAATCAGAATGTCGTTGCATCTAGAGAAATATTTTCAAATATTGGAGTAATGCATCTTGGAAAATAAAATTGAACCTTAGAAATCCTCTCAAATTGCTAGCTTAAACAAGCACTGGACATATCAAGCCACGTTCTTCGAATGAAACCTTCATTCCTAACAGCTTGCAACTAAAAGAATTATTCAAAAGAGCGTAAAAAAATTATTTGAATTTTTCTTAGATATCTAGCATTTACCTCCTTCAAAATATCGAGTAAATGAAAGGCATAAAATTGTGATGACTATCTCAGTAAATGTTATTCATACAAATAAAATGAACCCTTTTTAGTTGAATACTCCTATCAATAATAATAATAATAATGGGTAAGATATAGAACATTACGGTGAGTGAAACCCTAAACCCTCAAACACCGAACCCTAAACCCTAACCCCTAAAACCTAAAACCAGAGCCATAAACCATTAACCCCGAACTTAGAGACCTATGCCCTAAACCCTAAGCCCTATAACCTAAAACCTAAACCTTGAGCCTTAAAACATAAACCCTAAACCTAAATCCTAATCCATAAACCCTAAACCCTAAACCCTAAACCTTAAAACTTAAATCCTAAGCCATCAAACCTAAACCCCAATCCCTAAATATTGATCCTTAAACCCTAAGCCCTAAACCCTAACCCCTAACCCCTAAACCTTAAACCCTAAACCTTGATCCTTAAACCCTAAACCATGTGCCCTAAACCATAAACCTTGACCCTTAAACCTTAAACCTTAAACCCTAATCCCTAATCCCTAAACCCTTAACCCTAAACCTTAAACTATGAGCCCTAAACCCTAAACCCTAAACCCTTAGCCCTAAGCCATAAACCCTAAACCTTAAGCCCAAAACCTTAATCCCTAAACACTAAGCCCTAAACCCTAAATTCTAAAACCTAAACCCTTAATCCTAAAACCTAAACCCTAAGCCCTAAATCCTAAACCCTAAATCCTAAACCCTAAACCCTAAACCATGAGCCCTATACCCTAAATCTTGAGCCCTATTTCCTAAACCCTAAAAACCTTGATCCTTAAAATCTAAACCCTAAACCCTAAACCCTAAGCCATAAATCATAAACCCTAAAACCTAAACCATAAACCCTAAACCATAAAACCTAAACTATAAACCCTAAACCTTAAAACTTAAACCCTAAGCCATCAACCCTAAACCCTGAGCCCTAAACCTTGAGCCTTAAACCCTAAGCCCTAAACCCTAACCCCTAAACCCTAAACCCTAAACCCTAAGCCTTAAACCCTAAACCATAAACCATGTTCCCTAAACCCTAAACCCTAACCCTTAAACCTTAAACCCTAATCCATAAACCCTAAACCTTGAACCCCGAGCCATAAAACCTAAACCCTAAACCTTGAGCCCTAAAACGTAAACCCTAAATCCTAAACCCTAAACCCTAAACACCTTGAGCCCTAAATTCTAAACCCTAAACTATACACCCTAAACCCTAAACTCTAAACCCTAAATCATAAACCCTAAACTCTAAACCTTGAGCCCTAAACCCTAAGCCCTAAGCCCTAAACCCTATTTTTACCACCATGAACCCTAAAACCTAAACACTAAACACTAAACACTAAGCCCTTAACCCTATTTTTACCACCTTAAACCCTAAACCCTAAACTCTAAGCCATAAACCCTATTTTACCACCTTGAACCCTATACCCTAAACCATGAGCCCTAAACCCTAAACCCTAAACCCTGAGCCCTAACCCTAAACCTAAGCCCTAAAAAATATTCCTAAATATTCCTAAATTTCCTCCAACACTTCCAAGATTCTCTGACATCACCTCTAGATGCTTAATATATTTTTGAATTCTCCCAAAAGGTGTTTAATTAGCTTAAAATGGCTTTTTTAGGCCTCCAGAGGAACTCATCTTCCATAAAATCACACTAAATTCATCAACCATTGTATCCAATCAGCCATGCACATTGAAACAAATTTAAAAAAACTTTGTTAATAATTTCTTTTAATCCAGGTTAAGAGTGGTATTGAGGTAGGTGGCCATAAGAAGGACGCACCATTGACCAAGAAGTGAAAGATGAATTCCCTAAGCTTGTAAAGTTGGTACTCATCCATAGTATGATTTTAACATATTCTAAGACAAAATTAGGATTCAACTCCATGTTAATGGGAAAATTCATGAGTCCATATAGTCAATCAGTTTGTCGTTACCTTTGAGAGTTGTGAGGTTTGTAAATTCTAATTTTGACACATTTAACACTCTTACAAATGTTAATAACCAATCCAAAAGGCCCCAAAACCTAAACAATGACTATATTCTTTCACAAAATAGATATTAATTGTATAATTTAAACCCTAAAATCTTGAAGGTTGAATGTTGAATGCTGAAATCCTGAAAAATACCTATGTACTAACCATATTAGAATCGAAAAACTATCTTCTAAACTATGATCAGATGGAGTTGTGAGACTAGTTCCATAAGGTATAGAGTGACCCTAACTTCTTATATTTACTAAAATAAATTTAAAGTATAATAAATAATAAAGTATAAATATTAATAAAATAAAAACTTATACTTTAACCATTTATTTTAGTAAATATAATCCTCCCACAACCACATATAGCACTTAGCAAACAATACGCGAGTGCGTTATAATGTGATCGTATTTCATCTTCTTTGGGTTTGAAATTGCTAATCCATAAGCTTGGATTTGCCTTGGATTTCTAAACCAAACGTTTAGACTTTGTTACGAGTGATTAAAACTATGTTTGATAGAAAAACATCAAAATTTCACGTCTTCGCCCCAAAATCTCATGCATTATAACATAATATTAAAAAAATTATACTACGATGTCAAGCTTGGTTTTACCTTCATGATAATATAATTCTTTCAAAAATATAATTAGTTTAAGGGTTTTATCCATAATTTCTTTTACTAGTGCCTTTTTTTCTAGCAAAAATGTATGTATATGATTTGGTGCACAATTTATGATTTTTCTTCCAATTTTTTTTTAAAAGTGATTTTTATAAACTCCATTCTACACGCACTCTAAAAAAATGACTTTTTTCTAAAATTTGTGGGGGTGAAAAAACAAATATTTCATTTTCAGAATATGTGCACTTTGAAAATTAATAACAATTTATATATTCATCCGAAAAATTATGAAAAATTAGTGGGACCTCGTACATAGTCTTAGCTAACTTTCTACATAAGGGATTGAAAAATAATTTATAGAACTAGAAAAAGTGGGGGCACACACACAATATGTTATTATCTTTTTAACAAAAAATACAAATACTTTGTGTGTGCACCACATTTGATGTAGTCATTTTTATACTTTTAGAAAAAGCAGTCTAATCCCATGCACGCCGACCTATCACCGCCAGGCTTGAGCACTCACTCGAGGCACACACATGCACCAAACCCCTCCTTTATGTGAGTCTTGTGATAATACATCATCTATGATAGATACTTAAGTGCAAAATAATGGAAAAGAACCATGCATTCATTCGAGAACCTAGGATGAGTTATCATATTAATGCATCCATTCAAATAGAAAAATAGGAGTATCAAAAACATATAGAAATGATTCATAACACAAAGGAAATGCATTATACTTAAGCTCATGAACACATATATGCTTTAGAACAGAACCTTCCATTCATATTAATGAGTTCAGTAACCACATTACATTCCCTTAGGGCCATAACAGACCAACATAATAATGCAGAGCAAGGTCATGCATCGAAACTACACTATGTCCTTCATATTACAAGGATAAACATAGACCCATCCCTCTAAATATGCCATCACTCCTATATTTCCTCTAATCCCAACCCATAGAATCCTCCATGATATTTCTACAGAGCTTTACCTCTTTTCCAGTGCACTACTCTCTTTGAATCTCCTCTTTTTACTACTACGCATATCCCTATATATAGCTTTTTACCTTCACTGCCATGCCTTCTAAGGTAATAGATCAGTTTCCAAGTGTCCCAATGGTCCTCTAATGGAGTGTGCCTCATTTGATCTGAGATATTCACTCTTTGCAATGATTTCCTTCTGGATCCTTCCATTGCATGCATGGAATATTCCATTCTTGATCCCATAGCTACCAAGATGGTACCTTATCCACTTTGCATGCTAGATGGGTCATGCTTTCCTCATGTGTTGTCGGAACTCCTATTAGGTTGTAGAGCCTATTTTCATGTGTAAAAGTGTTAAAGACTATACACTAAGAGTACTATATACTTTCCACATTTGTCTTGCCCGATATACCGGAAACGTACTTTTCTCATATGGGTGGGATTTTTGACCCATAGGTTTATGTGATGGTTTTGGCCCATGGTTTTGATACCCATGGTTTTGTAAAATAATGTAACATTGCATATGTGTTTTGAATTCAAATGTGAATTCTGTAGAGTTTGTTGAGCATAGCTCCAAATAGATCTGGGTATTGTATTGAGAGAGTGGTGGCTTGTAATAAAATCTGAGCAAGTGATTCTTAGTGGACGTAGCTCAAAATGGGTAAACCACATTAAATACTATCTCTTTTTGTTGTGTTATTTTATTCTACACTTTTATTTGAGATCTGTAATAGTTTTACGCAATTTAGTTTTCTCTTGTTGCGATTCGTGAGGGATTATTCCGCATATTTTATCCCTTATTTCCTAACAATTGGTATTAGAGCCTGGTTTGGTTTGCTGAAGTGTTGAATCACAGGGAAAGTTTTATCTTGAGTGGGAGCTATGGCAGATGATGGAAGATCAAGGGTTGATAAATTCAATGAGCAGAATTTCATTCTTTGGAAGATGCAAATGGAAGATTACCTTTATCAGAAGGATCTTTATATTCTGTTGTTTGAGAAGGTGAACAAACCCTCAAGCATGATGGATGTGGAATGGGATTTGTTGGATAGGAAGGCACTTGGGACAATTTGGCTGTGTCTTGCATCTTCGGTATTATTTAATGTTTTAAAGGAAAGGATTACAAAAGAACTTATCGATGCATTAGGAAGTTATATGAAAAACCTCTCGCCTCTAATAAGATTTTTTGATGAAAAATTTGTTTAATATGAAGATGTCGAGAATATTTCAGTAGAAAATCATTTAAATTATTTTAATACGAGTTTTAAATATGCTAGCTTTGGTTATAATATAATTTTATGAATTATTGAGGAATTTATTAGTTTTGTGCTCTTTACCTGAGAGTTGGAATAGCCTGATAATTGTGGTAAGTAACTCAGTTCTAGCTAACTAAAAGTTGAATTTTGAGGATGTTGTAGGGTGATTCTAAGCGAGGAAATGTGAAGAAAAATATTTGGGTAATATTTTACTTCAGGTAATGCTTTGACTATGGAAACTAAAGGGAGACAGAAGAATAGAGGAAGCCGTGGAAAATCAAAGGATCGGCAAAGTCCAAATCCAAAAGAAAGATAGTATATCTTTGCACTTTGTGGAAAGTCTAGGCATGCATAGAAGGACTTGTTGGGAACTTCAGGACAAGAAGAAACAATAAGAAGAAAACAAGGAGGAAAATGTGGAAACGGGTAATGTATGTCGGGATGCTTTGATTCTTTCTTTGCACAATATTATTGAATCAACAATATTATTTTGTTGATTATGTTCAAGGAGATTTTGGGCATGTTTTTATTGGGGATTATGATCCTTACAACATATTTGGAAAAGGTTCTATTCGGGTTAAGATGTAGAATGTGAATACTTGTCTATTAAAGGATGTCAAACATGTGCCTACATTAAGATAAAATTTGATATCGGCAGGCGTTAGGAAGTGATGGTTATCTTGTGATATTTACAAGTAGACTCTTTGAAGGTTATTGAGGGTGCTCTTGTGGTGGCAAGAGGTAAGAAGGTTGGAGCCTTATATTTAACCACTTATAGCACTAATGTTTGTAATATTGTGGCTTCAGAAATAGATACAACATTGTGGCACTATAGGCTCAGTGATATGAGCCATAAGGGCATGGAGATCATAAAGAAGTATTTTCCTGGATATATAGAAATATGTTTGGAGTTATGTGAGGACTATATATATCAGAAATAGAAGTGAGTAAGGTTTCTCAAGGTTGGACCTACAAAGAAAGAGAGTAAGTTAGAGCTGGTGCATTATGATGTGTGGGAGTTAGCTCGGGTATCATCTTTTGGGGTTAAAGTTATTATGTTACTTTTATTGATGATGCAACAAGGAAAGTTTTGGTTTATTTTCTTAGAAAAAATCTGATGTATTTGTCACTTTTGTTAAATGGAAATCCTTGATAGAGAACGAAATAGATCTTAAGCTAAAATGTCTCTCGGGTCGATAATGGAGGGGAGTATTACAATAGTGAATTTGATGATTATTGTTCTAACAATGGAATCCATAGAAAAATATGGCTCCGAGAACTCCACATCAGATTGGGGTGTCAAAAAGGATGAACAGAACAATAATGGAACGTGCTAGGAGCATGAGGTTACATGCAGGACTACCTCTTTATTTTTGGACATAAATGGTGAGCATAGTTGTGTACATGATAAATATAAGACCCTCAAGTGCCGTAGATGGAGGCATACCTGAGGAGACTTGGTATGGTAAGAAATTTGATCATTTATATCTTAGAGTCTTTGACTATGAGGTGTTTTTCCATATAGACAAGGATGATAGGACCAAGCTAGAGGCTAAATCATAAAAATGTACTTTCATTGATTATGATGGTGATGACTTTGGATATACATGTTGGAGTATTAAGGATAAGAAAATAATTTGATCTAGGGATGTGGTCTTTAATGAGAAATTTATGTATAAGAAGCAGTTGTAGGAAAACAGGGAAGAATCCAAGAAAGAATATGTAGCGGTAGAGGATCTTTCGGATGCGAAAGTGACACATGAATCAATTCAGGAACCTCCTCAAAAGGAACCCAAAACTCCTATATTGAGGTCTTCTAGGGTAAGAAGAGAACGAACATTTTTCTCGCTTCTCTTTATTATTTATTACTACTCATGATAGTGGAAATCTAGAGAGCTTTGATGAAGCAATGTAGGTAGATCTTTGGGAAGAAGTGGGAGCAAGCCATGGATGAGGAGCATTAGGCTCTCATGGAGAACTAGACATGGGATTTGATGAAGGTACCAAAAAGTAAAAGAGCATTCTTGAACAAGTGGGTGTTTAGAGTCAAAGAAGAAGAAGGAGGTAAGAAAAGATAAAAAGCCGAGTTGGTGGTCAAGGGGTTTGGAAAAAAAAAAGGTATGCATCAATCGAGAGGGCTATGAGGTCAAAGGTAAAGAGGGTATGGTGTGCAAACTAATGAAGAGCTTGTAAGGCTTGAAACAAGCTCCATGTCAATGGTATAAGAAATTTGATAGCTTCATGATGGATCAAGGTTATATTAGATGTCATTCTTACCATTGTGTGTATACAAAGAAATTTGAGGATGGTATTTATATTATAATATGTTTGTATGTGAATGACATGTTAGTCGTAAGTAAAATCATGAAAGAAATAAAAGTACTCAAGAAGCAACTAAGTGAATCCTTTCTTTATGAAGGATTTGGGAGCAAAAAATCCTTTGTATGAGGATATCTTGGGATAGGAAGGAATGGAAGCTGACTTTATCTCAGGAAGAATACATTAAGAAGGTATTGGAGAGGTTTAATATGCAGGATGCTAAATTGGTTGGGAATCCTTTGCAGGCCATTTCAAGTTATCAAAGGAGCAGTGTCCCAAGACAGAGCAGGAGAGAAACTAGATCTCCAAGGTACCTTACTCGTCAGTGGTTGGTAGTTGGATGTATGTCATGGTGTGCACCAGGCCTAATATTGCCCATGCAGTGGGAGCGGTGAGTAGATTTATGAGTAATCTAGGTAGAGTCCTTTGCCAGGGTAATAAAGTGGATCCTTTGGTATTTGAGAGGGACCATGGGGATGGTTTTGTGCTACAGTTGATTAGACACCACTTTGTGTGGTTATGTAGATTCAGATATGGTTGTAGATGTAGACAACAAGAGGAGTATGACAGAGTTACTTTTACACTTTGTAGGTTGGACAATTGTGAGTTGGATTTCACAACTACATAAGTTGGTGGATTTTTCAACCACGGAGGTGAGTATGTTTCGCCACATAGGTAAGAAAAGAAAGGATTTGGTTATATAAATTTCTTAAGGAGTTGGGGCATAAGCGGGAGGAAGGAAAGATGCATAGTGATAGTCGAGTGATATACACCTAGCTAAGGTTTCGCTTTCCACTATAGGAAAAAGCATATACAATTAAGGTACCATTTCATCATAAGAAATCCGGAGGAAGAGAAGTTAAAGCTAGAAAAGATTCATACGAGTCGGGATCCTATAGACTTGATGACCAAGGTGGTCACAAGGAAAAATTGAAGTGTGTTCAACTTTTGGTTGGTATTCATGGAAACTAGTGAAGGGTTGAGAAGCTTGCTTAGAGGAAAACTAGTCTCCAAGTGGGATATTGTTAGGTTATGGAGCCTGTTTTCATGTGTGAAAGTGTTGAAGACTATACACTAAGAGTACTGTACACTTTCCATAATTGTCTTGCTCCGGGTTTGAGGGCGTAGCCCCGAGAATTTTTTTGGCCTTAAAACATGCTCGATATATCGGGAAATGTGCTTTTCTCATATGTGTTGGATTTTTAACCCATAGGTTTATGGGACGATTTTGGCCCATGGTTTTGATACCCACAGTTTTGTAAAACTACTTAAGTAGTTGTCTACTTATATGGTTTTGTGCATATGGTAGATATAATGTAACATTGCATATGTGTTTTGAATTCAGTGTGAATTTTGTAGATTTTGTTGAGCATAGCTCCAAACAGATCTGGGTATTATATTGAGAGAGTGGTGGCTTGTAATAAAATCTAAGCAAGTGATTCTTGGTGGATGTAGCCCAAATTGGGTGAACCACATTAAATACCATCTCTTTGTGTTGTGTTATTTTATTCTGCACTTTTATTTGAGATTTGTAATATTTTCTACATACTAGTTTCTACTGTTGCGATTCTGTGAGGGATTATTCCACATATTTTATCCCTTATTTCCTAACAACTATGAATATGGCTAAGTCCCAAAACCTGTCTTGTCTTATGCATGCGTGCCATGTGTTCCGCTTAACCCTTATAGAACCCTACCTTGTGCACCTTCAACACGTGCGCCCTTCTCAATTAGGTCATGTATGCCCATGTGCCTTCTTGTACTTAGCCAATATTCTGGGGCCCAACATCATCTGACACTACATCTGTTCTCCATCCTCAGAAATACTTCTCTTTAATGAAATAAATAATGGTGGTCTCATAATAGCGGAAAAAAATGAAGAAATGAATAATTGGGAGAAATAATAAAAGAATGGGGAAAATGAATGAGAGCGATGCTTATTTTTGGAGGAGAGGGAAATCCTTCCCTATTTCTATCTCTAGCTTTTCCCAAGCATCAATCTCATTCTATGCTTGCTGATAGAGGTCTTTGAATAAGGTGCTCACCTCCTCAAAACTTAATTCCTCCCCTTTGGTGCTCAATTTTTCAACAATAATTTCCAATTTTTTGTCGAATTCCTCAAGTGCATCCATCCTGTGGGTGATCTAGGGTACAATTCCTTTAGCTAGATTTTGATTGAGCCTTGCAAGGTCTCGATAGCTTCTGACTTATTTTCTACCTCGGATAGGATTTTATCTCTTTCTTCCTTGTTCCCCTTATTCTTTTCTTGAAACTCCTTGAGTTCCATTTCATGTGTGGTGACCAAGATGTTTTCCACTCTATCTTTATCAACGTAGTTTTCATATGTGGCTTCTGCAATTTATGCAATGGCCTTTACCTCTACAAGGAGTTTAGTATATTGAGCAATAATCTCAAAAAAATCATCTTCTCCTCTTTCTCTTAGCACGCCAATGATTCTTCTATATAATCTAAGGAAAGTGGTTGTCTTTCCATTATGAGGATGTGTGTCAAATCCTCCAAACACTACACGGCTAACTCATCTTTCTACTCAAGAAGCGCAGTCAGGATGCTTCAAAACAATAGAACTGTAATCATTTCAATATTCTTATGTATCTCATGCACCCTTTCCTTCTCCTCTTTTAGTTCATGCCTTAACTATGCACTAATAAGATCTTCTTGCTTCAAGTCCTTGCTCTTCTCAGTGAGCTCCTTCTTTTTCTTCTCCAATTCCTCCTCTAGGAATCTCACTCTATCATTCCTTCTAAATAGTCTAGCCTCAATCTCAACTAAGACTTTGTTGAGCACGTTGCAGACCTACTCATCTAATAATTTTTGAGCATTCACCAAGGGATTAAATACTTTTTTTCTAGCACCTTCATCAATGCTCCTTGACCTACTTCAAACTTAGGTTCATCCACATGGGACTCAAATGCCCAAGGAAACATCTTTATGGTTCGTGGATATGAACATTCTTTGTCAAATGAAGACATAGCCGGGGAGTTATTCCGTCGATATGGTTCTTTGGAAGTGCACACCAATAATACACCATTCCTTGCTCTTGTGCCACTACCACACCCTTCCCACCTATTCGCGTAGCTTTTGGGAAGCTTTTGCCAAATTGAGATTTCCACCCATCTTTGTCATATTCTTTCCCAACGCTTTTTCTTCCATATCCTTAAAATTTTCATCTGCGCTCCGCTCCAACTCTTGTTCAAAAAAATCCTTAATGATGTATGCCACATCTCTCTCCTCTTATTTTTCCACTTGTTCCTTGGTGAGGCTTGGGGTTCTCTAATTTTTGGTGCTTACCTCTTCACTCACCCCCTTGCCTTGATCCTTTGCTTCCTCTTCATTATTCTTCTCTTCATCTTCCTTGTTATACTTCTCTTCACCTTCCTCCTCCTTAGAGTCATGTATATCATACACTGGATGGTCTTCACCTCCTTTAGGCTCATTTTCATCCTTGTCGCCAATGTAGCATCTAAGATTTTTGTTTCCTCTAAGTTTTCATCTTTTTCCACCTTATGCTTCTTCTTAATTGGTGATTCCAGTATAGGAGATTATTCTTTCTCCTTCTCCTTAACAAGCGACCTCTTCTTTGGTGATTCTTCATGTGTGAGGGGATCTTCATGCTTTGGCACCTCTTCTTCTGGGGTCTTCACCTTGACTAGGGACTTATTTCTACGCACAGATAAGTGTTAGGCTTCATGACTATTGAGGCATGCCCACAGATTGTGTGGTCTGCAAATTTGATTCCTTTTTCTCCTACACCTCTTATCTTTCCCTCTTCTTTTGTGTAACCTTTTTCTAACTGTGGGGTCTTATGGAATGGAGACATCACTCTCCATATAGGTTCCTTTCTCAAAATTCAGCCATATACGTAGATATACCCTAGCTTTAGCCCTTCCAAAGATCGATAGCGTTATCGACTTCATCATTTGTACTTCGTGGGAGACATAATTTTCCATGTACGTGTTCTTTTTATAGTAGATGATATTTCAGCACAGCTCATAGTGGTCTGGTCTACCTCACTAAGGTCGAACCTTAGCCTTTTGGCCTCCTTGAACCTGTTGACCCCTACTTGGAAGTATTGTGTAGTGAAGGAGAAGGGTAGCTTGCACCATGGGCTCTTAGTCCCATTTGTCAAAGTAAACCTGCCAATGTAGAAGTGTTGATAAACTACAAACTCTACCTCTCCATCCATGAGCATGGGTAACTACTCTAGGATCCTCCACTCTACCCCAAATGCATCACACATTCATTTATACCACTTCTCTAGGCGCACCTTGTGAGTGACCATCATGGTTTCACAAGTATACTTCTTGAACCTTTTCATGGGCGAGGATTTCTCTTCTAGATACTCCCAAACAAACTTCTCTGGCCCATCTAGTACTCCAATATTTGAAAATACAATGGTGAGGAGGATGTTGCTAAATAAGATCTTTTCTCCTCCTGTGTGTTGCTTATGATTTCATCCAAAATGAAGGAAAACAAGTTATAGATGGTCCCTTTTGTTATCTTCTGGCACACGTTTAGCCATGATTTATTCAATTGTGTCCATCTTTCTTGATCATTAAGATTGGTGACTAAGCATAAATCCATCCTCATAACAAGGTCTGTAATTTCTACAATGTCAAAGTACTGCAACCCCTTTTTGTAGTCATAAGCTGCTATTGTTTCCTTGATAGCCTCCTTATCACTCAGATCGTCATCTATAGATTCCCCTTCATAATTTAGGCTAGTGAACTTGGATATCAACTATGGTGTTATGCAATCTTGTAGCCTGTAAAGTAGAAATGGTCTTCATGCACGTGTGACATTAACCACTGATATAATTTCTTGGGCTTGCTAAACTAAGGCAACTCATACAGTTGCAATAAACTTTCCTTTTCCAACTTTACTTTCACCTCATTGCTATAAATTGGCATTCCATCTGGTGTCCTCTTGTTATTTGGATGAACCAACTCTAGTGCCATTTCTTTCTCTATAGTTCTTGTGTGATGGTTGTAATCACTCATGGTCATCTATCTCAAGTGCGACACCCACTCATTTCCTAGCAACACTCCATCTGGGTATTGCATTTTTGCATACCATTCCTCATTGGAGCTCATGATGGTAGCGGTTTTTTTCCTTTTCCCTTTCCCTTGTTTCTTTGGTGAAATGGTTGCCTTCTTTGGTGTCATTATTTCTATTAGTTTAAAATTTAAAACTCCTTGCTCTTCTCTACTACTCTGCTCAATCTTGAAACTCAACTCCTAGAATAAATCCTTCTATCTCCATGCCCTAGCTACCAAACCCTAACTAGGAAAACCTTCCACAAGACGACACACTTTAAAAAAAAATCCTCATGCCCATGTACTCCTTCCTCTTGGTTTACAGATCCACTCTAGTCACACACTTAGATTTATAGGATTCTTCCCCCTTCACACAAATCACTCTGGATGCCCTTGTTCACAAGAGTGCTTCAACTTCATAATAGAAAGATAGAATAATGACTTCCCGACCTCATATTTATAGTTTTTTCTTCCCTAGTAATAAATGTTATACCACCTACCAATGTACTTAACATTAAATGCAGATTTTTCCACTAGGCCAACTTTAAGCGCCCTTACCCACGCACCCAATCCTACGCAAAAACCTTCTACAATCTTCTGGCACACAAAAATCCAATCTAATCGAAGACTCTTATGCGTGCATCTAAAATTCTGAAAGTACTTCTTTTGTCCTTTACCTGATTTTTTCCCTCACCTACCTCATGTTGTTCCTATGCTCTTCATCCTTTATACGTGGTCTTTGTTATAGCCTTCTTGACACCATAATTTATTATCCATTGTTTCCCACACACTTTCTCAACCTTACGCACTTCCTTCTACTGTGCCACTCAACTTGTATTACTAGCTTATACTTTTCTTTGCATTACTCCACCCCACACTAAAACAAATGTGTGGTCCTCTACACATACACAACTTTAGAAAATAATGTGGTTACCGACGCACAAGGTGCAAAACAAAACAAAAAGAAAGGAACAAGAAATGAGAAAGGGAAACACAAGAAAAGAAAAAGCAATAAAGGGAAATTCTAAGCTAACTGGAAATATTGCCTTATTTACAAACACCGAGAAGACTTATTTATAGTAGGGCTTTAGCCTACTCCCATTGAAATGACCTGGTAATATCATCCCATCTAGCGCAGTAACTAGAAAGTGCCCGAGTCAAGAATGTATGAGATGATGCAAGGGCCCAACTAATGGAATTTCAACTTCCTGGGATGGCACATATTATTGGAATCATACAAAAACATCATCTACCTAACCTCAAACTAGTTATTTTTGATATGACGATCGTGCCATGCCTTATCTTGCTTTTTCTGTCTTATGACTCCATCTAGCAAGTGATATCCTCTATTCTAACTGCATTAACTTATCAATCCTATCTTCAAGCACTTATTCATCATCCGGTCCTCCTAGGTGCACTATACACAATGATGGTGACATGAATTCAAGCTTGGTAAAATATCCTGCGCACCAAACACCAATTGAAATGATGTGGCCTTGTTTAACCTCTTGTATTTTATCTTGTATGCCCATAGAATGGTTGATACTTTGTCCTCCCAATCTTGTCTTCGACATCACAGATCTTAGGAAATGTGTTACTTATTATTTTGTTATATTCCTCATTAGTTCCATTTTTTTGAGGGTGACAAGGGGTAGTCTTGTGATGGGCCACCATAAATTTACGCTAATGATATCCTAACCATTTCATTAAGGAAATGTGTACCCCTATCACTCATTAATCTTAAAGGACAACCATACATGTTGATTATGTTCTCCCATAAAAATCTAGCAGTTGTTGTTACGGTGCAATCCTTCGTAGGTGTTACCTCTACCCAACGTGTCAAGTAATCAGTGCAAGTAATGATATACCACGAACTAGTCCTTCGATGCATTTGGTAAAATTGGTCCTACAAATCTGATTGCCCATTTTTAAATGGTTGATCTTTGGTGATTGGTCATAAGGGAATTTCATCCCTCTACCTAGGTTTTTCAAGGCACTGACAATGGTCACAAGCCTTGCAAAACTCAATACAATCCTGGTAGATGGTTTCCCACCAATTCCCTATGAGTAGAATCTTTCATGCAGTATCATTTCCCACATAGTGTCCTCCTATAATCCCACCATGTGCTTCCTCCATAATTTCAAGTCGTTCATGTTCCAATACACATCAGTGCAAAACCTCATCACATCTTAACTTATAGAAATCTTCACTAATCAACATGTAGGGTGCGGTAGGTATTGCTAATTGCTTCCTCTCCAAAGCCCTCATCCCTTCTAGTGCCACACTTATTTTTAAGAACAATGTGATATCTTCCAAGTATGAGGGTGCACGTTGCAACCTAAACAGTTGCACATCTGACATGGTATCCTTAATGCTTTGTGCATCCTCCCCTGAGTTAATCCTTGATAAGTGGTTAGGTCCTGAATTGCTTTTTCCTAGTTTTACAACCACTGTGAACTCAAAATTTTGAAATAATAAGACCCAACGGCATATGTGCCCTTGCAAAATAGGCTTGTTGGCCAAGTACTTAAATGCCATGTGGTCTGTGTAGAATATAAATGGTGTTACCAATAGATACTCTCGAAATTGTGTAATGCGTATTTTATTGAAAGTGCCTCATGCTCAGTAGTTGTGTAGTTTTGTTCTGTTGGTGTCAACTTTCTACTTACAAAACATAAGGGGTGATCAACAATCCCTTCGCCAGGTTGTGCTAGTACTTCTCCCATATCATCCTTAAGGCATCAACGTGCACATGGAAAAGCTTATCCCAAGAAGGAATACATAATATCCATGACAAGCCTATCCTTCAAAGTGTCAAATTCCCTTTGTTGTGCCTCTCCCCAATGAAATGAAATCTTTGTTTTAGAAATTCTTCCAAGGGCACAGAGATCTTGGCATACCCCTTGATGAATTTCCTATAGTACCCCGTATGCCCAAGGAATCCATGCACAACACTTTGACTAGTAGGCTTCCTAATCCCACAATAACTGCAACTTTGGTGGGATCCACTAGTAATACTTCTTTACATATAATATGTCCTAAAAGGGTTCCAAATGGAGTAGCAAAGACACATTTCTTAATGTTGAGGGATATCCTCAATTACCGACATCTCTAACATTAGCCTTAAATTATCACAATGGTCTCTTACCAATCCATATATAGTCCAGTCATCTAGGTAAACTTGAAGAAATTTATGGATGAAGTCCTGAAATGCTTGTACCATGATGCATAAGAACACATTAGGTGCATTATTCAATCCAAAAGGCATAACCATGTAGGAAAACTTTTCCATTCATTGGTGAAAGTTGTCTTTCTCTGGTATTCCTTTGTAATCCTAACTTGGTGATACCTCGAGAACCCATCCGTGAAAGAGAGTAGACTCTCACGCGCGGCCACCTCTTCCAAAATTTCTTCAGTAAAGGGGTTTGGGAAAGGATCAATCACACATACTACATTAAGATCCATGTAGTCAACACAGATCCTTATTCTTACATCCTTCTTGATACTGATAACCATGGGGCTTATCCATTCTAATTCTTCCATAGCCTCAATGATACCAAGTGCTATCATCTTGTCTATTTCTTCTTTGACCCGTACGCGTAAATTTAGATTCATCTGATAAGGCCTCTTATAAATCAGGTGTGCACCTTCCTTCAACGTGATATTCATCTCCACCAAGGAATTGTGGACACCTTTGAGTTCATGGTATCCACGAGGGAACAAATCCTGGAACTCGGGTAATAGATCAATGACCTTTGAAAATTCTTTTTCTAACTAATAGTCCCTAATGATAGATTCCTTAGGTTTTATCTCTGATCCAATGTAAACCTTATTTGTTTTCAAGGGCTCATGGTAGGTGTGTTCTCACCCATTAGTGCTATCTATGACTTCACATGTACCTTCATAATGGTTAACATCCAAACTTTCCATCTCTCTAGTGTCTACTACATAGACCATTTTTCCTTTTTCATTTTCCATGCACGTGCACTCAAGATGTACTTCCTCTGATTCTTCTTCATTGATGCACATCTTCAAATAAGGCTCACCCAGCAACTCCAATAGCTTATCTTTTCCATAACACTATATCCCATTGTAAGGTGCTTTATTACTTACAACGCCTTATCCATCGATGGCTTTGTACTCCTATACTCGAAATATTAAATTAGATCATCGCCAACTCCGTAATTATTACCTGATTTGATGATGCATCTCTGAATGAATATACCATGTGCATACACAACCTTGTAAGGTGGAATATAACTTATGCACCCATAACGAAGGTGGAAATGTTTCGTGTTTCCCATCCAAGCCTTCTCACACGCTTGGACATGAAATGAGGCGGTCTTTTACCATGGTAGTGTTGGATCAAAGTGGGCACATTTCTCCTAGAGAACCTTATAGAAAATGTGACTCTTACATCAAGGCATTCTAGGAGGCTCTCTCGATGTGTATCCCACCAAAGTGTGTTATAGTTTCAAGTAGGTTGTAACTAAGCATTCCTCTTATCTCATCCTCATTCTTCCACTGGACCTCTATTTCTTGCAAGAAAATATTAGGGTATGCCCCTCCGGAGTAACTTAGTAACTTCTTTCCTCTAAGGAAATTGACTGAATGTGCCTTTATTACCCTTGTCACAAATCCTCTCAACTATTTCCCAATCAACTCATAAGTCCCATACGCCCAATTTTCATATGCCATGTTAGTGGTATCACTCAATGACTAATCACCTTTAAATTAGATAACTCCCTCCATGGGATGAATTATCTCCTGATATCTCATGGAGCACACATAGATTCATCCGAGGATGTCTTCTCCTAAGGGCTCCATATAGGTCACCTTTGACTTCCCATCTATTAAAGGGATAATCACCCTTTCTTCCTTATTCTCAAAACTGATATACCCCTTGTTAAACCAAAAGTCAACATTGTTATTATAATACCAAGGGCACCCAAGCAACACTGGAAAGTTGTCTACCTCGACAAGTGCCAAGACTTCAAAATCTCCAATGAACTTGGCCCCTTAAATGGTGATAACTGCATCCTTTAGGACTCCAATGAGCATTGCCTTTGTCTTGTTCACCATGTACATAACATGTGAAGATGAATGTAATGTGGGCCTTCCCATTTGATGCCATGTATCCAAGGTAAGAACATTGACCTTCATTCCCATGTCTATGAGGATATTACTCGAAGTCATCCATCAACAATCGCATTCAATGTAATCTTCTTATCATAGTCAAGCTCTGTTAAGAGGAAGGTTTGCATGCAAAACCTACCTTTCATGCTCGCTCCGGCACGTGGTACCTTCTCGCTCAACCATTCTCCCAAAGAAGGGAATAATATTATATTTTCTTAACATCCTACATACCTTCTTGACCTCATCTAAGTCCTCCTTTAGAGCCTTGGCATTCTTCCTTTGCTCCAACTTCTTTGATTTCTCCTTAAGACATTAGATCCCCCCTTGAAAACTTCAAATAACATCCATAGTCTCTTAGTACACTTCCTTTTGATGAGCAGGGGTCCATATACATTCCATGTGCCACTTCCTCTCTTGAAACCAGTTTCCTTTGTCTTGGCATCTCCTTGGCATGCGCGGCCTCTGCTCATGTCGTCATTAATACAAGTTTTAGTCTTGACTCATGTGCCACTCTTGGAATCCACCATGGATCATCCTTCTTAATGCTTACCATCCTAGCACCTTATCTTTCTGGTGATTTTGGTTCATATGCTCATAAATCTTTGGATACTCTTCATACTTATGTTTCTTTCCATGCTACGATCATTGCAACAAATCAGGACACTAACACTTTTAATTCTTTGTAGATCCACAATTATAATAGGTTCCTCATTGGAATTCACTTTGTTGTCTACAACAGCGATTACTGCGACCATGAAATCCTCCGCAAAAAACTCTTCCATGCACTCCCTCATCTCGCATGCCCTTCATTTTGATGATCATCATCCTTGAACCGATTGCAAGACTAGTCTAGTGCACACCAACATCAATAGCAACATAGATCGATCAATCTATCTACAATCCTTGGTATCATGGGTCGTAGAGGTACATAT
The DNA here is from genome assembly GCA_018340775.1 of Taxus wallichiana var. yunnanensis. NCBI lineage: Eukaryota > Viridiplantae > Streptophyta > Pinopsida > Cupressales > Taxaceae > Taxus > Taxus wallichiana. Next base: position 736,483,339 of record CM031235.1, on the reverse strand, counting down.
CTTGTAATAGTAAGAAACATTCTTGTGGATTGCATGTTGTAGTAGAGGACACCTACTTACATCATGATCCCCATGAAAAATCTCACATTCTATTGCCATGACATGTACTGAATTTTGGGGAAAACTATCCTTTTCATTCCCTTCTACTTCATAGTCTATACACCAAAGCCCAGTAAAAACCTCATGTGCTGAGTTTGTAGACAAATTCTCCAACTCATTGGCCATTACATTAATTTGAGCCTCCAAAAAGGGGCTAATACAAGTATCAATGCTCCCAACAACCTCAACATGCAAGGTAGCTTCCAATGCCTTGTGTGGATATATGAAAGTTTTGTGTGACAGTGTCATTCTAAATGGTGTTATCAATCCTCCAACAAACCATTGAGCATTTTGAGAAGGGTGGATGTCATAGGATAGTTTTAACAAGAAAGTTTTGAAACACGCATCGTACTCTCACACTCTCTTCCATTCCTTACTAGATCTCCTTCGGGGAACTAATGCTCTTTTGTTCAAACTTCGGGATATGGATTTCGCTAGGAAGAGATTCTTCATTGTAGTGTAGTCTACCACCATTTGATGGGGTCATATTTTTGATACCAACTATGCGCACACCCTTGCAATGTTGTTGCAAACTAAATTTCCTTCCACTGGGGTAGTGATCCCTTTCATGCACCATAGTAATTCACACTTGTGCACATGCTCTGTAGCATCCTCAATACCCATGTAGTCTGGTAAGTGTAATGAAATCTCAAATAATACTTGTGGAGGTGGTCAGAGACCTTGTCTTCCCGAACCAAAGCCTTGGTTTCCATCGGTGTTTCCTCATCCACGGATCCACTTTGGATCCAATGGGTCCGGTTCCCCTTAACCCACTAGATCCCCCGGATCCACTAGGTCCAATAGGTCCTCCAGATCTTATACCACTAGATCCACCTCTTGTAGCGAAAATGGCCTCGAAGTAGTCATGCTTAGTGTTCCCAAAATCTCATTGATCGACACACCGATGGTTTGTGAGATTTTCCCAATACCAATTTTGTTTCTCACACCACTCCCAGACATGATACCCAAACCTTGTGTATTTTCACCTTGTCCAAAAATTCCTCCAAATATTGGAATGGTTTACGCAGCCATGGATGTTCCAAACAAGAAATTATATCTCTTGGGTGCAGATTGGTTACTCCCACCGATACCAACTGGGTTAACAATACTTCTCCCTTGATTTGGAAAACCAAGTGCCAGGGGTTGGCTGACATGTGGGTTTAGATGTGCACCAACAACTCTCCTTTCTCCATGCGATGAAATCTCATCAAAATTTGAAGGGGTCTCTCCCGTGCTTGCCAAGATGGGGTAACACAGATTGCTCAGGTTCCATGTCCTCTACGTGAACCTTAACTCCTTCCCGCAATGTCTACCACCATAGATCCATCACACTTGCAACCTCGTGTTGTTTAGAAATTTCCATTTCACACACTTTACCATACTTGAGTTTTCTTTCTTCCCTCTCTTTCTCCCACAATTTCTGCCATCCTCCTCCACCCTAGCTTCCTCACTCAACACTCACAGAAGCTTAGCCGGCCATGGAAAATGCCTCTAAACTTAGGGTAATGACCAAGATCTTCATAGCCAAAGGAATAGAACACAAAAATGTTCCTTTAGGATCCCTTAGAAACTTAAACTCAATGAATTATAGGAAATAATATGTAGAAATCATGTATTATAGAGTATAACTAGTCAGCACTCCTTTCCACCATTGATCGACAACATGCATCTAAGTCAGATCTACATCCTACAACCTCTGGTAATGATCTTGGCTCCATACACATGATTTGAATTACCAGTTTGATCTATATGCATATGTTCAAAGTGATTCATATAGTTCTACTAGAAAACAATAGAAGAATGTCTCATATAACTTGTGGTACAAGTTCTCTTCTACCCATATACGTGCATCAAAATTAGGTCCAATGTTGAATCTTTGAGAAAACTCATCCTCCGTGTTTTTGAACCATACTTCAACACTTTCCAATGTCAGACATTCTGTCATCATGCATCACAGGGACCAAGTTGTATGCCATTTCTCATAACAACTTTGAAAAGATGTCCCAACAATGGAACCAAGATGTAGTCATCTTTATGCCCTTAGAAAAACAGTCGATCCCATACACATCGGCCTATCACCCAAAGCGGGTGTCGAGCCCCTCCTTTATGTGAGTCTTGTGAGAATACATTATTTATGATAGATAATTAAGTGCAAAAGAATGAAAAATAACCATGTATTCATTCTGAGAACCTAGGATGAGTTATCATATTAATGCATCCATTCATATCAATGAATTAAGTAGCCCCATTACATTCCCTTAGGGCCATAACAAACCAACATAATAATGTAGAGCAAGGTCATGCCTCAGAAACTACACTATGTCCTTTATATTACAAGGATAAACATAGACCCATCCCTCTAAATATGCCATCACTCCTATATTTCCTCTAATCCTAACCCATAGAATCCTCCATGATATTTTGCAGAACTTCACCTCTTTTCCTAGGTGAACTAGTCTCTCTAAATATCTTATTTTTCTACTACCCATGTATCCCTATATATAGCTTTCTAACTTCACTGCCATGCCTTCTAAGGTAACGAGATCGGTTCTTGCTAAGTGTCTAAGTGGTCCTGCAATGGAGCATGCCTCCTTTGATCTAAGATCTCCACTCTTTACAATGATGTCCTTTTGTATCCTTCCATCGCATGCATGGAATATTCCATTCTCTAGCCTACATCTATTAGGTTGGCACCTTATCCACTCTACATACTAGATGGGTCATGCTTTTCTCGTGTGCTATCTGGAACTCCGAATATGGCTAAGTCATAAAACCCATCTTTTCTTACACGTGTGCACCGTGTGTTTAACTAAACCTTGCTAGAACCCTTCCTTTTGCACCTTCAACCCATGCATCCTTCTCAATTAGGTCCCGTGCACCCACGTGCCTTCTTGTACTTAGCCAATATTCTAGGGCCCAAAATTTTATCCTCTTAATTTCAACAAGTTTTTTTAAATTATTAGTTTAGAAACTAGATTATGAGCTCTATGGTACTTATTCTTATCACTTTGTCAAATTTTGAGCATAAACATGTGAAATTATTCGATGGAGTTCAGGTTTCATGAATTTAGTTAAAAGGTGTCCCTTTTTTACCCCCTTTTGGATGCCCATTTCCATGTATTTACCGTATTGACCAAGATATTATAGACAACGGACACGAGACTTATGGTCCAAAAGGGAAGTTTGTCACTCCCGGTTAGAATAAACCTAACTATCAAAATGGTTTTAACAAAAATCAAGGACCCAAGGTCCTCAACCAAAACCATGGTGTCACAATGGATGGTGTGATCGATTATCCCAAGAATCCCAATGTGGAAAACACCAATAACATAAATAACAACAATGCCAATTCAAACAATCAAAGTAACAATAACCTTACTCCTTCCATCAACGTGGTTGAATTTATTTTTCCTTCCATTCAATAGGTTCATAATCAAGGCCAAATACAATGCCCAAACTAATTCCCAAATCAATACCATAACCAAGGTCAAAGTCCTCCTAACTATAACTACAATAACTAGTATTAGAATAATAATAAGAATTATTGACCACAACAAAATAAGAACCAAGACCTTAAGATTATGATCCTAATTTGTATTGTGCTTTCCATAGAGTTATAGGTCATGATGATTGGACTTGTAGGGACTGTACCAAGTTCATACAAAATCTTCCAAAGGACCAAAGAAAAATATTCATTGAGATGTTCTTTGCCAACCCCATGACACCTATGCAAAATACCCACACGAGGTCTATTGCTCCACATAACACTACCCTTGGGATTTATAAAGACCCTTTCCCAAGGTTCCCTGAAAATGAGAAACTTAATCCTCGTGTCATAAAAAGGGGGTTCCAATAGGGAAAAATGATTATAAATCATCTAAATATATTGATCTACAAGTTTCTCCTGCTTTGGACCAACAGAACCATAAAATTATTGTAGGCCTAGTTGAGTTAGAAACTAAACTGGAAATCCATGTCGCTAACCATACTCGTGACTACACATCGCAACCTCTTTCCATTTACCTCGTCAATGCAAGATGATTCACCTTGGTATTCCCTAAACTAGTAGGGGCTTATGATTTTGATTATAGACCTAACGAGGACCTTTTCTCACATATCCTTCTTAGATTTTTTGAATAACTCTATGGTACATCGATCTTCTTTGTTAGAAGCATTAGGTCTTGGCCACCTAATTAAAGTTTCTCCCCATCCAGAGGCCCAAATATCACCCATATATACTTTGATGTCTATCCTCTAGGATAACATGAGAGAGATGTTGGGTTTTTAATATCAATAATATGCCCATGGATGCCAAGTTAGCATGGAGAGGTGATCCTGCCTTTTATTTATATGTATGAATATATAAAAATTATGTCAAGAGAGCTATGATTGATGACAAATAAGTGTTCAACATTTTCCCATTTATCCTTTTGCAAACAATATGTTATGGGGAAATGAACAACTCTTCAACCCAAAATACATTGAGAGGTTATGATAGTATTAAGGATACTTCCATCAAAACCATAGTTATCTTGGTCACTCTTGGACCCAAGACTATTTTGATTGAGTTTTATATTATAGATAAGGAAACTAACTATAATATGAATATTTGAAGACCTTGGATTCATAGGATGAAGGCCATTCCTTCTACTTTATTTCAAGAATTCATATTCCTTCATATGGGTAAGGTCTTTGTAGCCCAAGGCAATCCAAAGCCTTTCAACATTCATCTTTATAACCTTAAGAAGAATCTTGGGGTTTATTCATAATTCAAACTACCAAAAATCAGTTAAAACAACTTAATCTCTTTGGGGACCGGTTCCCATGTCCAATTTTTTTCCAAATAATAAGTTAGAGCGACCCAAGGCAATTGAAAGGTGGAAATTAATGAGAACAATTCTTCCATATAGTAGAGACTGTTTCAACAAAAACTATAGCAGAAATTGTGAAACTCTTAGAGAATGATCTACCGATTATTCTCCCTTTTGATTATGTGGGTATAGGCCATGCTCTTGGAATATCCTCTCTCCCGGTAGATGGTTTTGAAAATCTTTGTATGGTTGAAGTTTCAAAAATTCAGGGAGAAGATTCAAAAATTGATGAAACATCTATCTTTCCTAATAATTATTAGACCCTTAAATATGATGGAGTAAAGTGTCTCTATGGTGTGGGGGAAGGGAAGATTCTTTCATCTTTGGAAGGAAGTTTCATTCCCTTCACCTTCAAGTTGAATTTTGAATGTACGAATAACGGAGCTGAGTATGAAGCTTTAATATTTGGTCTCATTGCAGCTAAGAGGATGGGAATACACAATGTTAGAGTCCTAGGCGACTCGGAACTCATTATAAACCATGTCTCAAAAATTTATGAGACTAGAAACAAGTACCTCTAACGTTACAAGTTCGCATATAGGAAATTTGTAAAGATTTTGATTTCATCTCCATAGAATCTATTCATTAACAATAAAATCAACTCACTGATTTTATGACTAATTATTCCTTCCATTTTTTTCATAATGTGGGTTTAAAGGAAATGAAGTTCACTTGTCTTAGTTCGAGCCGAACCCTTAGTTCAAAAATGCCTAACAATGCAATTTTAGCATATGTAGAGACTGAGAATGAGATTTTTATGTTAGATTTTACAAAAAATGATGAGGAAATCTTATGGTACCTCTATGCTTATGTTGAACTTCATCCCGATAAGAAAGGATTTTCCATTACTCTTCATCCTTCTTCCTATTTTGGAGATAGAACAATGGACCCTTCCTCATCAAATCACTTTAAAATATACAAATTTGAGAAGAGGAACTAGTATTTCCTCCAAATCCTCTTGAATTCAAAGAAGGTAGCACTTCCTTAATTGAAGGCACCATAAACATTAACATTGTAACAGAAGAAGACACCATAATTATGAGACTTGGTTCTTGTCACCAAATTAAGGATAAACATATACCAAATTTCTCAAAGAACACTCCAAGTCCTTCACTTTTACTTACAAAGAAATGACGGGTGTCGCTCCCGATGTAGTGGTCCAAAATTTAGTTACTAATCTTGATGTAAAACTTGTGAAACAAATATTCATACCAATAAATCCTAAAGTTTCTTTGATGGTTAAATAATAAGTAATGAAATTTCTTGGGTAGGGTTTATCAAATGAGTGGACTATTCCATGTTGTTATCTAATATCATCTCGGTCCTTAAAAAGAGCAGGAAGATAGAGATTTACATAGAATTTAGAGACATAAACAAAGCATGTCCCAAGGATGACTTCCCATTGCCCTCTATTAACATCATTTTTGATGCAAAAAATAGGTATAAGTTATTGTCCCTCATTGAAAAAATTTCTGGATATAGCCAAATACACATTTATGAGGAAGAACAAACTAAGACTACCTTCACTACTCTTTGGGGACCTTTTATTATGTTGTTATGTGATTCGGTTTGAAGAATGCTTTGGAGAAACATATCAACTGGAAATGATGTATATATTCCATGATCTCATTCATAATATTGTGGAGATATATGTTGATGACCTCCTAGAAAAATATAAGAAATGGGGTGACCATCTTGAAGTTCTTCGTATCATTCTCTCACACTTAATTGAATATGGTGTAACCCTAAATCCATAAAAGTGTATTTTTAGAGTTATGGGTGGTAAGTTGTTGGGCTATATAATTTCATCTCAAGGCATCGATGTAGATCCCATGAATATTCAAGAAATCTTGGAGATGACCCCACCAATGGATGAGTCAAGCATTAGATCTTTCTTAGGCAAGCTTGGGGAAATTCGTAGATTTTTCCCTGATTTGACATATGCCATTCACCCTATTAATGACTTGCTAAAGAAGGATTGTTCTAAGGAGTGGAATGATGAATGTCACAACATGTTTGAGTTGGTCAAGCATTTTCTCATGTCTCTACCTATGCTCATGCCACCCAAGGCTAATCACCCTCTAATATTGTATTCTCGAGCCACTAATGTCTCGATAGCATGCATGTTGGCACAAGAGGATGATGATGGTTACAAATAGGCCATCTACTTCATCAAACGTACTCTTCTTGATTATGAAACAGGTATACTCAAGCGAAGACAGAGTGTTTGGCCATTGTATTTGTAACTAAAAGGTAAAGGCACTACATGCTTAGCCAAGAAACATGAGTAATTGTTAAATAAGAGAAGATGCAAACGTTCATTAATCAAGAAACCTTATAAGAAAGAAGGTGGAAGATTCATCATGTTAATGTGAGAATTTTAACTCACCTTCGACAATAAAAAGTTTTTCTAGGGACAAATTATCATAGATTGGTTGACTAATAACCCTATAGATTGCGAATAGATAGTTGATCTATAATTTGCTAATGAATGTGTGTTTTATATATGATTATAGGATAATAAGTGGGAAATTTATTAAATCTTGAAGGGGATGGATTTAATTAAAGGGAGACCTAGATATGACCCTAGAAAAATATGTACACACTAGCAGACAAGGGTAGAGATACTAAATGTAGGTGTCTACACTCATTTCTCTCCCTTTTAAGACTTTTTATAAATAAAAAAAATCAACCTCGACCGATAGAACTCGTTGGTCATTCAAACTTTCACTGTGTCTCAGATCTTCACATAAGGCTAGCTCCTCTATCTATTTCTACTACTACTCGCTCTGCTAATGCCAAAAGGTAAAAATACGCTAATAATGCTAAGGGACCATGAATATAAAGATAACAGAAAGGAAAACTAATCCAAGGAAGGTAATAAAGAACAAAAAGAGGGGAAAACACTCTGTTTTGAGTGAAAATAAAGGGAAATGCATGAATAAGGCTAGGCATGTGTAGCAAAACTAAAATGCATTTACCAGATCAATTTCATGGAACACAACTAAAAATGGAGCTGCAAGGGACGTAGAGTGACACAACAAGCACACAATGTAAAAGAAAGGCAAGAAGAAATAATACAAACATGCTTAGGATAGAGAATAGTCACAAAATGATGCTTCCATTATTTCTAGAAATGCATAGAACTATTACAATGGTGAAAGAGGTTGATATCCACATGCATGAGCCAGATATAGAGGTCTACAACTTAGAATACAAAAATATGAAGTCCTTAGCAAAATGCGTAAGGATCCAAAGTGTCCAACCTTAATAATGAGCCCAACTCTTACATTTATAGATGAATCCATGGAAGAAGAAGAGAAGGAGGAGGGAAAATCCAAATTTGAAATACAACCACCAATAAGAAGCATTTAATGCCTAAAAATCTACCTATAAATATGTCACATGTACTTCCCCAAGTCTTTTAGGCTTGTTGGAGGAGAAAAGAGGGCGGATAAAATAAAATCAGGTGGTTAGAGTAATTAGATCTGCTCATTAATGCCTAGAATATGTTTTCCTAATTCTCACCTACCATATGCACGAAGGATTTAAATTTGAATATTTAGCATTATAGCCTACATCAACAACTATCAATTAAGACTAGGCATGCGCCGATTGAAGCTCTATAGAAAAATATATGGATGTTAGATTATTTTTAGGGCCACCTATGTATGAAAGACATGTGGTGCATGCTGATTGACTGAAAAGATGGTCAACTATGCAAAAGTGTTATGTTGTTTTTGCCACGTGTCACTCAACTTTGTTTTTTGTAAGGACTCGCGCACTATTGGCTCACTTTGACTAGTGTGTGTGGCACACTGAAGCATTTCAAAGAATTACATGGCACACAATGGTATAGATGAGGCCACGAGGTATATACACAAAATAATGAGGAACGAGAAGGCTGCAAAAGGAAGGCATGCGTAATCACAACATGTGCAGAGGAAATGGGGTAACCGGTGAGCGGAAAACATATGGTCAAGGTATAACTATTACAAAGTAATGTGCAAGGTTTAAGAGAAGGCCATAGATTTTTTCGATTGAAGAAAGTACAAGGATAACACACATGATGAATAGCTGCTAGGAAGAAGGCGAATGTGCGAGAATATGCATGCAAGATAAGAGTGGAACAACAAGGAAAAGTAAAATGGAAAAGGCAGAGGGGAAGAGCACAATGGTGTACAAGGAAATAGTGACCAAGTGAATGTGCCAAGGATAAAACTAAGGTGTGTACCACTTGTAATGAATATCTACGAGCTAGAATATGCATGTAATTTGTCAAAATAACTAGAAGAGTTATTGGGATAATAGTTTTAGTGACTTTCGGGCCATATGCCTACTAGATGAAGGAGATTAGAAGCCTAGAGCATCTATTAGGCATGGATTCTACTATATAATCATGAAATTATGATCTTCATCTTTGAAGAACTTCCCCGAAGTAACTTGAAGGATCATTTTTCACTCAATTCTTAATCCCTGCAAACCTGCTGAAAATTGTCGGCACCCGGAAGCAAAAGAAGAGTGCGCGCAAGAAGCACGCGAGAAGAAATAACTATGTACAAATAAATAATGTGTATGTAGCACACTTGGAGGGATTGAAACTAATCTAATATATACAAAATGATGCAAAGTGAACTTAATGGAATCATTTGAGATAGATCCCATTTTTCGGGATTTACAAATAAGCGTGCCTCCTTCAAGATGAGTCAACTCAAGAGAGTTAGCCTCTTTAGATGAACTGATGATATATGAGCCAATCCAAAGTTCATAAAAAATTGAATGGTGCCCTACTTTATCTCTTTCAAAGCATCCCATTTCAAGACCAATTCCCCAACTTTGAAATTTTGAGGCATAGCCTTTCTGTCAAACCATTTCTTTGTTTCTTGCTAATGCTACTCTAGCTTGATCATGGCATAGATCCTTAATTATTTAAGATTAACTCGACTCTACTGTTCTAATTTATCTCTTGTTTGTGCCTTAAATCTATAACTGTTGAGTAAGTGCCAATGATTTCAACTCCAGCATCAAAGGAAGGTTAGCCTCCTTGTCATAGACAAGCTTGTAAGGAGAAGTACATATTTTTTTTTTAATTATGATTTTATCTGTCTAGGGAATGCGTGAGACCTTTGTATGCCACTATTTTTGGCTGATGTTCATTATGCACTTCATGATCATGATCATGTTCTTGTTTATTGGCTCCACGAGACCATTGTGTTAAGGGTAATAGTTGGAAGAAGTCTTCAAATATATGCCTAGATTTAGAGCCCAATCAATTAGTTTAGTACCAAGGAAATATTTTACATTATCAAAGATAATGGTTTAAGGAATGCCAAACCTTGTGACTATACTTTTGAGAAAGTCAAGGATGATAGACTCAGTTGATTCCTTGAGCATGACAGCTTCTATCCATCTGGTGAAGTAGTTTGTATTTTTCAGCACCCACTTGTTTCCAACGCTTAAAGGTGGATTTATCATGTCTATGAATTCAAGACCCCATTATGCAAAAAGGTTAATCCAATTGGATTGGTCGGAGGGGAAGCGATGTCAATAGCTTATTTCTTGCAAAGAAAGCACATTCATTGCATTTTGTGATCTACTTGTATGCATTTTCAAATAGAGTAGTCCAAAATATACCTTCCATTATGATATTTATTATTACAGTTTTGGCAGAGAAGTGTCTACCAAAGAATCCATCATTAAATTTTGCTAACACTATTTCAGCCTGCAAGCCATTGATACACCTTAACAACATGCCATCAAGATTCCTTTTGAAGAGAATTCCATCAATCAAAACATAAGGGATAGATTGTAACCTCATATGTCTTCTCTTTTCCTTATTTATGCTAGGAGGGTATGCGCCCTCAGAAAGGAATGTGATCATGTCCTTTATCCAAATCGCACACACTAGAATTTTTATTCGATCAAGTTCTATGTATGAGAGATCATCAAGGAAAACTGAAGTCTCATATTCATTGTGTATGTCCTTAGAAATTTTCTTATAGAACATGTTACCTCTTATTAGCTTTGTGGCTTTAATTGTCACATCATACTCCGTAATTTTGGTCACCCATATTGCTCTCTTTTCACTGATTTTTGTTCCCATGATGAAGTCTCTAATAGAAGAGTGGGAGACTAACACCTTGATATGATTTGTGGCAAGCATAATTTTAAACTTCTTGAGTATGCACATAATGGCCTAAACCTTTTTATCCATATGACTATATCTCAATTCATAATCCTTCAATGTTTAGCTAAAGAAAGAAATTGGTTGTTCTAGCCATTGTTCATTTTCTTGTGTTAGGATAACAACAACACTTGCATTAGTGCCATAAGCATAAAGGATAAAATCCTTTGAGTAATTTGGGTTGATGAGTGTTGGCACACAAATAATTTATTACTTGATTTTGTTAAAGCTTTCCTTTGCTTTTGATGTCATGTTCTAAAAGTTATGTCCTTCTTCAAAGCATAAAGGTGATGGGATGAACCACTCCTGCAAAGTTAGTAATAAAACACCTAACAAAATTGATCTTATAGAGGAAGGATTGCAAGGCCTTTTTGTGCGTCGAAAGGGAAAGAGATAGGATGGCTAAAATTCACTCAAGATTGATTGTAATGCCATCCTTTGAAACCACATGGCCCAAGAGCTTTCCATGTACCATTACAAAATTACACTTCTTAGGGTTAAGAGATACCCCATCTTTTATGTATCTCTCAAATACTTTCTTTATGTGTGACATGTAATTCATGCTTTAATTTGAGAATATTGTAATTTCATCAAGGTAAACCAAGATGAAATCATTAATGTAACCTTTGAAGGAAATGTCCATGGTGCGTTGAAATGTTGGGCCTGAATTTGAAAAACCTAAGGGCATCTTCTGATATGCATATGTCCCCCACTTGGCTATAAACATTGTTTTGAATTAATCATCTTCCTTTACCAAGATCTGATTGAAGCCGAGTATCCATCTAGCCATGAGAATCTTTACGTGTCACCCACAGTCTACAGAATCTGCTCCATAGAAGGAAAAGGATAATTATCCTTTAGAGATTCCTTGTTCAAATCTCTAAAATCAACACAAAGTCTAATTTCACCATTCTTCTTATGCACCCATTTTAGATTCCTGACCTAGGTAGAGTACTTGATGGGAAAAATAATCTTCCCCTCAATGAGGGGATCTATCTTTGGATTGATTGGTCACTAATTTTGTCTCACGGGCTTGATACCAAGATCAAGGTCAATGGAGTGTTGAGAAACACTTGGATTGAAAATTTAGAGGTCTTTATACACCCATGGGAAGATATCATTGTATTTTTACAGATCGAGATGAATGCCTACTTTTCATCATGCGCACAAGATTTACTAAGCAAAGCAATTCCTTTCTATGCATAATAGTGACTAGGGGAGAAGCCTTCTTTCACCGCGCGCATGTATGTTTATTCACTTTTGAAATCATCATCAGGGCTAAAAAGTTTCTCTAAGGTGACCAACCCTTTAGGAAACTTGTTTTTCTTCAACTATATTACTTGGTCACCATAGATGTCATGTAAATCAGCTTGCATACTTGATGAGAACTCAAATTCATTCTGGATGAACTAGACGATCCGCACATCACATCACAAACACTTGCCATCTGGTGTTCTTATCTAGAATGGATGGCCTAATTACCATCTTAATGTGTTGAGTGTTTCCATTGACAAATTCCTCAATAGGAGAGAACTGCAAACCAAGCACGGCCATTTGATCAGCTTCCTTATTCATTTTGCATGGCACCACCTACAGATTTAGAGCATCAAATCTCTCAAGGAGGTCCCAAACTATGTTTCTATAAGATTTGAGAATCTTATTATTTTTCATGAACTTGTTGGTAACCGTGTAGATAACCAATTCCACGTCCCCAAATATCTACAACACCTTAATCTTCTTCTTTTCAGTAATAAGTAGACCATGCACTAGTGCCTCATACTCTGCCAAATTGTTAGAACTTGTAAAGTGAAACCTATGTGTGAAGAATAATTTCTCATCCTTAGGGGAAATTATAATGACTCCTACTCCCACACCATTTCTACTTCTAGATCCATCAAATTATAACTTCCATAGACCATGGTTCTCTTGACTTTTCTTAAGTGCACGCATCGAACAACTTATTCTTCAATTATGTAGTAAGTACCAAGCCAATTTCATAAGCTTTCGAATATTGAGAATATGGGTGAAATTTATGGTGCCTCTCTGTCCACTCATTAAGTACTAGATTAGGAATAGAAGTTGGAAGAAGCTACTTTTTAGAAACTGAAGCTTGTTCTTTGTAGATTAAACAATTATCTTGGAGAGGGGATGGGACATATGACTCTACATGATAGGGAAAAAAATGCCTCATCTTGTATGGTAAACCAGATACCATACCTTTTCTTGAGTAACATATGGTTCCAATAAGAAGACAAGTAACCACCCACTTTAGCAATAAAATCTCAGACAACCATCAGGTAAACAAAGGGGGTAGATAAATGATTGACACGTCTTGAGTTATTGTTAGAATTAGACATGAATGGAGGGTTAACTAAAGATCTTGGATGATTCCTAGGGTAGTGATAGTTCAACCATTGAGTTGCGGGAATCCTTTTGTCGAGTGAGCTATACTTAAGACCTAAGACACCATCAATCTTCTTAGGCATGAAGTATACTAACACTTGAGTCAATCATATATTTATGGACAAGATGTTTTCCAATGATTAAAGACATATATAAGGGTGGAGTTTTAACAATTTTACTTACTTTATTCTCCTCTTCTTGGAAAATATTGGCGAGAATAACGTGGTTTGTGAATAGTTGGATCAACACATGGAAGTTGGGCTAGAGCTTCATGCAACAAGTCGCACTCAGATGGAATTGTTAGGGAATCCCACATTATAACATTTATGTTTGTCTTATTCATCTAGTCCATGATGCTGAATGGAAAACCCACTGACCTATGTATTTGAGGAACAAAAACATCCTTGCTTAGATTCCGGGTATAGAGGCTATAGCCTTAGCTGGTGCAGAGGCTTAACCTACCAAAAGAGGGGAACATGCCACTTACGGAGGAGCTTTACATGGAGCCTTGGGTTTAGGCACTTGTGTGCTTTTAATACTGGATGTCTTAGATGCTTCCTTTTACTTTTGAGGGTCTGCTTGTGTTGTTGGAGTTATGACTTGTGCACAAGGATCGAGTATTATCTTCTTATATCTTGTGTTGTCTGCAACATGGGCATGCAGTCGTCTTGTATCATTTATATCTTGGTTGATTGCACATAATCCAATAGCACCAAAGAACATAATATATTCCTCTGGGAGCTTCGGGAATCTCCATGTTATCTACTTCTGTGGGCTTGTTGAAGGCTCACCAATGGGAGAATTCTCGAACCATGTAGGCTTACACATGTGCAACATTGGCGCAATGATATTGAATATAAGGCATATTGCAATCAAATCTTCATTCAAACTCCTACACCATGTTTTTCTAGACTCGGGATAAGTACTTGACTTGTGTTGGGCAATCGAAAGAGGTTATGCGGGAGGAATAACTTATAAAGGCAAGTGCACATTGGCATGCCATCTATCATTCTCGTTGGTTTTTTCGTATCTTTAATCCCATACCGATTCAACCAACGTTAATTACTCTAGATTTGTGCCTTATTGGAAGCGCCTATGTAGGTTTGCGTGTGCTACTTCCACGATGATATGACCTTGTTGGAATAGTTTCTAATTAGGGCCTTCGATTCATCATCTTCTTTTTACTGTACAGGAGAGTAGGATGTAGATGCAACTAGTTGCATGCTCTATACTAGAATTGGAGCAATAGAAGGTTGGGGTGCTAGAGAAATCTCTAGGAATAAGGGCACAAGAGGCCTAGGTGCCAACTTACCAGCCTAAATGAGACTATTTTCTACCCTTATTGTAATGTTGTATGCAACATGTAAGGTTATACCTCCCATGGATTGAATCATGACTGAAATGTCACTATTTAAAGCCCTTAGATAGTACAAGAAAGCATGTTGGGCTATAAGCCTTACCACTTGAGGAATTCTATCCCAAGTCTTCTAGAATATGATGTTGAAATTAGTCATCTACTCATTGGGTGTGCACTTTGTTGTAGTCAGCTACTCCACTAGTGATAGATTATTTGATTTATCTTCAACGTAATTGTATAGATTTGTTCCAGGGTAGCAATAGATGCGATGAGTCTCAGTCACACTACCATTGGAGTGTTTTATCTTTGAAAAAGGTTGCAAGCAACCTAACTATTACATCATCATGTGTTTTCAGGTAGACAAAGCATACATTGGCCACATCTTGAGTGTGTTCGAGAGGGGTGACTTTATTTTCTCATGTTAAGTATGGAATACTCTTGAGCTCGGTGTTTGGCATATCATACTAGTCATTGAGATTGAGCGGGCTTCCACTAGTGAAGCTGTTGAAGTTCCTTAGAGGAGGAGGAGGTTCAAGTGCCATGGTAGGGTGTGTTTGTTTATTTTGAGGAGTAGAGTGTGTGCATCCCACTTTGGACATAAGGATGCGCACGTGGAATATTTGCTACAAACTCTTCTCAAAGATAACTAGAGGTACTCGAAAGAATCTTTAGTTGCTGCACTTCACTTAGTACGCACTCTTCTCATGAAATGCTCTTAGGACTTCTAAAAAGAGATCTGGAATTGTTGGGAGTCACTATATGTGTTGAAATAAGCCTCCAAAGGCTGGAAATACTAAGTTCACACACCAAAAATTAGCAATATTAAATTTAATATTTCACTATTGGTCCCACCTTTGAGTGTGTCGAAGCTGTTGGTCATTCAAACTTTCACTTGTGTCTCAGATATGGAATAATTGAGTTGTTTGAGACAACAATGGAACCATATCTAAGATGTGGGACCTTGTGCACTTGAGACAGATCTTTGAAGAAGGCCAGTTCCACTATCTATTTCTCTCTATCGCTACTCCTAATGCCAAGGGACCATGGATAGAAAGATAACAAAAATTAAAACTAATCTAAGGAAGGTGGTAACAATAGAAAAAGAGGGACAAACACTATCTATTCTAAGAAAAATTAAAGGGAAAGGCATGAAGAAGGTTAGGCATGTGTAGCACAACTAAAACACATTTAGCATATCGGATCCATGGAACACAACTAAAAATGGAGCTGCAAGGGACATAGAGTGACACAAAAACACGTAATGTAAAAGAAAGGAAAGAAGAAAGAATAAAAACACACTTAGGACAAAGAATAGTCACAAAACGATGCTTCCATTATTTCTAGAAATGCACAAAATTATTGCAATGGAAAAAGAGGTTGATATCCACATGCATGAACTAGATATAGAGGTCTACAACTTAGAATACATAAATATAAAGTCCTTAGAAAAATTTGTAAGGATCTAAAGTGTCCAACCTTAACAATGAGCCCAACTCTTACATTTATAAATGAATCCATGGAAGAAGAAGAGAAGAAGGAGGGAAAATCTGAATTTGAAATGCAACCACTAACAAGAAGCATTTAATGCATGTAAATCCACTTGTAAATATGTTAAATGCACTTCCCCAAGTCTATTTGGTGTGTTAGAGGAGAAAAGATGGTAGAACATATCAAATTAGGTGGTTGGAGTAATCATATCTACTCATTAATGCCCAAAAATACATTTTCCCATTTCTCACCTACCAGATTCACTAAGGATTTGAATTTGAATACCTAGCATTATGGCCTACATTAGAAGCTATCGATTGAGATTAATTACATGCCGATCGAGGTGCGTACAAAAAGATATGGCGTCGAGAATATTGTCAAGGCCACCTATTTATGCAAGACACATGGCGTGTGTTGATTGACTGAAAATATGGTCAATTGTGTAAATGTGTTATATTGTATCTACAACATTTTACTCTTTGGTTTACTATAAGGACTCGGCACCTTTGTGTTGGCCATCTTTGACTAGTTACATGTGGCACACTCAAGCATGTCATATAATGACATGGCACGAGAATGGTGTAGATGAGGGCACAAAGGTATGCACGTAGAAGAATGAGGTGAAGGAAGAAGGAAAAATGAAGGCGTGCATAATTGCAACGCACTCGGAGGAAATGGGGAAAAATAGTGAGTAGAAAACATATGGTCAAGGTGCAACTATTACAAAGTAATGTGTAGGGTGTGCGAGAGGGCCAGGGACTTAGCTAATTGAATGAAGTGAAAGTCATGCGCGTAGGATGAATAATTGATAGGAAGAAGGTGAATGATTATAAGATGCACACAAGATAAGAGTGGAACAAACAAGAAAAATAAAAATGGAAAAGGGATAAGGGGAAGCACATAAGGGCGCGCTAGGAAATAGTGACTAAGTAAATGTGCCAAGGAGAGAACCGAGGTGTGTGCCACTTGTAATGAAGATCTTTAAGCTAGAATATGTATGTAAGTTGTCAAAATAACAAAAATATTTATTTGGATAACAAAAACATTTTTTATAATAAAGCGCATCAAGCGTGATTGACGTCATTGATTAAGTTTGATAGAGACTTCAAGTTATGTTCTTAGTTTTATAAAAGGTTATATTAGGTAGATTTTGTATCTATGTTATCAAAGGTAGAGAGTTCCTAAAACTAAAAACATGGTAGGGTTTAGCAATACTGTGTCACATCATAATGTTAGGATGATGAGATGGGAATAATGGACGAGTGCTCCTCCTTTTTCCAAGTGAAAATACCTGTAAGAAAAGACTACTAAAAAAGAGATATTAGATAAAATGGGATGTCGGGATGCTCGGTAAGGGCTGATTATAGGATTCTAAAGGGGATTTCATGAAGGATTTCAGCTCATTTTGATAAAATTAAGTGATTTGATAACAATGATAAGGTAAATAATGATGAACATAAGGATACAAGCTAGAAATCAATATGAAAAATAAAATCTTGTTCTTCTTCGTAGGTGGCCTAGGATAAAGTGGCGGTAATTTAGATGACTTCAAAATTATCATAATATTAGTGTTGTTTGTCATATTTCATGGAGGAATTTGATATGTTCCTCAATTTCATTGATGTTAAGTGTAAATGTAATGGCACACAAAGTAAGCTTATGCATGATATCAAACTGCTCCCACAAAAATGGTGTTTGGATGATTAGGAGATCGTAGATGCTTTTGATCGGGTGAGACTGACCTGGAATAATCATCTACAACAAAGACATACTTGCAATAGACAAGTTAAATCTAGGGGTATAGATAATGACCAATAAAATGTAATGATTTGATAAAGAAAACTAATTTAAAGAAATCACGAGACAATTCGGAGGAATCATTTGGTGATTTAGAGGAGTCATGGTCAATTCCTATAAAATAATAAGTTAACAAAAACATATATTTAAAGTTATTCCTTGTACTTGTTTTAACATATAAGTGGACTAGAAATGATAATAAAAATAAAAATCTTACCTTGTGATGTGGAGATAGCTACAAGAATGTCCACATGGGTTGGTTGAGTTGATGATTTTGATTAGTTGATCATCTAGAGAGATTTGTTGAAGGCTTAGATACATAAGTTTATGTGCTACAACTCCTTTGGGTGATATAATGTTTTTGATGGGCTTGGTGATAGGTGGAATAATAGGGCTTCATTGTTGGCTCAAGAATACTTGAGAGAAAAGATGCACAATTGTCCAAAGGGTTTCATACAATCACGAGAAAATGGAGTTCAATCTGCTATTTATAATAGTGTGCGATTGTTTGGAATCATCGGCGATTCGGTAAATTTGAAAGAGATCATTTATAATTGGTTTCAACCACTTCCAAAATGGGATTTTGGGTGTGGGATGAGGGAAAATGGTTAGGGAAGAGGTTAGGTGAGGTTGGGAGATTAAGAGATTATAAGGTTAAGATAAAAATGGTTAGGATGAGTAAATACGATATACGAGGGAGGGTAAAAATTATTTTACACGATGATTAGCATTATTTAGATAGGTATAAATTTATAGTATTTAATCGAATTAATGTGCGTATGCAGGGAGTAGCGGTGATGAAAACCTAGTTTCTACATTTTCCCTTTTTTTTCAAGTGGTTTCTTATAAACAAACTATTAAAAAAATGGTTTGAGATGGCTTTCTTTGTTTTTGGATAGGTGACCCAAATAGGTGACCCCTTAAACCGGGAATGATTGAAACAAAGTGTAAATAATCACCAATTTGATTGAGTTATCGGATGGTTATACATGCACATTTCATTTTGGGTTTCCCCATGAGGTATAGAAATAACATTGATGTTGCCATAGAATAAAATGATAGGGGAACAAATGGGTTTGTGTCCTATAGATGTATTATTCCTAGGAAGTGAATGTGGCCTCAAAGAAGGGATTCGAGACAAAGGAACTAATTGATAGGTAATCTGTTATCGCACAATCACAACACCCTTGATTGTTGCAACTCGAATGAGTGAAAATGTAAGTGTGATTACATTACATGGAGCTTTTCTCAAAGTGTGGTAATTTTCAATAGGAAATCTCTCCAAATGAAGGTCAATTCCTATTCCTCTATTTTTATACACACACTTAAATTGTATAGGATCTATCCTAAAATCTACTCTAACTTGCCAAGAAGACAAGGTTAAAACGGATTGCAAGAAATTAAACCTAAGCTAATGGAGGTGATGCACCAAGAGGAATGCTGAATAACTTGCCTTGCATGGGAATAAAATTGAACAAGATTGAAGAGGATGAGCATCAACACAAATTAGTTTCTTGTCACAAATTTATTCACCATTAAACACAAAACACCAAAACATGTAACACAACCTAAAATGCATAATTAACCAAAGTTGTAATGAGAGATCAAAAATATGCAATGAACACA